>OX638297.1:4897185-6173512 GCA_951812265.1 Taphrorychus bicolor | reverse complement strand
CTTTTTTGACGAGTAAAACACTATACTTTTTCTTCGACCATGCTACCATTAAGTCTTCATTAACTTTAAAAAAAATCTCTACAGAGACTTTCACAAATTAAGGCGCGTCAATGTCAACATGAAACCTCGACTGTCAATGAGTTCAGTTTGGTCAAATTTCAACACTTCGATTCACTTTTCTCAGGCCCGGGCAGGCAAAATATACATGTTTTTGTATGATGTCACCATTTTCCACGGTGTTTTATAAGATTAGACCAGTTAAATCGCATTTAATTGGAGATATACAGGCGAAATTGTAACAACTTACTTTCGTCACTAGAGACGAAAGTTAACGTTGTGGGATTTTCTCTCACTAGAGACGAAAGTTACGTTTTCGGCTAGGCCAAGGTATGACGAAAGTTGTTTATTTTTACATGGTCGTAGAAAAAACAAATTAAAATAGTCAAATTGGACCAGCCATTGCCACGTTTAAATCGAATCTGACAACTTAAGCAAACAATTTAGCAAAGAATTCCACCCGATATCATTCTTCCTTCTCGTGAGGGTATGAATGTCGGTTGATATGTAAAGATGGTTATTAGAATTTAAGGGAATCTAGTGAGGAGTCTCTTCAGTTTCAGGCTGCAATATCAGGTGGTTGTGTTTTGCATTTGCTAATGAGATTAGAATAAATAATGCGTAGGTCTTCTATGTCAGTTCGTTTGTTGATAGAGCGGTTTTCTGCAGCATTTATAAAAAGACCCTTTTATGGTTTGGTTCCATAATTAAGATTTTCATGTCGTGAAAGTCAATGTAATGACCCGTATCAGTTTGATGCTGACATAGTGCATTGCAGGTTTTAAGCAAGCGACAATCACTCTTCTGCTTTGATACTCTGCTATTAAGAACATTTGATGTTTGGCCTATACATGGTGAGTCATAGTGGGAGGACGAAAATGAAATCTCATATTCTTTGATCGATTTTAAGGGGGGCTTATCATACATTTGTGTTACCTATCGAGCTTCGTTAAAAAGTTACAGGGTGATGAAATTGGAATTTGAAAATGCATATGTCTTGATTATTCCGAAAGGGTAAGAGATATTTTAATGAAGGTTGGTATGTTTTGACTGGTATGAAAGGCGCACACTTTTCAATAAAAAATTATTTTTATTTCCGCCAGTGGCGCGCGTATCAGCACCTCGAAGCATATTACCTTAAGAAAAATTGGTACGCCACTTGCTTTAGAAAAATAAAATGCCCTTTTCAAGTTTTTTAGTACCACGCACCGTCTTCGAGAAAATAAATAAAACCCATTATAAAGCAACTCCCTGAAATTGTTGAGTCAAAAATCGGAAGCAGGTGGCTATTATTATCGTAAGAGGTGAAAATTGTTAGCATTTCAAGATGTCTGTCATTTTGAAAATATTGAATAATTGTCAATCGTGCCTTTTTTTGTTGTAAAAATGGCTCAATTTACTCCAACGGAATATGGACAAATAGTGAGTATCTACACTTCATGTAGTGGCAATGGTGCAGAAGCAACTCATGAATATCAGCTTAGATATCCTGAAAGTCGACAACCTTCTGTAAGAGTTTTTGCGAAAGGCTAACGGAGATTGTGTGAAGCGAGAAGTGCCATCCCTAAGAATAATGCCGGTCGGTGATTGTAAAGAAAATGTCATCTCGATTTTAGCGTTAATTTTGGTATCATTAGAAAGCTTAAGGGGGGTGTAAGGGGAGAAATCCATATTAATATTGTCACGACCCGTTTGTGGTCGTTGTGACTTATTTAATTTGCCTCGGGATCGATTTCTGAAGAGGGGTTGAAAACACATTTATATTCTAACAACTATATTTATTAAAGTTAAAGCAAAATGGTTACAATGCGTGGGGTAAAACTTAACTAGAAAAATGGTTACAACTTAAAGTTAAAAGGTACTTACATTATCGTGGGCCAATGCATCATCGAATGCTTTAACAGCTTGGGAGACCGAAGGGCACTTATTGGGTTATGGATACATTAAATAATAAACTTGTACTTCACTAATAAATTACTAAGACAGACTGGCCTCCTCTGAGGTTTAATTTCTTGAGAGTCACATCATGGCCGCGAGACTAAAGCAAAGAGCCCCGTACTAACTCTGTTTATTTCTTTTTATACAATTTCCTTCGTCCCAACTTCGAGTGGAAACGAATGGTATCCGAGTGGAAAAAATGATGATTTCATCAGTCAGCACATTCCAATGATTCGGGATTGCGCGTTTTTTAATTGTTTTGTTATTTCCGTTTGGACCGAGGTCACCTCTTGACCCGGGTGACTTTCAAGCAATGTGACACATATTGTCGATGAGTGCATCATTTTCACCTTCAGGGGAATAGAAAGTAAATTCTCATTTTACAGTATTTTCATTCGTGACAATATGTTTTTCCCAAATGCCAACCTCACCTGCAAGCGGTGCACCCTGCTAGAGAACCAACGAGGCAATGGCGACCGAATTTCTGTCGGAATAAACAGAACCCCCCAGTATTGACAACAGCCTCTTTGGAGGGTGGAAGAACAAACTGAGGTAAGGGCACTCTTTTGTCCGTGGGATGAGAAATCATCCCAAAAGGCAGATGAATCAGGAATGATCAATGGCATAAGGATGCAGAAAGCACCGGAAAACTACTGCATTAAAGACTCATAGGAGTTTCCCAGGAAAATCATCATGGAAAATTGTGGAGAAATGAAAGAAGTTACTGATCATGGAACTCGGATACCAAGATCCGGCAGGGGAAGAGATAGCAGGGCTCCCCAGGTCGTCATCGAGCGAAATCCCTGTAAATTGAAAAACAAGCAAGCCTTGAAGATTTGTACTTGGAATGTGAAGAGCCTTTATGTGGCTGGTAAAGCGCACAATGTAATCAAGGAGATGAGAAGACTACAGATCGACATCCTGGGTATAAGCGAGATGAGATGGCCAGGATCAGGAGAGTGTAGTATGGAAAACCATAAAATTTATTACACTGGTAACACAGGAAGGCGACACGAAAATGGAGTTGGAATAATAGTCAACAAATAACATTAAATCGGCAGTTATAGGATGTATCAGACAATCAGATAGAATAATAATGCTGAAATTAAGAGGAACGTTATTCAATGTAAACCTAGTTCAGGTGTACGCTCCTACGGCAGAAAAGAGTGAGGAAGAGATTGAGGACTTCTACAGTCAGATTGGGGTAGTGATGAAGAACGTGAAAAAGAGAGATATCACTATTATCATGGGGGACTTCAATGCAAAGGTCGGTAAAGGGTCAGAAGATAAACTAGTAGGGCTCTACGGACTGGGACAAAGAAACCAAAGAGGTGACAGATTGGTTCAATTTTGCAGAGAAGAAAAACTAGTTGTTGCCAACACACTTTATAAACTACAATCCAGACGGTTATATACATGGAGATCACCCGCAGACAAGCCTGGCAATATAGTAAGAAATCAGATTGACTTCATACTGATTAGTGAACGATTTCGTAATAGTATGACTTCAGTCAAGACATACCCGGGAGCCGATGTCCCCTCTGACCACAACCCTTTGGTGTGCCAGCTGAAGACAAAACTAAAAAAGACGCTGCCACAAAAAACGTCCAAGAAATATGACATCGAAAAACTCAAGAACCCTGAAATCCGAGAGAAAGTAAAGAATGCTTTGACATCTGAATTTAAAGACATACGTACATCCATTTCTGAACCAGACAAGACATGGAATACAATGGAAACAAGAATAATTGAAGTTAACAACCGTTTTCTAAAAACTGATACCGCAAGACAGAAGAAGAAAGGATGGATGACCGACGAAATTATGAATCTGATGGAAGAAAGACGGAGAGTTAAATCGAATAATACTCAAGAATATTGGGCAATTCACAGGAATATCCGAAAAAAGATCCGAGAAGCTAAAGCAAAGTGGATGACCGAAAAGTGCAATGAAATAGAAGATCTAAATAAGAAACATGACTTATTCAATACACATAAAAAGATCAAAGAAGTCACAGGCAGGTTTAGACAAAGAGCTTCTGGAAATGTATCTAATGAGAATGGTAATATTATGTTGGAAATTAATGATATATTAACAGTATGGGAAAAATATACTGAAGGTCTGTTTGATGATCAACAACGACCCGAAAAACCCGTCTTTGATACTGTTGAAGGTCCACATATCACTATATCAGAAGTAAAGCAGGCAATTAAGCTCATGAAAAACAGAAAAGCAATGGGCCCAGATGAAATACCATCAGAAATTTTTAAAATTATGGATGAAGATACCATTGAAACACTAACTGCACTTTTTAACAAAATATATGATACTGGCATAATCCCACAAAAATGGCTTGCATCCACCTTCATTACATTGCCCAAGAAGTCCAATGCAAAATCGTGCGAAGACTTCCGCACCATTAGTCTGATGTGCCATGTACTTAAAATATTTCTCAAGATCATTCATGCGCGGATATATAAAAAATGTGAAGAGCAAAACGGAGAAACACAATTCGGGTTCAGAGATGGACTGGGAACGCGGGAAGCATTGTTTGCAGTCCACGTCTTGATTCAGCGGTGCAGAGACGTAAACTGCGACGTGTATGTGTGTTTCCTGGATTACACCAAGGCTTTTGACAGATGCCAACATAAGAAAATGATAGATCTGTTGGTGGATATTGGACTGGATGGAAAAGACATCAGGATTATCGCTAACCTTTACTGGGGACAAAAAGCTACAGTTAGAGTTGAAAATCAGCAGACTGAGTACATTCAAATCAAAAGAGGTGTACGGCAGGGTTGTATACTGTCGCCGCTCCTGTTCAATTGTTACTCGGACACCGTTTTCAAAGAGGCTCTAGAAAACACGGATCGAGGCATCAAAGTTAACGGCGAAATTATCAATAATATCCGCTATGCTGACGACACTGTCTTGTTTTCGGACAGTTTAGAGGGGCTACAAGAGTTATTGAACAAAGTTAATCGAACTAGTGAGAAGTACGGGCTGAGCTTAAATGTCAATAAGACCAAATATATGGTGATTAGTAAAGATCCAATTCAACCAGGTAACTTGTGTATAGACAATAAACCAATTGAAAGGAAGTCAAAGTTCACTTATCTCGGCTGCACATTGAACGAAAACTGGGATCATTCACAGGAGATAAATCATAGAATTGAAATAGCGAGAAGTACGTTTATACAAATGAAACCGCTTCTGTCATGTCGAGATCTGAATCCCTTAAAAAGAGAATAGTCGTGTGTTATGTATACTCCACTCTTCTGTACGGTGTGGAGGCTTGGACGCTGTCGGACGCTATGGAGGGAAGGTTGCAGGCTTTTGAAATGTGGATTTTCAGAAGAATTCTTAGGATCTCTTGGATGGAAAGAATTACCAACGAAGAAGTACTCCGAAGAATGGGATGTGGGCCTGAAATCGTGCTTACTGTGAAATGTAGAAAGTTAGAGTATTTTGGCCATATCATGAGACATAGCAAGTACAGAATTCTCCAAAACATAGTTCAGGGCAAAGTTGATGGCCGACGAGGGCCTGGGAGAAGAAGAATTTCTTGGCTGGCTAACTTGCGAAAATGGTTTGGAGCAACATCTACTGAACTGTTTCGATGCGCAGCCAACAAGATCCGCATAGCTATGATGATAGCCAACGTCCGTAATCGGACAGGGCAATAGAAGAAGAAGAAGAAAGCTTATCTTAAGATTAACCGATTTAAACAAAAAATTTTTTCGATGGTTGAATTTTGTGGAAAAAAAAGGAAAAACTAGGATATCCAAATACATTTGCTCATACCTTGATGTTTTCCTCATTTCGTTTGTAGCCATAACACAAGTAACCCTTATAAAATTCGTGGTTTTCAATTTTTGTTATATAAGTTAAGATTAAACGTCTCAAAAAGTGTAAATTTACGTATTTATTAAAAAACTTTGTATTTTGCATTTATTTGACAGTTTGCTAGTTAACTTATACAACTGACAGATAATAAGTGAAAAATAAAATCCCTTGATGCTTTTCAAGGGGGTTTTGCCAAGTCATAGTCTTGAAGATTTCTTATGTTATATCAGCAGGAGCGGATTCAAAGGGGCGCGCTGTTAAGCATTAACACAATAAGGTCCGGTATTTTGAATCCCGACCACGAACTTGATTAAGTTATCATCGGTCAAATGTTACAGTCATAATAATATAAGTCAAAGAAAATCAGTGTTCGAATATATTAATCGAAATTCAAACTACCGGCCCCAAGGGTGACTTTTACAACCATCAGTAAAACTTCAGTTTGAAGATAAAACACCAGTAATGACGTAGACTGCATTGTTACCAACAATGTAATCACCCTTAGCCTTTTCAAATTAATTATTGTCCAGGTTAGTGTATATGTTATTTCGGACGGAAGGATTAAAGTCATGGATATTTCCAATATTTTTCAACTTACTACAGTTTTAAATGTAGAAAATGAACTACTATTAGAATTGTTGCAAACTTGGGGTTTAGTGCGTCGGGAACTTCGTTGTTCTACAGCCCATTGTCGCAGACAATGTGTTATTCGGCGCAAAGAAACCTTTCCTCTTGGAGTGATGTTTTTTTGCAAACGTTGTCGAAAACCATACAGCGCCTTAAAAGGCTAATTTTTCGAGAAGTGCCATTTGCCACCCAAAATTGTACTGACCTTGATGTGGGAATGGGTCTGTGAGGTGCGCTCTGGATGTGCAGGATTGCTAACTAGTTGCACCCGAGTTAGTGTTGTCTAATATTACAGGTTTTTTAGAGATGTTTGTTCCGGGCAATTAGTCGCCCAGAATGATTTATTTCTCTTTGGTAAGTAGGTAGTAACGTCAACACAAACAAAAGCGCGGGCCCGTTTCTATTTTTAATTTTATTTTAGGTAAGTTCAGTTCGGGTTTATTTAGGTTTCTTCAGGTTAGTTCAGGTTAGTTTAGGTTAGTTTAGGTGAGTTCAGGTTAGTTCAAGTTAATTCTGTTATTGCTCCTGGTTAGTTTTATTTATGAAACAGTTGCTAAAACGTAGAAGCGGGCCTGTAAAGGTTTTAGTGACCTTGTAAGGGTCCACCATTAGATTTGAAAAGCGGGCCCTTCAGGGTCCCCTTTTTAGGTCACGTTTATTTTACATCAGATTCACTTGAGGTATAAAATTTTCACTTTTTTTTCCTCATACACCTACAGATTAGATCAGGTGAAATTCTTTATATTTTGCCTTTTTCGCTCATTTGTTATTGTTTTTTCCAGGTGGTGTTGGACACGTCATACGAATTGATGAGTCTGTACTGACAAAGAGGAAGTTCAATGTAGGCAGGTTAATCCCACAGAAATGGGTTTTGGGGATATATGATGCGACAGCAAAACGTGGCTATGTTGTGTTTGTTAACGATCGGTCTGCTTAAACTTTACAGCAAGTAATAGTGGATCACGTTTTGCCAGGTTCCGAGATTTGGACTGATTATTGGCGTGGCTACTCGGGACTCGGGAATTTAGGCGGTGTTTCTCCATTTACACATAAAACCGTCAATCATTCGCAAAAATTTGTGGATCCCGAGACCGGTGTATGCACAAATGGCATTGAAGGGCATTGGTCTCGTTTAAAACAATTTATCAGGCGTTTGGGAGCCACGCAATCTCCCTTCATTGAAGAGTACGTGGACCAATTTATGTGGTGGCAAATATATGGCGATACTCCCACAAATCGTTTCCGTAATCTGATTAGTCATATTTGCGAACGTTATGTATTTAATTAAATTCAATAACTCTTTGAAGCTTTTCTAATGTTAGTTCTGTGATTTTCTTTTCCCTTCTTTTTAGAAGCGACCGGATATTTGTACTTAAAGATAAACTCCGACGTTTGGCATCACTGCAAAATATACTTATAACCTTACTGTCAGGTTGAAGAGTTTTCGCATTAATATTGAGCCAAATTTACAATTTTCTCTTTCTTATTTCTCAATGAAAAGTGATTCATCCAAGAATTTTTTTTCCTTTAATATGTACTATGGACCGTAAGCTACTACTTAAAAAAGAAAAAACCTTGAAAAGCGAGATGACATAAACTTTACAAGCACCATGCCGGTCGTCCAGTTGCTGTAGCAAATGTTGCAAATGAGCTCGCCGTAATTGATGCCCGTTCAAGATGATCCGAAGACTAGCACACGCCGAATCGCTGCTCAGCTTCATCTATCACAAAGCTTTGTTGCGCGAACTTTGAAACGGGAGCTGCTTTATCCATATCATTTTAAACAAGTGCAATGTCTCAATGGGGGTGTAAGGGGTGAAGGTCCACTATGCCAACCCAAACGTCAACCTCACCTACTCGAGTGATAACAATAATGTTATCCGGTGCACCCTGTTAGATAACTGACGAGGCTCTGACGACCGAATGATTGCCGAAATAAGCAATCCACCTCTAACTTGTCAACGGCTACGGGCGGAGGAACAAGTAGAGGAAAGGGCACTCTCTTGTCCTGAGGCTGAGAAATCGGCCTCAAAGGCGGATGAATTACTAACAGTAATCAACGGCACGAGAATGTAGAAGGCAATGAAAAACCACTACATTAAAGGTTCATGGAACATTCCTAGAAAAGACATTATGCTCATAAGCTCATATATATGTAAGGCCCCTAGTCCGCGGCAGACCTTAGATGGTCAAGGGGTGCTAAGAATCCCCGCGTCTCAAGCTAGGAACCACCCGAAAGTGGAAACGTACAGAAAAAAGAATATAAATACTTTGAAGAAGGGCAATACACCTCTAAAAATTGGTACATGGAATGCCAGATCACTTTATGCAGCAGGAAAAACACACAACATAATTGCAGAGATGAAAAGAATGAGTGTAAACGTCCTCGGAGTCAGCGAAGTCAGGTGGCCCGGAACAGGAAAAATAAATATAGAAGATCATACAATGTATTACAGTGGGAATGATGACCCGCAACATTACAACGGAGTTGCAATTATAATAGATAACAAAAATAATAAGTCTGTCAAATCATTTGTACCACTATCAGATAGAGTCGCACTATTACAACTAAAAGCCCATCCTAGAGATATCAATATTGTCCAGGTATACGCCCCCACAACAGAAAGCCATGAAAATGACATACTCAGGTTCTATTCAGAAATCAAACAGTTGTTGAAGTTGACAAAAAAGAATGAAGTCAATATCATTATGGGAGATCTTAATGCCAAAGTAGGAGAAGGGAGAGTGGATGGCATAATTGGAAATTGGGGTTTGGGTGAAAGAAACGAACGAGGCGATCTATTGGTGGAATTCTGCCCAGAAGAAAATTTTGTTGTGACAAATACGTGTTTCAAATTGCCAAAGCGAAGGCTGTACACATGGAAGTCCCCTGGAGACACTAAGACTAACATAATTAGAAATCAAATTGATTACATATTAATTGATAAACGCTACAGAAATGGGATAAGTCTCACATCACTTATCCCCCCTGGAGTACGTACCCTGGAGCCGATGTCGGATCCGATCATAACCCTGTCGTGGGAACAATATTCATAAGACTAAAGAAGATCAAGCATCATATACAACAAAGACCCGATTTCGAAAAACTTAAACATCCAGAAATCTGTACAGACATCACTGAACAACTAAACGTAGCAATTAAAAGAACAATAACGCAACAAGAACAACCGATAGAAGAATCGTGGAGTTCTCTGGAACACGCAATTAACCAAATACAAACAGAAAAACTTAGTAAAGAACCAACAGCAGCAAAGAAACCCTGGATGAGCAATGAAATTCTGGACCTAATGGAAACTCGCAGGAAATATAAGAACATAAACATCGACAAATATAAAGAAACCCAAACCAACATTCAAAAATTAATCAGACACGCAAAGGAGAAGTGGATGAACGATCGATGTCAAGAATTAGAAGAAACACGACCAGTTTAATATATACAAAAAAAGTTAAAGAAATCACAGGAATAAGAAGGAAAGCCCAACAAACCAACTTCCTTAAAACAGAAAACAGTGAAATAATTACAGACCAGGAAGAAATAAAAGAAGAGTGGTCAGGATATATTCGAGAAATGTTTGATGATGAAAGGATAGAACCGGAACTAGAACGCGACAATGATTTGACATTAAATATCTTACCATCCGAAGTAAACGCAGCAATAAAAACAGCTAAAAGTGGAAAAGCTGCAGGACCAGACAATGTATACACAGAAATGCTAAAATTGCTGGACCAAGAAAATCTCCAATGACTCACCGACCTCTTTAATAAAATCTACAGTTCAGGAACGTACCCCCGTGATTGGCTCAAGTCAGTGTTCATACCGATTCCCAAGAAAAACACATCAAGAAAGTGCTCCGATTTCAGATTAATTAGCTTAATGAGCAATACTTTGAAAATTATGTTAAAAATATTACATCGACGTATCTACTTGAAATGCGAACAAAATATAAGCCCCGAACAATTTGGGTTTAGATTAGGACTGGGAACACGGGAAGCACTTTTCGGATTAACGGTTTTACTCGAAAAGTGTAGAGACCAAAGAAAAGACGTGTATTTGTGTTTCATTGACTACGAAAAGGCGTTCGATCGCATCAAGCATCCAACACTGTTACAACTGCTCCAAAAACAGGGTCTAGACTACGAAGACATAAGGCTTATAAAAAATTTATATTGGGAACAGAGGGGGTTTGTTCGGTTTGGTGACACCGTGTCGTCAGAGATACCGATAAGAAGGGGAGTACGACAGGGCTGTGTTCTTTCGCCTCTTTTATTTAACATTTACTCCGAGTGCATATTTCAGCAAGCGTTGGAGGACTGTGAAATTGGCATAAAGGTGAACGGTAAAATACTTAACAACATACGCTACGCAGATGACACTGTAATCTTCGCAGACACTTCAGAAGGCTTACAGGAGCTGGTAGACAAGATTGTGAAATCAGGTGACCAACACGGCCTGAAAATAAATACAGCAAAAACCAAAACGATGGTCGTCAGCAGAAATCAAAATCTGCAAGCCAATATACGAATATATGGTACTCCAATAGAAGAGGTGAGAAAATTCAGGTATCTCGGTTGCTGGGTTACCCAAAACCTGGATCCAGAGACCGAAATTCGAGCTCGAATTGAAAACGCAAGAGCCACGTTCGTGAGAATGAAGACATTTCTAACGAATACCACCCTGTCGCTCGATGCTCGATACCGTTTCGTGAAGTCATATATTTATTCTGTCCTCTTGTATGGCACGGAATCCTGGACAATGGGAAAGAGGATGATGCAGCGATTGGAGGCATTTGAAATGTGGATCTTCCGCAGACTTTTGAAGATACCATGGACCCGAAGAATAACAAATGAAAATGTTATAAGAATGATGGGAACAGACAGGGAAGTTTTACAACATGTGAAACAGCGCAAAACTGGTTATCTGGGACATGTATACAGAGGAGAAAAATATCAACTTTTGAGACTGCTTAGGGAAGGAAAGATAGAAGGCCGAAGAGGACTCGGAAGACGAAAATGCTCATGGCTTAAAAATATAAGAGAGTGGACAGGATTAGACACATGCACCCTATTGAGAGCAGCAAGAAATAGAGAGGGGTTTGCTGGTATTGTCGCCAACCTTCAGTAATGAAGAGGGCACTTGAAGAAGAAGAAGAATGTCTCAATGCTCGTGACTTTCATCCTCGAAAGGCCTATGCTGAGTGGCTTCTGGAGAAGGTGAAAGAAAAACACAGAAAATCCCAAGAGCTATTCAGTGTAGACGTTTGGGCAGGCATATTTAGAGGCAACCTATTGAATTTAGAAATTTTGCCAGATAATTTGACTGCACCTAGATACTTGAATTTTTTGAACCAGAGATTCCTGAATTTTTGGACTATGTTCCATTGAATGAGGGGTTAGATGTTTGGTACCAACAAAACGGAGCACCACCTCACTTTGGTTTACTATGGTTAGTCAGAGCTTGGTTGAATGAACAATTTAGACAGCGGTGGATTGGACGTGCTGGTCCAGTACCTTGGCCCCGAAGAAGTCCCGACTTAAATCCTTTCGATTTTTATCTCTGGGGACATATGAAGCAATTAGTGTTCAGTGTGAGAATAAATATACGGCCTCAACTCATTCAAAGAATCCAAGATGTAGCTGAGGATATTAGAAGTAAACTTTAATAGTGTATACCATCCCCTCATCAAACGGTGCCATGCTTGTTTTAATGCTGAGGCAGCACACTTTGAGCAGATTCTTCGATGTTTTTGTCATTGTTTTTTTCAATCTGTCATTTTCATTGTGATGTATTTGATTGATTCTTCCCTCATGAATTAAAATCTTATCTTAGTTTGTCTTATATTATCCGCCACTACAATTCTGAAGCAAAAAGCTCACTTAACTTTTTTTTGTAGGATTGTATTTGGGTAAATACATAAGAAGCATTGCGATATTGCCATTTTAAGCAGTATGGAAATAGTCGCGAATCATGCAGTTTATAGGTTGAATTATGTTGCATATCAATAGGTTTTAATATTCAAGCCATAAGAAATGGAATTTTGATATTTTAGATTGTACATCAATCTTACAATAGTTTTTATCTATTTACTCAGAAACGGTGCGTCGTACTGAAAAAGCTAAAGAGGACATTTTTATTCCGAGATGGATGGAAAAGTGAAAAATTAGATTTTATTTTTCGAAAACCAGTGGCGTACCAATTTTTCTTCAAGTAATATGGGTCGAGGTGCTGGTACCCGCGCCAGTAGCGAAACTAAAAATTATTTTTTTATTGAAAATTATGAGCCTTCCAGAGACGTCGAAACATACCAAATTCCATTAAAATATCTCTTACCCTCTCGGAATAATCAAGATATATCGTCGTGGATATGGCAAAAGGACGTATGTCACAAAATATCAATTTTGAGATTTTCATTTCGCTGTAGCTAATTCTACCTTCCGGATTAGCTGAAAAAGCGACGTATGTGAACGCCCAATAGAATTTCAGATATGCAATAATATCATTACGTCGTATGTGTTTAGAACTAATAGTTGGCTGCGGCAACATGGCGTATATCACTGTTTTGTTGTTGTTTGGTATTGTTTTGTATGTTGTTGGGATGTATCGTGCTTTGTTTGGCACGAAGCAGCAGGAGGATTGAAGAGTGAAGCGTTTGCCGCTATTTCAAACAGATTTCTAACGAGAGAAATAGAGAAATATCGGCCTAGTCGGATCTTGATATGGAGCGATGGCTGTGGAAAACAAAAATGTGAAACTTGCCAATGAACTTCTGGAAACTCGTCTTAATCGAACAAAAATATTTGACAGTTGGTCACACACAAATGGAGGCCGATTAAATCCACAACTCAATTGAGAGGAAGGAAACTTGGAAAACGACGTGAGTTGTATGTTCCTGCAGACTACCTCAATATTATTAGATCTACTAGGGAGTAGCCCATGCCATACAAGGCAGAGGCCTTGAAGTACACATACTTCTTCAAAAGTGGTAATTCGTACTACTCATCGATCTGACCTGGAAACAAGAAGGGCAATCCTTGCGTAACCGATGTAGTTCCCTACCAATGTGTCCCTGAGATGATGTGATCCTCCAAGATGATTGGAGCGAACTACCTCACCGACCTCTACTCAATGTTAGTAAGCAGTTAAAAACGCCACTTTACCAAGAATTTCCTTCCATAGAAGCCTCCAAATTTATCCAATTGCAAGAGTTGAAACAGTTCATACCTTCCGATTATCGTCCGTTCTACGACAACTTAAAACATGGATGCGCCTTACAAATAGACTGCCCGCATGTGAATTAATGCCCCTACTGAGTACAAACGTCTTTGTTTTGATCTGCTTTTACATTTTGTTTAGGTATTTTAAGATTTTCTAATATTATAACCAAGGTATTGTTAATAAATATTTTGTTGAACTAAAACAATTCAATCTTTCTGAATTAGAGATATTAAGTTTTTAATGAAAATACTTATGTCACGAAAGACAAACAAACTTATGATGCATAATAGCGTATGTCACATGATCACAATACTGAGGTCATGTTTTAGAAAAAGTTCATTGCTCATTTAATTCGGTATCCCTAATGCATCAAAAATGCACAATTGTGTGCATTTTTGCAATTGTAATTGCACAAAAAGTGCAATTACATTTTTTGCTCTCCTGAAAATATCAGTTTTTTGACATGTTCTTTTGCCATATCCACGACGATATGCATTTTGAAATTCTAACTTCAACACCCCGTAACCGTTTAACGAAGCTCGATAGGTAACACAAATTAATGACAAGCCCCCCTTAAAATCGACCAAAGAATATGAAATTTCATTTACTACCTACCATTATAAGTCACCCTGTATATATCCCAGTACATCCTGTGCAAGATATGCGATAAACCACTCCTGACTGTTTAAGGACTTCGTCCCTATCTTTGTACTGTAGAGATCTCCAACAGACACTGGATTTTTCCAGGCTAATTTAATTGTTCTTTGATCAATGGAAATGAAAAGAATTTAGCTTGGGAGGGAAGGTGTTGTCAAAAAACGTTGTCAACTTAAAAATAACAGACCAGCTGATTTTCAACCAATCAGTTTTGGTAAAAATCAGTTGGTCTATCATTTCTATGTCAATCAGAACCAGAACTGTTGTGAAATGAAAATTTCAGAACTTGACATTTTTCAAATATTTACCTGCTAAAGAATCCTGATCCTCCAACTGAGCCACTTGGTATTTCCTGTAGCGGAAAGCATACTGCACTCCCAGTAGAACCGTTGCAAGAACCAACCCACCAAGGAAGAACAAGGCGGCGATATGTACAGCAGTTAACTTCAAAACTGCTGCTGGTATCGCTAAACTGATACTGTGGGCTACCGCCACTTGGGTGATGTTCAGCTTTATAAGTTCTGACAAAAAAAAATCAACAAAAATTCTTTGAAATTTATCCGGCAAACCGCTTACTAATTTGATTAGCTTCAGCCAGAAATCCTCCGTCACAAACTTGCCCAGTTCTGGTAATGTCATCCGTATAGAACTCCAGAAGCAAATTCGGGCCTGTGGTATTAAGTTCAGTAGGCACAGAGCCTGGTTGTCCCGATAAATCTGCTAGCAGTAGTGAAGAAAGGGCACTACCGTCCCTGATCTTCAGCCACTGGTTGCCACAAGGGAAGCTGAATTGGTCCACACGAAATTGAATTATACTATCGTCATCGGCCTGGGGATGCGATCCACATATAGTTTTTTTTTTTTGATTGATAGGCCAGAACCAACCTGAACCAGCCAAAAAGTCCTTCCAGGACAACTCTGACTCGAAGTAGCAAGAAGTCGTCTTGGTTTGGCCTGACCCAAATGAACAACACAGCCGCATCTGCAGTACTGTCCCACTTCTGCCTGGATTTCTGGAATTTCTGCAGGAATAAAGTTGCTCGAGGATATGCTGTAGATACATTCCCAGCTTTTGCCAATGCTTAAGCCGCATTGCTCAGTTTCCACTGAAGGTCCCTGTAGCACAAATCACAAAAAAAATCTGAGCTAAATTAGTAAAAAAAGGAGAAATCTGCAAACCATAGTCCAGTAAGTACAAAATCTTTATTTGCAATATCACTATAACACAATTCTACCCGTTAACATCTTTTTTTGAACTTTTAGAACCTCTGGAAATCTCCTGTTTAGTCGGAGCCTCGGCTTGAGGAGCCTCTACCACAGTCTCAGTTTTTGGTGTGGTAGATTGCTCCGGCGCCTGACCCGGGGCAGCACCACCCTCAGCCAGCGATATCTCCGATTCATCTAATTCTTCCTCAGCAAAAGGATCGTACTCTCCACTCTCACCCTCAGTTTCCTCGTCAGGCGCCTCTTGTTCGTCGAAGAAAAGCACACTAGGTTTTTTCTCCGCCTCAACCTCTTCTTCTTCACTAACCATTTCGATCTCTTGTTCGGAGGGAAAGTCCAACTCGCTGTCTGTTTTGTCTGCAAAGCTTTTTTTGGCCCTCTGCGAAGGGGGTCCACGGATTAAGAATTCGTCAAAACTGGGGCCTACTTGCGAGAACATGTTTCTACGAGTTTTCGCTGATGGTCTCGGTACCGTGGGCTTGGGGACAAAGCCCAAGTCACCTAAGGCGTAAGTGGCATCGGCCGATGTTACAGTCTCTAAAGATGGTTTTTTGATTCTGCGTTCGTGACCTTTGCTGAGCAACGAAAAAAGCGTGTTTAGCATGCTTTCTCTGCGAGAGGATCTGATAGATGTGGAACTGTCAGTTGAAATAGTGAGCGCTTCTTTGATACAGCTCACTCCTTCCATTAGTATATCGTCCAGTCGCTCGTTTTCTGCTCTAAGATACAAGACATCGGTCTCCAAAGCATAGTTGTCGCACTTAATTTTATGCAAGTTCTGCTCCAAGAGTCTAATTTTATACTCTAAGGCAGCAATGGTATCTGTTTCCTTTTTTAGAGACTCTCTGGCCTCCCGCACTTCAGCCTCATACTTCTTATACCTTGAAAGCTCTTTTTTTAAATATTCGTTCTTGCTGGTAATTTTTTCAATTACTTTTACCTGAACTAAAACTTTGCTTAAGGCTTTGTTCTTTTCGGTTTCGTGGAGCTCAGCATCTTGTCTCAGGGTCACTCCCTTAGCTTTGATGTTGCTGAAGTCCCTATACAGCTTCTGATGCATTTGCAACATATTGTCTAGCTCATTGTTAACGGCGATATTCTCCCTTATAACTCGATGAGTAGTAGCGGCTATTCGCAATTCGGAGGCATCATGAAACTCAGTTGATAATTGAAGAAGCCTGGCCTCCATGTCTTTTTTTAGTTTATCCTTGCTTATGATAAATTTTCGTTCAATTTCATACATTTCTCTTTGATGTCTTTTATCTTGGGTCTCCATTTTCTTCTCTTGGTCTTCGAATCTCTTCATCAAGTCATCTCTTTGTGAGCGGAATTCTTCTAGAGAGTTAAGTTTACCTTCAAGCAGTTTGTTTTCTGATGTCAGCTGCTCATGCATTTGTTTAAACTCCTGCTCCATTTCAGTGATTTTCGTTTCAAACTGCTCAGTTTCAGTTTGTCGAGTTTCCTGCATCGCGGTAATCCGTTCTTCCAGCTCGCTGATTTCGTTAGTTTTCTCCTGCAGCATTCGTTTCAAGTACGTGATTATATCAGATTTGTCCTCATCGTTCTTATCCAAATTTTGCTGCAGCTCCTCGTTTTTCACTTCCAACTCTTGGGTCAACGACCGCAAACGTGCCAGCTTTCTGTTAAGATCAGCAATGGTCAGCTCGTAGAAGGTCTTGTCCACTTCGGTCAAGGCATTGGGGTCTTCCTCCTTGGCCTTTTTCTTTTTGCCTTTGCCTTTCTTGCCCTTGGCCATGTTTGCACTATTACCTAATCACGACACATTAAACTGACACCGAAATTTGATTATTCGGTTGCCATGGCGCCATGGGCTGGTATTGATCACGTTCAGGGGACAGGGTTGGACTTTATTTTTATAACAAACAAAAATATTTGAGTAAATACCTCGCAAAATTTCGCTCCGTATCTTGGGGGTGGTGAGTCGCACAGCCGATATCTGCTACGAATACCACCAATACATGTTGTTGAACAGGACGTCCATTGGCTCCATGGGCTCCAACCCCCACGTTCTTGATCTAAAAAGTATGGTGGGTATTTGTTAGTTAGTATGGCAAACTTCGTACCGTCTAGTTAGAAAAAAAAAACAATCGCGGCAATTGCGTCATTTGTATGGTAGTAGACAGTTTAATCTTTGTAGTGTGTGAACATTCATCCCAATCCCTATAAACCGATAACTAAGCTATCGGTCGATGAAAAAGTCTGTAGTCTGTGGTGGTCAAAAAGATCATGAACTAACCTGACTTTATCAACAAATTTTGGCAATCACATCACAAAATCAGCAAAATCTAACTATTTTATCTAAAATTAATAGAATTGTGAATTGTTTGATATCACTGAAGGCAAAATTGCAAGGAATTTTAGAATCAAATATAAAAAATCTAGAGGACCGTATTTAAAAAAATAAAGTTGATGAATACGAAACGTCGGATTTTAGATTTAAAAATACCACATTGAAGAGAACAAAAAGTGAGTATGAAGAAGTGTCAATTACTTTTAACTTATTTCTTTAAATTGAGAATAGAAAAAATTAAATTGTTTTTTTAAAATTTCAAAATGTTTCGAATATTTCTGAAGCCAGAGGGAATTTTCGAAATTTAAAGACGTCATTTTTATAGATTTCTAATTGCGGACCTTGGCCCTAATTTAATTTTCTTCGAATCGCTCCAAATAATCGAAATTTATCATGGATAAACTAGAGAAAACGGTCACCCCGTAAATCAAAAATTTTCACAACTGCTTTTAAAGATATGAGTTCAAAGAGCCTAATTTCGGATTTAGATTAGTTTTTTTTTTAATTGTTGTTAAAAAATTGATTTTGTTTAAGATTGTTCATTTAAAAAAAAAAACATCAAGGAGACTATAGAATTAGAATTAGAACAATAGGTCTGAGATAACTTCATAAAAAAAAAGTGAGTCGAAAATGTCACAGAATGTTCCGATTTTCATTTGTTTATGAACTTATCTCAGACAAGAGGTTTAATTCCATGGCTTGCTATCAGGTTTTTTTTTAACAGCATTTACAATACCCAGTTTTTTTAAGTCTAACTTAAGACTAATCTTTAAAATTTACGGTTTAACAGGCGGCTTGCACCATATTTTCCATAAAGATGAGCTAAAAGGTCGAGAGGTGGACCTTGAATTTTTCCATATAGAGCACATTGCTAATCTGTCAATTATCAATAATTTGACAACACTGGATTTTATATGACCTGATAGAAATACGACTTCGAAAAATACGTGGTCTCCTCTTTTGCTTAAGGCACTGTGTATGTATGCAAGTGGCGCCATCGGACGACGGCAGATGCTTCCACTCTAGGGCATGCGAGATAATAGTGAAGTGAAACCAAGCCAGTTTTCTGCCGAAGTTGTTGCTTCCCACAGACAAATGGCCGAGGTTCGTACCTATAATATCTGGGAACAACATTCAGCAGAGTATCAAACTCATTTCTCTATTAGGCAGAGGAACCATAAACATGTTTCGTCTTATTAAAGCTCATCAGTATGATATGCTTCAGTCGTCCGATGGCGCTATTTGCATACATACACAGTGCCTTGATCAAGAGAGGAGACCAAGCATTTTTCGAGGTCGTATTTTTATCAGGTTTAAGGTATACCACACTGATGAGCTCTTATAAGAGCGAAACCGGTCTATGGTTTCTCTGCCTGATAGAGAAATGAGTTATGAGAAGAGATTAAGAAATGATACTCTGCTTAACGTCGTCCCCAGAAAGTATAGGTACGAATCTCGGCCATCTGTGTGTGTGGGAAGCGACAACTTCGGCAGAAAACTGTCTTGGTTTCACTTCACATATATCTCGCATGCCCTAGTGGAAGCACCTTGCCGTCGTCCGATGGCGCCACTTGCTCACATACACAGTGCCTCGAGCAAGAGAGGAGACCAAGTATTTTTCCAACTCGTATTTCTATCAGGTTTGAGGTATACCATACTGATGAGCTCTAATAAGAGCGAAACCGATCTATGGTTATTGCCTGATAGGGAAATGAGTTTGATACTCTGCGGAACGTCAGTAGATAATCAAAGCGGATTCTGTGACACTTTCAAGGTCACAGAAACATCCATGAGCCTCCTAGATAACTCCAGACGAGGTTGCTAGACGTTGACCTTGAAAATCGCGCTCATGACCTTGAAAAGGCACGTGACCTTGAAAATCAGTTGACCTTGGGCTCGGTCCACACTAGTCACGGACTTTCATTCCACCTTACCCATACTATCCCGGCCGCATTCCGACAGTGAGACATACGATCAGACCTCGAAAATCGCAACAGGTCCACGCTAGTCAGTGACCTTGAACGCCGGTGTAACCTTGAGAGGCTCTGACGATGCCTTGATGCCTCACTACCGTACAGTGGGACGAACTTATGGGATAGTTTACATCTAGTAATTTATACTATAACCATTAGAGTACAATTTTTATTCTTTTAATACCTGGTTTTATAAAGTCGAATTACTCTGCCTCGAGTATAGGGAGAAACACAGCGGGGTTAACTCTCGAGGTAGAGGTAACTCACGTTTATAACACTGGACTTTAGAGTTCAAAAAAGTTACGACATGTCGATTTTGTCAGTATAACGGTAAAAAATGTTTGATTTTACGTTTATTACCTGTACGGAAAATTACCGGCTAGTTGAGGATAGGTTCAGAAACCCACGTTTAGCAAAATGAAATGAAAAATCACATTTATTTACCATGATTGGAAAAAAAACTGCGGCCTCTTGTTGCAAGCGGCTGCAGTAATTTCTTTGTGTTGATAAACACATACGTCGATTTTTGCGAATTAATTTATTACTTTGTAATATTGGTTTTCCTAGATATATTTAACCAGGAATTAAAGTCTTAAATAGGTGAACATGATGTAAATGGGGATGATAATTGAGAGGTGTTGAGCCAGCAGGCGCTCAAGAAGAGGCGCATTTGTCGCTTTTCATGATTTTTATGGTTTCCAGCAGCCCGTCAAGGTAAAATGATGCTCTCGCTTCAAGCTTGCGACTCTCGAGAACAATAGGACTGAATAAAACTGATCTCGAAGGATGCCAGAAATTATTAAGAGATCAATCGATAACTACTCTAGTGGGGTGGCTGATGTATTTGATTTTCAAATTACTACAGAAAAAACTCGATTTTTTGTTTCTTTGGCGATATCTCGCAATGGTTAAGTGCTATTAGGAAGTGATTTCTATCGTACCCTAGAGGACAGTCGGAGGTAAATTGTCACCAGTGGGGTGGCAAATGATAAAACGTAAAAATAAAATCACTTAGTTATATCCGAACGCAGAGAGGATATATAAGAGTCTCTGCCAGTGTCGATTTTGGTTGTAAAGTCTTAATTTTACAACTTGGGCCTGACGTCAAAAGGTATGAAAATTACGTACGTCGCAGAGTTATTATAATAGGTATGAATACCTATTTTTTGTCAATTCTAAAAATCGAAATAAAAACTCTAAACCTTTTTCTCTTTGATTTACAAAAGTAATGTTTTAGATAAGGGTATGAACTTTAGGATGGGTAAGATTGTATTAGAATTATATATGATAAGTATCTACGTAAGAAAGTAAATTGAAAAAGAAACAAAGGATCGCCACTTTTTAGTGTCTTTATGGTTTCAGAATAATGGATGATCAAAATTATCTACTTACATAATATAATAATATAAAAAGCCATCTTTTGCGGTCATGCGGATAACGCATGAGCTTTCTAATTTCCTCTTGAATCGGGGAAAAATCTTAGCTAATTAATTAAGTAAAAGTATACGCACACCTTTACGTTATTAATAGTATAAAATTCTTAATAAACTTGGCTCAGACAACCCCCCCCCCCCTACCGGGTTTATCGGCGTGAATATTATACTAACCTGAATAATTATGAAGAATGTATAGATAGAAGAATTATAATGTGTGTAACTGACTCTCTATTTATAATTCAATAAAATGCTACGAGTGTTTGGCGTCCCAATAAACTAAGTAGTAGGTGGATTGCTATGGTTTTGTGGTCGTCCTGTTGCTCGTCGCTCGCCTGCTTAGTACTGAGTTTTCGTTATTGTTTTATGTTAATTTATTGGTGTTTTTTTGTCATCGTGAGAACCTCTGCCCATGACATGGATAATGGACACGTTTTCGAATAGATTGTACAGGACTTCGGCATATCAAGAGCCTTGATAAAGACCACAATATATGGTCGAAACGTTGGCAATTGATAAAAACTGAATTGTCGTTATTTGTCCCCATCCCGCTAATCCACCTACTATTCAATAAAATGATTTATATTTATATTTAAACTAGATTTACAACCATACATACATTTTACAAACTAATTCAATTAGGTCCTTAGAGGTGGAGAACGTGTTATACAAATAGCTCCCACTGCCTTGAAAATTGGGAAAAAGCTACATTAAAATTAATTAAAAAAATGTGTTATTAAATCGGACAGAATATCCATTTGGATAACAAAGCTATGAAGCAAAAATTAAATAGAACCAATATAACCGATTTTATGAAGAACAAAATTTGAGACATGTAAGTTATGTTTGCAATGATCATAATTTAGTAAGTCCTTGACGAATTAGTTATTAGAGTAGAGATAATTGAGATTGCAAATAGTTACTAAGGTAAGTGAGAGTAACTCTCTATCTCTACTAAATCTCTTCTTCCTCCGAGCCATCTTCCGCAGTATTAAACTTGGTATCGGAATCATCGGAATGGTCCCATGGCGAAATTTTAAGCTGAGCAATCTCCGAGCAGACAATAGTTTTCATTGCCTCCCATCCTTGATGATTTTGTTCACATGCTCAATATATTTTTTCCAATTGTCCCCTGCTGTGACGTGTCCTACAACATTGCTTCACGTAACCAACACTTTCTCTACAGTCCCTTTTGAATGTTAAATTTGTTGATCATAAATCCTTTTACATTGCGACCACATTTCTATAGCGTTATACTGACAATGGTAAGGTGACAAACGTAGTATTTTATGTCCAGAAGTTTTCACATATTCGTCCAATTCAAATTTCTTTTGTGGTAACGAATAGCCCAAATTTCGTCTTTCATAGCCAGTCAATTAATTTATATTTTGGTCAGGATTTGTTTGGAATTCCCTCATAAAGGCCGGAGTGGTGAGAAGCGTTATCCATAATAATTAAAGATCTTGGAGGTAAGTTTGGAACTCACCGTCCACCACTATATAACGACACCTAAATATAATTTTTTTTAGATGTTACTAAATACATTAAAAGAAACATCAACCACAAACCATCGCAAGATTGTTAGATTTTTTCCATTTAAACCCTCTATTCACTATGTCACCACTGAGTAAGGGCCGAAATAGAACAAGTGAAGAATCCACTTAGTTCTTCAAGGAGTTGTCTTCGAAGGTTTGCAATAGTTACATATTCATTTCATGCTAACATACGGTAAAAAATGTCTCCAATTTTGTTCTTCATAAAATCAGTAATTTTGGTTTTATTTACTTTTTGCTTCATAGACTTGTTAGCCAAATAATCCTTGTCCATCTGCACACCACGTTTTTTCATTCATTTCAACGTAGTTTTCTTATTTTTCAACGCATTTGAGGCTGTTTGCAACACGTTCCCACAATCGATTGGAACACCATTTGTTACTTGAATCTTCTCCATCTCCAAGAACGCCAAAACGTTATTTAGAATTAATGGCTGTGCGTGCTGATTGTAACGTTGTGGAGCCATAATAAGTATGGTTTTCAAAGTTTTTTGAGTTAAAACTTTTGACAAACATGTTTGACGTATTCTATCTTTTGACAATAATCGATCAGGTAAAAGGTACAAACATTTATTTAAGACCTGCCTTTAATTACTTTATTTTTCCTTTCATCCATCTTACATATGATAAACAAAGCAAGAAAGAAAAGGTAAAGGGTCCAAGTTGTAAAATTAAAACTTTATATGCCAAATGGCTGCAGAGCAAACTCGATTTTTAGGAAAACTGGCGATATCTCTAAATTGTTAAGCGTTCTTGAAAGTGATTTTTTTGTATAAAATACGTCAGCAAACTCCGATGGCCTGATTTTCTTATCTGAGTGTTACAAAGGATTGATTCACCTCGCGTTTTGTTTGTGGGTCGTGTATGTACATGGAAGCTTTAAATAGGTGTACTTGAAAATTGCTTGGCGTTTAGTACTCTTAATAAATGAGAGACCCTAAATCGAGTCAGCAGGCCTTCTCAAGATTACGCGCATCTGTCGCTTTTCAAGGTTACCAGGATTTTCATGGTTAAGCGAGCTCAACTCAAGGTAAAAGCTTTAGCAGTGAACACGTACTGAACAAAATGCGTCAGCAAATTCTGATTTTCTTATCTGAGTGTCACAAATGATTGATTCACCTCACATGTGGGCATGAAATTCCTGTCTCGCTGAATTACAATGCAAAGCCTACGCAAAAGTCAAGGCGTTTGGTATGAATATTTTTTTCTAGCGCGAGCTCAAGGCTAAACGATGCAAAACCTGCACCTTTCTACTTGAAAAACGTCATGGCGTTTTGTATGAATATTCTACTGCCGAGGTTTATGAAATTTTAGCACGTAGATCCGTCGCTTGATGCGAACATGGTCGTATGTCTCACTGACGGAATGGGTTCGAGATTGGTTTTACAGTGTGACCTCGTTGCGTCAAGGTGGAATAAAGTTCCAACCCACACTTTGGGGGGATAGCTGTCAAGGTCCAGGCGTTCGTTTAAAGTTATGTCACAAGGTCAGTGACTAGCGTGGACCGACGATTTTCGAGGCCACGTTCGTCCACTGGAGACCATGTTTTCCAAGGTACTTCGGCTGGAGACCATGTTTTTCAAGGTAGTTCGGCTTGCTGCGACACGTTTCCCGCGCGAGCTCAAGCCTAAACGATGTGAAAAACGTCAAGGCGTTTTGCATGAATCTACCGCCTCGGAAATTTTAGCAGGGGTACCCGTCAGGGTCGCTTGTTGCGAACATGGACGTATGACTCACTGCCGGAATGCGGCCGGGATAGTATGACCTCGTGGACGCGTCAAGGTGGAATGAAGGTCCGTGACTAGTGTGGACCGAGCCCAAGGTCAACTGATTATCAAGGTCACGTGACTTTTCAAGGTCATGAGCGCGATTTTCAAGGTCAACGTCTAGCAACCTCGTCTGGCGTTATCTGGGAGGCTCATGGATGTTTCTGTGACCTTGAAAGTGTCCTGGAAGGCACTTTGTTTATCTACTAACGTCTTCCCCACACAGCATAGGAACGAATCGCGGCCAATTGTCTGTGGAGCGCGACAACTTCGGCAGAAAACTGGCTTGGAAGAAGAAAACTTCACTATTATCTCGCATGCTCTAGTGGAAGCACCTGCCGTCGTCCGATGGCGCCACTTGCATACATACACAGTGCCTTAAGCAAAAGGGACCACTTGCAATTATTTTTTATATACCCAAAGCCTTCAAAACAAAACAGTAATGGAAGACCGGTGAGATGTTGTAGAGAGCAGGAGCAGGCGACATCCACCACCGTATTAGATCTAATACTGCATGTCTCGAATTTGTCGACCATCCAAAGCTGTACTGATGAGGGGTAGACCCCGAAACTAGTATGCAGATGGGTTGATCGACAAACTGAACACCCTTTAATCAAAACAGTAATCTTCTGTGTATTGTCGCTTTGACGTAGTTTTCATTTTTCTAAATGTATTGAAAAATCTGGGCCCACCATCATGAACCAAAAACGTGAACGTGTCATAAGTAGCCCAAGGGTTCCGCAACCCTATATACACGCCTACAGACGCGCATGGCTCGATGGAGATATACAATATTTAATTATTGTTTTGCAAAGCAACAGGCCATTAAAAAGGTTTCTTTGTAGATTTTCTCGGCTGGAAGTTGTTTATACGTTTAGTTTCACTGAAAAACTGTTCTTTGTACACTAGTTATAGCGATAAGTTTATTAATTGATAGTTATTTGTCAGATTTATTAATAATTTTTGCTGTTTTTACTTTTGAAACAAGTTTTCTTTGACAATTTATTCCTTTCAAATACTCTCCGATTTCTGAGTTAAAAGCTGTTTTACCTATTTTGCTATTATTCTTTGTCTCGAGCAAGTAATTTTTAATAACAATAATTTCAATCTCATTCCATTTGTATTTCGTAGGGCGATGTAAAACGTTAGGTACAAATTTAATTTAAAACCTCTCTAAAAAGACGTTCGTGGCGTTATTTTCATTTAAATCCAGCCAAAGAATAACGTTCAAAGAACCAAACTTTGAATATTCCGAATCTAAATTAACTACTTTACAAGCCCTTCGACAAATCCCGGTCGGTAAATGTCGCTGTATTTAACATGACAAAGGTTTTATTAACGTTGGGCTTTAGCAAATCCAGCATTTTAAAGAGACTTTAATTAAGTATTATTTCTTTTGGCTTCCTGGAAAGTATTATTTTATTTAGCTATTAAATTTAATCTCTTTACGTCTTGCGATTTGCAAGGCCAAGTTTTGGGTTTAATTAAACGAGCTCTAATGTGCAGTAGTTATGAGACACAGAGAGCGAGAGAGATCTACGTGGAATTTAATCTGCACTTAGACTGTCACTCCTTTAATCTGAGAAATGCATTAAAGTGATCCCGGTAATTTGGAGAACTGTTCGGAATGTAAGTTTATCTGACTCTGTGTTGTAAATGAATATACTTAATATAAGGAGAGACGTTTAAAGGTTTACCTGTTACAGGAAGGGTAGGAACGCAGTCTTCTCGGACGTCTGCAACTGCTCCTGATATGCTTTGACTCACGTAGACGAAGCAGTACTCGACGTACCTGTCGGTGAATAGGTCGCAATCGAAGTGCAAGCTGTGATAACCTCTGACAACCTGAAAAGGTTTTATTCAAAAGACACAAATATTTTGATTGTAAATGTATCTAATTTAGTGCATTGACCAATTAAGTGAATGCATACTATTACAATACTTCGGTGATTGAGTACTGAAATGTCTTTGTTCATGTATGCACGCGATTAAAAGTGCATAAATGTAACACGCTTTTTAGTAAAACATTACTTCAAATCTACCGTCATTAACCTCCCTAATTTACGAGAACAATTCGCATTAGCCCAAACAATGTTTTTTAGTGGTGTCACATCTAGCGCAATACTACTTGTTCATACGCGCCTAACGAGCGCTCTGCGATATCTCATTAAAAACTTTGGCGCAATAATTAACGAAAAGGTTAAAGCTACAGAGAAGGGATGACCCCATATTTTAATTGCTCAGAGACCGAATACTCGAGGTTCCAACTAGGGGGGGTGTTCATTTAAAAACGTCATCTACTTGGCTGTGAAGTGTCAAAAGAATGAATGAAGGATATAACATTTGTTTTGATTATCTCAGGCGGTCAAAGTTGGAAGTTAAAAAAAAGAGAAAAAAAGAGGAAATACCCCCCCCCCCCCCTTTGCCCTTTGGAAAATTTCGAAAAAATGTTGGTAATTGTTTTTTTCCTGTTTTTGATCCGAGTGAGGTGATTTTAATCCCCTATGAATGTAACAAACATAATAAAACTGAAGTTACTCCCATAAATGAACTTGTTTCTGAATGTCTCCAAAGCACGTTCTAAAAGTGAATAAAAATTGACAAACGAAGGGGTATATCGTCCAAACTGATAAACCTACGGGACATTTGGTGGCATGTGAAAGAGGACATCAAGAAAAACAAGAAACCATTGAATTTACTACAATTCGTCTAATCGTTCCAAAGTTACAGGCGGTCAAAGTTTCAAAATGAGAAAAAAGAGAGAAGAAACCCCTTTTTTCAATTTCCTCATAAGATGAGGTTAGCTATGAGGTTTCCTCATAAGAAAGCTGTTAGTTGTTTTAGTCACCTGCATTCGAAATTCTCATCTGTAAAACCCAATTATTTTATCGAAATAAAATGTTTTTTATACGGACGGCGTTCTTGGGGTGATGGCAAGGTTAGCTAATTTTGGACAGTGTGGTTTTAACCACTGGTTTTTATTGTTTTTTTTTTGTCTTGGTCAAAATAGTATTTTGGCCACTAACGTCCAAAATGCCCAAAATTAATACCTATATCAGCATTATCAACATTATGATAGTGAAATAAAATCTTCATGAAATAAGTAGATTTCAATGTGACCATTTATTATAATTAATACAAACGCAACACAAGTCAACATTACAAAGCAGACACTTAAGAACCCAGCATTCATATTTAATTATCTGAACTTTGACCTTAGGGCGGTTTTTACAACTATCAGTAAAACTTCAGTTTGAAGTTAAAACACCAGTAATGACCTAGATTGCATTGTTACCTGACACAACAAAACAATGAAAAGGTTAAGGGTGATTACATTGTTGATAACAATGCCGTCTACGTCATTACTGGTGTCTTACCTTAAAACTGAATTTTTACTGATAGTTGTAAAAGTCACCCTAATGGCGACTTTTACAAGTTCAAGTAAAACTTCAGATTGTCTGTAAAACAGAAGTAAAACTGTCAGACTTGATGTACATTGCATTGTTTACCTGACAGATAAACAATGTAATGTAGGTTATATCTGGAGTTTTATCTTTAATCTGAAGTTTTACTTGAACTTGTAAAAGTCACCCTTAATGGTACTTGAATCGGTCGTTTTGTAACGGACCCGTCGGTAAAACGTAAACTTCATTTTGGACATTGGCCAAAAATGGTTTTAACCATTTTCCACCATTTTTGACCACTGTCCTGTCCAAAAATAGAAAAAAGTCTTTTTTTGTCAACTCAGGGTGATGGGAAACAAAAAAAACACAGTGTTTTTTCTTTTCCTCAAACTTCTAATTGTTCTAGAGGTTTCGATGCCCTATGGCATCTTCATCAGTAAACTGCAAAACATTTAAGCTATGAGTGACACGGTCCATGTGAGACCAAGAGATAGACAGAGGCTTACATTTATATTGTATGTTGGAAATATTTATACCTAATTATAAATTAAAATTAAAAATATGTAATCTACATTATCAAAAAGGGGGGAAAGAAGGGACGGCTTAGGACAAAACACTCTCACTCAACATGGGAGACATAGCTGATGGACTTTCCATCACTACTTGTGATGTTATTTTTTCTCAATAGTTTGGTGAAAATGGGTTACTTGTGTTGGTCAGTCTTGGCATCAAGTTATGGAAACTTGATGAAAAAATGTTTTTTATGTGTCATTTTGCCCCTTTAGCCTAAAGCAAGTTTGTTTCTATATGTCTCATGCAAAGGCGACCTTCACACTTCGAAGTCCCTCTATTCTAAAAAACTATTTTTTTTTCTATCTTTATAAAGCATTTTTAAAGATTGGTTGGTGAATTATTTAAGAAATAAAGTAAGCACGTGGTTAAGGATATTTTTATAGGAAAGCTGTCAGTTGTTTAATTCAGCTGTGTTCGAAATTCCACCCATTATTTTAACGAAACAAAATGTTTTTTATTTGTCATGTTGCAACTTAAAGCTAAAGCAATTTTGGCTTATGCAAAAGCGACCTTCAAATGTTAAAAATTTATATGTTTTCTTATTGTACTGAAAATTTTTGTAAAAAACCTTATAATTTAACATTGGAAATGATCAGCGACTCACCTTTTGTTCAGAAATATATTCCAGACTAGTGGGGGGTGCCAGGGAGGCTACGTTTGCACGTAATCTACCAAATAGCCTCACTCGATCGCCACTGGCCAATATACAAGACGGATATTGGTACAGCACTTGAACTCCGCCGTGAATGTCACAAGGAATGATCGAATGGGCGTGGACGTTGAAGACGAACTGGTCACTCCAATCAACCTGAAGTGAAATAATAATTTTATAAAAGTACCTACGTATATGGCAGTTTTCACAAAATATGATGGAGATTTGATCCTTTGTGTAAAACTAGCCGAAGTCGGACAATTAGAATTCGGCTTTTTATGAAGACCCAAACGTGTCAATTACAAAAAATAAGAAAGTTTAATTATTGTAAAGTTTTGGTCCTTCGAGTTTTTTTTTGTTTTCTTTTTCCTACCATTTAAGTAGTACAAATATATTTGTTACTAGAACATGCATAACATGATATGTTCAGCAAAAGTTCCCAGGGACAAAAAAAGTAAATATCTTGAAAAAATAAAATAAACTAAAAAATTCATTTAGGGTGACTTTTACAAGTTCAAGTAAAACTTCAGATTGAAGATAAAACTTCAGATATAACCTACACTGCATTGTTTATCTGTCAGGTAAACAATGCAATGTGCATCAAGCCTGGTGTTTTATCTTTAATCTGAAGTTTCACTTGAACTTGTAAAAGTCGAACTAAAAAGCCAAAATAGGCGTTGGTCGATATTAAGCATTACGAAATTTTAAGGTTTTTTTTTTTTGAAATTTACAATAAAGAGTGCATAGAATTAAGTAGTTTAAAGAAAAAAATGTGGAATAGGTAGGTATTCATATTTGTACCAAAAAAAAAATAAATAAAAACATAGCAAAAAAAAATGAACAGTTTAAATGCCCCAGGGCGCAATCATACTTAAGTTTAATTTATTTAGTTTGTGTTAGCTGTCGCTGTCACATATGGGACCAGCAAACTTACCAGTTTTCCTCTCAATATCCAGAAACTAGGTCTTTTCAGAAGCTTAACATAACATGACAGCATAACACAACATAGCATAGGAAACTTGAATAATTCAGAATATGTAAACAAATTTTTAGATGCTTAAGCTTAACATAGCACAACTCAAGAATTACATAACAGCAACACAGCACAAGGCATGGCAATTTTCTTGTATCTAGCCAATCAAAATAGATTATTTTGATTGATATTATTATACAGATGGTGCTATTGGCTGTTTGTACACTGCTCGAGTCATAAAAATTGAAAATACTGTGGGCATATCGTTTCAACTAACTTGATAACTAAGGACACTTCAATTAACGATAGTCAACAATGTTGTGTCTCCATGTACTGAATTTTACCATATGTTGTACCTAGTTGATATGATATGCCCATGGTATTTTCAAATTTTATGACTCAAGCACTGTACAACAATTTCGAGGTGTCTATTTGGATGAATTATGGTAGTTGCGAAATAGCGAGGGGGTAATCACTCAGCAAATGTGCTGTACAGTCACCATCAAATGCCATGCAAAGCAAATGTGGGGCAACTGTTCCAAATGTCTGTTAAATGCGATAAATGTCAGACGAAATTGGGAAATGTCAAACAAATGCAGCAATTCTTAGGCAAATGCATCAAATGTTAGGCAAAAGTGTCTAAATGTTTTAAATGTTGACGAAAAATGTTGGTCAGACAATGAGCAAATGTTTCAAATGTCTGCTAAATGTGACAAATGTTTGGCAAATGTGAGAATAAATTGGCTATTTTGTCAAATGTGCGCCATATATATTAAATTTGTTTCAGTTTGATCCAATTCTCAAATATTGTACACAATACTTGATATTGAAATTATACTTATATGATCAAATGTTACGTTCCAGCTGGGGTTGCAGTTTTTTTGCTTTGATACACGATAATACGATGCTGTTGCCAGGCACGTTCGCACATTGTTCGATAGTTTTCGTTTTTGGCGCTTTGCTGCTTTGTCTTAATGCTAAACCACCTGCCGCCGCGCCGTCTGTTTCAGAAAACAGTCTCCCAAAAGAAAACCATTTTCAAGCATTATCTGGAAGACACATTAATAGTTATTTATGTATTAAGAGCGAAAAGTACCACTTTTTTGCTCGGAGAGTGGTTTGCCGCTCGATGCGAAGCGGAGAGCGGCAATCACTCGAGAGCAAAAAAGTTACTTTTTGCTCGTAATGCATACAACGTTTTTTCTGCAAACGGTCAATTTCAAATAATGTGAATTACAACTGAGCATAACTGAAAACACAATCTGAAAATTTAAATCAAAGTGACAATGACGTTTTTAATAATTCGTTGAGTGGGGGTAGTACCGGCGTGAAGATGGCAGCCAAAAGTTGGCAGCAAATTTTGCTTGGCAGCCAAAAGTTAGCAGCCTTTTTTCCGATGATAACCGAATATCCAGTGGCGTCGATAGACCAACAAGAATGTTCTGGATGGGAGCAGGATGATTTGAGTTTTTTTTTCCATGATGGCCCAATCTAAATTAATTGAAACTCACAGGGTATAGTTCTGGGGGCATAAGAATTTAGGAAAAAGTATGAACATTTCTTGCAAATGTGTCTGAGGGCGTTTTGATTATTTTAAATTGGGCCGTCATGGAAAAAATTGATATCATCCTTTTCCGGGTCTACCCTTAGAAAACACCCTCAGGCACATTTCCAAGAAATGTGTTTACTTTTTCCTAAATTCTTATGCCCCCAGAACTATACCCTGTGAGTTTCGATTAATTTAAATTGGGCCATCATGGAAAAAAACTCAAGTCATCCCTTTCCGGGTCTACCCTTAGAAAACGCCCTCAGGCACATTTGCAAGAAATGTTTATACTTTTTCCTAAATTCTTATGCACCCAGAAATAAACCCTGTGAGTTTCGATTATTTTAAATTGGGCCGTCATGGAAAAAATTGATATCATCCCTTCCCGAGTCTACTCTTAGAAAACGGCCTCAGGCACATTTGCAAGAGATGTTTTACTTTCTCCTAAATTCTTGTGCCGCCAGAAAAATACCTTGTGAGTTTCGATTAATTTAACGTGGGCCATCATGGAAAAAATTGATATAATCCTTTTCCGGCTCTACTCATTGAAAACGCCCTCAGGCACATTTGCAAGGAAGGTTTTTACTTTCTCCTAAATTCTTATGCCCCCAGAAATATACCCTGTGAGTTTCGATTAATTTAAATTGGGCCGTCATGGAAAAAATTGGTATCATCCCTTCCGGGGTCTACCCTTAGAAAACGCCCTCAGGTACATTTGCAACAAATGATTTTACTTTCTCCTAAATTCTTATGCCTCCAGAACTACACCCTGTGAGTTTCGATTAATTTAAATTGGGCCATCATGGAAAAAAAACTCAAATCATCCCTTTCCGGGTCTACCCTTAAAAAACGCCCTCAGGCACATTTGCAATAAATATTTATACTTTTTCCTAAATTCTTATGCCCCCACAACTATACCCTGTGAGTTTCGATTAATTTAAATTGGGCCATCATGGAAAAAAAAACTCAAATCATCCCTTTCCGGGTCTACCCTTAGAAAACGCCCTCAGGCACATTTCCAAGAAATGTGTTTACTTTTTCCTAAATTCTTATGCCCCCAGAAATATACCCTGTGAGTTTCGATTAATTTAAATTGGGCCATCATGGAAAAAAAACTCAAATCATCCCTTTCCGGGTCTACCCTTAAAAAACGCCCTCAGGCACATTTGCAAGAAATGTTTTTACTTTTTCCTAAATTCTTATGCCCCCAGAACTATACCCTGTGAGTTTCGATTAATTTAAATTGGGCCATCATAGAAAAAAAAACTCAATCATCCCTTTCCGGGTCTACCCTTAGAAAACGCCCTCAGGCACACTTGCAAGAAATGGCTATACTTTTTCCTAAATTCTTATGCCCCCAAAACTATACCCTGTGTGTTTCGATTAATTTAAATTGGGCCATCATGGAAAAAAAACTCAAATCATCCCTTTCCGGGTCTACCCTTAGAAAACGCCCTCAGGCGCATTTGCAAGAAATGTTTTTGCTTTTTCCTAAACTCTTGCGCCCCCAGAAATATATCATGTGAGTTTCGATTAATTTAAATTGGACCATCATGGAAAAAAACTGAAATCTTCCCTTTCCGGGTCTACCCTTAGAAAACGCCCTCAGGCACATTTGCAAGAAATGTTTTTACTTTCTCCTAAATTCTTGTGCCGCCAGAAAAATACCCTGTGAGTTTCGATTAATTTAAGTTGGGCCATCATGGAAAAAATTTATATAATCCTTTTCCGGCTCTACTCTTCGAAAACGCCCTCAGGCACATTTGCAAGAAATGTTTTTACTTTCTCCTAAATTCTTATGCCCCCAGAACTATACCCTGTGTGTTTCGATTAATTTAAATTGGGCCATCATGGAAAAAAAACTCAAATCATCCCTTTCCGGGTCTACCCTTAGAAAACGCCCTCAGGCGCATTTGCAAGAAATGTTTTTGCTTTTTCCTAAACTCTTGCACCCCCAGAAATATATCATGTGAGTTTCGATTAATTTAAATTGGATCATCATGGAAAAAAACTGAAATCTTCCCTTTCCGGGTCTACCCTTAGAAAACGCCCTCAGGCACATTTGCAAGAAATGTTTTTACTTTTTCCTAAATTCTTATGCCCCCAGAACTATACCCTGTCAGTTTCGATTAATTTAAATTGGGCCATCATGGAAAAAAAAACTCAAATCATCCCTTTCCGGGTCTACCCTTAGAAAACGCCCTCAGGCGCATTTGCAAGAAATGTTTTTGCTTTTTCCTAAACTCTTGCGCCCCCAGAAATATATCATGTCAGTTTCGATTAATTTAAATTGGACCATCATGGAAGAAAACTCAAGTCATCCCTTTCCGGGTCTACCCTTAGAAAACGCCCTCAGGCACATTTGCAAGAAATGTTTTTACTTTTTTCTAAATTGTTATGCCACCAGAAATATACTCTGTGAGTTTCGATTAATTTAAATTGGGCCATCATGGAAAAAATTGGTATCATCCCTTTCCGGGTCTACCCTTAGAAAACGCCCTCAGGCACATTTGCAAGAAATGTTTTTACTTTTTCCAAAATTCTTATCCCGTCAGTTTCGATTAATTTAAATTGGGCCATCATGGAAAAAAAACTCAAATTATCCCTTTCCGGGTCTACTCTTAGAAAACGCCCTCAGGCAGATTTGCAAGAAATGTTTTTACTTTCTCCTAAATTCTTATGCCCCCAGAAATATACCCTGTGAGTTTCGATTAATTTAAATTGGGCCATCATGGAAAAAATTGGTATCATCCCTTTCCGGGTCTACCCTTAGAAAACGCCCTCAGGCACCTTTGCAAGAAATGTTTTTACTTTTTCCTAAATTCTTATGCCCCCAGAACTATACCCTGTCAGTTTCGATTGATTTAAATTGGGCCATCATGGAAAAAAACTCAAATCATCCCTTTCCGGGTCTATCCTTAGAGAACGCCCTCAGGCACATTTCCAAGAAATGTGTTTACTTTTTCCTAAATTCTTATGCCCCCAGAAATATACCCTGTGAGTTTCGATTAACTTAAATTGGGCCGTCATGGAAAAAATTGGTATCATCCCTTTCCGGGTCTACCCTTAGAAAACGCCCTCAGGCACATTTGCAAGAAATGTTTTTACTTTTTCCTAAATTCTTATGCCCCCAGAACTATACCCTGTGAGTTTCGATTAATTTAAATTGGGCCATCATGGAAAAAATTGGTATCATCCCTTTCCGGGTCTACCCTTAGAAAACGCCCTCAGGCACATTTGCAAGAAATGTTTTTACTTTCTGTTAAATTCTTGTGCCGCCAGAAATATACCCTGTGAGTTTCGATTAATTTAAATTGGGCCATCATGGAAAAAATTGGTATCATCCCTTTCCGGGTCTACCCTTAGAAAACGCCCTCAGGCACATTTGCAAGAAACGTTTTTACTTTTTCCTAATCTCTATGCCCCCAGAACTATACCCTGTGAGTTTCGATTAATTTAAATTGGGCCATCATGGAAAAAAAAACTCACTTTATCCCTTTCCGGGTCTACCCTTAGAAAACGCCCTCAGGCACATTTGCAAGAAATGTTTTTACTTTTTCCTAATCTCTTATGCCCCCAGAACTATACCCTGTGAGTTTCGATTCATTTAAATTGGGCCATCATGGAAAAAAAAACTCACTTCATCCCTTTCCGGGTCTACCCTTAGAAAACGCCCTCACGCACATTTGCAAGAAATGTTTATACTTTTTCCTAAATTCTTATGCCCCCAGAACTATACCATGTGAGTTTCGATTAATTTAAATTGGGCCATCATGGAAAAAAAAAACTCAAATCATCCCTTTCCGGGTCTACCCTTAGAAAACGCCCTCAGGCACATTTCCAAGAAATGTGTTTACTTTGTCCTAAATTCTTATGCCCCCGGAACTATACCCTGTGAGTTTCGATTATTTTAAATTGGGCCGTCATGGAAAAAAACTCAAGTCATCCCTTCCCGGGTCATTTAGCATATTATAATAGTGTTTTGCTCACCGTAATATCGAGAATCCCAGCGACCTGGTAGAATTCTTTTCTCTTCAACACTGCGTCGTTAGTTTAGTTTTCTTTGTTGTTGCTTTTTTAATATTAGGAATAAATTAATAAATCGTGTACCTGTCAACCACGTTTCCGGGGACCACCGAGCTTATCGCGAAAAGTTTACGTCCGCCGCTATTTTATTTCAGATTCCTGAGAAAACTGAAAATTGCCTTTTTTTATTTTATTTTTTAATTAATTACTATTCACTTTTTAATTAATTGCTATATTAATACAGGTTTTGACTTAAAAAATGAATCCTTGCTGTCATCCCCAAACTATTAATATTTACTTTATTTAAATTAACATTTATTAATTCGTTTGGCAATACCATGGAAGTGTTTTTTCCCTACAAAAATGAAACGTCACTGATTAATTATCGGCCTTTTGCCCCCATAATTAGCGACTAAGGGACGTCAAAATAGATAGATCCTTTCCGAGAATTGGGTCCCCCTTGCAGCATGGTAAAAGAGATTTGACACACGAATATAAGTTGGACTTAGAACATTCACGAAGTCTAATCTCAGCAGACACGGCGGCGACGGCAACACAGCAGTCGCGAACACAGTCGCCCACACGCGACGATCGATTATTATCGGCGGGGGGGGGGGGACACGGCGCGATAGTACTAAATTAGATTTTAGATTATTTATATTTTTTCTAGGTCAAAAAGGAGGAACCTTTTTAGGAACATTTATCCTAAAAAGACAATTCTAATGAAGACTCTCAATCCACTATCGAGAACTCTGTCTGATGATGATGAACTAGACATTTTTGCAGATTTTAAACTCTGGATCTGGATAAACGAAACTCGAAACCAATGACCAATGATCGAGATCAAAATCAAAAACTAATAACAATAACCAAAAATTAAAATAAACAAATAACTCGAACCTCGAACGTCGAGCATCGGAGTCTATATCGATTGACAAAGTCGAACGAACAAGGCGCATTTTCGGTTCGCTTCATAGGCAAGGGAACTAACAGGTCAGAGTGGTCAGATAGTTATGCTTTTATGTTTATAGTTTTTAATTTATGAAAGGCTAAAGCTGAAATACGCATTTTTAAAGATGGGGAAATACAAATACAGAATTCAAATGACTATTTACGAACATATTTCACGAATCACAATCTACAATTTTTTTGCAGCGTTTTTCCCACTAGTAGAATAAAAATTCCCTTGTTCCCTTGGGTAATGAAACTTCCCACGAATCGGGAAATATTCCACGAATTGGCACCACTGCTAACACAAAATGCACATTTCCGATGGTTTTGTTGAAAAAACTTTCAATTTTCTGGGAGAGTAAACAAAAAACCGTGACAGGAACGACGCCATTGTTATTACTTGTGTGTTGTGTACCAATATTCAGAGATGGCGCTAGGGAGACGCAAACGAACTAAAGGCCGGTGCACACGTAGGAGCGATTTAAAGCTGCATTTACAATACATTTTTATTTGAGAAGAAAAATTAAAATGGTTTTTTTCAAACATTTCAAAATGAAAATGTTGTATATTAAAATTTCAGTATCAACCAATGATCAGTGAAATTAAATTGATTTAAATTAATCCTTTATTCTTTATTAAAAGGGAAAGAAAAGGAAAATTATGTGAGTAAAGAATGTCAGTTAAAAATTAAATATTTATACTGAAATATATTTAAAAGATGTTTAAATTCCATCAAAGTGTCGCAGGAAATAAATAATTATTTAAAAAATTGTAAGAATGAAAAATAGCGCCAAAGTGTCTTTACGTTGGTAATCGCTATTATTATTTTGTCTGACATTTAAATGAATCGTTATCGGAAACAAAAAACTAAAACAGCCCTTCGAAGGAACCGCAAAAACCGATTAATTAGCACAATATTCTTATTTATCAAGCTTAATTGGCACGGCGATCGATAAATCCATCGAAACAGATTGTATGCCTTTCACATTTTTATCATAACGGATTTTCTCCGGAATGAAATTGAATCCATTAACGATATTTGATGTAACACTAATTAATTTTTAATATCGAGAGCGAAGAAGCGTCAAAGCGTAACAGAAAAAATTGGCCTTTTCGACAAAAAAGTTATACAAAAGGGCTTAAGGGATTAGTTGTATATAGAGGGATGCGATGTTTATTATTCATTTACGCTTATCCACGAGATGAAATAAAAAAAAAGCTTTTTCACGTAGAAATGAGAACTTAAAAAGTTGACTGAATAAAATTAATTATCTCACCTTTACATAGGCCGACGTCCTAGGAATAACAGGATCGGGGTTAAGTGGCCGCAAGGTTATTGAGTAGTGACCCGATAACCCGAAAAGCTCACATCTCAAGGTAAAAATCTGCCTTCCTGGCAATCCCCTTAATTGTTCCGTGTAAAGTACCTGCAAAATTAGGGCTTTTTTTCTCAAAAAACGTTAGCTAAAAAGATTCGAACGTACCTGATGGTTGGAATTGTTAATGTTCTGTTCCAAACTGGATCCATCCCCGCAATTCTGCAGGGAATGGCCGCAGTAGTGCAATTCCAGCCAGAATTCTGGCAATGCCGAAGTTGGCGTCCCTTTTATCGGAAGACATTCCACTTCCGAGAATGTCAGAATCGTCGTTACCGGTGTTTCTGGGTACGTTTTTAGGTTTTCCGGGGTAACTGTCAGCTGGGGCATCGGCCATCGAACGTCGATTATTCTGGTGATCGTCTCTGAGTCAGCTGAATCGGTTGAATTTACTCCTAAACCAAACCAAGACACTCAATCGAAGCTATCTAAAGCTACATATATAAAAGTTACCTGAAATAGGTTGTTGCTTGATCTGTACATAATACTGTCCTCCTTTAGAAAAATAACCGCATTGAAATTTGATTAAAGTGAGGTTCTTTTTCAGGGCACTGGCTTCTGGATAAACGGGAAAAGCAATAAGCGGACGAACCGTAGTACTACCTTCTAGACGAGACAATTGGACCACGAGTGGAAGAAACGATGATGAGACGATTTTGATATGTAGGTCTCCGCTAAGGGCTACGTGTGATGGGGGAATGATGATTTCCAGTCCAGGAATTTGACCTAAAGAAAAGTCTTAATCGTAAATGAACGGGGCGGCAGCAAAGCGAGGGTTACAGTTATTCTAGTGTAATTTCGATAATTTAAAAATGTGATGGGTTATGCGGGAACAGGATCACGAAATGACGAAGACAACTATTTGAATTGGTCGACGTTTCGCAGATATATTTCTGCATCCTCAGGACGCTAAAATTATATGTGAGCAATTTACAAAAAGGGGGCTCCTGAATGGCTCTATAACAGTAAACATTGTTGTTCGACTTACAATTCGGTTTTGCATTCCTTGTCTTTAAATTTACACAGCACTTTCGTACAGCAGAATCTGGAGTAACCATATTCTGGAGTAGGCAAGCAAGAACCGAAGAGTGACACTTTAAAACTTTGTTTAAAATAGTGAGACTACACCGTTAACTCCACACACAAACAGACATACAACGCTAACAATATATATAATTGTTATCAGCCGGAGTGAAAACAAAAAAAAAATGGGGGCCCACATATTGATAGGCATATCGACTTCCCTTAAAGTAGGAGGTATTCTTGCAAATTTTTGGCGTATGTATAAGTTATGTACTGAGTTGAGCTGATCTTAAGGGTTCTACATTGCCAAAGAAGAGAGAAAAAAAAACACAAAACCTTGAGTTCGCTATTAAGTATTCTGCTAGTGTTCAACTTCTAATTTGCTAATTATGTTGAAATATGCGGTGTGCGGATTGTCTGTATCTGTTCTTTTATTAACGCTATTACTTTGCTTCTATATATTGATCATTTCTGACATAAGTCTTTTTTTATATATGCCGTCTCAAATTATTATGGACTGGGGTGTGCCATGAAAAACAGATGTTTTGCCCCTGTATAAATTTTTGACAATGACATTGAGTCAATTTGGCAAGTAAATGAGGTTACAAATTTGACAAATGTCTAAATTATTTGTAAAACGCTGAATAATATGTTTGTACTTAAACAAACCAATTTTTTTTATAAAAAAATTTAACACATGCCTTTTTGTAATAATTGTTATATTTTTTACAAATAAATGATTTATTATTATTATTATTAATTAGAAAATATTGTTAATTATGTTTTGATTTCGATTATATTCGGGGTAAGGAAAGAAAGCTTTCCGAACGTCAAGTAACAAAAAATGAAGCAACATTCGAATTGAATGCCAATATTTGTGCATTCCAGTGAATAGGGTTATCGAAACAATCGCAATTCAGTACATTTTCAAGTGTTTTGCATAAAGTAAACCACCAGAGATTAAGATAGCGAAGGTATTTTATGCGATATTGATCCTGGAATAAAGCCAAAGCTCTGGCCCATATAATTCTCATTTCCTCGTAAAGGTTAAAAAGGAAAAAAAAATGTCACTTTGGTTTATAACTTTTTGCTTACCTGTATCTGCTTCGACCTTCAAAAACTGAAAAAGCAACAAGAATATGGGAAACGTCGTAACCCTGACGCACTTCTTCATGTTCCCTTAACGCCTTAGACATTTTCGATGCTTCGGAGCCGTCCACGCCCAAGTACTTTTCTCCAGCTCCAGATGAAGCATCGCAAGGACCGCGTGGTTAGTGCCAACATCAGATCTGCAAGAAAAAAGAAAACATGCAAAAACTCCTTGGAGAAAATCCTTTATAAGATTTGACTTTCAGCGAAACATGCAATGCAAGCTGCAGCAATGTTATGATCGATAAAGAGTATAAAATATGTTCTTTTGATCTCTTCAGGAGCGTCTAAGCGAGTTTTCAATAACCCCAGTCTTAGTTAGCTCTAAATATAATAAACCGAGTCTCAAAGTTTTTTTTATATAGCAAAGAGCGAGAAAATGGAAGCTTGAATACAAGCCGAAGTATAATGGCAGATAATGGACCATAATATTTATGGAGAGATATGAAAAGTGCGAAAATATTTACATAGGGTTTTTTACGGCCCTCAGCTTCCGTATGTTTTTATTATCGAACTAAACATTTTTATAGTTGGATTGGAATTTTGATCCATAGGCAATATCAGCAGCCTCCAGGCACGCCGTAAGCGGATCGCTTTCAAAAGCAGGATTTTACGCTGTTACCGCACATGAATAGGTAAAAGGGTTTATAAACAATATCCCTGGAAAATGGCCCTATCTACTCGCCATCAGGGCGTCGCAAATTTGCCCATATAAAGCAAATTAGCCGGCAACGACTGCTGACGTCATAAACCGCAGAGCTTGCATTAGCAGCTGCTCTCCAGCATCGAATTGCAGTTTATTAACATTAAATTGATTGGAATTTGCAAAAAATAAACTCGCCGAAAACAATTCAGTTCCAAACAGCTTTTGCGTGTAAAAAACTTTCTGGAAGCAACAACGTCTGGATACCGCCTGGAAACCCACGTTTAATGCGGCGTCTTCGCGGAACAGACGATGGCTCTAACGGGGAAATTTACAACGTTAAGCGATGGTGGAAATTCGATTGGTTTCCAGACAATTTACATCTGCATCCATCTTCATACATTAAGTTCGAGCCTGTGTAAGGTGTAAAGGGAAATTGTGCGAAAGTAATGTGACGTTGGGTAGAGTTAGCTACAAAGTGGGTAGTATTTTTTTGGATCGTCGAAGTTCAGCAACCTGACAAATTGAGTGCGATATGCAGGACAGCAGAGATCAAAATTATTAGAGTCTAGCAGCTAAAACTAATATTGTTTTTTACTTGCGGTACTAGTGCGCGGTACTACTACTCTCATGGTCTATCAAGTTTTAGTCCCAGGTAAACTTATAGTTAAAAACTGAACCACATAGCACTTAAAACAAAAGGGCAACTAATATAGCAAATGCGGGGTCACTGTTCTAGGCAATCAGATATATATCTAGTTAGGTGAACTACCACTTCTGGCGCTAGAGCAAAAACTCGCATTCATATGTTAACCGTGCTATTAATAGATTGCGCCATCTAAGCGCCTCCTTGATTAAAAAATAAAAATTACAGATCATCTAAGAGTAAAAGATGGCTGCTTAGAACTGTCCATATCTATTTGACACATTGAGATAAGTGCAATATGTAACAAGGACGAATAATATACACCGTCCATTTTTTCCTGTCTTGTCACTCTACGATTGCAAACGAATGGGCTATTAGACTCGCCCTCCATTTTCTTCAACGGCGCCATTTTGAAAACATATTCAAAAAGACGCATTTAATTTCAATGTTTAAGTTCATTCTTTGGGAAATAATCAAAAATACATATGTATCGTTTTTTTCCCACTGGTAGTGGGAGGTGAAAGAGGACATAAAGAAGAAGAAAAAACAGTTGGATTCACCACAATCGGTCCAGGCGTTCTGAAGTTACCGGCCGTCAAATTTCAAAATTTAGAAAAAAATCGTAATACCCCAAGTGCCCAAAAATCGACTTCTGAAGGTTTTTATCTCCGAAAATATTGCACCTACGGAAATTCCGGTAGTGGGAGGCCAAAGAGGACATCAAGGGGAGGAAAAAGCAGTTGGACTCACTACAATCAGTTCAGGCGTTCTGAAGGTACAGGCCGTCAAAGTTCTGAATTTAGAAAAAAATCGTAATACTCCAAGTGCCCAAAATTCGAATTTGAAGGGGTGTATCTCCGAAAATGTTGCACCTACGGAAATTCCGGTAGTGGAAGTTGAAAGAGGACATCAAAAAGAGGAATAAACAAATGGACTCACTACAATTGGTCCAGGCGTTCTCATGTTTCAGGCCGTCAAATTTGAGAATTGAGAAAGAAGGTCGTAATACCCCAAGTGCCCAAAAGTCGACTTGAAGGGGTCTATCTCCGAAAATATTGCACCTACGAAAATTCCGGTAGCGGGACGTGAGAGAGGACATCAAGAAGAGGAATAAACAGTTGGATTCACTACAATGGTCCAGGTGTTCTCAAGTTTCAGGCCGTCAAATTTGAGAATTCGGAAAGAAAGTCGTAATACCCCAAGTGCCCAAAAGTCGACTTGAAGGGGTCTATCTCCGAAAATGTTGCACCTACGGAAAATCTGGTGGGAAAAATCTGGGAGGTAAAATGGGACATTAAGAAGAGGAATAAACAGATGGATTCACTCCAATCAGTCCAGGCATTCTCAAGTTTCAGGCCGTCAAAGTTGAGAATTGAGAAAAAAAGTCGTAATACCCCAAGTGCCCAAAAGTCGACTTGAAGGAGTTTATCTCCGAAAATATTACACCTACGGAAATTCCGGTAATGAGAGGTGAAAGAGGACATCAAGAAGAGGAATAAACAGATGGATTCACTCCAATCAGTCCAGGCATTCTCAAGTCTCAGACCGTCAAATTTGAGAATTGAGAAAGAAGGTCGAAATACCCCAAGTGCCCAAAAGTCGACTTGAAGGGGTTTATATCCGAAAATGATGCACCTACGGAAATTCCGGTAGCGGGAAGCCAAAGAGGACATCCAGAAGAGGGATAAACAGTTGGACTCACTACAATCAGTTCAGGCGTTCTGAAGGTATAAGCCGTCAAAGTTCAGAATTTAGAAAAAAATCGTAATACTCCAAGTGCTCAAAAGTCGACTTTGAAGGGGTCTATCTCCGAAAATATTGCACCTACGGAAATTCCGGTAGTGAAGGTTAGAAGAGGACATCAAAAAGAGAAATAAACAAATGGATTCACTACAATCGGTCCAGGCGTTTTCAAGTTTCAGGCCGTCAAATTTGAGAATTGAGAAAGAAAGTCGTAATACCCCAAGTGCCCAAAAGTCGACTTGAAGGGGTCTATCTCCGAAAATGTTGCACCTACGGAAATTCCGGTAGTGGGAAGCCAAAGAGGACATCAAGAAAAGGAAAAAACAGTTAGACTCACTACAATCAGTTCAGGCGTTCTGAAGGTACAGGCCGTCAAATGTCAGAATTTTGAAAAAAATCGTAATACTCCAAGTGCCCAAAAGTCGAATTTGGAGGGGTCTATCTCCGAAAATATTGCACCTACGGAAATTCCGGTAGTGGAAGTTGAAAGAGGATATCAAAAAGAGGAATAAACATATGGATTCACTCCAATCGGTCCAGGCGTTCTCAAGTTTCAGGCCGTAAAATTTGAGAATTGAGAAAGAAAGTCGTAATACCCCAAGTGCCTAAAAGTCGACTTGAAGGGGTCTATCTCCGAAAATGTTGCACCTACGGAAATTCCGGTAGTGGTAGGCCAAAGAGGACATCAAGAAGAGGAAAAAACAGTTGGATTCACTACAATCAGTACATGCGTTCTGAAGGTACAGGCCGTCAAAATTCTGAATTTAGAAAAAAATCGTAATTATCCAAGTGCCCAAAATTCGAATTTGAAGGGGTGTATCACCGAAAATATTGGACCCACGGAAATTTCGGTAGTGGAAGTTGAAAGAGGACATCAAAAAGAGGAATAAACAAATGGACTCACTCCAATCAGTCAAGGCGTTCTCAAGTTTCAGGCCGTCAAATTTGAGAATTGAGAAAAAAAGTCGTAATACCCCAAGTGCCCAAAAGTCGACTTGAAGGGGTCTATCTCCGAAAATGTTGCACGAACGGGAAATTCCGGTAGTGGGAGGCCAAAGAGGACACCAAGAAGAGGAGAAAACAGTGGGACTCACTACAATCGGTCCAGGTGTTCTGAAGGTACAGGCCGTCAAAATTCAGAATTTAGAAAAAAATCGTAATACTCCAAGTACCCAAAAGTCGACTTTGAAAGGGTCTATCTCCGAAAATGTTGCACCTACGGAAATTCCGGTAGTGGAAGTTGAAAGAGGACATCAAAAAGAGGAATAAACAAATGGACTCGCTCCAATCGGTCCATCCGTTCTCAAGTTTCAGGCCGTCAAATTTGAGAATTGAGAAAAAAAGTCGTAATACCCCAAGTGCCCAAAAGTCGACTTGAAGGGGTCTATCTCCGAAAATGATGCACCTACGGAAATTCCGGTAGTGGGAGGCCAAAGACGACATCAAGAAGAGGAAAAAACAGTTGGACTCACTACAATCGGTCCAGGTGTTCTGAAGGTACAGGCCGTCAAAGTTCAGAATTTAGAAAAAAATCGTAATACTCCAAGTGCCCAAAAGTCGACTTTGAAGGGGTTTATCTCCGAAAATGTTGCACCTACGGAAATTCCGGTAGTGGGAGGCCAAAGAGGACATCAAGAAGAGGAATAAACAGTTGGACTCACTACAATCAGTTGAGGCGTTCTGAAGGTATAAGCCGTCAAAGTTCAGAATTTAAAAAAAATCGTAATACTCCAAATACCCAAAAGTCGACTTTGAAAGGGTCTATCTCCGAAAATGTTGCACTTACGGAAATTCCGGTAGTGGAGGTTGAAAGAGGACATCAAAAAGAGGAATAAACAAATGGACTCACTCCAATCGGTCCATCCGTTCTCAAGTTTCAGGCCGTCAAATTTGAGAATTGAGAAAAAAAGTCGTAATACCCCAAGTGCCCAAAAGTCGACTTGAAGGGGTCTATCTCGGAAAGTGTTTGCACCTACGGAAATTCCGGAAGTGGGAGGTGAAAGAGGACATCAAGAAGCGGAATAAGCAGATGGATTCACTCCTATCGGTCCAGGTGTTCTCAAGTTTCAGGCGGTCAAATTTGAGAATTGAGAAAGAAGGTCGTAATATCCCAAGTGCCCAAAAGTCGACTTGAAGGGGTCTATCTCCGAAAATGTTGCACCTACGGAAATTTTGGTAGTGGGAGGTGAAATAGGACATCAAGAAGAGGAAAAAACAGTTGGACTCACTACAATCGGTCCAGGCTTTCTGAAGTTACAGGGGCCGTCAAAGTTCAGAATTTAGAAAAAAGTGCCCAAAGGCCCAAAAAGCCCAAGTGCCCAAAAGTCGACTTTGAAGGTCTATCTCCGAAAATGTTGCACCTACAGAAATTCTGGTACTGGGATGTGAAAGCAAACATAAGGTGAGGAGAGAACAGTTGGATTCATTCCAATCGGTTCAGGCGTTCTCAAGTTAGAAGCCGCCAAACTTGAGAATTGAGAAAAGAGTCATAATACCCCTCCCTTTGAACATTTTCAAAAAAATATCGGGAAAATTTTTGGTGCCGTTTTTGAGCGGAATAGCACGCTTGCAATCCCCTAAGAAAGTAACAAACTCAATTCGAATAAAATTAAGCTCAAAAGAGGTTGTTTAAAAATGGTCCAAAAACTTGATTCTAAAAGTGCCCAAAAATCGACCTCTGAAAGAGTCTATCTCCAAAATGTGTGGGGAAATGAATCGTACTTCATCAACAAATTTTTAAGGAAAAAATAGTTGTAAATAGGTATAAGCTTGCCACGGTTACCTATCAATACAGAGAGATACTGAAAATTTTAATTTAGCAATAGATTCCTGAGACAAAAAGTAAGTTGAAAAGGAGTAGAAACTTTGGATAATCAATAAAAATAAAGAACATTGCTTCATTTCAAAAATGGGTAAAGATACTATAGATTTGCCTTAGCAACTAACACTTAAAAAAACATTAAACAAAAAGTGCAAACCCGGTAGGATTGACTTTAAAAAATCAAGAAATTACTTATGTTTCTAAAACGGGTAGAAATACTGAAAAGTCACAGTTTACTAATAAATTTCTAGGAAAATAGCTGAAAATCATTATAAACCTCTTAGAGCTAGGTCAAACAAACTCACCAGAGCTGGATTACCTTTAGCAATAAGAACTTGTTTATTTATATCTCAAAACAGTGTAGAGATTCTAAAAATCTTACGTCATCAATCAATTCTTAAAAGAAAATACTGAAAAATAAACACAAATTTCTTTTGCAAATGCTTACAAGCAGTTGCTTACAAATATCTCAAAAAGAGTTAGAAATACTAAATGTTTTAATTTACTATTAGATTTTTGAGAAAAAAAGTAGTCGAAAATGAGTACAAATAAAATAGAACATCCTTTGAGATAAACAAACAGTTGCTTTATCTCGAAAATGTGTAAGGATACAACAAATATGACTTGACCACTGGATATCTTGGCAAGAATAGCTGAAAAAGAATACAAAGGAGTATAGGGAGTTTGGGTATTCTTCGCCAAGCTTCGCCGAACCAATCAGGAACTGGTGAGAGTGTTCTTGGGTATATATTGTACTAGTCGGTCTATTATACTAGTCGTTACTATTATACTAGTCGGATATATATACTAGTCGGTCAAGAATACTATCTGCTTTGCCAATTAAGAACGCCCTACCCGCACCCTGCTACCTGTACATTCTTTTAAGCCCCGCCACCAATCAATCAGAGTCGTTAAACTCCAACCTGGTACCTGTGCAGGTCCTTAAACCCCACCTCCAACCAATCAGAAGCGATTTAAACGGCCAATAGAAGAACACAATTTTCCACCGAGTTTTAGGGTCCGCCTCCCACCGAAATATGTCCAGAGACGTATCCTTTTGGAAACCATACATAATAAATAGCCACCGTTTCAAGATTACCGTGGTATTATAATATAAAGTTTCAGAGTCAGATGATTTGGGTACTCCCCTGTTTGGTTCCACAGATTTTTAGTGGGGCGTCCAAGAATGTATCTGCAGGACCTTAACGAGCGCAGTTTTTATGGTACCGTGTTGCCTATCAATGATACATGGTTTCCGAGGTAAAAGGGCTTAGTACATTTCTGGACGAAGGGAACTAAAACTCGGTGGAAAATTGTGTCTTATTGGCCGTTAAGATCGCTTCTGATTGGTTGAGGGTGGGGTTTAAGGACCTGTACAGACACTAAGTTGGGGTTTAACGATTCTGATTAGTTGGGGGAGGGGCTTAAAACAAAGCATAGATAGCGGGGTGGGTTAGGACGTTCCTGATTGGTTCGGCGGAGCTTGGCGCTGAATGCCCAAACTCCCTCTAGTTTTTTGATAGTTAATTAGCTGCGGATTTTTTTGTAAAAAAAGAAAGACTTAACTAACAAAATTTATTTTTTTTTGTTAATTGATAAATAGTACTTCCGATACATAATATTGGAACCTAATCACAAGGCCATGTTTCAATTGAATTTCTACACATACAGCAGCGGCAGAAATTATCAATGGCGATAAGGCAATGGGCGAAGTGATATCCTGTGCTTCCCGACGTTGACTAATTCGACTGCACTGTTGCCGACATTTTTTTAATAACTGGAATAGACTGGATTAAAGACTGGAAGCGAGTTCTACGACATATCAAGTGCGTCGAAACTCCGTGCCACCACTACCCCCCTCCCCCTCAATTCCACCACTTCAGAGCGACGGCGGGGGAATAAATACTACGGAGTTTAACACAGTTGAATCAGTAAAGGACAAAGCAGAGCAGCTGAGGCTCTACCAGATGAGCAGTTTGGCTTTAGGGCCCAGCTGTCGACCAAACTGCAGATGCTGAGGATGGTGGAATACATCACCGAGGCATTCAACCGACGACAGGCAGCAGGAGCCATTCTGTTAGACGTAGCCAAAGCCTTTGACAGAGTCTGGGACAAAGGACCGATAGTCAAGCTGCTAGACGCCGGATTCCCTGTATCCTTTGTAAAACTACTCCGATCTTTCCTTTCTGATGGGCATTCCAGGGTAAAACTGGACGGCGTATACTCTGCATAAAGGACTATGGAAGCGGGAGTACCGCAAGACCCCCTTCTTATACAATCTGTACGTGGCGGACCCCCCAGAACAGACAAGACCAGACTTGCATTATACGCTGATGCTGATGACTCAGCTATAATGGCAAGATCCCTTAATACAACACTGCTATCACAGTGCCTTCAAGAGAAAGTCTCAGCCCTGGGAAGAGTGGTGTGCCAAGTGGAAGGTAGACCTGAACGCCAAGAAGACGTAGGCCATAGTCTTCAGGAAGCGACGCAAACACAGTCCAGACAATTAAGTCGTCCTTAAAGGCAAAGCAATTCCTTAGCAAAAAAACAGCTACATACTTAGATGTGGAGTTGGACAAAAGCCTCACTTGGAAAACACACATCACCAGGACGAAGAACAAGGCACAGATGACAAGAAGCAAGCTCTACCCGATGTTCGGAAGACGCTCAAAACTGACTTTGAAGAACAAGGTCACATTGATCAAGGAGGTGATCCAACCACAACTAACATACGCCTCAACCGCGTGGAACTATGCAACAAATCCGCACCTGGAAAGCCTTACGGCAGTCGAAAATGTGGATACCTCTCAGGATGGCAGTAGGAGCGTCCTGGTATCCGTAACCAGGACATACAAAAGGGACCTCGATTACACCACAGCCACTGAGAGGATAAAAAAACATGCAAGGAAAACCTTCCAGAAGACTGAGGACCACCCCAACCAGCTGATAAGGATGGCGACCGCCTACGACCCCGAGGTCGAAAGGCCGTATTAGCGGCAGAGATTCCAGCTGCTGGATAATGGGTAAAATTACTAATTATATCTCTTTACAGATAACCAGGACCACCCCAGACGCCAGAAGTGACAGCACAAAGCTCTCCACCAACAGACAAAAACCCCCGGGCAGCCAGTCTGGACTCTCAAAGCTTAGGTATAACCTTCCCGCCGATAACTGGTGCTAACTAGCTCTGCAATCCTGTCCACTCAGTAGGGGGGGGGGGGGCTTTCCTCCCTTACGCACAGAAAAAATCTCAAACTCCTTAGAGTGGGGGTAAATTTGCAATAGCAATGCATTTGCAAACTCTCCACTATTGTATTATTTACCAGACTTTAAAACCAGACATTCCAAAATAAAGAGAACCGACAAGGAAAGAAAAATCAAGACAAGAATAGCGCCTGAAGAGCCCCAGTCGACGGGGTATCCCTAAACACGACCCAGAAATTTCTACTTTGCTCAGGACTGAACAATGTTCAAGATTCCTCAGAAGCGAGGCGGGTGGCGGAAATGTCTGTTACTAGACTGGTCCGGTCTACAGCGATGATGGAGTCAAAGACAATAGTCCTGCCTGATTCTTTTATCTGAGGCCATATTTTAGTCACTGATAGTGGGGCGACAGTCGACCTCGGGAAGCACGGGAGATTACTTCGCCCATTGCCTCATCTCCTTTGATAATGTCTGCCGCAGCTGTAGACGAAACGTCAGTAAGAAATTCTATTGGACCACGGCTTAAAAGCCCGGAAGCCGGAAAACACTTTACTGTTTTGTCTCTATTAACTTAAACATCAAATGAGGATTTCCCATTCGTCATCCCTTGCTTTGCAAAACTCGCCTACCCAGCAAAGTGCCAAAACACGTAAGGAATGACAATAAATTCCGACCAACTTACCTACCTGTTTAATACTTAATAGGTAAAGGGACCCTCTAAACTTATCCGAGGGGATTCATCGCTCGAGGTCCTCTAATTAGCGCCGGTGGATGTGGAAACGGCCCTTTCCGCTTGATTACATGTTTCCCTGAAAAGTGCATAGGGTTTAGAGTAGAGAAACCTAAAAACGGATTACTAAGTTAAGTTACAACGTACAAAGGTATTGGTCGAATCATGTCATAGTTCCAACCTTTTTATAGGTACGCGAAGTTAAAGTCGTCAACTGGGCTATGAATTTTTGATAGTAAAGGGTGAAGCAAGATGTGGAAATCCAACAAGCGTACATCGCTGTTTCGATTTAGGATATTTTCTAGGAGAAGAGTGCCACAAGAAATATAATCTGGAAATTTGGCTTTAGTTTGTTTCGTTACTCCATGTTTTTCTCTTCACATTTCTTTAACCAACTTGATGACTTATCAAACTCCCTACAGACTAACGTGCTAAAATATTACATGGAAAGACAATTGTGTTATAAAGTTTTGAGCCTTCTTTTTAGCAATAGAACGCTAGAAAATGGTGGCAAAATTGGCAGGGAATGTCAACAATCATTCAACATTTCAAGGTAGATTTTTGCTACCTCCACGCCCTAGATCAGGTCAAGAACCATTCCTTCACCATATTATCAAGAAAATTAATTTCAAGCCCTAATGAAGTAAAATATTCTGTAATTATTGCATCACATTAACTGTGCTCTATGTCAATTGTCACTTTGAGTGACACTTTAAGCGCATAACTAAACAATTTTATTTTAATCTCCGACGATAAAACAATAACATTCCTCGCAGACGTATAGGAAATTTAATTAAACTACCACCATTCAATTGTTTTGCATTTGATACATTTTGGGGTGGATAATTTTCCCAGAGTTCCTTTCTTTCTCGGTTTCGGAACACGATGGAGCGTCGGGGGCAAATTGCCGATTTTATGGTCTTAGTCGCGGAGTGTATCTATCCCTCCCTGCTTGCATGCGCTCGCCAAGGTGAGAGACCTTTACCTTTGTTCCCTTTTGCGTTTTTCCCTTATGTTTCTAAATTAGTCCCGACAGTGGCGGGGCACTCGATACCCCGCAATTTACAATTTAGATCATGACTTGGGGCCGAATTGTACTAGAACTGGAAAGCGATAATTATTATTCCGCTACCAAGTCGGGCTCAACCGCGTATTAATAATGGCGCCCTAAAACTGATAAATTTCCGATTGATATGGCCAACAGAAACTTTATTAGATCACCGAATAGTTAAGCTCCTTCGGGCGTCTATCTGAACTAAATTGTCTGTGTTTACCATCATGCTATTCCCTTCAATATCCTCAGGATAGCATTGGATAGCCATTTAATTACTGGGAAAGCTATTTTTATGCAATTACGAGAAGAGGCAAAATCCCTGACCATTAAGAACCCAGCTGGATTACGTCAGTGAAGACGGCAACAAACTTCGTTTCAAAAATGTAAAAAGTTTAATAAAATATCCTCGGTCCACTATATCATAAATAAACTTCAGAGTAGCGATTCAGCTTAATTGTGTTTATTTTCCCAAGTTTTGAAGTTTCATTTTTGAATGGAGTATGAAGAATAGCAGGATGAGAATTAGAACAAAAAAGAACGAAGTGGCACCATGTTTGAGTACCTAAATTGATATCAAATTTTACTTAATGAGGTATAAATTTCACATTAAGCTAAGGTAAACAAAATTAAGTACCTACTATATTAAGTTTCTACAATACGTAATTTTTACCTCTGCAGCTTTAATTTGAGAAAAATCCATAGTGTTGTTAGTTTCCTCAATAGAATTCCTTGGAGGAAACTGTGATATTATACGTATACACGCCATGCACTCTTTATTTACATCCCCTAGTATGATTTTATATTAGCCTTAATGGCTACCGCACCTAGAAGTCTTCCATTAGCGAGTATTATAATGTGTATAATGCTTAAACAGAGGAGAGACGGTTTAACTCATTTAAATATAGTTCAAACTTTAGTTTCAGTAGGTTTAAATACCATCTAAGAAACAGTGCCTTAAGTTTTTTACGTCATCGCCTTTTATGTCTAAAAAAAGGTTTTTCATTTGGTGACCGTCTTCAACACCCCCCCCCCCCCCTGTCCCCTGTAGAACTCAATGGATATTTTTTATTCCTCCTTTGTAGTATTAGTAAAGACAACCGCATGTAGGGGGTGTTCAATATAAACAGTTATCACGTTGGCTGTGAGTTGTCTAAAGAAAAGGATTAACAAAAATATCATCTATTTTTCGTATTTTTTTTCTTTTTTCAAAGCCGTGATCCTTCCATTCTGCCGTATTATCTGATTTTTCAAGTTTTACCGATATATTAAAATTTCTTCTTAGACTCTTAGCATAAGTTTTGAGCCCAGTTTAGATATAATAATTGATTCTCCACGATCATTCTCTAGCACTAGATCGTAGTAGTTTTATTATGTCTTTTACGTACCTTGTGATCTCTGCTCACCAAGTCCCATTTTTGTTTATTCATTCCTTAATTCCCTTAATCACAATTACTAATACAGTACCCAAAAACTGCCGAAGAGGAAAAAAACTTAATAAATGCCTAAGCAGTAACAAAATACTGGAGCTGAGCAATTCGGCTTTTTTTCCTGCTTCGACCTTTTTTTTAAACTTTCTTATTTACTGTTACTATTTAATTTAAGTTGTGTCATTAAATAGACAGCTCTGAAAATAACAAATTAACAGTGGTTTTTGCCTCTCCCCTATCGCCCCATTACCGGGATTAGTTGTTGTAATTTCAAGGAACGATCGCTCAATCGCTCTGATACCGTATCAAAGGGAGTTAAAGAAACCTCATTGAAGCAACACACTCTTCTTCATTACACATTTCAAGGGGTTCGAAAGACGCTTATTTTAGACATAATAAGTTTTAAAAAATCTTAGAAAATTGTCAGAAAACATTTGTATTTCATACGAAAATAGCATTGTGTTACGTCTTTTGTTCCCTTTTTTAGTAAAAAACTACAAAAAAATGGATAGAAACTCTATAGAAAGTGACGTCACCAAACGTCTTAGGTCAAATGATCCGAAAAAGCGATTCGTCAATTGATGTGCTTTAACGATGTCATCAGGTCACGAAACACACAAACATGGCAGATTCTCGGCCAAAAAACCTGACCACTTTTTGGAACATGAAGGCAAATGTTTGCTACTTTCAGCTTTACCTCGATTGTCGTGCCGATATAATGACCCAATGGGGGTGTTTATTTAAAAACTTCATCTAGTTGGATGTACATGAGATGTCCATAAGATGAAGGAACAAAAGTCCTTTTACTTTGATTATATCATACTTTCCTGTCAAAAATACATAGCATTCTAGATGACGTTTTCTAATGAACACTCAAAATATTATCAAAGAAGGATGCAATGCAGACTATTATATCTAAAAATGGAAATCTTGAGGGCGATTTCCGAATCACAGTATAATTTCCGAATCACAAACAGTAATCTTGCAACTTCTTATTGACCCACCCTGGTAACTGCGAACACTATGATGGCACTTGGATATGTCGACAAAATAGGTCTTCTAATGGATGCAAACTTCAGGTTAGTTCAGGTTAGTTCCTCATTAGCATCTAAATAAAATTAATATATTCTTAAGGGTGGCTCCATTTTTCCAGTCTATTCCTCCAGTGAAAATTTAAAAAAAAATGCGTTTTATGGTCGTAAAACTGCAACATCTTATTGACGCACCCTGGTATGGTCGCGCTTGAAAACGTCAAAATAAAAAAACGTCATATAATTGATTTAAATTGACTTAACTAATGGCTCAATTTGGGAGTTAACTATACTTATATAAGTGAAATAAATAAAAATTGACTCCTTAACAAAACATTTCATTGGTTAAGTCAGTTTAATTCAATTTCATGACGTTTTTCGTTTTGACGTCAAGTATCGCCATATCCTTTGAAGTTACGAGGGAGCGTCAAAAAGATATCGAGATAATGTGACTCCATTGGGTCACGTTATCTCGAGCAATGGTTATTATTTAAACCGTCATCTAGTTGGCTGTGAAAATATCCATAGAAAAGGATGAAGGAACAAAAGTCCATTTACTTTGAGTATACCATATTTTTCTGTAAAAAATTCATAGCTTTCTAGATGACGTTTTTTAATGAACACTCCTAATATTATTAAACAAGCATACAATACAGACCATTATTCTCAAAGAAGGAAATTGTAGTAGCGATTGCCGAATCGTGGTTTGAAAACTGTAATCCTGTCAGTAAATCTTATTGACCCACCCTGGTAACCGCGAACAGTATGGCGGCACTTGAATACGTCATAACGAAAAACGTCATTATTGAATTAAATTGCCTTAACTAATGGCTTAATTTCAGAGATAACTATACTGATATAAGAGAAATAAATAAAAACTCACTCATTGACACAACATTCCATTAGTTAAGTCAGTTTAATTCAATTTCATGACGTTTTTCGTTTTGACGTCATCAAGTATCACCATATCGTATAGAGTTACGAGGGAGCGTCAAAAAGATTTCGCAGAAAGAGTACGAGCTTAAAACCGAGATTTAAAAAGTTTCTATTCGAAAAAGTTTAAGTTGGTAAAACGCAAATTTGTGGGCGAATTCCGGCAATAAGAGCCTGGACAAAATTTTTATTTTTAACTGACAAAGTCTTACAACAACCAAACACCTCCATGATCGTGCCGATATTAAATAATAACCTATTTCAACGATTTAATCGGCTGAAAACGTATGTCGCAGGATCGTAGGTACAAATTGGTCCCTTAAAAAGCTCCAGAATTTACTTGTTATAATTTCAAGGAACGATCGCTCAGTCGAACTTTTACCGAATCAAAGAGAGTTAAAGAAATCTCATTGAAGTAACAAGTACATACACACACTCTTCTTTATCAGACATTTCAAGGGGTCCGAATAGACAAAGTTATAAGACGCTTATTTTAGACATCAAAAGTTTTGAAAAATATTGGAAAATTGTCCGAAAACTTTCGTTTTCATATGGGTAAAAACCATTGTGTTACGAGTTGTTAACCGAAGTCAGTCAGTAAAAGGAGCTGATGATGGTCTGAAACTGGTCGGCCAAGAGAATTTTAATATAAATTCGCACGAGGTGTAAATTTTTTTCCTTTCAACGTGTTAAAACCTGTAAAAACCTAAGAGTTCTAATTTGACAAATTTTTGGGCCCTAATGATGGTCTCAGAGCCGAAACCGGTCCGTCTAAAGGAATTAAAAAACTCTTTGTACAAAGTATACATTTTTGTCTATTTTTTTGATATGTTCGACGCCGTTCACACGGCTACAATCAGTCTAGTTAAAGCTGTGCTTCGTCTCAAAAATTCAAGTTTTACGAATTCCTGGACGTTAATGATGGGCTGAGGGCCAAAACTGGTCTGCCTGCAGAATTTGGTTCAAGATTTGCTGAAAGTATAGTTTTTTTTTTCAACATTTCTTTGCTGTAAAAGAGTTCTTATTAGACAAATTCTTAAGCGCTGATGATGACCTGATCCTCCAAAACTGGTCCGTCAAAAGGATTTTAAGAAAGGTTTATATCAAATATACATTTATTTCTTCTTTTCCAACGTGATTGACACCGCGCACACGTTTATGACTAATTTAGTCTCACAGGTTTTCTCTCTGCCAGAACAGTTCTGCTTACACGGATTATTGGGCGCTGATGATGGTCTGAAGCCGGAAAACAGGATTTTAATAAAAATTCACTAGAGGTATAAATTTTTGTTTCCTTTCAACGTGTTAGAACCTGTGCACACATCAGTAACCAATTTGGTTTCAGAGATGGTTTCTTTGCCTCAAAAGTCCTAATTTGACGAATTTTTTTGGCGCTGATGATGATCTGAGAGCCAAAATCTGTCCGCGAAAGGATTTTAATAATGATTTGCACGAGGTACACGGTTTCTTTTCTTTCAACCTGTTCGATACCGTTCCAACCAACAGTTCTATTTTGACACAGTTATGGGCGCTGATGATGCTCTGAAACAGGTGGGCCAACAGGATTTTAACAAAAATCCTCATGACTGTAATTTTTTGTCTTTCCACGTGTTAAAACCTGTACAATCGGCAGTCTAACCTGTTTTGTTTTAGGGATGGTTTCTTTGCCTCAAGAGTTCTAATTTGATAAATTTTTTGAACGCTGATAATGATCTAACGGTGACTTTTACAAGTTCAAGTAGAACTTTAGATTGAAGATAAAACTCCAGATATAACATTACATTGTTTATCTGTCAGATAGACAAAGCGTGAAAGCAAGTGTATATTGCATTGTTTATCTGTCAGGTAAACAATGCAATGTACATCAAGTCTGGTGTTTTATCTTCAATCTGAAGTTTTACTTGAACTTGTAAAAGTCGCTCTTAGAGCTTAAACCGGTCCCCCAAACAATTTTTATTAAGTATTTGCTCTATTTTTCTGCCAAAAATTCATAGCCTTCTAGATGACGTTTTCTAATGAACACCCCTAACATTATCAAACAAGCATACAATACAGACCATTATTCTCAAAGAAGGAAATTGTAGTAGCGATTTCCGAATCTTGGTTTGAAAACTGTAATCCTGCAACATTTTAGTGACTCACCCTGGTAACCGCGAACAGTATGGCGGCCCTTGAATAGGTCATAACGAAAAACGTCATATAATTGAATTAAATTGCCTTAACTAATGGCTTAATTTCGGAGATAACTATACTGATATAAGAAAAATAAATAAAAACTGACTCACTGACACAACATTCCATTAGGTAAGTCAGTTTAACTCAAATTCATGACGTTTTTCGTTTTGACGTCATCAAGTATCGCCATATCGTTTGGAGTTACGAGGGAAGGTCAAAAAAAAATGTCGAGATAACGTGACTCCACTGGGTCACGTTATCTCGATCAATGGTTATCATTTAAACCGTCATCTAGTTGGCTGTGAAAATATCCATAGAAAAGGATGAAGCAACAAAAGTCTATTTACTTTGAGTGTATCATAGTTTTCTGTCAAAAAGTCATAGCCTTCTGGATGACGTTTTTTAATGAACACTCCTAATATTATCAAGCAAGCATACAATACAGACCATTATTCTCAAAGAAGGAAATTGTAGTAGCGATTTCCGAATCTTGGTTTGAAAACTGTAATCCTGCAACATTTTAGTGACTCACCCTGGTAACCGCGAACAGTATGGCGGCCCTTGAATAGGTCATAACGAAAAACGTCATATAATTGAATTAAATTGCCTTAACTAATGGCTTAATTTCGGAGATAACCATACTGATATAAGAAAAATAAATAAAAACTGACTCACTGACACAACATTCCATTAGGTAAGTCAGTTTAACTCAAATTCATGACGTTTTTCGTTTTGACGTCATCAAGTATCGCCATATCGTTTGGAGTTACGAGGGAAGGTCAAAAAAAAATGTCGAGATAACGTGACTCCACTGGGTCACGTTATCTCGATCAATGGTTATCATTTAAACCGTCATCTAGTTGGCTGTGAAAATATCCATAGAAAAGGATGAAGCAACAAAAGTCTATTTACTTTGAGTGTATCATAGTTTTCTGTCAAAAAGTCATAGCCTTCTGGATGACGTTTTTTAATGAACACTCCTAATATTATCAAGCAAGCATACAATACAGACCATTATTCTCAAAGAAGGAAATTGTAGTAGCGATTTCCGAATCTTGGTTTGAAAACTGTAATCCTGCAACATCTTATTGACTCACCCTGGTAACCGCGAACAGTATGGCGGCCCTTGAATACGTCATAACCAAAAACGTCATATAATTGAATTAAATTGCCTTAACTAATCGCTTAATTTCGGAGATAACTATACTGATATAAGAGAAATAAATAAAAACTGACTCACTGACACAACATTCCATTAGTTAAGTCAGTTTAATTCAAATTCATGACGTTTTTCGTTTTGACGTCATCAAGTATCGCCATATCGTTTGGAGTTACGAGGGAAGGTCAAAAAAATGTCGAGATAACGTGACTCCACTGGGTCACGTTATCTCGATCAATGGTTATCATTTAAACCGTCATCTAGTTGGCTGTGAAAATATCCATAGAAAAGGATGAAGGAACAAAAGTCCATTTATTTTGAGTGTATCATAATTTTCTGTCAAAAAGTCATAGCCTTCTAGATGTCGTTTTTTAATAAACACTTCTAATATTATCAAACAAGCATACAATACACACCATTATTCTCAAAGAAGGAAATTGTAGTAACGATTTCTGAATCTTGGTTTGAAAACTGTAATCCTGCAACATCTGATTGACTCACCCTGGTAACCGCAAACAGTATGGCGGCACTTGAATACGTCATAACGAAAAACGTCATATAATTGAATTAAATTGCCTTAACTAATGGCTTAATTTCGGAGATAACTATACTGATATAAGAGAAATAAATAAAAACTGACTCAATTGACACAACATTCCATTAGTTAGTCAGTTTAATTCAAATTCATGACGTTTTTTCGTTTTGACGTCATCAAGTATCGCCATATCGTTTGGAGTTACGAGGGAAGGTCAAAAGAATGTCGAGATAACGTGACTCTGCTGGGTCACGTTATCTCGATCCATGGTTATCATTTAAACCGTCATCTAGTTGGCTGTGAAAATATCCATAGAAAACGATGAAGGAACAAAAGTCCATTTACTTTGAGTGTATCATAATTTTCTGTCAAAAAGTCATAGCCTTCTAGATGACGTTTTTTAATGAACACTCCCAATATTATCAAACAAGCATACAATACAGACCATTATTCTCAAAGAAGGAACTTGTAGTAGCGATTTCCGAATCTTGGTTTGAAAACTGTAATCCTGCAACATCTTATTGACTCACCCTGGTAACCGCAAACAGTATGGCGGCACTTGAATATGTCATAACGAAAAACGTCATATAATTGAAATAAATTGCCTTAACTAATGGCTTAATTTCGGAGATAAATATACTGATATAAGAGAAATAAATAAAAACTGACTCAATTGACACAACATTCCATTAGTTAGTCAGTTTAATTCAAATTCATGACGTTTTTTCGTTTTGACGTCATCAAGTATCGCCATATCGTTTGGAGTTACGAGGGAAGGTCAAAAGAATGTCGAGATAACGTGACTCTGCTGGGTCACGTTATCTCGATCCATGGTTATCATTTAAACCGTCATCTAGTTGGCTGTGAAAATATCCATAGAAAACGATGAAGGAACAAAAGTCCATTTACTTTGAGTGTATCATAATTTTCTGTCAAAAAGTCATAGCCTTCTAGATGACGTTTTTTAATGAACACTCCCAATATTATCAAACAAGCATACAATACAGACCATTATTCTCAAAGAAGGAACTTGTAGTAGCGATTTCCGAATCTTGGTTTGAAAACTGTAATCCTGCAACATCTTATTGACTCACCCTGGTAACCACGAACAGTATGGCGGCCCTTGAATACGTCATAACGGAAAACGTCATATAATTGAATTAAATTGCTTTAACTAATGGCTTAATTAGTAATAGTTTAGTTAAGTCAGTTTAATTCAAATTCATGACGTTTTTCATTTTGACGTCATCAAGTATCGCCATATCGTTTGGAGTTACGAGGGAACGTCAAAAAAATGTCGAGATAACGTGACTCAACTGGGTACGTTATCTCGATCAATGGTTATCATTTATCTTGTTCATCAAATTTATGACGTTTTTCGTTTTGACGTCATCAAGTATCGCCATATCGTTTAGAGTTACGAGGGAAGGTCAAAAAAATGTCGAGATAACGTGACCCCACTGGGTCACGTTATCTCGATCAATGGTTATCATTTAAACCCTCATCTAATTGGCTGTGAAAATATCCATAGAAAAGGATGAAGGAACAAAAGTCTATTTACTTTGAGTGTATCATAATTTTCTATTAAAAAGTCATAGCCTTCTAGATGACGTTTTTTAATGAACACTCCTAATATTATCAAACAAGCATACAATACAGACCATTATTCTCAAAGAAGGAAATTGTAGTAGCGATTTCCGAATCTTGGTTTGAAAACTGTAATCCTGCAACATCTTATTGACTCACCCTTATAACCGCGAACAGTATGGCGGCCCTTGAATACGTCATAACGAAAAATGTCATATAATTAAATTAAATTGCTTTAACTAATGGCTTAATTTCGGAGATAACTATACTGATATAAGAGAAATAAATAAAAACTGACTCAATTGACACAACATTCCATTAGTTAAGTCAGTTTAATTCAATTTTATGACGTTTCTCGTTTTGACGTCATCAAGTATCGTCATATCGTTTGGAGTTTCGAGGGAGCTTCAAAAAGATGTCGCAGAGACTGTACTTATATAAGTGAATTAAATAAAAACTGACTCCTTGACACAACATTCAATTAGTTATGTCAGTTTAATTCAAATTCATGAGGTTTTTCGCTTTGACGTCATCAAGTATCACCATATCGTTTGAAGTTATGAGGGAGCGTCAAAAAGATTTCGCAGACAGATTACGAGCTTAAAACCGAAATTTAAAAAGTTTCTACTCGAAAACGATTAAGTTGGTAAAACGCAAATTTGTGGACGAATTTTGGCTATAAGGGCCTGGACAAAATTTTTATTTTCAACTGACAACGTCTTACAACAACTGAACACTTGATCGTGCCGATATTAATAATCACCCATTTCAACGATTTAATCGGCTGAAAACGTAAGTCGCAGGATCGTAGGTATAAATTGGTCCCTTAACAGGCTCCACGTCTTTGTATTGCAGCCTTGCTGAAAACTCCATTTTTCCATCGTCATTCTTGGTCAAGTACGTCACTTTCTGAAGTTGTCCACTTGGGTGGTAAATATAATAGGAACCTTTCGTCAACTCCCCGTTGTCAGATTCCAACCTTTCACTTCGAGTGGTATTTGGAGATGAAACAGTGCTGTTTTCTACTACAGAAGGTGAAGACGTTGTTGTAATAGAAGGATTATCCGTTATGATAGTGAAATTTTCTTCAGTTGGAGGTCCATAAGAAGGGCTCGGGCTAGACTGGAGCTGGTCTCCAATCCATGGAACTTCGTAAACCTTTGTTAAACAGAAATCCTTACCTAGACTCTTTAATATATTTCAATACGAACCTCGACTTTAATAACTTCTACTTCAGTTTCCTCTTTGGGTGGCGGAGGCGGTCCATAACTGTACCCTAAGGGCTCACTGCTACATCCACAAAACAAAAGCACTAAAAGCGCCATACTAGATAACTCTTGCTTAACAGCTGCCATTGTGCAATTAACAATTGCTTCTTAGTTCTTCATTATTTATACGTTGATGAGGCATTTCCTTCAAGGCATTCAGACCTCGTATTAATTGTGTGACCCCAGATACAAGTCGATATGTTGAATTTTAATGCAAACCCTCGGATCAATGAATTGGGTACCAACTGCAATTTTTCTTTGGCAGAATAACTTGCTGGCAAGTGCCAGACACTAATTTTAAGCAAGGCGTGTTATTACCGGGCCCATAAATCCCGGAAGCAGGAATGCTGCTGACGTAATAATTATAGTTGACCGCATAACTTTCGTCATGGGGAGTCGTGTTTATGAGAATTCCCTATTGTTTATACTCGCATCGGGAATGTTAAGTTTTCCTCGTGTAGGGTATTGTTTTGTGGCAGAAGCCCAGAAATTGCATTATCTGTTATATTATTACTCTAATAGCAAGTAGCACACTAAATCTAAGAGCTTTCGTCATTTCATATTTCAGTCAAATTCGAGGCTTTTTCGTCTCTAACAAGAAAATGATTGTGTTTGTAGTTTCTTCAACCACTGAGCTTGAGACTTGCATAATTAATCGCATTTTCAATGAAAAGAGATTAGCGCATTGCAGTTGAGAATTCAAGTCCCTGAATAATTGCCCCTTCACGAAGTATATTTCCACCTAACGCGCCATTTTGCTACATATTTCTGACATAAAGTGATTCAATCAATCACGTTCCGAGTTTCGGCGGAGAGGAGCGGAATGAAATTGACGCAAATCAAGTGCAGCGATTCGAAAATCGAGATCGTTGTCATATTGTGTGATTCCCACCTTGGATCTGAAAATTAAAAATTCAGAGTGACGAGGTTAAAACGCAAAAAATAAATGTAAAAATATCCCTGACCTATAGATGATATGTATTATTATTATGTGATACGTGAGTCTATTACCAAGCGGAATATTGTGAATATTAATACTGAACTTTCCTGTCACGTATTTTTATCAGGCAGGAAATAACTCCGTAAGAGAAATGTTCAATTTGTGATAGATGTGTCTGCTGAATATTGAAATTTATTCGAACAGTTTATAATCCCGGTGCTGTTTTAGCTGAAAATTGTTTTGCATATTTGAAAATAGTTTACTTATTACAAAACATTTTACTTAACCCAACAAGCTGTTTATTAAGGTACATTATCCAACAAGCATATAATGCAGGCCATTATTCCCAAATGTGAAAATTGTGATTGCGATTCCCGAATAGTGGTATGAAAACTGCAAGACCCTATCACTTCTATAATGCGAAATATTAATGATTTTCTTCAAAAATGGGTCTTCTAATGGATGCAAACTTCAGGTTAGTTCAGATTATTTCCTCATTAGCATCTAAATAAATTCAATATATTCTTAAGGGTGGCTCCATTCTTCTAGTCTATTCCTCCAGTGAAAATAAAAAAAAAATGCGTTTTATGATCGTAAAACTGCAACATCTTATTGACGCACCCTGGTATGGTGGCGCTTGAAGACGTCAAAATACAAAAACGTCATGTAATTTAATTAAATTGACTTAACTAATGGCTTAATTTGGGAGATAACAATACTTTTATCTACTACTCCATTAATGAAGCCAATTTAATTCAATTTCACGACGTTTTTCGTTTTGACGTCATCAAGTAGCGCCTTATTGTCTGGAATTACGAGAGAGCCTCAAAAAATATCGCAGAATTACGACGTTAAAACCGAAATTTTTAAAAATATTTTTTCGAAAACGCTTCAATTGGTAGATTGGCTACTCAGGCTTGACAAAACCAGCCTGAATAGAATTGAGGCCTTTATTTCCGTTGAGTCAAAGCTACTGTTACGCCCGACCGTGGGTCCACAGAGATTCGGGCCGAAGCGGCAACGCCGAGCCCCGACCTCGGGAACCCATCTAGACTAAACGAGAACCAGGAACAGTCGCCTCCGTTCTCGAAAATACCAGAATGGTTTACTGAAGAGGACTTGGGAAAGCCCCGACGGGAAAATTGCCACGCTCCAGCTTATCATACCAAGTAGACGGAAATATGTCTTTCGAGAAATGCACCATGGAGTGTCTGGAGGCCATTTTGGAGTGAATAAGACCCTGGATAGAATTCGGGAAAGGGAGTACTGAGTGAATTGCCGAGATGACGTCGAAGAGTGGTGCAGAAATTGTGATACCTGCTGCTCCGTTAAAGAACTTCAAAGAAAGACTAGGGGGCAAATGAAGCAATACAATGCTGGCGCTCCATTTGAAAGAATTGCGATCGACGTGGCAGGTCCTTTTCCAGAAACGGACGATGGCAACAAATACATCTTAGTTGCCATGGATTAAAAAACAAATTAGGAAACTAACACCGTGACAAGGGCCTTAGAATGAATGAATTCTTCAGTAGATTCGACGTACCATTAGAGCTTCATTCGGATCAACGACGGAGTTACGAATCGCAACTTTTCAAAAAATGTTTCAAACTTATAATGATAAATAAACTCATTTACGGTCCCCAGTTGAAATCATTGTTCGGAAACTGAATAATTCCTTCAAAATAAAGCGATTTTCTAAGAAGGAGGGTGTGAAATATGGCAAGGGGATTATGTACAGTGCCGACAATAAAGAGAGAGTCGTGTGAGGGGTATCTTAAGTAGATTAAGAAGGTATGTTGCGTTTTTTTTATGGGTTAAGAAATTCAAAAACTGTTCGTCAGTTAAGCACCACGAAAAGGGTTTTCTTTCATCCCTCATAGTGCTTTTGCATATTCTAATTCTCAATTTTTTGTTTAAGAACAATAAAATTTTCAGATATAAACACGTTTCATATTTTTATTATTATGATCAGAATTTATAATGAAAATCCAAAACTGGCTATTACTCAATTATTATAGTATTCAAGTCCAAAAAGTATGCCCTTCCAGCTCGTTTTCTTTAGTCTCATTCCCTCTTTAACCACATTCTCTCAATAATACACTTACAGCTGGAAATCCAAAACTGGCTATTACCGAAGGGCTCAATTATTATAGTATTCCAGTCCAAAAAGTATGCTCTTCTAGCTCGTTTTCTTTAGTCTCCATTATTATTTCCACTGAAGTTAAAACTCAATAAAATTCAAATATGTAAAATGGAGTAGCCAAAACATGAAATAACCCGTGTTCATTAGAAAACGTCATCTAGATTTTTGACAGAAAAGGATAACATAATCAAAGTTAATAGTCTTTTGTTATTTTATCCTTTCCTTTAGACATGTGATTTTTAAATGAACACCCCATTTTACATATAAGGCAGTATATGCATATATATATACATTTAAAACTGAATATCCGAAAATTGGCTATTACAGAAGGGCTCAATTATTATAGTATTCAAGTCCAAAAAAGTATGCCCTTCCAGCTCGTTTTTTTAGTCTCCATTCTTATTTCCACTATTTTGTTATTTCATCCTTTTCTTTTGACATTTCATAGACAACTAGATGTATTTTTTAAATAAACACCCCCTATATTTTACATTTAAGGCAGTAATACACTTACAACTGAAAACCCAAAACCGCCTATTACAGAAGGGCTCAATTATTATAGTACTCAAGTCCAAAAAAGTATGCCCTTCCAGTTCGTTTTTCTAGTCTCCATTATTATTTCCACTATTTTGTTATTTCATCCTTTTCTTTTGACATTTCACAGACAAATAGATGTGTTTTTTAAATGAACACTCCCTATGTATTACATGTAACTGTAAATCCATAAAAATAAATGTAAATCCATAAAAGAAAATCCAAAACTGGCTATTACAGAAGGGCTCAACTATTATAGTATTCAAGTCCAAAAAGTATGCCCTTCCAGCTCGTTTTTCTAGTCTCCATTATTATTTCCACTATTTGGTTATTTCATCCTTTTCTTTTGACATTTCAAAGAAAACTAGATGTGTTTTTTAAATAAACACGCCCTATATTTTCCATGTAAGGCAGTAATACACTTACAACTGAAAACCCAAAACTGCCTATTACAGAAGGGCTCAATTATTATAGTATTCAAGTCCAAAAAAGTATGCCCCTCCAGCTCGTTTTTCTAGTCTCCATTATTATTTCCACTATTTTGTTATTTCATCCTTTTCTTTTGATATTTCACAGACAAATAGATGTGTTTTTTTAAACGAACACGCCCTATGTTTTACATGTAACTGTAAAACCATAAAAAAAGATGTAAATTCATAAAAGAAACTCCAAAATTGGCTATTACAGAAGGGCGCAATTATTATAGTATTCAAGTCCTAAAGGTATGCTCTTCCAGCTCGTTTTCTTTAGTCTCCATTATTATTTCCACTGAAATGAAAACTCAATAAAGGTCAAATATGTAAAATGGAGTAGCCAGAACATGAAGTAACCCGTGTTCATTAGAAAATGTCATCTAGGAGGCCTTAGATTTTGGTCAGAAGAGAATAATATAATCAAACTTAATAGTCTTTTGTTATTTCATCCTTTTCTTTTGACATTTCACAGACAACTAGATGTGGTTTTGAAATAAACACCCCAATTTACATGTAAGGCAGTAATACACTTAAAACTGAAAATCCGAAACTGCCTATTACAGAAAGGCTCAATTATTATAGTATTCCAGTCCAAAAAGTATGCCCTTCCAGCTCGTTTTTTCTAGTCTCCATTATTATTTCCACTATGTTGTTATTTCATCTTTTCTTTTGACATTTCACAGACAAATAGATGTGTTTTGTAAATGAACACCCCCTATCTTTTACATGTAACTGTAAATCCATAAAAATAAATGTAAATCCATAAAAGAAAATCCAAAACTGGCTATTACAGAAGGGCTCAATTATTATAGTATTCAAGTCCAAAAAAGTATGCCCTTCCAGCTCGTTTTTCTAGTCTCCATTATTATTTCCACTATTTTGTTATTTCATCATTTTCTTTTGACATTTCACAGACAACTAGATGTGTTTTTTAAATAAACACCCTCTATATTTTATATGTAAGGCAGTAATACACTTACAACTGAAAACCCAAAACTGCGTATTACAGAAGGGCTCAATTATTATAGTATTCAAGTCCAAAAAAGTATGCCCTTCCAGCTCGTTTTTCTAGTCTCCATTATTATTTCCACTATTTTGTTATTTCATCCTTTTCTTTTGACATTTCACAGACAAATAGATGTGTTTTTTAAATGAACAACCCCTATGTTTTACATGTAACTGTAAATCCATAAAAATAAATGTAAATCCATAAAAGAAAATCCAAAATTGGCTATTACAGAAGGGCTCAATTATTATAGTACTCAAATCCAAAAAAGTATGCCCTTCCAGCTCGTTTTTCTAGTCTCCATTATTATTTCTACTATTTGGTTATTTCATCCTTTTCTTTTGACATTTCACAGACAACTAGATGTGTTCTTTAAATAAACACCCCCTATATATTACATGTAAGGCAGTAATACACTTACAACTAAAAACCCAAAACTGCCTATTGCAGAAGGGCTCAATTATTATAGTATTCAAGTGCAAAAAAGTATGCCCTTCCAGCTCGTTTTTCTAGTCTCCATTATTATTTCCACTATTTTGTTATTTCATCCTTTTCTTTTGACATTTCACAGACAAATAGATGTGTTTTTTAAATGAACACCCCCTATGTTTTACATGTAAATGTAAATCCATAAAAATAAATGTAAATCCATAAAAAAAATCCAAAACTGGCTATTACAGAAGGGCTCAATTGTTATAGTATTCAAGTCCAAAAAGTATGCCCTTCCCGCTCGTTTTTCTAGTCTCCATTATTATTTTCACTATTTTGTTATTTCATCCTTTTCTTTTGACGTTTCACAGACAACTAGATGTGGTTTTTAAATAAACACCCTCTATGTTTTTCATGTAAGGCAGAAATACACTTACAATTGAAAATCCAAAACTAACTATTACAGAAGGGCGCAATTATTATAGTATTCAAGTCCTAAAGGTATGCTCTTCCAGCTCGTTTTCTTTAGTCTCCATTATTATTTCCACTGAAATGAAAACTCAATAAAGTTCAAATATGTAAAATGGAGTAGCCAGAACATGAAGTAACCCGTGTTCATTAGAAAATGTGATCTAGAAGGCCTTAGATTTTGGTCGGAAGAGAATAATATAATCAAAGTAAATAGTCTTTTGTTATTTCATTCTTTTCTTTTGACATTTCACAAACAACTAGATGTGGTTTTTAAATGAACACCCCAATTTACATGTAAGGCAGTAATACACTTAAAACTGAAAATCCGAAACTGCCTATTACAGAAGGGCTCATTTATTATAGTATTCCAGTCCAAAAAGTATGCTCTTCCAGCTCGTTTCCTTTAGTCTCCATTATTATTTCCACTGAAGTTAAAACTCAATAAAACTCAAATATGTAAAATGGAGTAGCCAGAACATGAAGTAACCCATGTTCATTAGAAAATGTCATCTAGAAGGCGTTATATTTTTGTCAGAAGAGAATAATATAATCAAAATAAATAGTCTTTTGTTATTCCATCCTTTTCTTTTGACATTTCACAGACAACTAGATGTGATTTTTAAATGAACACTCCATTTTACATGTAAGGCAGTAATACACTTAAAACTGAAAATCCGAAAATTGGCTATTACCTAAGGGATCAATTATTATAGTATTCAAGTCCAAAAAGTATGCCCTTCCAGCTCGTTTTTCTAGTCTCCATTATTGTTTCCACTATTTTGTTATTTCATCCTTTTCTTTTGACATTTCACAGACAAATAGATGTGTTTTTTTAATGAGCACCCCCTATGTTTTACATGTAACTGTAAATCCATACAAATAAATGTAAATCCATAAAAGAAAATCCAAAACTGGCTATTACAGAAGGGCTCAATTATTATAGTATTCAAGTCCAAAAAAGTATGCCCTTCCAGATCGTTTTTCTAGTCTCCATTATTATTTCCACTATTTTGTTATTTCATCCTTTGTTTTGCCATTTCACAGACAACTAGATGTGGTTTTTAAATAAACACCCTCTATGTTTTTCATGTAAGGCAGAAATGCCCTTCCCGCTCGTTTTACTAGTCTCCATTATTATTTTAACTATTTTGTTATTTCATCCTTTTCTTTTGACATTTCACAGACAACTAGATGTGGTTTTTAAACGAACCCCCTCTATGTTTTTCATGTAAGGCAGAAATACACTTACAACTGAAAATCCAAAACTAACTATTACAGAAGGGCGCAATTATTGTAGTATTCAAGTCCAAAAGGAATGCTCTTCCAGCTCGTTTTCCTTAGTCTCCATTATTATTTCCACTGAAATGAAAACTCAATAAAGTCCAAGTATGTAAAATGGAGTAGACAAAACATGAAATAACCCCTGTTCATTAGAAAATGTCATCTAGAAGGCCTTAGATTTTGGTCGGAAGAGAATAATATAATCAAAGTAAATAGTCTTTTGTTATTTCATTCTTTTCTTTTGACATTTCACAAACAACTAGATGTGGTTTTTAAATGAACACCCCGATTTACATGTAAGGCAGTAATACACTTAAAACTGAAAATCCGAAACTGCCTATTACAGAAGGGCACATTTATTATAGTATTCCAGTCCAAAATGCATGCTCTTCCAGCTAGTTTTCTTTAGTCTCCATTATTATTTCCACTCAAGTTAAAACTCAATAAAATTCAAATATGTAAAATGGAGTAGCCAGAACATGAAGTAACCCATGTTCATTAGAGAATGTCATCTAGAAGGCGTTAGATTTTTGTCAGAAGAGAATAATATAATCAAAGTAAATAGCCTTTTGTTATTTCATCCTTTTCTTTTGACATTTCACAGACAACTAGATGTGATTTGATTGAAACACCCCATTTTACATGTAAGGCAGTAATACACTTAAAACTGAAAATCCGAAAATTGGCTATTACCTAAGGGGAAAATTATTATGGTATTCAAGTCCAAAAAGTATGCCCTTCCAGCTCGTTTTTCTAGTCTCCATTATTATTTTCACTATTTTGTTATTTCATCCTTTTCTTTTGACATTTCACAGACAACTAGATGTTGTTTTTAAACGAACATCCTCTATGTTTTTTATGTAAGGCAGAAATACACTTACAATTGAAAATCCAAAACTAACTATTACAGAAGGGCGCAATTATTATAGTATTCAAGTCCAAAAGGTATGCTCTTCCAGCTCGTTTTCTTCAGTCTCCATTATTATTTCCACTGAAACGAAAACTCAATAAAGTTCAAATATGTAAAATGGAGTAGCCAGAACATGAAATAACCAGTGTTCATTAGAAAATGTCATCTAGAAATCCTTAGATTTTGGTCAGAAGAGAATAATACAATCAAAGTAAATAGTCTTTTGTTATTTCATTCTTTTCTTTTGACATTTCACAGACAACTAGTTGTGGTTTTTAAATAAACACCCCAATTTACATGTAAGGCAGTAATACACTTAAAACTGAAAATCCGAGACTGCCTATTACAGAAGGGCTCAATTATTATAGTATTCAAGTTCAAAAAGTATGCCCTTACAGCTCGTTTTTTCTAGTCTCCATTATTATTTCCACTATTTTGTTGTTTCATCCTTCTCTTTTGACATTTCACAGACAAATAGATGTGTTTTTAAATGAGCACCCCCTATGTTTTACATGTAACTGTAAATCCATAAAAATAAATGTAAATCCATAAAAGAAAATCCAAAACTGGCTATTACAGAAGGGCTCAAATGTTATAGTATTCAAGTCCAAAAAGTATGCCCGTCCCGCTCGTTTTTCTAGTCTCCATTATTATTTTAACTATTTTGTTATTTCATCCTTTTCTTTTGACATTTCACAGACAACTAGATGTGGTTTTTAAACGAACACCCTCTATGTTTTTCATGTAAGGCAGAAATACACTTACAACTGAAAATCCAAAACTAACTATTACAGAATGGCTCAATTATTATAGTATTCAAGTCCAAAAAGTATGCCCTTCCAGCTCGTTTTTTCTAGTCTCCATTATTATTTCCACTATTTTGTTGTTTCATCACAAATAGATGTGTTTTTTAAATGAGCACCCAATATGTTTTACAATGAACTGTAAATCCATAAAAATAAATGTAAATCCATAAAAGAAAATCCAAAACTGGCTATTACAGAAGGGCTCAATTGTTATAGTATTCAAGTCCGAAAAAGTATGCCCTTCCAGCTCGCTTTTCTAGTCTCCATTATTATTTCCACTATTTTGTTATTTCATCCCTTTCTTTTGACATTTCACAGACAACTAGATGTGGTTTTTAAACGAACACCCTCTATGTTTTCATGTAAGGCAGTAATACACTTAAAACTGAAAGTACGAAACTGCCTATTACAGAAGGGCTCAATTATTATAGTATTCCAGTCCAAAAAGTATGCTCTTCCAGCTCGTTTCCTTTAGTCTCCATTATTATTTCCACTAAAGTTAAAAGTCAATAAAACTCAAATATGTAAAATGGAGTAGCAAGAACATGATATTGATATGATGTATGATGATAGTGTATTGATGATAGTCTTTTGTTATTTTGTTCTTTTCTTTTGACATTTCACAAACAACTAGATGTGGTTTTTAAATGAACACCCTCTATGTTTTACATGTAAGGCAGTAATACACCTACAACTGAAAATCCAAAACTGGCTATTACAGAAGGGCTCAATTATTATAGTATTCAAGTCCAAAAAGTATGCCCTTTCAGCTCGTTTGTGTAGTCTCCATTATTATTTCCACTATTTTGTTATTTCATCTTTTTCTTTTGACATTTTACGAACAACTAGATGTGTTTTTTAAATAAACACCCCCTATGTTTTACATGTAAGGCAGTAATACACTTACAACTGAAAATCCAAAACTAGCTATTACCGAAGGGCTTAATTATTATAGTATTCCAGTCCAAAATGTATGCTCTTCCAGCTCGTTTTCTTTAGAATCCATTATTATTTCCACTGAAGTTAAAACTCAATAAAGTTCAAATATTTAAAGTGGAGTGGCCAGAACAAGAAATATGCCCCGTGTTTATACACTTACAACTAACAACTATGAACGGAAAATTTCCCCCCTATACACTCCCATCGATCTCTCTTAATCAGCCTAAACTACTTCGAAACAACTGGAATGAGGCTCATTCCGGGCTTCTAACTGCAGTTAATTGCTTTTATGACATAGAAGTTGCAGGTAGCCAATGTTTCGCGGTGCAAGTGTATCTATATTGAGCGGCTCCGGTAATTGTCGACAGTTAGGGCCCGAGCCATCCGGGAGTGGTTTGAAATTATGTTAGGAAGTGCCTTGTTTAACCTAATGACGAAATTCTCAAAAGTTTAATTCTGTCAAATTGTTTAGGTACTCAGTTTAATAAAATATTTGTCAAGATGAGGGAATTTTATTGTATGTTAGTTTGAATGTGGTTGAGACTACAACGGCTATTTTTGTGATCTATCCAAGGCTTTAGACCGTGCTTTCCATAAGCTTATTAGTAAAGCTCGATGCTACGCTAAATTGGTTCAAAACGTATCTGTAGAACTGTTTACACGATGTCAAGGTTTAGTCTTTCGTCAGATTTTACTTATTAACTGCCATTTGTCCCTGTAATTTTAACTTCATCAGGCAGCCACAAAGGTACTTAAATAAAACCAAATTATTGAATTGATGACAAGAAGGGGACCCGCTACTGACCATATAAATTGCGTGACGACATCGGGAGACCCCACCAAGGGATCATTATTAAAAATTGCCGTGCTGCGGTAATTATTAAGCAGGCCTGGGCTTTATTTGACGTTTCGCGTCTAGATCGTGTTTTACCCTAATGACTTTTTCGGATGTAACTAATGTGTGTTTGAACAATATTTCTCCAAGTAAAGATTGCATTAGTGAACTCTTCCCTTTGGTCCCCTCAGTCAGTAACAAACCCTAATTAAACTCTATATCCTAGTCTTAAACCCCACTTCTTCGACACTAAAATAATTTGGACCTATATCTCGTTACCCATCTATAAAACGGTCCTCACGAAGTAATTAGTAAGTCCGGGAAAGAGCTATCATATATGAAACACCCTCGGGCTTGAAGTGCCGGCGACAAATTCAAATGTGAGGGCGGTAAGCCCTAAGAACAATACGTGATTTCGTTACTAAGGAAACAGAGGAGGACGAAGGGCCTGAAAACGGCTCCTCGTCCACTTATTTCATTACGTTATGGTATTTGCCTTCTGATTTGAATGGGGTAAGGGCGGCGTGATTGCTGCTCCGGGTCATCCGGAAGTGTTTACTTCATTCACTCTTTTGTTCGAAGGTGACGACGGCTTAATGACGAGGTTTGTCTGGGAATTTACCGCAGGAAGATGTGTATTTGATTACAGTGATTGTGTGTGGTTATCGTTCTTGTTGTTTTAATTTAGGTGCTGGTTTAATTTTGTTCTATATCGGCAAACCTACCACTATCCAATACAGTGATTGGTCAATGTTAGTTCTAAGCAATGTCTGTATCTAGGTATTCCTCGACAAGAGTGATGAATTGATCATAAAATAACTGCAGATTCTGTGGAAAATCTTCCAGTGGCAACATCGCTCGCTTCTTTTGTCAGGGCAACAGGGCCGATATATTTGACAGAACTGCGACAGGGAAAAGGATCAACGAAAAAAGAGAGCTGTCAACAATGTAGTATAATTAATTTCTTTTCTGGATCATATACTCCCACAAAAAAAAACTTTGCAGTAGCAACATCGCCCTCTTCTTTTGTCAGAACGATACGGCCGATATATTTGACAGAACAGTGGGAGAACAAAGATAGCTGTCAGTGATGATATGCAGCGTTGCCACGTTGCAATGTTCATTGTGGGTTCCAAATATTTAGTTGCAAAGTTGGACTAAGTGGTGTCATTCTGCCAAGTGGTTCACGCTTATATTCTTTTTCTTGCCGATCGAGATGAAATTGTCAGGTAATGTATATAAAATAAATTTCGAAATTAAAGAAAATAAAAATAAAAATACAAAAATAAAAAAAAAATAATATCTGTCTACAAGTTAAGTTAATGTGCCTGTGTGCTAATAAATATGTAATTTATTGATGTGCAATGCCCCCTTCCAACATAGCACCCTCTAGCCGATATATTAACCTTAAAACCACGTTCAAATTAGAGATTCTTATTGCCAAAAAAATCCCAATTCCAAAATGTTGCCAATTTTCAATTAAATTGTAGAAATTGCCAATCAAATTTCAATTTAAAATGAGAACTTTAATGTTATGTATACTGAAGCGAATCCACATTTTACTAGATATGTTGTAACTCATGCTGCACTGCAAAATCTGCAATTACGCCATGGCTCATTCATTACTGACCACCCTGTATAAAAAAATGTGCTGCGCAACATCACGATAGTGCCTCCAAGAAATTAAAGTTTAGTATAATTAATTTCTTTTCAAGATCATCTACTCCCACAAGGAAAAAAACCTTGCGTTGGCAACATCGCTCTCTTTTTTTGTCAGAGCAATATGGCCGATATATTTGACAGAACTGCGAGAGGAAAAAGGATCAACGAAACAAAGAGAGCTGTCAACGCTGATTTGCAGCGTTGCCACGTTGCAATGTTAATTGTGGGTTCAAGTGTTTAGTTACAGTCAGGGGTTGTACTAATCAGTGTGATTCTGACAAGTGATTTTGTGTCACACAAAGTTCAGCGTTAAGGCTGGTTCTCTCAGGAGCGGTTCTTCTAAGAACCATCGAGACCCACATTTGATGCCTTTTTTGTTTTTGAAATCCCATAAGTTTCTACTACAATATACAGCTTCAGATCTGTTGCAGTAAGTTACAAAAAAAATCGTGTTGGATGTATTCATATTCAAAGAAAAGCCGTAATAATAAAATCTAAAAATAGCCCAAACCACTGGATAACGAGGTCGTCTCCATGTGACTACTGATTTTCCCATTGGCTGTGCAGCGTCGCGGCGGATTAATGGTGTGGATCGCTCGATAAGATTGGCTGATGCACCCCAGAGAGGGGACGAAAATGCACAAATGCATTTGTTCACCGGATTGAATGAGAGTTTAAGTTCAGATTTCGTGGATGAAATATCGCCAATCCCGAGCGAAAAATATCGACCGATACGTATTGATCAGGTCAGCGGGTTGACTGAGGGTTTGATGAAGTAAGTAATCATTTGGTGTTCGTTCGATTAAGTGTGTTTCTGTTATCTTGCAATAAATGAACGTGATTTTATTGCATAAATTTGTCTGTGTATCCAAGTAAAGTATAGTTATTGTTCACTTTTATAATTTTTTTTCTTGTCTATTGAGACGAAATTGTCAGGTAATGTGCGGGAAATATGTTTCGGTATAAAAAAATAGGTAGCATCTACGTACTGATTACTACGTAATTTGTTGATTTGCAATGCAGTCTTTCAACACTAGCACACACTAACCGATACCTTACCATTAAAACCAGGTTCAAATTAGAGGTTCCTATTGCCAAAAACCCCCATTTCCAAAACTTTGCCGAAATTGAATTCAAATTGTATAAATTGTCGAACAAATTAAAATAAAAAATGGGAACATTAATGCTCTGTATACTGAAGGGAAGCAACATTTTTCTAAGGCATGCTTGGCTAAATTATACTAACTTCACATGCAAAAACTGCAGTTACTCTATGGGCCATTCATTATGGACCGTCCTGTATAAAAAAATTTACTGAACTGCATCAAAGAAAATTTAGTGTAGGTAATTAATTTTAAGGAATATACATTTCCATAAAAAAAAACGTTTAAGTGGCAACACCGCTCTCTTCTTTTGTCAGAGCAATATAGCCGATATATTTGACAGAACTATGAGGGGAAGAAGGACGAACGAAACAGAGAGCTGTCAATGATTATTTGCAGCGTTGCCACGTTGCAATGCTAATTGTTGGTTCGAGTATTTAGTTGGAGAGGTGAGACTAATCGATGTGATTCTAATCGGTGGTTCAACCTAATATTTTTTTCTTGTCTATCGCGATTATCAGATAGTATGTAGGAATGAATGAATGAATGCTTTATTGTCCAAAGATATATACAATCTTATTGACAAAGCTAAAGTAAGCAACCTAATAATATACAAATACACAACCTAATAATATACAAATACATAATACATCTGCTGATGCTGAGGACCATAATAAATAGCATGACAAAACTAAAATTAAATTTGTATGTAAATAAAATAAAATAAAATAAAACAACGAATGTTATGACCATTCTAAAAGTAATATTCCAGTCACACACTCACACAGGAAATAAATTTTGATATAAAAAAATAATAAAGAATAAATAAAAATAAAGAAAATAATAATCTTTCTGCAACCCTGATACAATTTAATGTGATGTGCCTATGTACTGGTTAATATGTAATTTGTTGATTTGCAATGCGCACTCTTATACTACCAGTTCCTAGCCTACAGCTTGACCTTAAAAGAAAGTTCAAACTAGAGTCTCACGTTGCCAAAATTTTACCAATTTTGAATGGAAATTGTGTGAATTAACGAAATCTAAATAAAAAATGGAAACATTATTGCTCTGTATACTGAAGCGAAGCAACATTTTTCTGAGGCATGTTTAGCTAAGCAATTATTCCAACTTATGAACTACTATGATATTCCATTACTACATACATACATACATACTACGATACTCTATGAACCATTAAGGACCACCCTGTATAAAAAAAATGTGCTGAACTGCATCATGATACTGTCTCCAAGAAAATCAAAATTTAGTGTAGGTAATTAACGTTAAGGAATATATATTTCCATAAGGAAAAAACGTTGAGGTGGCAACACCGCCCTCTTCGTTTGTCAGAGCAATATCGCCGGTATATTTGACAGAACTGTGAGGGAAAGAAGGATGAACGAAACAAAGATAGCTGTCAGTGATGATTTGCAGAGTTGCCACGTTGCAATGTTAGTTGTGGGTTCGAGTATTTAGTTACAGAGGTTGGACAAATGGGTGTGATTCTGATAAGTGTAGTCTTTATAATTTAATATAAGGGTAAACCACTAGTCAGGATAAACTTATAACTACTATTATTAATTACTACTTAAACTTATAATAAATAAACTTCGATATAAAAAAAAATAAAAATAAAAAAAATATACAAAAATTAATACATTTATCTACAAACAAGCTACAAGGTAATTAAATGTGCCTATGTACTGAAATGCGCCCATTTTACACTAGTACTTTCTAGCCGATACATTAACCTTAAAACCACGTTCAAATTAGAGATTCCCATTGCCAAAAACTCTCAAATACAAAATTTTGCCGATTTTCAATTAAAATTGTATGAATGGTCGAACAAAATTTAAATAAAAAATTGAGTATTATTAATTTCATATCTGGATCACACACTTCCACAAGAAAAAACCTTGCAATGCAACACCGCTCCCTGCTTTGTCAAAAAAATCGTCAAAAGATCGAGATGAAATTGTCAGGTAATGAATGGGAAATAACTTTCGAAATTAAAGAAAATAAAAATTAAAAGTAAAAAAAATAATAATAATAAATAAAAAAATGATAATAAATCTATCTACAAGTTAAGTAAATATGCATATGTACCAATATGTAATTTGTTGATTTGCAATGCGCCTTTAAAACCAAGTTCAAATTAGAGATTAGTATTGCCAAAAACTCCCAATTCCAAAATGTTGCCAATTTTCAATTAAAATTATAGAAATTGCCAATCAAATTTCAATTTAAAATGATAATTTTTAATATTATGTATACTGAAGCGAAGTAACATTTTACTAAGACATGTTTGGGTAAATCATATTTACATGCAAAATCCCATGGTCCGTCCATTCATTACTGATGAAGAAATTAAAAATGTAGTATAATTAATTTCCTTTCTGGAATTTATACTTCCATAAGAAACAAAAACCTTGCAGTGGCAACATCGCGCTCTTCTTTTGTCAGAGCGGTATGGCTGATATATTTGACAGAACTGTGAAAGAACAAAGATAGCTGTCAGTGATGATATGCAGCGTTGCCACGTTGCAAAGTTAATTGTGGGTTCCAAAGATTTAGTTGCAGACGTTGGACTAATTGGTGTCTTTCTGCCAAGTGGTTCACGCTTAAATTCTTTTTCTTGCCTATCGAGATGAAATTGTCAGGTAACGTATGGAAAATAAATTTCGAAATTAAAGAAAATAAAAATAAAAAATAAAAAAAATAAAGAAAAATAATAATATCTCTCTACAAGTTAAGCTAATGTGCCGGTGTGCTAATAAATATGTAATTTGTTGATGTGCAATGCGCCTTTTTAACATAGCACCCTCTAGACGATATATTAACCTTAACACCAATTTCAAATTAGAGATTCCTATTGCCAGAAACTCCTACTTCCAAAATTTTGCCAATTTTGAATTAAAATTGTACAAATTTTCAAACAAATTTCAATTTAAAATGAGAACTTTCATGTTATGTATACTGAATCGAAGTAACATTTTACTAAGACATGTTTGGGTAAATCATACTTTACATGCAAAATTGGCAGTTACGCCATGACCCATTCATTACTGATCGCCCTGAATAAAAAAATGTGCTACACTACATCACAATAGGGCCTCCAAGAAATTAAAAATGTAGTATAATTAATTTCTTTTCTGGACTCCCACAAAAAAAACTTTGCAGTGGCAACATCGCCCTCTTCTTTTGTCAGAGCGGTACGGCTGATATTATTGACAGAACTGTGGGAGGAAGAAGAGAGCTGTCAGTGATGATTTGCAGCGTTGCCACGTTGCAAACTTAATTGTGGGTTCGAGGATTTGGTTGCAAAATTTGGACTAATCGGTAAGAAGTGATTACCCTTAATATTTTTGTTTCTTCCGATCAAAATAAAAATAAAATTATTAAAGTATTAATTAAAGTGTTTACCGGTTTTATAATCGGTAGCTGTCAATTTCTTTAATTGTCAATTTTGTATATTTATATTGTGACTAATAACAATTAATAATTAAATTAAGAAAATACAAGTTTGAAGTGATTAAATTTGTAGTCTCTGAATCAAAATATCGTTTCAATTAACTTAACCCAAAAGTTGAGAAAATCCGGTTAAAATTCAATGACGTTTAGCGCGTTTATGCAAATTCATACTTCTAAACAGCAAATTGTGGTTTTTTGCGCTTCCATATTATATTAAATCATCTCCGCGAAGTCTGCCCTTTAGGGTTTGACAAAAACCGCCCTATCTCGGTCCTTAAATTTTAATAAACCACCAGCAGTGCTAACGAATAGCCCTAGAGTACTTTATGTTCAGTTGGCCAACTTTTATAGATAAAGAAGTGAAGTTTGTAAGTTTGCTTTAGACAAATAAGGGACGAAAAACGGAGACCAACATTACTACATAGGGTTTGTTGAAAAGCCGAACTATAGTGGAAACTTGGAGGGATTTTGTTGGTTCTAAAACTTTAAAGTCAATTCGTAGAAGTCTTTAAAAGACCAAGATTCTGGACATCTGAGAAAAGTATGGACAACTAACCAATTTTATTTATATGTATCATAACTAATAGTTTTGTAGTACAATTTGTTCCTGGCAACTAGATCTTTAGGGTTCGCAACAGCCATTTGTCTCTTGAGGGGGATATCTGTCAAACCATTTAATTCAATTGAAATTGAGGTGTCTTAAATCGTTTCCACCTGAACAGATTAAGAGCCTCTTTTCTCCACAAATCCTAATTACTCTAATCATTTATCCTCTTCTTTATTGCGTTCCTTGCCAAATTCAATTGAGCTTTATTAAGATTCCTTTCTTCTGTGTAAAGTTAAAACAAACTTTTGCCTACTTTCATTAAAATAAAAAAAATGTCGAAGTACAGCAGAGACCTTTTTTTTTACTAGAGGGCAACGTGGCGGTAACTTGTTGCCAAAATAAACTTTATACGCACACCTTTTAACTTAACTCTTTAGGCATGAAGAAACTCCCATATTTATCTTTGAGAGTGCCACAAGTGAAAGAACTTTGTCAGAGATCGTAATGCAGAAAGAGATACGTAAAAAATAATGTTGGACTATTTTATCCTGCGACGTGCTGGTGTCTAGTAATACAAGGTCTACGTAGTGCTTACTACCGCCATGTTCTTAGGGGTCAACGGAAAAGCTATTCAGAATAAGTGATTCTGGAGTCTAAGCATAAGGATCTGATTTTTCCTTATCCACGTTAATTGCATCGTTCATTCTTATATTACTTCATTCCATCTATTTAGTTTAGCTTTTATTTTTGTCTTGAACACAGTTTTTGTAAAAAATCTGGAAACATATTATCCAATCACTTTAAAATACGATCACGTACGCCACAGAAATCTATTCTTTAGCACAAACAAGGTCGTCCCTATAGGAAGTCGATCTCCACCCCTTCAGAAACAAAACTTGCACCCTCACCCCCCGATCACAGTGCAGTCAGTCACTGTACGGCTCTAACCCTCATAAATTCTGCGATGCGCTCTATATTGTGTGCTCTCGTATTTAGAATATATTAAACGGTGCCGGCTCAATGCAGGAGGATTTTCGCTCTCTTGTGGTGTTAATTTTAGTCCAGTTTGAAACTTTTTTTTTTGGAAAAATGTGGTTATCACCGGGAAAATGCTGCGCAAAATCTCTTTGTAGATTGAGGGTATTTTTTCCTCGAAATTCCACGCACGACAATCGCTTTGAATGGTGCTTTTTTTAGATTAGCAGGGCGATGTTGGGATAGATTTATTGCCAATTAAGAGGGTCCCAATGAAAGTCGTTTGATATTGGTCGGATGTGGGTTAAAGGCCATGTGGATTTTTAACAAAGTTCCATTGGAAACAGTTTGTATTTCTCTTCGCAGTCGCTTTAATTTAACGCATTAAGACACTCTTATGTACAAAATCTCGGTTTGTCAAGTGGTGCAAATTTCTACATTACTTCTTGATAAAAAATAGAATATTATACAACAAGCATTTAATGAGAGTCGTTATTTTCGAGGGTAACGTTTGAGCCCACAAGCGAAGCGAGTGGAACAAGTTGCCCGAGAGAATAACGCTCATTAAATGCGAGTTGAATACTTTACTTTATCCACGACCAAAATTCCGGGTTTGTCTCAAATATATTAGGTTATAGATGCCACAAAGATAATTCACAATTTTAAAACTACGAGTGGGTTTGCTAATCGATGACGCGACCTTTGATGCGTCAGATATTTGACGGTCTAGTCGCCCGTGCATGGTCATTTCAATGCTACGAGGGTGGACTGTAAATTACTTCATTTATGGCCTATTTTAAATATGTTTCAGTAAAAAGTATATTTTTTAGCGAAAAAGAAACACTGTAACCTACACTTGTCTCAATACATTCTAATAGAAAGATAATTACGGGGTGTTCATTATAAAACTTCATCTAGTTGGATGTGAAATGTCAAAAGAAAAGGATGGAGAAACAAAAGGCCATTTATTTTGATTAGGTCATCCTTTCCTGTCAAAATGTCATAGCCCGCTAGATGAGGTTTTATAATGAAAACCCCGTACAGAAATGAACGGGATTTCCAAAAATGTGGTCGGTTTGGTGGTATGTGCTGGGGAGGCCGACCAGTGGCGTACCAAAGTAAAAAATGCGGTTTTTTCGGTACACAAATTTGATGCGTCTTTACTATAACTCTGGGGCTATGTAGGGTATAGGGCTCCCCATAAGTAGAATTCCTCATACGTGTAGATGATACCTTTTGAAGTCTAATTCCGATAAGTTAAATAGGAAAATGCAAAAATTTACAACGTTGTTGGGTTTTTTTTTCAATTTATTTCTAATGATCAACTTTCTGGCCTTCTAGATCCCCTTAGTTAGACGACCGGCACAAGGAGCGTGGCTTTAATTCTATCCTCACAAGAATGTCACTTTAATACAGGGCAAGTAAAAAATTTCCAAAGACAATTAAGAAAAACTGTCTAAAATAGTATAGTAGTCTTTTTGCGATTTTTATGAAAACTATAGAGTGGCCCAGTTTCGCTTGTATATACTTAACTAGAAGACGTAGAGAGAAAAAAATCGGTTGCTAGTTTTGGTCTAGCTCTTATACCGGGAGAGCTATAAAAGTTTTTCTGTGCCCCATTTTTTGCCAATTTGGGTGTACTTTTCTCACATTTCACCCTATAGATTCCTTATCCAATAAAAAAAATCAAGAAAAGTGCAAAAAACGTGACAAAAATTAAGAATAGAAAAGTATGAATAATATAAATAAAAACTAAAAAAAAGTGACGAAAAGCATGGAAAGAAAAAATCTGAAAGAGGCAAAAGCTTGGAAAAATTTTTTCCACATAATTTAGACACTTAGAGGCACAAATTTAAAATATTTCTAATTTTGAATCAAAATCATTCAAAAACTTTAGAAATTCTGTTAAATAAGTTATCTTTTCGGACTAAAGTTTTTCCAATAAAAATCGATTTTTGGCTGGTTGAAGAAGTTCTATTTCGGGTCAAAATTGTAAAAAAAAACGTTAAGCAATAAGTATCTTTAATTTAGAAACGCAGCTTTGGACCAAAACTGTCTCATTGCAAATCGATTTACATTATAATTGTTTACTGGTTGAAAAAACGCAATTTTGGTTCACAATTACTTTGAAAGAATGAAAAAAATGCAATTTAAATTCAACGAAAAAAAAATAAATCAACAAAAGTGCAAAAAACGTGACAAAAAATAAGAATAGAAGAGTATGAATAATAAATAAAAATTAAAAAAGTATCGAAAAGCACGGAAAGAAAACATCTTAAATTAACATAAATTCAAATTTTTTCTAATTTTGGGTCCTAATCATCCAAAAAATTTTGTTAAATAATCTTTCCGGACAAAGATTTATGAATATCTCTTCTTACGAAAAGTTCTATTTCGGGTCAAAACTATTAAAAAATAATTCTCTTTAATTTAGAAACACAGCTTTGGGCCAAAACTGTCTAATTGCAAATCGATTTAAATTATAATTGTTTACCTACTGGTTGGAAAAACTCAACTTTGATTCAGAATTACTCAAATGAGTTATCTTCCCAAACTGACATTTTTCCAATAAAAATCGATTTGTGGCTGGTTGGAGAAGTTCTATTTCGGGTTAAAACTGCACAAAAACTTAAAAAGTGGGTATCTTTATTTACAAAGAAAACACACCTTTGGGCCAGAATTGTCTCAACAGAATTTAATTTACATTATAATTGTTGAATCGTCAACTTTGGTGCAAAATTAATTCGAAAGACTAAAAAACCATAAAAAGTTCAACGTAGATCATTGAAGAAAAACATTGCAGAAATTGTGAAAAAAAACTAAATTGGAAATTATGAAGAATAACAAATACAAATTTTAAGTAAGAAATGACGTAAATCATCGAAAGAAAAAATATGAAATAGGCAGACACTTAGAAAAGTTATGTCCTAAAGAAGTAGAAAGTTAGAAGCACAAACTTAAAATATTGCTAATTTTAATATAAAATCATGTAAAATTTTTTAAAAATTTGCAGAAAGGGTCCTTGTTCTTGATGAATCATAATTTTTTCAATAAAAATCGATTTTTGTCCCGTTGGAAAAGTTCTATATGGGGTAAAAAAAAATTAAAAAATGGTTACCTTTAATTAAAAAAAAAACACATCTTTTTGCGAGAATTGTCTCAACAGAATTAATTTACGTTATAATTGTTTACTGGTTGAAAAACCTCAACTTTGGTTCACAATTACTCCGAAGGAATGAAAAAGTGCAATTTAAATGAATGAAAAAAAATACATTAACGAAAGTGCAAGAAACGTGACAAAAAACAAGAATGGAAAAGTGCGAATAATAACAAATAAAAATTTTAAAAAGTGACGAAAAGCACGGAAAGAAAAAATCTGAAATAGGCAAAAATTTTGAAAAATTATGTCCAAACTAGGTAGACAGAAGAATATATTTAAAATATTTCTAGTTTTGAATCAAAATCATCCAAAAACTTTGTTAAATGAGTTTTCTTGCCGGACTAAAGTTTTTCCAATAAAAATCGATTTTTGGCTGGTTGGAGGAGTTCTATTTCGGGTCAAAACTGTAAAAAAAACGTTAAGCAATAAGTATCTTTAATTTAGAAACGTAGCTTTGGACCAAACCTGTCTCATTGCAAATCGATTTACATTATAATTGTTTACTACATTGAAAGAATGAAAAAATGCAAAAATTAATCAAAAAAAGTGCAAAAAACGTGACAATAAATAAGAATAGAAGAGCATGAATAATAAATAAAAATTAAAAAAGTGTCGAAAAGCACGGAAAGGAAACATCTGAAATAGGCAAAAATTAACATAAATTCAAATTTTTTCTAATTTTGAGTCTTAATCATCCAAAAAATTTAGTTAAATAACAAATTTTGTTAAATAATCTTTCCGGACAAAGATTTATGAAATTCTGTTCTTTCGAAAAGTTCTATTTCGGGTCAAAACTGTTAAAAAATAATTATCTTTAATTTAGAAACACAGCTTTGGGCCAAAACTGTCTAATTGCAAATCGATTTAAATTATAATTGTTTACCTACTGGTTGGAAAAACTCCACTTTGATTCACAATTACTCAAATGAATTATCTTCCCAAACTGACATTTTTCCAATAAAAATCGATTTTTGGCTGGTTGGAGAAGTTCTATTTCGGGTCAAAACTGTACAAAAACTTAAAAAATGGGTATCTTCATTACATTATAATTGTTGAATCGTCAACTTTGGTGCAAAATTATTTAGAAAGACTAAAAACCCATAAAAAGTCCAACATAGATCAATGGAAAAAAAACATTGCAGAAATTGTGAAAAAAATAAAAATAGGAAATTATGAAGGATAACAAATATAAATTTTAAATAAGAAGTGACGTAAATCTTCGAAAGTTGGAAACTGAAAGCGGAATTGTTTACTTGTTGAAAAAACGCAATTTTGGTTCACAATTGCGTTGAAAGAATGAAAAAAATGCAATTTAAATCAACGACAAAAAAAATCAACAAAAAGTGCAAAAAACGTAACAAAAAATAAGAATAGAAGAGTATGAATAATAAATAAATATTAAAAAAGTGTCGAAAAGCACGGAATTAAAACATCTGAAATAGGCAAAAATTAACATAAATTCAAATTTTTTCTAATTTTGAGTGTTAATCATCCAAAAAATTTTGTTAAATAATCTTTCCGGACAAAGATTTATGAAATTCTCTTCTTTCGAAAAGTTCTATTTCGGTTCAAAACTGTTAAAAAATAATTATCTTTAATTTAGAAACACAGCTTTGGGCCAAAACTGTCTAATTGCAAATCGATCTAAATTATAATTGTTTACCTACTGGTTGGAAAAACTCAACTTTGATTCACAATTACTCAAATGAGTTATCTTCGCAAACTGACATTTTTCCAATAAAAATCGATTTTTGGCTGGTTGGAGAAGTTCTATTTCGGGTCAAAACTGTAGAAAAACTTAAAAAATGAGTGTATTTATTACATTATAATTGTTGAATCCTCAACTTTGGTGCAAAATTATTTAGAAAGACTAAAAACCCATAAAAAGTCCAACGTAGATCAATGAAAAATAAAACATTGCAGAAATTGTGAAAAAAATAAAAATAGGAAATTATGAAGGATAACAAATAAAAATTTTAAATAAGAAATGACGTAAATCTTCGAAAGTTTGAAACTGAAAGAATTGTTTACTGGTTGAAAAAACGCAATTTTGGTTCACAAATATTTTGAAAGAATGAAAAAATGCAATTTAAATCATCGAAAAAAAAAATCAACAAAAGTGCAAAAAACGTGACAAAAAATAAGAATAGAAGAGTATGAATAATAAATAAAAATTAAAAAAGTGTCGAAAAGCACGGAAAGAAAACATCTGAAATAGGCAAAAATTAACATAAATTCAAATTTTTTCTAATTTTGAGTCTTAATCATCCAAAAAATTTTGTTAAATAATCTTTGCGGACAAAGATTTATGAAATTCTCTTCTTTCGAAAAGTTCTATTTCGGGTCAAAACTGTTAAAAAATAATTATCTTTAATTTAGAAACACAGCTTTGGGCCAAAACTGTCTAATTGCAAATCGATTTAAATTATAATTGTTTACCTACTGGTTGGAAAAACTCAACTTGGATTCACAATTACTCAAATGAGTTATCTTCCCAAACTGACATTTTTCCAATAAAAATCGATTTTTGGCTGGTTGGAGAAGTTCTATTTCGGGTCAAAACTGTACAAAAACTTAAAAAATGGGTATCTTTATTACATTGTAATTGTTGAATCGTCAACTTTGGTGCAAAATTATTTCGAAAGACTAAAAACCCATAAAAGACCCAACGTAGATCAATGAAAAATAAAACATTGCAGAAATTGTGAAAAAAATAAAAATAGGAAATTATGAAGTATAACAAATAAAAATTTTAAATAAGAAATGACGTAAATCTTCGAAAGAAAAATATGAAATAGGCAGACATTTGGAAAAGTTATGTCCTAAAGAAGTAGAGATTTAGAAGCACAAACTTAAAATATTGCTAATTTTAATCTAAAATCATGTAATTTTTTTTTAAAAATTTGCAGAAAGGGTCCTTGTTCTTGATGAATCAAAATATTTCCAATAAAAATCGATTTTTGTCCCGTTGGAAAAGTTCTATTTGGGGTAAAAAAAAATTTAAAAATGGTTACCTTTAATTAAAAAAAAACACATCTTTTTGCGAGAATTGTCTCAACAGAAATTAATTTACGTTATAATTGTTTACTGGTTGGAAAACCTCAACTTTGGTTCACAATTACTCCGAAAGAATGAAAAAGTGCAATTTAAATCAATGAAAAAAAAAATACATTAACGAAAGTGCAAGAAACGTGACAAAAAACAAGAATGGAAAAGTGCGAATAATAACAAATAAAAATTTTAAAAAGTGACGAAAAGCACGGAAAGAAAAAATCTGAAATAGGCAAAAATTTTGAAAAATTATGTCCAAACTAGGTAGACAGAAGAATATATTTAAAATATTTCTAGTTTTGAATCAAAATCATCCAAAAACTTTGTTAAATGAGTTTTCTTTCCGGACTAAAGTTTTTCCAATAAAAATCGATTTTTGGCTGGTTGGAGAAGTTCTATCTCGGGTCAAAACTGTAAAAAAAACGTTAAGCAATAAGTATCTTTAATTTAGAAACGCAGCTTTGGACCAAAACTGTCTCATTGCAAATCGATTTACATTATAATTGTTTACTACATTGAAAGAATGAAAAAATGCAATTTAGATCAACGAAAAAAAATAAATCAAAAAAAAGTGCAAAAAACGTGACAATAAATAAGAATAGAAGAGTATGAATAATAAATAAAAATTAAAAAAGTGTCGAAAAGCGCGGAAAGAAAACATCTGAAATAGGCAAAAATTAACATAAATTCAAATTTTTTCTAATTTTTGAAATTTTGACGAATTTTTAAACTTTAAATTTGAAATTGCCCCTTTGAGGTCTGTTCGTGCCGAGACCGTGCATCCAATCTACTGGATTTCTATCTCAGGGGTATACAGTAGTTTCGAATGTTTTCTTTTTGCCACCAAGGAACTTCTTTTTGCTGGGACGTCGCGAAATGGTCTTAACTGAATTTAGAAACGAAATCTGCAGATTTTTGAAATTTTGGCAAAATTTCCGTTAGTTCCGGCAATTGACGCTTCCGTCTTCGGGCAAACGGTGCGCTGCAATCGCATTTTTTGACTCCGGAAATTTCTCATTTGACAGATCAAACTTTAAACCCTTAGGCCAAATAAAATAGGCGGAAAAGCGTGGAAAAAAGTATGGCAGGAGAAAATTTGAACATTTCTAGGAAGATGATTGGCAAAATGACCAGTCCGCGAAAACGTTTTCGCAAAGACTGGTCGATTTGAAAGTTTCGTGTCAGGATTCATGGTGGCTGATGACGTCGAGCCACCGTGTTTTTAATATAACATCTAATGTTTTTTTTAAATTTTTATCAAACTTTATTTATTGCAAAATATATTATAACTTTTTGGATTTTTAAGTAACTCGAAAAGCAAAGAAAAACGAATAATTATATTTATTATCAGTAAAAAAGTGTATCGCGAGTATCAAATTATCGAAAGCTCTAAGCGCACTTCAATAAGGCATTGGAAATCGCGTGAAGCTATTGTGTCAATGAACGCCTTAGGATATATGGACAGAGCAAACAAATGCCGATATTTTCCTAAAAATGGTCCCGGTTTTTGGCCAGAAGTCCGCCATTTTTAAGGTATCCATGACGTAATTTTATCAACATAGCACGTCAATTGGCGGATCATGATTTCCAATTATTTGTCGTAAGATGTCAAGTGAAAGAAAAATTTACTTTTTGGTACAGACCCTTTTGCAAAATCATTCAAAAATTAACCTTTTGGGCCAAGACGATCAAAGCCCTCACAAAGCTCAATAAAAAAATTTATTTTTGGGTCAAAATAAAAGAAACAACATTTTTGTTTAGTTAAAAAAACCAAAAACCGAAAAACGTTTTTAATGACTGAAACGCTTTTTTTTCACAAATTTTTATGAAACACAGTCACAGATAGTCACAGTTAATAAAAAAAAAATAGATTATTATTAAGTTCTTTTATCGTCATAATTGGTTGAAATCCTCACAATTCGTTCAATCAATATATCTGGTTTTGGCTGCATTGCTTTCAATTAAAAAAGAACAAAATTACGACAAAAAAGGTTTTTGCAACTCTTCATTCTTCATTTTTTGACTAAAATCCTGCTCTTAAATCATTCTAAAAAGAAATTGTTTTTGTAGCAAAATAATGCACACTGAACGAAATTCAAGTCACGTTTTTTTTTCAGGCTTGAGGCAAAAATTATATTTTAGATTCATTAAATTTTTTATTTTTGGGTCGAATTTGATAAAACCCTCAGAACGCACTCGAACGATTAAATGTATTTCTTTCGCAATTTTAACGAAACGCAATTTGTAGTTTAAAATATCAAGTTTTGTTCCAAACTCGAGGATCAAAATTACTTCATAAAATGTATAAAAAAAGCAGCAATTTTTTGGTGCAAGAAAAAGTGTAAAAAAGGTATAAATAACATATGTAAAAAAATAAACAAATGTGTAGAAAAAAGCGTAGAAAAAATTCTAAAACTGACTCAGCTATCATGGCTACAGTAGCTGAGTAACGTTAATATTTAGTGAACGGTTTATGGTACATGGTTAAACTTTGGATGCTGGGTGCCCATGGAGGTACCATGAATGGTAATATAGCTGACATAGCTATGTGGCTGACCCTAGCTAAGTTGTAGCTGTTTTATTGAACCGATGGTGATATTGACTTGAGAATCTAATGGTAGGTTTTCCTTATGTAAATTTCGCTAAAAATAGCATTTTTTAAAATCCAAGAGGCCGCCTGAAAACTTTTGGTTTTATGCCGATATCTCAGGAACGGTTTGAGCTAGAAAGCTGAAATTTGGTATGTGGCTACGGTATGGGAAGGGCTAGAGGTCAAAAACAAACAGTTTTTCGTACACGACTGACAAAATAGCTTTAACGAAGGCTTTCTATTGGTGCTGAATATTCAGTTTTACCGTTTTTAGCTTCCTAGATTTTATTAATTAAACTTCTGATTGATAGGGGTTTAGTGACATTTGCCATTTTATAGCAGAACCATTTATGACAATAGAACAACAGTACCTTAATTAAGTGTGAGTCTTCTGAAATAATGCTCAAAACGTTTATTACCATTTTGCTTAGTTTAATAACAGTCTCATAGTAAGTGAAAAACTATTAAAATTGTATGAAAATTACACAACGCCTTAAATGACAAATTAAGCAATTATTTTTTGGTCGTGAATGCTCTATTCACTGGTGTCAATAGCATCGTTACATGATGTTTAGTTTTTCAATTATTTTGTGTTTATGTCGATAAAAAGTGGACAAATTACATTTTAGGCGCCATTTTGAAGGGGAAGGAAATTACTGAAAATTCCGGCTTTCACGGTTTTCAAGAAAATTAAAAAAAAATACAAAATTTGTACTTCATTTTTGGGCCACCCGTGCTTAGTAACTGTTCCATACAGATACTCGAAATTGAGCTCATCGTGTAGCCCTATTCTCCTACTTTCTTAGCTCTTCTTAAGATAAATGTTGATGGAAACAAGATATGAACTGCCAAAGGCCGCAATGCCCGATTTGAATGCCCAAATTTTGGTTTTTGGGCCGATTCGAGATCTTATTTTTGGGCCACCCGTGCTCAGTTACTGTTCAAAACTCAGGTTAGATCTAGGGGCAAAATCAGTAAAAATGGTTCAAATTATGTGAGAAAGCAAACTTTGCGAGAATCAGGCAAGAATTAGGACTAAAATTGAATAAAAAAAATGACACCGTGTCCAAAAAATGCGATTTTTGTTAAAGAATTGCGGTTTGACATTACAGCTAAATCTGGTTAAAAAAAAGCAAAATAAGACTGAAAATAAAAACTGGATTTTTCGAAAAATTTCAGATTGGATCCAGGAACAAAATTGGTAAAAATGGCTTAAATCGTGTGAGAACGCAAACTTTGCGAAGGTCAGGCAAGAATCAGGACTAAAATTGGATAAAAAAAATGACACAAAGTGCCTAAAAATGCGATTTTTTTGAGGAATTGCTGTTTGACATTAGAGCTAAATCCAGATAAAAAGACTTAAAGTAAAAACTAGAATTTCCGGAAAGTTCTAGGGCAAAAATCAGTGAAAATGGCTTAAATCGTGTAAGGAGGCAGAATAAGACTAAAAGTAAAAACTGGAATTTTCGCAAAAATTCATGTTCATTATTAACAAGTGAATAAAGATTAGCATTAATCATGAGACTGTACAACAATAATGTGATTATTATAGTCTGGTCGTAGATAAAAAAACTTAAAATTAAGCTCTTCCCACTTTATTGAGTTGAAAAACCCGTTACGCTCTTGCTAATTTCAAAACTCGAGGGCTCACACCCTCTTTGCGAATGAATCGCGTTTTATTTGAGGCAATAAACTGCAGATCGTTCTCCAAGCTTTTTTATAGATCACTTTTAAAAATAAACTTAAAAGTTGACCAAACCATTCTAAGAGACTTTTTTTTTAGTTAAAACAGAAAATTGTGACTTAATGAAAGTTTTAAAGAATGAACTGTAATAATTATTATTAATCATTAACCTAAATCAACAAAGTAATTTGAAAGGTTCGAGGGATCGCGCCATTTCGTTTCTGGTCACGTCCCTTCCAAGAATGTTAATAAAATCTGGAAATTCGTGACCGTTAGCTGGAAATTCTTTTTGTTGGGAGTCACACCTAGGATTATAAATTTGCTCTCTATATATAACGTTTCAAACTGGTTCAAATGGGAATGAATTGAGCCAGAATGGGAGTTTATGTTACTCGTAAATCGCTTCATTCATACATGTCAACAATCAAAGTCTAACAGTTTGTTGACAGTAGAATAATAATTGGGGTAGCATTAGAAATGTACTCATTTTATACAGGGTGTCTCAATGGTGTGTTAAAGTCCTAAATCTTACCTAGCGTTAGATTTAGAGCAAGAAGCTCAATACGAAAGTTGCAGGATACGGTTTTCCACATTTGAATTGTTTCAACTTTAAGGGATTGCATTTTGAAAACATTTTTAGAACCAATCACAAAACGAAAATTTAAAAATATGCAAACTATATCCGCCACGCTTGTTTGCGCAGCCCTGTATATTCATCTACAATTTTAAATTGTGCGATAGAGCGTACCTTGTAGTTAGCTTTACGCCCTAAATCTGACGATAAGTAAGATTTTGGACTTTGACACACTGTTGGGACACCCTGTATATATTTTTTTACTTTAACAAATTTGGGGGTAATGTTTTGAATACTACAAAAAACATTTTTTGTCAATTTGCTTGGGCACTAATTCTAATTACAGTTCATTAACGGAGTTCCCTTCAACTGGTTTCAACGATGGTCAATCGATGGATTGAGATTTAAGAGTGAAGACACTGACATGATGTTTTTACACTTTTTGCAATATTTAACGTATTTTTTTTTAACAACAAATTCCTTTAAACTGTATTTAGTTTTTGTTAAATTTGGACTACTTTTGTCTTAAGAACGCAGATAGTTAAGTACTGTCTTGACCAGGGCCTTGACTACTGAGTTTCTGAGTCTAAGGAAGAGCGGTGAGATGTTGTACAGAGCAGGAGCAGGAGACATCCACCAGCGTATTAGATCTAATACTGCATGGCAAATGGCTCTCAGTTCGAGAAACAGCCCATATTGCTCTGCCACTCGCAGGTTATCGGAACCAGAACAAAGTGTAAAGAAGGAGAATTCTAAAATTCATCGGGTCATCTAGCGGTTAAGCTGGTCATGTGATGGCCACCTAGCAATTTAATGGATTAAGCAGGTGACTGATCTACCCGGTAGATGATCTGCTGAGTTTTGGAATTCGCCCAGAGTAGGAATAAATACCACCGAGCTCAACACAGTCGAATCAGTCAACGTCGGGAAGAAAAGGAGATTACTTCGCCCAATGCCTCATCGCCTTTGATGTCTGCCGCAGCTGTAAACAAAACGTCAGGAAGAAATTCCATTGGACCGCGGAAAGCCTTCACAGTCTCATAAAAAATGTTTAGTATTTTCACTTTGGCAACTTTGATCGGTGAAATATTCCATAAGTTTTCCTACTAAAAAGTTGAAAAGTAATAATTGACCGGATTTACTTAAAAAGATGATTTCTGATAATTGGCAATTTTCTTACTTTTTACAAGAGTCGTTTTATTTATGACGCCCTGAAGAGAGCTTGCGACAAGAAAATATATTTCTCCAGTCAGATCTAGTGATGGGAAAAACCGTTATTTCCTGGAACTGTTACTGCCAGAGATTCCAAAATTGGTAGAAGCATGTGTCGCAAAGTGGCTTATTTCTGGAAAACACGTTATTTTCAAATAACAGTTATCCTTTAGATACTCGTTTTTTTTTTTTAATTGGGAATATTCAGGTGATAAGTTTGGGACTATTCTCAAGTGTACCTGAAACCTCTGGTCAAGTACCTCTTGACCTATTGGGTTTCAGCATATTTTTACAAGAACAAGAAGCACATCGAGATTTTACAGCAAGTTTCAGCAAATATTAAGGGTGAAAGTATATATGCCCAACTCTATTATTTTGAGTCAGATCTAGAGATGAAAAAATCCGTTATTTTATGGAACTTTTACTGTCAAAAATTCCAAAATTGGTAGAAGTAATTTGTCCAAAAGTGGCATATTTTTGGAAAACACGTTAATTTCAAGTAACAGTTACCACTCAGATACTCGGACTTTCTTTAAAAATTTTGGGAATGTTTGTGTGATAAGTTTGGAAATGTTGAGTAAAGTCAGTAACGGTATTTTGCTTCAAGTACCTTTTGATGAAATATTTTGATGAAATATTAACGGTTATTGGGTTTCAGAATATTTCTACAAGAACAAGAAGCAAATCGAGTTTTTACAGCAAGTTTCAGCAAATATTAACGATGAAAGTATATGCCCAACTCTATTATTTTCTGTCATTCCGTCAGATCTTGTGATGAAAAAATCCTTTATTTTTTGGAACAGTTACTGTGGAAAGATTCCAAAATTGGTAGAAGCAAAGTGTCGCAAAGTGTCGCAAAGTGGCTTATTTCTGGAAACGTTAATTTCAACTAACAGTTATCCTTCAGATAATAGGATTTTTCTAAAAAAAAATTGGGAATATTCAGGTGGTAAGTTTGGGACTACTGAGTAAAATAAATAAGGACATTTTGCTTCAAGTACATCTTGACCTATTGGGTTTCACAATATTTCTACAAGAACAAGAAGCAAATCGAGATTTTACAGCAAGTTTCAGCAAATATTAACGATGAAAGTATATGCCCAACTCTATTATTTTCCGTCAGATCTAGTGATGGAAAAATCCGTTATTTTTTGGAACAGTTACTGTCGGAAGATTCCAAAATTGGTAGAAGCAAAGTGTCGCAAAGTGGCTTATTTCTGGAAACGTTATTTTCAACTAACAGTTATCCTTCAGATACTCGAATTTTTCAAAAAAAAATTTGGGAATATTCAGCTGGGAAGTTTGGGACTATTGAGTAAAATAAATAAGGGCATTTTGCTTCAAGTACCTCTTGACCTATGGGGTTTCACAATATTTCTACAAGAACAAGAAGCAAATCGAGATTTTGCAGCAAGTTTCAGCAAATATTAACGATGAAAATAGATGCGCAACTCTATTATTTTCCGTCAGATCTAGTGATGGAAAAATCCGTTATTTTTTGGAACAGTTACTGTCGAAAGATTCCAAAATTGGTAGAAGCAAAGTGTCGCAAAGTGGCTTATTTCTGGAAAACACGTTATTTTCAACTAACAGTTATCCTTTAGATACTCGGATTTTTTTTTTAATTGGGAATATTCAGGTAATAAATTTGGGACTATTCAATAAAGTAAATACAGACATTTTGCTTCAAGTACCTCTTGACCTATTGGGTTTCACAATATTTCTACAAGAACAAGAAGCAAATCGAGATTCTGCAGCAAATTTCAGCAAATATTAACGATGAAAGTATATGTCCAACTCTATTATTTTCCGTCAGATCTAGTTATGAAAAAATCCGTTATTTTTTGGAACAGTTACTGTCGAAAGATTCCAAAATTGGTAGAAGCAAAGTGTCGCAAAGTGGCTTATTTCTGGAAAAGTTATTTTCAACTAACAGTTATCCTTCAGATACTCGAATTTTTCTAAAAAAAATTTGGGAATATTCAGATGGGAAGTTTGGGACTATTGAGTAAAATAAATAAGGGCATTTTGCTTCAAGTACGTCTTGACCTATTGGATTTCACAATATTTCTACAAGAACAAGAAGCAAATCAAGATTTTACAGCAAGTTTCAGCAAATATTAACGATGAAAGTATATGTCCAACTCTATTATTTTCCGTCAGATCTAGTGATGGAAAAATCCGTTATTTTTTGGAACAGTTACTGTCGAAAGATTCCAAAATTGGTAGAAGCAAATTGTCGGAAAGTAGCTTATTTCTTGAAACGTTATTTTCAACTAACAGTTATTCTTCAGATACTCGGATTTTTCTAAAAAAAAATTGGGAATATTCAGTTGGTAAGTTTGGGACTATTGAGTAAAATAAATAAGGGAATTTTGCTTCAAGTACCTCTTGACCTATTGGGTTTCACAATATTTCTACAAAAACAAGAAGCAAATCGAGATTTTGCAGCAAGTTTCAGCAAATATTAACGATGAAAATATATGCCCAACTCTATTATTTTCCGTCAGATCTAGTGATGGAAAAATCCGTTATTTTTTCGAACAGTTACTGTCGGAACATTCCAAAATTGGTAGAAGCAAAGTGTCGCAAAGTGGCTTATTTCTAGAAACGTTATTTTCAACTAACAGTTATCCTTTAGATACTGAGATTTTTCTAAAAAAAAAGGAATAATCAGGGGGTAAGTTTGAGACTATTGAGTAAAATAAATAAGGGCATTTTGCTTCAAGTACCTCTTGTCCTATTGGGTTTCACAATATTTCTACAAGAACAAAAAGCAAATCGAGATTTTACAGCAGGTTTCAGCAAATATTAACGATGAAAGTATATGCCCAACTCTATTATTTTCCGTCAGATATAGTGATGAAAAAATCCGTTATTTTTTGGAACAGTTACTGTCGAAAGATTCCAAAATTGGTAGAAGCAAAATGTCGCAAAGTGGCTTATTTCTGGAAACGTTATTTTCAACTAACAGTTATCCTTCAGATACTCGGATTTTTCTAAAAAAAATTTGGGAATATTCAGGTGGTGAGTTTGGGACTATTGAGTAAAATAAGTAAGGGCATTTTGCTTCAAGTACCTCTTGACCTATTGGGTTTCACAATATTTCTACAAGAACAAGAAGCAAATCGAGATTTTACAGCAAGTTTCAGCAAATATTAACGATGAAAGTATATGCCCAACTCTATTATTTTCCGTCAGATCTAGTGATGGAAAAATCCTTTATTTTTTGGAACAGTTACTGTCGAAAGATTCTAAAATTGGTAGAAGCAAAGTGTCGCAAAGTGGTTTATTTCTGGAAACGTTATTTTCAACTAACAGTTATCCTTCAGATACTCGAATTTTTCTAAAAAAAAATTGGGAATATTCAGGTGGTAAGTTTGGGATTATTGAGTAAAATAAATAAGGGTATTTTGCTGCAAGTACCTCTTGATCTATTGGGTTTCACAATATTTCTACAAGAACAAGAAGAAAATCGATATTTTACAGCAAGTTTCAGCAAATATTAACGATGAAAGTATATGCCCAACTCTATTATTTTCCGTCAGATCTAGTGATGGAAAAATCCTTTATTTTTTGGAACAGTTACTGTCGAAAGATTCTAAAATTGGTAGAAGCAAAGTGTCGCAAAGTGGTTTATTTCTGGAAACGTTATTTTCAACTAACAGTTATCCTTCAGATACCCGAATTTTTCTAAAAAAAAATTGGGAATATTCAGGTGGTAAGTTTGGGACTATTGAGTAAAATAAATAAGGGCATTTTGCTGCAAGTACCTCTTGACCTATTGGGTTTCACAATATTTCTACAAGAACAAGAAGAAAATCGAGATTTTACAGCAAGTTTCAGCAAATATTAACGATGAAAGTATATGCCCAACTCTATTATTTTCCGTCAGATCTAGTGATGGAAAAGTCCGTTATGTTTTGGAACAGTTACTGTCGAAAGATTCCAAAATTGGTAGAAGCAAAATGTCGCAAAGTGGCTTATTTCTGGAAACGTTAATTTCAACTAACAGTTATCCGTCAGATACTCAGATTTTTCTAAAACAAAATTTGGGAATATTTAGGTGGTGAGTTTGGGACTATTGAGTAAAATAAATAAGGGCATTTTGCTGCAAGTACCTCTTGACCTATTGGGTTTCACAATATTTCTACAAGAACAAGAAGCAAATCGAGATTTTACAGCAAGTTTCAGCAAATATTAACGATGAAAGTATATGTCCAACTCTATTATTTTCCGTCATATCTAGTGATGGAAAAATCCGTTACTTTTTGGAGCAGTTACTGTCGAAAGATTCCAAAATTGGTAGAAGCAAAGTATCGCAAAGTGGCTTATTTCTGGAAACGTTATTTTCAACTAACAGTTATCCTTCAGATACTCAGATTTTTCTAAACAAAATTTGGGAATATTCAGGTGGTAAGTTTGGGACTATTGGGTAAAATAAATAAGAGCCTTTTGCTGCAAGTAACTCTTGACCTATTGGGTTTCACAATATTTCTACAAGAACAAGAAGCAAATCGAGATTTTACAGCAAGTTTCAGCAAATATTAACGATAAAAGTATAGGTCCAACTCTATTATTTTCCGTCATATCTAGTGATGGAAAAATCCGTTACTTTTTGGAACAGTTACTGTCGAAAGATTCCAAAATTGGTAGAAGCAAAGTGTCGCAAAGTGGCTTATTTCTGGAAACGTTATTTTCAACTAACAGTTATACTTCAGATACTCGGATTTTTTTAAAAAAAAATTTGGGAATATTCAGGTGGTGAGTTTGGGACTATTGAGTAAAATAAATAAGGGCATTTTGCTACAAGTACCTCTTGACCTATTGGGTTTCACAAAATTTCTACAAGAACAAGAAGCAAATCGAGATTTTACAGCAAGTTTCAGCAAATATTAACGATGAAAGTATATGCCCAACTCTATTATTTTCCGTCAGATATAGTGATGAAAAAATCCGTTATTTTTTGGAACAGTTACTGTCGAAAGATTCCAAAATTGGTAGAAGCAAAATGTCGCAAAGTGGCTTATTTCTGGAAACGTTATTTTCAACTAACAGTTATCCTTCAGATACTCGGATTTTTCTAAAAAAAATTTGGGAATATTCAGGTGGTGAGTTTGGGACTATTGAGTAAAATAAGTAAGGGCATTTTGCTTCAAGTATCTCTTGACCTATTGGGTTTCACAATATTTCTACAAGAACAAGAAGCAAATCGAGATTTTACAGCAAGTTTCAGCAAATATTAACGATGAAAGTATATGCCCAACTCTATTATTTTCCGTCAGATCTAGTGATGGAAAAATCCTTTATTTTTTGGAACAGTTACTGTCGAAAGATTCCAAAATTGGTAGAAGCAAAGTGTCGCAAAGTGGCTTATTTCTGGAAACGTTATTTTCAACTAACAGTTATCCGTCAGATACTCAGATTTTTCTAAAACAAAATTTGGGAATATTTAGGTGGTGAGTTTGGGACTATTGTGTAAAATAAATAAGGGCATTTTGCTGCAAGTACCTCTTGACCTATTGGGTTTCACAATATTTCTACAAGAACAAGAAGCAAATCGAGATTTTGCAGCAAGTTTCAGCAAATATTAACGATGAAAGTATATGTCCAACTCTATTATTTTCCGTCATATCTAGTGATGGAAAAATCCGTTACTTTTTGGAACAGTTACTGTCGAAAGATTCCAAAATTGGTAGAAGCAAAGTATCGCAAAGTGGCTTATTTCTGGAAACGTTATTTTCAACTAACAGTTATCCTTCAGATACTCAGATTTTTCTAAACAAAATTTGGGAATATTCAGGTGGTAAGTTTGGGACTATTGAGTAAAATAAATAGGGGCATTTTGCTATAAAGTACCTCTTGACTTATTGGGTTTCCCAATATTTCTACAAGAACAAGAAGCAAATCGAGATTTTACAGCAAGTTTCAGCAAATATTAACGATGGAAGTATATGCCCAACTCTATTATTTTCCGTCATTCCGTCAGATCTAGTGATGAAAAAATCCTTTATTTTTTGGAACAGTTACTGTCGAAAGATTCCAAAATTGGTAGAAGCAAAATGTCGCAAAGTGGCTTATTTCTGGAAACGTTATTTTCAACTAACAGTTATCCTTCAGAGACTCGGATTTTTCTAAAAGACATTTGGGAATATTCAGTTGGTAAGTTTGGGACTATTGAGTCAAATAAATAAGGGCATTTTGCTACAAGTACCTCTTGACCTATTGGGTTTCATAATATTTCTACAAGAACAAGAAGCAAATCGAGATTTAACAGCAAGTTTCAGCAAATATTAACGATGAAATTATATGCCCAACTCTATTATTTTCTGTCATTCCGTCAGATCTAGTGATGAAAAAATCCTTTATTTTTTGGAACAGTTACTGTGGAAAGATTCCAAAATTGGTAGAAGCAAAGTGTCGCAAAGTGGCTTATTTCTGGAAACGTTAATTTCAACTAATAGTTATCCTTCAGATAATCGGATTTTTCTAAAAAAAATTTGGGGATATTCAGGTGGTAAGTTTGGGACTATTGAGTAAAATAAATAAGGGCATTTTGCTGCAAGTACCTCTTGACTTATTGGGTTTCACAATATTTCTAGAAGAACAAGAAGCAAATCGAGATTTTACAGCAAGTTTCAGCAAATATTAACGATGAAAGTATATGCCCAACTCTATTATTTTCCGTCAGATCTAGTGATGGAAAAATCCGTTATTTTTTGGAACAGTTACTGTCGAAAGATTCCAAAATTTGTAGATGCAAAATGTCGCAAAGTGGCTTATTTCTGGAAACGTTCATTTCAACTAACAGTTATCCTTCAGATACCCGGATTTTTCTAAAAAAAATTTGGGAATATTAAGGTGGTAAATTTGGGACTATTGAGTAAAATAAATAAGGGCATTTTGCTGCAAGTACCTCTTGACTTATTGGGTTTCACAATATTTCTACAAGAACAAGAAGCAAATCGAGATTTTACTGCAAGTTTCAGCAAATATTAACGATGAAAATATATGTCCAGCTCTATTTTCCGTCAGATCTAATAATGGAATCCGTTATTTTATGCAAACAAAAACAAGAAGCAAATCGAGATTTTACAGCAAGGTTCAGCACATATTAACGGTGAAATTATATATGCCCAACTCTATTATTTTCAGTTAGATCTAGTGATGTTAAAACCCGTTATTTCCTGGAACTGTTACTGTCAAAGATTCCAAAATTGGTAGAAACAAAGTGATACAAAGTGGCTTATTTTTGGAAAACACGCTATTTTCAAACCCAACAATTATCCCTCAAATTATTGGTTTATCTTTAAAAATTTTAGGAAGGTTCAGGTTATAAGTTTTCCGTATTTGCCCATGTCTAGTAATTTCATTCGTATTTAGTGATGGGCAAACTCGTTACATTTGAGTAACTACGATGAAAGTTTTTCTTCAAGTGCTTTTCATACTGTTGGGTTTTAGAATATTTCTGTAAGAACAAAAAGCAAATCGAGATTTCACAGCATGTTTCAGGAAATATCCCCGGTAAAAAACGTTCTGATATATGCTCAATTCTATTATTGCTAGTCAGATCTAGTCCCATTCCCAGATATGCCCACGTTTCGACCCTATGTTCGCTCTTCTTCAGAGCTGTTTGGATCTAAAGGGTTTTTTTCAACAATTGTTTGCTTACCCATAAAAGCACAATAAAAGATTTTATCGTATGCATTGATAGAATTGAATAAAAATATGTTTTTTACTACCATTTATTATATCATTTATTTTATTAAAAAAATATTTTTAGGGAGATTTAGAAAGATTGAATTTTCTTTTTTTAGCATCATTACCCACTTGCGCCTTTTCAAAAAAAATTAAGAATTTCTTGAAAAATTGTTTTTACACCATATATTCTGTTTTCTTCAAGGCTTTTTGGGTTACAATAATTGTTTGCTTCTCCATTAATCGATGAGACATGAAACCAAAAACTACTTTCAAAAGCCCTAGGAAAATCAAATATATAGTCAAAACGTCAGCATTTTTGGAATAACAGAGTTGTTATATTTTTCTTTCCTAAACTCCCTACACCATTGAATAGAATTTATCGTCAATTATTATTTCTTCAGTTCGCATTGATTCTTTTGAATAAAATAGTGTTTATTACTTCCATTTATTATTTTATTTATTTCATTAATGCGAATATTTTTTACTAAAATTTAGTCTTTTTTTGTCGTCAAATGTTTCTTTCCAAAAGAACCTGGAATTTGCGGTTACTTTTTGAATGTTGATTGAATTGAAATGAAATTTTAAATAATTAATGTCTCAATATAAAAAATAAAGACAAAAGTTAAACATCGCCAGCAAGCCATAACTCTTACCGATTCCAGGAAAAATTAGATAATTTAACGATAGAACCTCCCTCTATTTTTAAGTAGTGGATTTATCCTCCTGAGCAAACAGCTCTATCCCATTATTTGAGTCCGGAGCACCGAAAAGCTATTTTACCTAATGCGTTTCCCCTTTTAATTCCAATTTCTTTCCATTGTTCCTTTCAAGAAATACAGTACATAAGTCTGAAAAATGGATGAAATTAAGGGCTTCTAAATTTTTGCCGAGCGCACACAAAGGAGCGGGATTTCTCTGAGTACCTACCACTAGTCTCGGAAAAGGGCTCCGCACCTAAAAGCGGAGGATTCCAGTAGTAATCTAAGAGAGGCACACAAAAACTTCTATAATCTTTTTAAACGCCTTTACGTTGGATATGTTTTTTAATAGTCGTCGATCAATAAGGAGAACCCTTTTAATACCAAATTCTGAAATTTTATTTTTTGCATCAAAAAAACTAATAATTAAAGGGAATCTTAATTTTTTAAACTTCCAGCACATGATAAAAAAAATGTCAAAGTCAGAATTCCAACTCCTACTTGATGTCAATAAAAAGTGAATGAGTTGGTTATTTAAAACTGATACGAAAAAATTGTACATCATAATAATGTGTTCCGTTTATTTGGTTTAGTTAGAGCTAACCGAGGGTCTATTTTGCGGAATTGATTATGGATATATTAAAATCTGTCTGTACGAATTGAAATTAAATTAATGCTGCGGCAGAATTATTAAACTCGTAGCATATACATATCAGGACGATTATTCATGTAAATATTATTGGGGATTTGTGTGTGTGTGGGTTTCCATAAAAACACAATTTGTATAATGGGACTATTAACTATACAGAGTAAGTCAGCTGCTTGATATGGGTAAGTTTTGCTAAAAAATATAGCAGCATAACTTAATTTAAAAAAGAAACAGAAAACATAGACATGGGGTTTTTTTCCGAGATGTGTATTCGTATAAGACCCGTGTATTACTTCCGTTTCTCAAGAAATATAGATCCCAAGGGGGTACGTATAGAGCAAGATTTATTTTAAACATCAATATTTGTGAGCCTCTACGAATAGTTTCTTTTATTTTTGTAGGTGTATCTATATGTTTATAGCGGGTAACGAATTTAAGAAGGACAGCGATGTTGCACGGTGTCCGTGGATCATGATCCATGGCTTCGTTGAGACAACTTTAGTTCGTGGTGAAGAGGCACATGCTGCCAGAGCTGCCCCTGCTGCAAAAGTGAAAACATTGGATCTAGACAAGGCAGGTCGATAAACTCCCCCAAGTTAAGGCCTGGTACCGTGCTGAAGAATTGACGACACAGGGGTTATTGTGCCACAACAGGTACACCTTCAAGGAATGCGCGAACCTTGGTGGTAAGTATCCTGCTGCAGTCTATATTTTATTTCCCTTGCTACTCGTGGGAACAAACCTGGAGAAAAATTATACTACGTCTGACAAGGGGAACTCATTGCTTGATCCTCAAGTAACTGAGGAATCTATGAAGACCGGTTAGACGGCTCCAGAACAACCCGCTGCCGTGGACGAAAACCAGCCCACCACCTCAACAGCAGACAATAAAACTTCTGAAGAGAAGCTTCTAGAATCCTCTTCGGAAGATGAAAGAGCCAATCTGGACATCTTGGGGGGTTATCTTTCAAGAGAAGACGGCTATCAAAATCTTCACGCAGGCAATTAAAAAACTTGATGAGCGGAGGGGCTAACAGTACTACCGCTCTAAAACAAATACTCGAAGAGAGAGAGATTGGGGCAATAAAAACAGCTCCCAGTCCCAAAACGCCAACAGTCAGAGGGCAACACACCTACTACAGGGGGGAGGCAGCTACAGGGAGGGTCTAAGGGGGGTCAGGGTTAGCATAATCTATCCAAACTACCCGAGAGCTATTCTGAGCGCAGACCAACTCCGGCTGATACAGGCTGCAATCTTGAAGGCAGTGGAAAAGCTGTCAAAGCTAACAAAACTGACAAAAAAAGCTAACAAATCAATAAGATTTCACATCTTAGGACTCATCAGATTCGTTGAAGGTCTGGGCAAAATGGGCGACAATTAGTGGAGTTAGGGGGGGCAAACCTTGCTGGCAACACTTGGAGTGAGCCACAATAGACTGCAGGTCGCGGTGGAGGACTGCACAAGTCCACTTCCATTGAATACAATGCAATACAATACAATATGCATATATGTAATTCACTTATTCTCAAGTAGGCCTTGGAAATCTAACTTTAATTTTGTATTTTCTGGGTAGATTCGCCTTTTTTTTAGCAAAGGATGCTTCCAGGCTTCCCACTTTATTCCAGATTCCAGTTTTGCACCTGTTTGTTGTGTTTACATCGAATCAGATTGTGAGGTTAGAGCAGGTTACAATGTCGCTTCGTTTCATATTTTGAAATATCATCATTTGAACATGCAAGTTGGATTTTATCTCCATCTTTATTCTTTACTCACTTGATATTCGGGTGAGTAAAGTTAGTAGTACTCACTTGATATTGATACACGGGATATTCATTTAAGTAATTTTGTTGGTCCTCGCAATCGGGTTTCGATTAATTCATTGTTGCGAATTGTCCCCACATACTTCCATAACATACAGGACATTGCCTATCTTTTATATACATTGCTGGCCTTGGACCGCAAGAGGGGATGGAAATTGGAAACACAATAGAGTCCATTTCAAATAGATATTCATCTAGTAAGTCGATGCTGAGAAATTGACATATAAATGACACATTTGCATGGATGGAATAGGATGAATCTGTCAATTCCTCAGCCTGCTAGATGAATATCTATTTGAAATGGACCATATTCCGTATATTGCAATTTCTGCCCATGCCGAAAAATGAGCGCCTTTTTAGACCACCTCCGCTGCGCGTCGTTCGGTCATTGCAATCAGCGTGCGGTAAAGCATCACTTTCCGCACTTTGTTAAGTAAAAAACTATTACAGGTGCGTTTATAGAAAGTTGCGTAGAGAATTTAAAAAAAATTCTGAACAAAGTTGAACTAGTTTCGCACTGAAGTTCCCAATCGAAAACGCTATTACTTCTGCTTCTTTCAACTAGTGGCAACCTACAGATACTGTCATGGAACATAAATGGCATTAAGCTCTAAAAGTGGAACTATAGGAACTCCTGCATAGATACGAGGTAGATATTGCAGCCCCCCGCCTCAGAGAAGCCGAGGACTTCAGTCTACCGGGCTGCCCGGTGCATAGGAGGGATAGATAGGGTCATGCAAGAGGAGGAGTTGCATTGCTTATCAGAAGATAATTGCCTCACGTGCAACTACCATCACTGTAAACAGAATGGTTGGCAATAGAGGTGAAAACCAAAAGGGGAAAACTGAAAATTTCTAGCTGCAACCCATTCAATGAATAGACTCCAATAATCTTGACGAAATCATTTTCAGGAGACCACGGAGACAGCACGTCGCCATTGGTGACTTCAACGCGAAATTACCGGACTGGAATAGGAGCTACCAACCAGAATGGCAGAACATTGATGGCCTTCTTGGACAGAAGAGAGTACAACCAGGTACTGGGACCAGAGGAACCCACTCAGCTATCTACCAATAGGAAGTCTTGGACATTGTTCTCACTAGAGAACTATATATACGACGTGAGAACTGAACTTCAAGTTCACCATGAACGTTCCTCCGACCACAATCCATTGATTATTTAACTAGGAGAGAGAGCACTACACGAGGCCACCATCGACGGCAGAAATACCAACTGGCAACAGTTGCAGTGTTTCTGCATTCATGGTGACGGGATTGAACAAGCTGTTGCAGTACTGGAAAATAGCATTATAAAAGCTGTTGAAAGCAGTACTGTGACACAACAAGGCCACTGATTAAAAATTATTTAGCAGGCATTGTTCCGAAACAACATATTTTCGGACCAGACGACTCCGACGTATTACTAAGTTGGTTATGCTAATGCAATTTATGATTATGGCGTCCGCTGTCCTTTACAAATTTTACTATTGATAAGTTTACCTATAGGTCTGTACTTAACTTATGACGGTCTTTTGTCCAGTTGTAAAACCGAATTGCGGTTGACTCCTTTCTTAACAGTCCATCTTACTAGGAAATTCTACTACTGTCTACCTCTGGCACCGTCCTCAGGTATTGCATACATTTTAGACGTAATAGGGTCTAGTGTCATTTTTATGTTTATGACACGTAAAATCCTAGCCTTCAAGAAAGTAGGGAAAGTTCTGTATAAATACGTGCCCGAATAGTTCTGGGTCTCCTCTTTTCTTTTCTGTTTTGTCAATGATGCAAGATCTAATTTATCGCACTTACAACTCTCTCACACTCTTGTAAGTAAGAACTCAAAACTTAACTCTCTCTACTTTCACTCGGATCTCTTATCTTATCGATCACTCTCTTATCAAGGTTGTTGTAAAAAGTAAGTTAGTATACACATATTTTGATGTACATAAGTTTTGATAATAAAGCTCTTAGTGTTGATTCCAAGGGTTTAGCGTCCCAATAGCAATAGTATGCAACTTCATTCAATTTTCAAATCGCCGACGTTTCAACCGTATATTGCGGTCTTTGTCAAGGCTACAAATGTAAGCACAAAACAATCACAGTTACCAATGGGCGATAAAAATAAACAATTAAAATTATTTTGACTGAGTGTTTAAAATATCTTTGAACAAACAAAAAGATTTAAAAAAATACAAATTGATTTTAACACAAATGGAACACTACAAGATAAGACACGTAACTAATAACATTGAGTTAAAAACGTAATGATAAAAAAAATAACTAATAAAATGATAAATAAATTTAGTTACTTCTTAATGAATTGACGAAGTTATGTCGATGTTTATAACGTTAATTATGTCCATTATTCGTTACTGAGCCAAAGTCTTTTCGAGATAACACCTAAGGAAATACGCGCAGAGCAGTGGGTAGTCACGGCCGGAGTGAGCAACGTGTGGCTGACACGAACCACATATACACAGGCGCCCAAAATTATTGTAAATTTGCAATAGTACATGAGGGTCCGAACAGCGTACTCCACAGCCGTGCTCCCAGAAAGGGCCAATTAGGAGTTATTAGATCTTTGTTGCCGTTTAATCTCTTTGAGTACATTGCAGTATATCGTGCTGAGACCCTGTGTCTCTGTTCTATTATTTACAGTATTGTTTACAGTAATATGTATCATCTCACTGATCATTCGTTTGGCGTAATTCGACACTCTGTCAAGTATTTTAGTATTTAAAAAATCAAAGTTATGACTCGACTGAAAGTGGTGTTGGGCTAAAGCTGTTTGTTTGGTCTCTTTTTTTCTCTATTGCGCTCAGAACAATCATATTTGTGTTGTTTGCAACGATTGCCCAGCAACTGTTTAGTGGTTCCCACATAACATTTACTGCATTGATTGCAGGAAATCTTGTTTCACCTCCGAGCAAGACATGACAGGGGTAGGGTCTTTCAATTTCGTGTACATAGAGCCAACCGTCTCAGTATTATAAAATGCCAACCTGCAATCAGGTACTGTCCTACTGATATGCCACTGAATGGACTCTGACAGTCCTTTGATATAAGGAAATTTGAAAAATTTGCGTTTGTTTTAATTTTCATCTAGTGCATTTATTCTAGTTAGCATAATACGGTTGACAAAGGTGGTTAGATAGTTGTTGTTGTGTAGTATAGTCTTAATGCGTTTGATATTCTTATCGTAAAATTGGGGGCTACTGAGTCGGCTGGTTCTATACAAAAGTCCCACGATGGTGGCTGCTTTATGGGAAGTAGGATGCCCGGAGAGATAATTCAGGACCCTACCAGAAGCAGTAGGCTTAAGGTACCAATCGAAGACCAAGGATCCATTAGGTTGGCGAATGACCAAGGTGTCCAGGAATGGAAGTGCGCCATGACTTTCTTCCTCCATAGTGAATTTTAAGTTAGGATGAAACTGGTTAAATTGTAACAAAAGTTCTTGGGTGCGGTTGTGAGGACAAGCCACAATAGTGTCGTCGACATATAGTTTTAAAAAGGTTACGTCATATTGTAGGAAGCCAGAACCGGGCTTGCGGGATTTCCCATCGCTGACCCATCCAGCTGGAGGTAGAATTGATTGCCAAAGACAAAGTAACTGCTATGTAATAGGTACTCAATAATTTCACACAACATTTGGCGAGGTAGTGTTGTGTACACAAATATAAATTTCCATTTCTTGTTGACGATGTTTAAAACGAGATCCCTAGGGATGTTAGTGAATAAGGAAACTACATCCAGAGACACTAAAACATAACCGTAAAACATAATCTTAGTTTTAATATAAAACCTCAGCTTGTCTCTCTCTCTCTCTCTCTCTCTCTCTCTCTCTCTCTCTCTCTCTCTCTCTCTCTCTCTCTCAATATCAATTCTGCAAAAGTGCAGTGGTCCTTCGAAACACGGTTAGTCGACGGGTACCAGCGACTACGAAAAACAGTCTAACAAAATCCCTTGGTGTGCTAAGAAAGCTGCAACTAAAGAACTCATCCAGGAAAGGAGACGAGCCAAAAGGAGAGTCATCAGGACCAACCAACCGGAGGACAGGCGCAAGATTTAAGCGCAGGAACTGATCCAGGAAAGGAGAAGGGCCAAAAGGAGAGTCATCAGGACCAACCAACCGCAGGACCGGCACAGATTTATCGCCTTAACAGGCAAGTTAGGGTTGCGCTAAAAGAAGTCCGGGAAGAGCAGTTGCAAGCGCACCTGTTAGGTGTGGACCCTCAAGACCGGAGCCTTTGGAAAACAACCAAGCCAATGGGGCAGAAGAAGAACCCAATCTCGACCATACACGGACCAAACGGGATTGTCTACACCAAGTGGACAAAGCGCAAGTATTTGTTAACACTTTGGAAAGTCAGTTTGAGGAAAACATCATCGATGATGACGTCGCTGATGAGTGGGAATAGACGGTTGAACGAATGGCTAGGCGACTGAATAGGATGCCAGACGCAGAGCCAATCGAACACACATCCCACGAAGAAGTTTGGGCATAGTTCTTCATCCAGATCTCCAGAAGGTATCAAGATATAACGAAATAGACAACCGAATACTCCGATGCTGCCAGCGCGAGGAATTGCGGTCTTGGTCAATATCGCGAATGCAATGCCTAAGACTGAGGCACTTTTCCTCGAGATGGAAGCAGGCAGATGTCATGCTATTTTCAGAGCCGGGTAAGCATCATCTTTTTCTTCAGAATTACAGGCCAATCAGCCTGCTTTCAACCACGGAGAAGGCGGCAGAACGAATCATCCTGAGACGGCTGAAGGGACAAGGCAGAAGAGCTACAGGCCTTGCCCGACGAGCAGTTTGGTTCCAAAGCACAGCTTTCGTCAGAGCTGCAGATGCTTCGGATGGTGGAATATATCACTGAGGCATTCAACAGACACGGGCCTACTGCTAGATGTAGCTAAGGCCTTTGACAAAGCATGACACAAGGGTCTACTAATCAAGATGCTAGACGCCGGATTTCCTGTCTCCTTTGTCAAACTAATCAGATATTTTCTTTCTGAAGGGTTTTTCAGGGTGACGCTAGACGACGTCTATTGTATGTACGGGAAGATGGAAGCAGGAGTACCGCAAGGTGCGGTGCTCTCCTCCTCCTCTACAACCTGTACGTGACTGACGCTAGGACATGGAGGACCAGCCTTGCATTATTCGCCGATGACACAGCTATAATTGCTAAGTCTAGAAACGCGAGGCTATTATCACAGTAGCTCCAAGAGGAAGTAACAGCTTTGAAAAAATGGTGTGCCAAGTGAAAGATAAATCTGAACGCAGACAAAACTTAGGCAATCTTCAAGTCGAGCTTAAAGGCGAAGCTATTTGCTGGCGAGACGCAGTGACGCACTTAAGTGTGGAACTGAACATATTGCTCATTTGGAAAGCACACCATCCCAGGAATAGGGCAAATCTAACAAGAAGGTAGTTCCTTCTGATGATTGAAAGGTTGTCCAAGCACCGTAGCCATCAAGCAGGTGAGCCAACCACAGCTAACATACGCCTCAATCACGTGAGGCTATGCAGCAAAGGCACAACCTGAAAGGTCTTCAAGCAATCGAAAATGTGGCTCTCAGGATGGCAGTAGACGCACCCTGGTACGTTCCCAACGCGGACATACAAAGGGACCTGCACTACACCACCGCCAGCGAGAGGATTAAGTTTCATGCAAGGCAGACCTTCCAGAAGACCACTGCTGAGGACGGCGACTAACCTTAGGTCGAGAGGCATAAACGTCCCAGGTTCCAGTTACTCGATAAGGGGGTAACTACTAATTTAGCTTTTATGTTTCAGAAGAAGGCAACACCAGGACCACCCAAGATGACAGAAGAGGCAGTCAAAATTCCCCACCAACTGATACAACCCCCCGGGCAGCAAGATTTCAAAGCCTGGGTAAAACCTACTCCGCGGATAACTGGTGATAACCAGCTCTTTCCAAAATCCCAGCCCCTCAGTAGGGGGGGGGGGGGGCAGTCCTTTCACATCGACAGACCAAATCACCTCCTTAGAAGTGTGGTCAAGGTATGACAGTATCCAAACTGTCATATTGTTTACGATACTTCAAAATAGGACAACCCAAAAGGGCTTGCCGACCGCCCACGAATAAAAGACGCGTCCAGGAGGACAAAAGAGCGCCCGAAGAACCCCAGTCGGCGGGATAATCCTAAACCGTACCCAGAAATGGCCACCTACTCAGGACTTGGCCTCTGGGAGATTGACAGGACTGGGCAATCTTCGAGATTGCTACGGGGTCTGGAATTTCTGAAACAGACTAGTCCAGTCTACAGCGATGATAGAGTAAAATGCAATAGTCCTGCCTGACTCTCTTATCTGAAGCCACTTTTTCTTTGCTGCCGATTGTCGAATTGCAGGCCTCTTACGAACGATTAAATGAAGTTTCATTTTATACTTTGGTACGTCCTTCACTTGAAGTGATTTAGAAGTTAATCCTACTAAAGAATATTCTCGTGATTTCTTTGCTTTGATTTGGGTTTTTTACCTCATCTAAAGGGCGAAGATTAACCACATTTGTGGGATTTAACTTGGCCTTGCATTTCGCACATTTTGCTACGTAGAGCCGTCTTCACCTTCGTTGGCGAGATCAGGCAGCAGCGCCTGAGGAATATTTGAGAGCATCGAGCAGGTCCTCAATATCATAGAGGTCGTCAACGATTGAGTAAAGAGAAACCCTGAAAAAGGTTTTTTTACGGGGCTCAACTTCCTTGTTTTGGGCACAGTCATCCGATACAACAAGTTTATAACTGCTGGCTACGCTATAGTCATCGGTGATATTAGACAAGTCTATTGGGGTCCCAAGCCTATTCACCAGTACTCGTAGGAACATCGTCTATTGACCAAAATACATATAACGAGTGACGGAGTGAAACATCTTCAAGTTGTTGTAATTTTGACCTGACCTTCATGCCTTTGTCTACTTTTTTCTAATTGTATCGATTGAGTGAGAATTCTAAAATTGAGCTTTGAAGTTTTCTGATTTTCTTGTCACCTCAGGGGCTCAAACCTACTCCTACTCTTTGAACATTTTGCGCAGGTGCATTTACTTAATTTACCAGGCAACTTGATAACCCTCACTTAGTTGACCCTTCGACACTTAATTACCTCATGTTGTATTTTTATTATTATTCAGTTTACTTAACTATCAATTTTCTTTCTCTTTTCCTAACAAGAAAAGTACGTAGCAATGTGTTGCAAAAAAAAATAAGTTTTTAAACGTAACGAGATGGCAAACATATATGAATGAGTAATACTATAAAACTCCTCTGATGTTTAAGTCTGTTGAATAAATTGATGAATGAATAGATTGTATAACACAGTAATAAACAGTTCTACTCGAATTTCTATAGGTGGTCCCCTAGGGGCTTTCCCATACAATAAATCTGAATCCGTCCAAATTGGCTTGATATTTTCTGGGTTTTATATGGCTATGCCTATTTTATATATCACCCCCATAGGGATACAGCCCTTTTTCTTATTTTGCGATTTAAGCAATATTTACGGCGCGACATACAAATGGATACTGAGCTCAATTTCAACTTGAAACGAGAATGCACGTAGAAATTGCGTTGAAGCTCGTGTCTGAATTTCCTGTCACGTACTTTCAAAGTATGTTAATAAAATCTGGAAATTCCTGACCGTATGCAGAGGAAAAACTTGTGCTGTTCCAGGTTTCAAATGCTAATTTTATAACATTTTGTAAGAATTTTTCGAGCAGAATGAACACGTAGTGACACACAAATATTAATTATTGTTGTCGTTTTAAAGTTGTTGGATTTATACAGAAACTGATTTTAAAATAAGTTTTGTGACAACAGTCTCCTTTGACAAAAATGTCATTTGTTCCCGTATCGACTCATGCATGTGGACTTTTGCAGCAATGCTTGTTGAACAACAAACAAAAGCCTGTTAACAATGAATTAAACTGTTTCCACTAATAAGCAAAAAATTGAAAAAAAGCACGAAATACAACGGGTATTAACATAGTCCAACTACCAATCCTAACGTCTTATAAAATTCATATTGGTAAGAATTAACCAGTGGATGGACTAATTAGGACTGTCAAGGCCCGTGTAATAAGTGCTCGAACTGCTCGGGTAGATGACGGTGACATTTGTAATGCTTGGCAGTACGACAAGAGACAAGTGACGTGTGTGTTAGGTTAGGCAACTTAATATACAACAACGATATCTTTTAAAAAAATATTGTTTATCGTTCGAGAAAATTTGTATCTATTACCATCATGGCTATTTTATAAATATTGTTAAAAATAATAATGCCAAAATTGACTGGCTTTTATGAGTACCTATAATGCTGTTAATTGCATATCGTATGTGAATACAATCCACTTAATACTCATGTAACTAGCAAGTTGGGCAACAGAAATCTTGAGCTGGTTTGTTAATGGGGTGCTTTTATTCCCATGCGCCATTTTCCATCCGAACGTTCCTCTGATGTAGCCCAAAATGCCGTAAAATTATCAACATAGAACCTGATGTTACCTAAAGAAACTGAAATGTCGAAACGTCTGAAATACTTTATTTCATATTGCAAATTTAACAGCTTTTGAAGAATGGTAAAAACCGTGCTAAAATTCATAAAAAAATATAAAATGGTACCACGAGTACCCCTATCCAGGTTCCCATTTATGACATATTGTTTGTGATTATGAAAAGAATCTACAATTGTAATTTCAGTTTTTTTAGCTTTGATTGTTCCTAAAAATGTAATATTTGCCAATTTTTGGGTCACCCTATAGTGTCTAAATCAGAAATCAAGGCAGTGTTTATAATAGGGTAAGAAAACTTAGCATTATTTGAGACACCGTATACTATTTAAAACAGAAATCAGCGCTCCTTTATCATAAAACTGCTCGAATTAACGCAATAAATTAATTGATATAGATCTACATGCAAAAATCCTAAAATTCCACGTCACACCATTTTTTTGGGACACTTTATACAATCTAAAACGTAAAAATATGCCCTATTTGTAACGAAACTACTAGAACCAACGAATAAAATCGACTACCATTGATTTATATGGGAAAAGTCGATATTTCTATGTTAAGCATCTGGGTCTATGTTAGGCATATGAGTCTCAAACCGGCCAAAAACCAAAATTTTGAGAGCAAAATCGTGCCTTGCGGCCTTTAACAGCTGATATCCCGTTTCGATGAAGATTTATTAGAAAATGTATAAGAAAAGCTAAGGAAGTAGAAGAATACAGCTATACGTAGAGCCCATTTTCAAAGGTCTGCCTAGAACAGTAACTGAGCACGGGTGGCCCAAAAATTAGGCAAAAATTTTACACTTTTTTTTAATTTTCTCTCATGCATCATATTAACGTGCATATCGAAAAACCTTACCGTTTCCAAGATAAACAGAAAAATGTAAAAATTTCAAAATTTTCAGCCAAAATCGATCGTCATAGATTATATCAAAAGAAGTCTCATATGAAAAAGGGGACAAAAACATGTAAAAAATTTGCAATTTTGGAATTTTCAGTAATTTCCTTTCCCTTCAAATGGCGCCAAAAACGTAATTTGTCCACTTTTTATCGACATTTTAATACTTATATCTATATAATGCAAAAACTAAACACGATATAACGATGCTATTGACACCAATGAATGGAGCGACGTCTACTTTTTTACATTCGAGTTGAAACTCTAGATCGGAAAAAGTGGGTCTTTGATTTAGGAGAATTTTTTTTACATAAAGTCGGACATGAAATTTTCAATTCGACCAGTCTTTGTGAAAACGAGGACCGGTTATTTAGCCAATAATCTTCCTAGAAATGTTCAAATTTTGCTCGGCCACACAGTTTTCCAGGCTTTCCGGCCGATTTTTCTTGACCTGTCACTTGACGTTCAGTGGGAGGAGCCTATTTCCGAATGGTTCTGATTACCAGTTAAGTGGCGATTTTCAGAAGCATTCGGGATTTTGGGGCCCTAATTTGCAAAAATCTGCATCTTTCGCTTCGAAATTCAATTAGGACCATTTCGCGACGTCCCAACGAAAAGTGTTTCCTAAATCCCAAAAAGGAAACATTCCAAGGTATCCCCTGGTATAGACAAACCATTCGGTTAGAAGTACGGACTCAGCACAAATATACCTCAACATCTATTATTATTTTTTATATTTTTTTATTTTTTATCTATTATTATTAATCTACTATATATAGTTTAAAAATCCGTCAAAATATCAAGTTCAAAGCTAGGCCCTTGATTTTTGGAATGATCAAGGGCCCGTGTGTTTACTACGTTCCTGAATTATTTCAAAAATGTGGAATCTACAAGGTAAAATGTGAGAAAAGTACACCAAAATTAGCAAAAAATGCGGCACAGAAAAACTTTGGTAGCTCCCTCGGTATAAGAGCTAGGCCAAAACTAACAACTGATTTTTTTTTCTCTCCACGTCTTCTAATTGCCCATGTACAATGCCATGTTGCCCATGTGCAAAGCTGGACCGCTCCATAGTTTTAGTAAAAATCGACGACACTTCTGGCGGGTAGGATTAAAAGTGCCCAAGGATATGCCCTTTCCCCTCGTACCATCTTTGCTGGGCCAGTCGTCTAACTAAAAGGGTCCAGAAGGCCAAGAAGTTAAACATTACAAGAAAAAAAAATTAAAACCGTCCCAAATTTGCGATTTGTTTTAGATTTTCCTATTTAACTTATCGGAATTAGACTTCAAAATTTGTCATCTACATGTATGACGAAATCTACCCATGAGGAGCCCTATACCCCACTTGGCCCCAGGTTACGGTAAAACTGATAATGTTTTGGGTATCTAAAAAACGCATTTTTGACTTTGGTACGCCACTGGTCAGCCGCCCCTCGCACATACCACCAAATCGTATGCTACAAAAAATAACTACAAAATCCCGTCAAATGAGCAGTTTAAAAGTTATAAGCGTTAGAATTCAAAAAATACCAAATATCAACTATCTCACTAGCGTTCGGATAAAAAGGTCCATACATTGAACCCGACCCCCAAAAGGACTACATGAGGAAAGCTGGGTGAAAGAAAAGTGGCTTTGTTGAACATGAACATCGTGATTTCAGGCCACGGAGTACCCTCGATCACGAGGCAGAACTATGTGGTACCCGGCTGATAGTCCACAGAAGAGACTGGCAGTAGATTTAAGCGGCTGTAATCTTTGTAGCTGTGGACTACTTTTCAAAATGGCCTGAAGAAATGTCTTTGACAAATCAGGAAGCACTAACAATGGCTGAAGCCTTGTTAAAGAGAATAATTTCTGTACTTTCTTTGTCTCAAGTGAGACTCAAACTGTTTTAGAGCATATTCGTGCAAAAATTATCGGTAAGTTTGGTTGTATGCACGTTTTTAAACTTGTGTCTGTTCTCCTCTTTCAATGTTTCAATAATCGCAACCAGGCACATTTTCATGGGTTTACAGGAATAATAGAGGTACTTTATACTTTTCCACTTCTAAATAACAAATAACAAAACCATACAAACATAAAAAATACGTGAAAAATAATGAATTGATGAAAAAAATATCCGAACCACGTATTTCGTTTTCGTAAGCTTTAACCCCTTCCTTGTAAACATCTAGCCAATAGGGCGTCCTCATTTGCTGAAGAGCTTATAATTAATGACGCGCGTTCGGAATATATTATTTCCCTGTTGGACATAGTTACTTATTTTGGACCTCGATAGTTTTAGTAAACAATTCTAAATTATTATGTATTTTATACAATGTGTGCAATACAACAAAAAGCAATTTTAAAACGTTTTAGATTTTAACACGAACTGTTTGATTGTTCAGGTCTGGCGACCTGAAAGTAATATCCGAAAATATTCCTGCATGTTTCACGTTTCACGATATATTTCATTTCAAAAACAGTTGAAAAAATCGTCATTTGTTTTCGCCAGCTGCAGTAATATTAAACCTGATGCAGGGTTCGAAATATATAACGTTTCAAAAAAGCGTTATCTCACTGTTACACTGCTGATGGGCAGTGAACAGTAAATATCTGTTAATTTTAATTGTTTTTGAATCAAAAACCGAAAAAACGACTACTAAAATTCTTTTTTGCACTCGAAAACTATTATAACAGCGGGGCTAGAAACCATTAAAGGAAATATTCAAATTATACAGATACAATGGAGCAGCCAAACATTGGATATCTAACTGAACTTTCTTGGGTTGCTGAAAAGCTGGGGGAAACTACGTAGAGCATTAATTACTAGAGAACAATGTGAAAATGTATTTCGCCCTCGGCTTTTTACTGATTGTATTTGTAGACTATTTCCTGTCTACAAACGTAAGTTTTTGAAAATGTTGCTAATAAACAACGAGACTGAACAAAGATGTGCTTAAAAGGTACAAGCAAAAAAGCTTTAGCTAACCCCCCTCCCCCCCTTCTTTCCAACATAATTATCACAACTATCTTGCTTTCCGAAAATTTGTTATGGAAACAAACCTTAAGCCGTACTTGTGCAATCGACCCTAAGGGTAACTCAAATTACTTGGTCAATATTGTGCCTCTATCCATCTCTCTCCCTCTTTCTTATGTCAAGGCTTTGCGTTTGAGTAATATCAATAAATTACCTAAAACTGGCAAGCCACCAATGACATGGGATTTTCTTGGTCTTAATCGATATCTAGAACTATCTATAATAGAGTAGCAATAATAGAGTCCTTCTATGTTAGTGATTTTGCAATAACAAAGACTTCTCACCGAAAACAAAACTTACCTAAAGTTTCCTTGTTGCGTTCGCTCCTCCAACTGCACTCAAATTAAGACAGTGTCGTCACTTAGGATTTCACGATTGCAAGGCAATATAACGAGTGTTTTATAAATTTTTAACGAACTGAATGTAATGGCGAGGGAAATTCGGTTTGGAAGTTTCGAAAGTTAGGCGACGACGCACGTATACGCTCGACTCCGGACTCCGGTTGATGTGGAGCGTGTCAGACGAGGACTGTGGCGACGCCGACACAACGCTACCCTCTTTTGGACGCGGAGGAGCGTCCGTCTCGTCATGCACCCTCGTCCAGTGGCGGAGGGTTTTGCTTAATTTACCCGCAAAATATCAGCCGAAAATAATCTTTTGTTTCGTTTGCGTTACTTATTATAGCAAAATCGTCTTATAATATTTTTTTTCTTTTCAGCCAACATAATGACTTTTTTTATTGAACAACTGGTGCTTGAACACTTTCCAAAACTGTTGCCTTTTGTTTAAAAGTGAGACAAAGTTTGGCCCTCTAGGAACAATTTTGTTGCCAATTTGGAAACAATACGCTGTGTCCGAGATAAGGGGAAGGCCACTATGGGAATTTCGAAAACAGTAATAATGAGTAAAAATAATAAGAAATGAAAGAAAGGTTGAACATTTTGGAACTTAGTAACACTTTTTTTGCGTTGGACCACGCGCGTGGTGCGCTCATAGTTTAGGAAATATCCGAAGTTACATCATTACTTGGTAAGCCGTATACTATAGTCGACTTTACTCTAATAAAAATGGTCATGTCTTATGAACTAATCAGCGAAAACAGTGATGTCCAAAATGTTTTAGCAAGTTCAATATAGCGGCCAACATACAGCTGATTCATAGATGTGTAGGTGCTAATTTCCGCTCCAAGGTTAGGTCATAATTGATATGTGTTTCGAAATTAAGAGCATGTTCCTCGGTTCCAAAAAAGAAGGGACCAATCAAGAATAGTTTTTTTTATGAAATGGATTTTCTTTTACAAATCAATACCCTAAGTGTTAATAAAAAAGTCAGTTCAATAGACGTAAAAGTTCGTGATTTTAGCAGTTTTTTGGATAAGATACGAACTTATTAACAATCCCGTGTAACTTTTTTCGTAGAACAAAAATTAAAAACTCGCCAAACATGTCCCGAAATATAAATTAGTGCCTCCCAATGTTATCATAATTCAAGTTCTAATGTGACTCTTAACATTAGGGGGTGAGTAAGAATGTCCCTAAGGTTTAAGAATTTTGCATTGCTCTTTGTTTCACCCTGTATGATTGTAAATTCATATTTATTGTTGAAAAACAGGTTAACTTTATGTTAGTTTAGGCTATGTTTTTCTAAGTCTTAATAAAATTCAGTTGTGTAGACATAAAATTTGTGATTTTGGCAGTTTGTTGGATAAAATACGAACTTTATAACAAACCCCGGTAAGTTTTTTCGTAGAACAAAAATGAAAAATCCGCCAAACACGTCCCGAGATATAAACTAGGACCTCTCAATGTTATAAAAATGCAAGTTCTAAGGTAACTTTTAACATCAGGGGGCAAGTAAGAAGGCCGCTAAGTTTAAGAATTTTGCATTGACCTTTGTTTCACCCTGTATGATTGTAAATTCATATTTTTTCTTGAAAAGCAGGTTAACTTTATATCAGTTTAGGCTAGATTTCCCTGAGTGTTAATAAAAACTCCGTTCTATAGACATAAAAGTTAGTGATTTCGGCAGATTTTTGGACAAAATACGGACTTTTTAACAAACCCCTGTAACTTCTTTCACAGATCAAAAATGAAAAATCGGCCAAACATGTCCCGAGATATTTATCAGGATCTCTAAATGCCATTGTAGGGAAAGTTTTGGAATAACTCTAGCAATCAAATGCAGTGGGTTAAAGTTTAGTACTTTTCACACGACATTTTAATACACCCTGCATAGTTCTCACCAAAAATGTTTATCACAAACCAGGTGTCTTTTGTGATTCTACAAGAAACGGGCTTTTAGAATCATGTCACTTCATTGAGATCGGTGAAAGCGTCTCTGAGATACAACCTTTCAAAAATGAGCAAAAAATTGGCTGTTCCGATTATTTTGACGAGCAGTTTATTTATTTTCTTTTTGAATATGATAATAATTTAAGCAAAATTCACTGGAAGTATTCATTGAAAGAATTCACTTTAACGTAGGTAATATGCAAACAACTTAAATAGGTCACCCACTTGAAAACATATTAGAAACATTTTCCATAATAATTGAGATACCACGGAATTAAAGACTCCCTGAATGTATGGTGGTGACAACAGACAACGTTGCATTTTGTAATATTTATGATAAGCCTACATCTGCAGTGAAGGCAGCTCTGATGTGGTCAAAAAAGCCTTTAATGAGCGATCACTTTTGGCTCTGCCTAATTTATTCTTGATCATTTTCATCCTCATCAGCTAAATTATCATCTAGATTGATAACTAGGGGCTCCGCAACGACATCCAAAACCTGTTCTCTATCCCACCACTTTCCAATAAGTTCTTCTGTATGAGCCACCGAGTGTAGCCACTGTTCTTGATTTATTGCGCTTGTTTGCTACGTGCGTGATTGGTATTGCGTAGCAAAGGTGGGTGGATTACGATTATTATTAGCTCTGTTACTATTTTCTTCCTTTTTAGCCTGAATTTACTCTCAAGACCTTGCTGACCTTTTGAGGCAAAATACCCGCTAACTACCTTACGCCGAAGAGGGGTCGTGGGGTAGTAGATAGTGAATTTTTTTATAAAAGGCGCCACCCGATTTTATAGCCCACAGTGGGATCAGCAAGTCGACTTAATTGACAGAAGCCTCACAAAACGGGAAAATAAAATAACGCTGTAATTACCAGGACTCAAATTGGAATAAACAATAAACAAAACGTCAAACAATTAAAATGCTGTTTAATAAACTAATGACCCTTTCTCATAAAAGAAAAAGGGTATTAATATAAAGGTTTAAACTATCGGGCGAGGGTCAGGGCCCTTTTAACTACAGGTAGACTACTGATAGTACCTAGCACCTAGCAGCTGATTTTCTATAATCACTTAAGAATTTGAACCGAAATATCGTTATTGCTTCCAGTAGGAAATTTGGTTCTTAACGTGATAGAACAGAAGTGAATATTTAAGTGTGAGTTAATTTACATTAAACAAAGCTGTGCGCGTAACTGAGGTTAAATGTAGTGTGTGCTCCACATGAAGCGTAAGCTTTATAAAATAACAGTTAAAAGGTAGTGATTTGTAGAATAAGTTGGGTTGCACTTGAAGTCAAGTTAAACTAAATACTGCACACCAGTTTCCAGACAAAAATAATACCGTTCATATATATATATGGAGGGCTTACACAGATGTTATGATAAATTAAGTGTTCAATTCTTAGTGTGCGTATCTCAGTTATTCACTACGAGTGTTCCACGGGGTAAATAAACTGGAAAGAACCCACCTGAGTTTCCTGTGTTGCTCCAGAGGTCCAAGCGAGTGAGCTGTACACCCAAAAAGCGGTGTCAAGCAACCAGGGATGACTCAGAGCATGCAGTCAGCGTCTACTGCAGTATGAAGCAGGATGCAGGATGCAGGACGCAGTATAAATCAGTATCAAGCAGTATGAAGCAGTATGAAGCAGTATGAAGTAGTATCAAGCAGGCCTGGATAGAAATGGCTTTATGTGATTTAAACTCCGGAAATGAAAATGACTGAAAAGATAATCATATTTCATGCAATAATTTAATGCTGACTGATTAAAATCATATGGTGCAAATTAGATCAATACTATTGATCACAAAGAAAACGTGCTACGTACCTGGGGTTAGAGGGTGGCCTGATGGTAATTACCACGTGATAATAATACTACACTTGGCAAATTTCCTTTTTTTTCAAATGGAGTGAGATGTTAAATTATTCCGTATGGTAAAATCAGTCAAAGACTATAAGGTATCAACCTTCACTATTATACTGGAAATTTAACACTCTTTTACACTCTCAAAAATCCGCAGAGCGAAATCTTCGGCACAGCTTTCTTAGCCAAGAGCCAGAAGATGAAGAAGTTTCTAGAAGGAAATTTGGTACTGGTAAGCAAGACCAAAAAAAAAGAAAGTAAGATCAAAGGAGAAGATTTGTTTTAAGGTACTATTTTGTAGCAAAATTGTACTAAATGTTTTGCACCATTTTGATTGGAAGAGAGTAGCATGACGTCACAACATGTTCACTAATTTTAGCCAATCACGACTCCCGTTTCGTTTTACACCTTTGTTGTTATTTACAAAAATTCAATAAAAATTGTTAACTTAAAATTCCATCATCTTCAATATTACAAAGTTCATCAAAAGATATAAAATAATGTTTATAGAAAATCAGCCCTTAAATTGTAAAGAGTCATAAAAGTTCAACTAATTAAACCCTAATATTGATAGTCCTCGGCTGCCTCTGCAGGGCCGGATTATACGAAATAACATTACACAATAAAAATCGTAACATGTTCCCACACCGTTTCTACTTCACCGCTTTTCAGCCCATCTCCAACCCTTTTTTCATATTCAGCCTTTGCACGTGCCCATATTAAATCAATTGCATTGAATTGGCAGTGATAAGGCGTCAGGCGCAAAACGTCGTGGCCACAATTCCTTAAGATCTGGTCAACCGCATATTCTTTTAGCCGCTGGTTTCTTTTCGCCATTGCGAGGAGCTCACACTTCAACATATTCGTCGATGCACTTAAATTTTCTTTTTGGAGGCGATCAAAAATTTCGTTTTTCTTCCAGGTAGAAGTTGGTTGCTTATTCAGGAGACGGGAGTGGTATGAAGCATTATCCATAATTACAAAAAAGCGTCATGTTAGTTTACACATCAGTTTTAAAAAATAACCTACCTATTAGAGATGGTTGTTCTAAATTTGGTATTAGTTGCTCTGTAATCCATTTTTTCAAACAACTCACAGTTCATACTGTCATGGTAGTCCAAATTCTTGGAAGTTGATGAAAAAATTAAGCTCGCTCCTGCTACGAAGCCTTTAGTAGAGCCTGCATATAAAATAATGTATTTTTTTGCCAGACCCGCTATGCTTTTTCCGTTTAACACTTTTTGGAGAATCGTCTTGCCATGATTTTGTCCCAGTTCCATTTGCAAAAACCCATGTTTCGTCCAAAAAGACAACATCTCTTAATTGTGATTGATTGTTTCCAATATATTTTTTAAAAAATTGTATTCGTTGACTTGCAACATGCGGTAACTCACATATTTATCTTCTATTACAATCTTTTGTGTATCGAAACCCCAAACTTTTCACAACTTTCGATAATGAATTTAACCCAATATCCAAAATACCCCGTTCTTTTAAAGCAGTTTTCAACGTGTCCAAAGTTATATGAATTTTGTGGGCATATAAGTCATAAATTACCTCAAGTATCTCCATCTTGTGACTTTCGGGCAAATCTCTAGTTTTAGGTTTCTTTATTTTGCGCTTTTCGATTTTTCTTGCTTGTATTTTCGAATTTTCTTCTCTAATTACTTTCCGGACCGAACTCACACTGACTCCTAAAGCTTCTGACACCCTCTCGTCGATGTTTGTTTTAAAGTTACCATTTTCTGGATGAATTTTGAGTGCTTGTAAAGTTTATGTCACCTCGATTTTCAAGGTTTTTTCTTTTTTTAATAGTAGCTCACGGTCTATAAAACAGATTGAAAGAAAGAAATTCTTGGATGAGCCACTTTTCACTGAGAAAGAAGAAAATAAAAATTGAAAATGTTTGACAAAATTGATGCGAAAACTCTCAAATCTGACAGTAGTGTTAGAAATATATTTACAGTGATATCAAACGTCGGAGTTCCTCATTAAGTACATTAAAATTATGTGGTCGCATCTAGAAACAAAATTAAAAAAAAACTGATATTGCGGCAAAGACTCGTGAGTTCTTATAATTCTCTAATTTTAACATAATGAGTAGAACTGAACTAACTTTAGCCTACCTAACCTAAACGTAAAAAGTGTAACCGAACCAACCTAACCAGGAAAACTAGAACTGGACTAACCTGAACTAACCTAAGCTAGTCTAACTTAAACGTAAAAAGTTTAACTGAACTAACCTAACCAGGAAAACTAGAACTGAACTAACCTGAACTAACCAGACCTTACCTGAAGTAACAAAAAGTTAACCTGTTCTAAAAATAAAGAAAAAGCGGGCCCTTTCGACTCCGCTTTTTATATTATTCTCTACCCCTAACCTAAAGAATAGAACTGAACTAACCTAATCTTGAAATTCAAATGTTCCAAGCTTGAAACTAAAATGAATCTAAATAAAGAGTTTTTGAAAACAAAATAAATTAAGATTAGGGCGAAAATTGATTAAAAATGACTCAAAGTGTCCAAAAATGCAAGTTTTTATGTTTCTGAAGAAATTCAATTTTATGACAAAATCAGGCAAAACTGATTAAATCGTCTAATTTGTTGTGTTTGGTAAAGATACATTTTTGGTCCAAAATAAGTGAAATTTGACTGAAAACGTCTCAAAACGCAAGTTTGGTGTTTTTCGAAAAAGTCAGGTAAGAATTAGGGCCATAAATCAGTTCGAAACGATCTAAAACTACAAAAAAATGCACATTTTGAGTTTTTGAAAAAAGTCGATTATGATTAGGGCGAAAATTGGTTAAAAACTACTCAAAGCGTCTAAAATTGCAAGTTTTCATGATTTTGAAGAAATTTAATTTTATGACAAAACCAGGAAAAAGTGATTAAATCTTCTAATTTGTTGTTTTTGGTAAAGTTACAATTTTGATCCAAAATAAGTGAAATTTGAATAAACACGTCTTAGAATACAATTTTGGTGTTTTTCGTGAAAATCAGGTAGAAATTAGGGCCAAAAATCAGTTAGAAACGACTTAAAACTACCAAAAATGCAATTTTGAAGCCTTTGGAAAAAATAGGTTATAATTAGCGACAAAATTAGTTAAAAATGATCCACATGGTTTGTTTCTTTTCTGTCTTTATTGTCAGTCGTCACATGCCAAAGGAATATCAACACGCCATTCCCACACAATCTAAACAATCTAATAGATGTCGCTAATTATTATGGCTGCTATTTAAATCCTGCCGCCAAAAATGAATAAAATATAACTTGAAATAATAATAATAATAAATAGTATTGTGGAGTTGATTAGCGTCCTTCAGGAAAGTAGATGGCAAATGGTATAGCGGGGTGACGACAGTGAATAAAAAACTTCTACTTTGCGCAGAAATTGCCGACGTTTCGACGTTTATTTACGTCTTTATCAAGGCTATTCTGCAGAATGCGCCGAAGTTTTCATGTCATAAGCATGGAGATACATTTCTTGCCGAAGAAGAGCTACGGAAGACAATGACACAACACAATTATAAGACGCCGTTAGAACTCCAGACAACAACTCAGGCCCAGCATACATCAAATTTACCTCTATATATCTAATAAATAGTATTATAATAATAATAATAAGTATATTTAAAAAAGCGCGCAGAAAAAAAACTGCGATCAATTAAATGGCTTGTGTTAAACCCAACCTATTACCTAGTAAAAAATATAAAATAAATGTACAAACTACATTCCAAATCCAATTAATTGTAAATGCAAATTTTAGCACTTCTAGCTGATGTAAGCATTTCAAGATAATTTTTTATTTAAATTTTCAAGCATAAAAACTTTTCACAATTTTTATTATAAAAAAAACGAAAATCGGTAAATTACACCTATCAAACAGTGTCCAGCCCTGGATACTCATAAAATATCCATTGGACAACCACGAGAAAGGCAAATCCGGTCACGTAATTTTATATCCGCTTTTGGATACTTCATGGATATCCAATGGGCCTCCCAAAACGATGTCCTATTTGGGATATCCAATGGATATACAATGGATATCGAATATCCATTGAATGCTATGTGGGTTTAAATACAATCTAAAGTGTTGTTGTAAATATTTTCATACAAACATTAAAACAATTTGGAATTAGTTAGATTTTTTTAATTTGAAAAATAACTTCTTGTTTGTTTGTATCAATTTAACTAAGTCGAGGAATTTGAATAACCCATATACCCCGCTATAAATAAATCGTTAAAAATGCCGTAAACTTTAATAAAAATATATTAAAAAAGTATGTAAAAAAAGTGTTACATATCATTCATTTTGTAAACCAACAAGTCGAAACGTCTGACCACAAACTGAATAATACCGTATTATAGAGGTGAAAAAGTACCCATAATTAAAATAATTTTCCTAACTCAGAACTAAATTCAGGAAAAAATTAAAACTATTTTCTTTAATTTCACATTTTGCGAATATTTTCGGAAGCAACCAAAATTTTGGAGATTTTGACAGTAGTAGTATCCTTGACATGGAAATATCGACTTTTGCTATATAAATCGATAGTATTGGATTTTATTCGTTAGTTATAGTAGATTTATGATAAATAGGGCATTTATTTACGTTTTAGATACTATAGGGTGTTCCAAAAAATCTCTGTAAAATACTGCTTTAAACTGTATAGAGTGTCCCAAAGAACGCTGTCCCAAACATTTAATTTTAGATTTTTTTATCATCCTATTATATCATTTTTAGATTTGTTTTGTAAGTTTTATTCACCTATGATAAATGGTGCCTCAATTTCTGATTTACGTACTAAAAGGTGTTCAAAAATTTGACAAATATGACATTTTCAGGAACCTTTGAATCTAGAAACCCGAAATTTTGGTTGTAGCTTCTTTTCATTCGATGAATGGGAACCATTGTATGGAAACTCGTGGTACCATTTTACATGTTTTTTATGAATTCTACTTCTAGGCATCATCGGTTCCTTTTTTTTTCATAATTTTGCGGTAGGTTGTTGTTTTTTCTTACATAAGATAAGCGTTCGGATATGGCGCCCCACGCGGATAGTCAAAATTTCTGCTGACCAACTTGTTTAGTTTGAACCGAGCTGGCTTTGCACAAATTTTAAAATTATCAATTTCATTGAAGTTCACATAGAATTCTAATATGATCAAATATATAAATTGTGAATCATACTTGGCCAAATTATGGCTCAGGTAATTGAATGGGGAGGATACATTTTTCAAGGAGGATTAGATCCAGAAAAAAGATGTGAAACGGAAAGCGAAATCCCTTAGAAAAAGAGTTTATTAAAGACGGATTTATTGAGATGAATGCCGTTTTCTTGACACGTACAAAAGCTTAGAAATAAAATTTTTTTGGCTAAAAAAAACATATTGTTTTCTTCCCAATATACAAGAATGTTATAATTAAAGGCCCCAAAATAGCCTCGGTGCAAATAAACCTTATTCAATTAACTTTCAGCGATCATCAAATAGTGATAAATGAGCTTTCAGGTGGATTCCAGTTTCGAAAACCTCTCCCATTATTGAAAGCCCATCCGCTTTTGTCCCCGAAAATCTAACTTTTATTAAATCTGGCCGAATAGTAGTCGAAGGGAACTCAATTCGGTAACTAGGTTATAATTTCCTTAAACTTTTCTCATTAAATTAGATTTGCAGTCAAAAACCGACGTTTAAGAATAGAAAAGCAATTAACAGGGAAGTTGCTTTTGTGTACCTCAGGAAGTTTCGAAAAATCTGTTTAAGTTTTGGCCCGGTCTTAATGAGAAATAATTTGAGCGTTTCGGCTTAAATGTTAAACAAAAAAAGCGTTATGAATGGAGGAGAAATTTTTGGGTTGGTGCCAAGTTAAACTGCCGGAAAATGCGATTATTGCGAATCTACCGATGATGCTAAAATTGTAGTAATGAAGGAACACAGGAAATAACGTCGAGATGACTAAATGCTACGAACCCTATACTACAACAGAAAAGACGAAGACGATTCGGCCATTGGAGACCGAAATCCGGTCTCCCTTTAGTTTATTCGGTAATAACGCTAGAAAGCTTTCGGTGTTCAAAGCTTCAGTCCCATTATTGTTATTCTGAGGCAAAAATAACAGTCCTTGTTGCCTAGCAGAAAAGAATGTTCAGTTTTTCTTAGTTTCCCCAAAAAGTAACTTAATAACTAATTATTTCCTTGCATTTTGATGTTGGAATCTAATAACCCATTCGCAAATTGGTTCAATTTCCTACTGTTTGAGGCAGAACACTAAATTAGAGTAACATTATATCCAGCGGCTCTATCGCTTTAACTAGAGATGGGGCGTTAATTCCCAGGAAATTAAAAATATTTCTTAACTAGCAAATTCAGAAATTGTCAACCCGTGGAAAGGAAGTAAAAACTAAAATTTGTAAAATTTTACTAACTTGTAACTTATAAGACTGTGAAAGGCTGATCAAAATACAATCTAAAAAGTTTTCCGGGCCTTAAAGCCGTGGTCCAATGGAATTTCTTCCTAAAGTTTCGTCTACAGCTGCGGCAGATATTATCAAAGACGATGAGGCAATGGGCAAAGTGATCTTCCATGCTTTCCGACGTTGACTGATTCCACTATGGAGAGCTCCGTGGTATTCATTCCCCCAGTGGTGTCATCGGGATTACTCTCTGCCACGATATTAAATATCTGAGAAGCGACAGCTGACTTGACGCAAGTCAAAATTACGAATTTGAATATAAATTTACAGATTCCGATATTATCGTCAGAGAGATGGAGAGAGACATCTTGATATACACTCAACTCGCGTGTTCACAAAACAAAAAATGTAAACAAAATTTTTGTATTACCAACCACGTCAGAAGTACCATACGTACATCCAACAACTGTCTTTAGACCCACTCAAACAATATACAACATAGCTTGACTTGATTTGCCAAAAACCGCAGAGATTCCCTATGGGCACCCAGAGTTTACCGAGTTCCATGCAGCTGTGGCTCAGTATACATTGGCACCACAAAACGCAGTGTTAACACGAGGATTGCGGAACACGGAACATAAGAGGAGTTGCAGACTCGGACAAATAGAAAAGTTAGCAGTAGCAGAGTACGCTCTTCCGAAGGTCACGACATTCTTTTCAACGAAGTGGACATCTTATATCAATCGCAGCGTTTCTATCTGAGACTAACGAGAGAGGTCGTTGGGATCTTTAAGCGCGCCGAAACCCCGCGCCACCACTACCCCCACCCCGTTCCCTCTACTGCAGCCTGCAACGTAATGGCGGGTAAATAAATACCACATGTAGGGAACTCCCTACATTCGAATCAGTCAACGTCGGGAAGCACGGGAGATTACTTCGCCCATAGCCTCATCGACTTTGAAAATGTCTGTCGCAGTTGTAGACGATGCGCCAGGAAGAAATTCCATTGGACCACTGTTTCACACTCGTGTGAAAAGTACAATTCTCGACACTAGCTGCACAATATACTATTATATTATATTTTGAAAGGGCCGTGAAAGCCTTCACAGTCTTATTTTAAATTTAGGGTTTTTATAATTTCTGACTATTCCAAATTCTTTTCTTCCTGTCCTTCTTTTTTTTTCATCTAAAATGTTTATTTTTTATTTTTGATAATTTTTTATTCTTATTCTTTGTCAATTTTTCTGCATTCTTTTACAGGCTTTTACTTTTTACACATACAAACAGTAACGATAACAACAGAAATAAAAGCGAAGCAAAAGTTGTTAATGAGGAAAGAATTTTTGCTAATTTTTGTTTTTCTTTAATTTCCCTCCATCATTTATTCGCAACCACGAGTGAGATAGACGGATCTCGTCACGTCTCGAGCTTCAAAACGAAATTCGAATTCGAATCTTTGGCAAATGCAGAACAGCTGATTTTGACAAAGGTCGGCCATACTGCTTCGAGGGACAATAAAACCGTGTAGCCAAACCTACGAAATTTTCCATGTTAATAAGGAAATGACGAACAAGAAACATGACAATTAAATTTTGTTTGTAGTAGCAACAGCAACACGCAACACTTTGGACGAAGAACAGGCCCATAAGGGATTTTATTAGTTAACTTGTTAAAAATTTATCAAATCTAAGAAGATGACTGATGATCAAGATTAACTTTTGTCAGAAACCAAGTTTCGACTCAGTCTAATACTTTGATAGGTGGGTCCGCCATATTGCCTCGAGGGGCACCATACCATAGTGAAATAACGTAATTGTGGAATAGTCAGTTGTCAAACATACTCTAGCATCTACCTGTATAAAATTAAGGTTTCAAAATGTGACGTAAAACTCCATTGAACCACGGTCTCAAAACCCGGAAAACACTTTAGATTGTAACTTATAACTTGTTAAGAGTTAGTAAGGTCGAATATGTAAAAGCGGTTATATTTTACATAATAATAATATATTGTTTTTCCCGCTCGTACAACTAACAGGTACGGTAAACGCCTCTCCACGTAAAGGTTTAAGTTTAAACTCGGTAACTCTGTAGAAGTCATAACAACAAATTAAGTGAGATCACAAGTCACACACGTTGCCGGTTCGCGTTGTGTGTACTGTACTGTCTGCTCCTTTTTTACCAAATTAAGATTCAAAAAACAATGTCTCTTTCTTTCTCAGCAAATACGCGTAACACGGTAGGGATTTTAAAGCTTGAAACTTGGTCAAAAACTAGGCGACTTTTACTACTGCCTGCCCACTTTTTAACCTGAAAGTTGGCAGTTAGCAACAAGCTGGAAAAAATCCCGTTTGCCTCCTTTGTACTTAAAATTTTCTGTTTTCTTCAATTTGAAAAAAAAAATAATTAAAAAGGTTCAACATTTCATCCTTTGGTTTCTTAATAAGAATGTAAGGATAGCAATACTGTCAGAGCGGCCTCCCGAAAATGCTATTTATTATAATAAAGAAAAGTTAGGAAATCAAAAAAACGTCATGCATACGTCGGTACTTGGATGGTTGTTTTGACAATGAAGGGTGCTAAAAGAGAAATAAGCTTAACGCAGATACCGTAATATAGAAAGAGATGATCAGAAAAAGAATGTTGGAGGTCTCGGAAACAGCGGCAACGTATAGCCATACTTGGGTCTAGTAGTACAAAATCACTGATACCAGAGTATGTGTGACAGTTGACTATTCCAGAATTACGTCATTTGACCTAGAGGTCCCTCAAAGCAATATGGCGACCAACGTATCAAAGTATTAGACTGAGTCGAAACTTTGTTTCGGACATAAGTTGATCTCGATCATCAATCATCTTGTTAGATTTGATTATATTAACAAGTTAACTCTTAAAATCCCTGATGAGCCTATTTTTCGTCCAAAATGTTGCGTGTTGCTCTTGTTAGTGCGAACCACATTTAATTGTCATGATTAATGACGCTTTTAACGCCGATTAATGATTAAATACAGGGTTTGAACGCCCCTCGAAACAGTATGGCGGACCTATGTCAAAATCAGCTATTGTTGACTTTTGTCAAAGCTGAACTGCATTTGCCAAAGATTATGTTAATGTCAGTTTATTAAAAATTTCGGTTTGAAGCTCCAGACGTGACGAGCTCCAGACTCACTCGTGATTGCGAATAAATGATGATAAAGAAATACAAAAACTGGCAAAAATGCTTTCCTCATTAACGACTTTTGCTTCGCTTTTATTTCTGTTGTTATGGTTACTGTTTGTATTTGTTACTTTATACTGTAGTTAGTAAAAATTTATGAAAGTCACGTAAATTTGAAGAGGTCCCATAAAAAGCTTAATTAATTCAATTATGGATATTTAGATTTCTTATTGATGACGGTAGCAGTGAAACGGGACAGCTTTCAGCAAAAAGTAAAAGCTTGTAAAAAATGCAGAAAAGGTGACAAAGAATAAGAATAGGAAATTATCAGAAATTACAAATAAACATTTTAGATAAAAAACGACCAAAAGGATAGAAAGAAAAAAATTTGGAATAGTCGGAAATTATAAAAACACCAAATTTAAAATAATACTGTGAAGGCTTTCACGGCCCGTCACAATACAACATAATAGCATTCGAACTAGTGTCGAAAATTTCACTTTTCACACGAGTGTGACGGTTTGGACACAAGCCGTAGGCGAGTGATACAACGGCACAAGAGTCTGAAGAGTGATTTTCGTAGGTGTTTGCTTCATAAATGATCATTCGTTTTATAAAATATTGGCAAGGTATGTGCAAACCAATCAGAAGCGTGCGGAAAGTGCCCATTGTGCATGCTCTCATACATGGGTTTCAGTGCACTTGAAATATGTTAGGCTAAGTAAGAGTTAGGCTCATCAAAAATCAAAAATTCCTAATTGTGAAAAAACAGAGTTTCCAGTCAAAATTCTTTCATTATAAATTAGTATACATTAAAAATGTTCACTCGTTGGTAAAATTCAATTCTGAGTCAAAATTACCTAAAAAAATCGAAAACCTAATGAAAAGTCCAATTTAGATCGATGAAAAAAAACTCGAAATTATACAAAACATAACAATAATAAAAAAAATAATGAAAAAAAAAACCTGAAAGAAAAAATGTGACAAGGAAGAGAATACGAAAAAAAATACAGTAGTTATAGTAGAAGAAGAAGGCAAACAAGATCAAACAACAGTAAATTTTGTTTTTGTATTTTGTTGGTTATTTAGAGGAGGAAGGGATTCCTAAATCACCGGAATTTGTTGATGGACTGCCACAGTAAATAGAACAGACAATAATTCTAATAGAAAGTAGTAACTCTTCCCTTTTTTTGACAACTTTCTTCTTAAAGAAATATAAAGGCGACAAAGAACAAAAAACTGAAATTGTGACTATAGAGGAAAAAATAAAAAGCCTTAAACAACGGTGACAATTGCAAAGGTTCTCCAGATTAAAATATGCTCCTGAGGAAGCCTTTGAGCAAATATAGGAATTCTGCAATTTTCTGACAAAGTGTGTGGTGGGTTAGCACTATTCTTCAAGCAATCCAGCGGCAAAGCCTCTGGACATGACGAAACTGGGAACTTCTCTCGAGACTACTCCAGAAATTAGTAAACTATAATACCTTTAATAAAAAAAATGTGACAAAGAAGAGAAAACGAAAATGGTTACAGTAGTTATAGTAGAAGAGGAAGGGAAACAAGACCAAGCAACAGTAAATTTTGCTTTTTTATTTTGTTGGTTCCTTAGAGGAGGAAGCGATTCCTAAATCACCGGAATTTATTAATGGACGCCACATTAAATAGAAAAGACAATAATTGTAATATAAAGTAGTAACTAAGAAGAAAGTTGCTTAAAAAAGGGGAATAAAGAAATATAAAGGCGACAAAGAACAAAAAGCTGAAATTGTCAATATAGAGGAAAAAGTAAAAAGCCTCAAACAAGGGTTAAAATTGAAGAGGTTCAAAGTGGGTGGTGGGTTAACACTAGTCTTCAAGGAATCCAGGGGCAAAGCTTCTGGACATGACAAAACTGGGGACTTCTCTTGACCACCACTCACTTTGTCATCATTGACTGCAAATTTAGTAAACTACGTTACCTGCAATAAAAATAATGTGACAAAGAAGAGAAAACGAAAATAGTTACAGTAGTTATAGTAGAAGAGGAAGACAAACAATTGTTAGTTATAACAAAATTTTAATAGTTTTTCACTTCCCGTGAGACTGTTATTTAACTTAGCAAAATAGTAATTAACGTTTTGAGCAGTATTTGAGGCGACTCACACTTAATTGAGTCACTGTTGTTCTATTGCCGTAAGTGGCTTTGCTATAAAATGGCAAAAGTCACTCTACCCCTATCAATGAGAAATTTAATCAGTCAAATCTCAGAACCTAAAAACGATAAAATCGAACAGTTAGGACCAGTTGAATGGGCTTCGTTAAAGCTATTTTGTCAATCATATACGAAAAACTGATGGTTTGGGCATGGCACATTTATAAAGCAATATTTGTAATAAAAGTGAATACCCTGATGATGGCGTATAGTAAGCATAAAGTCGAAACGTCGGATATATTTGGTTTCAGCGCCCTTTAGCAACAGTGAGTAAGTTGAAGCAAAAAAGTGTAATTTTATTAAAAAAGTTTCCAAAATAGAACCTTGAGTACCCGCGGCAAGGTTCTGGACCTCAGAGACCTCTAGCCCGTCTCATAAAATAGCCACATACCAAATTTCAGCTTTCTAGCTCAAACCGTTCCCTAGATATCGGCTTAAAACCAAAACTTTTCAGGCAGCCATCTTGGATTTTTAGAAATGTCATTTTTAGCGAATTTTGCATAAGGGAAACCTACCATTCGATTTTCAACTTGATATCATCATCGGTTCATAAAACAGCTATAACCTAGCTATGGTCAGCTACATAGCTATGTCAGCTATATTACCATTCATGGTACTCCCATGGGCAACCAGCCAAAGTTGAACCATGTATCATTAACAGTTCTCTAAATATTAACGTTACTCAGCTATTGTAGCTATGATAGCTGAGTCTGCTATATCACAATTTATGATACCCCCATAGGTACCCACCATCCAAATTTGAACTATGTACCATCAATGGTACCCCAAATATGACGTAATCTACATTCCACCCATATAATGCGCATTGCCCAACGCTTTTCTTATGGGAAATACACGTGCAAAAGCCTGAAAACTTATATGCAAAATTTCGTTAATGGTACCGATGGGTTTGGTACCATAAATAAGGTTTCGACCCATGGCAACTTGCAGTCCATTCCCTAATGGAACATGGTACCAAATTTCAGCTCTCTAACTTTATTCGTTTCAGAGATATCCCCATTTTTTAATTACCCTGTCTAGGGCGGCCATTTTTTTTTCGCCTCCATCTTTTTTTATGTCGAAATCAATATTGTCCCATTTAAAAAGCATTGCACAATGTATTTCTTATGGGAAAGCCGAAAAAATGGCAAAAAAATATAACTACGCCCATGTCTGCCGAAATATAGAAAAAATACATTTTTGCCCGAATTTGTAACCGCCACTGTCTGGGCGAAAACCGCGTGGTCGGACTTCGACGTCATCAGCCAAAAATGAATCCCGACACGAAATTTTCAAATCGACCAGTCTTTGTGAAAACGACCTCGAGGACTGGGCATTTTACCAATAATCTTCCTAGAAATGTTCAAATTTTCCCCGGCCAGACAGTTTTCCACGCTTTTCGGCCGATTTTCCTTAGTCTGAGGCCTTAAAGTTAATGTTTACATTTCGGAAATCTCAGCTGTCAGATGCAGATGGGCGCGGCCGCCGAATGCTTCCGATTCACCCCATGGTGGACGTGATTTGGAACCATTCGGAATTTTCGGCCAAAATTTTAAAAAATCTGCATCTTTGGCTTCGAAATTCAATTAAGACCATTTCGCGACGTCCCAACGAAAAGTGGTTCATCAGTCCCAAAAAGAAAACATTCCAAAGTATCCCCTGGGATAGAAAGCCATTGCATTAGATGCACGGTCTCCGGACAAATATACCTCAAAGTGGCAATTTGAAATTTAAAGTTTAAAAATTCGTCAAAATTTCACGTTCAAAGCTAGGCCCTTGATTTTTGGCACGATCAAGGGCCCATGTGTGTACTAGCTCCCTGAATTATTTGAGATTTTTTACTGTGAAAATGACGAATCTACAGGGTGAAATGTGAGAAAAGTACACCAAAATTGGCAAAAAATGCGGTACAGAAAAACTTTCGTAGCTCACCCGGTATAAGAGCTAGACCAAAACTAATAACTGAATTTTTTTTTCTTAGCACGTCTTCTAGTTGCCTATATACCACCGAAGTTGGACGGCTCCATAGTTTTCGTAATAATCGCAAAAAACTACCTTACTATTTTAGACACTTTTCCTTAATTGTTTTTGGACATTTTTTTGACCACTCTGTATTAAAGCGACACCTTTGGCGGGATAGAATTAAAAGTAGCCAAGGATATGCCCTTTCCTCTGCTGTCATCGTTATTGGGCCAGTCGTCTACCTAAAGGGACATTTGCATAAACTTTTGAGTTTTGAAAAAAACGAATTTTTGACTTTGGTACGCCACTGGTCAGCCCCCACCCCCCCGCACGTATGCTCAAATCGACCACATTTTTGAAAAGCCCGTTCATTTCTGTACCTACGCCCTTCGAACGAAAACCCCGTCAAATGAGCAGTTTAAAAGTTATAAGCGGTAGAAGGGAAAAAATACCAAATATCTACAACCAAAATTGCTTCTGGGAGACCGCTTTATATCCTCACTGGCGTTCGGATAATAATGTGACAAAGAAGAAAAAACGAAAATAGTTACAGTAGTTATAGTAGAAGAGGAAGACAAACAAGATCAAATAACAGTAAATTTTGTTTTTGTATTTTGTTGGTTCCTTAGAGGAGGAAGGGATTCCTAAATCATCGGAATTTGTCGAATGACTGCAACAGTAAATAGAACAGACAATAATTGTAATATAAAATAGTAACTAAGAACAAAGTTGTTTAAAAAAGGGCAGTAAAGAAATATAAAGGCGACAAAGAACAAAAAACTAAAATTGTCACTATAGAGGAAAAAGTAAAATGCCTCAAACAACGGTTACAATTGAAGAGGTTCTTAAGACTAGAATGTGCTCCTGAGGAAGTCTTTGAGCAAATACAGTACATCTGCAATTTTCTGACGAGGTGGGTGATGGTTTAGCACTAGTCTTCAAGGAATCCAGAGGCAAAGTTTCTGGACATGACAAAACTGGGCATTTCTCTTGACCACCACTCACTTTGTCATAATTGACTGCAAAGTTATTAAACTACGATACCTGTAATAAAAATAATGTGACAAAGAAGAGAAAACGAAATAGGTACAGTAGTGAGAGTAGTAGAGAAAGTCAAACAAGATCAAATAACAGTAAATTTTTATTTTTGAAATTTGTTGGATCCTTAGAGGAGGAAGGGATTCCTAAATCATCGGAATTTGTTGAATGACTGCCACAGTAAGTAGAACGATCAATAATTGTAATATAAAATAGTAACTAAGAACAAAGTTGTTTAAAAAAGGGCAGTAAAGAAATATAAAGGCGACAAAGAACAAAAAACTAAAATTGTCACTATAGAGGAAAAAGTAAAATGCCTCAAACAACGGTTACAATTGAAGAGGTTCTTAAGACTAGAATGTGCTCCTGAGGAAGTCTTTGAGCAAATACAGTACATCTGCAATTTTCTGACGAGGTGTGTGATGGGTTAGCACTAGTCTTCAAGGAATCCAGAGGCAAAGTTTCTGGACATGACAAAACTGGGCATTTCTCTTGACCACCACTCACTTTGTCATAATTGACTGCAAAGTTAGTAAACTAAGATACCTGTAATAAAATAATGTCACAAAGAAGAGAAAACGAAAATAGGTACAGTAGTGACAGTAGAAGAGAAAGTCAAACAAGATCAAATAACAGTAAATTTTAATTTTTGAATTTTGTTGGTTCCTTAGAGGAGGAAGGGATTCCTAAATCATCGGAGTTTGTTGAATGACTGCCACAGTAAATAGAACAGACAATAATTGTAATATAAAATAGTAACTAAGAACAAAGTTGTTTATAAAAGGGGAGTAAAGAAATATAAAGGCGACAAAGAACAAAAAACTAAAATTGTCACTATAGAGGAAAAAGTAAAATGCCTCAAACAACGGTTACAATGGAAGAGGTTTTTAAGACTAGAATGTGCTCCTGAGGAAGTCTTTGAGCAAATACAGTACCTCTGCAATTTTCTGACAAAATGGGTGGTGGGTCAGCACTAGTCTTCAAGGAATCCAGGGGCAAAGCTTCTGGACATGACAAAACTGGGCACTTCTCTTGACCACCACTCATTTTGTCCTAATTGACTGCAAAGTTAGTAAAGTACGATACCTGTAATAAAAATAATGTGACAAAGAAGAGAAAACGAAAATAGGTACAGTAGTGACAGTAGAAGAGAAAGTCAAACAAGATCAAATAACAGTAAATTTTTATTTTTGAATTTTGTTGGTTCCTTAGAGGAGGAAGGGATTCCTAAATCATCGGAATATGTTGAATGATTGCCACAGTAAATAGAACGGACAATAATTGTAATATAAAATAGTAACTAAGAACAACGTTGTGTAAAAAAGGGGAGTAAAGAAATATAAAGGCGACAAAGAACAAAAAACTGAAATTGTCACTATAGAGGAAAAAGTAAAAGCTTCATACAGCGAACAATGAAGAGGTTCTCAAGACTAGAATATACTCCTGAGATAGCCCTTGAGCAAATACAGCAGTTCTGCAATTTTTCTGGACATGACAAAACTGGGGACTTCTCTTGACCACCACTCACTTTGTAATAATTGACTGCAAAGTTAGTAAATTACGATACCTGTAATAAAATAATGTGACAAAGAAGAGAAAACGAAAATAGGTACAGTAGTTACAGTAGAAGAGAAAGTCAAACAAGATCAAATAACAGTAAATTTTGTTTTTGTATTTTATTGGTTCCTTAGAGGAGGAAGGGATTCCTAAATCACCGGAATTTGATGAAGGACTGCCACAGTAGTTGACTAATGAGACAATAATTGTAATAGAAAGTTGTAATTAAGAAGAAAGTAATAAAAAAAAGGGGAATAAAGAAATATAAATGCCACAACGAACAAAAAACTGAAATTGTCACTATAGAGGAAAAAGTAAAAGCTTCATACAACGAACAATGAAGAGGTTCTCACGACTAGAGTATACTCTTGAGATAGCCCTTGAGCAAATACAGCAGTTCTGCAATTTTCTGACAAAGTGGGTGGTGGGTTAGCACTATTCCTCAAGGAATCCATGGGCAAAACTTCTGGACAAGACGATACCGGGGACTTCTCTCGAGACTACTGCAGAAATTAGTAAACTCTGATACCTGTAATAATGTGGATACAGCGTCGACTCCAAAGATTACATAAATTGATGCAAACTAAAGTACAGGGTAATTCAAAATTCAGTACAAAGATTTTAAGGCCATATTTGTGGGGTCAAAATAAGGCAGGTTTTTGCAAGTAACAAGTTTGCTATTTTCTCCGTTCCTAACAGTCATGAAATGTGACAAAGGTTTAAAACAAATTTTTAAAGTTTATAAACGTCTGTGAATGGTAATAGTTGTTAAATTACAAAGTCCCAGCCAAATGATGATACTGCAGCCGTTCAGACAAAGGAGTTTTTCTCGAAAACGGTTAGTTTAATCAAGAAACTCTAAGAAATCAAAATTAAAAATATTCGTTTGGCCCACTAGATAGTGACAATGAATTTTACAAAACTCCCGAGAAACATAAAATGTTCGTCATGATAATGATATAAGTCCTTAAAAACTGCAAAGAATAAACATTTCGCCGTTTCTGAATTTTCAAGAATTTTCACGAATAAATGCGGCTAAATCACAAAAAAAAATTATTAATTTTTTTTTCCACTCTGAGCACCCCTACGGGGGAGGGAGTTCATTTAAGGACCCATGTTTATAGGAAAAAAAGGTCTAGTTTTGACCCCACAAATATACCCTTAAAATCTTCATGTAAGTTCAGGTTAGGAGTTTTTATCTGTCTTAATATGGTCATATTTTCCATATATTGTCCTTACAAAGCGTTTTAACTCCCAATCAATCTCATCTATCAATTGCCTGATTCGCAATTCAGGTAATTTCAACCAAAAAAAAAAACAAAGGCCCACACTAAAGACCCAGTGCAATGACTACAATTGCCCATTTCCGAATCCCTGTGCAGAGCCTCCGAATGGCATTCCCGAGCTCAAATTGAGGCTCAAAAACGAGCCATTGTTTGTCCCCAGTATTCTTTTGTGTCGCCCTGACAGTTAATCTTGTGGAAAAAAAAAATCGCGGTTATTTAGTGTTTCGGTTTTTTTTTGTATGTAATCGAGGGTGACTTTCCACAAACATGGTTATCCAATTAAGGCCTTACGTGAAATCCGCCCATTTTAATTTATAATCCTGAGCTGCATTTAATGACCCAAACTGCAGCTATACGTATTTAATCTGAAACGTCAAGAGCAGTTACTCGAAAAAAGTAGAGAGTGCATTTTTCATTCGGCCCCATGGACAAATTACCGACGTCCAGTTAAACCGGACAAAAAATCCTTTAGTTCTCTGTAGGAATGTGTAAGCGAAAGCAGGTCGATACAGCCCTGGGTGTCAAGTACCGAGCAATACCACCAAGTTTATACATACATCTTAACTCAAGTTTACTAATTAAAACTTTTCTTGTTACCTTGAAAGACCCTAAATTTTAATGAGCCAGGCCTAAATGGGTATTCCAAACAAATACAAACTTTGCTGATATCTAAACGAACGCTTTGCCTGAACAAATACTACGTATTTGATTGGTTACTACAAAAACTAACATGAGTAATTCTCTGCACAAACAACCAGTATACAAACCTGGAGGGTTTATTGTATATTATGCAGTAAAGCCCAAAACAAGGCTTAATGGTGGTTTGAGCGTGTTTAGAGGTAAATGCGTGTTGATTCCTTTTAATTAAACGTGAGTTCTAGATCATAGCCTAGCCTACAATCTGCCGAACTAGTTTCCACATACACTTTATCCGAAGCCCAGTGAGTATTATAAGGATCTCAGGTTTTTGCAATTAATTTTGGTTGTAGATTTTCGGTATTTTTTTGATTCTGACGCTTATAACTCTTCAATTATTAATTTGACGGGAAGTTGGGACGGTTTTTTTTTAAATTTTTTTGTAATGGTCAATTTTGTGGCCTCCTAGACCCCCTGCGTTACACGCGTTGCCCATTATGGGTGATACCAGCGAAAAGGGCATATCCTTGGGCACTTTTAATCCGACGCGCCAAAGTTGTCGCTATAATACAGAGTGATCAAAAAAATGTCTAAAGACAGTTAAGAAAAAGTATCCAAAATGGTCAGGTAGTTTTTTGGCGATTGTTACGAAAGCTATAGAGCGGTTTGTATATGGGCAACTAGAAGACGTGGAGAGCAAAAAAAAATCAGTTGTTAGTTTGCTTCTAGCTCGTATACCGGGCGAGCTACAAAAGTTTATCTGTGCCATTTTTTTGGCAATTTTTGTGTACTTTCCACATTTCACCCTGTATATTCCTTGTTTTTGCAGCAAAAAATCTGAAATAATTCAGAAAAGTAGCACACATATGGGCCTCAGATTTGACCAAAAATTAAGGAGCTGGCTTTAAATTTGAAATTTTGACAAATTTTTAAACTTAGAATTTCAAACTGCCACTTTGAGGTATATTTGTGCCGAGACTGTCCCAGTAGCACCCTGACGTCAAAATGACGTCAGCTTATGGCCGCGTTGGTCAGTTGAGACTGGAGCCTACATAATGACGTCAATATGACGTCACATTGCTGACGAACTAATAAGTCATCAACTCACGTCATAGAACTGCCGTGAATAAGACGTCATTATTAAGTCATCTAGTTCATATTTATAAAATATTAATGATCTACTAATAACAATGAAAACATTTACAAAGCAAGGGGGTTCTCTCATAATTTTATATTAGAGAGGAAGGCAAAGTGATGGAGATTTGCCGATTAGACTCTTTTTGTGGCACCCTCTATGGGGTCGCATTGATTGCTTCTGACGTTATATGTTGACAGACGTCCATCTTGTCAGTTTACTCGTTCATACATTTTTGCTATATAAATCAAAACAATAAAGTAAAAATTCTAGAATGCAACTAAGATTTTTTATAGCGAAAAAATCCCTGATGTAACCCTGACGTCAGAGTTACGTGACTCTGACGTGACTACGACTCTGACTGACGTCTAGCCAAGCTGACCTTCACGTAAATAAACTAAAGGTTACTATCACGTCACGAGGCTGACGACAGTTTGACGTCAGTGGGCTGTGACTTAGGCCCGTCATTTTGACGTCACTACAACGTCATGCTTTAGGTGATTTCGACGTTACATCTGCTGTAACACTGGCGTCATTTTCACGTCATCGTGCTACCTGGGTGTGCATCTAGTCGAATGGCTTTCTATCCCAGGGGAAACTTTAGAATGTTTTTTTTTTGGGACTTACGAGCCACTTTTCGGTGGGACGTCTCGAAATGGTCTTAATTGAATTTCGAAGTGAAAGCTGCAAATGTGTGCAAATTTTGGCTCCAAAGTCCCGAATGGTTCCGAAGATCGCCATTTAATTAGGATATCGGAAGCTTTCGGAATAGGCTCCTCCCACTGAACGTCAACTGACAGTTGATATTTTCCGAAATGTGAACATTAACTTTAAAAGCTTAAATAAAGGAAAATCGGCCGAAAGGCGTGGAAAACTGCGTGGCAGGAGAAAATTTGAACATTTCTAAGAAGATTATTGGCAAAATGCGCGGTCCTCGAGAACGTTTTCACAAAGACTGGTCGATTTGAAAATTTCGTGTCCGGATTTATGTCAAAAAATTCACCTAAATCAAAGACCCTCTTTTTCAAATGTAGAATTTCAACTCGAATATAAAAATGTAAACTAAATATACCTTTCATTAACATACCGGCCGTGAAGTAAGCTATTAAAGATATCACTGATATCTTTGAAACGATTCAAATTAGGAATCTTAAATTTGGTATGTGTCTTACTACGGCTGCATGGTGCTATACGACGTTTCGTCCGTTCAATACAGGTCATCATCAGGCTTTTATATTATCTTCGTTTACCTGTTGGTTCAAATTTGAATGGTGGGTAACCTACTGAGATGCCGTAAAATGTTAATAGCTGAAATTAATTAAAAATAAACCACATCGTCTAAAACTACAAATATTGAATGATCTACAAAATTGAAACACTTCTTGATTACGTTAGAGTTCATGTTCTTTTTAAACGATTTACTTACTTTTGCACAGAGTATGCACGTCACTGAAATTCGTCGCCCATAATTGGAATCTCAAAAATCATAAAATAATAGAAAAGATAAATTAAGAAAAATTTGTAATAAAAATTTTTCTTCTGGAAATAATCGAATAAAACCGACATGTATTACCGAACTTATTTCAAGAAGTTTTGAAAAATTACTTTATTTTCTTCCTAACATTTTTTTTTCTACAAAATCACGTGATCAAATTTCTAATATAACGTTTAGGATTGTAATAAGTAACATCATCTGTTTTTTAATAGTGCAATTACCTTTTTATCATATTTTTAGAACTCTTGATATATAATATAAATTTCAACGAATTTGAATAACCCGTATACTACGCGTAAAAGTAAATAAATCGTTAAAAATTACGTAAATTCTAATGGAAATATAAAAAGTTGATATTTAATTTTTAATATTTAAATATAAAAACTGTAATAAAAAAAAGTGAACTTGATGATGCCCCAGAAGAATCAAAACGTCGGCCAGAAAGTTGATAATGCTTCAGAAAATTCAAAAAGTCGGACTACAAATTGACTAATACTTTATTGTAGAGCAGAAAACTGGTCTAGCGAATTTTCAATTTATTTTAAAACAACGGTTTATTTTAAATTCCGAGTTTAAAATCGAAATTTCGTTAAGTTCCATGTTTAAAGTAGGAAATTAATTAAATTGCGACTTTAAAGTTAGAATTTAGTTAAACTCCTAGCTAAAAATCAAAATTTAATTAAATTCCGTAAAAGTAGGAATTTATTTAAATTTCTAGTATAACATATCGGAATTTAATTAAATTCCGTTTTTCCAGGTTTGAAAAATCACAATTTAGTTAAATTCCCAGTTCAAAATCGGAATTTCGTTAAGTTCCATGTTTAAAGTCAGAAATTAATTAAATTGCGACTTTAAAGTTAGAATTTAGTTAAATTCGTAGTTAAAAATCAAAATTTAATTAAATCCCGTGAAAATAGGAATTTATTTAAATTTCTAGTATAACAGATTGGAATTTAATTAAATTCCGTTTTTCATTGTTTGAAAAATCAGAATTAAGTTAAATTCCGAGTTCAAAATCGGAATTCCGTTAAGTTCCTTGGTTTAAAGTGAGAAATTAATTGAATTGCGACTTTAGAATTAGAATTTAATTTAACTGCTAGTTTAAAATCAAAATTTAATTAAATTCCGTGACAGTAGAAATTTTTTTAAATTTCTAGTATAACAAATCGGAATAATAACTATATAAAATATAAACTGGATAGGTGTAATCTCGTTAGTTCAACAAACGAACACGGATGGCGCCACTGGGAACCTTGTCGCGGTACTGCCATGAAACGTGTCTTGAGTATTCCAAATTTCGAGAGCTCTGGTTGTGTCAAACCCTCACTGATGAGCCGTAAACGGCGAAACTAGTCTGTGGATGGACACAATTAGAGCTTGCGAAATGATGGTTTATCAGTCGTTTAAAAGGTCGAAAACAGCGTTTTCATATCGGAATTTAATTAAATTTCGTTTTTTCATGTTTGAAAAATCAGAATTTAGTTAAATTCCCAGTTCAAAATCGGAATTTTGTTAAGTTCCATTCTTAAAGTGAGAAATTAATTAAATCGCGACTTTAAAATTATAATTTAGTTTAACTCCTAGTTTAAAATCAAAATTTAATTAAATTCCGTGACAGTAGGAATTTGTCTAAATTTCTAGTATAACATACCGGAATAATAACTATATAAAATATAAACTGGACGGGTGTAATCTCGTTAGTTCAACAAACGGACACGGATGGCGCCACTGGGAACTTTTTCTCGGTAGTGCCATGAAACGTGTCTTGAGTATTCCAAATTTCGAGACCTCTAGTTGTGTCAAAGCCTCACTGATGAGCCGTAAACGGCGAAACTAGTCTGTGGATGGACACAATTAGAGCTTGCGAAATGATGGTTTATCAGTCGTTTAAAAGGTCGAAAACAGCGTTTTCATATCGGAATTTAATTAAATTTCGTTTTTTCATGTTTGAAAAATCAGAATTTAGTTAAATTCCCAGTTCAAAATCGGAATTTTTTTAAGTTCCATGTTTAAAGTGAGAAATTAATTAAATTGCGACTTTAAAATTAGAATTTAGTTTAACTCCTAGTTTAAAATCAAAATTTAATTAAATTCCGTGACAGTAGGAATTTGTTTAAATTTCTAGTATAACATACCGGAATAATAACTATATAAAATATAAACTGGACGGGTGTAATCTCGTTAGTTCAACAAACGGACACGGATGGCGCCACTGGGAACTTTTTCTCGGTAGTGCCATGAAACGTGTCTTGAGTATTCCAAATTTCGAGACCTCTAGTTGTGTCAAAGCCTCACTGATGAGCCGTAAACGGCGAAACTAGTCTGTGGATGGACACAATTAGAGCTTGCGAAATGATGGTTTATCAGTCGTTTAAAAGGTCGAAAACAGCGTTTTCATATCGGAATTTAATTAAATTTCGTTTTTTCATGTTTGAAAAATCAGAATTTAGTTAAATTCCCAGTTCAAAATCGGAATTTTTTTAAGTTCCATGTTTAAAGTGAGAAATTAATTAAATTGCGACTTTAAAATTAGAATTTAGTTTAACTCCTAGTTTAAAATCAAAATTTAATTAAATTCCGTGACAGTAGGAATTTGTTTAAATTTCTAGTATAACATACCGGAATAATAACTATATAAAATATAAACTGGACGGGTGTAATCTCGTTAGTTCAACAAACGGACACGGATGGCGCCACTGGGAACTTTTTCTCGGTAATGCCATGAAACGTGTCTTGAGTATTCCAAATTTCGAGAGCTCTAGTTGTGTCAAAGCCTCACTGATGAGCCGTAAACGGCGAAACTAGTCTGTGGATGGACACAATTAGAGCTTGCGAAATGATGGTTTATCAGTCGTTTAAAAGGTCGAAAACAGCGTTTTCATATCGGAATTTAATTAAATTTCGTTTTTTCATGTTTGAAAAATCAGAATTTAGTTAAATTCCGAGTTCAAAATCGGAATTTCGTTAAGTTCCTTGGTTTAAAGTGAGAAATTAATTGAATTGCGACTTTAGAATTAGAATTTAGTTTAACTCCTAGTTTAAAATCAAAATTTAATTAAATTCGGTGACAGTAGGAATTTGTTTAAATTTCTAGTATAACATACCGGAATAATAACTATATAAAATATAAACTGGACGGGTGTAATCTCGTTAGTTCAACAAACGGACACGGATGGCGCCACTGGGAACTTTTTCTCGGTAATGCCATGAAACGTGTCTTGAGTATTCCAAATTTCGAGAGCTCTAGTTGTGTCAAAGCCTCACTGATGAGCCGTAAACGGCAAAACTAGTCTGTGGATGGACAAAATTAGAGCTTGCGAAATGATGGTTTATCAGTCGTTTAAAAGGTCGAAAACAGCGTTTTCATATCGGAATTTAATTAAATTCCGTTTTTCCATTTTTGAAAAATCAGAATTTAGTTAAATTCCGAGTTCAAAATCGGAATTTTGTTAAGTTCCTTGGTTTAAAGTCAGAAATTAATTAAATTGCGACTTTAAAATAAGAATTCAGTTTAACTGCTAGTTTAAAATCAAAATTTAATTAAATTCCGTGACTCTAGGAATTTGTTTAAATTTCTAGTATAACATATCGGAATTTAATTAAATAAAACTTCCATATTTGAAAAATCAGAATTTAGTTGAGATCAAAATCGGAATTTCGTTAAATTCCAAATTTGAAATCAGAATTCAGTTAACAACACGTCGGCCGGAAAAGTTGATAATGCTTCAGAAAATTCAAAAAGTCGAACTACAAATTGAATAGTGCTTTTTTGTAGATCAGAAACATGGTCATCCGAATTTTCAATTTATTTTAAAACAACGGTTTAAATAAAATTAGAAAAAAACAAAAACGTTTTTTGTAAATTTCGTTTTCTTTTTAACTTCTTCTAAAGTAGCCAAAATTTTGGAAATTTTAATACGTCATTACGATGCCAAATGCGTAACTTTACCTCTATTTAAAAAGAAAATTTGATATTGTACTACAGACTGTAGTAATAACTATCCTAGAATATTTTTATTAGAATTAGATTTATTTTAACTATCGAATTTGATTTGTAAAATTCAGTCTGAAAGTCGTATTTTTCACCTTTTAAAAATCGTTGGAGTTAAGCAAAACGATTTAGACTTTTCAATTTTAGTTTTTTACTGGCAAAACTAAGATATATGACAACGCAAGCAGTTTTTTGTTCTCTTTTTCATTTTTATTTTGTTATTATTTTCAACTGTTCTGTTTCGATTTATGTAGTAGCTTTTAGTTCTCCTTAAAGAATCTAGATCCTGTAAACCGTTGTTTCCCTATTAGCTAACAAATGAAGTAGTACAATCAAAAAGGTTTTATGGGCTTTGAAGTCGCAGTTCAATGGAATTTCTTCCTGACATTTCGTCTACAGCTACGGCAGACATTATTAAAGGCGATGAGGCAATGGGCGAGGTGATCTTCGGTTCCCGACGTTGACTGATTAAACTGTGATGAGCAATTACGTTTCGTTTTTAAGGTCTGAAATTAAATTGCGACTGTAAAGTTCGAATTTAGTTAAATTCCGAGTTAAAAACAAACTTTAATCAATCTCCGTGTATGTCGTAATTTATTTAAATTTCTTGTATACCATCGAAATTTGAGTGAATTTCGTTTCTCCATGTTTGAAAAATCAGTATTTAGTTAAATTCCGAATTTAAAATCGAAATTGGTTAATCGAAATGGGTAAGTTCCATGTTTAAAGTCAGAAATTAATTAAATTGCGACTTTAAAATTAGAATTTAGTTTAACTCCTAGTTTAAAATCTAAATTTAATTAAATTCCGTGACGGTAGGAATTTGTTTAAATTTCTAGTATAACATATCGGAATTTAATTAAACAAAACTTCCATATTTGAAAAATCAGAATTTTGTTAAATTTCGAGTTCAAAAGCGGAATTTCATTAAATTCCAAATTTGAAATCAGAATTCAGTTAAATTCATGGTCTAAAATCGAAATTTAATTAAATATTGAATTAGGTTAAACTCTGAGATTAAAATAAAAATATTGTTAAGTTTCGGGTTTAAAGTCAGAAAGCAGTTAAATTGCGACGTTAAAGTTAGAATTTAGTTAAGACTCCGAGTTAAAAATCAAAATTTAAATAAATTTCTTGTGAGTAAGAATTTATTTAAATTTGTTGTATAACATCAGAATTAAATTAGGTTCCGTTTTTCCATGTTCCCAAAATTTATTTAAATTTCGACTTTAGAGTCGGTATTTACTTAAATCTGATATCTAAAGTTCTCTCTAAGTTTCGTTTTTAAGGTCAGAAATTAGTTAAATTGCGACTTTAAAGTTGGAATTTAATTAAATTCCCAGTTAAAAATCAAAATTTAATTATTATCCAACGAAAAATAGATTCTGACATTCTGACAACTCAACCATAGACAAACTTAACTACTAGATTGAATTCTTCCGTTAAAAACAGTTGAAGCTTGGAAATTTGACACTCTGAAAGACAAAATGACAACATGAAAGACTTGTCAGAACGTTTTTTTTTCAATCATTTGACGTATCCCCCTGTTACTGTTGTGACGTCACTGAGATTACTCTACCAGTATTGCACCACTTGAAATAACGTATGTTTCGCTACAACCTAGTCGGAAACGTTGTGGTCGCATTAGGGATGTAGGATTCCAATCGATATTAACCGATTGGAATCCTACATCTCTAAGGACAAAATAATCAATTAATTTGAATCAATTTAATATGATCGAAAATCGAATTTTCTTTTCAATATCAAAAATCGATTTTTTCCCAATTTCCTTCTACAAGGTACTCATTTTATTGGAGGAAAATTTTGAACTGTTAAACTCGTTTTAACATCGTTACTCGATAATTCGAAGATTTACGAATTTTAAAATTTGAAAAAAAAATTGCAATCAATTTAAACTTCTTTAAAGAATAAACTGTAATTTTAATTTAAATTAATTTGATACAGTACACAAGACTTGTGTTTTCAATTAATGATTGTCGATTTTTCACTGGTTTTTTTATGGTTTTGGCCCGAAATAAAATGTTTCGATAACTAACTCAAGACTGTACGATAAACGGACTTAAAGATATAGCCTACGTCCTTTGTTAGTGGCTCACCCGGTACTGGACGAGTGGGTTTAAAGACAGTTTTAACATTGCGCTTTTTCAGTAGCTTGCCGATCCTGTCCGTTGCTTTGTGGATATATGGTGGATTAGTCCATCCGCTTTTATTCATGTTTTCCCGTTGTTCCTTCCTGGCGATCTACATTCCTTGGACCGATGGCCCTATCGAACTCGTGCTTGCTGTATCCATTCCAACCAAAGGCTCTTTCCAGATGCTTCATTTCCCGTTCCAATTCTGCCGGCTTCCAAATGCTCTTAGCTCTCACCTACCGAGTCTTTTCACTTCCCTTTTCTGTCTGGGATGATGATTTGATCCGAACGGAGCCAATTTGGGACACACTCAATTAAGTCACTTAGGCTTCAACAGTCATCGTCGTGAACCTTCATTTGTTCTTTTTGTAATTTTCATCCTCCTCCATCCGACTCTATTTGTATGCGTTTCTTATGGAGTGTATAATGTAAAAACAAATTATGGAGCATGAATAATGAATATTATTCCCTCTGACATATGATGATATTATTGTGCAGCCTTGATCAAATTTCACCTAACCTTCATTACAGTTTTTTTTTCCCGGCCGGTTTCTGTGCTACTGAGAACCCTCCCCCCCCCCCAAAAAAAAGCCAATAAGTAAGGCATATTTAAATTTAAGTTACTGAAGAAATAAGTCAATTCTTTCTGCTCGTTCAAATATGACTTACCAAGCACATTCGCAAATCTTTTCAGGCCCAAAGCCGACCTCATTTTTCTTCCTTGGTCCCATTATGTTTCGACCTGCCGCATTTTGACCCATCACTTTTAAACTTGCCGGAATAAGTTTATTCCTAAGAGTGAATATTCATCTTTATTAAACGCAGATACTCGGAAACTTTTCCTGCTTGGTTCGAATAAAAACTTGTTTAATTCCAAAGTAAGAAGTTATCGACCTTTATGCGTATTATCCTTGAAAGGGCGGGCCCGAAAAGAATCCTTTGCAGCGGATACATTTTCCGAGTCATCTTCCTAAAAAATTGCCGGCGCATGGAATATCGCCGGCTTAATGGAAAAATAGATGGAGGTCTATAAATCATTAAACTAACATCGGTGAAAAAATAAAATTTGTTGGCGTGAACTTCGTAAAAAGGTCGACGACAGCCCACAATATATGAAGACATGTTAGTGCAATATATATCCTCTTAACCCAATATTTAATGGAGATAAATTTATTATAGCATAAGCTCCGATATAATGAAACTTCGAAGTTTAAAATATAATTTCTGTGTCCCAGCAACTATGAAACACACATTAAGGCTATAACTTGAAGTTTTTCTGAACCGATAGCATTATCTATTAACTCAATAGCGGGCAATTTCAACGTTAATAAGTTGGTCAGAAAAAATCTTGAGTTGGTTTGTCTATGGTGTGCTTGGGCTATAATGTCCGAATCCAAATTTCATTAATTTTTTTTAATTAATTAATTTTAAAATTAAATTAATTTTATTCCAAAACTATTTTACAAAAAAAAAACAACATATTAGAAGATTTTAGTCAGTTTTGCTTGATTTTGTTCTGAAGTTGAGTTGCGACAAAAACATCAAACTTTGCATTTTTAGACAACGTGGTTCATTTTTAATTAATTCTATTTTTTCCAAATTTCAAATTTGCATTTTTAGCCGTTTTTAAGTCATTTGTTTAACCGCTTTGGTTCTTACAGTAACCCGATTTTTTTGAAAAACTTGCCAGACAACTTGACAGACATGAAAAATTTTTACACGCTCTGAGATATTTTTAATAATTTTTGCCCTGATTTTCTGAATCTGGCTTTGTGGAAAAAACATAAAACTTTCAATTTGAGGCGCCTTCAGTTAAATTTAACTTAATTCGGTCCAAAAATTAATTTTACCAGAAAGAAAACAAATTAGGAGACTTGAATCAATTTTGTCTTAAAATTGGATTTCTCCAAAAACATACAAATTTGAATTTTTAGACGCAAACTACTACAGTTGCAGTTTAATGCGTTTTGAGCAAAATTTTATTTATTTCATTTTAAAAATATAAATTTAACAAAAACGACTAATTAAAAGATTTGCGTCAGTTTTGCCGTAGGTATGGTCTGTTTTTAACCGAGAATTGAATTACTCCAAAAACCTAAAAGTTTGCACTTTGAGACAATTTTAACCAACTTTGGCTTCAAACCTGCTTCTCTCAAAAAATAATAAATCTGCATTTTAAAGCGTTTTAAGTTAAATTTATTTGTTTGATTCCAAAAAGGTAATTTCACACAAACCATAAATTAGAAAGTTTGGGACAGTTTTGCCTGATTTTGTCCTAAAGTTGAGTTGCAACAAAAACCTTAAAAATTTGCATTTTTAGACAATTTGTAATTAACTTTAGTCCAAATTTTAATCTGAATTTTTACAAAAATTTAAAATTTGTATTCTTAGACGCTTTAAGTTATTTTTAATAGTCATTGCTATAAAAGTAACTTGGGGTATTTCAAAAACTTAAAATTTATATTCTTTAACGCTTTGAGATGTTTCCAAAGATTTTTGGCCTGACTTTCTGACCCTAACTTCTCCTATAAAACACCAAACTTCACTTATTTTTCAATTTTCACTTTCAAGAATAAATTTTGATTAATATTGTCTTAAAATAAAATTTATCCAAAAACAAAAAATTTACATTTTTACACAATGCGGATACAATTTTATTAATTTTACTAATTAATTTTACTTAATTTCTAACGATAATTTCTCCAAAACTGATACTATTGTTGCATTTTTAACCGCTTTGATTCCTTTTCAACAGATTTTAGCCTTAATCTTGAATTGTGTTTTGACAAAAATTCAAAAATCTGCATTTTTAAACGTTTTTAGTAATTTTTTTACCGGTTTTGGCCCTTGAATTGGTTCAATAACTTCAAATTTGTTTTTTAACACATTTGAGACAATTTCAACGATTTTTGCCCTGATTTTCTGAACTTAACTTCTTTGAAAGAACACCAAATTTTCATTTTGATTTTCATCAAAATCATCAACATCAAATTACCATTTTAAAGCGTTTTTAGTCAAATTTCACTAATTTTGGACCAAAAATTTATTTTACCTAAAACAACAAATTAGAAGAGTTGAATCAATTTTGCCTAATTTCTTTTTCTAAAAGAACATAAAATTTTGCATTTTGAAACAATGTGGATACATTTTAGTCACTTTTAGCCCTAATTCTAACCCAGATTTCTCCAAAAGTTCCACATATCCATTTTTAAAGGCTTTGACTCATTTTCAACCGACTTAGGCCATAATTCTAACCTGCATTTCTTTCAAAAGTTCAAAATTTGCGTTTTTAAAAGCTTTTAGCAATTTTTTACCGCCAATTTTGGCCCTAATACGAACCTACATATGATTTATATGAACTCAAGGATCTAGCCCTCAGTCTAGCCTCTGGCCTTCTACTGGCTTGGCCCTAAAAAACAAACAATTAAAAAAAAAAACATTTGGCCTGCAACAATCCAAAATTTTTGATTTTGAGGCGTTTTCAGTTAAATTTAACTTAATTTGGTCCAAAAATTAAATATAACAAAAAAAAAATGAATTAGGAGACTTGAATCAATTTGCCTAATTTTGTCTTAAAATTACTGGATTCCCCAAAAACATATAAATTTGACGTCCAAACGTACAATTTTTTGGGACAATTTTGCTTGATTTTGTCCTAACGTTGAGTTGCCAAAAAAACATACAATTTTGCATTTTTAGACGATGAGGTTCATTTATAATTAATTTTAGACCTAATTTTACGCTGCATTTTTCCACAAACTTCAAATCTGCATTTATTGACGCTTTTAGTTATTTTTAATAGCCTTTGCTATAAAAGTAACCTGAGTTTTTTGAAAAACTTGAAATTTCTATTTTTACACGCCAAAAACTAAAACCAGAAAAAACGTTTAATTTTGAGGCGTTTTTAGTCAAAATTCACTGATTTTCAATTTTCAATTTCAAGAATAAATTGTGGTTGATTTTGTTTTAAATTTATCCAAAAAAACACAAAATTTACATTTAGACAATGCAGATGGTTTTTAAACAATTTTAGTTTTAATTCTAATCTTCATTCTTAAAACTTCCACGTTTGTTGTATTTTTAAACGCTTTGACTAATTTTCAACCAATTTTGGTTGAAAAATTTTCAAAAAACATTTCGCCTGTAAAAATACAATTTTTTTTATTTTGAGGCGTTATTAATTTTACAAAAAAAAAACCAATATTAGAAGACTTGAATCAATTTGCCTGATTTTGTCTTAAAATTAAGTTTCTCAAAAAACATATAAATTTGAATTTTTAGACGCAAACTACTACATTTGCAGTTTAATGCGTTTTGAGCAAAATTTATTTCATTTTAAAAATAAAATTTTATAAAAACACCTAATTAAAAGATTTGAGTCAGTTCTGCCGTCGGTTTGGTCTATTTTTGTCTTAAAATTGAATTATTCAAAAAACGTCAAAGTTTGCACTTTGAGAAAATTTTGCCTATTTTTAACTTTTGCCCTAAATTCTAACCTGAATTTCTTAAATTTTTATTTCTTATAAGCAATGCTGCCCTGCCATTGTCGAAAAATACTAAATTTGCATTTTGATGCTTTTTAAACTAAATCAATTTTTTTTAATCCAAAAAGGCAATTTTACAAAAAACAATAAATTAGGAAGTTTGGGGGCAGTTATACCTGATTTTGTTCTAAAGTTGAGTTGCGACAAAAACCTTAAAATTTTGCATTTTTAGATGATGAGATTCATTTATAATTAATGTTAGACCGAATTTTAATCTGCATTCTTTCAAAAGTTTCAAATTTGCATTTTTTGACGCTTTAAGTTATTGTTAATATCCTTTGCTATAAAAGTAACCTGAGATTTTTCAAAAACTTGAAATTTATATTTTTACGCGCCAAAAGCCAAAACCAGAAAAAAACATTTCATTTTCACTGATTTTCAATTTTCAATTTCAAGAATAAATTTTGGTTGATTTAGTTTTAAAATGAAATTTATCCAAAAAACCACAAAATTTACATTGTTTAGACAATGCGGTTGGTTTTTAATCAATTTTAGTTTTAATTCTAACCTTAATTATTAAAACTTCTAAACTTGTTGCATTTTTTAAACGATTTGACTAATTTTCAACCAAATTTGGTCTTAATCTTCACTAGTTCTTTTACGAAAATTAAAAAATTGGATTTTTAAATTTATTTAGTTTTTTTTTACCGATGTTGGTCCTGATACGAACCTGATTTGTTTTACATTTTCAAATTTGCGCTCTTAGACATTGAACTCATTTTTAACCGGTTTTGGCCAAAATCCTAACTTGAATTTGTTCAAAAACTTCAAATTTCTATTTTAACGCTTTGAGACAATTTCAATGATTTTTGCCCTGACTTTCTGAACCCAAGTTCCTCGAGAAAACACCAAATTTTTATTTTGATGCTTTTTTAGTCAAATTTCACTTATTTAGGAACAAAACCCACAAAAATTGAGACCTCAAAAATTTACGTTACCAAAAACAACATATTGGAAGAATTGAATCCAAATTGCCTGATTTCTTTTTCTAAAAGAACATCACATTTTGCATTTTTAAGCAATGTGAATACATTTTAACCAGTTTTAGCCCTAATTCTAACCCAGATTTCTCCAAAGGCTCCATATTTCCATTTTTAAAGGCTTTGACTCATTTTCAACCGATTTAGGCCTTAATTGTAACTTGCACTTTTACGAAAGCCCCAAAATTAAATTTCTAAAGGTTTTTAGTAATTTTTTACCAATTTTAGCCCTAATAGGAACCTGCATATGATTTATATGAATTCAAGGGTCTAGCCTTCAGTCTAGCCTCTAGCTCTCTGCTGGTCCGGCGCTATAGAAACGAAAAATTTTTAAAAAACATTTAGCCTGCAAAAATCCCCAAGTTTTTATTTTGAGGCGTTTTCAGTTAAATTTAACTTAATTTGGTCCAAAAATTAATTCTACCAAAAAAAAACAAATTAGAGACTTGAATCAATTTGCCTCATTTTGTTTTAAAATTACTGTATTGCCCAAAAACATACAAATTTGAATTTTTACACGCGAACTACTATATTTGCAGTTTAATGCATTTTGAGCAAAATTTCATTTATTTTCATTCAAAAATATGCATTTAACAAAAACAACTAATTAGAAATTTTGAGAGAGTTGTGCCCTCGGTTGATTCTGTTTTTGTCGTAAAACTGAATTACACCAAAAACTTCCAAGTTTTCACTTTGAGACAATTTGGGATTTTTTTAACCAACTTTTCCTCTAGTTTCAGCCTGAATTTCTTAAAATTTGTTTTTTATAAGCAATGCTAATCTGCCTCTCTCGAAAAATACTAAATACGCATTTTAAAGCGTTTTAAGCTAAATGTATTTTTTTTGAATACAAAAAGGTCATTATATAAAAAAAAATAAATTAGAAGTTTTGCGACAGTTTTGACTGATTTTGCCGTAAAGTTGAGTTGCCAAAAAAACCTTAAAATTTTGCATTTTTTAGACGATGAGTTTCATTTATAATTAGTTTTAGACCAAATTTTAATCTGCATTTTTTCAAAAATTTTATATTAGCATTTTTTTGATGCCAATGTACAAGAAGTAACCTGAGTTTTTCAAAAACTTTAAATTTAGATTTTTACAAGCCAAAAACCAAAACTAGAAAAAAAATTTAATTTTGAGGCGTTTTTAGTGAAACTTCACCGATTTTTTCAATTTTCAATTTCAATTTCAACAATAAGTTTTGGTTGAATTCGTCTTAAAACTCAATTTATCCCAAAACAACAAAATTTACATTTTTTAGACAATGCGGATAGTTTTTAATCAATTTTAGCCTTAATTCCAATTTTTATTTTTTAAACTTTCATACTTGTTGCATTTTTAAACGCTTTGACTAACTTGCAACCAATTTTGGCCTTAATCCTGACTTGTCCTTTTACAAAACTAAAAATTTGCATTTTTAAACGCTTTTAGTAATTTTTTTACCGATGTTGGCTCTAATACTAACCTGATTTTTTTTTCAAATCTCCAAATTTCAATTCAAATCAAAGTCATTTTTAACCGGATTTGGCCCTAATCCTAACTTGAATTTGTTCAAAAACTTCAAATTTTGCACTTAACACGTTTGAGACAGTTTCAAAGATTTTTTCCCTAACTTTCTCGAAACAACATCACATTTTTATTTTGATGCGTTTTGAGAAATAATTTTATCAAAAACCACAAATTAGAAAAGTTGTATCAATATTGCCAGATTTATTTTTATAAAAGAACTTCAAATTTTGCATTACACAATACAATGCGTAAACAATTTGGATACATTTAGCTAGTTTTAGTCCTAATTCTAACACACATTTCATCAAAGGCTAGACATTTCCATTTTGAAAAACTTAGGTTTAGCCGACTTAATCCTTAACTCTAACCTGCATTTTTTCGAATTTTTTTAGCAATTTTTTACCAATTTTGGGCTTAATACCAACTTATATATAATATAATAATTTATGTGAACTCAAGAGCCTGGCTCTCGGTCTAGCTTCTAGCTCTGTGTGTGGTCTGACATTAAAAAAAATATTTTCAACAATAATTTTGCGTACAAAATTACACTTGACAAACAGTACATTAAAAAGCGAAATGATGTAATTTGCCAGATTTCCTAAAATTAAGTGCAATACCAGTGCAAGTTAGTGAAAAACGCTATAAGTAGCAACTAACGTATTTTCTACTTCTACGGTGTAATGTTATGAAGGATTTCGACTAATGCTGCCATCTGTGAGTTGGTGGGTAAAGCTTCGCGCGCGACCTGTGAGTCGGTGGATGAAGTTCCACCACAATACTCCTCTCCCAGTGACAAGGAGACCGGAGGTTGTATGATGGGAGAGAAGTGAGGCTCTTTTTGCGAACCGAAAGGACAAAGTTGTGTTGCTTGTTGCTTGAGCAGTGATGTGTGAAATAATCCCGCGGTGCAGTAAGTGAAGCAAGAGTTGCTTGATGCTGCGTGCGGTGGGTGTGAGTGTGAGCGTGCGGTAGTCTCGAGGCCTTGAAGCGATCCTTGTTGCGGCCTTGTGCTCTGAAGATTGCGTTTTGCTTTTGTCGAGGCTCACCAATTATGGTGTTGTAAATGATGAGCCCATGGATGGGAAATGTCCCCAAAAAAGATTTTTATTATTCAGGGAAAGACCACTGCGACGACCTGTGATCGTCAGAGCCTAAATATGTCGTATTGGCGTTTCGTTCCGGAGTCTACCTTGGACTCCTCAGTAACGCGTTGTAGACTCCTGCCTTATACGCAGGAGTGAAAGTTTATAGTTGGAATTCGTATTTGAAAATTAAATGAAGAAAAAGCGGTGTAATGTTATGAAGCATTCCGACTAATGCTGCCATCTGTGAATCGGTGGCTGAAGTTTCGGCGCTGTCACCTCTGAGTCAGTGGATGAATTTCCGCCACATATTATTAATTTTTCGATTTCACAATTTGTGCTTGAACATTATTCATTTTAAATCCAATTTACTATAAAAAAACGAAAGTATCAAACAAAAAATCTAAGTAGATGCAGAATTATTCTACCTTTTGAAAGTGAGTTTGAAAGCAGCTCTGAAGCTTTTACATACATTTGCATAGAGGGAAAAAATGTTATTTGCGTTTGCACTAAAAAGTTACAAACTTTCAAGCTGCGAATGACAAATTGGTAGGTCCTGATTAAAATATTTTCGCCGAAAGTCTCTGAATACGTAACCCGCATCTACATTCTGTCTTAATTGCTTGCGAAGCTGCTTTCGGGTGAAATTTCAAACTTTCCATGACCCTATAGCGTATAACCTCATTCTTCTTGTCCGTTCCATTTATATATAGCCTCTCCTGACGTATTTCACTCATAAATTTTAGCATATAGTTTATTTCTGAGAGGGGGTATTTGTCTTCAACTAAAAGTCGAGCAATGTATGTAAAGTTTTATAACTGGTAATAACTCATGTATAAGCAGTCTTCCATCTTTATCAAATTTTACAGTTTGTTTGGAAGTTGCTAGAAGTAATGGAAAATTAGAAGAACAAATGGAAATCTACAAATGGACACTTTTTCCTACCTTAATTTAGATAATGCTCATTACATTCAAATTTCGAACAATATCCAAGCTTTGCGACAAGAAAATGGCCCATAAACTTTTACTGCTGAAGACATCTACGAATTAGGTGGAGGGATTACGAGCAATAAATTAATGAAACGCTACAATATAAAACGAGACAAATTACAACAGTTCGGTAATTGAAACATAAAAATCATTGCTTTATGATATAGATTCTAATGTATAATATATTTGGTAATATTTTTACATTTTAGTACAGTATGTAGCTTATTTAAAGGTGAATTTTCCAAACTTTTATGGCAGTCGTAACTTTGAATTATGCCACGATAGCAAAAAACGATATTTGGAATAGCGCGTTTTACTCTTGTCCACATTGGAAATTTATTGGGGCGTAAACTGTTTTATTTCCGCTTTTTTTGTGCGAATTGCTTTTTTTAATTAGAAATATGAATATATCAGAAACTATTAAAAACTACATTCTCGGCAAGAGGGACTATCATCATCATGAGTACAGCATCGGAGTTGTTAAGAATTACTGGATTGGTTGGATTTTTTGGCTATAAATCTTTCTCGTTTCGAGTCCCTATCGGAACAAGATAAATGGCTGTCTTCTGATTATGATATATCATTGAGAACTGTTACCGAAATTGCGATTACAAGCGTAGGTGAAATATTGCTTTTATCTGGATCAATGTCATGCACGTCGATGATCGACATGTTTAAGTATTAGAGGGAATAGGGTTTGTTTGGTAGTCATCTAGAGAAAAATTTAATTGTTGATTTCATCAACAAACGTACAAAAATGCTGTTAATGAATATAATACCTAGACATTTGTATCCAACAACAAGTAATAAGCAAATAAACAGCAGAAATCTTGGGTTGGTTAGTTTTATGGTGTGCTTTTGGGCTATGGGCAAACTGATATAGAAATGTTCCTAGGTAAAAACCACGCCAGCAGAGCGCCTACAGTTTACGACATATCTAAATGCTCCTCTTATACAGGGTGGGCCATTTTGGTGATATATGTATGGAGATATCGGTAGCCGTTCAAGATACAGGGTTGGTTAAATGGGGAAAGTTTTAGAGAATTTTATAAGAAACTTACATCTGATTTCCAAATTCAATTATCATTTGCCGTTTTCTGAGAAAGTGAAAAAATGTTAAACTTTGCAATTTTAACTTTGCTATGTAGTATCCAAACCAAGTCAATGCGAGTTTTTAAAATAAAACCTTATTAGGGCACTTTTTGACGCATAATACGATGACGTATAAAACAAAATTCTATCTTCATTAGATTCCGGGATATGTGTGGCAACTTTGTTATTTCTTATAGACGCCATCTTGGATTTTTGTATTTTTCAAAAGCGCTCAAAAAAAACCTTTTCAGTGAATGGACATGTCAATATTATTATTATTAGTCTAAGTTACAAAATATCGATTTTTGTTTTTTTCCATAGTAGGCTTTGACACTTGGCGGCCATCTTGTTTGTCAAAACATTTTCAATGCGCAAATGTCAAGATTGATTAAACAGATGATATATGTTGTGTATTTTAAGATCTGTTGATCTCAAAAATGGCTTTTTTATTTTACAGAGCAATAAAAGTACTAATGTTAGAATATTTTTATTACAAACCAGTAATGTATTAAATTTCAACATTAAAGAAAATGAAATTAAGTTAAAAATGACAAAAACTTGGATCCTCCTATTCAAAGTGTCCTCCAATGTTTGCTATGCATGCATTGCACATCGAAGCGTGTACCGACTAATGCGAGTAAATACTTCTCGAGCCCTCGCCTCAAGTAGTGGCAAATTCTGTGGAGGATCAAACTGATAAATTTCGTTTTTGACATATCCCCACAGGTAAAAATCTAGGGGGGTGGTATCTGGAGACCTACCAGGCCAAGGGATAGGACCTCCATGAGAAATTATGTTTTCAGCAAATGTTTCCCTCAGTAAGTTTTTGACGCGTCCTGAATTATGAGCAGGACAACCATCCTGTTGGAAGAACACATTAGGCGATTGGTTTTGTGGAACCACTTCTAAGATATCCGGAGTTATCTCATTTTGCAACATTGTAAAATATCGCTCTGCATTCAAGGTGTCTTGATAAAAAAATGGTTCTATCAGCTGGTTGCCTAAAATATAAATAAAACAATAAATAACAGTGCTGTGAGGACCTTCGAAGTCGTAGCAGCGTGTGTCTAGCTCTTGATTCAAGGGGCTTGTGTTGATACTAACATATTGGTGTGAAATACCTAGATAGATTGGTAAGTGGGCTATATCCTGTGAAATTGCTATTTGTATTTTGCCAGTGGCTACTTTTCTTTTATCTGGTTGCGGCCTGATAATTCTCATCTTAACATAACCTCAATTTTTAACGGTTGGTTTTTCTGATGGCTGATCTGGGAGGGGGGGGGGAGACCCCCCCCCTCAATGGAGACGTCAAATGACGGAGGAGGTACTGAAAATAAACGCGATAGAACATGGGGGTTCAGACAAACAGTTCTTTACGATTCTAGAGACATCGGTCCTTTTTATGTGTATATAGAATCAGGAAGTAACGCTGATAGTAATATAGGTAGATTCTCACATTTGAAAATTGCTAGAGACATTTTTAACTTAAAACTTACTAACGTCAAGAAAATAAAAAACAAAGGAGTGAATAGAGTTTGTATTGAGTTTATTTCAAGCGAAGCAGCAAACCAATTTCTTACAAACAAAAATCTCATAGACAAAAACTATAGTGTTTTTATTCCACTTAACTTTACCACTTCAAAAGGTCTAGTTAGAGATATCGATTTGGATTTTACTGAGGAGGAATTGTTGAAAGCTTGTTGGTGTAAAAATAAAATTATCAATGTTAGGAGATTGAACCGCAAAGTAGTTAAAAATGGCAAAATTGAATATGTTCCGACCGGTACATGTTTATTTACTTTTAAAGGCACCATTATGCCCAAAGAGATCGAGTTTTTTGGCCTGCCCCTACCGGTTACACAATGTTTTGCTTGCCTTCTTTATGAGCCCACAAAAAAAAACTGTAAAGGTCAGATAAATGCTTTAACTGTGCGGAGAAAAATGCACAAAACCATAAAGTGGCTACGGATTCGCAGGAGGATACGATCACACACTTGTGTTACTAAATGTCATTTTTGCGGGGATAATCATAAATCGACATTCAAAAAATGCGCTGAATACATTCGGCAACAAAATATAAAGAAGCTTATGGCATTCGAAAATATGACTTACCACGACGCCTCTACTGCATGCAAAAAAACATACAGGACTCGCGACGATTACTTTTATAATCCAGCTGATTTCCCACAGATTACCTCGAAAAAAAAAGATAATGATGACATTACAACAAGCCAACGACGTACTAACCATTTTAATATTAATCCTAAAAAAAGATCTTATACACAAACAGTTATCAATGAACCCAACGGAAAAAGAGTAATACAACAATCCTCAGGATATGATAAGAGGAGTCATAATGACGCTCTGTACTTTCCGAACGGAAGGTCGCAGTTCACTGGCACATCCTTGACACAGGATATGTCAGGGTCAGCCACCTACAATTTTTCGGACTCAAATACGAATTTCCGTCCACATAACCAAGGTGACCATCGATCATCAACGCCTAGTAGTGCCTTTCAAAATAATAATACTAACTTAACGTGCAACAATTTTGATTCTGCGGAAAAGAATATTAATATCCTTCTCGGCAGATTTTTAGAAAAACCAAATGCCAAGGAGGCTTTAAATGAATTCATTTTAAGCTATCTTAATAGAGAGTCTTATCGGGATCTAGACGATCCTGATATGTTCTAAAATTTGCAAAATGTCAGCAAAAAATCACATTAAACTTATACAGTGGAACATTAGAAGCCTTAATAAAAATAGAACGAATCTAAATAGTCTTTTATATAAATACAATCCCAACTTGATTTTCTTAAAGGAGACATGGCTGAAATCTACACATAACTTTAAACTTAAACAGTTCAATGTAATAAGACAAGATAGAGAGGATGGGTACGGAGGAATAGCCTCTTTAATAAAAAATAACATTACTTACGAATTAATTAAAACTTTTAATAATCGCTTCATTCAATATATAACAATAAAAATTGGAACGCTTTTTCTTACTAATATCTACTGTAGTTCACATGAAAAAATTACGAAAGAAATTCTAGATAACATTTTAAAACAAGGTGCTCCTATGGTACTGATGGGAGACATGAACTGCCACCATCCCTTATGGGACCAAGTAACATCAAATAAAGGAGGTAAAATAATTCAAGATTTTTCTTTCGATAACGAATTAATTGTTATAAATGACGGTACACCTAGTTTATTTCAAAATCCATCTAATAACAACAGTGCAGTTGACCTATGCATAGTTAGTGGCGAATTGGGCATACGTGTTGATTGGCATGTATTACCTGATTTTGGCAGCAGTGATTATTTCCCAACTTGCTTAAATCTAGGTGGAACTATCAACGAGAATCTCTCCGATGTAAGAGCTAGTCCCTATGACGTTAGAAATTTCAATAAGGCTGAGTGGGATTTATATTTTCATAAAATGAATATGGAAACCTTTCCAGATTCTTTATCCTTTTCGGAATTTGAAGAGAAAATAAATTCGGTGGCAGAACAAACAATCCCATATAAAACCATAAATAAAATTAAGAGACCAGGTAATATCTGGTGGGACTCCGAATGTTCCAGATTAACGAAAAATAGGAAAAAAGCAATAAAGATTTTCAAGGAGAACCCCAACTTAACTACATACATAGAAACAAAAAGAATCCTAGCGCTAACAAAAAAAGAATTAGCAAAGAAAAAACGACAAAAATTTATAACTTTCTGTGAAACATTGAACCGTGATTCCAATAATACATACGTTTGGAATAAGATAAAAACTTTTTCTAATCACAAAGTATATAATACAAGGAGAATGATTAAGGATGATATTAAGATCGAGAATCTAAATAATATGGCGGGTTGCAATATACTTCCTGAATTTAATTTTCTAGAATCTTAATCAGAAGATAACTCTCTTTTTTCCATACACGAATTAAACAACAGTATTAAGAATAATTGCCGGAATAAGCAATCCACCTCTAACTTGTCAACGGCTACGGGCGGAGGAACAAGTAGAGGAAAGGGCACTGTCTTGTCCTGAGGCTGAGAAATCGGCTCTCACTACATTAAAGGTTCATGGAACATTCCTAGAAAAGACATTATGGCAAACTCATATACATGTAAGGCCCCTAGTCCGCGGCAGACCTTAGATGGTCACGGGGTGCTAAGAATCCCCGCGTCTCAAGCTAGGAACCACCCGAAAGTGGAAACGTACAGAAAAAAGAATATAAATACTTTGAAGAAGGGCAATACACCTCTAAAAATTGGTACATGGAATGCCAGATCACTTTATGCAGCAGGAAAAACACACAACATAATTGCAGAGATGAAAAGAATGAGTGTAAACGTCCTCGGAGTCAGCGAAGTCAGGTGGCCCGGAACAGGAAAAATAAATATAGAAGATCATACAATGTATTACAGTGGGAATGATGACCCGCAACATTACAACGGAGTTGCAATTATAATAGATAACAAAAATAATAAGTCTGTTAAATCATTTGTACTACTATCAGATAGAGTCGCACTATTACAACTAAAAGCCCATCCTAGAGATATCAATATTGTCCAGGTATACGTCCCCACAACAGGGAAAGCCATGAAAATGACATTCTCAGGTTCTATTCAGAAATCAAACAGTTGTTGAAGTTGACAAAAAAGAATGAAGTCAATATCATTATGGGAGATCTTAATGCCAAAGTAGGAGAAGGGAGAGTGGATGGCATAATTGGAAATTGGGGTTTGGGTGAAAGAAACGAACGAGGCGATCTATTGGTGGAATTCTGCCAAGAAGAAAATTTTGTTGTGACAAATACGTGTTTCAAATTGCCAAAACGAAGGCTATACACATGGAAGTCCCCCGGAGACACTAAGACTAACATAATTAGAAATCAAATTGATTACATATTAATTGATAAACGCTACAGAAATGGGATAAGTGATGTGAGAACGTACCCTGGAGCCGATGTCGGATCCGATCATAACCCTGTTGTGGGAACAATATTCATAAGACTAAAGAAGATCAAGCATCATATACAACGAAGACCCGATTTCGAAAAACTTAAACATCCAGAAATCTGTACAGAAATCACTGAACAACTAAACGTAGCAATTAAAAGAACAATAACGCAACAAGAACAACCGATAGAAGAATCATGGAGTTCTCTAGAACACGCAATTAACCAAATACAAACAGAAAAACTTAGTAAAGAACCAACAGCAGCAAAGAAACCCTGGATGAGCAATGAAATTCTAGACCTAATGGAAACTCGCAGGAAATATAAGAACATAAACATCGACAAATATTAAGAAACCCAAACCAACATTCAAAAATTAATCAGACACGCAAAGGAGAAGTGGATGAACGATCGATGTCAAGAATTAGAAGAACTACAAGAGAAACACGACCAGTTTAATATATACAAAAAAGTTAAAGAAATCACAGGAATAAGAAGGAAAGCCCAACAAACCAAGTTCCTTAAAACAGAAAACAGTGAAATAATTACAGACCAGGAAGAAATAAAAGAAGCGTGGTCAGGATATATTCGAGAAATGTTTGATGATGAAAGGATAGAACCGGAACTAGAACGCGACAATGATTTGACAATAAATATCTTACCATCCGAAGTAAACGCAGCAATAAAAACAGCTAAAAGTGGAAAAGCTGCAGGACCAGACAATGTATACACAGAAATGCTAAAATTGCTGGACCAAGAAAATCTCCAACGACTCACCGACCTCTTTAATAAAATCTACAGTTCAGGAACGTACCCCCGTGATTGGCTCAAGTCAGTGTTCATACCGATTCCCAAGAAAAACACATCAAGAAAGTGCTCCGATTTCAGATTAATTAGCTTAATGAGCAATACTTTGAAAATTATGTTAAAAATATTACATCGACGTATCTACTTGAAATGCGAACAAAATATAAGCCCCGAACAATTTGGGTTTAGATTAGGACTGGGAACACGGGAAGCACTTTTCGGATTAACGGTTTTACTCGAAAAGTGTAGAGACCAAAGAAAAGACGTGTATTTGTGTTTCATTGACTACGAAAAGGCGTTCGATCGCATCAAGCATCCAACACTGTTAGAACTGCTCCAAAAACAGGGTCTAGACTACGAAGACATAAGGCTTATAAAAAATTTATATTGGGAACAGAGGGGGTTTGTTCGGTTTGGTGACACCGTGTCGTCAGAGATACCGATAAGAAGAGGAGTACGACAGGGCTGTGTTCTCTCGCCTCTTTTATTTAACATTTACTCCGAGTGCATATTTCAGCAAGCGTTGGAGGACTGTGAAATTGGCATAAAGGTGAACGGTAAAATACTTAACAACATACGCTACGCAGATGACACTGTCATCTTCGCAGACACTTCAGAAGGCTTACAGGAGCTGGTAGACAAGATTGTGAAATCAGGTGACCAACACGGCCTGAAAATAAATACAGCAAAAACCAAAACGATGGTCGTCAGCAGAAATCAAAATCTACAAGCCAATATACGAATATATGGTACTCCAATAGAAGAAGTGAGAAAATTCAGGTATCTCGGTTGCTGAGTTACCCAAAACCTGGATCCAGAGACCGAAATTCGAGCTCGAATTGAAAACGCAAGAGCCACGTTCGTGAGAATGAAGACATTTCTAACGAATACCACCCTGTCGCTCGATGCTCGATACCGTTTCGTGAAGTCATATATTTATTCTGTCCTCTTGTATGGCACGGAATCCTGGACAATGGGAAAGAGGATGATGCAGCGATTGGAGGCATTTGAAATGTGGATCTTCCGCAGACTTTTGAAGATACCATGGACCCGAAGAATAACAAATGAAAATGTTATAAGAATGATGGGAACAGACAGGGAACTTTTACAACATGTGAAACAGCGCAAAACTGGTTATCTGGGACATGTATACAGAGGAGAAAAATATCAACTTTTGAGACTGCTTATGGAAGGAAAGATAGAAGGCCGAAGAGGACTCGGAAGACGAAAATGCTCATGGCTCAAAAATATAAGAGAGTGGACAGGATTAGACACATACACCCTATTGAGAGCAGCAAGAAATAAAGAGGAGTTTGCTGGTATTGTCGCCAACCTTCAGTAATGAAGAGGGCACTTGAAGAAGAAGAATTAAGAATAAAAAATTATCTTCTCCAGGTATGGACGATGTTTCATATTCAATGATTAAAAATATGCCAATGAATGTCAAAAAAACCTTGTTAAAAATTTTTAACGAGGTTCTGAGAGGCCGTCCTATACCGAAAACATGGAAACAGTTTAATGTACTACACTTTTTAAAGCCCAACAAAAATCCGGCAGACTCTTATAGACCAATAGTTTTGTCATCATGCTTTTTGAAAACCTTGAAAATAATGATTAAGAATAAATTAGAATGGTTCGTAGAATCAAACAACATGTTCTCGCATCTACAGACTGGTTTCAGGAAAAGCATGAGAATACAAACTAATATAGCCTACTTATGTTCATATGTCGATATCTCATTGAAAAGTAAAGAGACCGTAATAGCCGTATTTCTGGACTTAAAATCGGCCTATGATCACGTCAATATCTATGATTTATATGAAAACCTTAACAAATTAGGCTTCCCAATAAAAGCAAATAATTTAATTCTCAGAATTCTACAAGATAGACAGTTATATACTAGGAAAAATAATGGAACATTTTTCGGACCAGTTATAACGTCATCGGGTTTACCCCAAGGCTCCCTTATGCTCCCTTAAGTACCATTCTCTTCAACATATATATAAGAGAAATTTTCCAGTTGCAATTGCAAAATACAACCTTATGGGATATGCAGATGACCTCGTTTTAATTGGCAAGGGTACGGGCAGCGAGATCATGGTGAGAGAAATCAACACTGCCTTGGTAAATAAAAACTTTCAACTCTCCATACAGAAATGTGAAGCACTTCACTTTACTAAGGGACCACGCAGAAGAGCTATACCCATAATAACACTGAGAGGTATAACAATTCCATATAAAAATCAAGTTAAATACTTGGGTGTAACAATACATAAACATCTTAAGTGGGACGCACATATAGAGAACATTTCAAATAAAGCCAGACAGGTCATAAATTTATTGAGGGCTGTGAGCAGAGTGTGATGGGGTGCGGACCCTCGCACCATGCTCACAATATTCCACGCTCTGGTTAAATCCCATTTGGACTTTGCATCTTTCTGCTTTGGAAACGCATCGAAGATAGCCCTGAAGAAGTTGGATACCTTGCACTTTGAAGGACTACGTATATGTTTGGGATGCATGAGATCCACTCCCATCAACCCTCTTCTCTGTGAGGCGGCAGATATTCCATTGGATTTGAGAACACAATTGCTAGGAATCAGATTCCTAGTCAAGGTCGTACGGATAAATGACCAGCCACTGCTTGATATTTTAAAAAAACTCCGGATAAAATATATGATAAATGCCGTTACAAGAAGCCATAACGTCCCCATTTTGGTGCAAATGTTAGGAAGCTTATTCCCGCATAGTAAAAAAATTTTTAGAAGCCCTACTCTACCATGCTACGTCTTTAGCCTGGACAGCCAAATAACCCCGATAAAAATCTTAAAACTTAACTTATCGAAGGAAAACAGTAACCTCAAACAAGAATTTTTTAGTGAAACTGAGAAATTCTTAGACTCTCATACTTTTGTTTTTACGGATGCTTCAAAAAAAGGAAATAAGGTGGGTTTTGGTATTTCAGTACCGACAATTGGCTATAAATTCTCTTCCAAACTTCCTAATGATCTCTCGATAAGCAACGCGGAAATGATTGCAATACATATGGCAATAATAACGGTTATTAAAAAAGGTATAGGCAAAGCAATTATCTTTACTGACTCGCAAAGCGCGATAAAGAAGCTGGAAAGGACGGAACTATGGTCCGATAGCGACCTTATTACCTTAACCACCAAAACGTTAATCCTGGAAACAAACAAATACGAAAATGGAGAACTTCTCCTAACCTGGATTCCGGGGCATGCGGGGATCCCAGGGAACGAAGAGGCAGACAATCTGGCAAAGATAGGTAGTTGAATATGCCTAAGAATGTGGTAGTGAATGACGGTGATAAAGTCAATACAATTAGTCAGGGTTTGATAGACGCTTTCAAGATCGAATGGAGGATGAAAAACATCAACAAATCACACTACAGTAAGGTGCAAAATGAGTTTGCCAAGGTTCAATGGTTTGCAAAACTGCCTTATAAAAACAGAAGATACATTACCTCTATCATTAGAATGAGAACCGGCCATTGCTTAACAAGAGAACACCTGTTCAAGATAGGTCTTAGAGAGGATCCCCTATGTGATTGCGGGTTGGTTGATGATCTGAACCATATTTTTTTGGAATGCCCTTTGAGTGCCCCTCCCTCATTTGACGTATATAAAGAGCTCCTTAAAAGCGGTGCAAAAGCACCCATCAAAATGGAAGTAATTCTTGGTCAGCCTACACAGAAATCAATCGAAATCATTTTGAAATTTTTAAATTTTAATAAAATCAATATTTGAGACAAGAGTGACATATTGTTGGGTTGACAGTATACAGCTCATTTCCAGTTGTAATATAAGTCCTCACAGTACTTTAAAAAATTTAATTGAAAAATAGGGGGGTTGAGGAGCTGCTCGCTCGCTTATCTTGACCCCCCTTCAAATTGTGATGACAAATTGCCTAGAAGCAGAGCCAATATACAACAAGACAAGACAAGACAACAATAAATAAACAACCTTTCTACTAAAAAATAATACATCATTATTAACTTGAAAAAACAGAGTTACTAATTATCCAGAGTCTTAATAAGTATTTACCATAAATACCGCACCAAACATTGGTACCAAACCGGGTTTGTAATCTGCGTGGGGCTCTTAAGTGAGGATTCTCTGTAGCCCAATGATTGTGATTGTGCTTATTGAAAATACCACAGTTGCTTATGTGACTTTCATCAGTCCATACTACATTCCTTCTAAAATTGGGGGTTTCGTCACATTTCCTCACAAACCAGTGACAAAATTGCAATCTGCGCACAGAATCACCTTGCAGAATTCCTTGCACGATGGTCGGCTTATACGGGTGAAATTTGTTGCGACTTAAAACCCTTCTAATGGTAGTTCGAGGAATGTGTAACTCTCGGTTGGCTGTTCTTGTAGACGTTGACGGATTTTCATTGAAATATGTGACTATTTCATTACTCCGGTTGTTATTGTCCTTATTGTATTTCCTACTACGAGGTTGTTTAAAACTCCCAAATATACTTACATCTCTTGTAAGTTTCGTGAAATATCGGCAGTTCTGTTGTTGCCTCTCAGGATAAGTAGCAAAGTAACTATTTGAGGCTATCGTGGAATTTCTATTACTTTTAATATAACATTCTAACATATCGGCCTTTTCCTCGTGTGTAAAACGTAAAGCTATTTTCCAAAACAACAAATAACTTAAAACACGCCAAATAAATTTGTCGAATCAGTTCTGACATTTGCGCCTTGATAATGTTTTGACGAACAAGATGGCCGCCAAGTGTCAAAGCCTACTATGGGAAAAATTAAAAATCGATGTTTTGTAACTTAGAATTATAACAATAATATCGACATGTACATCACTGAGAAGGGCTTTTTGAGCGCTTTTCAAAAATACAAAAATCCAATATGGCGTCTATAAGAAATAACAAAGTTGTCCCACAAATCTCAGAATCTATTGACGATAGAATTTTGTTTTATATGTCATCGTATTCTGCATCAAAAAGTGCCCTAATAAGGTTTTATATTGAAAACTCTCATTGACATGGTTTGGACACTACAGAGCAAAGTTAAAAGTTTTTCATTATCCCAGAAAACGGCAAATGCTAATTGAATTTGAGAATCAGATGTGAGTTTCTTATAAAATTCTCTAAAACTTTCCCCATTTAACCGACACTGTATCTTGAACGGCTACCGATATCTCCATACATGTATCACCAAAATGGCCCACCCTGTATAGCCCAAACTACCGAAAAATTTTGAAAAAAAAAAGTCCAGATGATGTTTAGCACTACTGAAATGGTGAAAAGTCTGAAACACTCTGTTTCATATTTCTAAGTCTAATAGCATTCTAACAATGGAAAAGAACTTGTTACAACTCACAAAGCATAAATAAAAAATACCACCGGAATCCAAATCAGGGTTCCAATTTATTGTTTGTAGTTATAGAAAGAACCTGGGGCCGAAATTTCAAGTTTCTATGTTCTTTGGACAGCCCTATACTCTTTAAAAAAAAATTAAACAAATTAAGGCAAAACTGATTAAAATAATTTTCTGATTGCTGTTGCTTTTGGTAATAACAATTTTAGGAGTAAATGAAGTGAAATTTGATTACCAACTCCTCAAAGTGAAAATGTTGTGTTTTTCGATCGGTAAAAAATGACTGAACCCGTAAAAAATCAATTTAGAGTTTGAAAAAATTCACATTGTGATTAGAGCCCAAAACGCTAACAAATTTTTCAAATCGTTTAAAAGTGCAAATCTGGACTTTGTATAAAAATTCACATTACTATTAGGACCAAAATTGTTTAAAAATTACACAAAGTGTCTAAAGACACAAACTTGGCTTCTTTAGAGACATTGGGTGAAATTAAGACTAAACTGGTTAAAAACGACCCACATTGTCTAAAAATACAAATTTTGAAGTGTTTGGAGGAATTCAAATTTACGACTAAATAAGGCAAAATTGTCTCAAACTTGCTTTGTTAGGAAAAACTAATTTTTGAATCAAGTGGTCCTGCCACTTGCGATCACTAAAACACCCCAAATATTAGCTACATATGAAATTTCAGGTTATTAGCTATAACCGTTCCGGAGATATCCGCATAAAATCACATTTTCCACGGCGGCTTCGATTTTTAAAAATGTTATTTTTAGTTAATATTACTTACGGAGTTCTTAAAACACTGAAACAGCTATAACCTAGGTGATGTAGCTATGTCAGCTATTCCTCCATTTATGTTACCCTCTTGTGCAGCCATCATGTAAGGTTGAACCACTATAAACAGTTCTCACGGACCATAAACAGTTCTCTAAATAATAATGTAAATGACCTACCGTAGCTTTGATAGTTGTCACAATTTATGGTACTTTCTTAGGTGCCTATACTAATTTGAACCATATATAATAGTACCCTAAATATAACATTAGTAGATATATTCCTCCCATATAAATTGGATTGGCCAACGGTTTTCTTATGGGAAGCATACATATAAAAGGCTTTTGATGGCGTATAGTGGACGAATTGTTGAAACGTCGTATCGAGGCTTGTAGCCAATCCTGTTAATCAGCTACATCGCAAATTACATCTTTTTAACTTTAATTGCTTCAAAGATATCATTGTTGAATCACTTTACCTCCGTGGAGGACGTGAATTAGAGCCATCGGACTTTTTGAGGAAAATTTGCGAAAATTTGCATCTTTCGCTTCGAAATGCAATTTGGGCCATTTTGCGACGTAGTTCCGTTAAGTTCATTGAGGAAAAGATAAAGATCTTTTCTCCAATTCTTGCTCCTTCTTGCTCTTTTGCTTTCTTGTGCGTCTCCTTTATTTTTCTCTTTTCTTTCCGTTATCTCAACTCTTGCTGTCGCACTATTTTCCTTTCCATCCTTTCAAGATTAGAGAACCTATTTTTTAGAATGCCTCATAATATGTGCGGTAATCAATATAATAGTTAAAAAGAAAAAAATTAGAGCTCAGGTAACGAATACACTTTTGTCGTGAAAATTTTCTTGTTAAGACCACTGTTCATGAATTGCTATTAAGTAGAACTAGATGCCGCCGCATGGCAAAACGTTAAACACAGTGGTGGCAAAGGCCGAATCTTATGGACAAATACTGATTTTTTTTAGAAAACCATATACAAAACCAATAAAGACAGGGAAAAAAGGTTCGTTAGAACCAGATACTTTCTATTATTAGACTACAACATTTGTCCTGAAGAGACTCTGAATTTTTATCTTTTTCTGGGTCTTTGTCTGGGTAGCACAAAAGCGATGTCTGGGTCTTTGTCTGGGTACCACAAAAGCGATAACGTCATTAGAAATCGTAACGTAGAATAAGATAGCTCTTCAGCGAAAAAGCATTTTGAAGGCAAAACGAGTCCGGCTCTAATTCTAAGCGACATATTTCAAAAATATCCAAATATGCATTTTTGGAAGCCTGAATTATTAGAATTTCACCAAAGACACCAAATGTTCATTTCTAGATACTGTGCTTCATTTTTTTAAATCTTTTGACCTTGATTCTAAGTTTATTTTCTCGAAAAAGTCCAAATTTGCATTTTTAGACGATCTAATTAATGTTTAACCGATTTTGCCCCAATTCTAATCAGAGTGAAAAATCCGAATCCAGCTTTAAGTCTAAGCCTCATTTCTCTAAAATATCTAAATTTTTGGAAGCTACTCTGCTTCATATTCTTTTTAAGATTTTGGCCTTGATTCCAAGTTTCATTTCTCAAAAATTCCAAATTTGTATTTTTAGACTATCTAAGTCGTCTATAACCGGTTTTGAACTAACTCTAAACAGAGTTTCCCTAAAAATTCCGAATCCGGCTTTAAGTCTAAGCCTAATTTCTTTACAATATCCAAATTTGTATTTTTGGAAGCTATAAGTTTTATTTAATTAATTTTGCTCTTGAGTGTAGCTTGAATTTTTCGAAGACAACAAATTTTCATTTTTAGATACTCTGCTTCATTTTTTTTAAGATTTTGGTCTTGATTCCAAGTTTCATTTCTCAAAAATTCCAAATTTGTATTTTTAGACTATCTAAGTCGTCTATAACCGGTTTTGAACTAACTCTAACCAGAGTTTCCCTAAAAATTCCGAATCCGGCTTTAAGTCTAAGCATCATTTCTTTACAATATCCAAATTTGCATTTTTCGAAGCTGTAAGTTTTTTTTTAATTGATTTTGCTCCTGAGTCTAACCTGAATTTCCCAAAGACAACAATTTTTTTTATTTTTAGATACTCAGCTTCGTTTTTTTAAGATTTTGGACTTGATTCCAAGTTTCGTTTCTCAAAATTTCCTAATTTGTATTTCTAAACTATCAAAGTCGTCTTTAACCGATTTTGCCCTAATCCTAACCAGAGTTTCCCTAAAAATTCCGAATCCGGCTTTAAGTCTAAGCCTCATTTCTTTACAATATCCAAATTTGTATTTTGGAAGCTATAAGTTTTATTTAATTAATTTTGCTCCTGAGTGTAACTTGAATTTTTCGAAGACAACAAATTTTCATTTTTAGATACTCTGCTTCATTTTTTTTAAGATTTTGGCCTTGATTCCAAGTTTCATTTCTCAAAAATTCCAAATTTGTATTTTTAGACTATCTAAGTCGTCTTTAACCGGTTTTGCCCTAGTTATAACCAGAGTTTCTCTAAAAATTCCGAATCCGGCTTTAAGTCTAAGCCTAATTTCTTTACAATATCCAAATTTGTATTTTTGGAAGCTATAAGTTTTATTTAATTAATTTTGCTCCTGAGTGTAACTTGAATTTTTCGAAGACAACAAATTTTAATTTTTAGATACTCTGCTTCATTTTTTTTAAGATTTTGGCCTTGATTCCAAATTTCATTTGTCAAAAATTCGATATTTGTATTTTTAGACTATCTAAGTCGTCTTTAACTGATTTTGCCCTAACTCTAACCAGAGTTTTCCTAAAAATTCCGAATACGGCTTTAAGCCTAAGTCTCATTTCTTTACAATATCCAAATTTGAATTTTTGAAAGCTGTAAGTTTTTTTTTATTAATTTTGCTCTTGAGTCGAACCTGAATTTCTCCAAAGACAACCAATTTTTATTTTTAGATACTCTGTTTCATTTTTTTTAAGATTCTGGCCTTGATTCCAAGTTTCATTTCTCAAAAATTCCAAAATTGTATTTTTAGACTATCTAAGTCGTCTTTAACCGGTTTTGAACTAACTCTAACCAGAGTTTCCCTAAAAATTCCGAATCCGGCGTTAAGTCTAAGCCTCATTTCTTTACAATATCCAAATTTGCATTTTTCGAAGCTGTAAGTTTTTTTTTAATTGATTTTGCTCCTGAGTCTAACCTGAATTTCTCCAAAGATAACAAATTTTCATTTTTAGATACCCTGCTTCAATTTTTTTAAGGTTTTGGCCTTGATTACAAGTTTCATTTCTCAAAAATTCCGAATTTGTAATTCTAGACTATCTAAGTCGTCTTTAACCGGTTTTGACCTAACTCGAACCAGAGTTTCCCTAAAAATTCCGAATACGGCTTTAAGTCTAAGCCTCATTTCTTTACAATATCCAAATTTGTATTTTTGGAAGCTGTAAGTTTTTTTTTAATTGATTTTGCTCCTGAGTCTAACCTGAATTTCTTCAAAGACAACAAATTTTCATTTTTAGATACTCTGCTTCATTTCTTTTAAGATTTTGGCCTTGATTCCAAGTTTCATTTCTCAAAAATTTCAAATTTGTATTTTTAGACTATCTAAGTCGTCTTTAACCGGTTTTGCCCTAATTATAACCAGAGTTTCTCTAAAAATTCCGAATCCGGCTTTAAGTCTAAGCCTAATTTCTTTACAATATCCAAATTTGTATTTTTGGAAGCTATAAGTTTTATTTAATTAATTTTGCTCTTGAGTGTAGCTTGAATTTTTCGAAGACAACAAATTTTAATTTTTAGATACTCTGCTTCATTTTTTTTAAGATTTTGGCCTTGATTCCAAATTTCATTTCTCAAAAATTCCATATTTGTATTTTTAGACTATCTAAGTCGTCTTTAACCGGTTTTGAACTAACTCTAACCAGAGTTTCCCTAAAAATTCCGAATCCGGCGTTAAGTCTAAGCCTCATTTCTTTACAATATCCAAATTTGCATTTTTCGAAGCTGTAAGTTTTTTTTTAATTGATTTTGCTCCTGAGTCTAACCTGAATTTCTCCAAAGACAACAAATTTTCATTTTTAGATACTCAACTTAATTTTTTTTAAGATTTTTGCCTTGATTCCAAGTTTCATTTCTCAAAAATTCCATATTTGTATTTTTAGACTATCTAAGTCGTCTTTAACTGGTTTTGCCCTAACTCTAACCAGAGTTTCCCTAGAAATTCCGAATCCGGCTTTAAGTCTAAGCCTCATTTCTTTACAATATCCAAATTTGTATTTGTGGAAGCTGTACATTTTTTTAAATTAATTTTGCTCCTGAATCTAACCTGAATTTCACCAAAGACAACAAATTTTCATTTTTAGATACTCAGCTTCTTTTTTTTAAGATTTTTGACTTGATTCCAAGTTTCGTTTCTCAAAATTTCCAAATTTGTATTTCTAGACTATCTAAGTCGTCTTTAACCGGTTTTGCCCGAATTATAACCAGAGTTTCCCTAAAAATTCCGAATCCGGCTTTAAGTCTAAGCCTCATTTCTTTACAATATCCAAATTTTTATTCTTGGAAGCTGTAAGTTTTTTTTTAATTTATTTTGCACCTGAGTCTAACCTGAATTTCTCCAAAGATAACAAATTTTCATTTTTAGATACCCTGCTTCAATTTTTTTACGGTTTTGGCCTTGATTACAAGTCTCATTTCTCAAAAATTCCAAATTTGTATTTTTAGACTATCTAAGTCGCCTTTAACCGGTTTAGCCCTAACTCTAACCAGAGTTTCCCTAAAAATTCCGACTCCGGCTTCAAGTCTAAGCCTCATTTCTTTACAATATCCAAATGTGTATTTTTGGAAGCTGTAAGTTTTTTTTTAATTAATTTTGCTCCTGAGTCTAACCTGAATTTCTTCAAAGACAACAAATTTTCATTTTTAGATACTCTGCTTCATTTCTTTTAAGATTTTGGCCTCGATTCCAAGTTTCATTTCTCAAAAATTTTAAATTTGTATTTTTAGACTATCTAAGTCGTCTTTAACCGGTTTTGCCCTAATTATAACCAGAGTTTCTCTAAAAATTCCGAATCCGGCTTTAAGTCTAAGCCTAATTTCTTTACAATATCCAAATTTGTATTTTTGGAAGCTATAAGTTTTATTTAATTAATTTTGCTCTTGAGTGTAGCTTGAATTTTTCGAAGACAACAAATTTTAATTTTTAGATACTCTGCTTCATTTTTTTTAAGATTTTGGCCTTGATTCCAAATTTCATTTCTCAAAAATTCCATATTTGTATTTTTAGACTATCTAAGTCGTCTTTAACCGGTTTTGAACTAACTCTAACCAGAGTTTCCCTAAAAATTCCGAATCCGGCTTTAAGTCTAAGCCTAATTTCTTTACAATATCCAAATTTGTATTTTTGGAAGCTATAAGTTTTATTTAATTAATTTTGCTCTTGAGTGTAGCTTGAATTTTTCGAAGACAACAAATTTTAATTTTTAGATACTCTGCTTCATTTTTTTTAAGATTTTTGCCTTGATCCCAAGTTTCATTTCTCAAAAAATCCATATTTGTATTTTTAGACTATCTAAGTCGTCTTTAACTGGTTTTGCCCTAACTCTAACCAGAGTTTCCCTAGAAATTCCGAATCCGGCTTTAAGTCTAAGCCTCATTTCTTTACAATATCCAAATTTTTATTCTTGGAAGCTGTAAGTTTTTTTTTAATTTATTTTGCACCTGAGTCTAACCTGAATTTCTCCAAAGATAACAAATTTTCATTTTTAGATACCCTGCTTCAATTTTTTTACGGTTTTGGCCTTGATTACAAGTCTCATTTCTCAAAAATTCCAAATTTGTATTTTTAGACTATCTAAGTCGCCTTTAACCGGTTTAGCCCTAACTCTAACCAGAGTTTCCCTAAAAATTCCGACTCCGGCTTCAAGTCTAAGCCTCATTTCTTTACAATATCCAAATGTGTATTTTTGGAAGCTGTAAGTTTTTTTTTAATTAATTTTGCTCCTGAGTCTAACCTGAATTTCTTCAAAGACAACAAATTTTCATTTTTAGATACTCTGCTTCATTTCTTTTAAGATTTTGGCCTCGATTCCAAGTTTCATTTCTCAAAAATTTCAAATTTGTATTTTTAGACTATCTAAGTCGTCTTTAACCGGTTTTGCCCTAATTATAACCAGAGTTTCTCTAAAAATTCCGAATCCGGCTTTAAGTCTAAGCCTAATTTCTTTACAATATCCAAATTTGTATTTTTGGAAGCTATAAGTTTTATTTAATTAATTTTGCTCTTGAGTGTAGCTTGAATTTTTCGAAGACAACAAATTTTAATTTTTAGATACTCTGCTTCATTTTTTTTAAGATTTTGGCCTTGATTCCAAATTTCATTTCTCAAAAATTCCATATTTGTATTTTTAGACTATCTAAGTCGTCTTTAACCGGTTTTGAACTAACTCTAACCAGAGTTTCCCTAAAAATTCCGAATCCGGCTTTAAGTCTAAGCCTAATTTCTTTACAATATCCAAATTTGTATTTTTGGAAGCTATAAGTTTTATTTAATTAATTTTGCTCTTGAGTGTAGCTTGAATTTTTCGAAGACAACAAATTTTAATTTTTAGATACTCTGCTTCATTTTTTTTAAGATTTTTGCCTTGATCCCAAGTTTCATTTCTCAAAAAATCCATATTTGTATTTTTAGACTATCTAAGTCGTCTTTAACTGGTTTTGCCCTAACTCTAACCAGAGTTTCCCTAGAAATTCCGAATCCGGCTTTAAGTCTAAGCCTCATTTCTTTACAATATCCAAATTTGTATTTTTGGAAGCTATAAGTTTTATTTAATTAATTTTGCTCCTGAGTGTAACTTGAATTTTTCGAAGACAACAAATTTTAATTTTTAGATACTCTGCTTCATTTTTTTTAAGATTTTGGCCTTGATTCCAAATTTCATTATCTAAGTCGTCTTTAACCGGTTTTGAACTAACTCTAACCAGAGTTTCCCTAAAAATTCCGAATCCGGCTTTAAGTCTAAGCCTAATTTCTTTACAATATCCAAATTTGTATTTTTGGAAGCTATAAGTTTTATTTAATTAATTTTGCTCCTGAGTGTAACTTGAATTTTTCGAAGACAACAAATTTTAATTTTTAGATACTCTGCTTCATTTTTTTTAAGATTTTTGCCTTGATCCCAAGTTTCATTTCTCAAAAAATCCATATTTGTATTTTTAGACTATCTAAGTCGTCTTTAACTGGTTTTGCCCTAACTCTAACCAGAGTTTCCCTAGAAATTCCGAATCCGGCTTTAAGTCTAAGCCTCATTTCTTTACAATATCCAAATTTGTATTTTTGGAAGCTATAAGTTTTATTTAATTAATTTTGCTCCTGAGTGTAACTTGAATTTTTCGAAGACAACAAATTTTAATTTTTAGATACTCTGCTTCATTTTTTTTAAGATTTTGGCCTTGATTCCAAATTTCATTATCTAAGTCGTCTTTAACCGGTTTTGAACTAACTCTAACCAGAGTTTCCCTAAAAATTCCGAATCCGGCTTTAAGTCTAAGCCTAATTTCTTTACAATATCCAAATTTGTATTTTTGGAAGCTATAAGTTTTATTTAATTAATTTTGCTCTTGAGTGTAGCTTGAATTTTTCGAAGACAACAAATTTTAATTTTTAGATACTCTGCTTCATTTTTTTTAAGATTTTGGCCTTGATTCCAAATTTCATTTCTCAAAAATTCCATATTTGTATTTTTAGACTATCTAAGTCGTCTTTAACCGGTTTTGAACTAACTCTAACCAGAGTTTCCCTAAAAATTCCGAATCCGGCTTTAAGTCTAAGCCTAATTTCTTTACAATATCCAAATTTGTATTTTTGGAAGCTATAAGTTTTATTTAATTAATTTTGCTCTTGAGTGTAGCTTGAATTTTTCGAAGACAACAAATTTTAATTTTTAGATACTCTGCTTCATTTTTTTTAAGATTTTTGCCTTGATCCCAAGTTTCATTTCTCAAAAAATCCATATTTGTATTTTTAGACTATCTAAGTCGTCTTTAACTGGTTTTGCCCTAACTCTAACCAGAGTTTCCCTAGAAATTCCGAATCCGGCTTTAAGTCTAAGCCTCATTTCTTTACAATATCCAAATTTGTATTTTTGGAAGCTATAAGTTTTATTTAATTAATTTTGCTCCTGAGTGTAACTTGAATTTTTCGAAGACAACAAATTTTAATTTTTAGATACTCTGCTTCATTTTTTTTAAGATTTTGGCCTTGATTCCAAATTTCATTATCTAAGTCGTCTTTAACCGGTTTTGAACTAACTCTAACCAGAGTTTCCCTAAAAATTCCGAATCCGGCTTTAAGTCTAAGCCTAATTTCTTTACAATATCCAAATTTGTATTTTTGGAAGCTATAAGTTTTATTTAATTAATTTTGCTCCTGAGTGTAACTTGAATTTTTCGAAGACAACAAATTTTAATTTTTAGATACTCTGCTTCATTTTTTTTAAGATTTTGGCCTTGATTCCAAATTTCATTATCTAAGTCGTCTTTAACCGGTTTTGAACTAACTCTAACCAGAGTTTCCCTAAAAATTCCGAATCCGGCTTTAAGTCTAAGCCTAATTTCTTTACAATATCCAAATTTGTATTTTTGGAAGCTATAAGTTTTATTTAATTAATTTTGCTCCTGAGTGTAACTTGAATTTTTCGAAGACAACAAATTTTAATTTTTAGATACTCTGCTTCATTTTTTTTAAGATTTTGGCCTTGATTCCAAATTTCATTTCTCAAAAATTCCATATTTGTATTTTTAGACTATCTAAGTCGTCTTTAACCGGTTTTGAACTAACTCTAACCAGAGTTTCCCTAAAAATTCCGAATCCGGCTTTAAGTCTAAGCCTAATTTCTTTACAATATCCAAATTTGTATTTTTGGAAGCTATAAGTTTTATTTAATTAATTTTGCTCTTGAGTGTAGCTTGAATTTTTCGAAGACAACAAATTTTAATTTTTAGATACTCTGCTTCATTTTTTTTAAGATTTTTGCCTTGATCCCAAGTTTCATTTCTCAAAAAATCCATATTTGTATTTTTAGACTATCTAAGTCGTCTTTAACTGGTTTTGCCCTAACTCTAACCAGAGTTTCCCTAGAAATTCCGAATCCGGCTTTAAGTCTAAGCCTCATTTCTTTACAATATCCAAATTTGTATTTTTGGAAGCTATAAGTTTTATTTAATTAATTTTGCTCCTGAGTGTAACTTGAATTTTTCGAAGACAACAAATTTTAATTTTTAGATACTCTGCTTCATTTTTTTTAAGATTTTGGCCTTGATTCCAAATTTCATTTGTCAAAAATTCGATATTTGTATTTTTAGACTATCTAAGTCGTCTTTAACTGATTTTGCCCTAACTCTAACCAGAGTTTTCCTAAAAATTCCGAATACGGCTTTAAGCCTAAGTCTCATTTCTTTACAATATCCAAATTTGAATTTTTGAAAGCTGTAAGTTTTTTTTTATTAATTTTGCTCTTGAGTCGAACCTGAATTTCTCCAAAGACAACCAATTTTTATTTTTAGATACTCTGTTTCATTTTTTTTAAGATTCTGGCCTTGATTCCAAGTTTCATTTCTCAAAAATTCCAAAATTGTATTTTTAGACTATCTAAGTCGTCTTTAACCGGTTTTGAACTAACTCTAACCAGAGTTTCCCTAAAAATTCCGAATCCGGCGTTAAGTCTAAGCCTCATTTCTTTACAATATCCAAATTTGCATTTTTCGAAGCTGTAAGTTTTTTTTTAATTGATTTTGCTCCTGAGTCTAACCTGAATTTCTCCAAAGATAACAAATTTTCATTTTTAGATACCCTGCTTCAATTTTTTTAAGGTTTTGGCCTTGATTACAAGTTTCATTTCTCAAAAATTCCGAATTTGTAATTCTAGACTATCTAAGTCGTCTTTAACCGGTTTTGACCTAACTCGAACCAGAGTTTCCCTAAAAATTCCGAATACGGCTTTAAGTCTAAGCCTCATTTCTTTACAATATCCAAATTTGTATTTTTGGAAGCTGTAAGTTTTTTTTTAATTGATTTTGCTCCTGAGTCTAACCTGAATTTCTTCAAAGACAACAAATTTTCATTTTTAGATACTCTGCTTCATTTCTTTTAAGATTTTGGCCTTGATTCCAAGTTTCATTTCTCAAAAATTTCAAATTTGTATTTTTAGACTATCTAAGTCGTCTTTAACCGGTTTTGCCCTAATTATAACCAGAGTTTCTCTAAAAATTCCGAATCCGGCTTTAAGTCTAAGCCTAATTTCTTTACAATATCCAAATTTGTATTTTTGGAAGCTATAAGTTTTATTTAATTAATTTTGCTCTTGAGTGTAGCTTGAATTTTTCGAAGACAACAAATTTTAATTTTTAGATACTCTGCTTCATTTTTTTTAAGATTTTGGCCTTGATTCCAAATTTCATTTCTCAAAAATTCCATATTTGTATTTTTAGACTATCTAAGTCGTCTTTAACCGGTTTTGAACTAACTCTAACCAGAGTTTCCCTAAAAATTCCGAATCCGGCGTTAAGTCTAAGCCTCATTTCTTTACAATATCCAAATTTGCATTTTTCGAAGCTGTAAGTTTTTTTTTAATTGATTTTGCTCCTGAGTCTAACCTGAATTTCTCCAAAGACAACAAATTTTCATTTTTAGATACTCAACTTAATTTTTTTTAAGATTTTTGCCTTGATTCCAAGTTTCATTTCTCAAAAATTCCATATTTGTATTTTTAGACTATCTAAGTCGTCTTTAACTGGTTTTGCCCTAACTCTAACCAGAGTTTCCCTAGAAATTCCGAATCCGGCTTTAAGTCTAAGCCTCATTTCTTTACAATATCCAAATTTGTATTTGTGGAAGCTGTACATTTTTTTAAATTAATTTTGCTCCTGAATCTAACCTGAATTTCACCAAAGACAACAAATTTTCATTTTTAGATACTCAGCTTCTTTTTTTTAAGATTTTTGACTTGATTCCAAGTTTCGTTTCTCAAAATTTCCAAATTTGTATTTCTAGACTATCTAAGTCGTCTTTAACCGGTTTTGCCCGAATTATAACCAGAGTTTCCCTAAAAATTCCGAATCCGGCTTTAAGTCTAAGCCTCATTTCTTTACAATATCCAAATTTTTATTCTTGGAAGCTGTAAGTTTTTTTTTAATTTATTTTGCACCTGAGTCTAACCTGAATTTCTCCAAAGATAACAAATTTTCATTTTTAGATACCCTGCTTCAATTTTTTTACGGTTTTGGCCTTGATTACAAGTCTCATTTCTCAAAAATTCCAAATTTGTATTTTTAGACTATCTAAGTCGCCTTTAACCGGTTTAGCCCTAACTCTAACCAGAGTTTCCCTAAAAATTCCGACTCCGGCTTCAAGTCTAAGCCTCATTTCTTTACAATATCCAAATGTGTATTTTTGGAAGCTGTAAGTTTTTTTTTAATTAATTTTGCTCCTGAGTCTAACCTGAATTTCTTCAAAGACAACAAATTTTCATTTTTAGATACTCTGCTTCATTTCTTTTAAGATTTTGGCCTCGATTCCAAGTTTCATTTCTCAAAAATTTTAAATTTGTATTTTTAGACTATCTAAGTCGTCTTTAACCGGTTTTGCCCTAATTATAACCAGAGTTTCTCTAAAAATTCCGAATCCGGCTTTAAGTCTAAGCCTAATTTCTTTACAATATCCAAATTTGTATTTTTGGAAGCTATAAGTTTTATTTAATTAATTTTGCTCTTGAGTGTAGCTTGAATTTTTCGAAGACAACAAATTTTAATTTTTAGATACTCTGCTTCATTTTTTTTAAGATTTTGGCCTTGATTCCAAATTTCATTTCTCAAAAATTCCATATTTGTATTTTTAGACTATCTAAGTCGTCTTTAACCGGTTTTGAACTAACTCTAACCAGAGTTTCCCTAAAAATTCCGAATCCGGCTTTAAGTCTAAGCCTAATTTCTTTACAATATCCAAATTTGTATTTTTGGAAGCTATAAGTTTTATTTAATTAATTTTGCTCTTGAGTGTAGCTTGAATTTTTCGAAGACAACAAATTTTAATTTTTAGATACTCTGCTTCATTTTTTTTAAGATTTTTGCCTTGATCCCAAGTTTCATTTCTCAAAAAATCCATATTTGTATTTTTAGACTATCTAAGTCGTCTTTAACTGGTTTTGCCCTAACTCTAACCAGAGTTTCCCTAGAAATTCCGAATCCGGCTTTAAGTCTAAGCCTCATTTCTTTACAATATCCAAATTTTTATTCTTGGAAGCTGTAAGTTTTTTTTTAATTTATTTTGCACCTGAGTCTAACCTGAATTTCTCCAAAGATAACAAATTTTCATTTTTAGATACCCTGCTTCAATTTTTTTACGGTTTTGGCCTTGATTACAAGTCTCATTTCTCAAAAATTCCAAATTTGTATTTTTAGACTATCTAAGTCGCCTTTAACCGGTTTAGCCCTAACTCTAACCAGAGTTTCCCTAAAAATTCCGACTCCGGCTTCAAGTCTAAGCCTCATTTCTTTACAATATCCAAATGTGTATTTTTGGAAGCTGTAAGTTTTTTTTTAATTAATTTTGCTCCTGAGTCTAACCTGAATTTCTTCAAAGACAACAAATTTTCATTTTTAGATACTCTGCTTCATTTCTTTTAAGATTTTGGCCTCGATTCCAAGTTTCATTTCTCAAAAATTTCAAATTTGTATTTTTAGACTATCTAAGTCGTCTTTAACCGGTTTTGCCCTAATTATAACCAGAGTTTCTCTAAAAATTCCGAATCCGGCTTTAAGTCTAAGCCTAATTTCTTTACAATATCCAAATTTGTATTTTTGGAAGCTATAAGTTTTATTTAATTAATTTTGCTCTTGAGTGTAGCTTGAATTTTTCGAAGACAACAAATTTTAATTTTTAGATACTCTGCTTCATTTTTTTTAAGATTTTGGCCTTGATTCCAAATTTCATTTCTCAAAAATTCCATATTTGTATTTTTAGACTATCTAAGTCGTCTTTAACCGGTTTTGAACTAACTCTAACCAGAGTTTCCCTAAAAATTCCGAATCCGGCTTTAAGTCTAAGCCTAATTTCTTTACAATATCCAAATTTGTATTTTTGGAAGCTATAAGTTTTATTTAATTAATTTTGCTCTTGAGTGTAGCTTGAATTTTTCGAAGACAACAAATTTTAATTTTTAGATACTCTGCTTCATTTTTTTTAAGATTTTTGCCTTGATCCCAAGTTTCATTTCTCAAAAAATCCATATTTGTATTTTTAGACTATCTAAGTCGTCTTTAACTGGTTTTGCCCTAACTCTAACCAGAGTTTCCCTAGAAATTCCGAATCCGGCTTTAAGTCTAAGCCTCATTTCTTTACAATATCCAAATTTTTATTCTTGGAAGCTGTAAGTTTTTTTTTAATTTATTTTGCACCTGAGTCTAACCTGAATTTCTCCAAAGATAACAAATTTTCATTTTTAGATACCCTGCTTCAATTTTTTTACGGTTTTGGCCTTGATTACAAGTCTCATTTCTCAAAAATTCCAAATTTGTATTTTTAGACTATCTAAGTCGCCTTTAACCGGTTTAGCCCTAACTCTAACCAGAGTTTCCCTAAAAATTCCGACTCCGGCTTCAAGTCTAAGCCTCATTTCTTTACAATATCCAAATGTGTATTTTTGGAAGCTGTAAGTTTTTTTTTAATTAATTTTGCTCCTGAGTCTAACCTGAATTTCTTCAAAGACAACAAATTTTCATTTTTAGATACTCTGCTTCATTTCTTTTAAGATTTTGGCCTCGATTCCAAGTTTCATTTCTCAAAAATTTCAAATTTGTATTTTTAGACTATCTAAGTCGTCTTTAACCGGTTTTGCCCTAATTATAACCAGAGTTTCTCTAAAAATTCCGAATCCGGCTTTAAGTCTAAGCCTAATTTCTTTACAATATCCAAATTTGTATTTTTGGAAGCTATAAGTTTTATTTAATTAATTTTGCTCTTGAGTGTAGCTTGAATTTTTCGAAGACAACAAATTTTAATTTTTAGATACTCTGCTTCATTTTTTTTAAGATTTTGGCCTTGATTCCAAATTTCATTTCTCAAAAATTCCATATTTGTATTTTTAGACTATCTAAGTCGTCTTTAACCGGTTTTGAACTAACTCTAACCAGAGTTTCCCTAAAAATTCCGAATCCGGCTTTAAGTCTAAGCCTAATTTCTTTACAATATCCAAATTTGTATTTTTGGAAGCTATAAGTTTTATTTAATTAATTTTGCTCTTGAGTGTAGCTTGAATTTTTCGAAGACAACAAATTTTAATTTTTAGATACTCTGCTTCATTTTTTTTAAGATTTTTGCCTTGATCCCAAGTTTCATTTCTCAAAAAATCCATATTTGTATTTTTAGACTATCTAAGTCGTCTTTAACTGGTTTTGCCCTAACTCTAACCAGAGTTTCCCTAGAAATTCCGAATCCGGCTTTAAGTCTAAGCCTCATTTCTTTACAATATCCAAATTTGTATTTTTGGAAGCTATAAGTTTTATTTAATTAATTTTGCTCCTGAGTGTAACTTGAATTTTTCGAAGACAACAAATTTTAATTTTTAGATACTCTGCTTCATTTTTTTTAAGATTTTGGCCTTGATTCCAAATTTCATTATCTAAGTCGTCTTTAACCGGTTTTGAACTAACTCTAACCAGAGTTTCCCTAAAAATTCCGAATCCGGCTTTAAGTCTAAGCCTAATTTCTTTACAATATCCAAATTTGTATTTTTGGAAGCTATAAGTTTTATTTAATTAATTTTGCTCCTGAGTGTAACTTGAATTTTTCGAAGACAACAAATTTTAATTTTTAGATACTCTGCTTCATTTTTTTTAAGATTTTGGCCTTGATTCCAAATTTAATTTCTCAAAAATTCCATATTTGTATTTTTAGACTATCTAAGTCGTCTTTAACTGATTTTGCCCTAACTCTAACCAGAGTTTTCCTAAAAATTCCGAATACGGCTTTAAGCCTAAGCCTCATTTCTTTACAATATCCAAATTTGAATTTTTGGAAGCTGTAAGTTTTTTTTTATTAATTTTGCTCTTGAGTCGAACCTGAATTTCTCCAAAGACAACCAGTTTTTATTTTTAGATACTCTGTTTCATTTTTTTTAAGATTCTGGCCTTGATTCCAAGTTTCATTTCTCAAAAATTCCAAAATTGTATTTTTAGGCTATCTAAGTCGTCTTTAACCGGTTTTGAACTAACTCTAACCAGAGTTTCCCTAAAAATTCCGAATCCGGCGTTAAGTCTAAGCCTCATTTCTTTACAATATCCAAATTTGCATTTTTCGAAGCTGTAAGTTTTTTTTTAATTGATTTTGCTCCTGAGTCTAACCTGAATTTCTCCAAAGATAACAAATTTTCATTTTTAGATACCCTGCTTCAATTTTTTTAAGGTTTTGGCCTTGATTACAAGTTTCATTTCTCAAAAATTCCGAATTTGTAATTCTAGACTATCTAAGTCGTCTTTAACCGGTTTTGACCTAACTCGAACCAGAGTTTCCCTAAAAATTCCGAATGCGGCTTTAAGTCTAAGCCTCATTTCTTTACAATATCCAAATTTGTATTTTTGGAAGCTGAAAGTTTTTTTTTAATTTATTTTGCACCTGAGTCTAACCTGAATTTCTCCAAAGATAACAAATTTTCATTTTTAGATACTCTGCTTCATTTCTTTTAAGATTTTGGCCTTGATTCCAAGTTTAATTTCTCAAAAATTCCAAATTTGTATTTTTAGACTATCTAAGTCGTCTTTAACCGGTTTTGCCCTAATTATAACCAGAGTTTCTCTAAAAATTCCGAATCCGGCTTTAAGTCTAAGCCTAATTTCTTTACAATATCCAAATTTGTATTTTTGGAAGCTATAAGTTTTATTTAATTAATTTTGCTCTTGAGTGTAGCTTGAATTTTTCGAAGACAACAAATTTTAATTTTTAGATACTCTGCTTCATTTTTTTTAAGATTTTGGCCTTGATTCCAAATTTCATTTCTCAAAAATTCCATATTTGTATTTTTAGACTATCTAAGTCGTCTTTAACCGGTTTTGAACTAACTCTAACCAGAGTTTCCCTAAAAATTCCGAATCCGGCTTTAAGTCTAAGCCTAATTTCTTTACAATATCCAAATTTGTATTTTTGGAAGCTATAAGTTTTATTTAATTAATTTTGCTCTTGAGTGTAGCTTGAATTTTTCGAAGACAACGAATTTTAATTTTTAGATACTCTGCTTCATTTTTTTTAAGATTTTGGCCTTGATTCCAAATTTCATTTCTCAAAAATTCCATATTTGTATTTTTAGACTATCTAAGTCGTCTTTAACTGGTTTTGCCCTAACTCTAACCAGAGTTTCCCTAGAAATTCCGAATCCGGCTTTAAGTCTAAGCCTCATTTCTTTACAATATTCAAATTTGTATTTTTGGAAGCTGTACATTTTTTTTTAATTAATTTTGCTCCTGAGACTAACCTGAATTTCACCAAAGACAACAAATTTTCATTTTTAGATACTCAGCTTCTTTTTTTTAAGATTTTTGACTTGATTCCAAGTTTCGTTTCTCAAAATTTCCAAATTTGTATTTCTAGACTATCAAAGTCGTCTTTAACCGATTTTGCCCTAATCCTAACCAGAGTTTCCCTAAAAATTCCGAATCCGGCTTTAAGTCTAAGCCTAATTTCTTTACAATATCCAAATTTGTATTTTTGGAAGCTATAAGTTTTATTTAATTAATTTTGCTCCTGAGTATAACTTGAATTTTTCGAAGACAACAAATTTTAATTTTTAGATACTCTGCTTAATTTTTTTTAAGATTTTGGCCTTGATTCCAAGTTTCATTTCTCAAAAATTCCAAATTTGTATTTCTAGACTATCTAAGTCGTCTTTAACCGGTTTTGCCCTAATTATAACCAGAGTTTCTCTAAAAATTCCGAATCCGGCTTTAAGTCTAAGCCTAATTTCTTTACAATATCCAAATTTGTATTTTTGGAAGCTATAAGTTTTATTTAATTAATTTTGCTCTTGAGTGTAGCTTGAATTTTTCGAAGACAACAAATTTTAATTTTTAGATACTCTGCTTCATTTTTTTTAAGATTTTGGCCTTGATTCCAAATTTCATTTCTCAAAAATTCCATATTTGTATTTTTAGACTATCTAAGTCGTCTTTAACCGGTTTTGAACTAACTCTAACCAGAGTTTCCCTAAAAATTCCGAATCCGGCTTTAAGTCTAAGCCTAATTTCTTTACAATATCCAAATTTGTATTTTTGGAAGCTATAAGTTTTATTTAATTAATTTTGCTCTTGAGTGTAGCTTGAATTTTTCGAAGACAACAAATTTTAATTTTTAGATACTCTGCTTCATTTTTTTTAAGATTTTTGCCTTGATCCCAAGTTTCATTTCTCAAAAAATCCATATTTGTATTTTTAGACTATCTAAGTCGTCTTTAACTGGTTTTGCCCTAACTCTAACCAGAGTTTCCCTAGAAATTCCGAATCCGGCTTTAAGTCTAAGCCTCATTTCTTTACAATATCCAAATTTGTATTTTTGGAAGCTATAAGTTTTATTTAATTAATTTTGCTCCTGAGTGTAACTTGAATTTTTCGAAGACAACAAATTTTAATTTTTAGATACTCTGCTTCATTTTTTTTAAGATTTTGGCCTTGATTCCAAATTTCATTATCTAAGTCGTCTTTAACCGGTTTTGAACTAACTCTAACCAGAGTTTCCCTAAAAATTCCGAATCCGGCTTTAAGTCTAAGCCTAATTTCTTTACAATATCCAAATTTGTATTTTTGGAAGCTATAAGTTTTATTTAATTAATTTTGCTCCTGAGTGTAACTTGAATTTTTCGAAGACAACAAATTTTAATTTTTAGATACTCTGCTTCATTTTTTTTAAGATTTTGGCCTTGATTCCAAATTTAATTTCTCAAAAATTCCATATTTGTATTTTTAGACTATCTAAGTCGTCTTTAACTGATTTTGCCCTAACTCTAACCAGAGTTTTCCTAAAAATTCCGAATACGGCTTTAAGCCTAAGCCTCATTTCTTTACAATATCCAAATTTGAATTTTTGGAAGCTGTAAGTTTTTTTTTATTAATTTTGCTCTTGAGTCGAACCTGAATTTCTCCAAAGACAACCAGTTTTTATTTTTAGATACTCTGTTTCATTTTTTTTAAGATTCTGGCCTTGATTCCAAGTTTCATTTCTCAAAAATTCCAAAATTGTATTTTTAGGCTATCTAAGTCGTCTTTAACCGGTTTTGAACTAACTCTAACCAGAGTTTCCCTAAAAATTCCGAATCCGGCGTTAAGTCTAAGCCTCATTTCTTTACAATATCCAAATTTGCATTTTTCGAAGCTGTAAGTTTTTTTTTAATTGATTTTGCTCCTGAGTCTAACCTGAATTTCTCCAAAGATAACAAATTTTCATTTTTAGATACCCTGCTTCAATTTTTTTAAGGTTTTGGCCTTGATTACAAGTTTCATTTCTCAAAAATTCCGAATTTGTAATTCTAGACTATCTAAGTCGTCTTTAACCGGTTTTGACCTAACTCGAACCAGAGTTTCCCTAAAAATTCCGAATGCGGCTTTAAGTCTAAGCCTCATTTCTTTACAATATCCAAATTTGTATTTTTGGAAGCTGAAAGTTTTTTTTTAATTTATTTTGCACCTGAGTCTAACCTGAATTTCTCCAAAGATAACAAATTTTCATTTTTAGATACTCTGCTTCATTTCTTTTAAGATTTTGGCCTTGATTCCAAGTTTAATTTCTCAAAAATTCCAAATTTGTATTTTTAGACTATCTAAGTCGTCTTTAACCGGTTTTGCCCTAATTATAACCAGAGTTTCTCTAAAAATTCCGAATCCGGCTTTAAGTCTAAGCCTAATTTCTTTACAATATCCAAATTTGTATTTTTGGAAGCTATAAGTTTTATTTAATTAATTTTGCTCTTGAGTGTAGCTTGAATTTTTCGAAGACAACAAATTTTAATTTTTAGATACTCTGCTTCATTTTTTTTAAGATTTTGGCCTTGATTCCAAATTTCATTTCTCAAAAATTCCATATTTGTATTTTTAGACTATCTAAGTCGTCTTTAACCGGTTTTGAACTAACTCTAACCAGAGTTTCCCTAAAAATTCCGAATCCGGCTTTAAGTCTAAGCCTAATTTCTTTACAATATCCAAATTTGTATTTTTGGAAGCTATAAGTTTTATTTAATTAATTTTGCTCTTGAGTGTAGCTTGAATTTTTCGAAGACAACAAATTTTAATTTTTAGATACTCTGCTTCATTTTTTTTAAGATTTTGGCCTTGATTCCAAATTTCATTTCTCAAAAATTCCATATTTGTATTTTTAGACTATCTAAGTCGTCTTTAACTGGTTTTGCCCTAACTCTAACCAGAGTTTCCCTAGAAATTCCGAATCCGGCTTTAAGTCTAAGCCTCATTTCTTTACAATATTCAAATTTGTATTTTTGGAAGCTGTACATTTTTTTTTAATTAATTTTGCTCCTGAGACTAACCTGAATTTCACCAAAGACAACAAATTTTCATTTTTAGATACTCAGCTTCTTTTTTTTAAGATTTTTGACTTGATTCCAAGTTTCGTTTCTCAAAATTTCCAAATTTGTATTTCTAGACTATCAAAGTCGTCTTTAACCGATTTTGCCCTAATCCTAACCAGAGTTTCCCTAAAAATTCCGAATCCGGCTTTAAGTCTAAGCCTAATTTCTTTACAATATCCAAATTTGTATTTTTGGAAGCTATAAGTTTTATTTAATTAATTTTGCTCCTGAGTATAACTTGAATTTTTCGAAGACAACAAATTTTAATTTTTAGATACTCTGCTTAATTTTTTTTAAGATTTTGGCCTTGATTCCAAGTTTCATTTCTCAAAAATTCCAAATTTGTATTTCTAGACTATCTAAGTCGTCTTTAACCGGTTTTGCCCTAATTATAACCAGAGTTTCCCTAAAAATTCCGAATCCGGCTTTAAGTCTAAGCCTAATTTCTTTACAATATCCAAATTTGTATTTTTGGAAGCTATAAGTTTTATTTAATTAATTTTGCTCTTGAGTGTAGCTTGAATTTTTCGAAGACAACAAATTTTCATTTTTAGATACTCTGCTTCATTTTTTTTAAGATTTTGGCCTTGATTCCAAGTTTCATTTCTCAAAAATTCCATATTTGTATTTTTAGACTATCTGAGTCGTCTTTAACCGGTTTTGAATTAACTCTAACCAGAGTTTCCCTAAAAATTCCGAATCCGGCTTTAAGTCTAAGCCTCATTTCTTTACAATATCCAAATTTACATTTTTTGAAGCTGTAATTTTTTTTTTTTAATAATTTTGCTCCTGAGTCTAACCTTAATTTCTCCAAAGACATCAAATTTTCAATTTTAGATACTTCGCTTTATTTTTTTTAAGATTTTGGCCTTGATTCCAAGTTTCATTTCTCAAAAATTCCAAATTTGTATTTTTAGACTATCTAAGTTGTGTGTAACCGGTTTTGCCCTAACTCTAACCAGAGTTTCCCTAAAAATTCCGAATCCGGCTTTAAGTCTAAGCCTCATTTCTTTACAATATCCATATTTGTATTCTTGAAAGCTGTAAGTTTTTTTTAATTTATTTTGCACCTGAGTCTAACCTGAATTTCTTCAAAGACAACAAATTTTCATTTTTAGATACTCAGCTTCAGTTTTTTAAAGATTTTGGCGTTGATTCCAAGTTTCATTTCTCAAAAATTCCAAATTTGTGTTTTTAAACTATCTAAGTCGTCTGTAACCGGTTTTGCCTTAACTCTAACCAGAGTTTCCCTAAAAATTCCGAATCCGGCTTTAAGTCTAAGCCTCATTTCTTTACAATATCCAAATTTGTATTCTTGGAAGCTGTAAGTTTTTTTTAATTTATTTTGCACCTGAGTCGAACCTGAATTTCTCCAAAGACAACCAATTTTCATTTTTAGATACTCTGTTTCATTTTTTTTAAGATTCTGGCCTTGATTCCAAGTTTCATTTCTCAAAAATTCCAAATTTGTATTTTTAGACTATCTAAGTCGCCTTTAACCGGTTTAGCCCTAACTCTAACCAGAGTTTCCCTAAAAATTCCGACTCCGGCTTCAAGTCTAAGCTTAATTTTTTTACAATATCCAAATTTGCATTTTTTGAAGCTGTAAGTTTTTTTTTAATTAATTTTGCTCCTGAGTCTAACCTGAATTTCTCCAAAGACATCAAATTTTCATTTATAGATACTTACCTACTTTGATTAATTTTTTTAAAAAGGTTTTGGTGTTGGTTCTAAGCCTCATTCCTCGAGAAGTTTCAAAGTTGCATTTTTAGAGCTTTAGATTTTGCCCTAATTCTTATCAGAGCTTCTCAGAAAATTCCGATTTAGTCTCTAAGTCTAAACCACATTTCTCTAAAATATCCAAATTTCGATTTCTAGAAGCTTTAAGTTAGTTTTAACTAATTTTGCTCCTAATTCTAACTTGGATTTATTTTTTTTTTAGATACTTTAAAAAGGTTTTAGTAGTGAATCTAAGCCCCATTTCTCAAGATTGTATTTTTTTGACGATTTAAGTCACCTTTAACAGAATTTCTCTAAAAACTTCGAATTTTCTTTTTTTGACTCCTTTTGTCATTTTTAACTAATTTTAGCTCTATTTCTGACCAGAATGTTTTTAAAAATTCCAAATTCGCATTTTTAGGGCCCCCTAAACCGAACGTTCTTCAAAAACAACAAATTTGTATTTTTTAGACACTTTGTGTCATCAATATACCAGCTACGAGTGTTAACAAAGAGAAAATCGCTATTGTCTTGGAAGTAAAAGGAAGCAATAAAGGCTCTTAAATAAAAAAATTTTGTCATAGGTCATATGATTAAGATTAAGGTCCAATTATTTATTAAACTCCACCTAAAGTTTAACTGGAGATTTTGGAAACACTCCAATCAGGAGAGCAAAACGATAAAACACCACTTAGAACCGCCCTCAAAAGGAAAACAAACGATCACCACATCCAGCCTTTCTATAGATATGAGTTTCGTGGAAAATTCGAAGCTACCCCATTTTATTTTAAGTTATTCCGAGCCCGGAAACTGTCACGGGGATGATTTTTCATATCGAAAGAGAAAGTTCTTAACATCTATAACAGATCACGTAATGTGGGTAGACGTAGCAAAATCGAAACGACGATATGGGAATACGAAAGTAGGGCTGTCTTGCTGTTCTAGATTGTCCTGAGTGAAGACGAGGTCAGGACTGTTCAAAGAGTTTTAAGCATCATGGAAACCTAACGTTCTTTATTGCGCAAAATTTATATACAGTGATAAAAAAAAAGTTTCCTTTCAGTTTGCCGCTTGGGGTAATCAAAACAATACAAAGGGAGATATACACCTTATCCTGTCGTAAATTTCTCTTTTGAGATATTTCTTCTCTCGAGCTTGCTTTCTTATTCATGGAAGGAAAAGGGTGTTTGTTCGAAAAGTTATAGCCAGGTGCCTTTATTATTGTCCCGAGAAAAAATAATGGCTTGCCTTGCAGTTTCTACTAATCTCTAGCCTAACTTCTTACAGGCATTAATCTGGATTAAGCAAATATAACACCCTTAGGGACCGAATCCCTTCTGACTGTGTGGGTAATTAGAGGGGCTTATAAGACGACCGTTTTACACCAGCGCACAGGCATCTTTTTTACCATCCCGCAGCCTTAATTGAACTGTACCAGCTGCTGCCACAGATACACTAAAACTTTATTAATTTGGGGTTTACCCTCTTAAGAGAAACAATTTTAAGGCAGACAGTTTACAGTTGATGGTAATTTACATGAGAAGATACAGAGCAGCTGAATTCTGTAATAATTAGGTAATAGCTGGTACAGGTAGGTTAGTACGCCGGCCCAGAAGCCTTTTAGCTTTGCTACTAGCTTGCTTCATCTTAAGAGTTTTTGGAGTTCTGGAGATACATTTTGCCAGATCAGTGTTAATAATTGTCATGTGAATGGAAATAGGTACATAGCGAGTGTAGAATATAAAAAACCACTTCACATTGGTGATATCCAACGTTTCGACTTTTGTTGAGGTTTTACTCAGTAAGTCAGTTTTTAATGTTTCAAATTATTTCAAAGAGAAGAAGGAAAACAAAAACCAATGGATTCACATAAATCGGTCTAGCACCCAAAGTTCACAGTTGGAAACATCGAAAAAGGAAGGCATAACCCTCCCCCCTTTGGTCAATTTAAAGAAACTTTTTACAAACATTTTGTGCGGTTTTCCATCTGAATGAGACGATTTCGATCGTTTCTAAACAGGGTAAACCGAATTTGAGTGAAGGTTGAAGGATAAGTAGAAGTATTTCTCAAGGTACAAAGGTTCAAAGTTTGGAAATCGCGAAAATAGAAGGGGGAAATCACGAATTCCCCTCCCCCAATTTTGGTCAATTAAAAGAAAACTTCTATTTTTTTATGCTATTTTCAATCCGAATAAGACGATTTCGATCCTTTCTAAATGGAGCAAACGGAATTTGAGTGAAAGTTGAATGATAAATTAATTTTTTAACGATGGTACAAAATTCGACCATCGAAGAGATTTATCTCCGGAACTACTGATCCAATGGGACTCCGGTATTTGAAAGAAGACAACAGGAAAAGAAAAAACCCTCGATTTCACTCAAGTCGGTCTGGTAGTTCTCAAGTTATAGAGGCTCAGATTTGAAAATCGTGAAAAAAGTAGGATTTGGCTATACATTTTGGTCGAATTATTTTCATAAAAAACGATGCTAAGCTAAATTTGCTGCTTTATGGCTACATTATATCAATATATGTGGTAACAGAAAATAGATAGTATTTAGAAATTTTGAAGGCATCTTGACTGACACAAATTTTTGTTATAATTCTAAGCAGGAAACCACAAACTGACTGCGATAAAGTACATAGTAAATAGTCGGATATTTGAGCCAGACAAAAAGGCGTAATGACTAACAAAATTTTGACTAACACCAGTTCTAGTTGTATTTCTAGTCAGGAATGCCATAAACTGGCTAATCTAATTTGGCTTTTCATTTTGACCGAACTATTGCCATAAAAAATATGCTGCTAAGTTAAATTTGCTACTTTGTGCCAGCATTATAGCAATATCTGCGGTTAAATAAACTAGCTATTATTTTGTAATTTTGAAGTCATCTTGATTAATACAAGTTCCAGTTGTAATTTTAGTCAGGAAAGCTATAAACTGGCTAATCTAATTTGGCTTTTCATTTTGACCGAACTATTGCCATACAAAAAAAATGCAGCTCAGTTAAATTTGCTACTTTATGGCTGCTTTTTAGCAATATCTGTGACATCTTGATTAACACAAGTTCTAGTTGTAATTCTAGTCAGGAAAGCCATAAACTGGCTAATCTAATTTGGCTTTTTATTTTGACCAAACTATTGCCATAAAAAAAATGCTGCTAAGTTAAATTTGCTACTTTATGGCTACTTTATAGCAATATCTGTGGCTAAAATAAACTAGCTATTATTTGTAATTTTGAAGTCATCTTGATTAATACAAGTTCTAGTTGTAATTTTAATCAGGAAAGCTATAAACTGGCTAATCTAATTTGGCTTTTCATACTGACCGAACTATTGGCATAAAAAAATGCTGCTAAGTTAAATTAGCTACTTTATGGCTATTTTATAGCAATATCTGTGGTTAAATAAACTAGCTATTATTTTGTAATTTTGAAGTCATCTTGACTAACACTAGTTCTAGTTGTATTTCTAGTCAGGAGAGCCATAAACTGGCTAATCTGATTTGGCTTTTCATTCTGACCGAACTATTGGCATAAAAAAAATGCTGCTAAGTTAAATTAGCTACTTTATGGCGATTTTATAGCAATATCTGTGGTTAAATAAACTAGCTATTATTTTGTAATTTTGAAGTCATCTTGACTAACACCAGTTCTAGTTGTATTTCTAGTCAGGAATGCCATAAACTGGCTAATCTGATTTGGCTTTTCATTCTGACCGAACTATTGGCATAAAAAAAATGCTGCTAAGTTAAATTAGCTACTTTATGGCGATTTTATAGCAATATCTGTGGTTAAATAAACTAGCTATTATTTTGTAACTTTGAAGTCATCTTGATTAACACAAGTTCTAGTTGTAGTTCTAGTCAGGAAAGCCATAAACTAGCTAATCTAATTTGGCTTTTTATTTTGACCAAACTATTGCCAGAAAAAAATGCTGCTAAGTTAAATTAGCTACTTTATGGCTACTTTATAGCAATAATTGTGGTTAAATAAACTAGCTATTATTTTGTAATTTTGAAGTCATCTTTACTAACACCAGTTCTACTTGTAATTCTAATCAGGAAAGCCATAAACTGGCTAATCTAATTTGGATTTTCAACTTGACCGAACTATTGCCAAAAAAAAATGCTACTAAGTTAAATTTGCTACTTTATGGCTATTTTATATCAATATCTGTGGTTAAATAAACTAGCTATTATTTTGTAATTTTGAAGTCATCTTGATTAATACAAGTTCCAGTTGTAATTTTAGTCAGGAAAGCTATATACTGGCTAATCTAATTTGGCTTTTCATTTTGACCGGACTATTGCCATAAAAAAATGCTGCTAAGTTAAATTTGCTACTTTATAGCAATATCTGTGGTTAAATAAACTAGCTCTTATTTTGTAATTTTAAAGTCATCTCGACTAACACCAGTTCTCGTTGTATTTCTAGTCAGGAAAGCCATAAACTGGCTAATCTAATTTTGCTTTTCATTCTGACCGAACTATTGGCATAAAAAAAATGCAGCTCAGTTAAATTTGCTACTTTATGGCTGCTTTATAGCAATATCTGTGCTTAAATAAACTAGCGATTATTTTGTAACTTTGAAGTCATCTTGATTAACACAAGTTCTAGTTGTAGTTCTAGTCAGGAAAGCCATAAACTAGCTAATCTAATTTGGCTTTTTATTTTGACCGAACTATTGCCATAAAAAAAATGTAGCTACGTTAAATTTGCTACTTTATGGCTATTTTATATCAATATCTGTGGTTAAATAAACTAGCTATTATTTTGTAATTTTAAAGTCATCCCTACTAACACCAGTTCTAGTTGTATTTTGAGTCAGGAAAGCCATAAACCGGCTAATCTAATTTGGCTTTTCATTTTGAGCGAACCATTGCCATAAAAAAATGCTGCTCAGTTAAATTTGATACTTTATGGCTACTTTATAGCAATATCTGTAGTTAAATATACTAGCTATTATTTTGTAGTTTTAAAGTCATCTTGACTAACACCAGTTCTAGTTGTATTTCTAGTCAGGAAAGCCATAAACTGGCTAATCTAATTTGGCTTTTCATTCTGACCGAACTATTGGCATAAAAAAATGCTGCTAAGTTAAATTAGCTACTTTATGGCGATTTTATAGCAATATCTGTGGTTAAATAAACTAGCTATTATTTTGTAATTTTGAAGTCACCTTGACTAACACCAGTTCTAGTTGTAATTCTAGTCAGGAAAGCTATAAACTATCTAACCTAATTTGCCTTTTCATTTTGGACAAATTATTACTATAAAAAATATGCTGCTAAGTTAAATTTGCTACTTTATGGCTACTTTATAGCAATAATTGTGGTTAAATAAACTAGCTATTATTTTTTTATTTTGAAGTCCTCTTGATTAACACAAGTTCTAGTTGTAGTTCTTGTAAGGAAAGCAATAAACTGGCTAATATAATTTGGGTTTTCATTTTGGCCGAACTATTGCCATAAAAAAATGCTTCTAAGTTAAATTTGCTACTTTATGGCTACTTTGTAGCAATATCTTTGGTTAAATAAACTAGCTATCATTTTGTAATTTCGAAGTCATCTTGACTAACAGCAGCTCTAGTTGTAATTCTAGTCAGGAAATCTATAAACTGCCTAACCTAATGTTTCTTTTCATTTTGGCCGAATTATTGCCATAAAAAAAAGCTGCTAAGTTAAATTTGCTACTTTATGGCTACTTTGTAGCAATATATTCGGTTAAATAAACTAGCTATCATTTTGTAATTTTGAAGTCCTCTTGACTAACACCAGTTCTAGTTGTAATTCTAGTCACGAAAGCTATAAACTGCCTAACCTAATTTGGCTTTTTATTTTGGCTGAATTATTGGCATAAAAAAATGCTGCTCAGTTAAATTTGCTACTTTATGGCTACTTTATAGCAATATTTGTGGTTAAATAAACTAGCTGTTATTTTGTAATTTTGAAATCATCTTGAACACAAATTCTAGTTGTATTTCTGCTCAGCCCCTTTTGATCAATTTTTTTAATACGGTTTTCCATCTGAATAAGAAGATTTTCTATTTCTTCTGTACGGAATAAACCGAATTTGAGTGAAAGTTGAGCGATAAATGTAGTCTTTTAACAATATATATTGTAACGCCGATTTTAAAAGTGTCCAAAAATCGACCATCGAAGGGATCTATCTTCGAAACTACTCTACCAAGGAGACTGCCGTTTGCGGTATTTAAAAGACATTCATAAAAACTTGTTTTCTTCTACCTCATTCGAGATTTTTAAAAACCGAAAAATTCACTTTTCTCGCAAAACTCCAAAGAAACTTACTTGTGTTCATACCAACGAGAGAACTATTATTGAGAAACTGAACATTATGACAGTAAAATCGTGTCGACATTTTACATTGTTAATGATATTTCGAGAAACTTCCTTAGAGACTTTACTGAAAAATACTCGGTTTTAAAGACTCTGTCCCCCGGTTTGGGACAATACAATTTCAGAGTCATCTGGCCCAAATTACGGAATAATTTCTTTTAGAAATTTCAATTACCAAATAAACAGAGGGCGCTTAGTGCGGAGAACATTCGAAATAACTTTCTTCATGCTGCGTTTGACTTTTTAATTTAAAATTCGCCCCCCCCCCCCCTCCCTACCGCTGCAAACGAAATGGATTTTTCTGACCGATCCAGTGTCTGGCAAATTTTAGTAATGGGAATGCAATTTGCGGCCGAATGCATTAACCAATTCTGTTTCGTATTTGTTGGTTTGAGGTCTGGATGGCACAAAAAAAAGAACAAAAACCGGAGTACAATCGCACAACTTTTATTCAAAACTGGATGCGAAATTTCGCATGATGAGGACGAGCAAATTAGTGTCCATTCTCCATCCGTATTCTCTTGTTCCACTGAGATATTATGGAAATCTATGCTAATATTTATTTTCCGTTGTAACGACAAAGTTACAGACGGAATTGTGTTTTCGACTGCGTTTAACTTTATGAATGTTTTATTTGCGGGCCTTTGGATCGACAACGAGACATATAAAACAGGGTGGTTATGAAGGCGGTCCTTTGTTTTATTGAAATTTCTTCGCCCTGTAATACTCCGCCCAAAAACCATTGTTTGCAACAATTGCCATTGTTGCCCGATACTTTATTTATTCAGTATCAGTTTCAATCAGTGACGCTTATGGATATTCTATTTATTAAATTAATAAAATCAGCTTAGATTACCGAAGATTTGTTTTAATAAAAGATGGGTGAAAACAAAGAAAACTTTTACTTTTTTATCATGAGGCAAACCACAAATTAGAGACTCATTAAGTCAAGTAGCTTGACATTTTTTGAGATACCCTTGACTTGACTTGAAAAATTAATTACTTGACAATTAAGTAGGTACTTGACTTTTTACAAGACTTGATGTCAAGTAATTTCAAACTATTTGGTACTTGATTGAAAATTGTTAATGAACAAAGTCGAAACGTCGGATATGTTTTTTTTTCAACACCCTCTAGCAACAATCACTAAGTTGTAGAAAAAAAGTGTCAATGAATTGAAAAACTTTTCAAAATAGAACCTTTGGTACACGCGACGAGGTTTCGGTCTTTAGAGACCTTTAGACCGTCCTATAAAGTAGCCACATACCAAATATCAACTTTCTAGTTCAAATCGTTCGAGAGATATCGGCATAAATCCAATTGTTTTCAGGCGGCCATATACGGGTGTTCATTATCTATGAAAAGGGCAGGCTATGAAATTTTGACAGAAAAGGATGACATAATCAAAACAAATGGACTTTTGTTTCTCCGTCCTTTTCTTTTGACATTTCACAGCCAACTAGATGAAGTTTTATAATGAACACTCCATACTATCAACATTCCATCCATGTACCATCAACATTCCATCTTTTATTTATGACAAAACATGTTGTCCCATTTAAAAAGTACTAGGCAGTGAGTTTCTTATGGGAGGATGTGGATTGTTAAAATGCACTGTATGACGTCATCAGCCATTATGAATCCCGATACGAAATTTTCAAATCGACCAGTCTTTGCGAAAACGTTTTCGAGAACTGGGCATTTTGCCAACAATCTTCCTAGAAATGTTCAAATTTTCACCTGCCATACATTTTTCCATGCTTTTCCGCCTATTTTCCTTGGTCTAAGTGTTTAAAATTTGATCTGTCAAATGAGATATTTCCGGAGTCGAAAAATGCGATCGCAGCACAGTTTACCCGAAGACGGTTGCGTCAATTTCCAAAACTACCGAAAATTTTTGTCAAAAAAATTTGGATATTTTGCTTCCAAATTCAATTAAGAGCATTTCGCGACGTCCTACCGAAAAAGTAGTTCTTGGGTGCCGAAAAGAAAACATTCTAAGGTGTCCCCTGGGATAGAAAAACGTTAGTTTGAATGATCTTGATTCTTGGCAAGATAGAGGGCCCATATGTATACTACCTCTCTGAATTATTTCAGATTTTTTGCTGCAAAAATGTGGAATCTACAGGGTGTAATGTGAGAAAAGTACACCCATGAAATTGGCAAAAAAATGTGACAAGAAAAACTTTTGTAGCTCGCCCGGTGTAAGAGCCAGCCCAAAACTAACAACTGTTTTTTTTTCTCTCCCTGTCTTCTAGTCACTCATATACAACCGAAACTGGGCCGACCTATAATTTTCGTAAAAATCGCTAAAACCTACTGTACTATTTTGGACATTTTTCCCAACTGTTTTTGGAAATTTTTTACTCCCTCTATATTACAGTGACATGTTTGCGGAGATAGAATTCCCTGATACCACGCCCATTGGGCCAGTCGTGTAACTAAGGGCATCTATAAGGCCAAGAACTTAGCCATTGCAAAAAAATAAAAAAAAAACTGTTCCAAACTTGCAAATTTTTCTAGATTTTGCTATTTAACCGTCACCTATGGGGAGTCCTATACCCCACATGTCTCAGGATCTACGGTAAAACCTCCGTAAGTTTTGGGTATCGAAAAAAGTGTATTTTTTACTTTGGTACGCCACTGCTCAGCTCATCACGCCCTAAACCGAAATTTCCAAATTGGCATTTTTTTGAAAGCTGTAAGTCATTTTTGACTAAAGCTTTTAATTAAATTTAAGCTCTAATTCTTACCTGTTTTTCTCCAACATTTCAAATTTGCATTTTTAGACGCTTTGAGTAATTTTTTTCGATTTTAACTCCCAATCCTAACTTGAATTTTCTACAAACTCCAAAATTGAATTTTTAAACATTTTAAATCTTACAATCTAAAATGTTTTCCGGGCTTTGAGGCCGTGGTCTAATGGAATTTCTTCCTGAAATTTCGTCTACAATTGCGGCAGACATTATAAAAGGCGATGAGGCAATGCGCAAAGTGATCCTCCGTACTTCCCGACTCTGACTGATTCGACTGTTGTGAGCTCGGTGGTATTTATTCTCCCGCCGTCGAGCTGCAGCGGGGTGGGGGTAGTGGTAGCGCGGGGTTTCGGCGCACTTGAACTATGTCGTAGAACTTAAAATATCTCAAATTTGGATTTTTAGACGCTTTAAATCATTTATTAATCATCATACTATTAAATTATTTAGAAACCAATTTTTGCCCGAATCATGATCTCAATTTTTCACAAAATTTCATATTTGTATTTTTACATGCTTTGAGTAATTTTTAATAATTTTTGTTCCTGATCGTAACTTGATTTTCCCAAAAAATCCACATTTTCATTTTGAGGTATTAGTCCAAATTTACATATTTAGATCCATAAATTAATTTTGCTAAAAACAAAAAATTAGAAGATTGGAATCGATTTGACTAGTTTTTCAATTACTAAAATTAACTTTTACCAAAATCATGAAAATATGCACTTTTAGACAATGTTTTAACCCTAATTCTATCCTCAATTTTTCAACATTTGCATTTTCGGTTGTTTGTGACTTTTTTTTATTAACTGTATTTTTTTAAAATCCTTAATTTGCATTTTTAGACGGTTTAAGCCATTTTTTTACCGATTTTGATCCTAATTGTGGCCTAGATTTTTTTCGAAAGTAAGACAAAATTTGACACAAGATGTAGCTTTCTTTGCCACTGTCTTGACAAGTTTTTATCTTGATTTCAAGATAAGACAAACGTAAGTTCTAAATTCACACAAACTAAAGTGTGCAATATTTTTTTGCCTTATTTAACAATATAAAAATTCTTAAGAGGGCTTCAATTGAATTTATTAAGAAAAACAACTCTTAAAGAGTTGAGAATCTCATTGAGTAGGGGGCTTCTTTGACAGGGGGCCCTTAAACCATATGTATTAACATGAGTAACCATGGTAATAATGGAAGCCTTAACTAAGTATACTTAAAAGTTGCTTGGTGCGATCGGCCATAAGATAAATAAGACACTTGTTACAATCTTCCCCGTTATACGTTGCTTCTGTGTCAGATCTGTGCTTACAAATGTCACTCTGGGTCGTTGTCAAAACTGTCAACTAATTGTCACTTATTATTCATGGTGGCAGTGTTGCCAAGTCAAGGATTTTATCCTAAAATCTAAGGATTTTTAGGAACGTTCACTAATTTAGGAGGAGTTCGTAAAATCTGTAAGAATCTGAGGTTTGCTTACAGATCTTTACTAATTAAGTGCGACAAATACGAAGCAAAATTATAAATGCATAAAAAAACACAACACTACACTACTACTACTAGTGGAGCTGAAGTCCAGAGAGTTAACAGAGCACTTTGAGTAAAGCTGTATGATCTCGGCACAATACGCTGCAAGCGTCAGCCGTCAATTGCCAAATGGTAAATGTCACTGAGAGATAAATTTTTTAAAATTTTGCAAACAATGGGCGTGGTACATAAAAGAATTTTCGCCTGTGGCACAATTTTTTTGCTCGCTTTCTTTTATTTTGCTGAACATATTTCAATCATTCAAAAGAATTCTAAGGATAAATCGTGCTTCCACTAAGGATTTTTTATTTTTTCACCTGACATGTTGACAACACTGCATGGTGGTCGTTGTTGCTCTTTGACGCTCATCTAGGAGCTTATTTTATCAAAAAAATTGATTTAAAGGCGGTCTTAAAGTGCTATTTAATTGAGTAATGTCTTTAGGGAAAGTGTGATATGCAAGTTTTGTGTAGTGGTTGGTAAAAAATACTTTTTTTATAGAATTGACGGCGTTGACGAAAAACCCATGTATAGTAGGTTTTGCACTGTTGCCAAACTGAGCTGAACTGAGAAATCAACCAATGTATTTGGGTGGCGGCTCTAGCGCAAGGAGAATTCAATATTTCCATCCTTTGTTTTCTCAATAAGAATGTAAGGAAGGGAATACCCTCGGAGAGATGTGCGCAATTTGGTGCAACCATACACTTATCATACTTCACTATTCGGCTTGTTGTATAGGAGCTTTATACAAGCTGTTCATTAAAAAAAGTCTCTAAGTGGGTAATACATTTTTGACAGGAAATGATGTCATAATCAAAGTCAGTGATCTAGGAGATACGGACACTAGAATTGGTGTTTTTTTTTTAAATCCGCCATTTTTAAGAAACTCAAGACGTAATTTCATCGTCAGAGCATACAAGGCGAACCAAACAAATATTCAAAATTAATTTGTTTTTATACTTTTTTATTACGTCGTATACTTTTATCAAATTTGCTAAAACGTATAGTGATGAATGATCCTTGATAAGTCAAGAAAAATATGTTGTAGCTTAAACCAATTTTTATACAGAGAGTTTTCAATTTTTTTCTGTCGAAATGTACTAAATTTCTTAAGGAAACAACTACTCTTGTCAGACTTCTCTATACAGGGTGATCTTTTTAACTTGAGACAACGCGAAATCTCGAGAACTAGTAAAGTAAAAGATTTCGTTTCAACGAGGACTTATATTGTATGTACAGAAGGTTTTTTTTAAGAAACATTTTTTTACATATGCAAGGTGACCCAGAAAAGTGTGACATCATATAATATAATTTGCTGTTGTGTGCAGTAGTTAAGGAGAAATTTCTTAATTAACTGAAAGTATTTTTTATGACGTATCATGTATTATCTATTCACAAAAATTTTACATCGTGTTAGATCTGGAATTTTGACTTTAACCTTGCTTGCCACTCTTCTTAATATGAACAAAACAGAGATGGGTAGAGAAAAAAGAACATTCCATGCATGGCTACTAAGATGTCAAGAATTCCTGAATTGGAAATTCAGGGTATCCCAACATCTGCCGGCAGTGATGTCAAACTTTGAGGACCAAGTAAAAGCTTTAAATATCTATCGAAATCTAGTATAATATACAGGGCGTCCTATTTTAAAATATTATATTATATGACGTCACACTTTTCTCCTTGTATACGTAAAAATATGCGCCTTAACTAATTCATTAATAAACTGAAAGTATTTTGTATGCTGTATTTATTCATAAAAGGTTGACATCTTGTTAGCCGTGAAAATTTGACTTTGACCTTGTTTGCTTATCTTTTTGACATGAACTAAAAAACACGATGGGTAGAAAAAAAAATTCCGGAATGAGAAATATAGGCTATTCCAACAACTGCTGGCCATGATGTGAAACTTTCAGGACCATGTGAGAGGTAGTAGCAAATACAGGGGTTCCATTCATATTCCTATATAAAACATATTACATTATATGACGTCACACTTTTTTGGTTCACAAGGTAGACGTAAAAATATGTGCCTAAGCAGTAAACAGTTGAACGTTGATTCAACGTTAAAAAAAGAACTTGTAACCAAACGTTTTTTCAACGTAGTTATGTCTGGTGAATGACCGTTTTTATCAACCTTTCTTAAAAAGTTTCATCAACGTTTGCTTAAGACGTTTAATCTACGTTTGGTTAAAACGTTTAATATACGTTTTCTTAAAACGTTTAATCAACTTTACATTAAATGTTAAATCAACGTTTTCATCTATTTTTTTTCATCTAAATGAATATAATTTATGTCAAATGAGTTTTACCAGGGTTTGAACTTTGAACCCAGTTAAAATTTATTCGATAAAAATGAGTGAACCTGCTTAACGAGTTTTAATTTTAGTTTAAGACAAAAACTGTAAACCAAAAATGCTGTTAAAAATATACAGAGCGTTAATGTTTAATTAAAAAACACAAACAAAAAAGTGTTTGACCGCAGGTAGCACACTACGTCGTCACATGTCACATCCACAAGACGTCCATTTGTTTACGTCTCTACTTATTTAATATATCAAATGCATTTTATCATAAAAACATTCATAACATATTTTAAACAGGTTTTATTGGAAATATATTATACTTGTGCTAATTACAATCATTAGTAAAATACTTATATTTTATAAATTCGTTTTTGATGATATATATGTTAAAACTTAAAACCAAAGGAAGGACAGCACTTAAGGGGTTGACTGGGGATGACTGTAAACTAGGAATAATTTTAAACAATTAATATTTTTAGTAACTACTTTTCGGTAATGTCTACCTCACACTTTTTTGGACGATTTTGGATTGTTGGAAAAGGAATTTCCCACAATTCACAGTAAAATTACTCCTAATAACAATTTACCCTGAAAAAGGCTCGGACGAATCCACTTAGTTAATGTTTCGGCAACTTCTCTGTTGCCTTCTTCACAACTACCTAAAGTGAAAAAAACGTTAGAAATGATGAAATACAAAAATTATACTTTTTTGTGTTTGTTTATGAGTGCCTATTTATGTTCGAGATTCTAAAAATTACTTTCCTTTTTTTTTTTTAAAAAAGAAGACAATTTGATATCAAAACATTTAGTGGAGCTCAAGGCAAATTAGGTATATAGGATTTAAAAGATTTTTCTTGGAAATTGAATCTGGTAGGTATACACCTTTTAGGAAGTAATTTTCTCCTGGGGTGAGAGCCAGGCAAAAATCACCGCTGAATTTTGGTGTACACACATTTTGACTTAGTTGTATTTAACGGATTGGAATGCTTTCTCAATGAGACTGTAATGAGTTTAACTTAAACATAAACATTAACTTAACTTAAAGTTTAGATCCCCCAAAAAGGCCTTAGTAGGATTTAAAATGAATGCAAAACAATCAATTTTATTGCAAACATTATATAATTAATTAATAAAGTGAGGTTATATTTACTAAAATTCTGGCAAAATGACGTCATGTGCACGAAACCCATTCTAGATACAACAAAGCTTTGATTGTCAAGCATTAATTTTTGTTGTGATGCATAGGTAAATAATTTATATCAGCCTTAATATGCCTATATGTACCTAATTTAATACAGCTTAATTTAACCATATCTACTTAAATTAGTTGGCCTGCAAAATAGTATAGCCACACTCATCAAAACCAATAGTGGTGGTGAGATTTCAGCCATCTTAAAAAAACAGTAAAATCTCAACCCATGAGTATTCACCTTTTAAGCGATTTGAAATTTTTTACCCTAAAAGAACGGTAAACAAACAAAACGAAACGAACAACAATAACGAACGTCGTGTCATGGCAGACAATAACATTTCAAGTCACGCGTGATAAAGATAAACACCGGGGATCGTGGCAATACGTCATACCCCTCTAGGCCTCGTTATAGGAATCTGGGTCGTCGGCCGTTTACGCCAACGCCACCTAGCGCTCAGAGTATGTGACATGTAAACCTGTTTTCAACGCTTAATCAACGTTATAAATTCAACCAATATCTAAACATATTCAACGCACGTTTTAACAATGTTGATTTAACGTCGAAAAACATGGTTGTTAATTTTCGAAAAAATCTACCAAAAATCAACAGCTTAAAATCAAAGAGACAACTATAAATCAACCGAACAAATGATGATAAGTTATAAAAGACATTTCGCAACCGCGCATTCGTGACGATTTAATTACTTTGCAATGTTTAATCAACAGGATAAATTCAACCAATATCAAAACACGTACACACACGTTTTAACAAGGTTGATTTAACGTCGAAAATCATGATTGTGCACTATCGCTTATATCAACCTGAAATCAACACGTTAAAATCAACATGACAACTGTAAATCAACAGACCAAACTGATTCATGACAGATGATTCTGCGATGACCGAAAAACGTTCGACTGTTTACTGGGTAAAATAGGCTCTACTGCATAACAGAATCCACCTTTGTAACGAGTTTTTTACCCTACCAGTTTCTAATATATCTGGCTGTCTCAAGTTAAAAATACCACCCGTATATTAATGCTACTTAGTGCTTCAACCACGTTAATATCGTTCCTCATGTCCGAATATACTGAAATACAGCAGAGTTTAATTAAGTATAGAAAATCAGTGGACGGTCATATATTAGGCAGGTAAATGGGAATTCGGATTAAAACCAATCGGATAGATTTGTTTCGGTAAGCCGCGAACCAGGTGGAAAATAAGCCCGCATTGAATTTTGATTCGATTTCGCATCGATGATCAAAGTTATGCTGGAAATAGCGTATAAATTGTCGATTATAACGCTAACATATACAGGCTGCCTCTAAAACGCATCACACATATAACTTTATATAAAATCTCGTTCTAAGAATAACGTCTCTCCAAACTCAATTACTTAAAATTCCCGAGAAGCCTTAATGCTTCGGCCACAGCCTTCGAATTCAGCCATTTAATAAACTAGGCAATGTGAGGAATTTAAAACTCGCTCGGCCCTCTCAAAGACGGAAAACCCATCAGTTGCGCTGGGGTTCCAGAATCCAATAAAACGTCCACTACAATCAGTTTTGCAACGAACAGATCCAGAGACGTACTAGCAGCTTAAGCCGAAAACGCGTTTCATGGCATATCTACGTCACTGACCGAAACCAATTTGGATACTAAGAACATAAAACTTTACACCTATGGAAGGATACGGTGAAGAAACCATAAACTAAGCCGTTTACCCTTCGACATGGCTTTATTGTGTCTGCAGGAAAAGCAAATGAAAGGTTAAGCTCTGCCAGGCACAAAGCTCCAGGGGCTTCGCTTTCGATTGTCCTAATCTCCTTCACATGCTACGCCCCTGTACGTCTTACATGCAAGGTGTAATTTATACCACATAGTTAGTGCGAAAGCCAAGTCGACTGTATAAATTTATCGATTAAATTCCATGTAAAAACGTTAGGGCAAAGACTTGACAAGTCTTAAAGGCTCCCCAAATGGCTGTTTGCACTGTTCGCAGTCGCGTTTTCCTTTTTTTGTCGTCTGACGAGGGTAAACTGTAGGTTTTACGACATTCGACACTGCATCTTGCGATTCAGCTTTGTAACAAGTATCGTTATTAACTGATGGTGATAAAGGTTTTTTTAAGAACTGGAAAAAACAAACATATTGCATGGTGAAACTTGTTCAAACAACTACCCTTACTCTAGCTAAAAATTAGCAATAGAATTACTGGCTTGGAATGTCTCAGCCAATGACCAAGCAGATATGGACAGAGCCAGCCAATGCCGATATTTCCCGAAAAATGGCCCCCCTTTTTGGCCGAAAGTCCGTCGCCTCAAAGGTTCCCCTGACGTAATTTTGTCTTCAGCATACGTCATACAAGTGTCATGGCAACTTAAAGCCTGACTATATATTTGTGTGGAATATTGATTGTGTGGATTGTTTTTGGTTTTTATTAGGTTAGAATTTAAGTTTTAGAAAAACTTTGAGCTAGGTCAGCTAAGGGCCAGAAGCCCTAGCGTTCTAGTTAAAATAAGTTCGATATTCGATTGGATTGGAAATAAATAATAAAAATAATGACAGTGATAACTGTTTTGCAATAATTGGACGTAAGATGTCATGACGTCACATGAAGTCGTCATCAGTTTACAGGTTTGCACTGCTGAAAAGGGGGGCCAAATTGTAACACAGGAAGGGGTCCCCAGATTAGCTCAATGGTCTAGCCGTCCGTCAAAAATTGGTCCAGGAAAATCATTCCCAATTTGTGGTAGGGATCTATTTGAAATATTTTAAGTACCGGAACCGCTAAAATTTTGTTAGAAAATAACGGTATTTTTCGGTTTTTACTTTTTATTACTAGAGACAGACAAACATGCCCATACGGCCAGAGTCCATAGTAGTTAATCAAAGCGGATTCTAGCCCACTTTCAAGGCCACAGGAACATCCATGAGCCTCCTAGATAACGCTAGACGAGGTTGCTAGACGTTGACCTTGAAAATCGCGCTCGTGACCTTGAAAAGTCACGTGACCTTGAAAGTCAGTTGACCTTGGGCTCGGTCCACACTGTCTGCTGGTCAACTGATTTTCAAGGCCACGTGACTTTTCAAGGTCATGAACGCGATTTTCAAGGTCAACGTTTAGCAACCTCGTCTGACGTTATCTAAGAGGCTCGTGGATGTTTCTGTGACCTTGAAAGTGGGCTAGAATCCGCTTTGATTAACTACTGTCCATATGGTGCAGAATATAGAAGGAGTTACAGAGAAACAATTGTTTTCTCTATCAATCTCTTTCTACTCTTTCTTCAATTTTTTTGTCTCCCTCTCCCTTCACTACGCCAAGACGATGCTAAAATATCGGTGTTTCTTTCTAAAGAAAGACCGAGAGACATAGCATAAATCTTTAGTTGTTTTTAGAGTTTTTTTTATGTTAATTTTTTTAATTTATAATAGAAATATATAAAAAATAATAACAAAATTTATTGTAAATAAATATATTTGGATTTTAGAAACGTTATTTCATAATTTGGCTTGAAACTGAAACACCGCCGGTTTTTTTTAAGGATCTCAAATTTTCTTCTGGAACCTTGTATGGTACCTAAAAAATCTTTGGAATCCGAGCCGGAACAGTTTTTCATGAAAAAATAATTAAGAAAATAGAACCTGAACACTTATTTTTGTCCCTGATTCTCAAAATATAGCTTTTTTGATTTTGGACTAAAAATGTATTCTTTTGATTAAGTGTTGTGTGAAAGCTTTGTTCAAATTTGTCCAAAAAAAAATTTTAGTGGGCCTAAAAAGAATATTTGCCCCAAACCTGAAACAATACGTGATTTGATTTTTGTTTTGTGTGCACTATTTTGCTACAAACACTACTTTTTTTTTTTGGAATCATTTAAGAGCAAGACTGATTTTAGTCTAAAAATGAAGAATCTTTAAAATCGCCAAAAAAGCCTTTTTGTTGTGAATTTGTTCTTTTCTGAATTAAAAGCAATACACCAAAAACGGGATCTTTTCATTGAACGAATCAAAAGATAAATTATGACGATAAATGAAATTAATAATAACCTATTTTTTTATTAACTGTGACTATTTTGATCGATTTTGGTTCAAGAAATTAAGTTTTTTAATTGTTTTTTCCAAAAAATAAATGTTTTTGTCCCAGTACCGATTTTATTAAAAAAAAACGAGATTTTCTCAGTTGATTTTGGAACAAAATTTTACCATAAATTGAGTTTCATAGAAATTTGCGAAAAAAAAAATGCGTTTTAGACATCACAAAACGTTTTTTGTGTGCTTTTTTTTTAATTAAACGCTTTGTGAGGGTTTTGTTCATCTTAGACGAAAAAGTTAATTTTTGAATGATTTTGCAAAAGAGCCTGAACAAAAAAGTGAATTTTTCTTTCACTTGACATCTTACGACAATAACTGGAAATCGTGAGTCGCCAATTGATGTGCTTTGTCGATAATATTACGTCATGGATACCTTAAAAATGGCGGAGCTCCGGCCAAAAAAGGGGACCATTTTTAGGGAAAAATCGGCATTTGTTTGCTCTGCCCATATATCCCAAGTCGTTTATTGACATAACAGCTTCACGCGAATTCCAGTGTCTTATGGAAGTGCGCTTAGAGCTTTCAATACTCCAGTTACACTTTGTTACTGATAATAAATATATATATTCGTTTTTATTTACTTTTCGAGTTATTTGAAAATACAAAAAATTATAATATACAAAGAATATATTTTGCAATAATTGAAGTTTGACTAAATATTAAAAAACCAGTAGATGTAATATTAAAAGCACTAGAACAGTATAAGCCATTCACTTATTATTGTCGTCAAATAGGCCTTGGAAATTTGACTTTGACATTTTTATCCTCTCTCATCCTCTCTTCCTCATCTTCTCAACATATGCTAAAAAGAGAAGGGTATAAAAAATAAAGGTTTCAAAGTTAACTAGATGATAAAAATAAATGAATGGGAAATAGCTAGGTGGTGAAAGCAGTTCATTTCCTGCTAAAACAGTAGCTCCCGCCACACTGCAACTAAATAAAAAATGACAGTTAGATGACAGTTTTGACACCAGCCCGGTGACATTTATAAGCTCAGGTGTGATATAGAAGTACCATAGAACGAGAAAGATTGTAACAAATGTCTTTTTTATATTATTATTGTATTTGGGTAATATTTAGTAAACTGAGCAGGTTTTGACTCTCCTAATGCCCTCCACTTCCTAATGATACTCCTGAGGATATGTGCCAAAATAAATCCAATTTTTAAGCTTTGAGATAAAGTAATGTAGGTATAGTATGTTTCTTTTTAATAATAAGGAAAATGGAACAAAAAAGTGGGTAGTTTAAAACGGTTATTAAAAATTTTATCTCTGTGTGTAAGGTAATTAAGGATTTGAACTTTGACAGAGAATAGCCATATTGACTGCTTTGCCCGTACCTAGTAGTAATAAGCACCTACTTCATCAGTAACTGAGCCTCACCGACTCGTCCATGTACTAGAGTTGTTGTTCAAACTTCCAAGGTCTAATCAAGATAACACCTTTCGCGCTGGAAACCTCGTATAGATAGAAATAAATTGGGGCAATGAGGAAACGGCCAGTCCAAGCAACCAATAAATCATCTTAGCAAAAATAAATCTTTCCACTTAGCAGAATAAAGCCTAAAATTCTATAGGAACCTCCATATTGTCTGCCAAAAAATCTGGCAGCTGGAATTGATGATGCGGCTGGTAAAAGTAATAATCTTAATATGTGGCAAATGATGATCTTACATAAAAAAATGACCCTCTTTATCTTTGCAGCAATATCAGCAATTCTATCCGGGGCTTTATTGATGTCGAACGAGTTTTCGATGTACCCTTTCGACTGGAAAAAAATATGTGTTATTAGTTAAAGAAAGCAGATTTTGTATTTCTTAAGCATTTCAATCCCAGTTAATGCCTTTTAAACTTGCTTAACAAGAAGAAATTGCTCTCTTAACTATCTTATCATTACCTGAATGAATTCATAAAGTTCTCCGAGCTAATCTTTGCGAAAATTACCCCTCGAGAAAAGTACATCCAGCGTCGATTTGTTGGCTTTATGACTTGAGAAAAACTTCGTAACTCCGACACTAATTCCATGTCTCTAAAACGCAATTTCTCGGTGGAAACTTTCAGCGATTGGATGCACTTTTAATCGAAGCAAAATGAGAACTATGGCCGAGACGAGTTTACGGAAAATCTAGTTATAAAAGTGTTCGCGTACATAAATAATTCAGAAACAGCCTCTGGAGAGTTCTTATACGCTCTGGATGTCATTATCGTTCACCCTTGCTTCCTATCAAAGTGCCAAAGGTTGTTTTATGGGGGTTCGGGAATGAAATATGCATGTAGGCTCTTCATGTTTTAAGAGTACGTCCGCTTGTCGAGCCGTTTACGAGCACGTTGCTAAGACATCTAAATTACGTTTTGTTTCCTAATGGAAAAAGGCCCTTTTTGTCGAATAATTTCCTTAATTTAATAGCGTTATTGACATGCAGCCTTAGTGCGCACTGAGGGTATTTCTATCCTTTGTTTATTCAACCATAATATAAAGATGGGACTATATTCAGTTCTCACTAACGCAGCCACCGCTAGTCAAAAAATCTAATGGTCCAGAACAGCTCATTTTAAATTTTTTGAGGGGCCCTCAAAAATACTGAATTTTCTCTGCTAATACGGAAATAAAGAATAAGAATTCGACAATTCAATGTCGTTTGTTCTTTTAAGATGATAAGTCCTCATTAAAACAATATCTTCGAAATTATTGCGCCTATGGAACTTCCGATGGTGGAAAGTGAAAGAGAACATCAAGAAGAGGAAAAAACAGTTGGATTCACTCCGATCGGTCGAGGCGTTCTCAAGTTACAGGCGATCAAAGTTGAGAATTGAGAAAAATTTCGTTAGACATTTCCGAAAAAATTTCGGATTTTTTTGCTGTTTTTGATCGGAATGACATGATTGCAATCCCCTAAGAACGTAAAAAACCCGATTTGAATGAATTTATCCTCTGAAGAGGCTTACTTAAAAAAATGGTCAAAAAACCGGATTTTCCGAGTGCTTAAAAATCGTCTTCCGAAGGGGTTTATCTCCGAAAATATTTTATCCACGGAACTTCCGATGGTGAGAGGTGAAAGAGGACATCAAGAGGAGGAATAAACAGTTGGATTCACTCGGATCGGTCGAGACGTTCTCAAGTTACAGGAGGTCAAATTTGAGAATTGAGAAAAATATCGTCTCTTTGGACATTTTCGAAAACATTTCGGGAACATTTTTTTGCTGTATTTGATCGGAATGGCACGCTTGCAGTCCCCTAAGATTCGAATGAATTTAACCTCAGAGGTTTTCTTAAAAAAATGTCAAACAGCCCGATTCTGCGAGTACTTAAAAATCGACCTCCAAAGGGTCTATCTCCGAAACAATTGCACAACTTCCGATGGTGGAAGGTGAAAGAGAACATCAAGAAGAGGAATAAATAGTTGGATTCACTCCGATAGGTCGAAACGTTGTCAAGTTACGGGAGATCAAAATTGAGAATTGAGAAAAATGTCGTAATGCTCCCTCTTTGGACATTTTCGAAAACATTTCGGGAACATTTTTTTGCTGTATTTGATCGGAATGGCACGCTTGCAGTCCCCTAAGATTCGAATGAATTTAACATCAGAGGTTTTCTTAAAAAAATGTCAAACAGCCCGATTCTGCGAGTACTTAAAAATCGACCTCCAAAGGGTCTATCTCCGAAATAATTGCACAACTTCCGATGGTGGAAGGTGAAAGAGAACATCAAGAAGAGGAATAAATAGTTGGATTCACTCCGCTAGGTCGAAACGTTCTCAAGTTACGGGAGATCAAATTTGAGAATTGAGAAAAATGTCGTAATGCCCCCTCTTTGGACATTTTCGAAAACATTTCGGGAAAAATTGTCAAAAAGCCCGATTCTGCGAGTGCTTAAAAATCGACCTCCAAAGGGTCTATCTCCGAAATAATTGCACAACTTCCAAGGGTGGAAGGTGGAAGAGAAGATCAAGAAGAGGAATAAGTAGTTGGATTCACTCCGATAGGTCGAAACGTTCTCAAGTTACGGGAGATCAAAGTTGAGAATTGAGAAAAATGTCGTAATACCCCCTTTTTGGACATTTTCGAATACATTTCGGGAACATTTTTTTGCTGTATTTGATCGGAATGGCATGCTTGCAGTCCCCTAAGATTCGAATTAATTTAACCTCAGAGGTTTTCTTAAAAAATTGTCAAAAAGCCCGATTCTGCGAGTGCTTAAAAATCGACCTCCAAAGGGTCTATCTCCGAAATAATTGCACAACTTCCAATGGTGGAAGGTTAAAGAGAACATCAAGAAGAGGAATAAATAGTTGGATTCACTCCGCTAGGTCGAAACGTTCTCAAGTTACGGGAGATCAAAGTTGAGAATTGAGAAAAATGTCGTAATACCCCCTTTTTGGACATTTTCGAATACATTTCGGGAACATTTTTTTGCTGTATTTGATCGGAATTGCACGCCTGCAGTCCCCTAAGATTCGAATGAATTTAACGTCAGAGGTTTTCTTAAAAAATTGTCAAAAAGCCCGATTCTGCGAGTGCTTAAAAATCGACCTCCAAAGGGTCTATCTCCGAAATAATTGCACAACTTCCAAGGGTGGAAGGTGGAAGAGAAGATCAAGAAGAGGAATAAGTAGTTGGATTCACTCCGATAGGTCGAAACGTTCTCAAGTTACGGGAGATCAAAGTTGAGAATTGAGAAAAATGTCGTAATACCCCCTTTTTGGACATTTTCGAATACATTTCGGGAACATTTTTTTGCTGTATTTGATCGGAATGGCATGCTTGCAGTCCCCTAAGATTCGAATTAATTTAACCTCAGAGGTTTTCTTAAAAAATTGTCAAAAAGCCCGATTCTGCGAGTGCTTAAAAATCGACCTCCAAAGGGTCTATCTCCGAAATAATTGCACAACTTCCAATGGTGGAAGGTTAAAGAGAACATCAAGAAGAGGAATAAATAGTTGGATTCACTCCGCTAGGTCGAAACGTTCTCAAGTTACGGGAGATCAAAGTTGAGAATTGAGAAAAATGTCGTAATACCCCCTTTTTGGACATTTTCGAATACATTTCGGGAACATTTTTTTGCTGTATTTGATCGGAATTGCACGCCTGCAGTCCCCTAAGATTCGAATGAATTTAACGTCAGAGGTTTTCTTAAAAAATTGTCAAAAAGCCCGATTCTGCGAGTGCTTAAAAATCGACCTCCAAAGGGTCTATCTCCGAAATAATTGCACAACTTCCAAGGGTGGAAGGTGGAAGAGAACATCAAGAAGAGGAATAAGTAGTTGGATTCACTCCGATAGGTCGAAACGTTCTCAAGTTACGGGAGATCAAAGTTGAGAATTGAGAAAAATGTCGTAATACCCCCTTTTTGGACATTTTCGAATACATTTCGGGAACATTTTTTTGCTGTATTTGATCGGAATGGCATGCTTGCAGTCCCCTAAGATTCGAATTAATTTAACCTCAGAGGTTTTCTTAAAAAATTGTCAAAAAGCCCGATTCTGCGAGTGCTTAAAAATCGACCTCCAAAGGGTCTATCTCCGAAATAATTGCACAACTTCCGACGGGGGAAGGTGAAAGAGAACAGCAAAAAGAGGAATAAGTAGTTGGATTCACTCCGATAGGTCGAAACGTTCTCAAGTTACGGGAGATCAAAGTTGAGAATTGAGAAAAATGTCGTAATACCCCCTTTTTGGACATTTTCGAAAACATTTCGGGAACATTTTTTTGCTGTGTTTGATCGGAATTGCACGCCTGCAGTCCCCTAAGATTCGAATGAATTTAACGTCAGAGGTTTTCTTAAAAAATTGTCAAAAAGCCCGATTCTGCGAGTGCTTAAAAATCGACCTCCAAAGGGTCTATCTCGGAAATAATTGCACAACTTCCGATGGGGGAAGGTGAAAGAGAACATCAAGAAGAGGAATAAATAGTTGGATTCACTCCGCTAGGTCGAAACGTTCTCAAGTTACGGGAGATCAAAGTTGAGAATTGAGAAAAATGTCGTAATACCCCCTTTTTGGACATTTTCCAAAACATTTCGGGAACATTTTTTTGCTGTATTTGATCGGAATTGCACGCTTGCAGTCCCCTAAGATTCGAATGAATTTAACGTCAGAGGTTTTCTTAAAAAATTGTCAAAAAGCCCGATTCTGCGAGTGCTTAAAAATCGACCTCCAAAGGGTCTATCTCCGAAATAATTGCACAACTTCTAAGGGTGGAAGGTGGAAGAGAAGATCAAGAAGAGGAATAAGTAGTTGGATTCACTCCGATAGGTCGAAACGTTCTCAAGTTACGGGAGATCAAAGTTGAGAATTGAGAAAAATGTCGTAATACCCCCTTTTTGGACATTTTCGAAAACATTTCGGGAACATTTTTTTGCTGTATTTGATCGGAATTGCACGCTTGCAATCCCCTAAGATTCGAATGAATTTAACGTCAGAGGTTTTCTTAAAAAATTGTCAAAAAGCCCGATTCTGCGAGTGCTTAAAAATCGATCTCCAAAGGGTCTATCTCCGAAATAATTGCACAACTTCCGATGGGGGAAGGTGAAAGAGAACATCAAGAAGAGGAATAAGTAGTTGGATTCACTCCGATAGGTCGAAACGTTCTCAAGTTACAGGAGATCAAAGTTGAGAATTGAGAAAAATGTCGTAATACCCCCTTTTTGGACATTTTCGAAAACATTTCGGGAACATTTTTTTGCTGTATTTGATCGGAATTGCACGCTTGCAGTCCCCTAAGATTCGAATGAATTTAACGTCAGAGGTTTTCTTAAAAAATTGTCAAAAAGCCCGATTCTGCGAGTGCTTAAAAATCGATCTCCAAAGGGTCTATCTCCGAAATAATTGCACAACTTCCGATGGGGGAAGGTGAAAGAGAACATCAAGAAGTGGAATAAGTAGTTGGATTCACTCCGATAGGTCGAAACGTTCTCAAGTTACGGGAGATCAAAGTTGAGAATTGAGAAAAATGTCGTAATACCCCCTTTTTGGACATTTTCGAAAACATTTCGGGAACATTTTTTTGCTGTATTTGATCGGAATTGCACGCTTGCAGTCCCCTAAGATTCGAGTGAATTTAACGTCAGAGGTTTTCTTAAACAATTGTCAAAAAGCCCGATTCTGCGAGTGCTTAAAAATCGACCTCCAAAGGGTCTATCTCCGAAATAATTGCACAACTTCCGATGGGGGAAGGTGAAAGAGAACATCAAGAAGAGGAATAAGTAGTTGGATTCACTCCGATAGGTCGAAACGTTCTCAAGTTACGGGAGATCAAAGTTGAGAATTGAGAAAAATGTCGTAATACCCCCTCTTTGGACATTTTCGAAAACATTCCGGGAACATTTTTTTGCTGTATTTGATCGGAATTGCACGCCTGCAGTCCCCTAAGATTCGAATGAATTTAACGTCAGAGGTTTTCTTAAAAAATTGTCAAAAAGCCCGATTCTGCGAGTGCTTAAAAATCGACCTCCAAAGGGTCTATCTCCGAAATAATTGCACAACTTCCAAGGGTGGAAGGTGGAAGAGAAGATCAAGAAGAGGAATAAGTAGTTGGATACACTCCGATAGGTCGAAACGTTCTCAAGTTACGGGAGATCAAAGTTGAGAATTGAGAAAAATGCCGTAATACCCCCACTTTGGACATTTTCGAAAACATTTCGGGAACATTTTTTTGCTGTATTTGATCGGAATTGCACGCTTGCAGTCCCCTAAGATTCGAATGAATTTAACGTCAGAGGTTTTCTTAAAAAATTGTCAAAAAGCCCGATTCTGCGAGTGCTTAAAAATCGACCTCCAAAGGGTCTATCTCCGAAATAATTGCACAACTTCCAATGGTGGAAGGTGAAAGAGAACATCAAGAAGAGGAATAAATAGTTGGATTCACTCCGATAGGTCGAAACGTTCTCAAGTTACGGGAGATCAAAGTTGAGAATTGAGAAAAATCTCGTAATACCCCCTCTTTGGATATTTTCGAAAACATTTCGGGAACATTTTTTTGCTGTATTTGATGGGAATGGCACGCTTGCAGTACCCTAAGAACGTAACAAACTCAGTTCGAATAAATTTAACATCTCAAGAGGTTTTTTAAAAATGGTCAAAAAACGTGTTTCTAAAATTGCTTAAAAATCGTCCTCCGAAGGGATCTCTCTTCGAAAATATTGCGCCTATGAAACTTCCGATAGGAGGTAAAAAAGGACATCAAGAAGAGTGAAAAATAGTTAGATTCACTCCGATTGGTCGAGGGGTTCTCAACTTACAGGAGGTCAAAGTTGAGAATTGAGAAAAAGTCGTAATGGGTGGTATTATGGACATTTTCGAAAAGAAATCGCAAAAACATTTTTTTGCTGCAAGTAATAGTACAATTGAATGAAGATTGTGTCCCAGAATCAAATCACGATGTAGGGGAAATCGGCAGAATTGGGACAAGGCAGCAAAACGTACAATTACCTCTTCGTTAACGTCTCGTCTAATTAATCATTAAACTTCATCAGTTCATCTCTAGAGTGCATCTTGTGGGTGCAAAGTCTCGGGTTGCCCCCTTTTAAACATTAATTATTCCGCGTCTAAAGTTATCTTCGAGCGACCTCTATCATAGTTTTAGCTAAATAAAAGCCTTGGAGAAATTAAGCCATTTGAAATGTCTGACTAGGTATATATAGACAATGGTATCATTATTAATAAGAGAAAATAATTGCTGTTGTGGGGAAATAGGCGGTCAAAGAAGTTGTTACTGACTTTTTCAGTCAAATTGGTTTGTAGGTGACAGCGGAAATTAACCGTGGAATTTTTCTCTGAAATTTTTCTAAATTACACTCTTCTCATGGAAAAACTTATGAATGAGGAAAATATTCGTCAAAATTTCACAAAAGTGGACGTGGCACCTCAAAAAAAATTCGCGCTGTGTTTTTCCCCGGCCCCCCTCACCCCTATAAGGAAGGCTAGATCCGTCACCGCAAATGACGTAATTCTAAAATTCTGACTATTTATTAGGGATGTGATAACACCGGATGCATTCGTTTACACCGACATAGGTTGAATATGCACCCGGTGCATTCGATTCGCGTCGTTGCGAAATCAACTTACACGTTATCACGCTGCCATGTTGTCAGCCTGCACATAAGATGAACAATAAGACTTTTCGGAAATGGTAGTCCTGGATCGGATTGATCCTTACAGCTAATTTTTATTTTTTAGAATAACAAATGAGTTAACGTTATATAATTTTAATAAACATATACATACGGAGTGTTCATTATAAAACTTCATCTAGCAGGCTATGAAATTTTGACAGAAAAGGATGACATAATCAAAGTAAATGGACTTTTGTTTCTCCATCCTTTTCTTTTGACATTTCACAGCCAACTAGATGAAGTTTTAGATTGAACACTCCGTATACTTCTCTCAAACTTTCACATTTTACTCAGCTACTCATATTGTAGATATAATAATCCAGATACACATTTGTCTTACATTGTTTGCTGCAGCAGAGCCAGGTAGGAATATGTAGTTTTTGCCACCTAAAAGCATTAGTCATCAAAGAAGAAGACACTCCAAAAAGAATACCATTCTATCTACCGTAAACAACAGCACGTAATTGGCATGGCCCATGGGCAATGCATCTAGAGCAACTTCATGTTGACCTCTTTGTATAATAAACTGAATCCATTTTCTGATTTTCCTGCTGCACTCGTACCAATTACTTAGATAAACTGAACGGCCTACCTCTACCATCTATGAAATTTTTATGTCAGAACTTCTATGAATACCTTTTATTTAACTTACATTGTCTTCGATAAGTTGGCCAGAATGACATATTACGGTAATAAGAAAGAGGTACCCTGATATGTATACCAAATATGTAGTGCCTCCATCCTATAAGTACTTCAGTATTAATAACAACTATGATTGCAAATTTTTTATTGAAAAACCTACCTTTATGTATTGATAACCAAGAAACGCTAATGTGACCGCTACCAGCAACGAAATGTGGGAAAGAGTTTTCTTGTAAATGCTATTAAACTTATGGCATAACCTGAATAAAATTGTTTAATAATTAACTTATGGATTATGATGAACAACTTACCTAATGGTGTCTTCGTGGTAATTCACCCAGTTTACAACCTCTTGAATCTGGACTTCTTCGTTGGTTACATTGCAAACTTTTGCAAATCGCAGACATAGATCATCAGCACGGTCTGCGATAAATCTACTCGCATGGTATACCATGGAAGTTATAAAGACTATGGCCGCCAAGAAGTAGGAGGACCCCATTTGGTAAACCACCAATAAGCGCTTTCTCAAGGGTGTAAGCTCTACCATTGATGGCCACCATGTAGGATTGAAGACCCCACAAATTCGTTTGCCTTTAGACTGCTAAATTAGACCACCGCCAAATGGCGTTTACATACTTAATGGTGCCTGCTAGACTGTCTAACTAACCTGTTCACACTTTCCTTCACCTAATATTATAGCAGTTGTGTAAACAATTAAACCGCCAGTAATATAAATCAAAAGTATTTTTGCTATCCAATCTCCAAGCACTTTAACTTTGTCAAACTGGGGGGACTTTCCGAATTGTTGAACTGACTCCAATAAGTCAAATAGCTCGTTCCACTCCTTGTTGTGCAAGCCGAAGAGGAAACAGCCTAGGATTACACCACTATGTCCCACAAGGTAGGCAACGTTTTCAGGAATTACATCATAGTTACTTACTAAAAAATATCTCGAATTACGGTGTTGCGTCCAATCATTTACACGTTCTATTACTTAGGATGTTTGTCAGTAAATTAAGTAAAATATTGACTGCGTTTCCACCCCAAACCAATATCCAAAGGTAGGAGAGATATCTGGATAAATTACTATCCGGATTAGAGAACTTCAGGCCAACAAAAACTAGAGCAATATGGTACAAAAGGCGATTAGAGGATGTAGACATTTATATTATCAGAAAACGATTGTTTAGAAGTGAGGTCAGTGAGAACAATGGCCTAAAATATCGCCTTTACCCTATTTCGGTACAAACTTTAATTGCTAAGCTATTGAAAAATAATTTTGAAGGACTTAATTATTTATTGAGTATCGAATATTGTGCCATAAAAAGTAAAACAAGAACTTAATAGTTTGTTTATTCCGATGTTTGGCAAAAAATATAGAAGAGATCAGGTTGAAGCAAAAAGTTAAATGGGATAAAATTAGATGTCTACTCTCTATTAAAATACTTTATCGACTCTACACTATCTTTCTATGCACTTTCAAGATTAACAAACAAAATTAGGCTTTGGAAATGTGGTAAGCGTAACAGGGTCAAAAAAGCTCCTAACAAAATTTAAAAAATTATCGAAACCCTGGAAAAATGCAAGAAGCTTCGATAATTGTGCAAATCTTGTCAAAGTGGGGTGACTATAAATGAGAAAACCGTTCCCTAAGAAGGAGCTGCACAAACAATTAAAAAATAACAGTTTTTAGTGGAATTTTTTTTTTCAAACTCTAGTCGATATAACGTTCAAAATAAAGAAATTAGTGCTCAGGGAACGAAAACACTTTATGTCATGAAAATTTTCATACTCAGACCACTGTTCTTGGATTGCTAACAAGTGGAGAAACCCTCCGCTAGATGGCGCCGTATGGCACTCGTGTGTCACAATGGCGGCAGATACTTAATCTTACGGACGAAACTGTTTTCTTAGTTCATTATAAAAAAACAACTTTATAACTTTTCATTCAAAAATAGAAAATACTCACCTGCTTACAGTTTTTTATCTACTATTACAAAAGTTACGTAAATTATCAAGAGGCAGGTAAAGTAATACAAAAAAAATTTTGTTATTAAATCACCTAAGACTTTGGTAGTTTATCACCCTCTAGGAATTTCGCAAATTGTTACACTCACGTCAACTCAAACAGCTCAAACTAATTTTTGTGGTGCAAGCGAAGAGGAACCATCCAAGGAACCTGACACTGCGGCCGACAGGTAAAAGGTAGTTTTTCTTACAGTACAAGAATAAGTCAATAATGACATTTCCTATAAGTCCCAACATTACCTACTTTCAAATAATTCGTAATTATTGGAAAATAGTAACCAAGAGCCACAAAAAAATGTAAAGTTGTATATAGGTATAATTATACTTTTCTAAAAACCATATTCCCACGTAAGTCGATGACAACTAATCGAAACTATGTAAATGACAAACCCAGGCACGTTATTCTAATAATTAACCAATCAAAATATTGGTTTCCACAATAAAATACATTGATAAATGAAACAGACACTTGTTACATCTTGCGCGTTATATGCTGCTTACATGTCAGACCAGGGCTTATAGACGTCACTGGCTCGCTGTTAAAAGTCACCTAGTTGTCACTTTTTATTAAATTACCATTCCAAAACAGCTGTTTTTGACAAGCTTTTTTGACGGGCATACAAACAGGATAGTCAGACATACCGAACTTTCTGTGATTATACGGAATTGATGAATATGAATCCACAATGCAATGTCGTTTGTTCTTTTAGGGTGATATATCCTCATTAAAATAATATTTTTTTGTTATTACTCGCATTTTATTAACATTATCGTCAGCTTTATATAACTTATACTGACACAAAATTAAATTATACTAAAAAAAAGTAGTAAGAACCAGTGTTGCCAGATCTACTGTTTCAAAAAGAGATCTACTGTTTTCACCACCTAGCTACTGTTCTACTGTTTTCAATATGGCATCTACTGTTTTTTTTTTATTATTTTGTCATATTTCGCTTTTACTGCGAAATATATTGCATGTATATTATAACTTTTTATATTTTTAAGTAACTCGAAAAGCAAATAAAACGAATATTTATATTTATTATCATTACAAAGTGAAACTGAGTATTGAATTATCAAAGGCTCTAAGTGCACTTCCATAAGGCATTGGAAGTCACGTGAAGCTATTATGTCAATCAATGTTATAGGATATATGGACAGAGCAAACAAATGCCAAATATGTCCCAAAAAATCGTCCCGTTTTTTGGCCAGAAGTCCGCCATTTTTAAGGTATCCGTGACGCAATTTTATCGACAGAGCACATCAATCGGAGAATCAAACGAATTATTTGAAATAAGATGTCAGATGAAAGAAAAATGTACTTTTTCGTTCAAGGTCATTTGCAAAAGCATTCAAAAATTAAGTATTTGCACCAAGACAATCAAAATCCTCTCAAAACTTTAAAAAAAAATTTTTTGGTTCAAAATGAAAAAAAAACTACTTTTCCGTCGAGTTAAAAAAAAATCACACAAAAAACGTTTTGTAACAATTAAAACGCAATTTTTTCTTAAATTTTAATTAAACTTAATTTGTGGACTAAAATCTCAAGTTTTGCTTCAAAAGTAACTGAAAAAATCTCCTTTTTTTTAGTAAAATCGGTACTGAGACAAAAATTCACTTTTTGGAAAAAATGATTACACAATTTAATTTATTGGGCCAAAATTGATCAAAATAGCCCTAGTTAATAAAAAAATCTGTTTTATTCGTTCCTTTTATCGTCACAATTGGTTAAAGCCGTCACAATTCGTTCAATCAATAGATATAGTTTTAGTTAAAAAAAATCACACAAAAAACGTGGTTGTAACGATTAAAACGCATTCTTCCTAAAATTTTAATGAAACTCAATTTGTTTACTAAAATCTTAAGTTTTGCTTCAAAATCAACTGAGAAAATTTTGTTTTTTAATAAAATTGGTGCTTGGACAACAATTCACTTTTTCGAAAAAATAATTAAAAAATTTAATTTCTTGGGCAAAATTGATCAAAATAGCCATAGTTAACAAAAAAAATCCGTGTTTATTCATTTCTTTTATTGTCGTAATTGATTAAAACCGTCACAATTCGTTCAATCAAAAGATATAATTTTTGGTTTAAAATAAAAAAATACATTTTCGTTTGGTTAAAAAAATTATTCAAAAACGATTTGTAACGATTAAAAACCATCTTTTTCAAAAAAAGTGTAAAAGAAGTGCAAAAAAATCGTAAAAAAGTGCGTTTAGAAACGAAAATTATTTTGTAACCAAACAAAGTGTAAAAAAAGTGTAAAAAAAAATTTTAAGAAGAACTAAAAAAAATGCAAAAAAGTGTAACAAAAGTGTAAAGAAAAATTTAAAAAAAAGTGTAGAAAAGAGGGTAGAAAAAAAGTGTGTTAACAAAAAGGTGTACAAAGTGTAGAAAAAAGTGTGAGAAAAATTGTAAAAAAAAGTGAAAAAATGTTAAAAAGTGTAAAAAAAGTGTAAAAATAAAAGGAGTTTTTTTTTAAGTGCATTTAGAAACAAAAATTGTTTTGTAACAACACAAAAGTGTAAAAAAAGTGTAAAGAAAAAATGTAGAAAAAAGGGTAGAAAAAATTATAAAAGAAGTGTGATAAAAAGATGAAAAAAAAATGGTAGAACAAATTATAAAAAAAAAACGTGTAAAATAAATAGGTGTGAACAAAAGGTGTAGAGAAAACGCGCATGTTCTTGACTGTTTGGTTTTCACTCTAATCTCGTTCTAAACTTCCCTAAAAAAGCCAAATTTGCATTTTTAGAGTGTTCAGCAACCGATTTTATCTCTGAATTTACGAACTATTCATCGAAACATGACGATTTTTAATGTTTACTGTTTAATTTCAGGAATCTACTGTGCTTGATTCAGTTTTTCTACTGTTAAGCAATTTCTGCATCTGGCCACACTGGTAAGAACGGTAACACTGCAGCCAGTTTATTAATTATAAAGAACATATTTGTTTTGACGTTTTAGGATTTTCTTCAGTACTTCAGCCACAAAACTATACATTCTGCCTTGTAGCTTTTGCCTAAAAAAGATAATTTATTCAAGATCAAGTTTCAAGTTCCTTGTGACATTTAAATAGGTTGGTCCGCCCATTGCCTTCAGCGGCAAACATGTCAAATGAACAGTGGCGGATCCAGGGGCCGGACGGACATTTTTTCGACTCCTTTTAGATTTCTTTGGGGATAATTATTTGACTGACTGATAAACGCAAACGCACAACTAAAAAGATTCATTTTGACGACTTTCAAAATCTGCATCCGAAGGGGTCTATCTCCGAAAATATTGCACCTACAGAACTTTCTTGGTAGGAGGTGAAAAATGACATCAAGAAGAAGGAAAAACCGTTGCATTCACTGCGATCAGTGGAGGTGTTCTCAAGTTACAGGCGGTCAAAGTTGAGAATTGAGAAAAAAGTGGTAGTACACACAATGTTTCATTCAAGGAACTTGAAAGTCACAACACCCCTCAATTATAAAATCTTATTTTTCGAAAATTTTTCGAATTATACGTATTGATTCAAAATCAATAGGCAGAACGAATGTAAAATCAATTAAATTCAATAAGAGTTTGAAGACTTTTTGATATAATGAAGGTGTTTCTTGCAAACTAACTTAATTCCTGCTTTGGCATGACAAATAATTATAAATCAATTCAATTAAATCGGAATGATAAATTGATTTAATGCGGTTGTTGATTTAATGATTTTGTGGAAAACGCGTTTTATTAATTTGGACTGCTGAAAATTAATTGATATTATATTGATTAATAGTTAAATTAATCAAAATTATTTAAATTCAGTTCAAGAATATTTGATTAATAGCGTTTGCCATTTTTGTGTTTTTTTTTGAGTAGCTGGTAGCGCCTAGATTAATATAATTTTAATTTATTTAATTATTGGTTAACCTATTTTTATTGCTTTTTATTGATTTATTTGTTGAAAAGTCATCATATCTGACAATTCAGTAGTCACATGAATACCCCAGAGTAAAGAATTTCAATGTTTGTTGAAGTGGTTGATTGAGCTTATTGATTTTACTGATTTCGTAAAATGCGCAATTTATCGAATTTGAACTCTTAAAAATAAGTTGTTTTATTAATACAAAAGTCAAACCATTAAATAATCAATTAAATTAAACGAGAGTTTAAAGAACATTTGATTAATAACATTTGACATTTGTGGTTTTGTATTGAGTCGGTGCTTAAATTAATATAATTTTAATTTATTTAATTATTTGTTAACTTAATTATATAGCTTTTTATTTAATTTTTCCAATTTTTTTATTAATAAGGCAACATTTCACTCAAGTAACTTGAAGGTCCCAACACATTCTTCAATTATAAAATCCTGATTTTCGAAAATAACTTTTTCTAATTTTGACATATAAAGTGGCACTTTTCAATACTGATGACAGTGACGTAACGTCCTACTTTTCGTAACTAGTAACTACTTAAGAAAAGTAAAATCTTTCGTAACTAGTGATGAAAAGTTGGTGTCGCCCCCAGTTGCAGGTTTCGGCTGTGGCACACCGTTGCTATAGTTTTACGGTATTAAGTAGATACAAAATGGTTTAAAAGTAAATATTGAAGTTTAATAATAATAATTCTCTCTCTAAGTAGGTATTTGTAGTCAAAATTAGAAAAAATCTTGTATGAAACACGTGACGAAAAACCTTTTTTGTGTATCTCATTCAAATTGCGGGAACTCGCTGCGCTCGTCCCGCAAACATTCATTCGTTACACAAAATCGGACTTTTCGTAACTGGTTACATAAATAGCTATTACGTGTTGATTCAATAGGCACAACAAATATAAAATCAATTAAATTAAATAAGAGTTGGAAGACATTTTGATTTATTGAAGATGTCTCTTGCAAACGAACTTAATTATTGCTGCAGCATGACAAATTATTACAATTCAATTCAATTAAACCAGAATGATAGATTAATTGAATGGGATTGTTGATTTAATGATTTTGTGGAAAGTGCGTTTTATTAAATTGAACCATTAGAAATTAGTTAATCAAAAAATTGGATCAATAGGCAAATTAATCAAAATCAATTAAATTCAGTTCAATTAGTCTTCAATTTCAAAAGAATATTTGATTCATCGCATTTGCCATTTTAATGTTTTGTATTGAGTAGATGCCTAAACTAATATAATTTTAACTTGTTTAATTATTGGCTAACTTATTCATATCGCTTTTTATTGATTTATTGGTTGAAAGTCACCATATCTGACAATTCAGTAGTCACATGAAAACCCCAGAGTCAACAATTTCAATGTTTGTGGAGGTGATTGATTGCGCTTATTGATTTTACTTATTTCGTAAAATGCCCAATATATTGAATTAAAATTTTAAAAAATAAGTTGTTTTATTAATACAAAAGTCAAGCCATCAAATAATCAATTAAATTAAGCGGTAGTTTAAAGAATATTTGATTAATAGCATTTACCATTTTTGTGTTTCGAATAGAGTAGTTGCCTGACTTTAAGTTATTTAATTATTGATTAATTTATTGACATTGTTTTTATTGAACAAAATTTTTGCAAATCGTCATATCTGACATTTCATTAGTCACCTGTCAACTTAAAAACAACCGTAGTAAACAATTTCAAGTATTGATGCGCTGATTGCTTTAAATTTTAGTTTTGTGACTATTAAAAATGAGTTGACTTATAGTAACATATAAAGAGGTTTTTTTTAAAAATGGTCAAAAAACGCCATTCTAAAAGTGCTTAAAAATCGACCTCTGAAGGGGTCTATTTCCGAAAATATTGCATCTATGGAACTTCCGATGATGAGAGGTGAAAGGATGTGAAAACATTAAGTAGAGGACAAACAGTTGGATTCACTCCGATCGGTTGTGGCTTTCTCAAGTTATAGGCGTTCTAAGTTGACAATTAAGAATAAAATCGTAATACCCTCCCCCATTTTTAAATATTTTCAAAAAAATTTCGGACATATTTTCTTGTTGTTTTTGATCGGAAGGGCGCGCTTGCAATCCGCTAAGAACGTAACAAACTCAATTCGAACGAATTTAACCTCTAAAGAGGTTTTTCAAAAATGGTCAAAAAAAGTGATTCTAAAAGGGCTTAAAAATCGACCTACGAAGGGAGCTATCTTCGAAAATATTGCGCCTACGGTACTTCCAATGGTGGGAGGTGAAAGAGGATATCAAGAAGAGGAAAAAACAGTTGGACTCCGATCGGTCGAGGCGTTCTCAAGTTATAAGGGGTCAAAAAGGTTGTTACTGATTTTCTCAGTCAAAATGAGTAGCGGAAAAGGTGAAAAAGAAAAAAAAGATGACAGCGGAAATGAACCGGTCTAGACACTGTGGAATTTCCGCTTAATTTTTTTCAAAAAACACTCCTCTTATAAAATATATAAATTTATGCATAAGGCAAATATTCGTCAAAATTTATCAAAAAAAAGGGCGTGGCACCTAAAAAAATGTTTGCGTTATTTTTTCCCCCTCCCCCCTTCACAAAAGGATAGAAGGATGTAATAACATCGGATGGAGGACACCCCCATACCATAGGGAGAATATGCACCCCTATAGCATCCGGTGCATTCGATTTGCCTCGTTGCGGTATCAACTTAAGTTATCATGTTGCCATTGTCAGGCAGCACATCAGACGAACAATAAGACTTTTCGAAAATGGTAATCCTGGATCAGATTGATCCTTACAGCTGATTTTTATTTTTTAGAATGTCGAATGGGTACACTAATTCAGAGTACACTAATGGAGACACATTTGTATTACATTGTTTGCTGCAGTAAAGCCAGGTAGGAATATGTAGTTTTTGCCACCTTAAAGCATTAGTCATATAAGAACAAGACACTCCAAATAGAATACCATTCTATCTACCGTAAGCAACAGCACGTAATTGGCATGGCCCATGGGCAGTGCATCTAGAGCAACTTCATGCTGACCTCTTTGTATGATAAACTGAATCCATTTTCTGATTTTCCTGCTGCACTCGTACCAATTACTTAGATAAACTGAATGGCCTACCTCTACCATCTATGAAATTTTTATGTCAGAACTTCTAAGATTACCTTTTATTTAACTTACCCTGTCTTCGATAAGTTGGCCAGAATGACATATTACGGTAATAAGAAAGAGGTATCCTGATATGTATACCAAATATGTAGTGCTTCCATCCTATAAGTCCTTCAGTATTAATAACAACTATAATTGCAAATTTTTTATTGAAAAACCTACCTTTATGTATTGATAACCAAGAAACGCTAATGTGACCGCTACCAGCAACGAAATGTGGGAAAGAGTTTTCTTGTAAATGTTATTAAACTTATGGCATAACCTGTATAAAAATCGTTTAATAGTAAACTTATGAAAAGTGGAATGTGATGAATAACTTACCTAATGGTGTCGTCGTGGTAGTTCACCCAGTCCACAACCTCTTGAATCTGGACTTCTTCGTTGGTTACATTGCAAACTTTTGCAAATCGCACACATAAATCATCAGCACGGTCTGCGATAAACCTACTGGCATGGTATACCATTGCAGTTACAAAGACTATGGCCGCCGTGAAGTAAGAGGACCCCATTTGGTAAACCACCAATAACCGCTTTCTCAAGGGTGTAAGCTCTACCATTGATGGCCACCATGTAGGATTGAAGACCCCACAAATTCGTTTGCCTTTAGACTGCTAAATTAGGCCACCGCCAAATGGCGTTTACATACTTAATGGTGCCTGCTAGACTGTCTAACTAACCTGTTCACACTTTCCTTCACCTAATATTATAGCAGTTGTGTAAGCAATTATACCGCCAGTAATATAAATCAAAAGTATTTTTGCTATCAAGTCTCCAAGCACTTTAACTTTATCAAACTGGGGGGACTTTCCGGATTGTTGAACTGACTCCAATAAGTCAAATAGCTCGTTCCACTCCTTGTTGTGCAAGCCGAAGAGGAAACAGCCTAGGATTACACCACTATGTCCCACAAGGTAGGCAACGTTTTCAGGAATTACATCATAGTTACTTACTAAAAAATATCTCGAATTACGGTATTGCGTCCAATCATTTAAACCTTCTATTACTTAGGATGTTTGTCAGTAAATTAAAGAAAATATTGACTGCGTTTCCACCCCAAATCAATATCCAAAGGTAAGAGAGATATCTGGATAAATTACTATCCGGATTAGAGAACTTCAGGCCAACAAAAATTAGAGCAATATGGTACAAAAGGCGATTAGAGGATGTAGACATTTTTATTAGCAGAAAACAACGATTGTTTAGGAGTGAAGATAGTGAGAACAATGATCTAAAATATCGCCTTTACCCTATTTATAATCTTTAATTGCAGAGCTATTGAAAAATAATTTTAAAGGACTTAATTATTTATTGAGTATCGAATATTGTGCCATATAAAGTAAAACAAAAACTTAATACTTCCTTTATTCCGAAGTTTGGCAAAGAATATACAACACAATCAGCAGTCTGTACAACACACAACAGTCCGTTGGCAAGTAAAGTGCTACAAAAAAATGTTCTTATGAAATCTCCTAAGACTGACTTTATCATACTCTAGGGATGTCGCAAATTGTTGTACTCACGTCAAGTCAAACAGCTCACACAAATTGTTGTGGTGCAAGCCGAAGAGGAAGCATCCAAGGAATGTGCCACTATGGTACATTAGTATTACATTAGACAGGTAAAAGGTAGTTTTTCTTACAGTACAAGAAGTCAATAATGACATCTGCTATAAGTTCCACTTTTAGGAACTTTTTAATAATTAATAATTATTGGAAAATAGTAACCAAGAATTTGATATTTATTTAATGAGAAACGAATTCTGGGTCAGAAAGTCACAAAAAATGAAAAGGTATATATTTATACTTTTCTAAGAAAGTACCATTTTCCCACGTAATTCGATGACAACTGAATGGAATTATGTATTATCCATTCACTTATTTTTGTTATCTAGTTACCCTTGAAGCCTTAATTTTTTTTATACCCATCTCCTTTTAGCACATGTTGAGGAGATTCTATAAAAATGTCAAAGTCAATTTTCCAACGCCTACTTGGCAACAATAATAAGTGAATGGCTTATAAATGACAAATCGAGGCATGTTATTCTAATAATTAACGAATCGAAATACTAGTTTCCAAAACAAAACAAATTGTTAAAATGAAACAGACACTAGTTACAATCTTGGGCGTTATATGCTGCTACATGTCAGACCAGAGCTTATAAACTTCACTGGGTCGCTGTCAAAAGTCACCTAATTGTCACTTTATATTAATGACACATTCCAGGTGCCTCATTCTATAGGAAGTTGTGAAAGTGAGAATGAAAATCTTGACATCCTTAATTGCTCAAAAAAATCCATTGACCAATTCTATTGGCCAGAGATTTTCATTTTCACTTTCACACCTTTCTATAGAATAAGTGCTCTGGCCACTGGAATTGGTCAATAAATTTTTTTGACCAATCAACGTTGTCAAGATTTTCATTCTCACTTTCACAACTTCCTACAGAATGAGGCTCCTGAAGCTGTTTTTGACCAGCTTTTTTAAGGGTTATACAAACAGAGTAGTCAGATATACCGAATTTTCTGTGTTTATACGGAAATAATGAATAAGAATCGACAATTCAATGTCGTTTGTTCTTTTAGGATGAGATATTCTCATTAAAACAATATTTTTCTATTATTATTCGCATTTTAATAACATTATCTTTACTGTTATATAAGTTATAACGACATATAAATAAATTAAACGAATGATGCGGTGTTGCCTTATAGCCATCACGCTACTCTATCTTTCTTTATCACACTCGTTTATGTGTATGTATAAAATAACTGACCGTGTTTACACAGGCATTTTTTGATTGAAATGTTGAGTCTATTTGTTATATTTAGTCTGAGGATATTTGTAATTTATAACATATTTTATGGCTTATACGTTCACGTGCAAAATAGGTATAGGGTGTTCGTTATAAAACTTCATCTAGAAGGCTATGAAATTTTGACAGAAAAGGATGACATAATCAAAATAAATGGACTTTTGTTTCTCCATCCTTTTCTTTTGACAATTCACAACCAACTAGATGAAATTTTAGAATGAACACCCCGTACTTTGTTTTGACGTTTTAGGACAATTTTCTTCTGTACTTCAGCTACAAAACTATACATTCTGCCTAAAAGAGACAATTTAGAAATATTTTATTAAAAAGTATAGGGTGTCTTTTGTAAGTGGGTGCGGTATTGCTATCTCCAAAACGGCTGTAGTTACAAGGTCGGTTAAATTAGTAAAAAGTTGTCTTTTGTGGAGACTTTTTGCAAAACATTTACAGTGTTGTCAAATTTTAAGTTTCTGAAATATTTAAAAAATGTGCAAAATTGCAAACATTTTAAATAACTTTTATTTCAAACCTACTGGTGACACAAAAAAGTTTAAAGTACAAAATTTCACTACTCTCTAACCATCTAATCTAAAATTAGACAGCATTTTATCTAAAAAATTGTTTAATAGTCGCTGAAAGTAGTGTTAAGTGATTTTTAAGTGAGTATTGTCACTAAGAAATTGGTTGGTCCACCATATTGCCTTGATGGGCAAATGGCATAATTCTGGAATGATCAATTAGCGGTTTTTATGGCTGGTTGACGGTGTTTCAGGGCTATTTTACCTAAAAAATTGTTTAATAGTCGCTGAAAGTAGTGTTAAGTGATTTGCAATAGAGTATTGTCATTAAGAAATCGGTTGGTCCGCCATATTTCCTTGGGGGGCAAACATGTCAAGTGACATAATTCTGGAATGGTCAATTACCAGCCGTCTTTATGCCTTGTTAACGGTGTTTCAGGGCTATTTTATCTGAAAAATCGTTTAATAGTCGCTGAAAGTAGTGTTAAGTGATTTCTAGGTGAGTATTGTCATTAAAAAATCGGTTGGTTCGCCATATTGCCTTGAGGGACAAACATGTCAATTGACTTAATTCTGGAATGGTCAATTACTAGCGGTCTTTATGTCTTGTTGAAGGTGTTTCAGGGCCATTTTTATCTAAAAAATTGTTTAATAGTCACAGAAAGTAGTGTTAAGTGATTTTTAGGTGAGTATTGTCATTAAGAAATCGGTTGGTCCGCCATATTGCCTTGGGGGACAAACATGTCAAATGATGTAATTCTGGAATGATCAATTAGCGGTCTTTATGCTTGTTGACGGTGTTTCAGGGCTATTTTATTTAAAAAATTGTTTAATAGTCGCTGAAAGTATTGTTAATTGATTTTTAAGGCGGTATTGTCATTAAGAAATTGGTTGGTCCGCCATATTGCCTTGATGGGCAAACATGTGAAATGACGTAATTCTGGAATGATCAATTAGCGGTTTTTATGGCTGGTTGACGGTGTTTCAGGGCTATTTTACCTAAAAAATTGTTTAATAGTCGCAGAAAGTAGTGTTAAGTGATTTTTAGGTGAGTATTGTCATTAAGAAATCGGTTGGTCCGCCATATTACCTTGGGGGAAATATGTCAAGTGACATAATTCTGGAATGGTCAATTACTAGCGGTCTTTATGTCTTGTTGACGGTGTTTCAGGGCTATTTTTATCTAAAAAGTTGTTTAATAGTCACAGAAAGTAGTGTTAAGTGATTTTTAGGTGAGTATTGTCATTAAGAAATCGGTTGGTCCGCCATATTGCCTTGGGGGACAAACATGTCAAATGAGGTAATTCTGGAACGATCAATTAGCGGTCTTTATGCTTGTTGACGGTGTTTCAGGGCTATTTTATTTAAAAAATTGTTTAATAGTCGCTGAAAGTAGTGTTAAGTGATTTTTAAGTGAGTATTGTCATTAAGAAATCGGTTGGTCCGCCATGTTCCCTTGGGGAACAAACATGTCAAGTGACATAATTCTCGAATGGACAATTATTAGCGGTCTTTATGTCTTGTTGACGGTGTTTCAGGGCTATTTTTACCTAAAAAATTGTTTAATAGTCGCTGAAAGCAGTGTTAAGTGATTTTTAAGTGAGTATTATCATTAAGAAATGTCCCAAATATAGTTTTGTGTGGCTGTGGTATAGTTCTAATGGACGCACGCAGTGTTGCTACTTGCAGGTATAAATTGTTGAAAACTAAAAAAACTCACACCAGAATATTCTTGAAAATAAACAGTGGACATTCAAAATCTCTCAAATTTTTTTGAAAAATTTAATTATTTAAGACCACAATTATTCGAACAGCTTATTAAAAGCTGAGAGGAATGTATGTGCAACTAATCGATTTTATAAAGCTTTAAATGTTCAAAATTCAATTTTTTTATCCCAACTTTCCCAAAAAATGTTAAATGTAGATGTGCGCATTCAGAAAACTTTTTTTCTACACTTTTTTTTTAATTTTCTTTACTCTTTTTTTTTGCACTTTTTTTTTAATACTTTTTTATACTTTAATTTGGTAAAAAAATAATTTTTGTTTCTAATCGCATTTCAAAAAATACACACGCTTTTTTTCTAGACTTGCTTTTTATATTTTTTCACACTTTTGTTACAATTTTTTGCACCATTTTACAAATTATTGAAGTGCAATAGGTATACCCTTGTCCGGGGAAACAATGCTGAGTGTTTTGAATATGTTGATTCTGAGGAAAAATATTGTTTATGCTGTTCATGTGTTCGTTGGATAAAGTTCATGTGATTGTTGTGTTCATCGGATAAAGTCTTTTAGGGATACTCATCAGTACAGCACAAAAAATTGTTCCGATTTTATATTGAACCAGAAGTGTAGAACTAGTCAGTTGCTTAATTCTGCGCTGTGTAAAGGTTTATATGATTTTATTTTTAATATGTTGCCCACTGATATTAAGAACTGTGATAACCTAAATTCATTTAGAAGGGCGCTAAGAAAATTTATCTTAGTTTAAGTTTTACATTTTGATTGAAGGCTTGGATTCTGTTTTAAATTGTGAGTATAAAAAATATGAAATTTTTATTTGACAATTTTAAGTTATTAGTTTTAGATTTTGAGTTTTATGTTTTTGCAATTTAAATATAGTTGCAGTTTTATTAAAGTTGTAAAGGTGATTTTATAGCGTTATGTAAAAGATTTTTATTTTTTTTACCTATTTTTACTTTAAAGTTTTATTCTACTTAGTTTTACTTTTAGTTGTTAAGGTTATTTCTTACGTTACATTGATTGTTTTTGGTCTCCAATCTACATGTAATTATTTTTTGTATGAGTTTTTTTTATATAGCTTTATGCCAAATAAATATAATTTTTACTATTATTATTACTTTTTTAACAATTTTTCTTTACACTTTTTTACGTTTTTCTATGCAGATTTTTAACACTTTTTCTAAAAAAAATTTTTGGCATTTTTTACACTCTTGTTTGGTTACAAAATAATTTTTGTTTTAAACGTACTTCAAAAAACACAGAAGCTTTTTTTCTAGACTTTTTTTGCAATTTTTTAAAACTCTTTTTACACCTTTTTTAATACCCATTTTTTTATAATTTTTCTTACGTTTTTTTTCTACATCTTTTTTCTCAAATTTTTTTATAATTTTTCCTACCTTTTTTCTACACTTTTTTTACGCTTTCTTTGCACTTTTTGTACACTTGTTTTACACTTTTTTTTGCATTTTTTTTAACACATTTTATGAAGTGATTTTTTCCTCCAGTTTGGAACAATACTTAATGTTTTATACCACATATTGCATTTCGTTAAAATTGCGAGAAATAAGGCGCTTTATTCGTTACAAAACGTTTTTTGTGTGATTTTTTTTACTAAAAAATTGTCTCAATTTCTTCAACCAACTTTACACTTATAAAATTCATGTTTTTTCCTCTTTTATGATATATTTTAAGTTTCAAACATCTCATCAATTTAAATTTCAACAATTTAAAATGTTGCATTTCTTTACTAGTTACTAGTCGACTTACTGGTGAAGGTGGCAGGTGGCATATAAAAAACGAAGTTTGTTGACGTTTTTAAATGCAGAGCAACCAAGTCTTTTTCTGGTTAATTCAGTTTTACTTTTTCTGGTTATGTTAGTTTAGTGGCACTTTTTTCGTTTAGGTTAGTTCAGATAATTTTAAGAAACGCGGGTCCGTGAGCTAGTTTTCCTAGTTAGGTTAGTTCAGTTACTTTAGGTTAGCTCAGGTTAGTTCATTTCTACTCTATATGTTAAGGTTAGAGAATTAGAAGAACTCACGATGCGTTTCCGTAACTTAATTGGTCATATTTGCAAAAGCGTTATGTGTTAAATTAATAAGTCTTTTACGTTTTTCTAATAATAGTAATTTTCTTTTATTTTGTTTCTAGATGCGACCACATAAATGCACTTAATGATGAACTGAATGAATGTATTGTACAACTAGTATCGAAAATTGCACTTTTCACACGAGTGTGACAGTTTAAAATACAATGTCACCAGAGTTTTTTTGAAATTCTAAGTTGTAACCATGAATAAAAATTGACAAAATTTTAAACACCGTGTATACCCAATTTTGATAGTCACAAGTATTTAAAAACCTATTTTTTAACATACTCGTGACAAAAAAAATTAGTGGTCAATAAAATGTAAAAGCGGAATTTTCAATGCGGAAAACAAACTGCAAGAACTTGGATTCCAGACTAAATCAACCCTCCGTATCTTAACCGCATCCTGACACATTCTTAATTGAACATGTAACACGATAAATGGCCCTCTGGAGCGCGAATAAAAACCGAGTCCGACCACAATCAAATCCATTCGTTAAATTGCTTCCAGCCCTTCCGCTGCCACCGGGCAACACTGAAAACACTACGTTTTAGTGTGTGCCAACGCCCGATGTACATTAATTTAGCTATTTGAAGTTTCTTCCTGTATCTCTTTCATTTGTAACGCAATTTTGTTAAATGCCATCCAGTAAAAGACTCGACTAATGACTAATGTTTCATTGGTTATGCCCTATTCAACTTGCTGATTTTGATCAATTAAAATGTTGCAAGAAAGTTTTAAAACTTTCACTCCCTCTTGATTGCGCCCAAATGGATTTTTGCCTAAAATTATTCAAACAAATTAAAAATTCAAAGCTTGGCAGTTTGCTAATTACGCATTCTCCCGCAAAAATCTCCAGGCCACCGGAACACTGGAAAGATAAATTGTCGAGGTTATTTTTCCTCTTTTCCTCCAAACGTCTGGACGGATTATTTTAAAAGAAATTTCTGCCCACTTGGATTTTTCGATATTCAATTTAATCCGAGAAAGCTTTCAGCTAATAAGAGGCCCGAAAAGCACAAATAATTGTTGATTTTTCATTAGAAATTTAATTTATTTTAATCCCACAATAAATTGCCTTTAATAATAAAGGAAATGTAAAGGGAAACCGGCACTTCTCTCTGACTGGCAATTTTTTAAATTTGATTAAAACGTCATGTCTTTTGTTTATTTATTTGGTTGCTAAGCAACCCTCTATTAGTAGATATTTCAACAGTCAATTCGCCCTCTGGGGGAATAGTTACCCAAGCAACAAATAAATTTGAAATTACGTCAATTCAACCTGTCACAAGTCAAGATTTTTTTCTTTATTTTTTCCTTACTTTACTAATTTACTTCGAAGTTAAGTTTACTTCAAAGTCATTAAGACGGTTGGATATTTGTAATTTATAACATATTTGTTATTTATAACAATAAGTTCATTTTTCAAAACAAAAATTACTAACTTTTGACCAAAATTGTTCATTCCTTATTTAATCAAAATTTTCGTGGTGGAATGGCACGCTGGAGCGTCTTAAGTTAGACGCCAGAAGGGCTGTCAACCGATCTACCAAAAAGGGTGCGCAAGAGTGGGATGGAAGCAACGAAGCTCGCAGAGAATTTAAAAAAGAGTTAAGACGAAGCAAAAGACCGAGCTGGCGGAAAATCTGAGGAGAGATGTACTCCCTTCCGTAATCTGCCAACCTTGCCCAATTGCTGAAGTCAGAAAGAGGAAACCAACTAGGTACAATGAAAAAACGGGACGGACATGGACTCTCCATGGAGCGGGGACGCTCCTCCGGTGCTGGTTCCAGTACGGGAGGACTGGATACTTGCAACGCAAGTAGTGACCGACGAAGTCATTAGATGGGCGGTGGGTGAATTCAGTCCATTTAAGGCAGCGGGACCAGCCGGTATAATTCCAGCAATGCTGCAGGAGGGACTGGACAATGTGTTTTATCATAGCGTATAAAGTGAGTCCCACTCCATGGGGAATTTGCATAAGCTGTAAGGTCCGCGTCAAAGTGAGGACCAAATACGCATCAAACTGAGGACCGGCCTTTAATCGATGGGGCACCAGCCATATATGTGATTTATGCTAAATTTAGCCGGACCTCAGAATAGGGTTTCATGGCAAAATTGTTTGTACTGTAGTTCGGAAAACTACCGTAGAGGCGCTGCAACTCGCGTATTAAAGGCGAGCCAACGGAGACATTTTAGTTGTAGATATTTGGTATTTTTTCAATTCTAACGCTTATAACTTTAAAACTGCTCGTTTGACGGGATTTTGTAGTGTTGCGCGTAGGTACAGAAATGAACGGGCTTTCCAAAAATGTGGTCGATTTGGTTGCACATGCGGGGGGGGGGGGGGGGGGGGGGCTGGCTGACCAGTGGCGTACCAAAGTCAAAAATGCGTTTTTTTCACAACCCAAAAGTCTAGCGTCTTTACTGTAACTCCGGGGCTACCGGGGGTATAGGCCTCCCCATGGGGTAGATTTCCTCATATGTGTCGACGATAAATTTTGAAGTCTAATTCCGATAAGTTAAATAGAAAAATCTAGAAAAAATCGCAAATTTGGGACGGGTTTTTGAAAAATATTTTGCAAAGGTCAACTTGTCGGCCTTCTGGACCCCCTTAATTAGACGACTGGCCCAATAACGATGGTACCAGGGGAAAGGTCATATCATTGGCTACTTTTAATCCTATCCCGCCAAAGGCGTCATTTTAATACAGAGTGGTCAAAAAAATGTCCAAAGACAATTAAGGAAAAGTGTCTAAAATATGAAGGTAGTTTTTTGCAATTTTTACGAAAATTATGGAGCGGTCCAGCTTCGGTTGTATATGAGCGAAGACGTGGAGAGAAAAAAAATCAGTTAATAGTTTTGGTGTAGCTCTTATACCGGGTGAGCTACAAAAGTTTTTCTGTGCCGCATTTTTTGCCGATTTTGGTGTACTTTTCTCACATTTCACCCTGTAGATTCGACATTCTCGCAGCAAAATTTAAAATTAAATAATTCAGGGAGGTAGTAGACACATGGGCCCTTGACGGTGCCAAAAATCACGGACCTAGCTTTGAATTTGAAATTTTGACGAATTTTTAAACTTTAAATTTCAAATTGCCACTTTGAGGTATATTTGTCCGGAGACCGCGCATTTAATCGAATGGTTTTCTATCCCAGGGAATACGTTGGAATGTTTTCTTTTTGGGACTTAAAAACCACTTTTAGCTGGGACGTCGCGAAATGCTCTTAATTGAATTTCGAAACGAACGATGCAAAATTTTTCAAATTTTGGCCGAAAATCCCGAATGGTTCCGATTCGCCAGCCACTAACTAGTAATCGGAAGCATTCGGCGGCCGCGCCCTTCTTCAACTGACAGCTGAGATTTCCGAAATGTAAACATTAACTTTAAAGCCTCAGACTAAGGAAAATCGGCCGAAAAGCGTGGAAAACTGTCTGGCCGGGGAAAATTTGAACAGTTCTAGGAAGATTATTGGCAAAATGCCCAGTCCTCGAGGTCGTTTTCACAAAGACTGGTCGATTTGAAAATTTCGCGTCGGGATTCATTTTTGGCTGATGACGTCGAAGACAGAACACGCGGTTTTCGCCCAGACAGTGGCGGTTACAAATTCGGGCAAAAATGTATTTTTTCGATTTTTCGACAGACATGGGCGTAGTTATTATTTTTTGCCATTTCTTCGGCTTTCCCATAAGAAATACACTGTGCAATGCTTTTTAAATAGAACAATATTGATTTCGTCATAAGTAAAAGATGGAGGCGAAAAAAAAATGGCCGTCGTAGACAGGGTAATTTAAAAATGGGGATATCTCTGAAACGAATAAAGTTAGAGAGCTGAAATTTGGTACCATGGTTCAATAGGGAATGGACTGCAAGTTGCCATAGGTGGAAACCTTCTTTATGGTGCCAAACCCATGTGTACCATTAAAGAAATTTTGCATATAAGTTTTCAGGCTTTTGCACGTGTATTTCCCATAAGAAAAACGTTGGGCAATGCGTATTATATGGGTGGAATGTAGATTACGTCATATTTGGGGTACCATTGATGGTACATGGTTCAAATTTGGATGCTGGGTACCTATGGGGCTATCACAAATTGTGATATAGCTGACTCAGCTATCATAGCTACAATAGCTGAGTAACGTTAGTATTTAAAGAACTGGTAATGATACATGGTTCAACTTTGGATGCTGGGTGTCCATGGGAGTACCATGAATAGTAATATAGCAAACATAGCTATGTAGCTGACCATAGCTAGGTTATAGCTGTTTTATGAACCGATGATGATATCACGTTGAAAATCGAACGGTAGGTTTTCCTTATGTAAAATTCGCTAAAAATTACATTTCTAAAAATCCAAGATGGTCGCCTGAAAAGTTTTGGTTTTAAGCCGATATCTCGGGAACGCTTCGAGCTAGAAAGCTGAAATTTGGTATGTGGCTATTTTATGGGACGGGCTAGAGGTCTCTGGGGTCCAGAACCTTGCCGCGGGTACCGAAGGTTCTATTTTGGAAACTTTTTTAATAAAATGACACTTTTTTGCTCCAACTTACTCACTGTTGCTAAAGGGCGCTGAAACCAAATATATCAGACGTTTCGAGTTTATGCTTACTATACGCCATCATCAGGGTATTCTCTTTTATTACAAATATTGCTTTATAAATGTGCCACGCCCAAACAATCAGTGTTTCGTAGATGACTGACAAAATAGCTTTAATGAAGCCCATTCGACTGATGCTAACTGTTCGATTTTATCGTTTCTAGGTTCCGAGATTTAACTGATTCAATTTTTCATTGATAGGGGTAGAGTGACTTTTGCCATTTTATAGCAAAGCCATTTATCACAATAGCACAACAGTGTCTCAGTTAAGTGTGAGCCGTCTCAAATACTGCTCAAAACATTAATTAAAATTTTGCTTAGTTTCATAACGGTCTTATACGAAGTGAAAAACTGTTAAAATTTTGCAAAAATTACCTAATGTTTTTATTTGATCGAACATTACGTCAACTAAATTAAAAACCTTGAACGACAAATTAAGCAGGTATTTTGTGGTCGAGAATGCTCTATTCATCGGTGTCAATAGCATCGTTATACCATGTTCAGTTTTTGAATTATATACTTATAAATATTAAAATGTCGATAAAAAGTCGAAAAATTACGTTTTAGGTGCCATTTTGAAGGGGAAGGAAATTACTGAAAATTCTAAAATTGCAAATTTTTTAGATATTTTTGTCCCCTCTTTCATATGAGACTATTTTTGATAAAATCTATGACAATCGATTTTGGCTAAAAATTTTCACGACTTACCCCTTTGAAAATTTTGAAATTTTTACATTTTGTGTTTTTCTTGGAAACGGTAAGGTTTTTCGATATGCAGGTTAACATGATGTATGAAGAGGTCATTAAGGGCTATCAGATGCATGTGTCAGAAAGAAGATAGCTTTCACGGTTTTTGAGAAAATAAAAAAAGTGCAAAATTTGAACTTTATTTTTGGGCCACCCGTGCTCAGTTACTGTTCTAGGCAGAGCTTCGAAAATAGGCTCTACGTGTAGCTCAGTTCTTTTTCTTCCTTAGCTATTCATATACATTTTCTGATAGATCTTCATCGAAACGAGATATTAGCTGTTAAAGGCAGCTATGCACGATTTTTACCTCAAAATTAAGTTTTTTGGGCCGGTTTGAGAGCCGCATATGTTTAACATAGAATTTTCTATAAGTGTCATTTAAGCCTATAGTAATCTATTTTATTTGTTACGTCGAGTCGATTTATAATGAATAGGACGTTGATTTCTGTTCTAGATAGTATAGGGTGGCTCAAAAATTGATGCAGGAAGCTAATATATGCTAATAATGCAGAAAAGGTCCATAAGCAGTGTGTATTTTACATAGAAAGGATGGATTATTAAGTACGTCGACTAAGCAGAATAAGATGTTAGATATAGGCGACGAAAGCTTTATTAAAACTTACCAATTAAAGCCATTTTATAATTATGCAAGGAGTCTGGTGTTGATATATATGAGTATTTACTGCGAAATAATTCCTTCGCCATTTTATCCACAAATTGTTAAAAAACACTAAAATTATTCTACTTTTTTGGCTCCTCTTATAGCTTTTGGGATAAATCCCATATATATCTAAATAATCATTAAAACGTGATATAAGCTGTTGAAAGCCGAAATTCACGATTTTTATCTAAAAATTTAGGTTTTTGGGCCAATCGGGGAGAGTGTGATATAATCTCATATGCTTAATATAGAAATATCGACTTTTCCTATATAAATCAATAGTAATCGATTTTATTCGTAGGTTCTAGTAGTCGTATGATAAATAGGGCATATATTTACGTTTTGGATAGTATAGAGTGTCCCAAAAAAGTGTTGTAACCTAGAATTTTAGGATTTTTTCATGTAAATTGATATTTGTTAATTTATTGCGTAAGTTCCAGTAGTTTTATGATAAATAGAGCGTTGATTTCTGTTTTAAATAGTATACGGTGTCCCAAATAATGCTGCAACATTTAACTTTAGTTTTTTTTCTTTGACAATATTTTTTTGTAGGTTTTATTCCCTTATTATAAATAGTGCCTTCCCACAGCGTTCGGACTTCCTAAACTATGGGCGATCCGCGCGCGTGGTCTTACCCTACTTTACGGCCTACAAGAGTTGTGAGAGCCGAAGAATTGGCAATAACGCCCAGACCTCATTGAACGCGTTACACAGATATAGAGGTTAGTAGATATAAATATATTTCAAGTTGGAATTTAGCACATTTTTGAATGTATAGACGATCAATGTTATCATTGATTATTGCAATAGTTCAATTACTGAAAATTATTGTATGGAAATTGAAAATATCTGACCGATATTAGACGGATATTTTTTAGTAACAGGTGGCTGGAGATACGATAAGACATTTCGGAAATGACATAAAGCGAATTGATTTTTTTGGCTTGAACAAGAATTTAATTTTTATTTTTACGGCTTACTATACAGTATGTCCAAGATAAGAATTACTCCCATGAGGAGCGCGTCAACCTCAATATTAGTCTTAGTTCTAGTTTAAATGGGAGAAAATTATCGCATTCGAAGTAGCAGTTTTAGAGTGAAAGCACTCAACTACAAAATTATTTTAGAATTCGAGTTTTTAAAAATGGTCGAGAGTTTAAAAAATGGTAACATGTTAAATATGACCTAATAATATGTAAATATAAATTACTAATATGTAAATATGAAGTAAAAATTTCCTTAAAAGAGTAACGTATAACACTAGACATACCAAATCCATAAATAAGTTTGTAATAAAATTGTCTTAAAATCCGCACAAAAAATATTAAAATTGCATTTAAAAAAAAAATGATTATACTAATCAAAACGTCGCTTAATAAAACCAAGAGAGTTGTGTTGAAATTTATTAAAACTTTTAATGAAAAGGGCCTTTAGTTTTTGTCGATCTTTTACTATAACTCGAAAAAATATTTAAAATAAAATTCAAAAGTTTTGTTTCTTTATCGCTTAAAAACCTATAATAATTTTGAAGATTTGTCACATTTAAGCAAATTTGGGTCTGTTAAGGTTTGCGAGATCCCCATGGTGGCCTTTTTATATTGGATACTTTTATCTGTAGAGTTGGCCAATGTCATTTTTTATGGAAATAAAGACAAGTATTTTTAATTATACAGGACCTTTCAGAAATACGCTAAAACTATTTTAAAACAGATTATGCTAATAAAAATAAGAGCAAAACATCATGAACAGGAATAAAAAAAATTAGTAATTACGGAAATCGCGGGCGCTAAAACAATTAACCGATTTATTATGTTCTAAGATATTGTAAGGACGGCTTGAGGTTTTTTCTCTGAAGACCTAGGAAGTGCGGAAAGTGATACTTTTCAGCAAGAGATTGCCTGCCGTTGTTGACAGCAGAGGGGCTTTTCGAATGTATTTGGTACAATACACTTTTCTTTGGAGTGTCAGTTTTACTTTTTCTAATAGCATTATTATTTACATAAAAAAGAGAATATTTTATCTAAAGTGCCTTTGTAATCAGTCATAAAATATAATTTTGTTTTTGTGTTTGAGTGCGCTAAAAATCCTTTACCGCAAATACTAGTGCAGTAATAGTTATTTTCCTAACAAGTGCGCAAAGTAACACTTAGCGCACGCGACTGCCATTGCCCGAACGACGCGAAGCGGAGTTCGGGCAGCAGTGAAATGCGCGAAAGACACTTTGCGCAAGAATTAGAAACAACATTTTTTCTACAACGGTAGAAAAGTCAAGCTGCCAGTAATATGGGACATCTTTAACGATTTTATAAATGACTAAGCTTCACAGTTCTTTTCTGCTACCCTTGTATTGACGGCGTGCGCGAAAGACTTTTGCGCACGTGTCCTATGGCAACCAGTAATTTTTTTTTACGTTGCTATGGGCGACGTGCGAGAAAAATAACCGTGAAAATATGTGTCAGTTTGCATACTGTCAGTAATGCGCGAACCATGTCATATTTTGACGGATGTAGAAAATAGTTACTTTCCTAACAAGTGCGCAAAGTAACATTATCGCGCACGCGACTTCCGTTCGTGCAGCAGTCAAGTGCGCGAAAGACAGTTTGCTCAAGAATTAGGAACAACATTTTTTCTATAACCGTATAAAAGTTCACCTGCCACTAATATGGGACATCTTTAACGATTTTATAAATAATTAGGCTCCACAGTTCTTTTCTGCTACCCCTGTATTGACGCCGTGCGCGAAAGACTTTTTTTCACGTGTCCTATAGCAACAACAAACTTTTTTTTACGCTACTATGGGCGACGTGCGAGAAAGATAACCGTAAAAATATGTGTCAGTTTGCATACTGTCAGTAATGCGCAAACCGTGTAATATTTTGACGGTTGTAGAAAAAAACATTTTTTCTATGAGCGTGCGGTAAAGTCGCTTTACCGCACGCATTTGCATGCGGCAAGTAGCACTTTACCGCTCTTCCATTCTTTACGTGTGCGGTAAAAAATTTTACCGCAAAATCAAATTACATACAATTTAAAGCATTATTAATCTGAGCGTTACTTTTGCATAATTTCATTCTTCTTTTGTTGTTGTTTTTTGCATTTTTTTTGTTGTTGAAGTTTGAAGTTGTTTTGAGTTGAAATAAATTGATTGCGTTTTTCTATACTTATCTGAATGCTTTAGGGTTCAGAGGACATTTATCACTATTAATAAGGTACCTACTACACGTGCGTGCGTGTAGAGGTTAACCCACGTTCATATTTAATTGAACTTACAGAAGACAACAAAATTAACACACATGCGCTCGTAGGATATTAACTATCCACGCCGAGGAATTAAAAGAAAAGTTGGTCCTCACAGGTATTCGAACCCACGACCTTAGTTTCACAAAGTACGAGGTGTTCATTATAAAACTTCATCTAGTTGGCTTTGAAATGTCAAAAGAAAAGGATGGAGAAACAAAAGTCCATTTACTTTGATTATGTCATCCTTTTCTGTCAAAATTTCATAGCCTGCTAGATGAAACCCCGTACATGTGTCAACCACTACACCATGCATTTCTTTTGTTGACATGTGTTAAACCAAAATAAGTTCGAATTGATTACAGTTTGACAAATGTCAGTTTCGGTATTTAAAAATAAATAAATTTACAGAGAAAATAGACAATAGGGACAAAAACCTTCAAAACATATAATCAGAATGGTCTTATCAGACGAAATTTTAGATGCAGCTAATAGGTACCGTCTTCGAGTGACTTATTGTAAAATCATCTCATAAAAACACTTATAAATAATTTCATGGCGTTGACAGGCGTGCGTGTAAAAATTTGTAACGCAAGCGAATTTAAAGGACTAAAGCTACATTTACATTCACTTCGAAGTCGAATTTGTTATGAAAATAATGATATTGACATACGGATATCAATACTGTCATTTACATTAGAAATAATTTCAAGTTGACTTCAAAGGGCACTTTGAAGTGCGTCTAGCTGCTTGAAAACTGCAAGCAGAATCGTAAATTTATAGGTTAGGTTGTGAGTTTGTTTATATTTTTGAATTTTTCAATTTGACCGTTAACTTTATTTTACTATCGATCTCTTGCATTTACTGAAGATATAAACCAATAATGTATTATGAGGATGAGGAACTTGAAAATGAGCCATTTTCGGATACTTCAAACCTTGACCCTGATTATACAGAACCTAATAACGAATTTAATGAAGAATTTTTTCTGCGATTAATTTGTAACTATCCAGCAATTTACAACCCCCAAAATAAGGCCTACAGCAATATACGAATGAAAGAAACAGCCTTTGAAAATATCTCGGTGTCGATGCAAAGCTCAGGTGAGTATGAAAGGTGTCTCTGAAATGCACCTTATATATTTAAATAAATCCAACAATATTTTATGAAAATCGCAAATGTTGATTTTTTAGTTGAAATCTGCAAGAAAAAATGGAAATCCTTAAGGGAAAAATACTATAGAGAGAAACAAAAACTTAACACTTTAACAAGGAGTGGTGCAGCATACACTAAAGTTAATGAATGGCCATTAATGTCCTTTTTTCGGTATATGTTTGATACAGTTTCTGTAAGAAGGTAGGTAGTTCAATTTCATTAACTTTATTATAACAAATTAAATTCAATTCAAATTTGACTTTATAGCACAGCGTCAAGTCCTACGGGAATTATACCTGATGCTCAAAGTTTACCAATCATTCCCACACCATCCAAAATGAACCACATAAGCACAAGCAAGTCACCTCAAATGCAGTCCCAGTCTGGTATTAGTGGCACTAGCATTCCAATAACAAGTTTGGTCACTGCTTCTAAAAGCAGTCCTACCAACACATTGCCTGAAACTCCATCCCTACTCAATAGTAGTACTCCAACCACAAATGTGGGTGCCAGTATTAGAAGACCTGTAAAACGAAAGGCATCCAAGTCAGATGACCCAACATTGGCTATATTGCAGTCTATCTCCTCTTCAATCGAGGAAGTCAGTGCAAGCAAGGGTGCAAAACATGACAAAGTCACAGACTTTGCAAACTACATTGCTGCTGAACTTAGAGACTTTCCTTTGAGTGATAGGGATGAATTTATGGATCAAACTATAATACGATTATTACAAGTAAAGAGGAAAACTAAAAAAACTTAATGGTGCTATAATTTGTGTTAAAATAATTTGTTCTACGTTTATGTGTTATCAGTCTTTAAGTTTGTTGTACCTATTTATCTATATTTATTTTAACTAAAATCACTATGTTTGTTGCTGTTAATATTTATTTCAAACTGTAAGCAGAAGAAAATATACCTAATAAAATAATACTACCATTAATTAAAAACATACTTTTATTAACTTGAAAACTACAGAAAAACGAAATTACTCAGTGCGCCTAACATATTCTGTCTGCCAGGATACAGAGCCAATTCCATTCAAATATTCTTTCAAGAAATTTCTATAGTCAAAAGCATTCCTGCTGTAGTTTCTATTACCAAACCGGAGCAAACATTGGCCCAATGCTGAATTCTCAATGTTTACTTCATTTCTCCACTGACCAGGGATTACATGATCACCTAAATCATGGTCCACAAATGCCGCATTGCAGTAAAGCTCATTATCTGCTTGTTGTCTCTTAATAAAGTTGTGCAAACATGTTGTAGCTTTTATTATATTGTCTACAGTTTCAGGCTTGGCATTAATCACACGATGGTAAATTCGGAAACGAGCAACCATGACACCAAAAGAGTTTTCAATTGTTCTCCTGGCTCTAGACAGCCTGAAACAAATATTTTATAACACATTAACTTAGTTGATAATATAAAAAAAAAACTATATTACCTATAGTTGAATATGACTTCATCTTCAGGCATTCTGGAATTTCTCTGTTTACTGTAAGGCCTCATTATATCCGTTTGAAGCGAAAATGCTTCGTCACCAACAAAATATAGTGGGACCTTTATATTGGTATTTGGCAATTCTTGTCCATCAGGTAAATTCAACATGCCATTCTTCAGAAGCTGTCCAAATTCAGAATTTCTTAGTACCCCACCATCACTTTGTGACCCATAGGCCCCAATATTTACATATGTAAAATTGTATTTGGCATCACATATTGCAAATAATACTAAACTAAAATACTTTTTATAGTTGTAATATAGACTTCCAGAATGGGATGGTGCTTTGATGCGCACATGTTTGCCATCCATACTACCAACACAATTTGGCAGCTGCCATATTCTCCAGAAGTTTTGTGAAATTTGCAACCATTCATTTGATAATGGTAATGCTAAGACCATTGGAGACAACACTTGCCATAAAGCCCCACAGGTTTCTTGAATTATATTGCATATTGTTGAGGGTGCAATCCGAAAGGCATATCCCAAACTAGGGTAAGAGTCTCCTGTTGCTAGAAATCTTAAAGTTACAAGAAGTCTATCTTCAGGAGATATCGCTTCTCTTGGAGAATGTTTCTTAAGCAATGATCCACAGAGAAACAGAAGGTGCTCTAGGCTAACCGCAGTCATTCGAGCGAAATTGAAGAACAGCTCTGGGCTAGAAAGGCGCATCTCTGCCACTAAGTTGTGACAAAATCCCTGTTCTTTCCTTCTTAAATAGATTTCTCTAACCCACATTCTTCGGTTTCTTTTGCATTTTCGCTCACGACGTAATTTCTGTACAGCTGCTACGACTGCAGCATACCCTCCAAGTAACACAATTTTTGTTTCATTATCCATATTTTTAAAAATTTTAAAACCAGGTTTTAAATATTAATAATAAAATAGTTAACCGTTATTTGCCTATAAATTGCAGAAATTAACCGACAAAACAAATTCAACCTTCAACAAATTGCCTAATGTAAACGCCAGTTCCTTAACTGTCAAATTCGAAGTGAACTTGAAAGTGAATGTAAACGTAGCTTAAACTAGGGAAGACGAAAAAGATCAAGAGAAATTGGCTCGTAGGTAAATATTATACCCAACACGTGCGGGAAGTGGTCTACCGCACTCGATTGCTGACCGAACTCCGCTACTCGTCGTTCGGTCATTACAATCAGTGTGCGGTAAAGCATCACTTCCCGCACTTGTTAGGTAATAGTTATTTACCTTCCCGCGCTTGGTAGGTAATAGTTATTTACCTAACAAGTGTGGGAAGTGATGCTTTACCGCACGCTGATTGTCGCTACGCGTCGCTCGGTCAGCACGTGTTAGGTACAATTATTTTCCTTCGAGTCAATTTCCCTTAATATTTTTAGTCTTCCCTAGTTTAGTTCTTTAAATTTGCCACAATCACAATTTAAATACACAAGTAAGATCCTAGCCTAGATCAGTATCAACAGATTGCACTGACCTGCAATCTTGGTTCTACGTCGGTTCTTCGTCGTTGATTCCAAAAAATTTGCCATACTTCTGGGATTTATAAAATCTTTTAAATTTATTCCTTGATAATTAATCCAGACTAGCCTGGACACAATACAATAACACCTGCATATGTATTATGGTTTTAGTTTAGTCAGAGAAGTCTCCTCTCCATCATTTATTCGTTTTTCCTAACGCACGACTGTGTGCCATCTCTCATTGTTATGTTAGTTTTCGTAAGGGGGTGTGGGAAATAGTTATTTTCCTACGAGCGTGCGGTGCATTCGCTTTTGCATGCGGGAAGTAGCACTTTACCGCACGTAAAAAAATTTTTATCGCACGCAAAGCCAAATTACATACAATTTGAAGTTTTATTAATCTGAGCGTTACTTTTGCATAATTTTAATGTTCTTGTGTCGTTGTTTTTTGCTGAGTTGCAAGAAATTGATTGCGTTTTTCTATACAAATCTAAATGCTTTAGGGTTCAGAGGGCATTTAGCACTATTAATTAGGTACTTACTACTCGTGCGTGCGTGTAAATGTTAACCCACGTTTATATTTAATTGAACCTGCAGAAAACAACAAAACCACGCCAAGGAATTAAAAAAAAGTTGGTCTTGACCGGTATTCGAACCCACGACCTTAAGTTCACAAGGCAGGTGTGTCAACCATTACACCATGCATTTCTTATGTTGACATGTAAAAACCAAAATAAGTTTGGATTAATTACAGTTTGTCAAATGTCAGTTTTGGTGTTTTTAAAAATAAATTTGCAGACAAAATAAAAAGTAGGGACAAAAACCTACAAAACATATAATCAGAAAGATCTTATCAGACGAAATTTTAGATGCAGCAAATAGGTAAGGGCTTCTAGTGACTTATTGTAAAAGCACTAACACTTATAAATAATTGCATGACGTTGACAGGCGTGCGTGTAAACTACAATGTCGCTAAAGCATTTAGGCAAAGAAGTTTGACATCCTTTCTAACGAAAACATTAGAAAAGATAGTCGATAGGTACATTACAGAGGTAATTTTTGCCCTCATAAACAACCTATAAACAAAGATCAACATGCCTACAGTAAAGGGAAGTCGACCGACACGGTTCTCCACTCTGTAGTGCGTAATGGAGATGGCATACTATATTAAAGAAGTGCTGATGACACTCTTAGTTACCACTACGTTTCTATATTCATACATTTCAAAAACATGGAAGCAGCAGCTTTGTGAAAATCAGGAGCCTTCACCATCTTGATCAGAAGTGAAGCCTTCTCTTTTTGTTTTTCTACTAAGAGTTGATTTTGTTTTACCCAAAACATATTTTTCTTTGACTTAATTCTTTCCAATTTCAGACCCTTAACAGACGTTACAGTAATTGTAGTGACCAATATAGAACGTATACTGTCCATCCCTCCTATCCCACAGAAACTGAGTTTAGGTATAATCCCAAATAGCACAGTATGTCCACAGTGCATGTACACTTATAGTACTTTATATGCCGTTACGTATACGAAATAATATCTAAGTACATCAGACTAACATTTACAGGGCTAAATGTCCTATATGAATAAGTTTAAATATGTCCGTTTTTAGTATGTACAAGTGACGTATTCTTATGTACGTAAAAGAATATAAAGTACAGCATGTAAGCAAACTTCAAAATCAAACACACAGTGTTCTTTTCGTTTGCTGATTTCTTAAAATATTTTTAGGTTTGCTCTCCTGAGGTAGAAATACAAGAAGAATAGGATAGTTTAACGATACTATAAACAATACTGATTTATCCCTAGATTTCGCTAGAAAACCACAAATTCACAAGAGTCAATTTGTGTTTTACATGTTGTTACTTGGTCACCATATCCAAGGTTTCCAAGCACCTTTCCAAAACGTCACGAGGGATGCGTCAAAAAGGCGTCAATTTACGTCCGTCATCTGTCAATTTACATTTGATCTGACGTTGATCGGTGTCGTTTGTCGATTACATGGCAATTTTAGAATGTGCCAGATTGGGCTTTTTTGCTTTAAGTCCATGCTGTTTTTTTCTCATTTTCTGTTGTGAAATTGTGTATCAGGGATACTAATGAATTACTGATATCAGGAGCTTGTTTTTGGCTCACGTCCAGTGCGGATTGAGTAGCTTGTTGTGGCACAGTAATCAGCGTCTGTAGTTGATTTGTATTTTGTACCCAAGTACCTTTACAGAGTAAATATTGGATAAAAGATTTCATTAGTAATTATCTGCGTAATTACTTAGTAATTATAATAAGATTTATTAATATTAGATATAATACAACCATTTACCTTTACCCCAAAAAATACCAATCTTATAAAATGTTAACAAGAAAAGCCACTCATAAAACTATAATTTCAATCTAAAATTTGATGTTGTGTAATGTATGATAATAAACATCTTTAAAAATAAATAATTGCTTGCATGTGTATGTATATAATGCTACCAATATCGGGCATTAATGTAGCAAAATGGATGTACAAAGTCTATATATTTAGTACATCTCTAGTACACACGAGCCAAACATGTGTACGTGTACATCGACTTATAGACGTACAGTTATGTGGACATCGTGCGAATAATGTACCAACTTTGCACGTACTGCAGCAGGAATTGTACATAAATTGTACATATACTACGTCCATCGAGTATATGTACAATTTATACATATAATATCATAATTTTGCATACACTTATTGCAGACTTAAGTCCTAAGAATGCAAATATTGATGTCTTCTAATCATACCTTCAACATTGTTATTGTTGAATCTAAATTCAAATCAGTCAGTTGACCTGAATTTAGTTTCAACCGTTGAAGTAAAGAAAATGTCATAAAAGCTTTCACTATTATTGATATTGTATATAAAAGTAACCTCGATATTCATAATTTAATATTTCCGAAGGAAAAACCTTTGCCACTTAATTATTGTTTATTTTTGAAATACTTCTTTGGACTAAAACTTCAGACTTGTCCTCAATAATATCATTTATTATTAATAACAATTGAAAGGAGAAGCGTTTTAGAGTTGTAAGCAGAAATAACACTGGGCAGCGAATAATGTCCCATCATACTGTTAACAATTTAACGTATAAAATTGCCATTATCTTAGTTGGGGTACCGTTTCTTCGGTCAAAATATAGGGTCATCAATGTGTTATATTTAGTCTGGATCACCCTCTGGGGCCTTAATTTAGTGAACATAGCAGTCCTCAGTATATCTGATCTAATTGGTAATTTGTGGTCTGGTGTTGCCTTCAGGTGTTTGAAACATTTTTTTATAGCAGGAAAATATGCCGAACTTCTTGATGATTTCGCATTTCTCACAGCCCACTCGCTGGCAAGTATTGCGAGTCTGCTATTTTCTGTGTATTACAAAGAGTGGGAAAATCTACTGAATTTGCTCACTGTTTATCATCCAATATTTGGAGTGCCACCTGGATTTAATAAAATGCAATCATTAAGTGAATTAATGGGAAAGGCGAGCTTTACGTATCTAAACGTTGGCACCTTTGCTTTTGCTGTGTTTATGATACTTGATGAAGAAAGATGTAACCAGGTGATATTATAACCGTTCAGGATATAAATAAGGAAAATATTATTATTATTCTACATATTGATTTTAGCAATACAAGGGAGAAAGGATATGCGGAATGCTAAACCCCACCTGGTGGCCTCCACATATCGCAGTAACAGTCCTTCGCAAGCGGCTTTTCTTAGTTTACCAATTTCTGTCATACCACTTTTTGGCCTGCTCTCTCTTCGTATGCTGCTTGGTGTACCAATCAGTTAGGTACATTGAGAACAATGCTAATCACATTTCAAAGTTATATGTCAAACTCTGCCATGGTAGTTATGACATTGGAGAGCTTAAACGGTTGGTTGACTACCATGAGGAGACTTTAAAGTAAAGACACTTTGCCCTAATAAAGTTTAAAAATTGTAGAACTTGCATATTACAGTCTATGCAGGCAACTAAATTGGGTCTTCAGACGCACAGTAGGGCATGTGTCTTTAATAGTTGCGGTGACCATTGCTTCTCATGGGTATCAAGTGGTTCGGGTTAGTTATGGCTCTGATGAACTCGATATTAACATCTAACTAGCATTGCTTTTTTTGCAGGAACATAATGCTAAAGCTTCACTATATGTAGTGGCCTATTTGATTTTGATTACGATTCTCTGCCATTCTGGACAAAAAATGGAAGACGCAGTACGTTCATTGTTATTTATATTGGTGAAAATTTTAGAAAACCGTAAATTATGCTTTCAGTCAATTCAGACAAATGCCACTTATGTATTGTCATGTACATTTATTATATCTCTTCTAATAAGAAATTTATATCTCTTGCTGTTTATATACAGCTGATTATTTTATATAATATACATATATATTTTTTTGGAGCAGATGACGAAAATTGGCGATTCAGTCTACTGTAGTGAATGGTACGAGTGTGACAATACTATTAAGTATATCACGTGGGTGGTATTGCTAAGGACGCAAGCAAGGGTAGGGTTAGACGCCCTACCCATTGGAAACGTTAATCATCTGCTTCTCGTCTCCGTAAGTCCATTTTTAGAAGCGTAAAATAATAATTTTTTATATTTTTTTAGGTGGCAAAAGCAACGTATTCTTATCTAACGTTATTACAACAGACTACGCAATAACCTAGTCCTAAATAATGTCTTAAATGTTACGCTAAACAGAAAACTTTTACTTCTCAACATGACAAAAATAGCCACTTGATTTTTCAAATATTCCGCCAAATAACTAAAGGCGTTTTCGAGTGGTCGCTTTAGACCGCTCTGAGAGCATCCCCATCCCCACCTTAGTGGACTGTGCACCCACTGTGGAGCGTTCCTAGGAGGTGCATGTGTTTGTTTAGTCTGCAGTGGCCAGTGAGGATTCCTATAAAGTCTCCCAGGCAGTGCCAACTTCTCCCACGAGGCCTTGAATTTATCCTGATTAGGATAGATTTCCTTGGTTTTGCGGCGATAGCTGGCGATCTGCTTGTTACCACTTCCCATGATCTTTTCCTTCTACTGGTTGCAGCGATCCATCCTGGTATTGTTCTGAACGCACCCGTTATGGCTAAGCAGACTATTCTTTGCAGTCTGACCGACCTCAACGCATAGCAAGCCCTGTTCACCGCTGGCCACCAGACCACGGACCCATAGGATATTCTCGGTCTGATTACCGCAGTGTATAACCAGTGCAAGATGTGTGGCTTTAGACCCCCCTCCTGGTATGGCCCTTCGCAGTTGCCATACCATGCAGAGTTGTTGCTTTATTGCATGCCGCTTCTACGTGACTTTTCCAGGTCAGCCCGCTAGCGATGATCACCCCCAGGTACTTAGCCTTAGGCTTTAGCAGCACAGGTTCCGCGTACATCGTGGGTGACCGAAATCCAGTAGTTTTCCTCCTTGTGTTGTAGAGCACAAATTCTATCTTGCCATGACTGACTGACAGTCCAGTCTTGGGACACCATTGTTCTATTGTTCTGCATGCCCTTTGCATTCGATCACAAATACTATCAACAAACTTTCCTGGTAACATGACCACTCCGTCATCCGCATACCTCTGCGCACTGAACTCTCGGCCTGTAGTCTCTTCAAAAGACCGTTATACATGCCAGCTTACGCTGGTCCCAATCTCCCCGGGCTTCCGTGGAGCCAGTCAGCGTTCGCCCCTTCACACTACATTACAAGGTCAGTCTTAGTTGCATTCTGGTTATTATCGAAGACATCCCGCTGAGTGGTCACAAAACGTCTAGCCGGTTCGAGTTGTTCCTTAGTCAAATGTTTCCAGTTATTTTCAAATGAATGGAGAATAGTGAACAATAATTCCTCAGAACTTCTACCAGCAACACTGTTTTCTTCGTCACAACGGCATATGCAAGTTGGTATTTGCCAGGAACACTCCTTTTTGTACCCTTATACTGGTCTCCCCAATGTATGCCACTCTAATCGGAATTTTTCGTTTTGTCACAGTCAGGGTTTTTGCCACTAATAGATTTGAATTCTCCAAGTCCGGTTCTACTAATCCAACGCAACACCTAGGGTCATTTTCAGGAGTGGCGTAAATAAGCCTTTCAGTACCAGGAGGAATTCTCGTAGTTTCTTTCGCCGTCAAACGGACACAATCCATGGCACTTGGTCCCGTCACAGCAAACTCTTCATTTCCAAATTTCAACACCTGCTGCCGATTGTCATAGGAAAATCTGTATTTTCCAATGATGTACACCTAGAATGAACTCGTCCTTGATGTCCGCCACCAGTGCATCTTGATGAACCCTTAATAACCTTTCTCCAACTTCCAAATTTATCGTTGCTTCTCCTTTAACAGGGCAGGGATCCCCGGTCACAGTGCATAGCGCCACTTTTTCAAACAATGTCTTAATTTGCATACACACTTTATCCGGTCCAATAATTAACACTTCGGTACCTGTGTCGATGGTTAAAAAAATTTCCGTTTGTTTAATCTTGCCAGTGATGGTGAGGCTTCTTCCAAGCTCCAACCTCCAAAATCCACCACCATCCACCACCAATCCACCTCCACAGATTCTGTTTCACGGCCTTACATTCTAGGTGGCAATGCCTGAACACACTCTGGTAGTTTCGAGAACGCAGGCGACTGTTCCCGGCTCCCGCGATGACGCCCGGAAAAAACGTTTTGTAGAAAAAGAAGCCAGAACAAAAAAATAACCGTTGATGCAGATATTTCTATATTCAACTCGTTTAACTACACACGTCCCTAAAACTGCACCTATCGCCTCATAGACTGACTAAGCAGCGTAATGTATGAATACGTAGCTCTAAGAACCTGAAAAAAAATTGTTCTCCAAGGAAAATCTGATACTAGATGGTCTCACCGTAACAATAAGCACGTGGTTGGCCATACCAATAGGTAGGACGTCTAACCCTATAGGACGTTGAGTTCTTAGCAGAACGAATTCCAGCCATCGCTTGATCTTGTGGTCCAGGTTCTCCCAATTGGTGAGGTAAATTTTAGTTCCAACAGCTAACATCTGCGATATTTTTCAGTGTTTAAAATAGAACACAAAATGTGGCAACGTTCTTACATTAGACTGCATTTTTTCTCCCGTGAAACACTGTATGATCAGAACCCCGAGAAAACAGACTACATAGACCAGGCCTTTCAGCGTACCTTCCTAAATTCGATTGATTAACCTTAGTTAGTCACTGTACCATAGAAATAGCTTACCGACAGAATTAGGAACCCAAAACAAGCCACGACAGCGGGTACTGTCATCGATAAAGCCCCTACGTTTCTGTTACATAACCGGTTAAGCGCACGACACATTCTAAAATACAATGTCTCCATTAACTTATGAAACACATTTTTTCCATGTAATAAACCTAATTATGGCTTTATGGTATTCCACCCAGGATTTGAATTTCTCGAATTGCTCCTCCGGATCTTCAACTGAGCAAAGCTCCACAAACTTTAGGCACAGATGCTCTATGTGAGTCAGAATAAGCTCATTCAATTGATGTATCATGTATATAACGTAGCCAATGCTTGTCATGACGCAGGCTGTCATCATTTGGTACACCAGAAAAATCCTCTTGTAGGTGATAGTCAATTCTACGCTTTTAGGCCACCAAATCAGGCCTAGAAAGCCACAAATGCGACCAGGCTCTAAATCCTAGAGCAGAAATTTTCCTTGGATAACCGCATTATTTCTGTTTATCATAGTTTTTGTTTGTGGAAGCGGTCGATTATTTCTTAAACTAAGGAAAACAATGAATAAAAAAGTCGTAAGATTATTTCCCAATTTTGCCTTTGATAATGTCTGCCGCAGCTGTAGACGAAACGTCAGGAAGAAATTCCATTGAAAACACTTTAGATTGTATCAATTACTTTATTATATGTTAATTGTTGAAAGAAGATTGCCCAATACCGAAAGGTATTGGGCAACAAAGGAATTTCCAGGCCAACAATAACGAAGCTTCTCTTGCGAGTGCCACCCGGGCAGTAGAAAGATATAATAAGCTAAAGGAGCAACTCTATAGGAAAAGAGTTCAGAGGAAAATAGGCACAAACCAAAACACAGATGATTTTGTGCCTACTAAGACGGTTGAGGAAAACAAAAAGCTTTGGTTATTTTTGTCCAAAGTTAGATTGACTGTTACTGAAGACACCATAAAAAACTACCTGGCTAAAAATGCATCAACATCACTTGATGAAGTGACTGTGAGGTTGTGTAGTGTAATGAAGGAGAACATTAATTACAATTGCTTCATGGTGGGAGTAAATATGAATCTGAAAGATATTGTATATGGGGAGAACTTCTGGCCATGCGGAGTTGGTTTTCAACAATTTGACTTTTCACTAGGGCGAAATTTTTTAGACCGGCAGAAACGCCAGAGTGTCTGATAAGTGAACATAGAATCAATCCCGACAGTTACGTTTCAGTTTTGCTACATTGGAATGTCCAAAGCCTAAACAATGAAACGTAAAAGGTTTCAGTGGCGTTATCAGAAATAGAGCCGCATATATTTTGTGTATCGGAGCACTGGCTTCACAATGGTGACCTAGAACACCTGAAATTGCCCGGATATATACTGGTAGGCTACTCATCCAGGACTGAATTCAGGGGAGGAGGTACTGCTTTGTTTTGTAGAAATGAAATATCAGTGGTGCAAACACCAGTTCGCACTAAACCAATTGAAAAACATTTTGAATTCTGGACAATTTCATATCAAGCAAACAATGACTGTTTTTATCAAATTGTCACTTTGTATCGCTCCCCATCTGGCAATATGGACATATTTTTGAGTAACAAACACTCCAATAGATCACATTATTGGAGAAGGTTTATAAGAATAATATTAACCTTGTGGTATGTGGAGACTTTAATGTTGATTTCCAAAATGATTGTGTAGAGTCCCATTTAGTGGTGCAGTTGATGATGAGTTTTGGACTTTCGTCTAGCATCTGTAATATCACCAGAGCTGGTCGTGGAACTGGAACACAAATAGACAATATTTTTAGCAATATCCCTGAGGAATTAACAATTGGTAATGTATACATCACAAATGTATCTGATCATTATGATCAGATTCTGAGAGTCCAAAACTCAACAAAACTTAATATTAAGCCTAGGTGTATTATGAAGCGCTTTTTTACTGATGTGAATGTAGAATCACTCATCAATAGTTGAGAAAATGAAGACTGGCCAGACATCTCTAGTGAGCAAGACCCAAATGAAAAATATAATGTATTTCACAACATTCTCTATTATCACTTTGATTTGGCATTTCCTCTCAGATCGTGTAGATTGAACACCAACAGGCCTTCCTGGATCACTAAAGAGATCAGGGAGTATGGACAATATATTAAGGACCTATATGTTTGGTAGGTAAAGCCAGATAAGTAATTCAAAAAGTAAAACTAAGACTGCGTGGACTATCTTTAGGGACTTGACTACAAATAAGAATCAGAAAGATATTACTCTTGAAGCTGATGGTGTGTCAATAGAGAACCCCACCACTATAGCTGATATGTTTTTGAATAAGTTTGACATTCCGACTCTGCCTCGCTCTTGGGAGCTTTGTCTGGACGAAGTAACGGAGAATCCTCACACAGTGTTTTTCAGGCCAGTTGATGAGCTGGAAGTATTCAGAATTATTGTGGGTATGTCGAACAAGTTATCTGCGGGCCTGGATGAGTGTCCTAATATAGTGATCAAGCGTATTGCCCAATACATTTCAAATCCATTAGCATATGTAATTAATGAGTGTTTTGTGGTGGAGTCTTTCCTGATGCCTTAAAGCGTGCCAAGGTTGTCCCTGTTCATAAAACTGCACAAAAAGCGGACATCAATAACTATGGGCCTATCTCTCTCCTTTCCTCCGTATCGAAGATCTTTGAGAGAGTCATCTACAATAGGCTCATGGATTTTCTACAGCACTATGACATAATAGTCAGCCATCAATCCAATCCAAACTAAAACAGATCGACACAACTAGCAATATTTGATTTCTGAACCTATTGACAATGTCGACCAGAATAAAAGGGTTGCAGGCATCTTTCTTGACCTCTCAAGGGCCTTTGATACGTTGGACCATGATCTGCTTATGGGGAGATTGGCGTGCTGTGAGGTCAGGGGGTATTTGCCTCTATTTTAAGATCATACTTGATCGACGGGCGGTAGGTGGTGTCAGTCTCTTTGCGAGGAACCAATTTCTTTTCCCGATCGGCAATGGTTAGACAGGGGGTCCCGCAGGGTTCTATTTTAGGTCCCGTGTTGTTCTTGCTGTATGTTAATGGGCTGGGTGGCCGGCTGGATGGTCGCGTTTGCCAGTATGCGGACGATACGTCCATTGTGCTGGTGGATGCTGGCTTTGCTGGCCTTTCGCTGGCTTGCGCGGCAGCAGTGGGGGCAATGCAGGATTGGTGTTTGGCTAGTGGTCTGATGTTGAACTGTGGGAAGACTGGGCTTATCACATTTAGCAAGACTCTTGGCTCGGCTGAGTCATTGTATGTGGGGATTGATTGCCGTTCCCATCCCTTGGCCGGCGGGGTTAAGTTTCTGGGGCTTACTATTGATCCAGCTCTAAGCTATAAATTGCACACCAGAGAACTGGAGGGTAAACTTAACAGCTTTTGTGCCTTGGTACATAGACTCAGAGATTGTCTTTCGCGAACTTCTTTAACTCAGTTGTATTATGCTGGTACTCAGTCAATTATTTCCTATAGTGTTCTCTTCTGGAAATCCAGTCGAAGTGTACGGAGTGTGTTCTTGGTTCAGAAACGTATTATAAGGTGCATTCTTGGGCTCCTCCCAACACAGTCATGTAGGCCCTATTTCAAACAACTGAAACTCTTGACTGTTCCATCCTTGTATTTCCAGGCCTTGGTAACGTTTGTGAGGAAGCACACTAATCTGTTCACACTGAACGCAGATGCGTATGCTGAAAATATGTCCACAACCACCAGAAATATGTACGATCTGAGGGTGCCACTGCACAACTCCACATTCTTTGAGAGAGGTCCGTATTACAGAACATTGAAGGCATTTAACATGCTGCCCCCTGCTGTTAAAAATACAAGTGACTTACGAGCGTTCAAGATAACTACAACTAATTTCTTGATTGATGAGTGCTTCTATAGCTTTGATTTTACAGGTGCATGTTAAACATGGCTAACCTATTTTATTTACTATTTTATTTTATTTTATTCCTTTATTATTGTCTATCATTAACTTGCCTATGTAAATTTGTTGTATCGTTTTTGTTGACGTTGCTGTGTTAACTTTGTTAATTTTGCTGGCAATAAAGGTATTATTATTATTATTATTATTATTATTATTATTATTATTATTATTATTAAGATAATAACTGGGTGTTCATTGCTCTATGTCAGAAAATAAACTTTAATTTTGTCAAACTGAACTTTTTCGCATTAATTTCTTTTGTTAATAATAAAACGCCATCTATTGTGTGTGTCTGTCAAAACGAAAGCAAGCAAAATTATCCTATAATACCTCTTCGCATTTTTTTTGGTCTTGCATCCCAAAAATGGCAAACAATACAAGCATGCCGGACAAAAAACCTATAGCGAACATTCCAACTGTTTCTGCTTTTTGTTTAACCTTGTCAAATCTTCCCGGTTTTCCATATATGTTGTGATCAGCTATATCATCGATTAATTGCGACCATTTTTTATGGTCAATGCCGGTCCGGTAGCAAGAGAACGTGGCGACAACATGACCCAAAAAGAAACCGAAATCTTCTGCGAACATGTTATATTTGCCCTCTGAAAGAATGTGCTGTGAACTTATGCTAGGCCTGCTATTAGAATAACTATTTACCAAATAGGTTGAGGACTAATAAAATCCCGTTACTAAAGGTAGATCCTGTATATATAAGAGTCCATATATGAAAGAAAGCAGGAAACCATGTCTGAGTATCGTTTACGGGGTACAGCCAAAAAACTCTTGCCAAAAACAGTCGTACGACGTAGAGAGGCTTGCTCTTGCTTATATGGGTCATTTTAACTCAATGCCCAATTGTATGAGTGTTATATATGAGCTTTACGTTATAAAAACTATAATGCTTACGTATTTAGGCAAATTATAGTTATTAAGTCTTTTTCGTGGATACACATTGCTTTTACCCTGTGTTTAGCTTATAGAATAATAGCATACTCTGCATTACGATGTAGCATATGCTAAACATTACTTGTATCCCTAAAAGCGCCTCTATTTGAAATAGGTAAAAGGTGTATACTTAATATATTACATATTGAAAACGATTGGACCGATTGTAGTATATCCAACCTATTTTCGCTCTTCTTCATGTCCTCTTTTATCTCTCACAAACCAAAGTGCCTTTCGGTGGTTTTTATGGTTCATAATCTACTTTTTATTAATTTTTTGAAAAATTACATTTTCTAAGCTAATTTTACTGGAAATAAATTGGTTAAAATATCTAAACTAATTCAGAAAGGTAGTACACATAGCCCTAGATTGCCCAAAAATCTAGGTTCTAGCTTTGAAATTCAAGTTTTAACGAATTTTAAATTTTAAATTGCCATTTTGAGGTCTATTTGTGCCGAGACCGTGCATCCAATAGAAAGGCATTCCATCCCAGGAGATACATTGGAATGTTTTCTTTTCGTCACCAAAGAACCACATTTTCGCTGGGACGTCGCGAAATGGTCTTAATTGAATTTCGAAATAAAAGATGCAGATTTTTTTAATTTTGACAAAATTTCCGTTAGTACCGAAAATTGACGCAACCGTAAACGGGTAAACTGTGCGCTGCGATCGCATTTTTGCGAGTCCGGAAATGTCTCATTTGACAGATCAAACTTTAATCACTTAGAGCAAGGAAAATAGACGGAAAAGCGTGGATGGCAAGTGAAAATTTGAACATTTCTAGGAAGATTATTGGCAAAATGCCCAGTCCCCAAAAATGTTTTTGCAAAGATTGAGCGATTTAAAAATTTCATGTCGAGATTCATGATGGCTGAAGGCATCGATAGCCGACTACGCGGTTTATAGTTTGTTCGCGATACAGTACATTTTAACAATCCACACCCTGCGACGCCCTTTCTCAGGTCCGCTGAAACTTACTTAATTCGTTGAGTCTCGGGCGCCACCCTTTGATATTTATAAAGCGACAAAGGGATCGCTATTGCCTACAAGGCAACTTTTAAACAGGGGAGAAATATTCCAGGGATTTTTAGATTAAAACACCAGGAGTAAGGAGCAATAATAGGGTGTCTATTAAACTACGGCGAAACAACATTCAAACACCTTCTAATACTACGACTGTTAGTGAATCTCTATAACCACATACGAACACAACCTAAAACTATGAAATTAATAGCAGCGAGAGGGGGAGAGCAACAGTTAGTTACTTAGTAAAGGAAATTCGGATTAACCAGGGAAAACGGGAGGTTTCGGTAATAAACCAGTACATTCTGTACTGGATCAGTTTGGGGTCGGAAACTTCAATATTGCGTACAAGCAGTAACAACAATTTGTAACCGTAACGGAGCTTTGGAACCACTGGGACTGGGGTTTCGGAGGAGCGTACTTTATAATTCGGATATAGTCGGCTTCGGTTTATTCACATCCAGGATGGCTTTGAAGATCGGTGCTACGGGAAGCCCAGGATGTAAAACAGGACGGTGACGGAATCGGTGATAGGTACAAATCGGTTTTGAAAGAAGCGGTACGGTGAGCGGCGTGTTAGCGATTTTCCCGGGTTACATATGAACGCACCCTGTGATGAACAAAATGAACGCGGCCAGAATCAGCATGGCACCTGCGTCACTTGAACGCCACAGGTACTCCGGTGGAGCACGACAACTCCGACTACACCGGAAAATCACAAATCCACCCCTCTTGTGTCGTAAAACCCTAGCATGAGCAGTGTTGCCAAGTCATGGATTTTATCCTTAGATCTAAGGATTTTTAGGAACGTTTAGGAACTTAGGAGGTTTTCGTAAAATCTGTTAGAATCTGAGGATTTTCTCCTGCATACAGATCTTGACTAATTAAAAGCGACAAATACGAAGCAAAATTATAAATGTCTAAAAAAGCACAACGCCTTATGATATTCACGAAACTACACTACTAGTGGAGATAAAGTCCAGAGAGTAAACAGAGCACTTTGAGTAAAGCTGCATGATCTCGGCACAATTGACCATTCCAGAACAGCTGTTTTGGATAAAGTTCCGCCATACTGATTCGTGGGAGTCCATGTAGCCAAATTTACGAAATATTTTGTGGACATGGTTCGCCATTTTCATGCAAAAACATCCGACAAAAACTGCTAAGAAGGGCGCCAAAATTGTGGAGCAGAAAGGTTTCTCCTTATATTTATTAGAAAACCTCATCTAGCAAGCTATGAAACTTTGACAGAAAAGGATATCAAAGTAAATGGACTCTTGATTCTCCATCCTTTTCTTTTGACATTTCACAGCCAACTACATGAAGTTTTCTAATGAACACAAGGTACTACCGCGTTGGTTTCACTTGTGTGAGGGAGAGAATGGAGAAACCATCGTTTTGCACTGTTTTTTGGCTATTTTCGTCCATAGCACACACCATATGTGTGATCATTCTGAGACGACAACATCGTTAAGGGGGCACACAACTCCGGCCAAAAACGGAACCGATTTTAAGAAAATGTCGACAATTGTTGCTCTTTCCATACTATCTCTTAGCTCGTTGGATTGAGGATCATAATGACACGATAATGACAATGACAGATGATTGACCTTATTGACGACTCTAGAACAGCTGATTTCGATAAAAGTCCGCCATACTGATTCGTGGGGCAACCAAAGCATGTAGCCAAATTTACGAAATTTTCCGTGGTTATAAAAAGATGGTGAATAATAATTAAGAATCAAAGAAAATTAAAAGCAGAAAGTTGTACCTGAATATCTTTTGTTACCAAGATACAGGGTGATAAAAGTTTCAGATTTTTTACGGGTTTTGTTCCATAGCTGCTTGAGTGCTTGACATAGTAGGATTAAAATTTGTACATACGGGACTCTTTAGAATCTCCACAAGAACAATTCACGAATTGTTGGTGAAAATATGGACACAGGATAATACTGTTTCAGGGGTGAGGCCTCTTTTTACCTTTCCAAACTGTTTTGTGGTGCGCCACTGAATTTGTTTCGAAAAATCTCTTTATTCAACTTAGAAACTTTTTGTCTGGATGGATATTTTTTCGCATCTGTCACCGTTTTGTATAGAAGGACGGGCAAAGGTTTTGTATAAAACGGTGACAACAAAGTGTATGAAAAAATTACAATTACAAATAATTTGCAATTATTTTTTTTTTTTAATAATTCAAAACCAATGATGGGCACGATAAAATACAAGCAACAAAAAACCTGTAAAAAAATTAAAATTTTATCAATCACTCTGTATCTTGGTTGCATAGCATTTTTCGATACAACTTTATTAAAACTTTCTGCTTTAAATCCATTTCCCTACCGTGGTTTACGTGACAGTTCATTCCTGAGTCACCCTTCATAACTTGTAATCAGACATAAATAACCTAAAGTATGAAAAACCAGTAAAAACGGCAACACCGCAGTAAGTTTATTAATTATAAAAAGCAAATTTGTTTTGAAGTTTTAGGATTATCTTTCGTACTTCGTGCTTCGATAGCTACAAAACTATAAATCCTCCATTGGAGCTTTTGCCTAAAAGAAACAATTTTGGAATATACTATAAATAAATCTCAAATCAAACATGACACATGATGATCAAGATCAACTTTTCAGTTCCCTCTCATATCTAAATAAGTTGGTCCGCCATATTGCCTTGGGGCAAACATGTCAAATGACGTAATTCTCGAATGACCAATACGCTGCAAGCGTCAACCGTCAATTGTCAAATGGTAAATGACATTGATTGGATGTCATGTCGACTGTCGTTCGTATTTCGAGAATTGAAAAATATTTGTAAACATTTTCAAAAAATGGGCGTGGCAGCGTGGCACCTAAAAGAATTTTCGCCTGTGGCGGAATTTTTTTGCTCGCTTTCTTTTATTTTACAGAACATATTTTAATCATTCAATCTAAGGAATTCTAAGGATAAATCGTGATTCCACTAAGGATTTTTTCACATGACATGTTGGCAACACCGGCATGAGCATGACGTCAGGAGCCGAAACCTGAAGCAACAACGTCGGCCCCCTAGGTCAGATATCCGGTACTAACTCATCGAGTCTTCCCATTCGATCGACCCCGGCCCGACTCTCGACCTTCGACCGTCGACCGTCGACCCTAAAATATTCGAATTATTTTACTAGTTGTAATAATAATGCACCTCTTCTTTATTTGAAAATGGCCGACGTTTCGACTATTTATTTAGTCTTCATCAGGGCTAAAACCAATAAGTTCAATAGTAACAAATCCCTGGGCCCAACATAAAATTGTAAATAATGCTTATTCAAATGTGGAACGTATATTCCTATACATCCATTACATGGTTTTAGCCCTGATGAAGACTAAATAAATAGTCGAAACGTCGGCCATTTTCAAATAAAGAAGAGGTGCATTATTTGTCCTAATCCCGCTAACTTCACCAACACCTTATAACTTAAGGACGCTAATTACAACAATGTATTTTACTAGTCTTAATAAATTCTGTCGGCTTGTTAAGCGCGACAAAGAGGTGGCGCCATCTATGGGTGCACCCGCGGATTTACGGCCGTTTTGGCCATTGCCTTGGCTTCTATATGGGGAATTTCCGTTTTTTTATTTAAATAAAAGGTGTTGTAATGAGTTGGGTGATGAAATATAAAGAAAATGTTAATTGTGACGTCATTACCTGTGAGTTAGAGAAAAACTTCGTTACAACCCTTCCATAGGAAACTCATTGCCCAGTGCTTTTTAAATAGCACAACATTGATTTCGTCAAAAATAAAAAATGCACTGATCATGGTACCTGGTTCAAATTTTGATGGTAGGTGGCTATCTAGCATGTACAACCGAAGCTGGGCGCGGCCACTAAATATCGTTAGCTCAGTTGGATACCCACTCGGTATCGATATTGAAAAGACAAAACCCTAAATTTGGAATCTTAGAGCTTTTTTGGTTGCCAGGTTAGTTAGAGTCAGTTAGAGTTATTTCTCAAGGTTTTTATTGTTTTATTGCATTGTTTGTACATGGCAGTCTTATGGTCTGTTTCAGTTACACATTACAACCCGTAGGTTTCACATTTTTGCAGCAAAAAATCTGAAATTTTTAAGAGAGGTACTACACGTATGCACCCTAGCTGTGGCCAAAAATCTTTGAACTTAAAATTTTGACGAATTTTTAAACTTTAAATTTCAAATTACCACTTTGAGGTCCGTGCATCCAATCGAAAGGCATTCTATCCCAGGAGATACTCTGGAATGTTTTCTTTTCGGCACCAAAAAACCACTTTTTTGCTGGGACGTCGAGAAATGGTCTTAATTGAACTTCGAATTAGAAGATGCAGATTTTTTTAAATTTTGGTAAAATTTCCGTTACTTCCGGAAATTGACGAAACCGTAAACGGGTAAACTATGCCCTGCGATCGCATTTTCCACCTCCAGAAATGTATCATTTGACAAATCACACTTTAAACGCTTAGACCAAGAAAAATACGCGGAAAAGGGTGGAAAAAATTATGGCAGGTGAAAATATTAACATTTCTAGGAAGATTATTGGAAAAATGTCCAGTCCTCAAAAACGTTTTCGCAAAAACTGGTCAATTTGAAAATTTTGTGTCGGGATTTATGATGCCTGATAATGTCGAGCCCGATGAAGTCAATAAACGACCACGCGATTTTTAGTTTGTTTACGATACAGTACATTTTAACAATCCACACCCTTCCATAAGAAACTCATTGCCCAGCTGACATGATAATAACAACTATTAGTTATGATAATTTTATTAAATTTACTAAGTAAAAACCACATCATTCGACATCAAATTCAACTATTACAAAGTGGGATAATTTATAGTTCTTTTTAACTTAAAGTCAACTATATATTCGGCTTGCAGTTTGATATTAAGCTTCATTTACGAGGTAAAAAAATTACATAATTTTGACCAAAAAACTTTGAAGAACTATGACATTTGGGCTCATTTGGCGGATTCGTCAATTATTGTTATTTGCTGCTGATTGGCAGGCATTTTTAGTTTTGCTGTTACTCTCAAGGCCCGTTATTTCAACTAAATCAGAAAATATTTTAACTTTGAGTTGTTAAAATTGAAATATTTAAACATTTTTGGGGCTTAGGGACGTATTTAGAGACACGATATCGAAAGAAAATATCGATCTAGCATCGACATAAAAAGTATCAATATCCACTAAATATCGTTAGCTAAATATCGATACCCACTCGGTATCGATAGTGAAAAAACAAAACCCTAAATTTGGAATCTTAGATCTTTTTTGGTTGCCAGGTTAGTTAGAGTTATTTCTCAAGGTTTTTATTGTTTTATTGCATTGTTTGCACTTGGCACTCTTATGGTCTATTTCAGTTACACGTTACAACCTGTAAATTTCACATTTTTACAGCTCTTGGGCGCGGCTCAGCTTCGGTTGTATAGGGTGTATATAATAAAAAACCTACGTAGCATGGAATTAAAACTATTGTCTGAGGTTAGTTCAGAAAAAAATGAAAATCGGAACATTTTATGACATATTCGGCTTTCAACTGTTTTTATGAAGTCACCCCGGACTTACTGTTCTAATTCCATGGCTTGCTTGAGGTTTACGGATAAACTGTGCGCTGCAATCGCATTTTTCGACTCCAGAAATTTTTCATTTGACAGATCAAACTTTAAACACTTAGACCAAGGAAAATAGGCGCAGAAGCGAGGAAAAAAATATGGCAGGTGAAAATTTGAACATTTCTAGGAAGATTATTGGCAGAGTGCCCAGTTCTGGATAATGTTTTCTCAAAGACTGGTCGATTTGAACATTTCGTGTCGGGATTTATGATGGCTGATGACGTCGATACCCGACCACGCGGTTTATACGGGCTGTTTATTATAAAATTTCATCTAGCCAGCTATGATTTTTGATAGAAAGAAAGAGAGGTATAAAAGCATGCCGTAACTTGACTCGCCATCAAAACACAGTTGTCATTGCCCATGTCCAATCAGCTTTCAGTGCTTCGACGTTATTAGCGGCCATCTTGTCTTGTCTTTGTCCTTGTTGGTAAACTTTCCCGTTTCCCACATTTTTGTTGAAGTTTTCTAGTTTTATCAAGACAATTTTTGCTAAAAACAGCAATTTTTATTGCTATTAAATCTGTTTTGTGTTTGGACAACATGGCTTTTGCCTTAGAACATAAAGCTATTATCGAACTGGAATCAAAGTGGATGGCGAATGGGTTTATTCCATTCGAAATTGCATGGAGGATTTCCAGACCGAATTTCCAAACTGTCCTGTGGTCTATATGCAGTTCAAGAAAACTTTGGAGCATGCTCGAGAACTGTTTACAGAAACAGGTAGTTTGCAAAGAAGACCAGGCACTGGATCTCACAAGAAACCTACCGATGAAGTGATTGCACAGGCACAAGAAATAATGCAAAATGCCCCTGGTACTTCTATACGACAGTTACACCATCAAATAGGCCTTACTGTAGGTGCCACCCATGCAATTTTGCATAAAGATCTGCAAGTGTACCCATATCGCTTCGCAGTAGTGCAAGAATTGCATGAAGCTGACTTTCCCCAAAGACTGCAATTTTGCAATTGGTATATTAATATGGACAATAACCAAAGCATTTCCCAAAAATCCATATTTAGTGATGACGCATAGTTTCAGTTAAGTGGTTATGTAAACTTGCAAAAACTTGGAGTAGTGAGAACCCCTATCAAATAATTGAGAAAGGACTACACCCTAAAAAAATTGGAGTTTGGATTGGTCCACTTTTCTTTGAAGGTGGCAGATCACTAGGAACTTCAAGTATCTAACATCATTTTATTTAGTTATTTTTGTAGGCACATTAACAGCAGAAAGATACCGAACGGACATTTTGGAACCATTTATCGAGCAATTGCATGATGATGAACTTACAGAGTTTCATTTCCAACAAGATGGAGCACCTCCCCATTGTACACAACAAACAATTAATTATTTGCAGACATTTTTTGTTGACAGGCTTATTAGTCGAAGTACTGAAGTAGTGTGGCCTGCAAGGTCTTGTGATTTAACACCCTGTAATTTCTTTTTGTGGCCTTACATTAAAAAACAATATATTTAAAACTCCTGTTGAAAATTTGGATCATCTTCGTCAGCGAATACAACAGAAATTTATTGAAATTAACAATAACCCAGTCATGTTACAAAATGTTTTCACAAGCATTAGAAACAGGAGTTTAAAGTGTATTGAACAAGGAGGCCAACATTTTGAACACCTTTTATAAATGTGTAAACCGTTTTTATAAATAATTATTGTTTTTTTTAAGTTAGTACGATAGATTGTAATAATTATTTTTTTAAAGTTTTCTTGATAAATCATGTGGTTAGTTGCCTATGTGAACAAGGCCCCAACTATTTTTCCTATTTCAGTAGTATTTGGTACTGGGTTGGTTTACTAATGTTTGAAGCACAAGAACAGTCTCAAGAATGAAGGGGCAAGAGGCCCGGTAGATAGATTCAGTTGTTTTCATTTTCAGTGCAGTAATTTTATTTACTTTCAGTATGAAAATCGCCACTTTTATGTGCGAAAGGCCTGTTCAGGCGTTCGGGGTCGCAAAATCCTCCCAAGATTTGGGAATGAAGGGGCAAGAGGCCCTATCTCTGTCTACGTACACATAATTTGGCACAAAGAGTGGGGTGTCTTTCTAAGTTCTCTATGAAAAATGTTAGCTCGGGAATACCTCAAGTAAATTTTAAAGCCTATAGAGTCTTAAAAATCTTAAAATAATGAAAAAATCAAACAAATTGAGGCCCACTTATTTATTTATCAACATTCTGAATGATTCTGGATTGTTTGGAATGTCATGCCAATTGTCAATTGCTATTCATTATTATTTTGTAGCATTTATTTGAGTATTCCCGCCCTCAGATTTTCATTGAGAAAAAAAAGGATAGAGACACTATCAGAGCACGTAATGGTATGCAACCAGTAAAACGTTCGCAAAGTGTGAACGTGCCTAAATTTGAATGTTTGATGGTGACGGACAAATAAAGAACGAAGTAATTTACGACGTGCTTCAAAATAACAAATGCATTTCATAGGTGGCTGGATGAAATTTTATAATGAACACCCCGTAGTTCGTTCGCGATACATTATATTTTAATAATCCACACTTTTCCATAAGAAACTCATTGCCTAATTTTTTTTGGATGGAACAACACATCATAAACAAAGCAACTCAAGATTTCTGCAGACCAACTTCTTACATATTACCCATTTAGTTTTTTTTGTCATCTAGTTACACTTGAAGTTTTCATTTTTTTATACCCATCTCCTTATAGCACATGTTGAGAAGCTAGATCAAAAAGTCAAATTTACAACGCATACTTGACCAGTAACGTACTTTGTGATTTCAGTGGAATATAAAAACTTCCAACCCCCTGAATGAATTTGATAGTGATAATTCAGCTTGCAACTACAACTTATTATACCTAACATATTGATTTAATACGTTTATGGAATATTTAATTTGGCGTTTACCTCTAGTCATGAATATTTATCGCCAAATTGAAATTCTTATCAATACTAAGAATTCTTCTTGCACGTACACATTTTGGGTCAGTGCTAAATTACCAATATCATCCTTCTGAAAATTTGTATAAAGCACTAATCCCGCAACATATCTGTCGAGTTCAGAACCATCTCTATTAGTGTAAAAATCGTAAAATGGAATTTAAAGTGTTCGTCATCGTATCTATGACAGTAGGTGCTTTAGCGGAAGCTCCTTATAAACCTTCAGGATGGCGTCCTTCTGGCCCAGTCTTTCGAATGCCACAAACCTCAGGTAACTCTGAAGGCTCTGGCGACTTTAGGCCAAACCAGCCAGAGCTCCAGTACGGTCCTCCAAAGCAAACCTTTTCACCACCGGCATTGACTTACCGTCCACCTCAACAAGAAGTCAATACTGAAGCTGAAGGCGGGACTACGACCGAATTTCCTACCACAACACCGAATGGAGAACTTAACAACGACACAGCAGTGGAAGGTCTGCAACTGAGATCAGGAAATTTGAAAGAAGAGAACCAAAAGGGCGTGTACTACATTTACCATCTCACAGGGTTGTTGCAAAAGGTCACTTACGAGACCGAAGACGATCAACCGAATAAGGCTTTTTCTGCTAAGATAAAGTACGAGAATGTTGACCCCATCAATAGCCCTGTTTATACTTATGATCCAGAAACGTATGTGTTTAAGAGGCTTCAGTGATAAACAATATAGAATGTTTATAGTTTATGTTACAATTCTTTATTTATTTTTTTTTGTAGAGAAGAGATTGCGTCTTAGGGTTGGTAGGTTCTGGCATATGATACGGATATTTCCTATTTTTTTAATTTCACCATCTTTTTTTTGTCGAACAGGCAGTTTTTTATGGGTAGGTTTAATGAAATTACAAAAACCTGGATGGTAAAAAGAAAAAAATGACAAGAAAAATTTAGACTGCAACTACTCTAAAATTTAGAAGCGAGAGTTTTGAAAAAATATATAAAAATTTATGACAGTTTCCGATTTTTTTTTATTGAAAATTGTGCCCCTCAAAATAGGACGGCTGGGATCACACTTAAAACTAAAAATTGTTGAGGATTAGAAGATAGAGTGATCAAAACATAGCTGATTTTCAAAACTTAAACTTTAATAAATGCAAATTGTGTATCTAATTCTTGAGCCACAGATGCTTAGTTACTATTGCAGATAAACATTTGGAATTTGTCTCAAAACTTGTACTCACTCTTCTATAATATTAGCTGACATCATATGTGTTTTGCTTGCGTTCATATGAGAGAAGAATAGCGGATATAGGACGTAAACCACACCTTTCATACAACGTTTTTTTGGATATTTATTAAGTATTTTATTTTTAAAAGGAAAACACGTGAAGTTTCTTTCCGTTAAAAGAAAAACATGTGAAAAACGATTCGGAGTTGTAAAAACTAGATTTTACAATCAAATTAGCTAAAACAAGTAAAAACTTCAGGATTCTACCTTTGAAAATAACAAAGATAATCTCGAAAACGGTTCGGAGTTGCGAAAAGTAGATTTAGCCATTGTCTTAGCTAGAAAAATTAGCTGAAAACAAGTACAAACTTCAGGATACTACCTTTGAAAATAACAAAGATAGTAAATCTCTCGAAAACGATTTGAAGTTGCAAAACAGATATCTAACCATTTCTTCAGCTAGAAAAGTTAGCTGAAAACGAGTACAAACTACATGGATCTACCTTTGAAAATAACATACTCACTAAATATCTCGAAAAAGGATCGGAGTTGGGAAAAGTAGATTTAACCATTGTCTTAGTTAGAAAAAACTAGCTGAAAACCAATACAAACTTCAACATTCTACCTTTGAAAATAACAAAGTTAGGAGCTATCTCGAAAACGGTTTGAAATTGCAAAAAATAGATTTAACCATTATCTCAGCTAGAAAAAGTTAGCTGAAAACAAGTACAAAGTTCAGGGATCTACTTCTGAAAATAACATACTTACTAAATATCTCAAAAACGGTTCGAAGTTGCGAAAACTAGATCAATCCATTATCTTAACTAGAAAATTTAGCTGAAAACTGTCAAACGGATCAAATTGTGCCCCTCAAAATAAGACCGCTGGGATCACACTTAAAACAAAAAAATTGTTGAGGATTAGAAGATAGAGTGATCAAAACATAGCTGATTTTCAAAATTTAAACTTTAATAAATGCAAATTGTGTATCTAATTTTTGAGCTACAGATGCTTAGTTACTATTGCAGATAAACATTTGGAAATTGTCTCAAAACTTGTACTCACTCTTCTATATTATTAGCTGACATCATATGTGTTTTGCGTCCTTCTGCAAAATTGAAAGAGAAGAATAGCGGATATAGGGCATAAACCACACCTTTCATACAACGTTTTTGAGATATTTATTAAGTATTTTATTTTTAAAAGGAAAACACGTGAAGTGTTCTTTCCGTTAAAAGAAAAACATGTGAAAAACGATTCGGAGTTGCAAAAACTAGATTTTACCATTAAATTAGCTAAAACAAGTAAAAACTTCAGGATTCTACCTTTGAAAATAACAAAGATAATCTCGAAAACGGTTCGGAGTTGCAAAAAGTAGATTTAGCCATTGTCTTAGTTAGAAAAGTTAACTGAAAACAAGTACTAACTTTAGGAGTCTACCTTTGAAAATAACATACTTAGTAAATATTTCAAAAACGGATCGAAGTTGGGAAAACTAGATTTAACTTAAATCTTAACTAGAAAAATTAGCTCAAAACAAGTACAAACTTCAGGATACTACCTTTGAAAATAACAAAGATAGTAAATATCTCGAAAACGGTTTGAAGTTGCAAAACATATATTTAACCATTTCCTCAGCTAGAAAAGTTAGCTGAAAACTGTCAAACTGATCAAATTGTGCCCCTCAAAATAAGACGGCTGGGATCACACTTAAAACTAAAAATTGTTGAGGATTAGAAGATAGAGTGATCAAAACATAGCTGATTTTCAAAACTTAAACTTTAATAAATTCAAATTATATATCTAATTTTTGAGCCACAGATGCTCAGTTACTATTGCAGATAAACATTTGGAAATTGTCCCAAAACTTGTACTCACTCTTCTATATTATTAGCTGATATCATATGTGTTTTGCGTCCTTCTGCAAAATTGAAAGAGAAGAATAGCGGATATAGGACATAAGCCAACTTTTCATACAACGTTTTTGAGATATTTATTAAGTATTTTATTTTTAAAAGGAAAACACGTGAAGTTTCTTTCCGTTAAAAGAAAAACATGTGAAAAACGATTCGGAGTTGCAAAAACTAGATTTTACCATTAAATTAGCTAAAAAAGTAAAAACCTCAGGATTCTACCTTTGAAAATAACAAAGATAATCTCGAAAACGGTTCGGAGTTGTAAAAAGTAGATTTAGCCATTGTCTTAGTTAGAAAAGTTAACTGAAAACAAGTACTAACTTTAGGAGTCTACCTTTGAAAATAACATACTTAGTAAATATTTCAAAAACGGATCGAAGTTGGGAAAACTAGATTTAACTTAAATCTTAACTAGAAAAATTAGCTGAAAACAAGTACAAACTTCAGGATATTAACTTTGAAAATAACAAAGATAGTAAATATCTCGAAAACGATTTGAAGTTGCAAAACATATATTTAACCATTTCTTCAGCTAGAAAAGTTAGCTGAAAACGTGTATAAACTTTATGGATCTACCTTTGAAAATAATATACTTACTAAATATCTCGAAAAAGGATCGGAGTTGGGAAAAGTAGATTAAACCATTGTCTTAGTTAGAAAAAAGTAGCTGAAAACCAATACAAACTTCAACATTCTACCTTTGAAAATAACAAAGTTAGGAGCTATCTCGAAAACGGTTTGAAATTGCAAAAAATAGATTTAACCATTATCTCAGCTAGAAAAAGTTAGCTGAAAACGAGTACAAACTTCATGGATCTACCTTTGAAAATAACATACTTACTAAATATCTCAAAAACGGTTCGAAGTTGCGAAAACTAGATCTATCCATTATCTTAACTAGAAAATTTAGCTGAAAACTGTCAAACGGATCAAATTGTGCCCCTCAAAATAAGACCGCTGGGATCACACTTAAAACAAAAAAATTGTTGAGGATTAGAAGATAGAGTTATCAAAACATAGCTGATTTTCAAAACTTAAACTTTAATAAATGCAAATTGTGTATCTAATTTTTGAGCCACAGATGCTTAGTTACTATTGCAGATAAACATTTGGAAATTGTTTCAAAACTTGTACTCACTCTTCTATATTATTAGCTGACATCATATGTGTTTTGCGTCCTTCTGCAAAATTGAAAGAGAAGAATAGCGGATATAGGACATAAGCCAACTTTTCATACAACGTTTTTGAGATATTTATTAAGTATTTTATTTTTAAAAGGAAAACACGTGAAGTTTCTTTCCGTTAAAAGAAAAACATGTGAAAAACGATTCGGAGTTGCAAAAACTAGATTTTACCATTAAATTAGCTAAAACAAGTAAAAACTTCGGGATTCTACCTTTGAAAATAACAAAGTTGATCTCGAAAACGGTTCGGAGTTGCGAAAAGTAGATTTAGCCATTGTCTTAGTTAGACAAGTTAACTGAAAACAAGTAAAAATTTTAGGAGTCTACCTTTGAAAATAGCATACTTAGTAAATATTTCAAAAACGGATCGAAGTTGGGAAAACTAAATTTAACTTAAATCTTAACTAGAAAAATTAGCTGAAAACAAGTACAAACTTCAGGATACTACCTTTGAAACTAACAAAGATAGTAAATATCTCTAAAACGATTTGAAGTTGCAAAACATATATTTAACCATTTCTTCAGCTAGAAAAGTTAGCTGAAAACGTGTATAAACTTCATGGATCTACTTTTGAAAATAACATACTTACTAAATATCTCGAAAAAGGTTCGGAGTTGGGAAAAGTAGATTTAACCATTGTCTTAGTAAGAAAAAGCTAGCTGAAAACCAGTACAAACTTCAACATTCTACCTTTGAAAATAACAAAGTTAGGAGCTATCTCGAAAACGGTTTGAAATTGCAAAAAATAGATTTAACCATTATCTCAGCTAGAAAAAGTTAGCTGAAAACGAGTACACACTTCATGGATCTACCTTTGAAAATAACATACTTACTAAATATCTCGAAAACGGTTCGGAGTTAAGAAAAGTAGATTTAACCATTGTCATAGTTAGAAAAAGCTAGCTGAAAACCAGTACAAACTTCAAAATTCTACCTTTGAAAATAACAAAGTTAGGAGCTATCTCGAAAACGGTTTGAAATTGCAAAAAATAGATTTAACCATTATCTCAGCTAGAAAAACTTAGCTGAAAATGAGTACAAAGTTCAGGGATCTACTTTTGAAAATAACATATTTATTGAATATCTCAAAAACGGTTCGAAGTTGCGAAAACTAGATCTATCCATTAACTTAACTAGAAAATTTAGCTGAAAACAAGTACAAACTTCAGGTGTCTACTGTTGAAGATAACATACTTAGTTAATATCTCGAAAACGGTTCGGAGTTGCTGAAAGTAGATTTAAACATTGTCTTAATGAGAAAACGTTAGCTGAAAACAAGTACAAACTTCAGGGTTCTGCCTTTGAAAATAACAGAGTTAGTAAATATCTCGAAAACGGATCGAATTGGTAACTTAGTTATGAAAAGTTAGCTGAAAACAAGTACAGACTTCAGTGTTCTACCTTTGAAAATAACTCGAAATTAAGTATCGAAAAGTAGTATCGAAAGTAAATATCTCGAAAACGGTTCGGAGTTGCGAAAACTAGATTTATCCATTATCTTAACTAGAAAATTTAGTTGAAAACAAGTACAAATTTCAGGGTTCTGCCTTTGATAATAACAGAGTTAGTAAATATCTCAAATACCTAGTACATATCTCGAAAACTGCTAGAAGTTGCAAGAATTAAATGTAACCATTATCTTATTTAGAAAAATTAGTTGAAAACGTGTCCAAACATCACCGGTTTATCGTTGAAAATCACACAGTTAGTAAATATCTCGAAAACGGGTGGAAGTTGCAAAAAATAGGTTTAACCATTGTTTTAGTTAGGAAAAGTTAGTTTAAAACAAATACAACAAACTTCAGGGTTCTACCTTTGAAAATAACATACTTAGTAAATATCTCAACAACGATATTAAGGTCTTTCTCCTATCATGTACAGGGCCGGCGATATGTAGCGTCTAAAAAGAGCTGGGACAATATGTATTTAAAAACATATTTAACGGATATGGAGCACTGAAAAAAACGTAAATCTGAAGCTTTGTATTATGTAAAGTGGACCTAAATTAACATTTCCCAGATATCCCAGAAAATATACTTAAATGTAAAAGATATCTGAAGTAAAAAAAACTTAAATTAAAAAAAATAAAATTTATAATTCAAACATTTTTCACAGATTTTTTGTATCCATTTTTTTATTTTATAAAACTTTTTTTATTTTTTGTATTACATTTTAAGAGTAAATTAATTCTATTTTCAATAAATATTTATCAACTCTCCCAACTAGAACAATAATTAAAATGAAAATAATTTCAGATTTTTTTTTTAATTATCTTTTTTAAAACCTATAAATGTACCAAAAACATTATAAAGGGTATCCCACATAAGACTGAAAACAATTCAAAACCAGTTTTTATAGACACTGAGGTTTAAATAGGCCTTCATTTGACATCCAAATTGCAAGGTCCGAACATAGAGCTCATAAAAAAAATAAACTTTTCATATATAAGTTGCTGATTGAACACTACACTCGATATATACTCAATTATTTTCAGTTCTTTGTGTTGAGATAACGAGAAGTACGAAATAGAAGCGAAGTTGCAGGCTGGAACAAACACAAAAGTCAGCAGAGGTCGCTCTCTTCTTCAATGAGTTGGATTGTTGCCAAATCTCTAAACGTACTTGGTTCGAATCACATACTTCCGTATCGAATAAATGTTCCTCACATGAATTTACATCGAGTAACCCGAGTAACTCGTGAGAGTATCGGCAACATTGGATGGCACGAATCACGAACCAAAAGTTTTTGGGCTAGTTCGTGATTCGTAGACCGTACATGAATCTAACTGCACGTGGGTCTAACTGAGACACTTTCAAAAGGGCGCTTATTTTTCGGCATGGGCAGAAATTGCAATATACGAGGTAGTGTTTCCATCCCCTTCTTCTGCAGTCCAAGGCCAGCAATGTAAAAGATAGGGAATGTCCTGTATGTTATTGAAGTATGTGGCAGAGATCCCCTATCGGAGTTCACCGAGTTCCATGCAGCTGTGGCTCGATACACATTGGCACCACAAAACGCAGTGTCAACACGAGAGTTTTGGAACAAAAGATGAGTTGCAGGCTGGGACAAATACCAAAGTCAGCTGTAGCAGAGCACGCTCTCTCCGCACGTCTCTCAAGACATCCTTCTCAACGAGGTGGATATCTTATATCAATCGCAGCATTTCTATCCGAGACTAACGAAAGAGGCATTTCAGATATTTAAACACGACAACAATTTCAACAGGAACGAGAAAATTACGTTTCTAAATACATGGTGGAAGCGATTTTTACGATATACTTCAAGTGCGCCAAAACCCAGCGTCCCCACTATTCCCACCCCACTCTTTCCACTGCAGCGCGACGGCGGGGGAATAAATATCACGGAGCTCCCTACAGTCGAATTAGTCAACGTCGGGAAGCACGGGAGATCACTTCGCCCATTGCCTCATCGCCTTTGATAATGTTTGCCGCAGTTGTACACCAAAACGTGAGGAAGAAATTCAATTGTACCACGGCTTCAAATTAAAATACTTTACATTGTGTTCTGTGTTTATTTTTATTATTAACATTTTACTAAATAAAAGAAACTATTCAGAACAGAATTATTCCATAGTTTGCTGTAACAAAGTTAGAAAAGAATAAGTTGCTTTTAACACCTAAAAAAAAATATTTTGTTTTTGAGTCACGACTCAAAAGATCCACTTACTGAAACAAGAAGAAGATGATTGACGTTCCCAATGGGCAACGCATCCAGTCCCATCCTTTTTTGCGTTCTTTCCAGTACCACCAATGTGATATACTTTACAGTTCGGTCGCAATCGTACCAATCGCTATCGTAGACAGAATCCCCAATGTTCATCATCTGTTCCAACACAAATCAGGATCAGCCGTTTCGATTATTGCTGTTATATAGGAGGAGCGTTTTCTTTTTTAAAGGAGACATCTCCCCTTAAAGTAGTTTCGAGAAGAACTAAATAAAGTTTGTTATGTTTTTACTCGACATCTCTCAAATGTGCTGAAATGTAATGTTTTTGTTAGAACTGGAGACGTGGGGTAAACCGCAGGCCAAAATCTTGTACACTAATGCCTACTAATTCTCCGTAATGCCCTCTAATTCCTACTAATTCCTATTATGTTTTTACCTCTGTTATTTCTTAACCCTGTTATTTCTTAAAATCAAAATTGACAAAAAACTCGTGTCTTTAGAACAGTCTCGCTCCAAAATCGAATGTTGGAGAAACATGGAAACAAATTAATAAACACAGCTCCCGATATTTATTAACAGAATTGCAACATAAACATATGCATGTGATGAAGGTCTAGTTTAATTATGGTTCTCATATACAGGGTATCTCGATGTTTTGTCTCGATCCTATATAAGTACAGGGTAAGAGACAAGAATGCTTCCAAATGAAGCCAGCTATATGGAGAAACATGTTTGTAATTAATATATTTACTTGACTGGAAATTAAATATAATGTCTTTTGAGCAGGTTTTTTTTTCTCTTTGGCGTATTCCAAAGAATTACTCTTTGCCACTATAAAACGTTATTTGACCATCCGAGGTCGCCATATGATGATATCTGTTGACACGTTTTCGAGAAACTAAAAAAAATATATTACAGTGACAGTTTCTTGTGGCCAAAGGAAGCAACTTTGGATATATGTAAGTTTGGTTAAATCGCCTAATTTAGCCTCAGCAATATGTCGACTCTCGTCAAGTGTTGTACACATTGAATTCGGACAGACTGTATAATCAAATCAAGGTAAAAGGCTTCCTACGTAGTAGGTATTAAGTTCATAATTGTATATTATACGGAGAGACTGTTCTTGACCGCCTAGTTGAGCAAAAGTTGGGTTTCTTGGGTAGTCGGTCTGGGCGACAAGTATTAAAACTCCTAAACTGCCAAGCTTTCGACAATTTCTATTGTCTTCATCAGGGCTATATTACAGTAAGTGCAAATAAGTCACAATAAGAGGCTACAATGGTTATAGATAGCTTACCGTCATTGGAATATTGATGTGTTGTTTTGTTATGTTGCTATTGTATTGTTTATTGTTTTTACATATTTACCATTTCCGGTTGTATTATTTTATGTGGAAGTAATTTTTAATTTTTTTTTTAAAAAGTTAGGTAATCAAGGGATTCCGTGGTTGTGTTTTGTATGCTTTGTGGTTTGTTTTTCGCCTTACATATGTTGATCAAATTTGAGTATATGTTGCTAAGGTCTTCAATGTCGGTTCTTTTGTTGATTGATTTGTCTTCCACTGCAATCTCTACCATTTCCAAGAAAAGGCTTTTATGATATGACGGTTCTTTGTCTAGTATTACTACCTCGTCGAAATTGATTTTATGGCCTGTATCGATATGATGTTGAGTCAGTGCACTGGTGTTTTTTGTAAGTCTGCAATCACTTTTATGTGACGCAATTCTATTTTGCAATAAATTCTTTGTCTGACCTATGTACACTTGATCGCAGATAGAGCAGGGAATGCGATATACCATTCCCGACTGTTTAAGAGGTTCATCCTTGCTTTTTAATTTGGTACTCAAGTCGCCTAGAGTTACTGGATTTTTAGGTGCTAGTTTTATGGATGGATGGTTGTGAAATAGCTTGCTCACTTTGTGGGTGAGTTCAGTGATGTGTGGGAATGAAAAGTATTGATCGGTAAATGGGAGGTCGCGTCAATTGAGGCTGATGGGACACTCAGCTCCATATTCGTGAATTGGAAGTTTAATTCTACCATGCCAGAGGTGCTGTCTTCCATATTAGCAAAAGAATTGTTGCTGCTGTTTTCGGTTATGTTTTGATGTGAACTGTTGAATAGGAGTTTGTTAGTTAAGTTTAGAGGGTAGGAATTTTTCAAGAGTGTGTCTCTGAGGTTTCTCAAATTGATGAGTTTCAGTGACTCATGGGAGATTAACTCTATTCGTTTTTTTAAAGCAAGGACAAGGTTAATTTTAGTTTTCTGGCTATGACAGGAATGAAAGTTGAGATATCTCCCTGAAATTGTAGGTTTTATTTACCAGTCAAGGATTATTTCTTGGTTTGGTTTTCTGGTTATCAAAGTGTCAAGAAAAGGAATTGTTCTGTTTGCTGATTCTCTTTCTGCTGTAAATTGTATGTGTGGATGGTAACTATTGAGTAGAGAGAGTGTGTTGTTTAATTGGTCCTTTGGAACTGCAGTGATAATATCATCTACATATTTTTTTTAAAAAGGTGGTTTAAAACTTAATTTGCCTAGACAGTGTTCCAGCAAGTCATCCATCACATACTGAGAGACGATGGGAGATAAGGTCGCTCCCATGGGAGTGCCTAGAATCTGTTTGTAGAATTGATTGTTATATGTGCAGTAAGTGGTGTCCCATATAGTTGTAAATATTTCATAGATGTTCTCTTGGCTGAGTGTTGTTATTTCACTAATGTCTGTCCAGCGCCTGTGAATACTTTCTTTGATCAGGGTGAGAGGAATGTTGCTATATAGGGATATCACATCGAAGCTAACTAGTTCATGATTTGTCGGGAGTTGTAATCCTTTTTCAAATTCAGCAAATTCAAAACTATCCCTTATATAATATGGATTGTCTTTATTGTATGCTTCAGTAAGAATGTGAGTTAGGAAACTTGCTAGTTTACTATTAGGAGCGTTGATTGAAGAGACTATTGGTCTGAGGGAAATTTCTGGTTTGTGAATTTTAGGGAGTCCATAAAACTTTGAAGAACTTTGATTGTATATTCTGATATTGCTAGATTCTTCCAGCGAGATGAGACCACGTTCTTTAAAATTGGTAACCAGTTTATTACAGCGGCTTTGGTAGGCATTCGTTGGATCAGAAGGAAGCTGAATATAGTGAGCAGTGTCTGACAGGATTTGCATTGAGAGGTGTTGATAATCATTTTTGTTCAAAATTACTGTGACATTCCCTTTATCAGTCTTCACCACTAAAAGCTCCTCGTGACTCCTTAGAAAGGCCTTTGATTATATTCATACATTATGTTTAAAGGGCTATTGTTGATAGGGCTGTTGAAGTAATTAGTGAATCCAGCTCTAATCAAGTCTTTGTTCGATGGAACTTGCGTAAGAATGTTCTCGAAACTAGATAACATTTGCTTGCAGGAAACATTCTTTTTGGTTGGATGGATGCCGAACTTAAAGCCTAATGACAAAAATTGCATTATATCGTCAGGGACAGCAGTGTCCGTAAGGTTTTTTACCCAGTTTTTTTCAACTGGTATGTTATGAGAAAATTGTTTTTCTTCAAGTTTGTGAAATTTCCGGACATTGCTCTCTCTTATATTTTTAAATTGCTTTCAGCATATGATTTTTGTCTTTTAAAAAATTCGTCAGAGATGTGATTGGGAAAAAAAGCTGTTAACTGCTCTTGCGTAGAGGAAAGATCTTTTTCTGTTATGTTAAGGCGCTTAATGGTAATGTCTATTTCTAGGTTAATCAATCTATTGTGTAGTTTGGATTTAAAATTACTAACCATTTGTCCTGTGTGTCCCTCTTGGTAATTGATCAATATATCGATGTTTTTAGTTCCGTCGTTGATGTGCTTTGGTGTGATGCCTTCCCTTCTGCATCGAAGTAAGAATATTCGTCTGTTGCGTAGTGACCCTACTTTGTTTTTTAATTTTGCCCATTGTTTGAGAAGTTGAATTCGTCTAGCCCCATACTGAATTAGCATGGATTAGTAAAACCCCATCCTGTTTAACGGAGAGACTGTTCTTGTCCGCCTAGTTGAGCAAAAGTTGGGTTTCTTGGGTAGTCGGTCTGGGCGACAAGTATTAAAACTCCTAAACTGCGAAGCTTTCGACAATTTTTATTGTCTTCATCAGGGCCATATTACAGTAACTGCAAATAAGTCACAATAAGAGGCTACAATGGTTTCGACAATTGTTAACTGTATTGCATGGGAGCGACCTTATCTCCCATCGTCTCTCAGTATGTGATGGATGACTTGCTGGACCACTGTCTAGGCAAATTAAGTTTTAAACCACCTTTTTTAAAAAAATATGCAGATGATACACATGTGTGCTTTGTGTCCTTTCTAATATGATGGAACTACAGATAGCGGGTGTAGGACAATTAAATAGCTACTTCACAGTTGCGAATGCGCCAACGTTTCGATCTTTATTTAGATCTTCTTCAGGGCTAAAAAATGTGGTAAATGAACATTCTATAAAAACACTTAATGCATGAACAAAAACATTCAAAGACATCGATAAATTCATAAAAGTACGTATCTAACAATTAAAAAATGAAAAAACAAATTAGTAGTTAACAAATACACTTAAACTTTATACATTAAAGACATAGACCGTGCATCTGTACGTGCATATTTTCTCAAAGTGAAAGACGGTATACTCTGATAAATGGTGGGTTTGCTTACCTTAATTCGGTTTGAGAAGCATGTCACCTAAGTTATATGTATGTCTTTTACCGGACATAACATAAAAACAATGATTAATCCACAAACAGGCAACGACCACATGAGTTCAGGACAAAACGAAACATCAACCGCTAGGGACAAAATAAACGATGGAATGATATTCGTTCTCCTATCACCAATGGGTCCCGCGGAATACTGTTATGGTCTTTTTTATATACAACTATAATTTGCTCTTTCTCTCTCTTTTTTCTTTTTTTTCCTCCATATTGTATTAAATCTATTGTAATTATACTGATGTTGGGAATGATAGACTTCTTTATTTTTTCTTGATGTGATGCAACAAGTTACAATAAATAGCATTTAAGTTTTGGATGTCCGTTCTGTCGTTAATAGTGTCATTAATGTAAATCCCACTCACTAATGCCCCGTTTGTAATAGTTATTTTCGTGGTCCAATATGTCAACATTCCCAAAATCGAAGGAATGGTCCATCGTAAAGTGGTGTTGGGCTAAGGCCGTCTTTTCTTTCTTATTCCCATTTATTTCGCGACAATCATACTCATGTTGATACACTCCATTTTTTAAGTATTGTCGTGTCATCCCTATATAAAACTTACTACAGTTTTTACATTTTATCCTATAAATTAATTGTGATTGCAGACCTGTGGGAATTGGATGCTTTAAGTTTGAAAATATCTGGTTAACGGACTTGGTCTGATAAAAAGCAGCTTTATATTAGGTGTTCATTTACCACATTTTTTAGCCCTGAAGAAGATCTAAATAAAGATCGAAACGTTGGCGCATTCGCAACTGTGAAGTAGCTATTTAATTGTCCTACACCCGCTATTTGCAGTTCCACTATGTAGATGATATTATCACTGCAGTGAGCTGTTTGTTGTATGCAAATAGACAATTTTATATTTTATATTTTAGTCACATTAAGCCTGTTTGAGTGGGTGCCGTTTGGCGTGTAATTTTCATATTATGTGTTTTTTTAACTGTAAGGGAAATAAAAATGTCCCATCATCGTACATAGTTCAACAATGTCTGTCGTAAACGTGTGTCCGTCTTTTTAATACCTTTTTTAACATTTTTCTGTTACGGGACCCACATAGACATAAAACAGTAGACGGTAAGCTATCTATAACCATTGTAGCCTCTTATCGTGACTTATTTGCACTTACTGTAATATAGCCCTGATGAAGACATTAAAACTTCTCGAAAGCTTGGCAGTTTAGGAGTTTTAATACTTGTCGCCCAGACCGACTACCCAAGAAACCCAACTTATGTATATTATACAACAAGCATTTAATGGGAGTCGTTATTCTCCAGGGGAACGTTTGAGCCCACGAGCGAAGCGAGTGGCACAATTATACCGAGAGAATAACACTCATTAAATGCGAGTTGAATACTATACTTTATCGACGACCAAGATTCAAGGTTTTCTCAAAATATGATAGGTTATAGCTGAGGTTATAGATGCCACAAGGATAATTCACAATTTTAAAACCACGACTGGTTTCGCTAATCGACGGCGCGACGTTTGGTGCGTCAGATAGATAACGGTCTAGGCGCTCGTGCATGTTCTACGAGATTGGACGGTAAATTACTTCATTTTATAAAAGAAAAGTACATTTTTTAGTGAAAAAGAGATACTGTAACCTACATTTGTCTCAATATACATCCTAAAAAAAGGATAATGATTTGAATGAGGGGTGACTACCGATTTCATGTTTAGAACAGTTTACTTTTTGAGTTGCCAGTTGCCTACGACATGTTTCTTTTCTATGACAACTCATTATTCACTAGTGAATAAAGATTAGCATTAATCTTGAGAATGTGCAAGAGTAATGTGATTATTATAGTATGGTCGTGGATAAAACATATATTTATTGCAGAAATTGATACGTACTTTTAGAAACATTAACATTAGGAATACAAGTTCTTTGGTTTTAACCACCGTTTTACCCCCAATTTTGTGTAAATGGGACTTTCGGTACAAGAAACCAAATAGTTGAGTAGAAAATACATCGGAAAATACTTATCAAAAAATATTTCAGTTATTGAAAACCTCGTTGAAATCAGAGAAAATGTATATCTAATGTATATCTTTATGTAGTAGGTAGATATCCAATGGGGAGGGGGAGAGGGGGGGGGGGTGGTTAATAAAAAAAAAAGGATGGCTAAACTTGTTTTTTGTTTTAAGGCATATCGCGAAACATATCGTGGATTACTGCGCCTGATAGCACGTAATTATTTTTCTTTCACTTCATCCATTTTTATTTTAACTTCATCTAGTTGGCTGTGAAATGTCAAAAGATGGAGAAACAAAAGTCCATTTAGTTTGATTATGTCATCTGTCAAAATTTCATAGCCTGCTAGATGAAGTTTTATAACGAACACCCTGTATACCCACTGAACCCTGCCTGAATCATCATTTTTGTTATTTTATATAATTTTTCGATCTTGCTTAGATCTTGTCTTTTTAAATTAGACGGTTCACATCTAACAAGTTCAATTGGTCCATACAAGAAATGTTTTATTTTACCAATGTCAGTATCTTCCTGGCAGGGCCAAACAAATTGATTAAGTTTGGATTTTAAGAACTTTACCTTAAATTAGTTACCTTCCATACATGACATAACCCTTCCTATATACCATTGCTTTTCATACGCAGTCATCACATTCTGATTTTCTTAAAATGTGATAAACGTTTTACTTTATACTGTATCATTTAGGACACTTTCCACTTACGTACTTGATTTTAGTACGGTAAATAGCTTTTTACAGGACTGGATATCGTAAAGAAATTTTACAGTATTGAATACCGGTACATCCTGTGCCGGTACAGGATACCGTAACGAAACTATACCGGATTTCTCAAAAATATATTCCTCCGGTAACGTGTTACAGAGTCGTTTCGAAATTGCAGACTCGGCTGTCGCCTTGTCGAGAAACGTCTTTCTCCTACTGTAAAATTATATTTACCGCACTTGTAAAGTAAATAACTATTATATAACGTGATAAAGTTGTACACGTTCAATTAGATTACCGGCTTAGAGTATTTTTAGCCCTAAGTTTTTATTATTAACTTTTCCTGGAGTTTCAACACAGGAGCTGAAAAATAATTGTTTTTTACATTAAAAAGATAGTGCACGCAAATTTATGTGCAGATATTATGATATTTTTTGCTTATAATCTTTTGATTGTAAAAGGCCACTTTGGAGTTTCCAACCTCTGTTGAGGTTATTTGATAAACCTAGAATAAACGGCAGCTTGAAAAACTGCACTCCATTTGGACCCGGACGAATGGGCAGTGCTTTCAGAAATATTCCCAAAAAATCCAAATTTTTAAAAAAAAAATTTATTCCTTCTATTGTCTTAATTTGAAGAGATACCTAATTAAAAACTAATTGACACTTCTTCATAGATACTTTTTGCTTCCTTCAACCTTCAACATAGTATTTTCAAATTTTCAAATCGACGTTTCGTTTTCATGCAATGATCATCAACTTCATTTTTTTAAAGACGGTTCTGGATTCTACTTTATACATATCTGATCCTGAATCTCTTTGCAATAATGCATTCGGTGATATGTGACAACTAATAATTCTATTAAGGTTAGATTTTGGTGATTTTGAGATGTGATTGTTCGAATTTATTAATTCAACCCTGTTTTCATTTTCACATAACATGAAAGCTTAATAATTAACACCTTTGAAATAACTACTAATACACATTCTACCCCACAACCTAATTTTCTCTTTAAATTAAGACCAGAAAATTGAACTTAAAAATCCAGGTAATCATGTCTTGGCATCTCATATTAGGTAATTAATTTAGATATTTTTCTCTTTTACAATAAAATTTCCTTATAAGTGCCTACTAATTCCAACTAATTCCTTGAATAATTCCTACTAATGCCACTAATTCCTCGACTAATGCCTATTAATTTCTACCAATGCCACTAATTCCTCGATTAATGCCTACTAATTCCCACCAATTCCCAGTAATGCCAACTAATTCCTCGGGTAATTCCCACTAATTCCTTCTAATTCCTCTCTGCTGTTTACCCCTCGAGTGGAGATGTCCACTTTTGAAGAAACGCTTCCCCTATTAGGGGCATTTAGATTTGTTGCTTGTGCTCAAATCATATACCACATATAACATTATGTATTATACCGTGTCTTCCAGTTTTTGTCCGGTAGAGCAAAGAATCCATATTACCATTAAAAATGCACCTACGTAAAGCAAAGCTTGAGCATTATGCTCCTATTAAGCAATATTGTTAGTTACACCTCATTGTGACACTAGGGGGGGCTAACTTACTCTAACAACTTGGTACACATTAGAAGCAATGGTCACCGCAACTATCAGTGACACATGCCCTAACGTGCGTTTAAACAACCAGTTAAGCTGCCTGCATATCCTGAAATACATACAAATTTCATTTCAAGGTCAAATTTTGTTAATATTATGTCTGATTACCTCAAAGTCTCTTCGTGGTATTCTACCCACAATTTAAACATCCCAACGGGATAACTAACATGACAAAATTGTACATATAACTTTGAAAGGTGTTCAGCTCGGTTTCCAATTTGCAGAACTGATTGGTAGACCAAGAAACACAGGTAGAGAACGCAGCCCATATACTGGTACGACAGGTATTGGTAAGCTAAGAAAACCCGCTTACGAAAAGGTGTAATGGCAATTTGTGGGGGCCACCAAGTGGGATTGAGCATTCCGCATAGTTTTTCTCCCTTGTATTGCTACAAACAATAGAAATCTAAAGTACTCTGACAGTATCCCCATCCTTTGTTTTCTCAATAACAATGTAAGGATAGAAATACTCTCGGGGTGAGAAAACATCGTCATTCACACCTTAATGCAACTTTCTTCATCGCGCAGCATAACCACCATATAAATGATGGAAACAATGTTTAAATACACCACGCCTGCCTTCCCCATAAAATCAGCTAGTGGTTGCATTTTATAAAATCGCGGTGGTACCCCCAACTGATGATGAGCCGCGAGCTGTTGCAGTAATTCCTGCCATTCTTTATAATGGAGAGTGAATAACATTACTCCAAAGATTGCCAGCGAGTAGGATATGAAAAATGAAAAGTGGTTTACAAGATCGCCGTGTTTTCCCGCTGAAAGAACATTTCTTACAAAAATCGTAAAAGCAAATCACAAACGTACCAATTAAATCAGATATAAGAAGAACTGATAGGTCCACTGCATTAAGGCTCCAGAAAATGGTCCAGACGTAATATAAGCCATGGAGGAGCCTGCGTCTTGAGCGAAGAAATGGAATACCAGCCAAGAAAACGGCAATTTTGAATGTTAAATTATTAACAGGACGATGGTTCATTTTTATCTGGCCAATGCTGCTTCTGCTTAGGAGTATTACTAGCAATTATTGGTAATATTAAATGATATTACTGGAGCCGTCATATTATAAATATATAGAGCAAGGATTGTTAATTAATGTGCTTTGAAAGACAAATAATAATTTAATTGCTAATTACTACTCACGTTTTACGTGGAATTATGGGTTTCGTCGATATTTTCCTTCTTGTTTTAAGTCATAAATTATATTCGTTCCATCGTCATTTTATTTTTTGTGGCGCCATCTGGTGATGGCAGGTGCTTCCTCAAAATGCATGCAAAACAATATGTGCAATGGAGCAAATAGTTTTCTACTATATACGTATTACCACACACAGAGAAGGGTAACCGAGAATTCGGCCTACACCGTCAGGTGGCGACGGCATAGCAGAAGTAACCAAACTGTATCATCAACAAAGACGATACATACACAAGACAGTTACTCCAATGCTTTACTTTGGCCCATATTCGTACTAGTTAATATACTACGAACGTCAATCTTTCCCCACGGATTAAAAGTGCAGCTTCTAGTAACCTATGGAAACCACGATTAGGCTCACTGCTTGCTAATGCGCACATTCTTCTGCGCAAGACGTATGCGGAGGACACGCCCACAAAAATAATTGCGTTTTCGGCGGACGCACACCGTTTTTTCCAAAAGTAATAATTCCAAAGTTATTAGCTCCACAAAACTTTGTTCCAACGATCAGAACACCCAAAATATTTAACACCAAACGTATTTTGCTCCAACTGTACTTTCTTCCAATCGTCGTGTCTTCCAACGTCGTTTGTTCCAAAAATGTCCTCGACGAATAATTGATGGTTGTGCTTATTTATCCGTGAGTACGGTCCGTAGTCTCCGCCATTAGAATTACCGTTAGGGCGGTGATTTAAAAATTAAACAAATATGGCGCCCTAACAGGAAACATAAAATGACATTTTCTAGGTTTTATGACAAAATAAATCTTATAGTGATTAAGATATCTAGAGCATTATAAGGATAATTACGCATGAGGTCGATAGTGTAGAACCCGAGGGCTTTTGGCCCAAGAAGTATATTTCGACCGAAGACGTTATGTCTTATAATGCTCAGGTCTCTTCAACGTGTAATATCCGACTTCTTGTACTTAAAAAAAATAACTTTTATGTATTATTATTTGATATAAATTATAGCTGCCTATACTTGGCCAGGCATTTACCGTGGCAACACACAACAATGATTCTTTTGATTTATAAATGATTTACGTATCAAATTACTGTCAGTTTAAATTTGTAATGCCCAAGGGCGTTATTTTTGGTTTATGCGCTCTAGGGCATTATTTTTAATATAAAGGCCGAACAGTTGTGTGCCAAACTCAAAAATGTGTTTTTTTCGATATGCAAATTTACGACGGTTTTCGGAAAAAATCAGGTATTAGTTTTGGCCTAGTTCTTATACCGGGTGAGCCACAAAAGTTTTTTTGTGCCGCATTTTTTGCCAATTTGGGTGTCCTTTTCTCACATTTGACCCTGTAGATTCCACATTTATGCAGCAAAAAATCTGAAATAATGGTAGGTAGTACACATATGGGCCTTCGATCTGGCCAAAAACCGAGGTCCTAGCTTTGAATTTGAAATTTTGACGATTTTTTAAACTTCACATTTCAAACTGCCACTCTGAGACTGTGCATCCCATCGAATGGCTTTCTATCCGAGAGGATACCTTGGAATGTTTCCTTTTCGGCACGAAGGAACCACTTTTTCGCTGGGACGTCGTGAAATGGCCTTAATTGAATTTAGAGACAAAAGATGCAGATTTTTTAAATTTCGTCAAAATTTTCGTTAGTTCCGGCAATTGACGCATGAGTAAAGGGGTAAACGTGCGCTGCGATCGCATTTTTTGACTCCGGAAATTTCTCATTTGACAGATCAAACTTTAAACACTGAGGGCGACGTCACATACAGCGGAATTTGGTTAAAAGCGGAACGCAGCGTAATTTGACAGTTTAAGTTAAACCAATCAGATAAAAGCTAAAACAGGAATTGACATGTGTAATGACGTTATTGACATTTCTGCTCCGTTCCGCTCCGTCACAGGCCGCCGTCACATATAGCGGAACGGAACGGAGCAGAAATGTCAATAACGTCATTACACATTTCAGTAACGTCACTACACATGACACATGTCAATAACGTCACTACACATGTCAATTCCTATTTTAGCTTAAACAGAACATGAAACCCTACAATTGACCTTCTTGTAACCGGCAAAGGCGCCCTTTTAATGGTTTATGGCCCTTGAAACAATTTCAGACCTGTACGTAACTCGAACAATAGTTTAGTAATTAAAGCGATTTTGCGAATATCGTTTATTGAAATTAAAATCTTATTTTCTCATCAGATAGAGCTTTTAATTTTTCATCCTTGGAATGTAAATTCAAGCAATTTATGTCTTAATTGACTGGGCCAGGAAATTAACGGCCAATTTAAATAAACAGCTTTAATTAAACTATTTCATGTGAGGTGTCATTTTAAAGAGCATCATTTATTCTGTCCAGTGATCACATTTTATTTCCTTTTTCCAGCAGAATTTCCAGAAAAGCTCATTTTCTAAATTTATGCCCGGCTGTCCGAATAAGCGCAATATAGTCGCCACGGGCCAGGGTGGTATCGATTTTTTCTGCAGTACCCTTTCGAGATGAGAAGTACCGAGAGGGTGGTTCCGAGGATCTTCGGAAAAAGAGAGACGCGTTTTGAACTCACGAGAGTTGCGACCTAGAAAAGAGATGGTTTTTAAACTCGCTAGAGTTATGACCTAAAGGGAGAGACGCGCTTTGAACTCGAGAGAGTGATTACCTAACCGGGAAGACGAAAAAGTTCGAATTTTACCGCGAGAAAAAAGTCAGTCCTTGGCTCCGCCGTTCTGATTATTGTCAATTCGTAATTTTTTTCCCCTTTTTGAATCCCGTGTTAAGTCCGCCGCGCTAATTATTTTTATTTTTAATTAGTTCCAAAACAATTAAACCGCTATTATTGCCAGCCTACGCGAAAAGTTTCGTAGAGTGTTCTTTCGGTTGTGTCATATAGTGTCAACCCACCTCTGCCCTTTTCCTGAATAGGCCATTTTCTTGCAGTTATCGGATACTTTGCAGACGCAGGCGACTACCGGAAATTAAGTATTTGTAGAGTAGTTGTAGAAGTTGAAACATTTAGTATATTATAGTAGTGTTTTGCTCACCGTAATATGGAGGATCCCAGCGACCTGGCATTTTTTTCTCTTCTACACTGCGTCGTTAATTTAGTTTCCTTTGTTGTTGTTTTTTTTAATTTTAGTAAAAAATCGTGTACTCGTCAAGCACGTTTCTGGGGACCACCGAGCTTATCGCGAAAAGTTCACGTCCACCGCTATTTTATTTCAGATTCCTGAGAAAAAGGAAAATTGTTTTTTTTTTCATATTTAATTACTATTCGATTAGATTTTTTTTAAGGCGTTTTGCAGGTTTTCTCTTAAACAATAAAACCTTGATGGTATCTCCAAAATATTAATTCTGTCTCATTTAAATTAGCATTTATTAATTATATCCGTTTGGCAATACTATGGAAGTGTTTTATCGCTACAAAGATGAAACGCCACGGATTAATTATGGGCCTTTTGCCCCCATAATTAGCGACCTAAGGGACAACAAAACAGATAGATTCTTTCTGAGAGTTGGGTCCTCCTTGCAGCGTGGTAAAAGAGATTTCACACACGAAGATACGTTGGACTTAGAACATCCACGTAGTCGAACTTCAGCAGACACGGCGGCGACGGCAACACAGCAGCGTCAACCACAGCCGGCCCCACGCAACGACCAATTAGCGGCGGGGGGGGGGGGGATACTGCGAGACATAGCTTCCCACATAACATTAAAATCATATTCACGTTCCTATCACATTCCCTCAAGCTACCCAAAAAGAACATTAAGATCGTACCATAAGATCTCCTTTCCAGGTTTCCAGGACATACCAGTTATTTTCTATAACGAACGACTTATACAAAAAAATGCGTGTGGTAAAGGTTGTTTCCAGCCCGCTGTTTTCTGTGAAAGTAGAGCACTTTACGGAATATAACTAGAGCGTCCCAAGTACTTATACAGGGGGTCGCCGCACACGTTCTTTTCATATGATATTCAAGTTCCGAATGATATTTCACATGAATATCACATGTTCTTCTCTTCTCTTGAAAGGCTTATGGTCAGGTGCTAGGAATGTCCCAAAGGAACACAAATGGTGCATGTTTATCATATAACAAAAGAATGTGTTTATCACGTAATAATCATATGCCACGGAACATAATTGGCACGTTCTGATCGAGAACCTCAAAAGGAGGTAGCGAGCACGCGGGACACGTTCTCCTCATGTGATGTTCAAGTTCCAAATGATAATTTTTTGCCTGAATATCACATTTTATTTCCTCGAACTCCTCGAAGGCATATTCTTGTCAGATGATAAGAATGTAAAATTGCTAAGTGAGTTTAATCTGATTGCTTTAAATTCAACTGTCAAATTACGCTCTGTTCCGCATTTAACTAAATTTCGCTGTATGTGACGTCGCCCTTAGACTTAAACCAAGGAAAATAGGCGTAAAAGCTTGGAAAAAAATGGCAGGTCAAAATTTGAACGTTTCCTGCGGCCTTATTCTACAGAAAAGAGTGAAAGTGAAAGTGAGAATTGCTGGCCAATGGAATTCGTCAACAGAATTTTTTGACCAATCAAGGTTGTCAAAATTTTCACTTTCACTTTCACTCTTTCATATAGAATAAGCGCCCAGGAAGATTATTGGCAAACTGCTCACTCCTCGAAAACGTTTTCATAAAGAGTGCTCGATTTGAAAATTACAAAATCATTACTTAGATTACAAAATGTGGTAATCAAATTATATACTTTATTAAGCGATGTTTATGAATGTACATAAGTATATAGAGCATTTACAACATTTTTAGGTGCGTAAGTAACCAGTTAGAACAAAATAAGACATTTTATGTAAATAATTTTATTCACAATCACGTGATTTATCGGAATCACTTGATTTCCTAGCCCTTATACATAAATTTGCATCAACAGAGGCCTGCAAATATAATTTACTAAGATATGTACATATTACATACATTTTATTGTGAAACTTGTGATTTTATGTATTTTAGATTTTTGTTGGGTGCAGTTTTTTTCATTATTAGCCTTCTTAGCTTAGATTTGTATAATTATACATTTAGGTAAGTGCTTAGTAAGTTAGACTTTTATGTGATTTATGTATTGCATACATTTTATTATAAAACTGTGATTTTATGTATATATATGACTTTGGCTTTTATTAAAAAAAGAAAAAATCGTACAGATCGGAATTTTTGTTTCATTTCATGCAGTAAGAATTTTCTATTTTTATCAGAAAAAAAATTAACACCATATGCAATCCATTTCTGTTTAAGTTCAACAGTTTAGGTTTGGTGGAATTAGTAAATGTTGAAAACTCCAGTTGTCAGCCGCCATTTTCTCGCGAACGGTTCGTTGCAGGCTTATATCAATATGCCATTTACTTAAAATCGACGGCAGAATCCAAAAACTTAAAAAAACACAACTTTTATTATTTTTTTGTTATTATTTTTTGAGACACCCGATAGAGTTCTAAACAGTTTTAAATTGTGCCTTTATAGCAACGACATGCTCGTATGAAAAAAGAAATCTTCTACATTTAATGGTTTAGCCATGAACGACTGACCCGAATAGCGTGGAACACCCTGTGATAGCTATTGCTATTTTGCAAGAACTGTTCAGTATATCAACCCATAATGCGAAAAAGGCAAAACATATTAAACAAGGCTGATGGTATAAAAATAAATATCTAAATTCAGCAAATAAAATAAAATATATAAAATGATTGTTGGAATAAAAATAATAACATTTGGCGTTGATTCAAGGAACCATATTGTAACAATGGAAGCTTTACCCTGGTTTGCACCAAGCAAATTTAGGTAAACCTAAAGTTAAGGAGCCTTAGAACATAGCTACTTGCATGAGTAACCACGGTAATAATGGAAGCCTTAACTAGGTATACTTGAAAATTGCTTGGTGCAAGTAGCCCTTAACTAGGTTACTTCAAAATTGCTTGGTATAAACGGTCCTTAATCACATATCTGGACAATTCTCAACATGCCAAGTTTCATCAAACATTAATGACTTAAATTTTTTGGTTGAAAATATAATGATAAAAAAATTAAGGGACGCCACTGAGATGAAAATACAGAGAGAGAGAGAGAACATCATGCTTTCCATTCCTTTTCCTCACGTTCTGCTTGTTGTTTATTTCTGGGACAAACAAATGCTCTGTGTTGAGAGATATGGCATTATTCATCTTGTAGTGTTTCATCTGAGGAGAGAATCGTCCGGCACCTGATGAGCGAGGACCCCAGGGATCAGCAGAATCCTATGGACCCGTTTACCCCTGGGAAAGTCAGGAATATCTTTTGTGGAACGAAAGGCTCCTGGGCGGGATGGCAACTTCAACAAGATGTTGAAAAACCTGACTAGGAAGGGTGCTGATAATGCTGAACAAGCGGGGCAAGAATAAGACATTTCCACAAAACTACCGGCCCATCACATTACCCTGTGGAGCTGGTAAGGTCGTGGAGCGTATTATTCTGCAAGACAAGTGTACACGACCAAACGTCGTGTCCATCGAACAATATGGTTTTCGGGGGCTGCATTTGGCGGAATTGCAGCTTCTGAAAACCATGGAGAACGTCGCGGAAAGCAGAAACTCCAGAATGACCTCTGGATTAGTCACGTTGGAGGTAGAGCGTGCGTTCGATAGGGTCTAGGACGAAGGCTTGATGTACAAGCTGGGGGAGTTGGGTTTGTCGGCAAACATTTGCCGACACTATCGACAGTTACCTTACAGATCGGACAGTCGTTGTAAGGGTCGGATCTTCCCTGACGCCGCCCAGAGCGCTAGAGGCAGATGTCCCCCAAGGGTTAAATAAAGGACTGATTTAGGGCTCCATGTCAGGGTCGGGGCTCCAAAGCCAGGCCTCACTATAACCCCTGCTCAATCGAAAAAGCCACCTGACCGAATCTAACTTACGGATGGATCGGCCTCATGGTGGTGTGCGGTGGAGGCCCACTTTTCAAGGGTAGAAGCTATTGAAAACATTTAAAAAATTCCATAAAAATACGTTTTAACTTCTTCCAAAGATAATTGAAATATGAGGGTGCTTCGAAACTGATACTTCGTCATGTTGAAGCAGTGCTGCTAAGTGGAAATTCTTATAATTATCAGAATTTGACCGAGCCTGCTGGAATAGCTTTAATAAATTTTTAAATTGCAATTTGAGAGAATTTATAAGCCTGGTAAAGAACGGCGCTTTTGGTATAAAGGACTTTTGAAAAAATTGACCAATCACTGAATCAGATGGAAATATATTTTACTATGTTTATAATATATGCAATTTTATTTATTCCTACTGACTTAATCCTGTGCTGCAACTTGTTGCAGCAGGAAAGTCTGGGGATTGTACGTATAAATAGGTCCTTGAATGGGTTCCACCTCTTGGTACTTCAGCTTAACATCCAGAGAGTTCTTTTCGTCCTTGGTTACGTAAGAAACCTTCTGTAACACCCCTGTCGGGTGGTAAATATAATAAAACCCTCCAGAGGGACTAACTTGCAGTCGTCCAGTCTTATTGCCAACAGGTTCCGAGTTGGGTTCGGTGGTAAGTGATGGTAGTTCTGTAGTTGTCTGCACAGTTTCGGTGGCAGCATCCTGAGGAGGTCCATACGAAGGACTGGGAGGTGGTGGAGGGCCGTAACTCGGAGCCGGTGATGGAGGGCCATAGACTGTTGCTGGAGCTGGCGATGAGGGAGCAGTTTCTAGTCTCTGAAAACGAGCAGCGATTCTGGAGTTGACTCTTCTAGGAGGTACAGCCGAGAGGCAGCAGGCAAAGAGAGTCACTACGATAGTTGCTTGTTTAGAATACATTTTGGTAGCTAATATTGAATTGATACTTCTTCGTAGTAAGAAGCGCTTTTTATACATGCAGACGGTAATGACCTGCCTCCATATAAGGGCCAGCGCTGAAGAATTAGAACCTTGTTACGTGAACGCGTTTATCGAATATTTATTTATTGAAAGTGAAACCCTGAGTTGAGTCAAGAAAATAAGTTTTGCAGAACTCGGTTAAGCCCTTATTTATCTCTCAACTTGGAAAATGCTTTACTTTAAAGTCGAGGTCGCTTAATACCAAAGAACGAGTGTGGCCTCTTGACACGTTCGTACTTCTGTCTAGCAGCAGGAAATAAATTTCGAAACATTGCTTCAAGCGCATCAAGTTCTATATTGACACAAAACTTAGTAAGTAATTTTCTTATTGTTCATTAATTTCAATTATAAACAGTATATCATAGGAGGAGGTTAAAATATCTTTGTTTCGATGTCAAAAGTTAATATTTACGCCTTCGATTTCTCAATGTATTTTAAAGATATAGAAGTGAGATGCATAAGAGATCTTGTATCTCATAAAAATTGTTTTTTTTACAAGAAAAAAAAGTTGATTTAGTTAGTTTCTGCTGCTGATAATTTAAATGCAATTCTTTTCTACCATTTCGGAAAGTCGTTAATTATGTAGGATTTAACATTATCAAAAAAGATTTTACATGATTCTATTTACAACTTCAGTAACCTACACCATTATCTTCACCAAAAATAAATGGCAGAGACTTGCCTCTAGCTTATTCGGCCTTAACGCACACAGCGAGACATTAATATTGGCTGTCGCGGTAGTTACCATAGTAACAGGATCTAACCAGTAAACAGTTGAACGTCGATTCAATGTTAAAAAAAAACTGTAACCAAACGTTTTTTGAACGTAGTTATGTCCGGTGAATCAATGTTTTTATCAACCTTTCTTAAAACGTTTCATCAACGTTTGCTTAAGACGTTTAATTTACGTTTGGTTAAAACGTTTAATCTACGTTTTCTTAAAACGTTAATCAACGTTTTCATCTATTTTTTTCCATTTACATGAATATAATTTATGTCGAATGAGTTTTACCAGGGGTTGAACTTTGAACCCAGTTAAAACTTATTCGATAAAAACCTGTGAACCTGTTTAATGAGTTTAAATTTCAGTTTAAGACAAAAACTGTAAACCAAAAATGCTGTTAAAAATATACAGAGCGTTAATGTTTAATTAAAAAGCACATACAAAAAGTGTTTGACCCCATGTAGCTCACTACGTCCACAAGACGTCCATTTCTTGACATCTCTACGTATTTAATATATCAAACTTTGCATTTTATCATAAAAAAATTCATAACATATTTTAATTACAATCATTAGTAAAATATGTAAGTGGCGCCATCTGACGACGGCAGGTGCTTCCACTAGGGCATGTCAGATGATTGTGAAGGAATCCAAAAACCAATTTTCTGCAATATTGTCACTTCCGACAGACGTGGGAAGATGGTTTCTCTGCCTGATAGAGAAATGAGTTTGATACTCTGCTAAACGTCGCCCCCAGACAATATAGGTACAAGATCTCGGCCATTTGTCTCTGGGAAGTGACAATGTTGCAGAAAACTGGTTTTTGAATCCCTTCACAATCATCTCGCATGCCCTAGTGGAAGCACCTGCCGTCGTCAGATGGCGCCACTTACATACACATACAGGCTTTTAAGCAAGAGTTAGATCCAATTGTCGTTCAAACTTATTTTTCTGTCAGGTTCGAGGTACACCATACTGATGAGCTCTAAACGATCAGTTTTATTGCAAACATTATATAATTAATTATTAAAGTGATATTATATTTACTAGAATTCTGGCAAAATGACGTCATGTGGACGAAACCCATTCTAGAGGCAATAAAGCTTTGATTGTCAAGCATTAATTTTTGTTGTTATGTATAGGTAAATAATTTATATCAGCCTTAATCTGCCTATATGTACCTAATTTAGTACAGCTAAATTTAAGCATATCTACTTAAATTAGTTGGCCTGCAAAATAGTATAGCCACACTCATCAAAACCAATGGTGGTGGTGAGATTCCAGCCATCTTGTCTTTAATCTTAAAAAACAGTAAAATCTCAACCCATGAGTACTCACCTTTAAAAAAACGGTGAACAAACAAAAAGAAACTAATAACAACAACAAACGTCGTGTCATGGCCGACAATAGCATCTCAAGTCTCAAGCAGCCGACAGTGCCGACGCCCGATACCCGTGAGAAACATAAACACCGGGGATCGTAGTAATACGTCCTACCCCTCTAAGCCTCGTTATAGGAATTTGGGTCGTCAGCCGTTTACGCCAACGCCACCTAGCGCTCAGAGTATGTGACCTATTTTCAACGTTTAATCAACGTTATAAATTCAACCAATATCTAAACATATTCAACACACGTTTTAACAACATTGATTTAACGTCGAAAAGCATGGTTGTTCATTTTCAAAAAAATCAACCAAAATACAACAGCTTAAAATCAAAGAGACAACTATAAATCGACCTAACAAATAATGATAAGTTTTAAAAGACATTTCGCAACCGCACAATCGTGACGGTTTAATTACTGTCACCTATTTGCAATGTTTAATCAACAGGACAAATTCAACCAATATCAAAACACATCCAAAACACGTTTTAACAACGTTGATTTAACGTCGAAAGTCATGATTGTGCACTATCGCTTATATCAATCTGAAATCAACACGTTAAAATCAACGTGACAACTATAAATCAACGGACCAAACGATGATTCTACGTTGAAACAACGTTCGACTGTTTACTGGGAAGTCCGATAAAAATGACGTTTTTGATATTTTTTCTATAGGATGGAGGATACAGGCTGATATTAATCCATTCCTGTTACCATTCAAATCTTCAGTTTTTTTCTTAACTATCTGTTTTTGTAACAAACCACAGTTGTGGTGGTTAGCAGGTTTAGAACAAACTTAAGTCTAAGTTTAGTTTCCTGTGTTGTCATTATTGCTTTGTTATTACATGTGCAGTTTGTCTTTTTTCACTGTTAAGTGGTTTAAAATTATATTCTTTCTGTTGTTTTCTTCTTCTTTCTTCTGTTGTTAGACCCTGAGGAAAAAATTAATAGTTAAGGAATTATCAGTCCCGGTATTTAGCTTGTTTAAAATCAATTTTGTAAATTATCATGCTCTACTACAACACAGAAGAAGACGTGAATTAAACGTTGCCTGTTTTTGGGTCTACAAAGATGTTTCATTTCGTCCTGCTAACCCTCACAACTATATATATATTTAACTAGAGTTTATGAATCTAGATTCAAGCAGTTTTCTGTCAGATAATGTAGTATTTTATGCTCTATACTACACTTAGGATGACGAAAAATTCTGCTACCAACCACTGCTTAGGCATTCTGCAATATGCAACAGTGTGTATGAAAAAACCTGTTCTAATTATAGTATAGCAACATCATTCGTTATAATTGGTAACCGATATAAAACAATTGCCTATTATGTCACCTCTGAAACAAAAATCTGCAAAACGTGACTTGTGACAACGGCATTGCTCTTGCCCAAATCGATAGGCCGCAGTAGGTCAAGCAATAGGCTTTAAATGGCCGACCACGCCTTTTGCATACTTTATTAGTTTGTCTATTTGGCATCCTGTATAAATACCTACAAGACGTGCTTCAAGTGTTCAGTCTTCGCTTTCAATAGGCCCAACGAAAATGAAGTTAATGGTTTTAGTAACGCTGCTGGCTGTCTCGGTGCAAGCAGAACCTCCAATTCTCCGGAACTATCGCCGATTCGGGCTTTTAACCCTTCCCGATCAGTACGGACCTCCGGCGGTTCAGCCTCATCCTGATGCAACAACTAACTCAACTGAAACTCCTCCTCCTCTAACCACCACAGATAGAGACACGGAAACCATCGATGCGGAAAGGGCCAAAAAACTGAACGAAAAGCTTGTGGACGGGAAGAAGGACATTGGGACCTATTATATATATCACCCTACGGGATTGCTGCAAAAAGTCAGCTATTCAACTAAGGACGACCCTAGAAGAATGGCCTTTGCTGCTCAACTAAAATACGAAAATGTGGAACCCATCTCTGGGCCCGTGTACACCTACGATCCTGAAAATTATGTCTTTAAGAGATTGCAATAAAAAAGTTGAACTCATTTTGTAACTTTGTTTTGTTTTAAAATGATTTATTGGTCGTTGAGTGGGAAAAAGAGTAAAATCAACACTAGATGGCACTGCATGGCAGTTATAGACAATTTTGATAGCTGTCATCTAAAGAAAAACTGCTTTAGATTTATAAACAAAAAGTGTGATTTTGGTCACGGTCTCAGTACATGTACTGAGTTTTTGTTTACAATTACTAGGTCTCTTTGTGTAATATGAAAGAAATTCTAAAATTGCTTTAGATTTGCTCATTTTTTCCATATTTTGCGAAATGTCAACCGAAAATTATGATTATATTTTTTTCACTAGTTCAAGGTTTTTGCTTAAAAATACTAGTATAGTAAAAATCTAGAAAGGTACGAATTTTTGACAGATTAATGTAATAGTATGTAATAAGCACATGCCACATGCAATAAGTAATCTAACTACAGCCTAAAAAAGGCATTAAAATATTGCCGAAATAAGCTTGTTAGCTTCGAACTGCTATGTTCTAGACATTATCAGTTCAATTAGTACCTGCCCGAGATACGTTAATTTCTTTATAAGGGCACATTAAGGTCCCTATTATAGCGACCAAAAGAAAAAAAGTATTTACATTTGCCCCCCCCCCCAAATTTGTAAGTAAATTAATTTTTATATAAACATAGTCATTAACTTTAATCAACAATTCTATTAGTTACGATCTTAAATTTGGCAAATTTGGATACTGATAACTTAAACTTTAACAAAATATTTCTCTACACAAAGTATAAATACGTAGAAGTAAGTACCTTTAACATTGGGCGTTTCTGCTGAATGTTCCTTGGTTATATAGGATGCACTGTTTCCGTTCGAAGTACCTGGGAATATCATAATTGTTAGAAACTATTATCTATTACATATTTGTATACCTAAACTTGGCAGAAACTTGGTAGGTATCGCTGCTTTTTTTAAAACTGCCTACCATTACGTGTGCGGGTGATTAGGTCTCGTTCCAAGTGCTTTTCCCAGTCAGAGTACATAAAATAGGAATTTCTTTATAGTGAATATATAATCTCATCTGAAAACATATCAATTGAGTTCAGACGCATACTAAGGGTGTAACGTACGTTTTATTAATATATATTTTATTAACATTTTATTAAAACATATATTATATAACAAACGTTTTATTAAGAAGTTTTTAGTTTACAAGAAAACAATACATCTCAAGATTATTATTCTACTTGTGTCTGGCTGATCTTGACATCTGCCGTTGTACAATCGAACGCGTTGCCAAGTGCTCATCATTACTCTAAGTACACTGAGTGTAACCTAAGTGTAGCATATGTTACAAAGGGCACGATAGTGAACAGTACTGTAAAGACATTACCTAAACCTGGGCCATATAAAGGGTCATAACGCCCTGGCGGTTAGGTCACGTCCTGGGCTACTTACCTATAATTGATTTCCTTTCATCACAATACCGAAATAAGCAGAAGTTTGCAATAGGAAATTTCCAAAATTTAATGATTTCCGCACTTTTTTCTGGATTTGGCAACCTAAATCGGCTTGTGCGGATGGAAGGTTTACAGTCCCACACCGCATATCCTGCTTTTCCCAACCTGTGATTAACTGAAAGTGATTAACTTTCACAAACAACTATATAGTCTGAATAATCATCTTGTGGAATTACGTCATCATCAAGTGACTCTTTTTCATCACTATTATTAATTTTAATAGGAACGCAGAAAACAGACATTTCTTATGGAAAAATTATGTGCATTCCTAAACACTTTTGCAAATTTCTCGAAAACGGTGAGAGATAAATGAGAGATAATAAAGAGATTAGAAAGTTTCTAAACTGAATAGAGAATTCAGACTTTTAAGAAAAAGCGATCAGTTGCGTGCTACAAAAAAGTTTGTGAGGGTAAAAGGGATACCCCTTAAACCATAGCCCTTAAATGCCATTACAAAAAGAGTCTTAAAGTTAAGGCTCCCGTCATGACATCGAAGTAAGCAAAATTTTAATCAGTTATTTATAAGATTTTTTGCCATCCTTGTACAAAATGGAATAAAATTGTTTTATTAACTATGAGTCTATGCCGCTGATTTTCCAACCAGTTATGTTTTAGAGATCATTTATCTTATTAAAATCGGCTGCAGCATTCTCGCGATACAGGGCGACTTACAAAAGAGCGTCAACTTTTTGAAAAAACCCAGTAATTTATTTTGTAGACCAAAAATCCGAAAACTGCCGAAGATGTCCCGAGATACCAATTAACGCCATTAAATGTCATAACAATGAATGTTCTGAAATTACGCTACCTACCAAATGCAGTGGGTTGAAATGCAACCATTTTGCAGTGCTTTTTTCTTTACCCTGTATATCCTTTAGAGAATAACTTATTTAAGATCAATCTCCCGCCGTGATTCTAGAAGAAACGAGCTTTCAAAATCTTTTTAGGTTTTAAATTTCGGCTAAGGCATTTCCGAGATACAGACCCCCAAAAATGACAAAAAATTTTGCTGTATCGATCTTTTCCGTTAACAGTTTAGTTCAGATGCAACAAATCGTTAATAGGAATCTGGATAATTTGTTTAATTGGATGTGCGATAAAAAACTGAGCTAAAATACATTAAAATCAAAGTATTGTATATTTGGAAAAAAAATTAAGCATAGGGATATTGATAAAGACAACATTAACATTCTCATTAACAATCAGAAAATCAGCCATGAGGATCAGATAAAGTATTTGGGAGTGATTTTGGATTCGAATCTCAATTTTCATGCACATGCGGAATATGTCACAAAAAAATTTTCGAAAAAGGTAAATTTTATATCAAAGGTGGATATATCAAAGGTTGATATTTGTCAAATTATACAAAAAAACTTTTGTCCACGACCGCTTAATAATATACTGATATTCAGCTTGTTGATAAAAGTTAAATACGGCTCATATAGCGTCAGAGGGATATATGAGTTGAAACAGCGGGAATAATATCATTATTCCCGCTCGCCATTGAAGTTATATATGTTGCCTTGGCAACCAGTAGGAATAGGCAACAGTGCAATATGAAACGCCGCAGCGTAAAAAATTCACTGGTGGCACCGGTTTTGCCGTCAAACGCGAGTGTCACTTAGACATTTCAATTATTTTCTACTACCTCTTCTCCACTACTTCCTCTTCTCCACTATCTATAAGATTTTATAATTTGTAATTATTAGACAATGGCCGTGGACAAATTATAGTATTATACTCGCTTTTTATGGCCATTATTCCCACGGGAGACTTGCGCCCCTCGAATGCGGCTCGTGACGCAAACGTTCCCCTAAGGAAATAATGGCTATCATAAAAAGCTCGTTTAATAATATACTATTGTTCACGACCACTTAATAATATACTGATATTCAGCTTGTTGACAAAAGTTAAATACGGCTCATATATCGTCAGACGAATATATGAGTTGAAACAGCGGGAATAATATCATTACTCCCGCTCGCCATTGAAGTTATATATGTTGCCTTGGCAACCAATAGGAGTAGGCAACAGTGCAATATGAAAGCCGCAGCGTAAAAAATTCACTGGTGGCACCGGTTTTGCCGTCAAACGCGAGTGTCACTTTGACATTTCAATTATTTTCGACTACCTCTTCTCCACTACTTCCTCTTCTCCACTATCTATAAGATTTTATAATTTGTAATTATTAGACAATGGGCGTGGACAAAGTATAGTATTATACTCGCTTTTTTTGGCCATTATTCCCACGGGAGACTTGCGCCCCTCGCCTGCGGCTCGTGACGCAAACGTTCCCCTAAGGGAATAATGGCTATCATAAAAAGCTCGTTTAATAGTATACTATTGTCCACGACCACTTAACAATATACTGATATTCAGCTTGTTGACAAAAGTTAAATACGGCTCATATAGCGTCAGAGGGATATATGAGTTGAAACAGCGGGAATAATATCATTATTCCCGCTCGCCATTGAAGTTATATATGTTGCCTTGGCAACCAGTAGGAGTAGGCAACAATGCAATATGAAACGCCGCAGCGTAAAAAATTCACTGGTGGCACCGATTTTGCCGTCAAACGCGAGTGTCACTTTGACATTTCAATTATTTTCGACTACCTCTTCTCCACTACTTCCTCTTCTCCACTATCTATAAGATTTTATAATTTGTAATTATTAGACAATGGCCGTGGACAAAGTATAGTATTATACTCGCTTTTTTTGGCCATTATTCCCACGGGAGACTTGCGCCCCTCGCCTGCGGCTCGTGACGCAAACGTTCCCCTAAGGGAATAATGGCTATCATAAAAAGCTCGTTTAATAGTATACTATTGTCCACGACCACTTAACAATATACTGATATTCAGCTTGTTGACAAAAGTTAAATACGGCTCATATAGCGTCAGAGGGATATATGAGTTGAAACAGCGGGAATAATATCATTATTCCCGCTCGCCATTGAAGTTATATATGTTGCCTTGGCAACCAGTAGGAGTAGGCAACAATGCAATATGAAACGCCGCAGCGTAAAAAATTCACTGGTGGCACCGGTTTTGCCGTCAAACGCGAGTGTCACTTTGACATTTCAATTATTTTCGACTACCTCTTCTCCACTACTTCCTCTTCTCCACTATCTATTAGATTTTATAATTTGTAATTATTAGACAATGGCCGTGGACAAAGTATAGTACTATACTCGGTTTTTATGGCCATTATTCCCACGGGAGACTTGCGCCCCTCGCCTGCGGCTCGTGACGCAAACGTTCCCCTAAGGGAATAATGGCTATCATAAAAAGCTCGTTTAATAATATACTATTGTCCACGACCACTTAATAATATACTGATATTGAGCTTGTTGACAAAAGTTAAATACGGCTCATATAGCGTCAGAGGGATATATGAATTGAAACAGCGGGAATAATATCATTATTCCCGCTCGCCATTGAAGTTATATATGTTGGCTTGGCAACCAGTAGGAGTAGGCAACAGTTCAATATGAAACGCCGCAGCGTAAAAAATTCACTGGTGGCACCGGTTTTGCCGTCAAACGCGAGTGTCACTTTGACATTTCAATTATTTTCTACTACCTCTTCTCCACTATCTATAAGATTTTATAATTTGTAATTATTAGCCAATGGCCGTGGACAAAGTATAGTATTATACTCGCTTTTTATGGCCATTATTCCCACGGGAGACTTGCGCCCCTCGCCTGCGGCTCGTGACGCAAACGTCCCCCTATAGGAATAATGAATTTCATAAAAAGTTCGATTAATAATATACTATTATACAGCAGTATTGCAGCGCCTCATCTTGAATATTGTGCAACACTTTTATATAGTTTGCCTAAATTTAAAGTTGAAGATGAGAGTTATATTAAATGCAATAGATATAAACACATTGTAACAATGCTTGGGGTTTTAAATATGTTGACTGTTAAGGAAAAAATTATGTACAATGTTTATGTGTTTTTATTTAAAATTAAGAATAGATAATTATCGACATACATCTGGGATAGGGTTAAGTTTTTCAGTGATGTGCATGCTTACCAAACTAGAATTAATTGTAATAATTTTATAATGTCGAATAGATTCAGCAGCAGCCAAATGATGAACTATGTATTTCATAGAGGTTTGTTGGATTTTAATGGATTACCAAAAGATATAAAGCCTGCAATATGTTTAAGAGGTTAGTGAGAGGTAACTTGAGTTCAAATTAAGTTTAATATGTTTTAATTATATTGATTGTGTACTTTTAAGGGTTTTATTAAGTTTTGTATTATTAATATTGTGTGTTTTTATGTATAGCAACTTGCTAAATAAATTCATTATTATTAAGCAAAAGATCTTGGACTTCCATTGTCTTTAATGAGTTTTTTTACACAACGTTTCGAGCAGTGGAATCTCTGCTCGTTTCAAGTGAAACTGAGCATTAAGCTCGAAGCTACTTGCTTATGTACTAACACACCTAACCACGCCCACCAATCGTATTGGGCGGATCGTCGCCACTGTCGCGCATCAAGCGATATTTCATCTTATATAGGTGCGCCGTAACAATATTGTTACGGTACGCAGCGATGCCGCATCGGCGGGGGGGGGGGGGGGGGCAACGCGTGTGGTTGGTGGACCTTCGCGACCAATCCCCGCTGCATCATAAGTAATACGAGTGATTTATTGCTCTGTGTGACACGAGTGATTTATTGCTTTGTTTATCTCGAACGCAGTTGTTTACAATCTTTTTTTTATGTGAGAATATTCAAGAATTCTTATCTAGAACGTTCTAGGTTTTTCTGTATTTTTAGAAGTTTGTATAAAAGGCGAATAGCGCCACGGTTAGCGAGTAGTCGTATTTTGATCGAGCTATAAGTAAGCTAAAGTACCAAGCGATAATAGAAGGCTATAAAGTGTTAAGTACTGAGTTATTTAGTAGTCGAATCGTACCTGTGTGTATTTGTGGGATAAATAAATAGATAAATAAATCGTGTTAAATCGTTACACTGGAATTATGGAACCCTGAGTTCGCAACAATATGTAGCGACAAGGAATCCATAAATTCGGAACTTTAGAATATTAAACAGGATTTGACGCAAAATGGTTATACGGAAAAGACTATATTGAGGGCTTTTACGGAATATAAAAAGCAAAAGCCTCGGCCAAACAGCGAGGATCAACCTCAACTACTTATTATACCATACATAAAAGGAACTTTAGAGAAACTTCGACGCATCGCGAAACAGTACAACATACGAACGGTTTTAACAACTGGAAACACATTGAAAAGCGTACTTTCTAAAACCAAACCGGAAAATTCAAATCAACAAAAAGATTGTATATGTCAGATCCCGTGTGAGTGTGGCATGTCGTACGTAGGAGAAACCAAGCGTCCTCTGCATGTAAGAGTTCAGGAATACAGAACTCATACAATAAGAGGAGGAACATCAAAATCGGAAATTGCAGAGCACGCTTGGTCCGAACACCATAACATTAAGTCGTCGGAAGCCAAAATTGTGCGTATGGAACAGCATTGGAAGAAACGAAAGTTTAAGGAAGCAGTCTTCATTGGAAGCAATGAGGGAGTCTTTAGTAAGCCAAGTTGCGACGTCTCTTCGGTGTGGCATCCGTTGATACGGCAGACAAGTGCTGGTCGCTTGACGCGCGACAGTGGCGACGATCCGGCCAATAGGAATGGTGGGCGTGGTGGGCAATGATGTACTAATCATTGTCTACCATCTTTAGACAAATTCATTATTATTATTAAATCGCTAAAAGAAGCAAAATTGCCCCCTCCCACCCCCCCCCCTTTCGGCCAAGTAAAGAAAAAATTTGAGACAACCAATGAGACTGCTGTTCGCCAGTATTTGAAAGAGGATAACAAGAAAAGAGCGTTGGATACACTCAATTGGATCTAGTTTTTCTGAAATTACAGAAGTTCAAAATTGGAAGTCACGAAAAAAGAAGGAAATTTTTTATGCTGTTTTTTCATCCGAATCAGACTATTTCGATCCCTTCTGAATGCAGCAAACTGAATTTGAGTGGTGTTGGGCGACAGATTAGGATTTTAACAAGGTGTGTTTAAAGCTAATTTCAAAATGGTCCAAAAGTCAACAATCGAAACTAATAGCCGTTTGCGGTGTCTGAATTAAAACCACAAGAGAAAGAGAAAATCATCGAAATCACTCCAATCTGTCTATTGTTTCTTCTGATATAGAGTTTCAAAGTTGAAAATTGTTAAAAAAGAGGAAATACCCCTCTCCTTTTGGTCAACTTAAGAAAAAATTTGATTTTTTTTTATACTATTTTTCATTGGAATGAGACGATTTCAGTCCTCTCTGAACCGAATGTAGCAAACAGAATTTGAGTTAAAGTTGAACCGTAAGATTTTTAAAAATGTGTGTTTAAAGCTGAGTTTAAAGGCGTTTAAAAATACTCTCCAAAACCACTGAACTAATAGGACTGTCGTTTTGAAAGAGGACAAAAAAAAAGAAAAAACCGATAGATTTACTCAAATCGGTCTAGCATTTCACAATTCATAGAGGCTCAAATTTGGAAATCGCGAAAAAAGAAGGAATATTTACCCCCCTTTGGGAATACTGCAAACTGTCTATTGGTTGGCAAGTTATAGAAACTTAAAATGTCATTTTAGTTGTTTATATTAATACTTTTTCACGATGTAACAGTCATTCAAGAATATTGTGAAGAATAATCGAAATGTATCATCGAAGAATATTCTATATTAATATATTTCATTTCCTCAATTTATTCTCATTTGGTAACTATGCCTTCGTCAGGTACAGCCTTGTAAATTCCTAACTTAACCAACTATTATTAAGGCCAAATTATTATTTTACCAAGTTCCTCTGCTAATAACTCAATAAATTAATAAGGGTCTGAATGGAGTTTTTGCACGAACCACCCGGCCATAAAATTATTAACTTTTGACCTTTTGTTTACTCGAGAAACGTGCCAAAACAATAATTTTATAGCTTCTAGCTATAATAAGAAGAAATGAAAGTTGCCTAAGTTAAATAAAATCAAAAACTTTAGAAGATAAACTCTTAAAATAGCTACTTATGTAAGCTTTTAAAATATATCTTCACTTGATATAACGTACCCTGGTTCCTATGCAATCAACGTTCAAAGAGCAAAAAAGATGTTTTAACGTCTATTATATGGCGAAAACTCCATATTAACATTCATACCACTCTTCTCCTTGTTTTCGTATGTGAGCGGAATACTCCCTACTGAAATCCGCCGAAGTGCGGCCCAATTTAGGCAACCTAAACAATAAAATTTACATCTTCAGTTATCATAGTTATCATTTATTTACATTGGTGGCGGCAGTTAAAACTGCATGGAAAATTAGGTCTTTGCAAAAGAGGCAAAATTAGATTGCTCCAACGTGGAAACGACGTCAATTTGCAAATGGAGCTCTGTTTACCTTATTGAGTTTTAATTGCCAGTTTTACCGCCGCCCTTAAATTTAAGGGCGGACGCCACTGTCTTATTGCGAAACTGCATATAAAACCATCGACCATTGGCAGCACATATTCCAGTAGATCATCAATATGCAAGTGCTAACATATTTCGTCACATTGCTCAGTGCGGCGGTTTTAACGTTTGCCAAACCATATCAGTACTCGTACTACATCTCACTCCTTCCTGGACAGTACCAGACTTTAGAAGTAAACGATGGAACCGCCCTGGTTAATGGTATTCCACAGTACACCACCAGGCCTGTGGTTAACCCGGACTTTAGGCAAGGTCGAGGGTATAATAATCCGGAATTAGGCAGAAGATTTCCTGCAGGAGGCCGTAACGAGCCAGACTTCGTCAGGGGAAGAGGGGATCCGTTTTACAGAGACTCAGAACCTTTTTACAATGAAGGAAGGCAGTACCCTCAGAGACCGTTCGATAGGAGGTTCAACCAAGATCCTTACAATTCCGGTTTTGGAGGAGGTGCTGCCGGCCGAAGATTCCCCCAGGACAACTTTGGTAACCAGTTTGACCCCTCTTATGCCGGCCGACGAGGTCCTCAAGACATTAATGACCCATACTACGGGGGAAGACGTGATGGTACTCAAACCAACAATTTCAGCCCTTACGCGAAACTTGTAGACAACAAGTTTGAGCGTTACAAGAAAGCAGCCCAGGAAATAGACGAGAGTACTACTACCAGTGAAAGCAGGGAAGAGGTTGCTACTACTGAACAGCCCTGTACATTTTGTGGTGTGGCTAAGGTAAACCCTAGGGATCAAGTAAACCCTGATTCTGAACCGGTGGAACCCAAAAATGTGGTAGTTAACGCTCAGCCACCTTTTGCGATTGCCAATAATGCTGTAACTCCGTCTGGAGCTCCTGGTTATGTACCTTATTTCGTAATTTTGTAGGAATTTTATTTTATTTCATAGATTAGAGAAAAAATTATTTCGAATAACTTTATAAGACAAGAATATCGTAACTTATTGTTAATAGATTATGTGCTACGGATATGTTTTATCAGCTTCAGACATTTCCCATTTAACCCCTCCTGGTGCACCTATATACACAAAGAAAACCCATCAATTCAAATCTTTAGCCGATATTCCTAAGACGCCCTTGGGAACAGGCTGGAGCAGTCCTATGGGGCCCATAAGTTGTCTGTGCCGAGTTGCCCGCATTTTATGTTTTGCGTCACGTGCACGACAGTCCCTGGATTATAAAGGATGTTACAAAAAAATAGGCCTCATCATCAGATTCTCTGATGAAAGATCATAGAACTTTTAGTACCTCATTTTTCATTTTCGAGTGTTCGCTATACAGGGTGGCTCAAGTGTTTTTATTTAATAAGTCAAATATTTCAAACTTGATGAATATTGTAAAAACGAGAATTATACAATTATTAATTAACAGCTAACGCAAATAAGAAGTTTATGTACTTTTCGCCCCTTCTTTATTTAAAACACCATTCACATAGGATCGTAAATAAGAATTAATAAAAATAATAACAGTGAACTGCTTTGCAATAATTTGACGTAACACGTCATGACGTCACTTCCGCCGGAAGTCGTCATCAGTTCGAAGGCTCCCACTGCCAAAAGGGGGGGGGGGGCCAAAGGGGTAAAACAGGAGGGGGTCTCCACATCAGCTCGATGCTTTCGAGTAACTACGCAGGTCGATCGTCAGCTGTTTTCGGCTTTATTTTCAGGACTTGCATTCTTTTTATAGAACTTCCAATTATCTGATATAAAGAAGAGAATAATTATATATAAGCTATTCACTTATTATTGTCGTCAAGTAGGCGTTGGAAAATTGACTAACATTTTTATCGAATTTTGTCAAAATGTGCTACAAGAAGATGGGTAGGTATAAAAAAAATGAGGGTTTTAAAGGTAACTAGATGACAAAAATAAGTGAACGGATAATAGATAGGTGACGAAAAAAAACGCATCTGAGCTGATGTTTTAATGTGCTGAAACTTTCCGTTGAAAATCTGCCAAAACGATTTCAATCTTCCGCTTAAATGAAAAGTTATTTCCCGTTTCAGTGTTTCCCCGTTATATTATTGGAACAGGCAATAAAGACAGTTCCAATCTCTTTGAGCGTTTCTCTTTATTGGATTTTCTCTAGGTTTAGAGTGTTATGGTTAGATGTTAAATGGGAAAATTGCAAAGTGAATATCAAACGCGCGGTAAAATCGGTTTTCAGTAGGATTCCGTTAAATTGTTTCCAAGTTTCGGGCGCTAACTGCTAAGCTAAAAAAATTAATTGCAAAGTGTTGTGCAAACTAAACTCTATTTTTCCATATAAGTTCAAGTGTTGCCCAAGGCAACTCTGTACGCCATTTTTTCGATGCGTTTAAGATTAAAGTTTAGGAAAGATTTCTGTTTTATAAATAAACCAGCCAGGCAATAAAGCAGTGGGGGGGGGGGGAGGGGAACCAGTCGTCATACCAATTTCTGGCAGTGTGCTATAGGTGAGCGTGACTGAGTCATAGGACACTTGGAGACGCTTTTCTTCATCGAGAGGAGCTTCCGACTCTGAAATAGGACAGGATACTCTCCTTTATTAGAGGGACGGGTCGACTCGTGGAGGGAAAGAGGGCCCTGGTCAAGTAGGGATGGGTTGAGTGGAGGACTGTGAAAACCCAACTATTTGGGTTTGTATCTGAACTCCAGAAGGTAACTTCTTTGGAGGCAGTGAGCGAGATAGTTCGTCCACACCACACGCTGGTTCAAAGAATTTACAAATTTCTCGCTATTACGAGAATACCTAGAGCTTTGAGACATGTTGAATAAAAAAAAAAAGGGGTAGTATCAGAGAACCGGAAGTGTTTTATTCCTAAGATAAATCAAAGGGAAATAAAATACTCACCAAATGTTAGGGATGCCACTGAGTTTGTAGTCGAATCCGGAAACTCAGAAACCGACGAAACGGAACTTGCACTTCCACCACACGCAAAGTTACAATTAATAGAATTTGTAGAAAAAATATATGTATGTATATATTTTTTTCTTCATCATTCAGTTAAAATTCAAACATAAATACTTACCTGTTGGATGGTTGGTTGTACTTTGATATGGAATACAAATTACTATTGAAGGGAAGAAAATATCTAGACCGCATAGAAATTAAATTTAATAACACAATCGAATAGAAAATGATGAAAACACAACTTATGAAAGAATAGATTATGCTTGGATTTGGGTACCCAGATGAAAAGAAGAATGTTATGAAATATTAAACTATTACTAACAGTAGTTAACACTATAGATTCAAATTCCACGGTTATATATTCGTAATTAAATAACTGTCCTTTTCCTGATTACTCCGTCTTTCAGAGGTAGCATAAAAAACAGATAACCTGATCTATCTTCTTATTATCTAATACAATAATAGAAATGAAATGATCGATTCAATGTCCAGATCAAAGATAAAATGGTTATACCATATTAAAGTTCAACAAATTTTTTCTTTCCCTTTGGAGGGGGGGGGGGGGTAATTAAGTGAAGCTCAAACAACAAAAAATGATTCAAGAATGACTCACCAAGTTTGTGGTTTCGTGGTTTCGTGCACTTTATGCTTGAATTTTCACGCTTTATTCTCAAGCTCAGGTTCCGTAGGACTTCAGCTTTTACTATCAAAATTTCTTAACATTTAATTACCTCCTTTAGAAACACAAGTTCCTTCCCTAACCGAGTCTTCAAACCTGCAGGCTACTATATAAGCTTCCGAGCTCGCTCAGTGAGCTCACTAGAAGGGTAAGTGGGACTTGGAAGGAGATTGGGTAGGGCTCTGGACTAGAGTTCTCCCAAGAGACGAATCAAACAGGAATACGGCTAATTAGGGACGTTATTCGATAATCGTTATGTAAGATGACGGAGACTTTTCTACCAAATTTTTTTCAAATCTCTCCCGTCTTTTTTTTTCAACAACCTCGCCACCAGTCCTTATTTATTTTTTTTTCAACAACCTTGCCACCAGTACAGGTTTATTTGTAACATACCAGCAACACAACACCCCCGGGCCGAGACGAGATTTCACCAAAAAAAAGGAAAAACCTTTACTTGGGGAATGGAGCCAAACGTTTTGATAATATTTCTCGAAATGGGTTTCCTAATTTTCTGAAACTCTGAAGCTCAATTTTATTAAGCTGGGCGTTTAATTGACGCCGAAAACTACATTTTTCTTTATCAGACAGAGTAGATTTAGGAAGTTTTAAGAGCATAATGATATGGCTTTCACGTTGTGCTGCAAGGTTACTCCAAGAGTTGTCGTCTAAAAACCCTTGTACGAAATTGCACAGAGGTATTGTGGAGCCTTCTTCCCCTGCAGAAATTGTTTCAGGCTTGCGCCTGACCTCGACCTCTAGCTCTAATATGTCTTCTACATCCAGAACTCTTTTTTGTGGGTTTTCCGGTCTCTCATCCTCATTATCAGTTTCATTAAAAGTAGTGTAATCATCTTCGTCTGAAGATGGTTCGGGATTTATGTTTTTATTTCTTCCAGGACGAATATCATTCACATGGACTATATTTTGTCGCCCTTCATATGAGACCTCGTAATTCAGTTCTCCTTCTCTGCGAATCACTTCCCCTACGAACCATTTTGGAGTAAACGTTCCCGGGTTATGGTTTTTTACCATTGCTCTATCAGCCACGTTAAATTGAATTGGCGGAGGAGTGTTCTTTTCATCGTACTCCTGTTGAACTCTTAAGGTTCTTTTAAAAGCTGCTTTCACAACTTCCTTTCTTTCCGGGGCATGTTTGTCCTCGCCCTGACGAGACAGCTTCGTTCTCCACTGGCCAGGACATGGTAGATCATAGCCTAGGATTAACTTTCCTGGAGAGTCTCCTGTTGTACGACTAGTTCGAGATCTCAAGACTTGGAGAGCCTGAGGTAAAACTTTACTGGACTTGTCGCTCGACCGGGTTAGCCCTTTGATGGTAGATACTACTGTATCTGATCGTGATATCATGTGACACACAGAAATTCTTATACATTTTACTAGTGAAAATACTACCATTATCCGAAATGATAAATTTAGGAACACCGTATCGGGTAAATATTTCGTCTTGGAGACACTTCACTAACTGTGGAGCTCGAACTCTAGAAAAGGAGAATGCCTCTATCCATTTTGAAAAAACGTCTTCAATGACCAAGTTATAGGCCTTTCGGGAAACTCCTGAACTAGGAAGAGGGCCAATGACATCAAGTCATTCGCCGATAGGGTTTCAAACGGTTGTGAAGGACTACGAGCGTGAAAGGGAGCTTGATATTGAACTTGCTTGGTTTTAGCCACACCACAAATAAGGCACTTAGTGACATAAGCACAAATTTCCTTATACATATAACCCCAGAAGTAAGTAGCTTTGATTTGTCGAAAAGTTTCTGTAATACCAGGATGAGCCCTTTCGGGAGTATCATGGTAATAGTAAATGACCTTTTGCGTATATTTACGTTGTACCACTAACAAATCTCCCCACTGCTGTCGATTCCAAAGTAAACCGTCATAAGTGACAAATCGTCTCTTTAACATAACTTGGGCAGGAGTGAGTTCGGTTGCTCCTTCTAGAAATTTCAATTTATCTATTGTACGTCTTATATGACCTATTTCTTCTGAGCTTAAAACTCATTTCCCAAAATGAATGCATGCAACAAGTCCTTAATGACCAAAAACTGCAAATTAAAATCATGACTACCAATGTGAAGACTCAGGGTTATTTCTCCCAATACATTAGCCATGTGCCCTTTACAGGCGAGGCTGACTTTGTCAAATTGAGACTGTTTCATGTCTTGCTCAATGAGGCGAATTGAGATTAGATTACAATCTGACCCCGAGTCGATCAGAGCCTTTTGATTTTTTTTTCTGAAAATCACGTTGATAATTGGTCGACCAGTGAGAACTTTATTTAAGCCAAGGGGACCGGCAGGAATTTGCGGTTGCTCGCGGTTGTTAAGATCATGTCGGTCCAAACTTAGTTTTTCGAACCTTTCTGTACCAGTTATGTCTTTGTCCGTCACGTTTGGGTCGTAGTTGGTCTTGGTTAGTCTCGTTTGGGGATGGTACTACGTCAATTTGTTAGGTCTGATTGGTTTCAGGAAACTTCACCTCAACGTTGGCACCTAATAGATGTTCATGGGCGTGATTCTTACGAGGCAAGTTGTTCTGATTTGAGGGGCGTCTATCAGGACAATGATTGGCATAATGAGGGCCCTGGCAAATGACACATTTCACCACACGGTTCGGGAGGTTTCTGGGGTTTCTAGATTGATTTAGTTGACCATTATTCGGTCGGGCTCGGTTTGAAGAAAAATTAGGATTTACTTGCTGGTTAAGGGTATACATTCTTGTCTCCGAAAGGTTTGTTTGAAGGTCTCTCACCTCTTCCAAAAAATCTTTCTCCACGATATTGACCATCTCCATTAGTTGATCCAAGTTACAAAAGTTTACACTTCTAAGCCGAGATCTGAGAGAAGGTTTGAGGAGGGTAACCATCAACTGGATAAAAGCACTATCATAAACTTTTATTTGCAAACGTTCGGCAAGAGCTCTCTTTCTGAGGATAAAATCCTCAGCAGGCTCATTATAACTTTGAGATTTTCCATAGAAACTAGCTTGGAGTTCCACAAGGGTTTCCATTGCATCAAATTTACGTAATAATCTAGAGCCAAATTCTGAAAAACTAAATGAGAAATGTTTTTGATAGTCGAACCACATTTTAGCGGTGTCCCTTAAGCATTGAGCAGCCAGCTCCGTCTGTTCAGTAGGATTGCAGATTCGTTTTTCATTAAAATACGCTTTACAGAGTTTCAGAAATTTGGCAGGGCTCTCGTAGGCAGTTCCCGAAAAGGTTAATTTAAGATCGTGAGTTGAAGGGTAAACCGGTAGTTTAGAAGTAAATGTCTGCATTGTATTAACAAGAGCAGTCTGTGACTGCAGAAACTTGGACATGGTTCAGAACTTGTTTTTGGTAAACTCAAGCCTAGTTCTTTTGTGAATTGAAAGTTTGTTGCCCAACAATTTGGGTTTGTGTCTGAACTCCAGAAGGTAACTTCTTTGGAGGCAGTGAGCGAGATAGTTCGTCCACACGCTGGTTTAAAGAATTTACAATTTCCCATATCTCGTTATTACCTGAAGAACTAGAGCTTTGATACATGTTAAATAAAAACGATAGGGTAGTATCAGACAACCGGGAGTTTTTTATTCCTAAGATAAATCAAAGGAAAATAAAATACTCACCAAATGTTAGGAATGCCACTGAGTTTGTGATCGAATGCCGGAAACTCAGAAACCGACGAAACGGAACTTGCACTTCCACTAAAGTTACAATTAATAGAATTTGTAGAAAAAATATGTGTATGTATATATTTTTTTCTTAATCATTTAGTCAAAATTCAAACATAAATATTTACCTGTTGGATGGTTGGTTGTACTTTGATCTGGAATACAAATTACTATTGAAGGGAAGAAAATATCTAGACCGCATAGAAATTAAATTTAATAACACAATCGAATGGAAAATGATGAAAACACAACTTATGAAAGAATAGATTAAGCCTGGATTTGGGTACCCAGATGAAAAGAAGAACTTTATGAAATATTAAACTATTACTAACACTGATGCAGATTTCTGTAAAATACAGAAATCGATTTTTAGCCGTCGGTACTATGAAAACGCTGTTTTCGACCTTTTAAAACGACTGATACCATCAGTTCGCAAGCTCTAATTGTGTCCATCCACAGACTAGTTTCGCCGTTTACGGCTCATCAGTGAGGCTTTGACACAATTAGAGCTTACGAAATATCGAATGGTCAAGACACGCTTCATGGCAGTAACTCACTCCGCTTCACTGCAGGTAGTTTATCGTCCGTCTTCTAGCCTATGGTGGTACACTGCACCCTTCTTTCGAGTGGTGCAAGGGCGGTACCAAAAGGTCGAGAATGAGGAGGAGAAAGTGGGTTTAGGGACTCGCTTGTTGAACGCGTTGCAATCCAGCTCGTCGCGCTCTAATTTATTTTTTGATAGCACATTTTTGCATGAGTTTTTTTTTAAACGTCAGAACCGCCGCGCTAATTACTTGTGCTTTAATTAGTGCCTTAAATCGCTATTTTACTAGCTTGCGGAAGAGCTACGCACGAGTGTCTTCGGTTGCGCCCTGTAGTGTGGACCCACCTCTGCCCCGTTTTCTACAACTAGGCCTTTTTTTGCAATTAGCTGATTCTACAGATGACGCACACTGCCGCATTTTCGCGATTTTTTGCAAGTATAATGCTTTAATTTCGTTTGATCAATGAACCTTCTTCAACAAGCGATCTGTTTCACTAAAATAAATTCGGTAAATAGTCAATATGTTAATTCAAAGTTGGCCCCTTGGATATCTTTTCAACTTATGGTCTATGATAATTTTGAAGGCGCATATTTTAGAAATTCGCCTTATCAAAATTTTACCCCATTGACGCAATAGTTACTACAGATCATTTTTCTGGATGTATTTACTTTATTTTAGCTCCGCCAAATACTTAAAATATATTAACAGATTTTGATAAGAGAGGTAATTGTATCCTCTTGTCGAAGTATAAAAAGAAATTACGTCTGCTACTTTCTCTAAGAAATATATTTTTTGTTTAAAAGACTTTACCTGTAATAAAGTAAAAACTTATAGATTAGGATGTCTTGTAAGATTTTCTATTAAAATTTTGTGCAACCACTTGCGACTTTTTCCACAATAGTATGATAAATTCTGACGGTTGTACAGTTCAAAATGATGTAAATGGGGATAACAGAAACCCCTAAACTAATTTTAATGTCAGTAAGTGCAAATGAAGATTGGTAATATTATACTTGTTAAATTGTATTTTGATTTTTTGTATTCATTATATACGAGGTGAAATCCACATCCAGTTTTTTATACAGGGCGTTTATTTAATACTCTCACGAACTCACAAATTATGACATTTTCTCCTTTCTTTTGTAATTGTATGTAAATAAAAACAAAAATCATACATTACACACTGCATTGTATACATTAATATGACTAATTTGGTAATCTCATAACATAGTAGTAGTTTCTGAGGTAAGTTCCCTGATTAACAGGATACTTAAATAGGCATGATAGGCGTGATCTTCTACAGGTTTTATAAATTTATATAGTCGTTACTTTTGAAAATGCTCTAAACCGAGAAAGAAATCTCACGTGATCAATTAGACTTTATGAACAGTTACACAAGGCTCCATAATTATTGATTTAATAATACCCAAGAATCCACCCAATTGCATTTTGGATGATTAAAGAAAAAACAATCGATGTATATGCATAATGTATGTCCCCAATGAAATGAGATTCGTTAGCCTTAAACACTAATTTTTTTTTCATTTATGTCTTCTTTTCACACGTTTTCGAAATGTTTACTCAGTTTAACAGCAAAACGTAACTAATGTAATACTTGGTTCAAATTTTTAATCTAACAAAGCTCACTTAAATTTATTAACAGTTCATATAACAATAAATTCAAAATAACTAATCAATTGTTAGATAAGAGGTGATAGTAAGGTATTGAATATTTGTGTCACAAACTACAAAAAATCCGGGTGTCAACAAAATATTTTATTTTTGACTATCGCACTGAATTACTCATAAGAAATTAAAAAAACTATTCCATTTACATTTTCCTCTATCTTTTATAAAACCAGATATAATTGATGGAACATTAAAGTGGGACACCCGGTACAAATTAAAAGCCCATATTGTTATCCTTATTTCTTTTTGACATATTGTATCCACACATAATTTGATAATAACAATAATAATAATAATAACTGGTTTTGTACTTTCATTTCGGTTTTTATTTCAGGTTAAGTGTTAGTTCTACCATAACACCCTGTAAAAATGGTTGTGTCATTTTTTTACTTACAGTAAAGCTACACTTAGTATTATTGAACATTAATATGTCTTTTTCACCTTGTTTCGTTATCAAGATTTGCTTTATTACTGAGTAATATTGGCCACGAAATCTTGAAAATCCGCCAGTGTGCAACGTTGAAAACCCCCCAAAATTTGGTGGTATCTGTTGTGTAGTATCCACTTGTAGAAGTTGAATTTTATAGTGTTTGTGTAGTAACGTTATATTCGCCATAATATCGAGAATAATAGGACCAGGTTTTCTCGCGACAGTTTTCTTTCCACTTCTAACCGGTGAAGTGTAGATTTTTGTTTCTATTTTTAGTAAGAAATCGGGTACCCATCAAGCACGTTTCTGGGGTCCACTGAGCTTGTCGCGAAAAGTTCACGTCCGCTGCCTTTTTATTTCAGATTCCTGAGCGAACACTGACAAATCCAATATTTTAGAGTCAATTAAAATTGCTCTTTCTTTTTTTATCAGACAGTTTGCAAGTTTCCTCTAATAATTTACTATAAATTAATAACTTGCTCACTCAAGCAGAGTTGCCAACTCTTAAAATTTTGGAACCCTAGAAACATTTTCAAACTACTGTAACGCCGTGCCCCCTCTGGGTCACGTGGTTGCGGTGTCGCGATTTAGAAATCAGGAGTTTCTACGTCCCTTATAGGAACCAAGTCGCTTTCTTCTATCCACGAGGGGCGCACTTCTCCCGAATAGGACCGTCTTTCCTCATTGTCCCTGAGGTCGCAAAATGTGGGGATAATGTGGGAGGCGGAATGCCGCCTATTGTTTCGGGGGGGTCTCGTCTAAGATGTCGAACAATCCGTTCATCTTTCCGGGATTATAGAGAGTTTAATTTAGTTAATAAGTGTTCTGATTAATAGTTATTGTTAATAATTAAAAATCTGATGTTCAAAATTAGTAAATGTCGGGATGCCAGCAAGTTATTAAACAATAGGAAATCTAGAGGAAACTTGCAAACCGTCTGATAAAAAGAAAAACAATTTTTATTGACTCTAAAATATTGCATTTGTCAGTGTTCGCTCAGGAACCTGAAATAAAAAAGCAGCGGACGTGAACATTTCGCGACAAGCTCAGTGGTCCCCAGAAACGTGCTTGAGGGGGTACACAATTTCTTGCTAAAAAATAGAAATAAAAATCTAAACTACACCCTACAAAGGGTGGAAGTGAAAAGAAAACTGCCGCGAGAAAACCTGGTCCTATTATTCTTGATGTTATGGTGAATATAAAGTTACTATACAAACACTATAAAACTCAATGAATCTCATATAGGGTGTGATAAAGTGCATCTAGTCCTCCCTCCTACTCTTTACTAGAATAGTGCACAACGTCAGGTTTGCGCTATTTTGGATTTTATTTCTTTTCGGGATGGGGGTAATTTCTACCCCCCACGAAGTTATTTCGAATGAATCCCACATAGACTGTTATAAGGTTCATCTAGGCCTCCCTCCTACTCTTTACTAGAATAGTGTACAACGTCAGGTTTGAGCTATTTTGAGTTTTATTGCTTTTCGGGGTGGGGGTAATTTCTACCCTCACGAAGTTTTTTCGAATGAATCTTGCATAGAGTGTTATAAAGTGCATCTATTCCTCCCTCTTAGTCTTTACTAGAACAGTGCAGAACGTCAGGTTTGTGCTATTTTGGGTTTTATTTCTTTTCGGGATGAGGGTAATTTCTACCCTCACGAAGTTACTTACTAGAATAGTGCACAACGTCAGGTTTGCGCTATTTTGAGTTTTATTTCTTTTCGGGGTGGGGGTAATTGCTACCCTCACGAAGTTATTTCGAATGAATCGTGCATAGGGTGTTATAAAGTGCATCTAGGCCTCTCTCCTGCTCTTTACTGGAATAGTGCACAACGTCAGGTTTGCGCTATTTTGAGTTTTATTTCTTATCGGGGTGGGGGTAATTTCTACCCTCACGAAGTTATTTCGAATGAATCCCACACAGGGTGTTATAATGTGCATCTAGGCCTCCCTCGCTCCCTTTACTGGAATAGCGCACAACGTCAGGTTTGCGCTATCTTGAGTTTTATTGGTTTTCGGGGTGGGGCTAATTTCTACCCCCCACGAAGTTATTTCGAATAAATCTTACTCTCAAAGTGCATCTGGACCTCCCTCCTTCTCCTTACTAGAGTACTGCACAAGGTCAGGTTTGCAGAATTTTTAATTTTATTGTTTTTCCAAGAGGGGGGTAGATTTCACCCCTAACGAGTTTATTCGTTAGTAGGGTGTGAAAAGTGCATATGCCTGCGTGGTATTTTGTCAGAACCCATTTATATAATTTTTTTTTATCATGTTCAGTACTTATCTGGTCCGTTGTAAAAATCTGAATATTGAATCTAAATCTGAATCTAACTTCAGCCTGTTCTTCCAGGAAGACAAAAGACCGTTGAAGTCATAAATATCACTCAAAACAGTTGACGCTTTACTGGGCGGCTTTGAAGAGTCAGGAAGATGGACAATAAGTGTCGGGTTTTCCTAAAATTTCGGGGTTCCATGTTTTAGTTTTAGGACTAGAATTGCCAAGAATGGTTGAAAGTGCATGCCAAAACTCCCAAAGGATGGTCTTTTTGACAAAAATTAATAGCGTTTTCCATTGGTAAAATTAGTGCTGCACTAGAATCGCACGAGGGTTGCACTCGCTCGTAGTCAGTGCAGTAAAAGTGCAAAGTCAATGGAGACCGATCTTTTGACCTTGAAATATCTTTGGCAGGAAATTTGGACTGGAAGAGAGAATTCACGATACCGCATTAATTTCCCGTTTATTTTATTAAAGTTACCTATTAGAAAAATATAAAATTATGCTTTGTGGTTCCCCCATCCACCAATAGCCGTAAAATCGGTGCCGCACCACCTACCTGACCTGGTGCGAAAATGTCTGCACTAAGTGCAAAGAGTGCGGCAGTCGTTTCCCAATGGAACACCCAAATTTTCATTAACTTCACCAATGGTGTGCAATATATTTGCTCTGGTGCGGCACTAATTTTACCAATGGAATACGCTATAAGAATATTGCAAGCAGATGTGCTTTATTGGCTGGTCAACAGAAAACTTTCCTAAACTTTAATCTTAAACGCTTCAAAAAAATGGCGTACAGAGTTGCCTTGGGCCACACATGAACTTCTATGCAAATAGAGAGTTCAGTTTGCACAACACTACCCTAGCATGTTCGAGCACACTCACGTTCACGGTCACCTGTCATAATTGTCACAATTATTAGTGTCAAAAATGTCATAGTTGTCGACGATCGACAATTAATTGATTTTGATCAATAATTAATTTCTTTTAAATCAAATTCATAAATATTAAGACTCTGCACTTTCAAATTAAGGTTTTATATGCAAAATCGCGAAATATAAATATAATAGAAGTTTGGATAATCTTGCAATATGGTGAGTACTAACAGTGCTAACTGAACTTAATGATCATTTCGGACTAATCGAGGAGCTAGTTACAGCTCAATCTTTAAATGCGCAGGTAATTTTCCAGATATTTGTTAACTAAAAGTAAAAAAGAAATACCCTAGAAAAGACCCTATAAAATTATGGTCCTTAAGTTTACCCCTAGACCCGAAATTTGTCCCTAGATCTAGGGTCTAAGTCCCAAAGTTGCCAACCCTGCACTCAAAAGTGTATAAAATAAACTTTATCATTCAAATCTATATTTTTTAACGCACCTTCTTAGGAGGTAAGTGTGAATAATATAAACTAAATTAACATTACACAAAAACTGTTTTTATTGCATAAAGGTAATTCAAGTTATAAGTTCCACATGAATACCTATAAATTATTATTTAGCTATGGATTTTACAGCACAAGCCTGCACCTACTTAAGGGGAATATTGTAGATGTGACAACGCGGCAGAACTTCTTCGCCGCTAGATGGCACGCCAATGAATCTTCGGTAATGATCGGCGGAAACAGGCGCTGGAATTAGGAATGCCCAAAAAATATCGATTTATCGAATAGCCGATATATTTCTAGAAAAGTATCGATATATTAGAGCGATATTTTTTGCATCGATATATCGGAATATCGATAAGTAGTTAAATTAAAGTATCGAGTTCGATATTTTATTAGCTCTCGTGTCGTGACGTGACGTGTGCGTGTGTCAATTGTCAATATCAAACAAAGTCTACCCGCCAACTATACCGAGCTAGAGTCCATTTCAAAAAAATATGATATTCATCTAGTAAACTGAGAAATTGACTTATAAATGACAGATTTACATGGAAGGAATAGGACAATCCGTCAATTTCTCAGCATGCTATATTATATTACATGTGGAGAGACCCTCCTGTTTACAGTTTTGGTCCCCCTTTTTAAAAATGGTCCTAACAAAAATGGCCACCATTTCCTCGAAAAAAAAAAGGGATCAATTTTAAATTTTAAAGAAATATCACCATTTATTGTTTACCTTCAGTCCTACCTCTATGGTCTACTCCATAAATGACATCTAGTAGTCAGCCAGCTGTCACTTTTGTCAGGAATGAGCTAAGCTAAGTCAGTTGCCACCTTGTCACTATTTTTTTATTGGTATTTGCGCGACACAAGTTCTCTGTTCAGTTTCAGTTTGTCTATGTTATGAATTTTAGCTTCTTAAAAAAGCATTTTTGTTTTCGATATATATCGATACTTTTTGACGATATATCGAATGCTGATACTGATATATTTCTAAAATATCGATATTAAAAATATCGATATTTACTTGTGTTTTGCACATCCCTATCTGGAATGAGGCGTTCTTTTCACACACGTAAATAGAACGTCAACTCGCGTATTAAAATTTGATTCGCATCTCGGGAAGGAATAAACGCTCAAGATTAAAGCTAGGGTCGAGAGATGGCGCGCTTAGCCAATCCTAAGTATATTCCTAATAATTTTGTTAGTTCATGCTTTCGTCGCTAAATACCGCTAGATAAATTGATTCCTCTACTTTTGTTAGTTCATTGATGCGTCGCTAGATGGCAGATAATTGTTAAATTTAAATATTTTGCCGCCATTGTTGAATACTTTCAAGTGCCAATTTACGAAAGTCTCAAATCAGATACCTATTTTAGTTTACCAGGTACCTACTTACGGCACGCGTTTAGCAAAAAGCATTCAATAATTTTATGTAAATTTTATGTATTATCACCTAAAAGAATTATATGCTCATAGTAAGTAGTTGCTTGATAAACCAAAATGTCGAGTGACTTGAGATTTGTTCATAAATTCGCGTCAGTTAGTATTCAGTTAGTGGTTAAGTTGAAGTAAACGTTAGAAAGTACCTATATGGTAGGAAAATGCATTAAAACTTACAACTTACAAGCCAATTTACTTCAATAAAATCAATAAATATTTTTTACAGATAGTTTTATAATGGTTGTCTTTTGCTATTCTGTAGAAATGTAGGATTATTTAGTAAATCGTTTCATCAAAACTCAAACTGTGCCTTTACTGAGTTTGTCTAAATTAGTTATTTCATCAAAGAACAAAATCTTAATAATTAAACAACAAGTTTTAGGGTGCCAGTATTAATTATTGATTGTGTATTGAAAGAAAACACAGTAGAGAATTGAAAATTACTTACTAATGATATTACGTACTTACCCAAACTTCAAATTATAACGTAAAGAGGTAATTTTGTGTTTTTTGTAAGACATTTTCAATTTTTTTGTTTGGTTCTTTTTCAGTTTGCATCAAATAATACTGCAGGCACCATGTTCAAATTACTGGTGGGAATAATTTGAAAGGGACCTGGATCTACCTATGTTTGGTACTTGGTTAAAAGTTCGTTTATTTCCAATAGATGGCACCGACGCTTGGTTACACAATTTTAAGAGTAGAGAGTCCATTTTATCTAGTTCTTTTTTACCTATAAGTTTCGTCCACTTGTGGAGTCAAAGTCCGTATTTTTATGTATTTGAACACCGATGTTTCGGTTCAGGGCTTCGGTTCAGCCTCTCCTTAAGCTCCTCCACAAAATTCTCAGAGCTGAGCGACTCTTTTTCTGGTGTTCCATACATCAAATCCGCAGGAAGCCTCATTTCCCTTCCGAACATTACTCTCGCCGGAGTATAACCAGTGGCTTCATGCGTAGAGCCTCGATATGCCATCAACATGAGAGGTAGATGTTGGTCCCAATCATGCTGATGATCTGCCACCATTTTAGACAGGTAATGTTCCATGGTCCGATTAAATCTCTCTACCATCCCATCCGACTGTGGATGCAAAGGAGTTGTCCTGGTCTTGCGAATTCCGAGAAGTTTCATGACCTTATGGAAAACAGCCGATTCAAAATTTCGGCCCTGATCAGAATGAAGTTCGAGAGGGACTCCAACCCTGCAGAACATTTCATTTACTAGCACCGTTGCCACAGTCGTTGCTTCTTGATTAGGCAGGGCGTATGCTTCAGGCCATTTAGTGGCATTTAGTGGCCATCCATGGCGACCAAGATGTATTTATTGCCCGACTCAGTCTGAGGAAACGGTCCCGCGATATCAATTGCTACCCTCTCGAATGGAGCACCTACAGTGTACTGCACCATCCGCCCGCGTGATCTTGTTCGAGGTCCTTCTGTGGCACAACAAACTTCGCACTTGCGGCACCAAGATTCGACGTCCTCATGATAATTCACCCAGTAGAACCGCTCTTTAATTTTGGCCAAGGTTTTATTAACCCCAAAATGACTTCCACTGGTTCCGTCGTGCATTTCCTGTAGTACGTCCGATTTTCTGCTACCAGGAACAACCAACTGACTGACTATGGACTTGCCATCCGGACTCTCCCACGCTCTCTTCAGTAATCCATTTTCTATTCTAAGAGAGTGCCACTGGACCCAGAGCGCCTTCAAGTTTGGACTTTTACCAGCAATTTCTCGCCATTCTGGTCTCTTGTCGTCAGTCTTTGCAGAGAGGATATGGGTCCAATATCTGGATCATTCATTTGTTCTTCTCGAAGCGTCTGTGTGGTCCAGCCATCGTTTATTTCTACCGACGTTCTCCGTACAGAAGGAAGTCCCTCACGCTGCTCAGTTCTTTGACAATGCCGACAATCTTCTTTACATGGCCGTCTAGACAATGCATCGGCATTTCCGTGAGACCTTCCTGGTCGATGTTCAATTTGGAAATCGTACTGCTGCAGGCGCTCTATCCATCTGGCTATTTGACCTTCAGAGTTTTTCATCTGTAATAACCATTTCAAGGCTCCATGGTCAGTTCTAATCAGGAACCTTTTTCCATATAAGTAGCGATGGTAATGTTCGACTGCTTTAACGATGGCCAACAGCTCTTTTCTAGTGACGCAATAGTTTCTTTTTGGCTTACTTAAAGTCTTACTGTAGTACTCAATGACCTTCTCTTGCCCGTTTTGTCTTTGAGAGAGTACTGCACCTAGACTACAGTTACTTGCATCCGCGTCCAGTATAAACAGTCCGTCCTTTATAGGGTAAGCCAAGATTGGACTAGAACAGAGGGCAGCTTTAAGCCTTGCAAACGCCTGACTGCAATCATGGTTCCACAAGAACGGTGTTTTCTTTTAATTTGTGCAGCGGTTTTGCGATGTCGGCAAATCCCTCTACAAATCTCCTGTAGTAAGTACATAGTCCCAAAAAGCTCCTTACTTCGTGTTTGTCTCGGGGAACTGGCCAATCTTTAATGGCAGATATTTTACTTTGGCTAGTTTTAATGCCTTGTTCTGAGATAGTATGCCCCAAGTACTCGACTTGCTTTTGGAATAGCCGGCATTTCTTGTAGTTTAACTTCAGGTGAGCATTCCGTAACTTGCTGAAGATTTCTCTTAAATTCTTCAAATGCTCGTCAAAATTACGTCCCATGACAATTATGTCATCCAAGTATACCAGGCAAGTTTTCCAAGTCAGCCCCCTCAAAACAAGTTCCATTAGTCGCTCGAAAGTTGATGGAGCATTGCACAATCCAAAATGCATAACAGTGAACTGGTATAGCCCAGAACCAGTAGAAAATGCAGTCTTCTCTTTGTCTTCGGGAGCAATCTTTACTTGCCAATACCCACTTTTTAAATCTAGAGTGGAAAACCACTTTGATCCCGATAAAGTTGCTAAGGTGTCGTCTATACGTGGCAATGGGTAGCTGTCCTTCTTGGTCACGTCATTAAGTTTCCTGTAGTCAACACAGAACCGCGTTGAACCATCTTTCTTCTTAACAAGAACCACAGGCGACGACCATGGACTAGATAATTCTTCTATGACGCCCTCCTTTAACATTTCATTCAGCAAACTGTTAACTTCCTGTTGTTTAGCCAGAGGGACCCTTCGTGGATGTTGTCGTATTGGCTGGGCATCTCCTGTGTTGATCTTATGAACAACTAAATCGGTTTGACTGTCGTTGTTCTTGAAGTTAAACATATCAGATTCATCCATAGCAAATTTTATAGCAGACTGAAGTTGTTCCTTTGACAGGTAACACCACTGTCGCTTAAAAGCATCAATAACTTCTGGGAAAGCTTGGTTAGAAGATTTATTTTTGGATGCCTCTGTTTCTACACAATTGCATACCCATTGCACAGGCTCATAATTGGCAAGAACTGTTCCTCCTTTGAGCTTGATGGTCTTTTCTCCAATATTTGCAACTCGTACTGGCATAGTCTTCTTCGTGTCGGTCAAAGTTCGTGCTACCATGATTTCAGTCGTCAAATCCAGGTTAGGTTCTATAAGTCCTATGGACCACCCAGGATCATTTTCAGAAGTCACTGTGATCATTTGTTCTGAATTTGGAGGAATTTTCACATCTTCCACCACCAGTAGACGGACACTAGTTTCCACATTTCCATTGGTTAATGCAAACTCCTCATCTCCAAATGTGAGAATATTCCGTTTGTGATCATAGGAGAATCCATTCCCAAAATAAACTCGTCTTTGATCCTGGCAACCAACACTTTATGCCGAACTTCGAGTCTTTCTCCAATAATGATGGTGACATCGGCTTCTCCGTCTATAGGGCAAGACTCTCCAGTGACTGATTTTAACATAATAGGATTGGGCAATGGTTGTATGGTATATCCGACAAGTTTATCTGGCTTTACAATGGTCACATCTGCTCCTGTATCGATGGTAATCTGGATTTTCTGTCCCTTAATGCGCCCGGCCACTGTAAGTCTTTTGCCACCCAAATTATTGACTTTAGAGGTCCTGGGGGTCTTAACGGGCCCGGTCAATTGCCCCCTTGCATTGACCGGAATTAGTTTTCCTGGGACCTAGGGCGGTCTTGGTCGCCGCTTGGTCTTCTAAACGACGGCGACGGACTTCTTGCCCTATTACGGCAGTTACTCTTGATGTGACCCAGTCTGCCGCAGATAAAACATTTTATGCCCCGATTGTCTGTTGATCGAGGCGTCCTTCCCAACAGGGCTTGTATATTGACTGCCATATCCTTAATCGTTTTATGTAAACTGGCCATGGATTCAGTCCTTGACGTATCCTCCTCGTCATCGCAAGTTGCCATTCTTACACGTGGAGAAGAACTAGATGACACTCGTGACGCCTCGAATTCCAGGGTCCGAACTAGTGCCTCGCTGATATTCCTGGGCCTTACCTAGACGTAAGTGGTATCTCATGTCACTATCTCGAACTCCCTCAATGAACTTTTCGGCGGCAAATTGCGTTTGAAAACATTCAGGGGCTGATGGGTATGCCAGGTGAATTAGTCTGTCTATGTCCGCCTCAAATTCTTGTAAGGATTCACCTGACTTCTGCTGTCTCATCCTCAGCTGGGCTTGGAACACGGTTTCTTTGTGCTCGTTTCCAAATCGTAGTTGCAGAGAGTATACTAAAACTGCATAATTACTTTGATCAGCTGCCGACAGAGATTGGAGTAGTTCAGCCGCTTTTCCACGAAGTGCTACCACTAATGATGCAGCTTTCTGGGGCTCAGACCAGCCATTAGCTTTAGCAGCTGCCTCAAATTGTGTTTTATAAATTTCCCAGGCCGTACCGTCATAATCGGGAGGCTTAATTTTAGCGTTGGCTGTGCTAAAACTCTCTGTAGACACGTTGTCGTCCTCAAGTTGTTCCCGGAATTTCTTTTCTAGCTCGAGAACTCTCTGCTTGACAGCTTCGAGTCCTTCGTTGACGCCGTTAACGGATTGCATTATTCTTTCTTCCAATTGTTGCTCCCTAGCTGCGAGATGGTTCACTAATTCTTCTTTAAACCGTTTTTGTTCTTCTTTTTGTTCTAAATAACGTTTTTCCTGCTCTTCTTTCTGTTCTAGATAACGTCGCTCCTGTATTTGATCACGTTTTTCCAGCTCTTCCTTCTGTTGTTGATAACGTCGCTCCTGTACTTGATCACGTCTTTCTTGTTCCTCTTTTTTGTTCCTTATAACGTTTTTTCCTGCTCTTCTTTCTGTTCGTTATAACGTTTCTCCTGTTCTAGATAACGTCGCTCCTGTACTTGATCACGTTTTTCCTGTTCTTCCCTCTGTTGTTGCATAAGGGACAGCAGGGCGGCAAGTTGGTCCTCCATCGCTTGATGCTGGCTTCTGGTCACTGGCATAAACACGTAATGTCCGGCAATGAAGCACTCACTTACAGTTCAGTAATATTAGTCCTCAAATTCCCAATGGAATCCCACTTCTGACACCAATTGTTGCGAACTCGGGGTTCAATAATTCCAGTGAAACGATTTAACACGAAAACACTATTTATTTATTTCCACAATTACACACGACTACTAAATAACTCATTACTTAACACTTTATAGCCTTCTATTATCGCTTCGTAACTTTAGCTTACTTATAGCTCGATTAAAATACGACTATTCCCTCCGCGCGCTCTATGCGCCTTTATATACAATCCTAAAATTACAGAAAAACCTAGAAAGTTCTTTATAAGAATTCTTGAATAATCTCACATAAAAAAACGGTTGTAAACAACTGCCTTCTAGATTAAGCCAGACGAGCTCTAGATTAAATCACTCGTGTCAGCCATGACGCAGCGCGGATAGGTCGCGAAGCTCCACCAACCAACACGCTCCCATGCGTTGCCCCGCCTCCCATGCGGCGTTGCTGCGAATTGTAACAATATGCATATGCAATATTCTATTTTAAAATTTGGTAGCTATTTTGAAGTTGGCCGTCGGGAATGGACGAAATGCATGGGCACGCAACCCAACAAACGCCGACCGAGCGCCATCTTACGAGTAGGAATAAAAGCAAATTGCAAACCAAGTTGGGTAATAAGAATGGATAGGGCCTGTCAAGTTTGTTTGCATACGGACGCATCGCCCTGTCACTAGTGAAGTGAAAGTGTATAATACAAATGTATTACACATTGTATAATACCGTTTAATACGGTATGTATTTAACCTCTTCATTTTACACAAATTACTGGCAACACTGTGAAGAGTAGACAACGCTGTAGGAAAATGACACATGACTTGAATGACATATAACTGACTTCATTCTTAATTTTCGTCCATTTGTTTTAATTTTTGTATGAAAAAACAATTGTTATTTTATCATTAGTACTAGTAGTGAAGTAAACGTGTATGATATAGTAATAATGGGGAGGCCTGGCAAATTTGGGAAATAATACAAAAATATTTTGTCGTTCAACCAAATAATAATTCCGAGAAAAAGTGCAAATTCTGCTCAAAGCAATTTGCAAAAAATTACTATAAAATGGTGAGGCACCTGCAAATTTGTTCTAAGCAAGATTTGCCAGAATCGGAAAGAGGCCATATAAATGCTGGATTCAATAGCATGCGTGCAATTTTTTATATAGGTATTTCTTTGGGACAAAAGCCATGTCATGTAGAAGGGTTTGAACTAGAACTACATTTTGAAAATAATGGCTATTGAATCCTGCGTTGAGAGTGGGCTGAGTGGGCCAATCTGGTTACTCTTAATCTAAAGGAAAAATTGGATTTGAATTATAAAAAATGACACCCTAATTTATACCATTAATATCATACATCCTCTAAATAAAATTAATCATTTTGTTAATTTTTAAATGCAATAAGATCTCGCTTTTACGCTCTTATCCTAATACTAATCCTAATCCAGTAGTAAAAAAAATCCCGCCATTTTTTTGAATTTAATACTGTATAATACAATGTATTTTACTTTGTATAATACAATGAAAAATAAAATACCGTATTTTCTCATCTCTACCTGTCACTGACAATATTACAGTTGTGACGTCACTGAGATTACTCTACTCTCCACCAATACTAGACACAAGGTGTACATAGAGTGCCTATATGATTTGGATAGGACTGATTCCTACTTTCCTTCCTTTTTTACGTTTAAGTCTTTTTCATCTGCTTACAGTGTACACATGTAGACCCCAAATATGGCCAAAAAATCTTAGCTTTGTTTGAATTTGAATAGTTCCTGAAATTGTCACGACAAAAAATCCGGAAATTTCTCATTGACAAATCAAACTTTAAGCACTTAGACCAAGGAAAATCGGCCGGAAAATGTGGAAAGCTGTGTGGCAGGAGAAAATTTAGACATTTCTAGGAAGATTAGTGGGAAAATTCCTGGTTCTTGAAAACATTTTCGCATAGACTGGTCGATTTGAAAATTTCCTACTAGGATTCATGATCCTCCCCTAAGAAACTCATTGTCCAGTGCTTTTTAAATGGGATAATATTGATTTTGTCATATATAAAAGATGGACGCAAAAAAAAATGGCCGCCGTAGACAGGGTGATTAAAGAGTTGGAATATCTCTGAAACGAATAAAGTTAGAGAGATTAAATTTGGTACATTTGTTCCTTAGGGAATTACCTACAAGATGCTACGGGCCGGAACCTTCCTTTAAATACCAAACCCATGGGTACCATTAAAGAAATTTTACAAAAAAAGTATTCAGGCTTTTACACTTGTGTTTCAAAACATTTTATATAGGAGAAAAGTAAATTGCGTCTAAAACATGCTTCAAATTTGACGCATCGCCCTGTCACTGAGAATATTACAGTTGTGATGTCACTGAGATTACTCGACTATTCTCTACCAGTACTAGACACAAGGTGTAGGTAGAGTGCCTATGTGATCTGGATAGGATTGATTCTATTCTTTTAGACGTTTAAGTCTTTTTCATCTATTTAATTGTGCATGTCTCATTTTCAGTTGTGTAGTTATAATTTTGATAAAAGTAGTTTTGTCATAAAACAAAAAGAACCATTGAGACCACCCAGGCATGAAGTTCGGGACCTTTCTTGACTCTCTCGTTTAAAATCCTTACTTGTCAAATTTGGCGATGAAGATGGCTTGTTAATATTTAATTAATTTACTGTAAACAAATAGTTTCAGGTAGTTTCCAAATAATTTGGTTCAAGCGTAGAAGCACGTTTATTGATTGTAACGAGAAACTGTAACTGCATGAAATTTCGAACTATTACCCGTACCGAGCTCGATTCTGAATTCCGATCTTTAACCACGAGTTAAGAAACTTTCTTGCCAAAGTAATTCGCAAAGGAATGCCGTAATAACTGGACAGATATTCATCTCGTAAGGCAATAATTTTTCACGCCGGTTTTAATCCGCCTTATTCTAACCTGGATCCGTAAGTGGATTTGTGCACATTGCCAGAGGCGAGATAAAACGTGCAGAATTTGAACACCCCCACTCGACCTTGGACTAGTTTTAGCCCGATCCCTGAAGCCGTTCGACCTAGTTTGTGACGTCAGTTTTGTGAATTTGCTTTCTGAATCCAATACTTCTGGAAACTTTCACAGGAAGCTTGTTGGGAAGGATTGCATCTCCCGATCTCTATTTTTTTTATTTTGAAAAGAAGGTGAACTGAAAGTCAACAATATTTACTATCTTCGTGCCTTACTGCAGACAACCATGTCAAATTTTCAGGGCCCGGTACAAGCTATAAGATGTATCAAAGTATAGTTAAAAATAGTGGGTGTTCTATTTAAAAGACTAGTAGTTTTATTTTTATAGTTCCCGAAATTGTCACGACAAAAAATGGTTAAACTGTGCGCTGCGATCGCATGTTTCATCTCCGGAAATTTCTCATTTGACAGATGAAACTTTAAACACTTGGACCAAGGAAAATCGGCCGAAATGCATGGCAGGAGCAAATTTGGACATTTCTAGGAAAATTAATAGCAAAATTCCTGGTTCTCGAAAACTCTTTCGCAAAGACTGGTCGATTTGAAAATTTCTTGTCGGGATTCATGATGGTTGATGACCTGGAGGGCCGACCACGCGGTTTATAGTCGGTTCACGATACACACAGTACATTTTAACAATCCACATTCTCCCGTAAGAAACGCATTGCCCAGTGCTTTTTAAATGGAATAATATTGATTTCCTTATAAATAAAAAAGCTCTAGTAGACAAAGAGATTAAAGAATTGGAATATCTCTGAAACGAATAAAGTTAGCGAGTTTAAATTTGGTATGTTGTTTCCTTAGGGAATGGCCTACAAGTTGCCATGGAAGCAGTTAAAGTTATATGAATATTACCCAATATTTTATTTTCATCGAACATTGTGCCAACAAAGTTAAAAACTTAGAGTAATGAGTTAAGCCGGTATTTTGTGGTCGTAAATGCTCGATGATTTGATGTCAATAGCATCGAATTATATACCTGTAAGTATTAGAAAGTCGATAAAAAGTGGAAAAATTAGGTTTTAAGAGCTATTTTTAAGGGGAAAGAAGGTACTGATATATTTATATAATATTAAAATATATTTTTTTACAAAATCTATGACAATGGATTTCGGCTAAAAATTTTGACGGCCCCCCTTCGAATTTTTGAAATTTTCACATTTTGTTTCGTTCGACATTTCCGCTCTATTAGACAGTATCTAATTAAAACCAAAAAGAAAAAATATATATATAATAGCTCACGAGTGTAGCAAAAGCACAGACAAACCAACTCAAGATTTCTGCTGACCAACTTGTTAACTGAAAGTTTAGGTAAAGCAAGGTTTCAAAACGGTTATAGGTAAGTACAGAAACGTAAAAAATTAAATCATCTCATTAATTTAGAACTTATAGAACGGGGTTTCTGCACTAAACCCATGCTTACTCTGCGCACTGCAATAATGCCACTCTAAACCATACAGCAAATTCCCGATTGAATACCAATTTGTTCAATCCGTTTCACCATTTAAATGGCGGTATGTGGATCATAAATTTTAAGCAGCTTACACTGTTTGGCTATTTAGTCCGAAATAGCCCCGTTTCCCCAACGGCAAATTAAACGTGGCCTCGACCCATTTATAGCAGGATTCCCTGCAAAATTTTGCGCTCCTGTATCGATTGAACTTGACCCTCAACCTTGGCGGAAAAAGCTTTCTCTCCTCGCAGCAGCCTGTTGTGCTCCCTGCAAACAGGTGAGGCATTGTTGTCACATTTAGATTTTTCTTTCAATTGAATATTGTATCTAAAGCAAAAGATTCTGTTGGCAAAGATATATTATGCCTCAGTTTAGTTAACAAATTTAAGTTTTTTGACCTCCACAAGGAAATATATGCAAATTAGAATGGCTTTATTGAAATATAAGTGAAAGAGATCTGAATTTCTGCAATATTGATCACTTAGTTATATCCGAACGCAGAGAAGATATATAAGGATCTCTGCCAGTGTCGGTTTTGGTTGTATATACTTGATAATTTTTTGGTTTCGACGCTTGTAACTTTTAAGGCCTTCTACTTTGAATTCCGATTAAAACTCTGATTACTTTTTTAATCGCCTGAATGGATATTTTAGGTGCCGATTGACCTGAAACAGGTATCACATACCTACATACATTGATTAATTTTAATTGGCAGCCGATAAATATTTAACCGTTGGTTGCCAACGTCAATTTTTAGCATTTTGAATTCAGGAGCTCGGCATTAGGCAAACAACAACTACTAATCTCGAAAATCGACAATTCCAACATTAAGCGTTCATTTAAAAAAATCATCAAGTAGGCCAGGGAATTAGAACAGTAGGTCTGAGATGATTTCATAAAAAAAGTTGGAAGCCGCAATAGAGAAAGTTTTACCCTTTTCGTAATTCCAGAGACCAACAACAATCTCCTTTTTGATGAATATTTTATATTTTCTGCGAAGCATTTTGGTTCTATTGCTCCCTAAAAAAAAGTCACAATTTATTTGAAATTTCTAAAATTTATATCTTTAATGATGTTGGATGTTTTGAAACAATGTACCTTGAAACAATGTACGTCACTCCCCGTGGTTGCTCTGATGCACAATAATAGCTATTTATGTAACCAGTTACGAAAAGTCCGATTTTGTGTAACGAATGAATGTTTGCGGGACGAGCGCAGCGAGTTCCCGCAATTTGAATGAGATACACAAAAAAGGTTTTTCGTCACGTGTTTCATACAAGATTTTTTCTAATTTTGACTACAAATACCTACTTAGAGAGAGAATTATTGTTATTAAACTTCAATATTTACTTTTAAACCACTTTGTATCTACTTAATACCGTAAAACTATAGCAACGGTGTGCCACAGCCGAAACCTGCAACTGGTGGTGACACCAACTTTTCATCACTAGTTACGAAAGATTTTACTTTACGAAAAGTAGGACGTTACGTCACTGTCATCAGTATTGAAAAGTGCCACTTTATATGTCAAAATTAGAAAAACATAGTTACTATTTGACGAAAAACTTCTACATTTTGAATGGAATACGTAAGGGAGTTCATTCGTATTAATTGAATTTTTAATTTTTAATTTGTTAATTGATGTGTGTTTTTGAGTATTTTTATGATGTCTTCGTTGTTGTGTTTTTAATTTTTTAGTCTTGAAAAAGACGTAAAATAAACGTCGAAACGTTGACAATTTCTGCGGAAGCGTAGAAGTTTTATTTTGGGTCCTTCTCCCGCTACCTTTCTCCTGGAAATTAAAATCTTGAGGACGCTACACCTAAACCACTAAACCAATTTCTTTGAGACTTTTTTTTATATAAATCGGGAACTCTCCGTTATCCCGCATTTGCATCTTACTTTAGATGGGAGTTATAGTGTGCTACAATTTTTTTTTTCATTTGTTTGTGAGCTGAGCAGTGACGTACCAAAATAAAAAATGCGTTTTTTTCGATACCCAAACTTGTCGCGTCTTTACCGTAACTCCGGGGCTATGTGGGGTGCCTATAGGGCATGGGTAGATTCCTTCATATGTCCAGATGATAACTTTTGAAGTCTAATTCTGATAAGTCAACTAAGGAAATCTACAAAAATCGGCAAAGTTGGGACGTTTTTTTTTATATTTTTATTTTATTGTCAACTTCTTGGCGTTTTAGACCCCTTGAGTTAGATGACTGACCCAATCAGCATGGCACCAGGGGAAAGAGCATATCCTTGCGCACTTTTAACTCCCCGGAAAAATGTCACTTTAATACCGAGTGAGAGAAAAATTTCCAAAAACCGTTAAGAAAAAGTGTTCAAAATAGTATAGCAGTTTTTTGCGATTTTTACGAAAACTGTAGCGCGGCCCAGTTTTCATTTTATATGGGTAACTAGAAGATATGGAGAGAAAAGAAATCAGTTGTTAGTTTTGATCTAGCTCATATACCGGGCGAGCTACAAAAGTTTTCCTGTGTCACATTTTTACAATCAATGATCAAGTAGGACGGAAAGTAGTTACTTCCCGTCCTTGTGCCAGGTTACCACTAATAGGATTATTGTTTTTGCCAGTAAACTCTGATTGTTAGTTTTACTCTAAACCATAGCACCCATCAAAATTACTCATACCGAGCAAAGATTTCAGACAGAATGAAATAAGTTACATGAAAAGTAATATTCAAGGACATTTTTTAATGTTATTCAGAAATCAGAAATAAAATAGTAGTTAAAAATAAAATACAGTGTACATATGGTGTACATACAGTGTACACTCGACAGGAAATGTTATTACTGTCTAGTTATCATTACTGAGATTTAATTTATCTCGACGTTATGGGTCTCGATAAATGACTTAATCTCTGAACAGTAATGAAATAGGACTGTGAAGGCTTTCACGGCCATTGAGATCTTTAAACACGACAACAATTTCAAGAGGAAAGGGGAGATTACATTTCTATATGCAGTACGCCGAAATCCCGCGCCACGACTACCCCCACCCCACTCCCTCCACTGCAGCACGACGGCTGGGGAATAAATACCAAGGAGCTCACCACAGTCGAATTAGTCAACCTCGGGAAGAACGGGAGATCACTTCACCCATTGCCTCATCGCCTTTGATAATGTCGGCCGCAGCTGTAGACGAAACGTCAGGAAGCAATTCCATTGGACCATGCCTTCAAAGCCCGGAAAACACTTTAGATTGTAGTAATGAAATCTTATATTGTAATATACCATTATCGGACTTATAACGTAAATAACTATTAGCCTTACTGAAAGTGCCTGCAACCAGTTCTCAAGCGTTTACATAGTGTGACGTTGGACTCGTTGTTTTTTTCAATTTTTTTGGTTTTAAAGATGGTTTTTATTTGTTGTTTACTTCTTTCCATTTATTAGTCTGGGTATACTATTTTAGCGTACAGTTTAAACTATTTCTTGACCCCTTGATAGCAATTTACTCAGAACAAGGACAATGTGACATTTCCTTTTTCTTCCTTCACCTTTCAAATGGCATTGCATTTTTAGTTATGGTCAAGGTCAATGTCGCCGTTTAAATCCATATAAGTAATTTTCGTTTCACAACGGTTCTGGTTGACATAAAAATAACAGTCTAGCTGAATTTTAGCAAAGATGGTTGGTTGAAAATCAGGTGGTCTGTCGTTTTTATGTCAACCAGAACCAGAACTAGTGCGAAACGAAAATGACTATAATAGTCTTTAGTTTATATTGTTTTTTTACTAGTGATTTTACAAGTGACTAAAGGAAACTTTAATTTATCTTTTATATAGCTATATATTTTTTTGTTTTATTCAAGAACACTTTCTTGTATTTAATTTTTGCTTTTATGTATATTTTCTATAATATATAAGCTTTGAAAGAAATGGTATAATTCAATGTCGGTAGGGGTATTAGTCCTCGAAGTAGTTGCTTCTATTTGTTTCCTTCTTTATGTATAACTACAAAGTTTTGGAAATGCCGAAAGCAGACAAGTTTTCAAATATCCAAATTGTAATTATACCTGTGCATTTTTCGCATATCTTAATTAAACTCTGGCTCTATATTCTATGCAAAAAAAAGCTTAATATTTTTTGGCTTTTTAGCAATGATTTTTTATTACTTTATTAATTTTTTTGCATTATAAAATGATCTTTGAAGCAAACAGTGTAATTCAATGCCGGTAGGGGTATTAGCCCTCGGAGTAGTTGATTCTGTTTGTTTCCTTCTTAACAGCTGCAATATTTTTGGAAATATTGAAAGCAGATAAGTTTTCAATTTCCACTTAGTAAATATTGCCTTTTTGCATATTTTCAATTAGAATTTCCCGCGAAAAATCTAAAAATTTCGATCACTTTAATGGGTAAAACTTGGATTTCAACATTGCTACCTTTGTGTGCTATTTCATTTTTCCCTTGGGGACAAAAATCACATCTCTGTCTACCTCTAAAATTCTTTCCTGTGGAAAATAAATTTTGTATCTTTTCACAGTGACACTGTATCTTACAAAGATACCTCGAGATTCACACACTGATCTTCCAAACATTTCTGAAATGATTTTAGAGATTTTTGGCCCTGCACCTGGCCAAAAATCAAAAGCCTAACTTTAAATTTGAAATTTGGACGAATTTTTAAACTTTAAATTTGAAATGTCCACTTTTAGGTCTATTTTAGCCGAGACAATGCATCGAATCGAATGGTTCTTTTAATCTGCCGGATACCTTGTGATGTTTTGCATGCTACAAAGATGCAGATATTTGCACGTTTTGACCCAAATTCCCGAACGGCTCAGAAGATCGCCACTTAACTAGAATCGGAACCATTCGGGACTTTGGCTCCTGTTGCTTAACGTCATTTGACAGCTGAGATTTTCCGAAATGTAAACATTAACTTTAAAGACCAAGGAAAATCGGTCGAGAAGCGTGGAAAACTGTGTGGCAGGAGAAAATTTGAACATTTCTTGGAAGATTATTGGCAAGATGCCCGGATTTTTTTTACAAAGACTGGTTGACTTCAAAATTTTGTCGGGATTTATGATGACGTCGAGGCCCAACCACGCGGTTTATAGTTTGTTCGAAAATACAGTACATTTTAACAATCCACCCCTCCCGTTGATTTCGTCATAAAAGATGCAGGCAAAATAAATGGCTGCCGTAGACAGAAACGTATAAAGTTAGAGAGCTGAAATTTGGTACTTTCTACTCCTACGTTAAGGAATGGACTACAAGTTGCCATAGGTAGAAACCCTCCTTAAGGTACCAAACCTATGGGTACGATTAACGAAATTTTGCAAAAAAGTTTTCAGGCTTTTACACGTGTGTTTTTCATAAGAAAAACGTTGGTCAATGCATATTTTATTCAGCTTCACCATAGAAGGTAAATTCGTTTGGAAAACAACCTTTATGTTAAAACGTACAGAGTTAAAACAATATCGTCGCAACAGGCTGCAAGAGCTCTCCGAGAAGGGCATCACGTGCAGGAGACAAACGTTCCGACGTCAAGCGTTCTGGGGACGCCGTCGACGACCCTGAACCTGGCCAATAGGGAGCCTGCGTCGTGTCTACGTCACTCACGGGGCGACAAGTTCAACAAGCACTCCGACCAGCGATTCGAATTCGAGCATGGAACATGGCACAGTCCGTGACGGTCCGTGTTGAAGCAGGCGTCGCGACGCCTCAGGAAGCGCCGATACTACACCCCGACGAGAAGATGCTGCACCAGGCGCCTTCGCCCAAGAGCTGCTCAGGTGATGAAGGCGAAGAGCTGATCCGTCAGCAACAAAATAGTAAGTTATTCATGTATGATTTTTACTTTTGTAATTGTTTATTGGTTGTAGATAATATAGATATAAAATGAAAAAAAAATATAGATTACTTAAAGTTTATTTGAACCCTTAATAAATTCCATTCAATTGATATTTGTAAATTTTGTCTCAGAAAAATAAAAATAAAAGCATGTCATAGTTGATTTTTCGTCAAAGCTGCAATTAACAGACAAACAGAAAACATATCTCAAATAAATAAAACAGTTACAATATTACCACGTGTCAACACGAGCGAAAACAAAACTAAATTAATATTGATTTGTTATCGGAGCGTTTTGGCGTACAGAAACAAATTTTAAACAGCAAATACATCCAATATTCGATTATTCGCTACCGTATTTTCACTATGGGCATATTAACGAGGACGTCTCTCTCGCTACATTTTGTAGCATAACACAGAACAATGGGCACTTGTACAGGCTCACTTTATTGTCCCGTTAAAAGTGGAGTATTTATCGAGATCCGTTATAACAAAATGTAAAAAAAATTGTAGCCAAACAGTTACTAACTTATTATATTATTTGTTATTATTGTATATGTTATTTTATTACTAAATCCATTCTACTAGTTCGAATCTACATATGTATTATGTATGCTATAGTACCAGGTAATCAGCCTTATGATAGAACGTTTACGTTAACCACAACACAAGCGTTAACGCAAAATTTAACATTATTTCTGTTATAATTACATATACTCTACGTTACAACACCCCTACATTAGCTAACATAACGTCTCTGTTACGTTAACGTGAATGTTCTATCATAAGGCTGTATAACCGCTATAGTTGTCGAAGGATTCACTGAATATTAATAAGTATTTTAGGCTAGGTTGGGCTCTAAGAATATACATATCAATACTAAGAAAAACGCTCCCACTTGCTGCCTTTAACCTAAGCTCTAGAGTGCCTTTGTTTTAATACTCCCGACCTTAATGCATCTAAAGGATGATAAATGTTCAATTTTTTTTATAATATTAGTTTGATAACTATAATACTGGGTGTCCCAGCCATTTACCGGTAAGACTTCATAAATGCATGGATCAGAACGGCCAACATATACAGCAGTTTTTTTAATCTTTATTTTTTCTGTATTAATTTATCAATATCTGCCCATTCGTTTTGTAAATATGCTAATAAAGTTGCATAATTAAAAACTCGCCTATATTTATTTTAATTTTTTTCAGCTGAAACTTCAAGTTTCAAGCTCGATGTTTATTGGTATTTGGATATCTTGATCATGACTCTTAATTGTGGCGTCGCAATATACAGGGTGTTCCATTAAAAATAGTTGAAAATTTTTATTTTGAAAAAAAGGAATTTTTTTGATCCCACTGTATAGTGTCTACAAAATTTGATGCCAACTAAAAGAAAACTTTAGACCTAGAGAAAAATAATGGCGTAAATCACAGGTAGCTGTCACATATGGTTGAAAAGTTATAAGCATTTACAATGGGTCACTCTCGGCTGGGACACCCTGTATTGTGTTAAATGTCGTTGTCGAAGGGTTCACTGAATATTAATTTACATTCGTTTTCTGAATACTCAACTTTGACCGCTTATAACTTGAGAACGCCTCGACCGGTCGGAGTGAATCCAATTGTTGTTTCCTCTTCTTGATATCTTCTTTCACCTCTCACCATCGGAAGTTTCGTAGCAAGGTGCAATATTTTCGGAGGTAGACCTCTTCAGAAGTCCGTTTTTAAGTACTTTCAAAATCGCGTTTTTGAGCATTTTTAAAAAAAAAACCTCTTTAGAGTTTAAATTCATTCGAATTGAGATTGTTACGTTCTTAGGGGATTGCAAGTGTGCCATTCCGATCAAAAACAGCAAAAAAAAGTTTTCGAAATTTTTTCGAAAATCTCCAGAGGGGGTATTACCACTTTTTTCGCATTTGTCAACTTTGTCCGCTTGTAACTTGAGAACGCCTCCACAGATCGGAGTGAGTCCAACTGTTTTTCCTCTTCTTGATGTCTTCTTTCACCTCCCACTATCGGAAGTTCCATAGGTGCAATATTTTTGGAGATAGACCCCTTAGGAGGTCGGTTTTTAAGTACTTTTAGAATCGCCTTTTTGACCGTTTTTAAAAAAAAAACCTCTTTAGAGTTTAAATTCATTCGAATTGAGTTTGTTACGTTCTTAGGGAATTGCAAGTGAACCTTTCCGATCACTTGCGTATATATAATAAGATAAAGGGGGCGTATTACGACTTTTTCTCAATTCTCAACTTTGACCGCTTGTAACTTGAGAAGGTCTTGACGGATCGGAGTGAATCCAACTGTTTTTCCTTTTCTTGATATCCTCTTTCACCTCCTACCATCGGAAGTTCCGAATTGAGATATTGACCCCTTCGGAGGTCCATTTTTAAGCACTTTTAGAATCGCGTTTATTGTCATTTAAAAAAAAATCATTTTTTGTTGAAGTTTGTCATCCCTACCAACCTTTGCCAATATTAGAAGTTAAAAAAAAGGTACAAATTGCAGGAAATTATATTTATATTTACAATTATTGAGCAAGTAATAATGTCAGCCGAGGAAGCCGAGAAGTTAACTTAAAAGTCAACAACTCGCAAAACAAACCATCCAAAGTCCCCTAATTTTATCCAGGAGCACGATTCGCGGTCCTTATGTAATTTTCTTTGAGAAAGATTACTTGAGCAAATATTTAGTTGGATTAGGGCTGCGTAAGCCAAGGGAGCATGAAAGACAGATGTTTAATTAAAAATGATTCTTTTGCTTGATTTATGTCAACTTTGATGCTAACCGAAGGACAAAATTTAAGGCTTAGATTACATTTCCAAGTGTAAAACCCCTAGTTGTTGATATTACGGTTCCGTAAGCTTAGCGCTATTTAACAAAAATGAAAAGCATTAATATTTGTATCATTTTTCATAAAGAAAAAGTTTATTTCAGGAGTTTTCCCTGTAGGGAAGACTCCTTTTCTTTACTTCCCACCTTAACATAGAATGTTGTATAGTAAATCGATAAATATAAACGTTGCTGGGTGTACACATATGGAGGCCGTTTAGAAATAGAACAAGTCTCATTACAGATATTCAAATATACAGTGGGTTTGTAAAATTTGGAAACGCTCAAATATCTTAAGTTGATTATAGGGTTGGATGAGTGAAGTTTGGTATGTAGAGATAAAGAATCATTCTGCATTAAACTGTCACATCACATTTTGTCATTTTGTCGATATTGTTATTTTCGAAAAATCGTCCTACATATTTAATTTTAAAATAGAAGGACCACGTTGAACTAAACACAATGAGTAAACAGAAGTTTTTTTTAATTTTAATTTATTTCATAACTAAACTTAAACCAACTGTTCAAAATGTAGGAGAGCTTGAGCTTTCTTGTAAACGTAGAAAATCGTTATTTTCTAGGTTTTGTTTTTTTTGTAAAGTTGTAACTTGCAGATGCTGTCTCTGTCAGACGCTTAAAGTTATGCGAATAGACTGTATTATAAATATATAAAATATACAATATATATTTAATAATGACTTAGCTATAATGATTTGCAGAAATTGTCGAAATTTTGTTTTCGCCAATAGTAGTAGTTGTGAACGCGGGGTTCTGCGACACTTTGACCTTGAAAGATACGTAAGCTAGGTGTGGAGCTCTACCTATCGTTGTCTAGCAGAGACCTACATCATGGACGAATTTCAAAATTCACCGGGTCATATACCGATTAAGCTGGTCATGTGATGGTGATTTGGCAATTTAATGGATTAAGCAGGTGACTGAACTACCCGGTAGATGATCTTGTGAGTTATGTTCGCCCCATCTATCAAGAATCCTGTGTAAATGTGTCAATGTCATATGTCGTTTGTTGTGGACCCTCTGTGACAGAGAAATATGTTTACCATAAATCCATGATAACTGTTATAGTTATGTGGTGGAAATAAAAACAATTGTTTGTATAATATATATTTTTTATTTGGACGGGTTTTAGCTGAAAACAGAAACAAAGGATGTTTTGGGGTTTATGATTAATTATAAATAGTTTTTCTATGTGACACTTTTCAATACTAATGACAGTGACGTAATGTCCTACTTTTCGTAACTAGTTACGAAAAGTAAAATCTTTCGTAACTGGTGATGAAAAGTTCGTTTCACCACCAGTTGCAGGTTTCGGTTGTGGCACACTGTTGCTACAGTTTTACGGTATTAAGTAGATAGAAACTGGTTTAAAAGTAAATATTGAAGTTTAATAATAATAACTCTCTCTCTAAGTAGGTATTTGTAGTCAAAATTAGAAAAAATCTTGTATGAAACACGTGACGAAAAGGCTTTTTTGTGTATCTCATTCAAATTGTGGGAACTCGCTGCGCTCGTCCCGCAAACATTCATTCGTTACACAAAATCGGACTTTTCGTAACTGGTTACATAAATAGCTATTCTATTGTAAGTTAAGGTGGTTTTTCTTAACCTCTTTAAAAGCTTCCTACTCGGTTATTTCCCCTGCGAGCACCTCTTGCCTAGCCAATTTGCAGACATTTCGAATTGTGGAGGTTTAAACCATACATATCTTAATACCAATATTTTTATTTCAAGTTTCCATACAATCAAAACATAGGTACAGAAAGGTGAAAAGACGTCTACACTAGCAACAACAACCACAATTATGAAAATGTATAGTTAAAGTACTCTTCTAGACTATAAAGTTAAATTGGTATTAGGGTTTTCCTAACTTTCTTTTTAAAGTGGTTTGCATTCCTTCTTATTCCATATCTATCTAATTTTGTCAGCAGTAAATTGTAATTTACATAATCTGATTCTGATCTGTTAATTCTGATTTCTGAAAACTGTAAATGATAGAGTTTACAAATTGATATATTGCTGTAGTTGTAGATTTATCTTTTAGGTATCCACGTTGGCATGGAGACAAAAACCCAGCCGAGTGCACATAACAAGTTCAAAAACCTTTGAAAAAGCTGGCAAAATACTTATGGGTCGGTAATTGTCCAAACTGCTTGAAGATCCTTTCTTTTCAATGGGCTTAATCCAGGCAAATTCAAGATGTTCAAAAAAAAAAATTGAGAATCTCATACAATTGTTGATGATATAATACAGTATCGGTAATACCTCTGATATACTCAATTTGACAACATATGATGGAATGCCATCATAACCACTGCAGAATTTGTTTTTTAATTTTTGAGTTATGACTCAAGTTCATTAATCGTTAGATTTCGTAGACAGGGTGATTTACTGTTGTCTGGGATATTACAGTTTACAGGAATATTTGGTTGAGTTTTTAGCATGTTCTGGACAATACTGATAAGTGATTATTAAAATCACTAACAAAGTCAGGAATTTCCTGACTGGCAACATTATTACTCTTTGTATTTTTTCCTGTTATTGGTGACCACATGGTCCTACATTTACACTTTGAATTTTGTATTTTATTTTGGTATATTCTCGATTTTTTCTGATTCAACATTTTATCATATTCCTTCTTTGTATGATTATATTCATATTGATATGTTGGGTTTGCTCTTGAAAGTACCCACAAGATTCCCAGCCTTTGCTTGAATTCCCTAACAGATGCATTATTCCTATAGTTACTTTTTTTATTCTTACATATTCGCAGGAATGGAAAGCACGTCTCAAAAATACATATATAATAGTTTATAAAACTCTCCACTGCTCATTCAGATCATTTACTCTTATTTCAAAAACATTTTCCCAGGTTTGTCCCCTAATCTTCCAATTTAAGATTTGTGAATATGTAGTCAATACAACTTTGGGTTGTTACTGTGACTCGAGTATTTTGATCAATTGTAGGGTGTAAAGAGTAAAGAGCACTTTTGATGATATTCTCCCGAAGCATTTCAATATTGAGATCACCTGTTACAAAAATAATCTTACTTGTTTATTGCAGTACATGTAAGAGTTTCTCAAGCCTGTTAAAAAATTTCACCATTGGGAGTTCGATATATTACGAGTACTATAACTGACAAGTATTTCTTTAGATGATACATTATGCCACTATACTCAAAGTCACTAACCTTTGACCATCTAATACATTCCTTGATTACAATTGTGAATATATGGTGTGGCTCTGGTACACTTGAAGGAAATCGTTATTACTCATTTTGTTTGAAATTTTTTTTTCCTGTCCCGAATTTAAAAACATTTATAATAATATCAATTTTTAGAATATATATAATAATAAAGTTCGCTTACCCGAAACAAACTAAACACTGTCCAATAAATTGAAGCGACATTTGTCACAAATATCAACAAGTAACATTAGTGAAAAATTCTGAGTAATAGTATATTACATACCGGGGTGGGAAGTCGTTCATTACTGTCGAGAGATTTGATAGTTTATCGAGACGCGCAGCGTCGAGATGAACTATAAAATCTCGAGACGGTAAGGAAACTTTCTATCGAGGTGTGTACACTATTTTATTTACAACCTACATATTAGGAAGTTATATTTTTCGTATAAGATATTTATAATATTTTTGACTACCTTTTTTAAAAATTACCAGCTAACTATCTTATCTAGTTCGATGCTACTAGGGACACCTTTTCAATTCTATAAAGACGTTAAATTTTAGGGGCCAAGCATAGAAAATGAGGGTTGAAAGATAGGTAGGTAATAAGTCATTACCACCCTTGGGTGATAATGAATACCCATTACTTACGCCTAATTTAGAGGTAGGTAATAGGTAATTTCCCACCCTCCTATGATGTTTCTAATGATAGCATTACATATATGGTTGTAAATAGACTTGTAAATTACGTAGATTATTTTGAAAAATATGGTAAAAGTTATATTTTTTCTTTGATCAGGTTAATTAAAGCCGCTTTGGCCCTTCAGGTCTACGTTGCTATAAGGAGTCAAGCGGCACGTTAGGGCCGCTTTATTTTTCTATGAGAAATCTTTTGGTTAGGTTAATTCAGTTATGTTTATCCTATGATCAGGTTAGTTTAGGTTAGCTCAGGTTAGTTCAGGTTAATTCAGTTCTAGTTTTCCTTTGGTGAGGTTAGTTCAGTTATATTTTTTCTTTGATCAGGTTAGTTAACAACAAAGCGGCTTTTTTTATGAGGGATCCTTTGGTTAGGATAGTACGGATTAGAAACGCCTAAACTCTAAAGTAGTGCGTTTTACCATATTTTTCAAGATAATCTACATAAATTACAAGGATACGCAGAGTTTCTCAAAAGTGTCACTTGTTGACATTTGTGACAAATAACCCTCAAGTTAACTTCCATTGTATAGTTTGTTTCAGGTAAGCGAAGCTTATTATTATATTTATTCTAAACATTGATATTATTATAAGTGTTTTTATTTTAGTTCTACCACCACCTATAATTTTCTGTTTTGCCCATTCTATTAATGCCTAAAAAAAATGTTTGAAAAAAATGAGTAATAACGACTTCCCTCAACCTACCAGCCCCTAGGGAGTTTTGTATAGATTGCAGTCCCGCCATGTTTTCCACTTTCACGGCTAATACTTTTTTTGCAAAGAATTAACCATTGAATTTAATTCAATAATAAAAAAAACATTGATTTTGTTAAAAAATTGAAGTTGTCATCCATCTAACGGGAGTAGTGCCATTTCTCAAAAAATTTAAATTACTGTCATTTGTCCCCCTAATGTCTAGTTTATACCTCTAAATTAAGAATGAAACTACTTTTTATTTAAACTAAATTAACACTTGCCAAAGTTAAACGTATACCTTTAGGTAGATCTGTTAAGACTTTCATTATTAATTATTAAATGGAAATATAAACGGGTCGAACTAAAAGTTGACATTTAACTTTGACAAGTGTTAATTTAGTGTAAATGAAAATTAGTTTAATTTTTAAATTAGAAGTATAGTTCTGGCACTAAAGTTACACAACGCTTATTTAACGTATTTTCTTTTACATGCTATGATATGCGAGATTTTTTACTGGATCTTTCCAAAGAGTTGTCAAATGGTACAATTCTATTTATCCACCCATCACAATATGTGGCTAATAAAAATTTCGTTCCAAACTAAAGGAAATCCATTAGACCCATCCTTAGTGCGTTCTGGGAAATCAATCAGAAATTCCATTTTATGGGTGGAAATCCGGCATTAATTATTTGCGAAAAGCTTTCTCGCTAATGCTCCGAAAGATTAACAACCTGTTGGGTATTTGTCATTATGCTGATATACAAGACCTTTGTGTAGATCGGATAAATTCGAAATCTTTCACTGGCAGTCTGATTGGAATGTGCCTTAAATTTGTTTCTTCAATTATTGGGATAGGTAGCAGACGAAGAAAATTCTACAAAAGTATTACGTTTGGAGTTTAGGTCTGTTTTCTAAAGCAGAGCGCAATGAACATCTAGTCATTTTTTATTGGCTAGCACTTGAAAAGTTTATTGTAGTTGGTCTTAAAGGTTTTTCTTAATAGATACCAACCCTGTTCTCACCCCGATATAAACAGTCTCCTAAGCTTGCAGTATTTTCTTTCCATTCATTTTAAATTAAAGTCTAAAGTGCATCGTTCTACACAATAGGTATTTCCATTGGATTGAAACCAATGGAAAGAGATAACAATGACCTCGTCAAACACTGGACAGCTCAACCATAGTAATTATATCAGTTATTAAGGCGTAGGAGTTGGATGGCTAGAAAAGGTCTTGACATTATCAGGCACTTTTTGTACATATGTACCTTTTCATTGTGTGCACGCCAATACACGCCATATATTGTAAAGGCATATTTCCAACCTACTCAATTTGATAATTTCAAAGAGAGTAGGTATTTGTCATCAAATTCGAATTGAGTATAGAGACTCTCAGGCTTTACCAGCTCTCGTAATACTGTTCAACGTGAAACCAAACTCAATGGCGCATAAAGACCCGCTCGATTCCAACTCTACGTAACGCCCTAAACCTTTCAGAACCTATTTCGAATATTTTTATGGTGTGGTGTAATATCAGATTAGTTTTAAAGTCAATTTATTTCAATATTTTTCGTTACACTATATTGTTGTTTTCATTTAACAGACCCGAAAATAGACAAGATAAACGGTTGGTTCTTAATAAACTGTATCCGTTATGCTTCCTGAGGTGGCCCAAATATAAGAAAAATAAAAAGGAGATAAAATTCTTAAAATTTATAATTTTTGTTGGTCACATTATCACTACTAAAACCATAAGAAAAAAAAACAGGGTGACCTTTTTTTCGAGTGTAACCATGGGGATCTCGGTTATTTGAAGAGATACAAAGGGTTAAATTAGGGCAAATTTCGAAAATTCTGACTGGTTGTGAAAATATTCGGAAAAAATCGCAATTTTGACAAAAGTTTAAATTTTTTCTAATACTAATTTAAAGAGATAATTAAAAATAATTGACACTTCTTCATAGCCACTTTTTGCTCTCTTCAAAGTGGTATTTTCACATTAAAAAAATCCGACGTTTCGTTTTCATGCAACCATCATCAACTTCATATTTTTAAATACGGTCCTTCAATTCATATATCGGACTCTGAATCTCCTTGCAATTCTGCATTCGGTGATATGCGACAATTAGTAATTTTATTAACTTTTAGGTTAGATTTTGCAGATTGTGTAATGTGATTTATTGACTTGTCGGGACAAGATCTTTTTGGCCCCCGCAGGTTTTTTTATTGGCTAATAGTTTAATCGTATTGGGCTGAATCTTAGCATACTACTAAGATTAAACTGCTGTGACTGCACGGGCTGTGGTACCAGTCTGCGTACCTATCACCAATCAAACAGTTTAATCCTTGTAGTGTGAGAGAGCTCAATTCAATCCGACCAAACTTATGTGCAGATGAAAAACTACAGAGTTTGCGTTGCCCCTAAGTCAGTCGTATAGCAGTAAAAAAAGGCGAATAATTATTATATCTTCAATACGAAAACATTCACTACAGTATTTGACTTTTAACCAAGAAATATCCAACTTGACACCCCACAATTTCTTGTCAGTTCACCATACAGAGGAATATACGTGACGGAAGATAATGACGGAGGATTCTACTGTTAATATTTGTTTTCAAGCAAACTAAATGAAAATGTATTGAATTCTATCTTTAACTAAGCAAATTACCAATGAGAAACGTCGCATGAGATTAAAAGAGACCTTTTCGGCCATAATTAAAAAAAATTAAAGTGTCCTTTGAAAACAATCGCAAACATCATCACTAATGGCAACAGTCACTGTAATTTGTGTCAGATTCGTTTGAGTAGATGTTATTAAAAATAATGCCAAGACTGCCGAGATTTTCCTACAGCGCTATCCAGAAAGAGCTCAACCGTCATTACGTTATTTTTTGATGTTGCACAGAAATTCGGGTGAACACAGTTTCTTCAAAAATCCCAGAGGAAGATACGGAGTAAGGATAAATGGTAATGAACTGCATATTTTAGAAGCGGTAATGAAATCAAGAAAGATGATGAATGTTTATAACAATTTAAAGTGATTGCCAATAATGGTGACGTAAGATGGCCAGCTAGGTCTCCCGACTTTCACCACTCGATTATTTTTTATTGGGTACCGTAAAAAATGATGTTTATAAAACCGTACCTCTTGATATTAATGAACTACGTACTAATATAATAAATACCATACAGACTAAAATAAGAAGAAGAGATGTCTTACGAGCGATTTAGAATTTAAAGAAACGAGTACGCCTCTGTTTAGAAGTAGATGGTGAATTATTTAAACGTCTTTTATAATTTTGTTGTTTGTAATTTACTTCCTTGATAATTCAATAATTATTCTTTATGTAAAAATTATGTTGAGTGGTTGAGTCTTTATTACAGTTATTTGAAAAGTTTTAATCATTAAGCGCTCAGCTTATGTGGAATTGAAAGCAGGGCCGAATCAACAAATTCGAAAAAATCTAACCTAAAAGTTAATAAAATTACTAATTGTCGCATATCACCGAATGCAGAATTGCGAGGAGATTCAGAATCCGATGTAAAAAATACAGGACCGTATTTAAAAATTTGAAGTTGATGAGGGTTGCATGAAAACAAAACGTCGGATTTTTTTTTTAATACTACGTTGAAGAGAGCAAAAAGTGGCTATGACGAAGTGTCAATTATTTTTAATTATCTCTTTAAATTAAAACTAGAAATTTTTTTTTTCAAAATTTCGATTTTTTGCGAATGTTTTCAAAAACAGTCAAAATTTTTGAAATTTGAAAACGACATTTTTTAGACTTCTAATTGCGCAACTTTGCCCTAATTTAACCTTATTCGTATCTCTTCAAATAACTGAGATTCCCATGGTTAAACTCGAAAATCGGTCACCCTGTAGAAACTTATTTAAACCAATAATCATATACTGACCACGTACAGGTCTTTAATAATTAAAATTTAGAGTTTTGCTTTTTACGACTAGTGTAAATTAGAACTTAAGCAGTATCTTATGTGGCCGCAAACGATTTTCGTCATACCTCCGCAATAGAAAAATACCACACTGGGCTCCTTTCAACTAAGCCGTTATGCAGGCGCTGCACAAAAGTGTCAACACGAAAGCGCTACTTAAGCAGGATAAGGGCACAAGTTTCCAAAGTTTTATCATAATCTATTAATTTTAACTGTGCATTTCAAATATAAGCAAATGCACTAAAACTTCTTTGAGGTTCAACTGAAGCTCCACCTAAAGTATTAAGACCCTCTGCAGTCGAAAGCCCGTAAGTTCCTCGCCTGCCACGATCATAATATTTTTAGAGTTCTTTTGTTTTAATATTAGCTTCGGTGAAGTTGAGTAAAATAAACATTATGGAGCAAAACAGCAAGTTCCTCAAATTTTTGCATAAGTACGTCGGGTCAGAAGCGGCAGGTGCAGTAAAAGATTGGATTGGAGCCAATCTGGGAATTCTTGGATTACGTGTATTATCCTCGCGGAGGATCTCTGTGTGTACCTTCATTTTTATGGTGTGGCTTTAAAATTTTCGAACTCAAGTTTCAAGATTTTTATCAAAAAAATTGCGGAAAATTCCATGGCGATAGTTATGTACCACGTGCTGATACTCTAAGGCATCTTCTCGAAAAAGCTCTTATCATTTGCTTGCTTTTTATTTTTTATTTGCCTTAAGTGCTAGAGTGTCTCTAAAAGCAATCCATTGTAATTATATGTCTAGGTTGAAGAGGGAGTTTGAAAAATGGATTAAAAACTAACCCTGGATTTGTAAATCCTGCAGTACACAAAGTTCGCAGTTCGTGACGACGCCATATATCTAACATTCCTTTTGAACGCAGCAATAATTGTTTAACACAACAAATACATAAAACAATATATACAGTACAGCAAAACTTTGTATGAAGACTGTAAACAAGGTGCTTAATGCTTGCGAAATGGAAAATGCCACTTGCAGACAATAATAAATCCAAAGAAAAAGAGAATTGTCCAGTGTCCAGTATTCGTCACATCATCAAGGTGCTACTGAATGATTTTGCATTATCCACGATAAATGAAGAATAATCGTTTGACCATCTCAATTATCCATGAATGTGCCAAAGGAACGACGGACTGACTGACTAACCTGAACAAAACATGTGTGTGTTTCTGTTTATAAATTTAAATGTTCTGTTAAGTGATTGTGTGGGATCCAATTTGAAGCTGACCGTTGTGTTCTTAGTTATACAGACTGCTAATTATGTTTGTGTTAATCTCTCCGAAGGATGCATATAACATTTGTCAAAATACCACTAAGTGTTTATATATTATCATACTCCTGTATATCATATTAGGTATATTTATTTTTTGCTAATGTGATTGCTAAGGACTGGGCCTCAAAAGGAGCCTCTTAAAGTTTACATCCTGGATTCCAACATTTTAAGTGCTCAACAATATACAAGTTAGCTTGAATGTTTGTATCCAAATCACAAATGCCCAAGTGCATCTTTTAAGCCCGAGATATGTCCCAAAGCCCACATTGAGAAAAAAATGTATACAAGCATCTAGGTGACCTTGACCTGCCCTATACACTTCCGAAATCATGTTATGGTAGACATCCATAGTGGAAGGTAAAGTCCTAATCTCCGATATAAAATATTTAAGTATACTATATTGTAATCAATAAAAAGTACCAATGTGTGAGTTATAATTTTTTAAATATCTTCCAAAATGTGAACAGGTTGGTTGTGAAGTTTTCATAGAATAGGATAGCACAATGAAAGTAGCTGGTACTTTATTACTCCAGCATTCTTGTCCCCTGATAATTCACAGCCAACTTAATGAGTTTTTGCATTAAACACACTATACTTGTTTTGCTTTGTATATAAAATAAAAAGTTCTTGCAACTTCAATAGCATTTTTATTCCAGGTATAGTAACTTATTTACAAAGGGGTTCTTAATTTCAAACTAATAAATAGCCTTTACTTGTTTCTAAAAGTTACTTCAAATTCTATGCATATACGTAAGTATTATAAGTCTAAACATTTTCAACGAAGTTTGTAAGAAATGGCCCCTAGTTTAAAAGAACTGTAGCTCTCTTTAGTTGAAAATAAGTTGGTTACATTCCACCATGAAACCATTCCAGAAGGGTCTATCATTCTTGACAACTCACAAATATGATATCGAAATTGAAATAAACAATGTGCTTGTCCAGAGTGGTTCTGTAACCATGGCAACATGGTTCCTCATTTCCATTTGAAATGTTTGCTGGTGAGTTGGCCAAAATACTATTTTAAATGTTTTTTTAAATAATATTAAATCACCACACAAACATTATAGTTTCTTGATATTTAGGTAGCTTAAGAAATTAAATGCTCAATTAGGCAAGACTTCTTTTAGTATAATTAATTTGTAATGTAAAAATTATATATATTTATCAAAACAAACATACACTTCTCTAAATACCTACAAATGAATGAAAGGGTCAATTTTGATCCAACAATGGAGCTTTACCCAAATGACAACTGAAATGATATAACAGTAAATTCATCAAAATTTTCTTTTCTTTATCGTGGGGGGTAATCTTCACTAATTTAACTCAAGATCCAAATTGATCATAAATATGGATGGCATATGGCATATAGGTACCTAGGTATATGAAAAGGCCACTGGGACTCTCATCACGGATCATCATACAATCCAAATCATATGGCAGTACTTAAATTCAGTCTGGTGGAAAACCATTTTTTCTCAGATGTTTTTCCTGCTTGGAACAATTTTTACTTGACTGCAATCTGCATTCAATTTTAAACTTGGAAAGTGGTAGACTATATAATATTATGTAAGGCATAGGCATAAGCATAGTTAAATGTATGGCCTATTCCCAGAGCATCTGGACACTAAGGTAATTTCTAGGTGAGTATATTCGGAACTTTTGGAAATCTTGTTCATGGTTGATGGTCCAGTTCAGTCCTTCCCTCTGCATATGCATACAAATTTAACGCTCGCTTTAGCTGGCAATAATCAATCATAAATAACTGCTTCAATGTGGTTTTGATGTCTCAATTTTTGTATTTGTTACTCTACTCTGGCATCTTATTTTGCAAAAGTTGGAAGATGCAGATGAGTTTTCTGGGTCATGCGATGAATTGTGTTAATAGTTCTGGGTGGTAGTTAGTCGTTTATTAAGCCAGTTTACTTTTCCTACATTACAAACCCAGAATAATAATTGGATTTGAGCAAAATTTGAGAAATAAAGTAGTTATGTTTGAAAATTACAATATTTGAGATTAAAACCCGACAAATGCGTTCGTTAAGCTCGCTTCGCACGAATCTCCGATCTAGTAACTTTTCTGGTAACTTTTCAATTGTTTTTAAAAGGTGCGTCTACAATGTCATGGGTGGCTAGATGAATATCTTCCTGAAAACGACTATAACAAACATTAACGTATAAACCTTTATTTCTACTGATCCAGCTGTAACACAAATCTATGAATTAACATTTTTGCTTCACAGTTAGCAGGTATTGATTGCACTACCACAGGAGTAATGTGGAGACGTGTCGAACTATGAATTTCAGGAACTGCGAGGTTTATAAATCCCTTTTTATTTAATAATACAACTGATAGGGGGCCCACGACAAACGACATATGACATTAATACTCTTACACGGGATTCTTGACACATAACATAGGCCTCCCGGTAGAAAATCCTTCTCACCAACCTGACGAATCCTTAAAGGTGAAAGTGTCCCAAAACCCCGTGCATAACTACTACTTTCATCAACTTTGTTTTTTTTTCAGATGACTCGGCTTGGCTGTTAGGTCAGTTGTCAGATCGCTTTGTCAAGAAATTTCAAATTTTATCGATTTGTATAAATATAGTAGGTCTCAAAATATTATATAATAAGAAAATCCGACGCTGCCTTTAATTCAACTGTAGTACTGGATTTTTAAATTTAAATTTGGCGCCGTTCCGTCGTTGTTGATCTGTCATTGCTGTCAACGTCGGTTGTGACATATATGACAGGAAAAGGGGGTGTTTATTAGGCTAGGAAGTTAAGGGGTTGGCGTTATTTTAAAAGTTTTTATTATTTTATATTTGATATTATTCGAGATTATTAAAGCATGAAATTGTTTGAACTGAAAGCCCTTTCGTTTATTTATCGTCTCGGTGCACCCCTACTTTTACCACACAATATAAAAATTTTAGGTTTGTTTGTTTTGCTTTCCTCGAAATGTAGATAGAATAAACAGTATAAGTAAGAATTAATAATAAAGGCCTCCACTAGAAATTCCAACACCGTATCGTTCAAGGTCAAAGTGTCCCACAACCCCGTGTTTACCACTACTACTTTCATCAACTTTGTTTTTTTTTTCAGATGACTCGGCTTGGCTGTCAGGTTAGTTGTCAAGTCAAATTGACGGTGGTGGATTTAGCGTCGGTTTTGCATGAGAAACTGACAAGGCCGATTGAAGAACGTACTGGCTTTTTACGCGGGTGTTTAACAAGATAATTTTACAAGAACTATACTCCTCTGCTTTTTGGGACACAATGCTATGATTTCAAACCTCCTTACAAATAAAGCTATCAATTTATATACGGGGTGTTTATTATAAAACGTCATCTAGCTGACCATGATTTTTTGATAGAAAAGAAGAGAGTTATAAAGGCACGACGCAAAACGACGCAAAATCAGTTAACTTTACAAGTTACCTCATTTCTTAGAGAGAGAACCACTTGTACACGTCAGCCAACGTCACAAGACTTCATTTCCGCCATTCCTCCTATGCTTTTGTAAAGTGTGGGTTAACTTTTTTTATTAAAATTGAGTTTTGTTAAGGTTTTTGGTATTTTTGTGTGCTGAAACCAAGAAGTTATTTCCTACATTATTACTATATTACAGATTGAAGTCCATTTTTATAAATTTTCTGCTCTATACTGGTTGAGTTTGGTAATTATATCCCGAGCGCTCCAGATATCAGTCTATCTCACTCTAGCTTGTTAAGATTTTGGGAGATGGTCTGTGTCTGGAGCTCGGATGGAATTACCGAACTGCCGAACTATATTATATATGTTCTAACCATATTTTCTTAGCCGTTTTGTCAAGTTTATTTTCGATATTTAAGAAGTATTCTGAATGAAATTATTACTTCGCATGGTGTAAAATAAGTCTAAATAAACCCCAAATTTATAATAATTAAGTATACTTGCCGAACATTAACATTTAAAAGCTTAAATTTTCAAAAAATAAGGCATCTCTGACAAATCACTCATTTAAATCATTATAAAATTGTCAGCCGTGAATTCTCATTACGTCAGAACAGCTCTTCATTTTTGTGGGAAATGAGGTAACCTATAAAATTAACAGATCTTGAGCACGACGTAACTTGTCTCGCCATCTATTATTTCTCACTGTCACTTGTTGACATTTGTCACTTACTTATTAGCTGTCATTTCGGGTGACAGCACTAGAGCACATCCTTACATCCTCGAAAGCAAAGGATGAAGATACTTTCAAAGCGCTCTGGACGTTTATTTTATAGGAAAGAGTGAAAGTGAAAGTGAGAATTTTGACAACCTTGATTGGTCAAAAAATTCTGTTGACGAATTCCATTGGCCAGCAATTCTCACTTTCACTTTCACTCTTTCCTATAGAATAAGCGTACTGGACGCTTATTCTATAGCGTTTTCGATTGGAAACACTAGTGCGAGTGCAAAACTAATGCAATTTGTTCGTTCGATTGTAACTTTCGTGCAGTTTGGTATGTTTTATTGGGAAACCAGTGCAGCGAGTTTCACACAGAGTGTAACATTTTCGACACTGTGCTAGGTAGTTTTGCCCTGAGTGCAATGCAAATGTAAATTGCGTGTTTTTGCCCTGCGGCAAGAAACTGGAATTTCCCTGCGGTCGACTCGGTGCAAAACTCGTTTTGCCAATTCAAAACGCTATTAAGGAAATATCGAAGGAAATAATTCACGACATGCTCCAAACTAACAAATGAATTTCATAGGCGGCTAGATGGCGGATTCTAATGAACCAGTGACTTTGTACTACTAGACCCAGGCATGGCGACACCACTTGTTGTAAATACAGCATCGACGTATTTATAAAAGCCTGTCTCTTTCGTCGTAACAATAATTTGTCATTGTCGTGGAACCGGCACAATTAGTAACACCAACAGTAACATACGAAGTTAAAAATTTACTATTCCCATCCTTTGGTTTCTTAATAAGGATTTAAGGATAGCAATACTCTCCGAGCGGTCTCCCGAAAACGCTATTTATTATAAAGAAAAGTCAGAAAATCAGGAAAAGTCATGCATACGTCGGTGCTTGGACCGTTGTTTTGACAATAAAGGGTGCCACAAGAGAGATAAGCTTAATGCAGATACCGTAATGTAGAAAGAGATGATCAGAAAAAGAATGTTGTAAGCTTAGAAAAGGTAAACCAGAAGAGTAGGATACGACGCCGGCGTCTGTTGCCAGTTTGCTCCAATCTGTCAAGTGTGAAAATGCCAGTGACGTAGCATTGGTATTGTAGCACATAAGAAAATATTTTATTAAAAATAATAATGGAACTAAATTACTATTTGTAACATTATTCGTAATATTATTAGCAAACATCGACTTACTATTAAATAAATAAAAATAATTGTGAATTGATAGTCGTTGATAATCGTGGGATTACATCTTCTGCGCCACTGGAAAAACTGCTCAAAAATTTAAATGAAAAAACTGTCTACAAGTAACAGGATTAGAAAAATATTTCCCAAAATAACATTATTGACTTCACTGAGGTACGTACTAAATCATATTTCCAAGATTGGGATGTAAAATAACTGGTTTTAGAGTTAATTGAGATAATTTATTTATTATATTGTTGCTGAAAAACGCCATTATCTGTTTACCTGTGAAACGTAACTCCAGGCTCCTTTTCTATAGCCGCTGCTTTTACAACCGTAATCTGCACATCCCACCATTGTAAACAGCACAATTATTTATAATATTAAAGTCTTGCAAAATGCAAAGATTGCAAAAAAAACTCAAAGCTAACGAAACGTTTGGTTTTCGCCTTAAACATGGCGTCTCATCATTTTTGGTAACAGCTGTCAATGTAGCGGAGAAATGCGCGCGCGGATTCCATTAGTCTACTTATTCTGAGGTTGTAGGTCCTGGAAACAGCTTGTATTTCGGCGACGTATAGCCATACTTAAGTCTAGTAGTACTGTAGTACAAAGTCACTCTAATAAACACACGGTTCAAAGAGTCTGCATAGAAAGATATTAAGACATTTAGAATATGCGCGTAACATTATCTTGTATCTGATCCATTTTAATCTCAATCAGTTCTTTTAGCGACCCTAAGCCAGCACGCGGTGTTTACGTGGAAATGGCTGCGGGAGAGGGCGTGCAGCCGACCATCCCCCCCGGCAATTGTCGAAGTTGAAGTGACTCCCCTCCAAGGTCCCATCCAGATTAGTTCTTCGATGCCGGATTTAGCAGAAGAAACTAAACTAAGCTACGTTCAGGAAATCAAAGAAATCGTCACAAAAAAAGTGAGTATCGAATTACTTATTAAAAATACTGATTTATACAGTATGACTTTAAATTTTTATTGTCGATATAATCACGTCTGGACTAAGTTTCAATGATTCAAACAACGAGCTAGTATATTACAGCTAGAGAGACCCTCTTGTTTTGCAGGGTTAGCTGCCCTTTTTAGCAGTGGACACATTAAAAATAGAGACAATATCAGCTTGAATTGACATCGTAATCATTTGAAGTTCATTCATATCAGTCATAAAATTACGTCGTAGGTATCTTTAAAATGGTGGACTTTCGGTCAAAAAAACCTGACCATAATTAGGAAAATATCAGTATTTGTTGACCCTGTCCATACCCCGAGCAATTGCACAATCTCTTTTAATGCTGATGTTATTGTAACAATCACAAACGTTTCGACAATAATTTCTCTACCATCATCAGGATTTAAAAAAAATGTCAACACGATAAAGTAGAACCGGTATTGGATGCAATAAACAAATTGAGTAAATAATAAACATAGCAAAATGAAAAAAGTTAATAAAAACAAAAAAAGAAAAAACGTTAAATATACCCGGGCGGAAACGTGTCGTCATTATAACGTCAACTTTTGGTGACGTCAACGGTCAACTGACAAATAAATGACGTCGATTTTTCGTCTTCGTCGTCAAAACTTGTTCAGGTCATCAGGATGCTTGAAGGGCAGAAAGAATTATGTATTACTAAAAGTTGAGCAACTGTTAGAGGTTGATGTAATTTATAAATCTAAAGAATAATGTTAGTGTTACATTGGTAAGAAGATTCGTTTTTACTTTTTAAAATTGGTCAAGTTTTCAGGCACGTTATTGCACACGTAACCTGCTATAGACCTGGCAATCGGGTCGTAGATGGCAGGTTTCTTCATCTTCTGATAAAGAGTTTGATTCTTCTGTGATATGTCGCCGTAGGCCATTGCGTGGTTCTCGATGGGTTGTCCGGACGCTGATGGACGGGTCAGCTTCAATAATCTTGTGAATGGCTAAGTGGGAAACAAATTACTACTTTTGACTCAATGATTGAAAAAAAGATACATGGGATGGTCAGGGGCGATCCTAAATCCTTTTCTCGTTTTGGCAGTCGCGAACTTGATATTAGAACAAGACAGCGTTTAAAAGATAGATGGATAGATCTTTTTTTTTGCATTACTGAAAATATCTAGCAAAAAAGAAAGTTTTTGAATTTTTTTTTTAAATAATAATGAGTGGGATAGAGAAGGACTTATGGAGAAGGTCGTGTTTAAAAGAGAGATGCATAGACCTTTTTTTGCAGTAGTGCGAAAGGCGGGCCCGTAAGAGCGCACCTTTATATAATTGTTAGAACAAGTTATATCTAGTTAATTTAAGGTTAGTTGCTTTCAACTCTCTTGATAAAGCCAAAAATTACAGTGAAATAACTAGCAAGAAAAAAAAGTTTTTGAAACGGTTTTTCAATAATAAGGAGTTGGATAGAGAAAGACTTATGAAGCAGAGAGTGTTTAAAAGAGAGATGCATAGATCTTTTGTTTTTGCATTACAGCGAAAGGATGGCCCGTAAGGGCCCGCCTGTATATAATTAGTAGGATAAGTTATATTTAGTTAATTTAGGTTACTTCAGGTTAGTTGCTTTCAGAGCTTTAGAAAAAACCAAAAATTACACTAAAATATCTCACAAAAAAAGTTTTTGAAACCGTTTTTAAATAATAATGAGTGTCATAGAGAAAGACTTATGGAGCAGACAGCGTTTAAAAGAGAGATGCATAGATCTTTTTTTTGCATTACATAAATTGTTTCGCAAAAAAAGAAAGTTTTCGAAACCTTTTTTAGATAATAATGAGTGGGATAGAGAAGAACTTATGGAGAAGGCAACGTTTAAAAAAGAGATGCATAGATTTCTTTTTGCATTAGTTAGCCCATGAGGACCCGCCTTTATATAATGGTTAGAATAAGTTATATCTAGTTAATTTAGGTTAGTTCAGGTTAGTTGTTGTCAGCTCTCTTGATAAAGCCAAAAATTACAGTGAAATATCTCGCAAGAAAAAAAGTTTTTGAAACGGTTTTTCAGTAATAATGAGTTGGAGAGAGAAAGACTTATGAAGCAGAGAGTGTTTAAAAGAGAGATGCATAGATCTTTTGTTTTTGCATTACAGCGAAAGGCTGGTGATTGATATAAGAGATCCACCTCGTTGAAAAAAGGACGTGGTGACCTTCGAAGAGAGCGTGCTCTATTATTTACGGGACAGCATGTATATAATTGGTAGGATAAGTTATATTTAGTTAATTTAGGTTAATTTAGGTTAGTTGCTTTCAACTCTCTAGAAAGAGCCAAAAATTACAGTAAAATATCTCGCAAAAAAAAGTTTTTGAAACCTTTTTTAGATAATAATGAGTGGGATAGAGAAGAACTTATGGAGAAGGCAACGTTTAAAAAAGAGATGCATAGATCTCCTTTTGCATTAGTTAGCCCATGAGGACCCGCATTTATATAATTGTCCTGTGTATTGAATAAAGTTATATCTAGTTAATTTAGATTAGTTCAGGTTAGTTGCTTTCAGCTCTCTTGATAAAGCCAAAAATTACAGTGAAATATCTCGCAAGAAAACAATTTTTTAAACCGTTTTTAAAAAATAATGAGTGGGATAGAGAAAGTCTTATGGAGAAGACAACGTTTGAAAGAGAGATGCATAGATCTCTTTATCTGCAGCAATTAAAAAGGCGGGAACATAATTGTTAAAACAAGTTATATATAATAATGAGTGGGATAGAGAAGGACTTACGGGGAACACAGCATTTAAAAGAGAGATGCATAGATCTTTTTTTGCATTAGTGCGAAAGGTGGGCCCGGCAAACCGAGGATGGCGTAGCTAATCGAAACACCTCTTATATTTGTATTACTGTAGTAAAAGTTAAATTTCTCAAGAGCGGACGTAAAATTAAAGTTTTTGGCAGCCCCTAAATCTGGTCGCTCGGGTTATTTGCATCCCTTATCCTATAGGTAGGATCGCCCCTGGGAATGGCTGGTGTAGTTTTTCGTACTGGGAAGTAGTTAATCAAAGCGGATACGAGAACAGTCCAAGGACTTTCTTCCCTTAGCCATGACGAGCGCTTGGTTGTGACCTCGAAAATCGCAAGGGCGGGTTCGACCTTGAACGCCGGCAACTTGCGTAACCTTGAGTGCGCGCCTTGACCTTGAGAGGCCATGAGCGCTTGGGGAGTGACCTCGAGAATCGCAACAAGCGACCTTGACGGTCCACGCTGGAGGTGGCCTTGAGCGCCCGCATTAACCTTGAGAGGTATGCCCTATCTCAAGTGTGGGTTTCATGCCCTTGGGACTTTACTTCACCTTAGCCCTGACGAGGGGGCGATGTCGAGAATTGCAACAAGCGTCTTAGACAGGTCCGCGCTTACAAAGGATTGATTCACCTCGCGTACTGCCGCTGAATAAATTACGATGCAAAGGCTTAACCTTTGCGCTTAAAGAATGTCAAGGCGTTTTATATGAATATTTCACTGCCACAATGCGAGGCGCTATGATCGGTTCTAGGATGAAATTGCAGCACGTAGACCCGTCAAGGTCGCTTGTTGCGATTCTTGAGAACGTGGTTGTTTTGTATGAATGTCTCACTACCGGAATGCGTTATGGTCGAGATTTACAGCTCGTCAAGGTGGAATAAAGTCCCAATGTTTTGAAACCTACACTCTGGGAGATAGCTCTCAAGGTCAGGGAGCGCGCTCAAGGTTACGCACGTCGCCGATGTTCAAAGTCAGTGACTTGCGTGGACCTGTCGATGCGATTTTCGAGGTCACAACCAAGCGCTCGTCATGGCTAAGGTGGAAGAAAGTCCTTGGACTGTTTTGGTATCCGCTTTGAATAACTACTCCGCGAATTGGAAGATCCTGTACTATTTTCATAGGCTCCTGGACCTTAGATTTCAATATGCCTATCTGATTCTATCATTACCCACCCGGTATTCCTTGGGTGTAGTGGTTTTCGGTCTACCGGCACCAGCTTTAGGATCACTCTGCGTTGTTGCTAATGGTCTCTTCGTCGAGCCCAAACTGGTTGTGGCCGGTCTGGCATTGGGCAACTTCTCAGATTTGCTGCGTTGTTTGCGATCCAAGGCGGCGGTTTGTGCCTGTGGAGCAGCACTGCCAGCTCTAGGACTGAGCACAAGATATTGAATAGAAAATTAGTGTTACAATAATTGTCATCAGGTCTTATAGGCAGGCATAAATATTAGTTACTTGATTTATTCTCACTCTTCGTTAGATTTCGAAGGCCAATTTTGCGTTGGCAATGTATTAATGAGTAAATTGTTACTTAGCGCTACGTTGGAGTTTTCATTTATGATTTATAAAATAACCTTCGGTTTAGTTTAGAAAATATCCGAACGTTCTTTTATGTAGCGCAAACTACGGTAAAATTATGAAAAAAGGACCTGATGATGCCTAAAATAGCAAAAATTTCGAAACATCGGAAAGACTTTATTTCATATTCGCAAACCTAATAGATTTTTTAAAGAACGGTAAAAACGTTTATATCTTATAAAAAGATGTAAAATGGTGGCACTGATACCCATATCGGGATTTCTATCTATCACATATTATTTGTGATGAATGGGTAGGAAAAGAACATAAAACTAAAATTTCAGGTTTCTAGCTTTAATGTTTCCTAATAGTGTAATACTTTTTGGGACACCGTATAGCAATGGCGGCTGGTCCATAAGGGCTGCAGTGCTGCGCAGTGCCCAAAAAAATAAAGAACGACAAAAAAAGGCAAAAAGCAATTATAATTACCAAATGTACTAAATAAAAGTAATACCTCGCTTCCGCGTTGTACTAAGGACTAGAAGCTGTAAGCGAAGTGTGTGTGTCGGCGCAAGTAAAGGCGACCAGTGGAATAACCAGCCGACTCGCGCTTCCGCTGAATTATTATTTATCTGGACCACACAATTGAGCTCTACACGCTCTTTCGAACCCCCGTGCAACACTCCGCCACCCCGTGTTTGGGTAAAGCAAAGCCGTGATTTTAAGTGGACAGTTTGCTGCATTTAGTCTAGCGCCGTTAGAGATCGCGGTATTGAGGGTTTTAGTATCAGTTGTTTGTGGATATCAAATTTTTATTCGATATTCTAGTTTACGGTGAGTTTAACTTAAAAACAATAATAATATAAATTGTGCGTATAAGAGATTCTGTTTTTGTGTAATGCTGACAATAATTAACTGTGTACTATGGAAGTGGTTTTTAATTTATTTATCGTTAAGAGATTTTTAAAATATTAATATGAAGAAATGATAGAATCAAAAAGAAGTGTTAGAAGTGATTGCAAGACATAAACAGCGCACTACCTCTATAGCAAACAATCTAGGAGATACCTTGAAGGTGCCAAAAAATTATTAGAAATTTTGGTAACAAATCCCATGACCACATCAGAGGCCCAACGATTTTTCTCAACCCAAAAACGAATCAAAACGTTTCTAAAAATTCAATGCCCAAGAATTGTTTAACAGCCCTTCCCATGGGACGACACCTTTGGTATTTGGAGCCATGGCGAGGGCCAACTTCAAAACTCCCTCTTACACTTCATCTCTATCAACCCAAAAAATCAATTCACTATGGAGATAGAAAAGGAAGGATGCCTTTCAGTTTTGGAATCAAAGAAGCCGAATGGGAAGCTTGCGCACACCGTTTATAGAAAATCAACAAACACTGGCCGATCCCTCAAGGGCGAATCAAATCATCATACCAGACAGAAAAGGGGTGTCATAAAGACTCTGTCTGTGAGAGCCAAGAGAATTTGTGAGCCGGCTGAATTGGAACGGGAAATGAATGAGCATCTAGAAAGAGTCTTTGGTGGGAATTAGGGCTGTCCATCCAAGGAATTGGACGGACGACAGGAGGGCGCCAAAAAGGAACAACGATAAAAGATAAAGAAAAGCGCGGATGGACTAGTCTACCATACATATATAAAGAAACGGACAGGATCGGTAGGCTACTGGAAAAGCACAATATTAAAACCTACTTGTACAGTACAACAGAGCTTGAGATTGGCCACACACAGACCGCGGAGATTCCCTATCGGCACTCGGAGTTTACCGAGTTTCATGCAGCTGTGGCTCGGTATACATTGGCACCACAAAGCGCAGTGTCAAACCGAGGATTACGGAACACAAGAGGAGTTGCAGACTGGGACAAACACAAAAGTCAGCAGTAATAGAGCACGCTCTCTCCGAAGGTCACGGCGTCCTTTTTTTCAACGAGGAGGATAGCTTATATCAACTGCAGGGTTTCTATCCGAGACTAACGAGAGAGGTCATTGAGATCGTTAAACACAATAATAATTTCAACAGGAAGGAGGAAATTACGTTCCTAAATGCAGACTGGAAGCGAGTTCTACGACATACTTCAAGTGCGCCGAAACCCCGCGCCACCAATACCCTCACCGTAGTCCCTCCACTGCATCGCAACGGCGCCCGACGTCGGATCTGGGAATAAATACCACGGAGCTCCCCACCGTGGAATCAGTCAACGTAGGGACGTAGGGGGGTCAACGATGTACAACCAAAATCGTGTGTGGGAGAGAACCTTATACCGGGTGTCCAGCAGAACCCTGGACATAGGAGATTAACATGGGAAATCGGTTTAAGTTTTCTACGCCTGCCCATGGTTGTGCTGGACACCCGGTATATCCTCTCTGCGTGCGAATTATTGATCTAATCTATAAATATTTATCGTTACATTGAACCTGTAAAAGTTGAAATCTGAATATACAATAAATATCATCAGCATCCTTACAAAATCATCAAAATTTCAATTAAGGGCTCACATAAAATTTGTTTTCTCGCTTAATTCCAACTTATTCAGGTCTGGCATTTTCAATATAAGATTTATGTGCCAGACTGAAAAAAATCAGCTTTTGCCTTTAACACTCACTGATTTGTATTCTGGCCAAATCTGCTCTCGAAAGCTTCGGAAAATTAAATTACGCAACGAATATTTTATGAAACGTTTGCGGTTTAAGGCAACGAAACTTAAAATTCAGCTGTTTTTGTCCATTTGGCCAAGTATATGTATTATATTCCTATTGGAAAGATTGCGCTTAAAGATACGTCAGGTTCAACTGCTTAATTAACTTGTGTATTAACTATTTCTCTGTCCCTGCAGAAATATCTTGTAGATATCAAAACATATTACACAATATAAACAAATACATTTTGTTCATTAAAAAAGTCTAATTAACAATAAAAATTAAATTACTTTGGCCAGACAACTCATTTTTGCATGAACACCATCAGTAAACATTCTTATTTCCCACACCTGTTGCATGTACTAAAAAAAAATATGCGAACTCAACGTAAATCAAGAATCAAAAGGGCAAAGTTCAGGTTTTCCCTCGTTTGTCGTCACTGACCTGGGACAACTAGTACACGTTTCCGCGAAAAAGAACAAAAATTCCACGTTGTCGCTACTTATCGAACGAAAACTGTGTTTGTTTAACTTGTTTACCTGACAAGGTGTTCAAATCACCTTGAAAGCAGCAAATTGAATTATACGTCTTCAATATAGGAGCGATAACGTTAACACACTTTGTGAATTAAACTTAAGACCACTCTTACAACTCAATTCTAAACTTCAGTTGTTGTCAAGTTTAAAGTAATTGAGTTGGAAAGAATAATAATTAAAGTGTTAATAAAAAATCGATAAAATTATGTATTATCAATAAAAGTTCCATTGAAGTCCTGTTGGAAAAACCCAATATAAGAAGGAAATAAACACATTTTTAAACGATTTCAATTAGTAAACATTCCGAATAAAGTATCTGTTTCTATGCAGACAAAAATCGTGCTGAATGTATTCATATTGAAAAAAAAGCCGGGGTATTAATATCTAAAAATAGCCCAGACCACAGCTTTTTTTACCCTAGATAACGAGGGCGTCGGCATGCGTTTGCTGGTTTAACCAATAGCTGTGCAGCGTTGCGACGGATTAATGAGTCGGTCGCTCGCTCGATGTGATTGGCTGATGTCTGCATAAATGCATTTGTTCACCGGGGGGAAAGAGAGTTCAAGTTCAGTTTGCGTAATGCTCTTGATTTTTGGCCACGTCCGGGGCCTATATGTGTGTTACCCCTCTATGTGGAATCTACAGAGTGTAATGTGAGAAAAAGTACACCCAAATGTGGCACAGAAAAACTTTTATAGTTCGCCCGGTATAAGAGCTAGACTAAAACTAATAACTGATTTTTTTTCTCTCAACGTCTTCTAGTTACCCAAACAACTGACACTGGGCTGCTCTATAGTTTTCGTAAAAAATCGCAATAAAGTACTATACTATCTTGAACACTTTTAAATTTTAAACGTACTATTTTCACGTAATAAAGTTACATCTTAGGAGGGGGGATAAGACTAAAAGTGCCCTTTCCCCTGACACCACGCTCATTGGGTCAATCATCTAACTTAGCGAGTCTAGAAGGCCATGAAGTGAACCATTACAAAAATTCAAAAAAACCCGTCCCAACTTTACCGATTTTCGTAGATTTCCCTATTTACCTTATCGGAATTTGACTTCAAAATTTGTCATATAAGGTAATTTATCCAGGGAGAGTACCTCTGAGGAAACAACCCCACATAGTTCTATCTATATACGGCAAAATCAGTTCTGTAGTAGTAGTGGAGATTGGGAGGGCCGAAGCCTTACGACTAGGCATTAAGAGTGCTTTTCTCAGTTCCCCGATCCACCCATCCCTACTACGCCTGAGCCCTCATTCCTTCCACCTCTCCCTCTAATGAAGGAGAGTATTCCGTCCCAACTCAGAGTCGAAAGCTCCTCTCGATGGAGGAAGGCGGCTTCCAATGTCCCATGGCGCAGTCGCTGGGTCGTCCTTCATAGGATGGAGGAAGAAAGGCGGGTGACATGGACCTTTCGCCATTGATGTCGCGTCCATTTCCAGCCTAACATCAATGGACTTTTGACCATACTTGGGCTTTGGGAGGGATCATATCCGCCCGGGGCCTAGGAGTTCGGGAGGTCAAAGCAGGCGAGTGGGAGAGGCTGGTGGATCAGGCTCTGCAAAACTAGCCACGGAGGGAGCAGGGGGAAGCAATCCCACTGCAACCAAACCTTCTGCCGAAACTGCAGGGGGACTGACTGTGGTACCTGATGCCACTGGAAATCCGGAAAAATGATCGGAACAGTCCACAGCAGGAAAAAACCGAGGACGGGGCCGTGGAGGGCCTCTCCCGCAACCATGCTGGAGGCTTGTTGGATCAATATGCCGTCGAACCAATAGCTTAACAGTTACAAGCGTCGAAAGGAAAAAAACAAATATATTCAACAAAAAAGTCTGAGGAGCGAGAACCGTATGGTATATATCTTCTCTTCGTTCGGACATAATAACCAGGCGTTGAATGAACTTACCTCTTTTCGGTTTTCAAATTCATCCTAAAGCCATTGGCTGACGGTGTCGCAGATTTCTTCTTTGGGACCGGATCGGTGTCCTTTTCCGATTCTTTGTCGATTTTTGAAACAATCGGTGGGCATAGTCTTTTAACCACGTCCTTGGTTATTTTGTTATGCATCGTGCTGGACATTTTGACGGCTATCCGAGACTCCACAGTTGATGGTCGCGTAGTCTTAGGAGTAATACCAGCTGTTAATCATACACTTTTATATTAAAAAAAAAGATAATAATAATTGGCCAAATCTCAGCATACCGGAATAAGTTTTTCTGGCAGCAAAAGGCGCCCTATAAGTGGTCTTCCTCTCAGAAACTTTGGCTTGAACGGTTCTCGGTCTAGAGCCAATGGTAGGGCTCGCCGGCCTTTTATGCTCAGTTTTAGTTTTAGAGGTGATTGATGAACTTGTCGGTGGTCTGATGGCTTCTTTTTGCAATATTCGGTTCTTATCCTGCACTAATTCCAGATTGTACAAGTCACCCTCAAAGTCGGGTTCAGCTAAACTCGACTGGTACTTGAACCCGCCCATAAGAATCGCATTGCTGTCAAAATAATTTCATTTGTGACACTTGCTGACAGCAATGCTTTTCTTAAGGGCGAGTTCAAGAACCGGTCGTGTTTAACTGAACCCGACTTTGAGCGTGACTTGTAGAATCAAGTCTAAAGAGTTCACTTTTGTTGCTCCCACAAATCGAAGCAGTGTTCCTTTGTGCACTTTCTCACTTATAATCTTAGGGATGTAGCTATCACCGCGTCCCTCTGGAAATTCTTTAGGTAGAGGAACACTCCTTAGATTGTACGGTCTCTTGGCCTGCGCCTCATGCGTCACGTCGTTCATCGTAACCTCTACATCATGCACTGGCTGCAACCTGGTGATGCCGTCGCCAGTTAAGCTGAAACATTCTCTCTGAAAACCTCAAATGAGTTTTTGAAAGAGCAGATGCCGCTTACCGGCTCAACGCCATCCTATGTGCCAAAATATTGTACATGCCCCCGATACGGCCCAACGGTTCCTGCTTCAGCTTTTGGATCACGTGCTCGGAAGACTGATGGGTCAATTCGCATATTTCCGCAATTATCCCGGCTTGATGACGCACGTCTAACTTTTTCAGAGGATTTGTTCTAAATAAGGTCGAGAGTATAGGGATGAGCACGATATATCGATAATTAGAAAATATCGATATTTTCAATTATTTCTTCGATTTTTTTATCCATTTTTTTCTTCCGATATTATCGGCTAATATGCATTTGCAGCATCTGCCAAAATTCGTACATTGGATACCTGGCCAATAATTTTCAAATTTCAATCATTTTTATTCTAAAGTAGCAGGATAAAAATCTAGAAACTCCCGAATTGAGGTATCAGTGAGAACACCCACTTTCGATTAAAGACGCTGCTACATCAGTTTTTAATTTTTAATGCCTTTAATCTATTCTGCACTCTCGAGCAGAATAAGAAACGAAAAACCCGATTTGAGGCGTGTACTAGAAATTATACTTTGGATTAAAGATACCACTCTTTGGCAAATTGTCCAACTTGAACAGACGCCATCAAGAAGTCAACAAAGATATTAATCCATCAGTTTTTCATTTTTAATTCCTTTAATCCCTCTCGCACTCTCGAGTAGAATAAGAAACGAAAAACCCGATTTGAGGCGGACACCAGAAATTGTACTTTGGATTAAAGATACTACCACATCAGTTTTTAATTTTGAATGCCTATAATTCTGCCTGAATCGAGTAGGTTAAGAAACCCGATTTGAGGCTTCTACCAGAAGTTGTACTTTGGATTAAAGATACTAGTACAACAGTTTTTAATTTTTAATGGCTTTAATATTGTCTGAACTGTCGAGTAGAATAAAAAAACGAAAAACTCGATTTGAGGCGGATACCAGAAATTGCACTTTGGATTAAAGATACTACTACATCAGTTTTTAAGTTTGAATGCCTATAATTCTGCCTGAATCGAGTAGGTTAAGAAACCCGATTTGAGGCTTCTACCAGAAGTTGTACTTTGGATTAAAGATACTAGTACATCAGTTTTTAATTTTTAATGCCTTTAATATTGTCTGAACTGTCGAGTAGAATAAAAAAACGAAAAACTCGATTTGAGGCGGATACCAGAACTTGCACTTTGGATTAAAGATACTACTACATCAGTTTTTAATTTTGAATGCCTATAATTCTGCCTGAATCGAGTAGGTTAAGAAACCCGATTTGAGGCTTCTACCAGAAATTGTACTTTGGATTAAAGATACTAGTACATCAGTTTTTAATTTTTAATGCCTTTAGTATTGTCTGAACTGTCGAGTAGAATAAAAAAACGAAAAACTCGATTTGAGGCGGATACCAGAAATTGCACTTTGGATTAAAGATACTACTACATCAGTTTTTAATTTTGAATGCCTATAATTCTGCCTGAATCGAGTAGGTTAAGAAACCCGATTTGAGGCTTCTACCAGAAGTTGTACTTTGGATTAAAGATAGTAGTACATCAGTTTTTAATTTTTAATGCCTTTAATATTGTCTGAACTGTCGAGTAGAATAAAAAAACGAAAAACTCGATTTGAGGCGGATACCAGAAATTGCACTTTGGATTAAAGATACTACTACATCAGTTTTTAATTTTGAATGTTTATAATTCTGCCTGAATCGAGTAGGTTAAGAAACCCGATTTGAGGCTTCTACCAGAAATTGTACTTTGGATTAAAGATAGTAGTACATCAGTTTTTAATTTTTAATGCTTTAATATTGTCTGAACTGTCGAGTAGAATAAAAAAACGAAAAACCCGATTTGAGGCATCTACCAGAAATTGTACTTTGGATTAAAGATACTAGTACATCAGTTTTTAATTTTTAATGCCTTTAATATTGTTTGAACTATCGAGTAGAAAAAAAAACGAAAAACTTGATTTGAGGCGGATACCAGAAATTGCACTTTAGATTAAAGATACTACTACATCAGTTTTTAATTTTTAATACCTTTAAACTTGTCTTCACTTTCGAGTAGAATAAGAAACGAAAAACCCGATTTGAGGCATCTACCAGAAATTGTTCTTGTTATTTAAAGATACTAGTCTGATACAACAGACTAGTATCTTTAGATACAGTATAAAAAAAGTTAAGATTTTAAAGGTAACGAGATGCCAAAAATAAGTGAATAAGGTATACCTGATAAGTTTGGCCCCTTTCTCGGTAACAAAAGGATGCACCAGCATTTCCTTTATAGTGATTCTCTTGCTGACGTCCGGCACTAACATTCTGGAGATCATATTCTTAAACTCCGGCGTGAACACAGACAAAGATTTTTTGTGTAAACTCCCCAGGCCTTTATTAATTTGCGCCACCAACTTCTTTCTGCGTTCCTGCGAGGAAAGTTGCTCGTTCCTGTTGCTCACAAAAGGCAGTTCTCCCACCACCTATACGTTCCATTATTCTGTTAGTAGGGTTACAATGAGAATTCTGTGCCATTTGCCCACGCCAATTAGTAAAGTGCTACACCCATCCCGCCACCTGTGCAATTTTGTAGGCCCCACCCTCAACCAATCCGAATCGTTAAACCACAGTCGGCTATGCCCCACCCTCAACCAATCAGAAGCGACCTAGCCGACACAGGCCGTATCAGTCAGAATATGTAAGGTGCCCTGTTACCTATCAATGATTCATGGTTCGAGACTGAGTACGTCTCTGGACAGATTTCGGAAAATGGCAGGGCCGTTTCGGAGAGAGCTGGTGTTAAGGTTTTGGGCAAACTTGTCTTTCAATTCGTCGACGTGGTCACTTGTGATTGATTCGGGGTAGTGGTTTACAGCTACTAGGCTGGAGTTCAACGAATCTGATTGGTTGGGGGTGGGGACTAAAAGCCTGCATAGATAGCAGGATGGGCGCAGGACGTCCCTCATTGGCTTCGGCAAATGGCGCAGAACTCCCATTGTAACCCTACTTCTGTTGAAAAGTGATACGTAGGCGATTCCTGGTACTTACCATTCCGTAAAGAATAATGCCCAAACTCCACAAGTCCACTTCTGGACCGTACCTCATGCCAGTAATAAACAGTTCGGGAGCGGCGTACTCGGGGGAACCGCAGTGGGTTTTGAGCGGTTCGTTAGGGTTGTAAAAATTGCTTAGGCCAAAGTCTACTATCTTGATTTGCGTTTGAGCCGAATTCAACATCACGTTCTCCATTTTTAGGTCTCGATGGACCACCTAGACACCCACAACAGGCCCACTTTAAGAATAGAAAGTTATATTACTGAACCATGGCACAGGATACGAATATTTTAAAAACTTGCCATTTTAAAGAAAAATGTGTGAAGGAGAAGCCGGTCAGGGCCGAGTGGAAAGTAAAAATGGTGTAACAGGTTATAAACCTTGACTATGTTTTGTGGTTGTAGCTTCTTTTCATAATCGCAAACAATATGTGATAAACGGGAACCCTGAAGTAGGTACCCGTGGTACCATTTTACATATTTTTATGAATTCTACTAGGATTTTTGCCATTGTTCAAAAGGTATTAGGTTTGCGAATATGAAATAAAATCTTTCCAGCGTTTCGACATTTCACCTATTTTCAGGCATTATGAGCTTCTTTTTTCAAAATTTTACGCTAGTTTGGGCTACAGAGAAGCCTTCGGACATTTCCTATGGGTGCACCCTGTTCGTGGTCAAAAAAAAATCAAGATTTACTGCCAACCTAAATTTTTTCATTTAACGTTACTCGTATTAAAACGGGTCTAAATTTAAAATGATAAATAGAGAAGGAGATATGTTACCCCAATATGATGCATATGCGCCAACGCTGACACAAACTGACGGGTGTAAATTCGGGCGGGTCTTTCCTCCAGTCTACCCCCACGTTGTTCTTTGACGAAGGTGCACAAATCTCCCCCAGGTGCCAACTCGGTTATCAAGTAGTACACGTTGTCCGATCTTTGCATCGTCTGATAGAGGGCACACACGCAGGGATGGTTCAGTCGTGCCATTAGTTTTGCTTCCCTATTAAATCAAAATGGCAGCTATTTAATTTGATTTTAAAATAATGAAATTTGAATCCAGCTTAACAAAAGAAAAATTAAGTAGGCCTCGAATTTAGGAAGCAGCCTTGGAATTAGAACAGTAGGCCTGAGATGAATTCATACAAACAATTAGTGGAAAATGTCATAAAGTGTTCCTATTTTCATTTTTTTATGAATTATTCTCAGGCAAGAGATTTAATTCCATGGTTCTTTTTTTATGAACACACGTTATAATAAGATTACCAAAACATTTCGCTCGCTTAAAATTTGCATTTTTTGACATGAACAATTTTATTGTTCTGTTTTAAAAGGTTTTTAGACGGTCGAATTTGAATTACCCTGTAGATCACAAAAAAAAATCAAAACAAGACTACAATATATGGAAAGAAAAATAATCCAAATCCCAATCAAATGGCGTAACAAATTGAAGGATTTATTCATTTTTCACGCATAATGACCGGGCAGAACTACAAAAAAATGCAATTATTCACAGAAATTATGGAAATTGATGAATATTCCAGATTGGGTTAGAGATAGAAATCTTCTGACGGCTTAGTTGACTTAGTTGGTTCAACGCAGCTGAAAATGAGTTGTTACTTGACAGGGTTATCTTCAAAATTGAAAAAGTTTTTTCAGCGAAAAGATAGAAAAAACACAACAAAAAAAATTATTATATTAAAAACTGCAATTTTTAAGGCAAGCGACGTCATGAGTTTAAAAGTATATCAATTTTACATGAATAAATTCCGTGTAGAAATGTAAAAAATGGCAGTTTTTGACATAAATTATCGAAATTGATAATTATTTCTGATTGGGTTATGAATAGAAATCTTCTGACGGCTTAGTTGACTTAGTTGGTTCAAGGCAGCTGAAAATGAGTTGTTACTTGACAGGGTATCTTCAATATTGAAAAAGTTTTTTCAGCAAGAAGATAGAAAAAACAGATCAAAAAAATTTATGACATTAAAAACTGAAATTTTTAAGCCAAGCGACGTCATGAGTTTAAAAGTATATCAATTTTACATGAATAAATTCCGTGTAGAAATGTAAAAAATGGCAGTTTTTGACATAAGATATTGAAATTGATAATTATTTCCGATTGGGTTAGAGATAGAAATCTTCTGACGGCTTAGTTGACTTAGTTGGTTCAAGGCAGCTGAAAATGAGTTGTTACTTGACAGGGTATCTTCAATATTGAAAAAGTTTTTTCAGCAAGAAGATAGAAAAAACAGAACAAAAAAATGTATTACATTAAAAACTGCAATTTTTAAGCCAAGCGACGTCATGAGTTTAAAAGTATATCAATTTTACATGAATAAATTCCGTGTAGAAATGTAAAAAATGGCAGTTTTTGACATAAATTATCGAAATTGATAATTATTTCTGATTGGGTTATGGATAGAAATCTTCTGATGGCTTAGTTGACTTAGTTGGTTCAAGGCAGCTGAGAATGAGTTGTTACTTGACAGGGTATCTTCAATATTGAAAACGTTTTTTCAGCAAGAAGATAGAAAAAACAGATCAAAAAAATCTATTACATTAAAAACTGCAATTTTTAAGCCAAGCGACGTCATGAGTTTAAAAGTATATCAATTTTACATGAATAAATTCCGTGTAGAAATGTAAAAATGGCAGTTTTTGACATAAGACATTGAAATTGATAATTATTTCCGATTGGGTTAGAGATCGAAATCTTCTGACGGCTTAGTTGACTTAGTTGGTTCAAGGCAGCTGAAAATGAGTTGTTACTTGACAGGGTATCTTCAATATTGAAAAAGTTTTTTCAGCAAGAAGATAGAAAAAACAGAACAAAAAAATTTATTACATTAAAAACTGCAATTTTTAAGCCAAGCGACGTCATGAGTTTAAAAGTATATCAATTTTACATGAATAAATTCCGTGAAGAAATGTAAAAAATGGCAGTTTTTGACATAAATTATCGAAATTGATAATTATTTCTGATTGGGTTATGGATAGAAATCTTCTGACGGCTTAGTTGACTTAGTTGGTTCAAGGCAGCTGAAAATGAGTTGTTACTTGACAGGGTATCTTCAATATTGAAAAAGTTTTTTCAGCAAGAAGATAGAAAAAACAAAACAAAAAAATTTATTACATTAAAAACTGCAATTTTTAAGCCAAGCGACGTCATGAGTTTAAAAGTATATCAATTTTACATGAATAAATTCCGTGTAGAAATGTAAAAAATGGCAGTTTTTGACATAAAATATTGAAATTGATAATTATTTCCGATTGGGTTATGGATAGAAATCTTCTGACGGCTTAGTTGACTTAGTTGGTTCAAGGCAGCTGAAAATGAGTTGTTACTTGACAGGGTATCTTCAATATTGAAAAAGTTTTTTCAGCAAGAAGATAGAAAAAACAGATCAAAAAAATTTATTACATTAAAAACTGCAATTTTTAAGCCAAGCGACGTTATGAGTTTAAAAGTATAACAATTTTACATGAATAAATTCCGTGTAGAAATGTAAAAAATGGCAGTTTTTGACATAAATTATCGAAATTGATAATTATTTCTGATTGGGTTATGAATAGAAATCTTCTGACGGCTTAGTTGACTTAGTTGATTCAAGGCAGCTGAAAATGAGTTGTTACTTGACAGGGTATCTTCAATATTGAAAAAGTTTTTTCAGCAAGAAGATAGAAAAAACAGAACAAAAAAATTTATTACATTAAAAACTGCAATTTTTAAGCCAAGCGACGTCATGAGTTTAAAAGTATATCAATTTTACATGAATAAATTCCGTGTAGAAATGTAAAAAATGGCAGTTTTTGACATAAATTATCGAAATTGATAATTATTTCTGATTGGGTTATGGATAGAAATCTTCTGATGGCTTAGTTGACTTAGTTGGTTCAAGGCAGCTGAGAATGAGTTGTTACTTGACAGGGTATCTTCAATATTGAAAACGTTTTTTCAGCAAGAAGATAGAAAAAACAGATCAAAAAAATCTATTACATTAAAAACTGCAATTTTTAAGCCAAGCGACGTCATGAGTTTAAAAGTATATCAATTTTACATGAATAAATTCCGTGTAGAAATGTAAAAATGGCAGTTTTTGACATAAGACATTGAAATTGATAATTATTTCCGATTGGGTTAGAGATCGAAATCTTCTGACGGCTTAGTTGACTTAGTTGGTTCAAGGCAGCTGAAAATGAGTTGTTACTTGACAGGGTATCTTCAATATTGAAAAAGTTTTTTCAGCAAGAAGATAGAAAAAACAGAACAAAAAAATTTATTACATTAAAAACTGCAATTTTTAAGCCAAGCGACGTCATGAGTTTAAAAGTATATCAATTTTACATGAATAAATTCCGTGAAGAAATGTAAAAAATGGCAGTTTTTGACATAAATTATCGAAATTGATAATTATTTCTGATTGGGTTATGGATAGAAATCTTCTGACGGCTTAGTTGACTTAGTTGGTTCAAGGCAGCTGAAAATGAGTTGTTACTTGACAGGGTATCTTCAATATTGAAAAAGTTTTTTCAGCAAGAAGATAGAAAAAACAAAACAAAAAAATTTATTACATTAAAAACTGCAATTTTTAAGCCAAGCGACGTCATGAGTTTAAAAGTATATCAATTTTACATGAATAAATTCCGTGTAGAAATGTAAAAAATGGCAGTTTTTGACATAAAATATTGAAATTGATAATTATTTCCGATTGGGTTATGGATAGAAATCTTCTGACGGCTTAGTTGACTTAGTTGGTTCAAGGCAGCTGAAAATGAGTTGTTACTTGACAGGGTATCTTCAATATTGAAAAAGTTTTTTCAGCAAGAAGATAGAAAAAACAGATCAAAAAAATTTATTACATTAAAAACTGCAATTTTTAAGCCAAGCGACGTTATGAGTTTAAAAGTATAACAATTTTACATGAATAAATTCCGTGTAGAAATGTAAAAAATGGCAGTTTTTGACATAAATTATCGAAATTGATAATTATTTCTGATTGGGTTATGAATAGAAATCTTCTGACGGCTTAGTTGACTTAGTTGATTCAAGGCAGCTGAAAATGAGTTGTTACTTGACAGGGTATCTTCAATATTGAAAAAGTTTTTTCAGCAAGAAGATAGAAAAAACAGAACAAAAAAATTTATTACATTAAAAACTGCAATTTTTAAGCCAAGCGACGTCATGAGTTTAAAAGTATATCAATTTTACATGAATAAATTCCGTGTAGAAATGTAAAAAATGGCAGTTTTTGACATAAAGTATTGAAATTGATAATTATTTCCGATTGGGTTAGAGATAGAAATCTTCTGACGGCTTAGTTGACTTAGTTGGTTCAGGTTAGCTGAAAATGAGTTGTTACTTGACAAGGTTATCTCCAATGTTGCAAAAGTTTTTCAGCAAAAAGATAGCAAAAACAAAACAAAAAAATTTATCATATTAAAAACTGCAATTTTGACGTCTTAAGTTTAGAAATCTTCTGATTATCAGTAATAGCCGGTTATCTTAAACAAGGTTATAGATTTTATTTTAAAAGATATTACCTGCATAAATTTTTGATAACGTAGTCTTCCTTAATTTGATTTATATCCATGATTTTAACGGCGACTTTAACATTGATAGTGGTATGAATTGCTTCCTCGACCCTGAAATGCAAAGATTCACCACCTTAAATGGAATTGGACAAGATAAATTTTAAAACCAATTTTATGGGCTGCTATTTTATGCATTCAGGAAAGGGAGCCATTTACAAATTTGCTTAACTTTGTGTAAACTGATAAAGCACGTCGGAATTTGTGTGGGTCTGGAATGTGTAGGTACCTCTAGGGTGAATGAGCCTTGCAAAAAGTTTTCTTGCAATAATTAGCATTAACCTAAGGAGGACTTCAATAAAAGTTGAAACCTTCGCCAACATGACCGTTGGATCGCTACAGGGACATAAAAGCGAGACGTTATTACCGTGCAAAGTTTCCTTTTCCTAACAGTTTTCCGCTGAAACGATAATTTCCAACAACATACAACTTCTTGTTCTGCTTCACCTCTTGCGGGTTCATTTCGGAAATTCTTTGTTCGTCTCCTTTTTTCTCTAAAAATTAGCTCGTTAAGGATTCATACCCCTATTTCGGCTCTATCGATTGCTGGATTTAACTCGCTCGAGTCAAATGAAAAAATCACAAAATAATGGAGAAATTAAAAGGGTTTGAAGTCTGCACGTGACACTTGATAGTTTCCGTCAATTTTTTTTGCAAATGTCAAATTTTTTATGACAATGGCGGCGTTCCTATGGCAACGGTGGTGTCATTTTACCCAAGACCGAAAGCTGGGGCTACACGCTACAAATTAAGTTTTGCCATTGCCATTGTACTTGTTTACCCAAGTATGCACGAAGCTTTTTTAGGAAACCCTAGTTAGCCCTTCTCCAGTCCATCGTTGACAGTACTATTACAATTTAATAATTAATAATTTCGCTGGCACGCGTCATTTATATTTGCTGTTAATATATTCTAGCAAAGCTGGCAACGTTGCAAGAAACTTATATATCAACCATTCACTTATTATTGCCGTCAAGTAGGCGTTGAAAATCTGACTTTGACATTTTTATCGTACCTTGTCAACATGTGCAGAAAAGAGATGGATATAAAAAAATTAAGGTTTCAAAAGTAACGAGATGCCAAAAATAAGTGAATGAGTATACCTAGTTGATCTCTGATGGTACGTCCCCATGTGCGGATATGGCGTATATTGCGGATCCACAGTGTTGCCGCAGTGCACACTGCATTCCATCTTTTTTATATATGCATCGTTCTACGCAGACTTCTAAAATGATATGGCAAATGGCAAAGATTTCGATATAGTAACTGTCGTTTTTTCCCCCATTTATCCAACAACTTATATCACTTTAATGAGAATGCAGAAATTTGGCAACAGCAAGAAACTTCAATTTCAACCAATCAGACCACAGCGCCAAATCCCCAATATACGCCATATCCGCACATGGGGACGTACCATTATAGTAGTAGTGTGTAGGGGAATACGAAAGACGCTGGCGCTTTGAGCGCTAACTTCACGTTAGTATTTATGTGACGGTACGTTAAAAATTTTTACTTATTTATTTTTTTTTCATAGCTGTGGAATAGTTATTTACGTTATAAGTCCGGTAAATATAGCTTTACAGTAGGAGTAAGATGTTTCCGGACGAGGCGCTAGCCGAGTCTAGAATTTCGAAACGACTACTGTAACACGTTACCGGACGTATGATGTACAACATTTTACTTCATACTTATTAAAAACAGAAAAAAAATAATTTTATGCGCGGCGAATATATTTCTGACAAATCCGCCAATTTGACAAATAGTTTCATTACAGTATCCTGTACCGATTTATTGAAGATGTGCCGGTACTCAATACTGTAAAATTTCTTTAGAATATACAATCCTTTAAAAAGCTATAAAGCTTTTATAAGGTCCTAAATGATACAGTATGAAGTAAAAGCTCTTTCCAGCGAGGTATAAATGTGCTATTTGCTATTTACCCATTAAAAAATAGAGCGTTTTGTGGCTTTCCGATAACCTGCTTAGAGATCCGTCCGAACTACTTACATTATAGGCCTCGGTGATCAAGTAGCAGCACCCTTAAATACGGGGTATTCATTAGAAAACTTCATCTAGCCGGCCATGATTTTTTGACATAGAGTTATAAAAGTACGTTGTAACTTGACTCGCCATCGTCTTTGCCACTGTCCAATCAGCTTTCAGTGCTTCAACCTTATCACCGGCCATCTTGTCTTGTCTTTATTACTCTTTATCCTCCCACAAGGATAAAGTTGGTCAACTTTCCCGTTTCCCACATTTTTGTTGTTATTTTCCAGTTTTACCAAGAAAATTTTGGCTAAAAAGGTAATTTTTATTACTGTAAAATCTGTTTTGGGTTTGGACATGGTTCTCGCCTTGCCTTTTCCACTCTTAGGATATAAAGTTTTTATGCTGAAGAGTTACTATCGAACTTGAATCAAAGTGAGAAGAAAGCTGATAGTTGAGAACATGCTCCAAAGAGTTTTTTGCTTTGGAGCATGTTCCAGAATTGTTTACAGAAACAGGTAGTTTACAAAGAAGACCAGGCAGTTCATCTCACAAGAAACATACCAATGATGTGGTTGCACAGGCACGAGAAATAATGCAAATTGCACCTGGTACTTCTATTCGACAGTTACACCATCAAATAGGCCTTTCTGTGGGTGTCACCCATGCAATTTTGCATGAAAATCTGCAAGTGTACCCATATCACTTCACAGTAGTGCAAGGATTGCATGAAGCTGATGTTTCCCAAAAACTGCAATTCTGCAATTAACATTTAAAAAGAAATCCATTTTTAGTGAAACGGTATGGTTTGCGCTAAGTGGTTATGTGAACTTGCAAAACATGAGAACTTGGAGTAGTGAAAACCCCCATGAAATAATTGAAAAAGGACTACACCCTGAACGAATTGAGAGTTTGGGCAGGATTCACAGGTCGCTGACTGATTGATCTAGTTTTCTTCGAATGTGGCATATCACTAGACACTTCAAGTATTACCAACTGGATACCTGCATAAGCTAGTGGGTTTTGCTAGCATTTGGGAAAAATAGTTTACAAACATTTTTCATTAATTTAATTTTTTTTTTTATTTGAATTGTCAATTATTTACATCAAATATTTACTAAATTTATTTCTACTTTTACACATTTATAAAATATGTTTAATAACTAAGATCAATTTATTGTTAAACAGTTGATAAGTGAATAGAAACATGACCAAAACTCAATAAAAATGTCAAAATAAATTAACAAAATATGATTAGCTTTATTACAAGTCTTATCGAACATAATATGTCAATTTTCCATATACCAAAAGGAGACACAAGCGCTCAATGCAGCTCAAAAACCGCAACTCGGATGAGATTGATAACTATCAGCTGAGTTTCTACTAATCATATTAAGTGGAAATCAGATTCAGTGTCATCAATCTGGTTTCCTGAAAATTACCTGTAAGGATCAGTCTGATCCAGGATCAATATTTCTGAAAAGTCCTATTGTAACAAAGTGTGTGGGACTCAAATTTTATCATTCATATTGCCATTAGTATAGACACAGTAGGACTTTTTGGAAATGGTAAACCTGGATCAGATTGATCTCTACAGCTGATTTTCAACCAACGAGATTGATGACTGATAACAGGACAGCCAATCAGGTTGGTTGAAAATAAGCTTATAGTAATAATCGGATTGCAATTTCCAAAAAGGACTTTTATGATCATAGAAATTGAGCACTGTCCCTTTTGAATAAACAGGTTTTAACCAGCCAATTTGTAAATTGTTGATTTGAAACATGGTAGACACCAACCCTTTAAACTACAGATCTGATCATTGACCAAGATTATCCAGTCTAACACTATTAATTACTTATCATTGTAAACTTTATTTCTGTCATCATAACAATAAAAATCATAACATTTTTAAACAAATTCAGTTTATAACTATAAATTAGGAATATGAATCTGGACGTTGTCATAAGAAAAAAAAATGTTACTTAGTATTATGGACATGAAAATAACATATACTAAACCAATAAAGATGTTTTCCCTACCTTCTTGCTCGTAAACTCAAATCTATATTGATCTGTTCCAAGATTTCTGGAATATGCCTCAAGATTCAAGCCTATAATAGGTATTATTATAAAGTTATTTTTGTCTATACCTCTAAAATTTTCATTATTATTTACTTTTAAAATCAACTCAATTTCTGACTTCATAGTGATGCTGACAAAACATCTCAGTTATGTTTACATTTGAATCACATTAAAACTGGCTTTAAGATCCATAATGGTTTATGCATGTACACATGTGCCTTAAAAACTGCTAATAGTACGGTTGCATATAGCTTTTCCATGCTGGGCAGGGAAGAGAACTATTACACTCGTACACAAATTTAAACCTCAAAAGTATCTACTGACAAATACATTTTTGGAAACATCTTTTCTTCTAGGTCCCAATTGTCGCAGTCCATAATGATATTAGTGCGAAGTTTCCAGGTTTGGCTTCAGGAGTTGAGCCTACAATGTGTTTATAAACTTATTTTCATCTTCAGCTCTAATGTTTTAATTTTACATACCTTCCATCAATTTTACATACCACCTACAAAATCCACTCCATTTCTGATTCTACAGAGATAAAACATTAGAATCATACACTTGTTTTAATGATTTTAAAACTGGTTTTCAGTTTTTCAAACACAAAATAGTTTGTAGGTACTTTTGGGTGCAGTTGCAGTTAGTAAGAGCAGGCCTTAAAAACTCTCCCCAAAGGCTACACCGTGCAGGGGCTGGTAATTGGGATGCTTTGTCGTCGTCAGAAGTCAAAGGATCAATATGAAAATCACCTCTTCTTGGAACGAAAAGCCTGTTCAGGCCTTTAGGGCCCCAAAATTTTAGTTTACCTCACCTCCCAAGGTCCACTATCTCCGACTACGTACACATAATTTGGCATAAAGAGTGGAGTGTCCTTCTAAGTTCTCTATGGAAAATGTTAGCTCTAGAATGCCTCAAGTAAATTTCAAAGCGTACAAAACTACAGAATCTTTAAATAATTAAAAAATCAAACAAATTAAGACCTTATTTATTTAGGTATTTAATTAGGTCTTATTTATTTATCAACATTCTGGATTGTTTGAATGTTGGAATGTCATTAATGTCAATGTCAATTGTCATTCATTATTTTGTTAAATTTATTTTATTTGAGTATTCCCGTCCTTAGATTCTTATTGAGAAAAAAAAGGATGGAAACTATGTCGGAGAGCGTAAGAGTGTGCAACCAGTAAAACGTTCGCAAGTTCATAGACATTTCATAGATGGCTAGATGACGTTTTACAGAAAGCTCTTTTCAACGAGGTATAAATGTGCTATACCTGGTAGACTGGAAAATTCTATGTAATTTATAAAAGGGTCTATTATTGGCTTCCCTAATTATTTTAGAGAAAAAATCTATTTAGATCACAACTAAATGGACAACTTCAGACATTTTTGACTAACCCGTTTACGAATTATTTCCAATAACTTTTTAAATATTTTGTCCTTTTTATCGCCCTGTATTTACGGACACCAGTAAGACTTGGCTATCAAACACAAAAAAATCATGAATGACAGCTTTATTTGACAGCCAACTCTTACCTTGACTGGTGTCGGTGAATGCGGGGCGATAAAAAAAACCCAAATATTAAAAATGTTACTGGCAAATAATTCGTAAACGGGTTGAGCAAAAATGCTTGAAGTGATCCTATTGGTTGCGAATTTTAGGGCTCTTTAAAAAAACTAAATACAGTTTTTCATCAAAATAATTAGGGAGGCCAATAATTGACCCTATCAAAATTTACATGGGATTTCCCATGTCCCGCCCGACGATGCAACATGCTATTTACCCATCAAAAGATGAAGCGTTTTTTAAAGTGTAAAGACAATGAAAAGAAAAAGCTTAATAAAATTTAGTAAATAACAACAAAAAAATATTGTTTTAATGAAAATATGTCACAATATAACGGACCTCTTTCAAAATCAACTGTTGTGCAGCGAATTTATATTATTCAAAAGTAACGAAAAAGCTAACAGTTTTGTTTATCCTGGTGATGGTCTCAAATATAAGTCGAAACGTCGAACATAGAATAATGTTATAGAGTAATATTTCTTGTTTTTTTTTTTCATTAGGTGCTGAGGCAGACCACTCTACCCATAGTTTCAGAGCGTCACCAGACGTTCCAGCGGCAGTCCTCTCACGTTTTGGAGATGCAACGGGAAATCAAATTCAGCATTTGTAGCTTAGACAGAAATCACAGCAATTCAAAAATTGGCATTATTCAGGTACTAAAGCTTTGATAGTTTGTTATAATAGGAACTTTGATGGTCTACAAGTCTGACTAGCTTGCATGTTTCAAAGTTTATCAAGGTTAATGTTACTAACCTTATAAGCCATTCACTTATTATTGTCGTCAAGTAGGAGTTGGAAATTTGACTTTGACATTTTTATCGTATATTCTCATCAAGGAGATGGGTTTAAAAAAAATTTGAAGGTTTCAAAGATGACAAATATAAGTGAATGGGTAATACCATGGAGGATTTATCAAGGTAGAGGTCTTTATTTACATTTTTCAATATTGGCGTGATAAGCAAACCTTCCATACAGTGTTGCCAGGATTACTTTGCTAGTAAATTGACACGTCCTTTTTTTGGATGATATCTTGCGAATCTTTAAAGAAACTTTGCAGATCACCCTGATCACCGTAACCATCCTTAATTTAATAATTAGCTCCCTAGGTAATTTGTTCCAGGCAAAAGGCTAACATTCTGTCATTGTTTATTGATTCCTCTATCTAAAATCGCAAATAGATGTAATAATGTTCCATTAGTAATCAGCTGGTCCAGCTTTTAGTGAACTTTCTGTTAATAGCGTATATATTTTTAGCCGGAGCTGTATCAAAAAGAAATGCTGCAGAGGCAACTTTCCCTAAAAAGTGAAAGCGAATTGAAAATGGTTACCAATGGGTTCCTGCACTTTGCTCTCAAGTACGACAAGGAGTTAGAGGGCCTCGTTGTTAAGGTACTTACACCATGCGGAAACTTAACTCAAGGCAGCTTCCTCTTTAAGTTTTAATAAAGTGATGTAAAGATGTCTTTACATTCTTTACGTAATGCCGGCTTGAGCGGCACTAATTTCTTTTCTCTACAATTTTGACTTTATTTTCTTGCTACTACATATGGTTTACAAAAATTAGAGTAAAATTGCCCTTGCTTTAATAATTTGCTTGACTCATTCGCTTTTAGATGTTTGAAGCCAGGGACCTTCCGATTAAAGATACCTTTGGGACGTGCGATCCTTACGTAAAACTTTATCTGTTGCCGGATCGCAAAAAGAAGTATCAAACGAAAGTGCACAGAAAAAGTCTGAATCCAGTTTTTAATGAGACTTTCATTTTTAGGTGAGTAACCGTATATTCTTTTTTATTGAGTTATTTATATATTAATAGACTAACTTAATTAATAATTCTGACGCTTAATTGTATGACACTTGCTTACTTGTATGCTTCTGCCGCTTAATTGTATAACGTGCGTTTACGACAACATTACGTCAGGGGAACCTTTGGTCCAAAAGTGGGGGCATTTTGAGGGAAATATTGGCATTTGTTAGCTCTGTCCATATCTGCTAGGTCATTGGTTTGACTGAAATGGATGACTTAATTTTTGTTCCTTCATCCTTTCTTCTAACTACTTTTGCCAACTAGATAACGTTTTCAAATGAAGTTCTCCTATTTCTATTATCATTTCATACCTGTTCACTGTTTCTGGCGCGGCTGTAGATATCTCGCTAGAGAAGGATATAATAATATAGCGTCATTATAATAATTGCACTGAACCGAATCGCATGCTCCAGGTACTGTTCTGATTCAAATAATTGTAATTCTTTATTTTGTTTTTTCCTGTTACAGTGTGACCAGCCAAGAACTGGAATCCAGATACCTGCAGCTGTCAGTATTCGACTTTGACAGATTTGCGCGGCACGACCTGATTGGTCACGTAACAGTTGACAATCTAGTTGAGGTCGTCGAGCACGGTCAGCAGGACTTCGAGTATACCATGCCGATTCTTTGTCCTCCTGTAGTAAGTAATTTTTTTTTTAACTTTCGATAGTGTTTATGCGTCCAACGTTGCCAGACAGCCTGTTACCAGAGATTGGTAATCAAATTCTTAAAGCATAATATTATTGTGAATGTATCACTCACTCCGGGTTTCTACCAAAAAAATATAGGTATATTAAATCATGGTGCTTCAACAACGTTAGAGCACCGTCAAATACCTACGAATTCCATGACTTTAAGTATCTCATACCAGGTGTGCAGGAAAGGTTGGAACGTAAGATAAAAACAGCACTCAATAAGGAGAACGGTTAAGTATGGCGACCGAGTCCTGAATCCGCCAAAATCCAAGGGCGTTGGGTAGAAGTCAGAACCTCGGCTAGGTCTTCCCGTTGCAAGTTCAGGTAGGAAAAGGCGCATGAAGAAGATGACGAACGATTTTAGTTCGGGTAGCGGAAGGGAGGGTGGGGAAAAATGTCACGTCACGTCCCGTCTCTGCATCAGTTGATCAAAGGGAACAAAGATAATGTTGCGAACTCAGGGTTCAATAATTCCAGTGTAGCGATTAATCACGAAAACACTATTTATTTATCCCACAAATACACACAAGTACAATTTGACTACTAAATAACTCACTACTTAACACTTATAGCCTTCTATTATCGTTTGGTACTTTAGCTTACTTCTAGCTCGATTAAAATACGACTACTCTAACGGCGGCGCTTATTCGCCTTTTATACACAATCCTAAAAATACAGAAAAACCTAGAATATTTTAGAAGAAAAATAATTAATAGGAGACACATAAAAAAAAGGTCGTAAACAAGTACGTTCTAAATAAACAGAGCAAGAAATCACTCATGACAGTCCCATGCTGAAGCACCCGGAACTATTTAATTACACAAGCTAAAATAACAGATAAATCTAGACTGAACCCTGTCGATAAAACAGATACAAAACAAGTCAAGAAAAAGCCAGAAGAACTAAGTAAATGATGATTTAGATAATTTAATGCCAAACAAACCAATTAAAAGTGCCCCGCATTTACGCCAAAATGAGATCACTTTAAAGCGTTTTGTTTTGGTAAATATCGTTTCACATGAGGGTTTCACTAGTTATCCACCAGTTCTACTATCATGGAAAACTGGTGCAGCCTCAAGAGAACACGAATTAGGTGTCAATGTCACAGGTGCGGCACGAGCTCGAAGAGGTGTTGGCAAAAAGTTGGCACTCAGTTCAAAACTGGTGCCCAACCAGTTATCCAATAGAGCAATAGAACACACAAATATGCACTCGTTCTACCAAAATAATAGCGTTTTCTTGTGGTAAAACCGGGCAGCATTAGTGTTGCACTGTTGCGAATTGTATGTTATTTTGGTAGAACGAGTGCATACGTGTGTTCTATTGGATAACTGGTTGGGCCAGTTTTGAACTGAGTGCCAATTGTTTGGGCTTGAGAGTGCACCAGTTTTCCGTCATAGTAAAACTGGTGGATAACGAATGCAACCCTTATGTGAAACAATACTTACCAAAAAAGAACGCTATAACATACAATTCGCAACAGTGCAACACTAGTGCTGCCCAGTTTTACCAAAAGAAAACGCTATAAGAAACATATGAATCGCAAAAATCTTCCATCCTTGTCCAACGCTAGCGCAAGGGCAGAGCCAAGAAATTCTACCAATTGATTAAATGGCATTTATAGCGTTTTCAATTGACAAAACGGGTTTTGCACCGAGTCGACCGCAGGGCAATTCCAGCTTCTTTAATTATTTGTCCCGGTGCAGTTCCAATAAAACACGCAATTCGCATTTGCATTGCACTCAGGTCAAAACTACCTAAGCCGAGTTCGTTAATTCCGTCCGAGCGCTCCGGACTCAGATCATCTCCCAAAATCTTAACAAGGTAAAGCGAGCTACACTGATATCAAAGACTAGGGATAATATATACTCTAATAAGACCGGACAGCCGGCGAAATTTCTTTGATGTTTCAGAAAGGATTTATGTGACCTTGAACGCGCCAGCCCTTTAAACTGGAAACCCCGCGCTATTGCCAAATGTTCTTTTAATCCAGAATTGCGGCGTAGTCATTTCTTGAAAGAGAAAGAATAAAAATCTGTGCCGCATACTAATTGAAAAAAAACTGTATAAAACACAAACAAAAATAAGGAAAGTTAAAAGAATCGACTCTGACGATTTTATTTCAAATTACTCGAAAGAGAAAATTAATGGAGCACTCACGACGCCGCAAGCCGCAACCAAAACAAAACGATGATGGCTGACCAGCTGAGGCCCTAGATGCCGCTGTCGGAATGGACGAATTGAAGCGATGTTGTCAGATCATAGAGATATTCAACATAAATCTTTTCTAATATTACCTTCTCATTTAATTAATTACACGCTCAGCCATAAATGAGTATGTAAAGCTAGTTATTTACTTTTCAAGTCAGACACAAATTTCATAGGCCATTAAACTGTTTTAGAAATTATTTGAATAAAAAATTTTAGTCAAGAGAAGACTGAGATGATCCTAGCAACCCTAGCTAAAAACTCTGACGTCACTGCACACGTGATACTTGATTGGCCCAAAATCCCTTTAAACCCCATTCCATCTCCCTCTAGACATCAGTTTCTCTGTCTCACTATCTCTTCTCATTAGAATATATTATCCCTATTCTTTGCTGATATACCGAGCGCTCGGGATGTAATTACCGAACTCAACTGTAGTACAGCGTGTGTCGAAAGTGTGGCACTCAATGTGTAACTCGCTGCACTACTTTCCCAATAAAATATACCAAACTGCACGAAAGTTACCAATCGAATGTACAAATTGCACTAGTTTTGCACTGGGGTTCCCATTCGAAAATGCTATTAGTATGAAGAACGTCGTTACTGTCAATGTCGGCAAATAGGTATAAAAATAATAAGAGGTTTAGGTCGGTTTGTTATACAATCAAAATAAAAAAAATAACAAGGAAAAAGGCTGTTTATCTTATCCATGTTATGCAAAAACAAATCAGATAGATAAGAAACGGCACCTTCCATTGCATAAAACTAATAATTTTATAAAAATCAGACAGGCCAAGAGGAAACCAGACATCAGCAGCAGCACAAAACTGAGAGAGTTGCTTCAGTGAATGAACGCAAGAGCAAAATAAAGCAAATCTCGATAAGTACAAGAGTGAAAGTAAAAGTGAGTGATACAAATGTGTGAGGCGTAAACTCGATAAAGAGATATAAGGGCGAGTTCGCATGAGCGCAACAGACAAAAATTCGGAAATGTCAAAATTGCGGCATTAGCTCTCGGCGCAATAGCGACGGATTACCGCCAAATATTCAATTTTTAAAAATGACAAGTCAAACTCCAATCACAACTGAGATTCGCGTTCCGCCGTTTTATTATATTTTATTATTATATATTATATATTTTTTTATTATATATATATTATAGGTACGTTAATTATTAAAACTAAGAAGTGACACTATTGGCAGAAAATGACCGTGACAATCACAGATTAGACACTTGAAATTGCGTACTTTCCGCCGACGGCAGCAGCTTAGAAGTTTAGTCAGCGAACGCTGAAAATTGGCACCTGATTGGCCAATTACAGGATTCGCTGACTAGATTTCACAGCTGCTGCCGTCGGCGGAACGTACGTATTGTTGAGAAGATATAAGCCGCGACGTCTCCGTAATTCGCCATGTATACCAACGTTGCCAAAGTTATGGAATTTGATAGTGAAGTGACAGTTGACGACGTTGGTGGTGTGACAACATAACCTCACCCATTTAAAATACATGTAAAGTAATGACATCTTTGCATTTAATCACATTTTTTTTCAATTATCTTAAATCGAATGAAACTTAAATTTTGCTGGAGGCCTTTGTCGCGCAGGTGTCCCCCCGCTAACGGTAATAATCGTAATCCGTTTAATCGGTGCTGCTGTTGCCGCCGTGTCTGCGGAGGAGATTCGACTACGTGGATGTTCTAAGTCCAACGTATCTTCGTGTGTCGAATCTCTTTTAGCACGCTGCAAGGGGGACCCAACTCTTGGAAAGGATCTATTGTCCCTTAGGTCGCTAATTTAAATAGTATATAATTTAATATTTTTGGGGATACCAGCAAGGTTTTATTGTTTAAGCCAAAACCTGCAAAACGCCATAAAAAAAAACTAATTGAGTACTAATTAATTAAAAAATAAAATCATAAAAGACAATTCTTAGTTTTCTCAGGAATCTGAAATAAAATAGCGGCGGACGTGCACTTTCGCGATAAGCTCAGTGGTCCCCAGAAACGTGTTTGACGGGTACACGATTTCTTACTAAATTGGAAAAACTACAACAAAGAAAACTAAACTAACGACGCAGTGTAGAAGAGAACAGAATTCTGCCAGTAGCTGGGATCCTCGATATTATGGTGAGCAAAACACTACTATAATATACTAAATGATTCAACTTCTACAAATACTTAATCGCCGGTAGTCTCCTGCGTCTGCAACGTATCCGCTGTCTGCAAGAAAATGGCCTATTCAGGAAAAGGGCAGAGGTGGGTTGACACTATATGGCACAACCGAAAAAACACTCCACGAAACTTTTCGTAGGCGAGCAATAGCCGAATTAATTGTTGTGGCACTAATTAAAAATACAAATAATTAGCGCGGATTTCTAAAGCGAGATTCAAAAAAGGGGGAAAAATTACGAATTGGCGATAATCAGAACGGCGGAGACAAGGACTTTTCTCGCTGTAAAATTCGAACTTTTTTGCCTTCCCGGTTAATCGTCGCTTTTTGATCGTAACTCTATTGAGTTCAAAACGCGTCTTTTTCCTTCGAGTGTCGAAGATCTTCTTTTTCTTTCGCCACCCCCTCGGTACTTCGCATCCCCGAAAGGGTACTCTAGAAAAATCAATACCACCCTGACCAGTGGCGATTATATGGCGCTTCGGACAGCGCCTGCATAAATTTAGTAAATGAGCATTTCTGAAAAATGTGCTGGAAAAAGAAAATTGAAAATGTGATCATTGGACAGAAGAAATGATGCTCTTCAATGTGACACCTCACATGACATAGTTTAATTGACAATTAAAGCTTTTTATTGAATATTAATGTTAATTTCCTGGCTCAGTCAATTAAGACATTAATTGCTCGAATTTACAATCAAAGGATCAGAAATTAAAAGCTCTATCTGCTGAGAGAATAAGATTTTAATTTCAATTAACGATATTCGCAAAATCGCCTTAATTACTAAACTATTGTTCGGGTCACGTACAGGTCTGAAATTCTTTCAAGGCCCATAAACCATTAAAAGGGCGCCTTTGCCGGGTAAAGAAGAAGGGCAATTGTAGGGTTTCATGTTTTATGGCCGGAATTCCCAAGAAATTGTGAAAGTGCCTGTCCAACACTAACAAAAGAAATGCTCTTGACGAAAATAAAAATTATTGCAAACATATGTGCATTTAGGGCATCGTGGGGCTGGTTTATTTAGAAAACCGAAAAATAGAAAACAGTTAAAAAATAAGATTAAAGCTTAAAAGCTTCGAAAAAGGGCTTACAGAGTTGCCACGTTTCCACACATGAACTCATATGCAAACAGAGAGGTCAGTTTGCATAACACCTTCTAGAATCATCATTCTTGATAGTGAAGCAAATAAGAATTACCTTTATGCCGAAATAAGTGGTAGGGAGGGCAATATTTTGTGGACTAGACCTACCACCAAGTACTACCAGCCTTTTTATGCCTTAAAACCACTGCAAATTGAGACAATTCCCTGCTCCTGTAAATTGGAAATAGAGGTTCCGCGTTCCCAGTAGATTCTATTGCTATAAAAGCTAAAAAGAAGTAGATTGTTAAAAAGTATAATATGATTAGTTGGCTGGAAGCTGGAATAAGACATTTAAACATTTGTAGGCGTGAATTCTGAGTCATATATGCCTTGAACTTGAAAATCTTGCACCAAATCCAAATAATTCGAGTAATTTTTGTGTCTACAAGGAAGTAATTATAAAAAAAATGATATATGTGGTCAGCAATAGATAATATTTCAACTATAACTGTTTGAAATACTCAAAACGTTTTTTGTGCCTCAAATCTACTTCAAATTTACACAAAGGGGCATGGAAGTAGAGGTTTGGTATTCCCAATAGATTTTAGTGCCATAAAAACTAGAAAGGAGTGGATTGTTAAAAGGTATAATGCGATTACTTGGCTGGAAGATGGAATAAGATATTTAAACCCTTGTAGGCATGAATTCTGAGTCGTATATACTCTAGACTTGGAAATCTTGAAGCAAATCGATGTAAATCAAGCATTTTTGTGTCTACAAGGAAATCATTGTAAAAAAATTTGGTGATTACTGTGGTCAGAAATATAGATAACACTTGAACTGTGCAGTGATAAATTATGGAAATAGTTATTTTCTAGTGCGGAAAGTGATACTTTCCCGCACGCTGTCAATCAATTGGTTGTTGTGACAAAAACTTGGTGTGATTATTGGCGTGACATAATGTTTCAGACATGAACTGGTGACATTGGAAAAAAAAGTACGTATTTTATAGGTATAGTTTGTATAAAAAATCAATAAATGCAAGCATAATAGTGCCTTAAAACAGATAAAAATATTTGATACGGCTGTAAGGCAGATGCACCTATCTAGATAGACAGACTATAAAGTCTAAATGATATTATAAATCAGTCATTTTTTAAATATTTACTTTCCAGCACGCCAAATTTACTTTCACGCACGCTGTGCGGGAAAGTAAAGCTTTCGAAAACAAAATTCGTGCGCGAAAGTGACATAACAAGCACGCTCGTAGAAAATAGCTATTTATGTAACCAGTTACGAAAAGTCCGATTTTGTGTAGCGAATGAATTTGAATGAGATACACAAAAAAGGTTTTTCGTCACGTGTTTCATACAAGATTTTTTCTAATTTTGACTACAAATACCTACTTAGAGAGAGAATTATTATTATTAAACTTCAATATTTACTTTTAAACCACTTTGTATCTACTTAATACCGTAAAACTATAGCAACGGTGTGCCACAGCCGAAACCTGCAACTGGTGGTGACACCAACTTTTCATCACTAGTAACGAAAGATTTTACTTTTCGTAACTAGTTACGAAAAGTAGGACGTTACGTCACTGTCATCAGTATTGAAAAGTGCCAGTTTATATGTCATAATTAGAAAAAATAATTTTTATAGCCTACCAGACCACAACCTTAGTGGTTTGTTAAGATGTGGTATTTAGAATAAATTGTAAAGGTTCCTCCTCAATTTAATGTAAGAATATTGTTACTTTTGAGGTTAACATTGTTTATCAAAGAATTTAAAACAAAACCTGTCTCTTAATGGAACGCACATTTTATTATAACAAACACTTATTCAAAGATTTTCTTCGATACAATCTCACTGATACTGCTAGAATATAAAAACGTATTTTTAAATTATATAAATAAATTAGGTAGTTAAGTGTAAATATGTTTAAAAATATATGCCAGGAATCCCTTTTGCTATCTTATTTTTAATATATCTTTGTCCTTTCATTGTCCGTGTCTGCTGTTCGAGTTACATACTACTTATAAGGAATGGCTTCTGTTTCCTTACATAGCTACTTATTTGTCATTTCCGTACTCTACAACAACAATAAAGTTGTTAAGATATTAAAAACATAACTCCAGTTAAACAATTACAAAAAATAATATGATTGGAACGGTAGGTTAAGCACCAATGAGGGTATTATTCTTTACTTAAGCATCTACTTAGTATTATTGTATCCTCCTTGCCCTTGGTTAAGTTAAGCACTATGAAGACAAACATTGCAAAGTGATCATTATGTGTGGTTAACGTCCTTGTTGCCAATGAATAGGAACAGGTTTACGGGTATAGGACTGAGGATTTCTGGTCGAGCATTCTTTCAAGAAAGACGCCGCTTACAATTATTTCGAGACGGCAGTGCCTATTTTGGTCCATTCCAATTCCTCCATTATGTGTACTGGTGCACTAAACTCTATTGACATAACTATGTTCTCAACATAAAAAAAAGCCCTGAAGAAGATTGTAATATACAATCGAAACGTCGGCAATTTTTTAACGAGAGCTGGTTTTATTCAGTCCTATACCCGTAAACCTGTTCCTATTCATTGCAAAGTAAAAACAAACAAAACTGCGTATTCAGTATTTCTTATTCCCAAAAGGACTGACTGACTGAGGTTTGAAGCGTCTTCTTTTTTTGTCCTTTACCGGTTCCCTATGTCTTATAACCTGCTGCCGAGTGCTGCCTGCTCCTGCCTCATGTTAAGGCAACGGCGGAGGATATAATACTTTTAGGATAGAATTATTGTATCCTCGTTGGGCAACAGCACAGACCAATACCGCCCGCACCATCGGCCTGCCCATATGTTAAATGTCAATTGTGTCAAGTGTCTTTGCTTGTCAGTCTTGTCGGACATCCGTCGCTACCCCAATAAATTTGGCAACGTTGGTATACATGGCGAATTACGGAGACGTTAAGCCGCGTTCAAGCGGAGAACCGGTTATTACCGATAATTACCAAATATAATCAAGCGAAGTGGTTATAATCGGTTAGACAAACATGACGTCTTGACTTGGCCCTTGGTCATGTGATGTTTACGTCATCGTTTGACGTTTAGAACTACAAATTCAACCTACCTTTAAAGCAAGGTTGTAACTACGGTTATAAATGCATATGACAGAAACTTAAAAGGACAAACAAAAATACTTTACTTTTTGATGGTGCTGTTAGTGATGTAAGTAATAAATATTTGTACCAACCAGTAACCAAACATATCAAATATAAACATAAAGAAGAAAAATTATTTTATTGAATTAGAAGATTTGAAAACTCCGAAGGCTCTGTACTAGAATGGTAAATATTCTAGATAAAAAGAAATCTAACACAATCATTCAGTTAATGCATTATAATCCACCCTTGCGCTTGTGTTTTTTTTACTGGTAGAGGAATAAAATTGATATTGATTGCAAGCAGTTTGTTACTGAAGTTGCGGATGAAGTTAAGCAAAGATTTTGACAATAAAAAAGAAACACCAAAATTGAAATAGTCGAAACAGAATTTTGGTCAAAAGATCACAATATTGGGGACGATGATAAAGGATGTCGGCGAAAATTTGCAGCAACGTCATGTTAAAGGGACTGTCATTTGTCAAGCAAAACCACAAACAACCAAGTGCTCAACCAAATCAATTACCGGTTCAGCGCTTGAACACGGTAATAATGGTAAAAACGGCATTGAATTTTAAAATCAGTATCTGTTTTACTATAAAATAATAATTATTTAAAATACAATAAAGTTTTGAAATTTGCAATGACTTGCAAACCAGATGAAGTGGTTGCGTATTGAAAATATTACCTTTGTTTTTATTACTTGAAAATATTTACCACCAATACAAAAACAGAAGGATCCCATTTTGTGTTCGACAAATGGAATTAACTTTGCCACTTTCCACCTTCATGTTTTATTGATCATTCCCCTCTATGAGAGAGGCAAAAACAAATTGAATTAGGAATATTAAACTTCCATGCCTTGGCGTTCTTGGCCCTTTAATCCGCTATGATAGATAGGTATAAGTATGGTAGGAATCTCGACGGTGGAATTTTAATGAAATAAAAAATTGAAACAACCAAAAATGTTTTTTCCTGAAAAAAAGATAGAAAAGAAAAAAATAAAGCCTCTATCACAACAGTAAGGAGTGTACAGTCAACGATAGAATGAGCTGAAACAAAAACAACCTTTTACCCCGTGAAGAAACCCATTAAATAGGGACCTTTTAAGCCCGTTTTTTTACCTCCCATCCCTTTTTGGGAATATGGGAAGAATACGTCTTAAACTGCGGGAACTCGAAACAACAGATAGGTTTATCAACATGAGTTTGCTTTTTTTTTCTTATAGGAAGAAGTTAATTTGGGAGAGCTGATGGTGTGCCTCTGCTTCCTGCCCAAAGCCGGAAGATTGACTATAACCATTATCAAAGGACGTAATTTCAAGGCAATGGATATTACTGGGAAATCAGGTATAGATACCTATAGATTTAGGTTTAAATTAGGCAAATGTATATCTATATAGGAAAGATAATTGAAGCATAAGGTCATTCATTGATTTTTATATTAATTAAGATGTTTAATGGGATGATTAAATGGACCACTGAAGGGGTGTAACTCCGAAAAAATGCACCTACAGGACTTCTATTGGTGGGACGCGAAAGAGGACATCAACAAGAGCAAAAAACAGTTGGATTCACTCCAATCGGTGTACTCAGTCTAAAATTACGGGCTTTCAAATTTGAAAATTGAGACAGACCCCACTTTGGTCAATTTCAAAAAAGTTTCGGGATTTTTTTTTACTGTTTTTAATCGGAATGGCACGTTTACAACCCCCTAAGAACGTTACAAACTCAATTGGAATGAAATTAACCCTTACAGTGATTTTTTTTCTATTTGACTGAAAACTCGATGGTTTGATGATGTGGCAGTGCAAAATGTGTCAGAGCTTCAGACAAAAACATATTTTCATTCCAGATGAAAATTATTAGAACCAAGCCCCAGTAAATATTTAAATTGTAAATGCAAAATTCAAGAATATTGCAAATTATCCTTCCTATCGAGAAATCTGGACGTAGGTCTAGGAACAAGGTTCTAGGAAAGTCTCCTAAAATATGCCTTAATAAAAAAAAATCGTGTTTTTTTTTCTAATTTTCAGATCCTTACGTTAAAGTTTACTTAATATGGAAAGGAAGAAAAATGAAGAAAAAGAAGACTACCGTACGCCACAACACATTATTTCCAGTCTTCAACGAGGCACTGGTATTCGATGTGCCAGAAGAAAATATTGGTGAAATCTGTCTTTTAGTGAAAATTATCGATTATGATAGGTGAGGATTATAACCTGCTGACATTCAGCTTTTTCGAGATGCAACATTTACTTCCTTGAAGGCTTGAAACCAAGTCCCCCAAAAATCCCGGAATATAAAATCTTGAAATCCCAATAATTTTTTTATTATCTGTTTGTCAGGAAATTGATTTATTGATAAATGGTGGGAGTCGCGTACGTAATATTCAAAAAGTGTTTTAGTTTTTGTGACACATTTTTAAAACTAAAGCTTAAAACCTCAAGAAATATCACAAATTTAATAATAAAAAAAAAATATCGAAAAAGTATCGATATTTCATAGCCGATATTTTTACAGTATCGATAATCGACTTTCCCTAGTCTGCTTCAACATTGATTCTTTTAGAATTGGCCAAAATGAAATAATGGGCTGCTTCACCATTGGACCAGGTGACCCGGGCAAAGGACGCGATCACTGGTTAGAAATGCTGGAGAACCCCCGCAAACCCATTGCCCAGTGGTACCCTCTCTTAGAGACGGTGCCAATAGACCTTCATGACCAGAAAGAAGCTCCTATGCTACTAAAATGTCTACGGAACAGGTAGTTTTATTACAGTTATATCTTAATCTATTCTATATTAGTTTTTTGTTCTATAACTTAGGTGAGATACAATTACATAACAGAACCAGGAAAACGGATGGTTACATTGCTGGTGCTAAAAATTACGTCGATAATTGGTGTTTTTTGGGAAAAGAAATTGGGCAGATAGAAAAAAAAGAAGAGAGATCTATATTCTAAATCATAAAGAAAATTGAATAAAAATTCTAACGTTGAAACGACACATATATTATTGTTATAAGTAGTTGAAAAGTTATTTTCTTAAATTTAACAAAATAAAGTGATGAACTACTGAAGTGTGATTGAAACTGTAATTTTAATGTTCTGTACCTATTACCTACATGTGTTTTTATTATTTAAATTATAATAGCAACGTTCGGAACATAAGAAAACAAGGCTAGTTCAGTAGGAAACGTCATCTAGTTGGCTAAGATTTTTTGATACAAAAGAAAAGAGTTACTCATATAAAGACGTTGTAACTTGACCCGCCATCTACTATTTGTCACTGTCACTTGTTGAGATTTGTCACTTACTTATTGACCATTCCAAAACTGAACTCTTTCAGAGGGGCACACAAACAGTGTGGTTCTATACCTAATTTTCTCTGTTTAGGTATATAAGGAAATGCTGAATATAAGAATAGACAATTCAATATCGTTTGTTCTTTTAGGATATGGTATGTCTTCAATAAAATAATATTTTTTTTAAGTAGAACTTGTAGCTTGGGACAACAGTAATACTTGACTGGAGCTTCTACTGGTAATCATTCGTCCTTACGGCGTAACGACACTTTCTCGGCCCCTTTCACCAATCCCCCAAAACGACCTTTATTGTGAGCCCCCAAAATCGCACTCTCTTCGTGAATCCCCAAAGCAAGACCTCCTCGTGAGTCTCCAAGACCAACTCCTTTCGCGAGTCCCCCAAACAACTCCTTTTTCCACTCTTAAACAGTGGGCTGATACATGATGGGTTCGTCCTTCCGGCGTAATGTCGACCTCTCACCATCCCGAACGCGGCTTTCCGCACGACTCCTCGTGAGTTCCCCTAAAACCGGACTATATTCGTGAGCCTTAATTTTTAAATTTGGGTCAACTATTGCTTGCTTACTATTATTAAACTAGTCATCGGCCGATCATTTCTTAGAATACTGCAATTTTTATGTCATTTCGCCTTGGGGGGGCTAACAGCTGATTATGACAAACAGAGTGCAGACAAACGGTGTAGTCAGACATACAGAATTTTCTGTGTTTATACAAGAATCATGACAATTCAAATGTTGTTTCTATAACATATTTTTCTGTTCTTCGCATTTATTTAACAATATTTTACCCTTATATAATTTATAACCACAGGTATATAAAGTATAAAAAAAATACTAAGAATGGCAACACCGTGCTACCAGTGCATTAATGTTAATCATTTTCGTTTTACATCGGTTTTGGTTTTGGTTGACATAAAACGAGCAGTGTTGATATAATCTAATTATAAACCAATCTGATTGGTTGAATATATCAGCTGGTCTGCCATTTGTATGAAAACCAGAATCGGTCTGAAACAAAAACGACTCATATTATATTGCCTTCCAGCGCTTATTCTATAGGAAAGAGTGAAAGTGAAAGTGAGAATTGCTGGCCAATGGAATTCATCAACAGAATTTTTTGACCAATCAAGATTGTCAAAATTCTCACTTTCACTCTTTCCTATAGAATAAGGGCGCTGGTGGAGCATATGTCAAATGACGTAATAAATACTAATATGACGTATAAAACTAAAAGAAAATAATATCACGACATGCTTCAAAATGTCAAATAAATTTCATAGGCTGCTAGATGACGGATTTTAATGAACACTGGGTATGATAACTAATCCTTTTATTCCAATCTCATTTTTTTAAACCCATCTGGCGGATAATGTGTGTACTGTGTACATCATCACCTGTATAAAGTAGTAAATAAAGGTGTTTATTAAAAACACACATGTGATTTGAAACTAATATATTTAAAGTATTTTGGATAGGAACAGGAACTACTGATTCCTCGGAACTCTAGGATTTTTTTTTACATGTGTTATGGTCGATGGTTGTTAAATATAACTCAAAGTGGTTGTGGTTTATTAAATTGTGGTACTTAAAATAAGAGTAGCGTATGGTAATAAGACAAATAAGTCGTTTGTTGCATTTAAAAAATTAAAGCTAACCTTTGTATAATTTTTTTAACACTGTGTCTATGTAAAAAAACATATTTATATAAATTATTTATAATAAACAAATGCCAAAATTTACTTATAAATTCAAACCATCTGTAGGAAGATATTTATAGTATTATAATTAAATTGAAAACTAGATGTGTAGTTTATAACAATTATTTAATATTTTATCTAGGTAAAATCAAATATTTTTTAAGCTGATGTACGAAACATGGGTGCAGTTTTATTTATAATGTTAATAAAGTTTACTATTAGCATTTGTATTTCCATATTCTCATTGAGCATATGCCAGCGGCAAGTGACGTCACAGATCCTCGTTTTTTTTTTCAGATGGCTGCAAACATCCTATACTTAATAGTCATTTGTCCTAAAAACGGGCAAGTGCCACTGAACGAAGCCTTGCCAGATAGGAAGGTGATAAAATTAGGAAAATAAAACTTATTTTATTCCAAAACGAGTGGTGGTGCTGAAATACGGTTCAATCGCAGAACACCTGAGTTGATTTTCTAGTAATACTATTTTCTATGGTCACTTGCATGTCAATTTTTGACATTTTTCTCATAGAAGTTTCTTGCTTACGGATCAATCAGACAATTATTATGTTAATTTCACAATAAATTTCAAGTGAACAATCATAATATCTACCAATTAACACCTTCATTTAATGGATAATTATTTCTTTTATAGCAAAGTGTCATCCTGTAAGCCTAATGCGCTGCTTTTATTCAAGGTAAGCTGGGAAAATACATTATTTTTTTGCCATCTATATGTATACTTAATTAATTTTTATATTTTATTTTAATAAAAGCTTTTATAGTAATTTAGAAAAAGAGAAAAGCAAGAAATATAAGCCGGTAAAATATTATTTGATATTGTTCTTTATCATTAATCTTTTATGATAGTTTTCTTGACCTACAAGCTGCAACACGAGTGCTATATGTCAATTGGTCATTCCAGAATTACGTCATTTGACATGATGCCCCCAAGGCAAAATCGCGACCAACTTATTTAAATATATCAGACGAACTTTAAAACTTGATCTTAATCATTACGTTTGGTTTGAGATATATTTATAGTAGGTATGTTCCTAAATTGCCTCTTTCAGTAGGCAAAAGATCCAAGACAGAATTTATAGTTTTATAGGTGAAAAACTGAAGAAAATCCTACATCAAAACGAATAGGGCGAATTCCAAAATTCACCGTATCATCTAGCGGTTAAGCTGGTCATGTGATGGCGATCTAACGATTTAATGGATTAAGCAGGTGACTGATCTACCCAGTAAATGATCTGGTGATTTTTGGAATTCGCCCATAGCTCTTAATAATTAATTAGCTGGCTGCGGTGTTGCCGTTCTTGCTATCTTTTTATATTTAATTTATTTACGTATGATTTTAAGAGTGTCGCACTTCCGTTCAAAAAACGGCACCATTTTTAGATAAATAACGGCACTTGTTGGCTCTGTCTAGATCTTTTAGGTCATATTGGGTGACAGACATCCGCGTTTCCTTATCCTTCCATTTACCAGTTATCCAATAGAACATAGAACATACAAATAACAAATATGCACGCGTTTTACTAAAATAACATACAATTAGTAACAGTGCAACACTAGTGCTGCCCGTTTTTACCAAAAAGAAAAAGCTATAAGCTACAATAAACTAATGGGTTTCGTGCGGCACGTGACTACATTGGTTAAAAATAAAAAAATATATTGTATTTGTGTGCTTCTGCATCAACATAACTAAATTTAAAGCTTGGATCCCCCTTAGTAAAAAGGCCTTAGTAGGATTTAAAATTAATGCAAAACAATCAATTTTATGGCAAACATTATATAAATTAAAGTGAGGTTATATTTACTAAAATTCTGGCAAAATGACGTCATGTACACGAAACCCATTGTGTTTTTCATTGGCTAGACTAGTGTGCACTGAATTGATGAAAATCTGTCTTTCTATTTTGATTGAATTGACAGAGGATAGACATACTCTCAGTGCGCACTAATCACTAATGCAGCCAGTGAAACATGCTATAAACCAAAACGTCAATCAAACCAATCCAAACAACGACTTTCTTGGTTCTTGGGCAATGTCAAAAACAGCTGTTTTTGGTTTGCGTCATCCTGGTAAATTGTGTACGTTATCAGAAAGGTCCGTTTGTCGATTGTGTATTCTCAAATTTCCTGGAAACTATGTGAGGAATCTCCAAAAAATCGTTTCGACGTAGTGAACAAGCCCTCTGAAACAATGAAAAAGCATTATCCCAACACGAAATACCACAAATTGTCATCGTATCCATACAAAGATGTGCCCCATTTAACTATTCATCGGAATTCGGTATGTATAATGTACAATCTTTTTGTCCTCCTAGAGTGTAACATGTTTTTAGTGAACATTTTAGAAACCTTTTAATGTCATCATCCTTTAAAAGTTCTTTTAATTATTATCTCTCTCTTTAATGAAACTGGTTATTCACAGGTGACTCCTGTAAAGAGACAAAAGGAAATCAATAACATTTAAGTTGCAAGTTTCAATTGGTTTCATAAAATCAATCTTGTTGGTTGGCAGCTAATTAATCTCCTATTAAAATTCAATGTTATGAATAAATCAGAATATTATTAGTTTTGATGTATATGAACAGAAATAGCCTCCGTAATAGCAGATCCACTGATATGATGCCTGCATGTGGTTCCATTCTTGATCTTTCCATTCTTTCCAGTCTACACATCAGTATATGTGCCTACTATGGTGAATGCTGAATGCTGATACTTCACCTGCTGAAGTCAAGATGTGGAAATGTGTGTCAATACCTAGTTGATGGGTTGCCAAACATCATTTTTTGTATAATGATGAGTGTGTTAATGATTACTACATTGAACACTCTAGTAGAGTAAAAAGCAAATTATCTATGCTTGCTTTTACATGATCCTGCACTTTTAAAGGAAACACAATTTATAATTTTCATTAAATTATTATCTATGTGAATACTAATTGATAATCTTATTAATATTCAAATCAAATTACTTAAAAGCTGTGAGGTAGTATCAAATACAACAAGAGAGGTTACTAAATACTATGAAAATAAAATTCAAAATACGAATTAGTTATAATATTTCATTACATCATAGAATAAGTGTTCAAGATGTTTATAACTCTACATGCACAGGTGGTTGTGATATTTTTTTTCCATCAAATTGACACCCCTAAATCTTTAGCCACCCCACTTCATTAAGCTGGACCCATAACTGTCTCCATAACATGGTGGAAAATAAAAATCAAATAAAACAATCTAATATCAACAATTTTCAAAGAACCTGTTTACTTATGAAATTAGCTTAACATCAGTGTCAAACGGGCCACCAGCAGTCACCTTTTAAAAACCAGACATTGCCTAGTTTTTTGCTGTTTTTGAATCTATGTGTTCTATCTATATAAATTCTACCAAATTGGGGATCTACCATAAAGTATTCTCTTCTGTTTTGCAACCCAAAAAGAACATGTTTTGAGAATTACCTACTATAAATAGTGGTATGTAATTCTCGAGTGTTCATACTGATCACATCATTATTGTGTGGTATGACAAGTAAATAGTGTCTGACCTGCAAGAAATTTAGCTTCTAATGATCTAGGACAAAGATGGAACTGATTTCTCGGACATAAACTGGTAGCCACACAAGAGATACAATTTTCAAGAAATCATTTGTTGCTAGTCTGTACCACTGCCAGCAATGTATGCCTTTTAAGTCAGGTTTTGTGTGGATCTGAGTGTTGTGGAGGATGAAGGTGTGTAGTGATTTCAACCAGCATCACAGTTTTTTTGACCTTTTGACAGCCTCTCTCTTTCAAACTACAATAATAATAATAATAATAATATGTTGTAAACAGTGCAACTACAAGGGAGTTCCTAGTCATGTGACTTGCTAGATCTATGCATTTAAGGTGAGACACTATCGCTATTGCCATTTTCGAGAAAATTAGGATTTTGCAGTTTTAGTTAATAATTAGAGTGCCTCAAGCTTGGAGATTGAAAAGAAAGACGAAAATAAGCTGAGTTTATTCTTTAGAATCAATTTGCAGAATCCAAACCCAACCTAATCATGCCGCACATTGGGCTTCTGCATATTAGGTCATAAGTCTTAGTTATGACTGTGCAAATTTTGGTTACCCTTACCAAACAGAATATTCTTGGTAAAAAGAGTTCCTTTTATGTATGGTATAGTAAGAAGATGAGATTGGTCCTCTCTGTTTTGCTTTTTATATTCCATAAAAGCCCTCAAGATAGTCTTTTCCGTAAAACCATTTTGCATCAAATCCTGTTTAATATTCTGAAGTTCCAAATTTATGGATTTGTTGCTGCATATTGTTACCGCGCCTATATAAAGTTTAAATTATTCCTATTTTTGTTGATGCATGATGCTTTAAAAGGAAGTTCAGGTAGTGTGCGTGTGCGTGCGCTTATGGTAGGGGAGAGTGTAACTTGGGACGATTTTTGATTTTTATTTTTTTTTCATAACGTTTTTTAAAATGCTATAATTTCTATAAAACGAATATACTTGTTGTTGCAAATTGTCCCAATGCGGGTCTTGTACCTTGGAACAGATTTAAACTTGGATTTAAATGTACCTTGGGACATGGTTATTACTTTAACGTTGAGATAAAGAATACACAACAAGAAAAAACTCACTGCATTATTATTACTACAACTACCAACTTAAGTACATGAAGTCAACTGGAAAAGAACTGTTCCATTCGCTTTTCCGAAACACAAACCACAGTTGGTTTCGGTAATTTTCTTAAAATGTCCGATTCACTTATTTCATATAATTCTTGTTTTTTAGCAAAGTTATTACCGTTCATTACTTTTTTAAGATAAATCACCTCAAAACATCTATCTTCTAAAAAATTCTTGTTTTCCGCTTTGTAATGACGTATCGACTTCTTCCCCGTCAGTTCTATTAATACAAAGTCCCCTTCCAATATTGTGGCATTTTCCATATGCCTTTCCTGCTCTATTTCCATGCTTTCTTCTTCAACCAGTTTTCGTAAATAGTCGTGTTCACCACTAGTGGAATCATGCAGAGGTACTTCGATATCTTCGTCGTCGGAACTATCTTGAAAAACTTTCTCGGAAAGAGGTCCGAGTGCAGACGTTAGGGCTCCACAAAGTGCGTCATGGAGGGATTTTCTTGAGTTTTGTCAAATAACTCGTATCGAATATGGTTTCGTAATGAATATTTCTTATCAAATGTGAAAACATGAACTCAATTAGAAGTCAGATTTTCGAATTATGCCAATTTAAAATTGCTCGAAAATCCGTCTCGGAAAGAGGTCCGAGTGCGGACGGTAGGGCTCCACAAAGTGCTTCATGGAGGGATGTTCTTGGGTTTTGTCAAATAACTCTTGTCGAATATGGATTTGTAATGAATATTCCTTATCAAATGTGAAAACATGAACTCAATTAGAAGTCAGATTTTCGAATTATGCCAATTTAAAATTGCTCGAAAATCCGTCTCGGAAAGAGGTCCGTGTGCGGACGTTAGGGTTCCACAAAGTGCTTCATGGAGGGATTTTCTTGAGTTTTGTCAAATAACTCGTGTCAAATATGGATTTGTAATGAGTATTTCTTATCAAATGTGAAAACATGAACTCAATTAGAAGTCAGATTTTCGAATTATGCCAATTTAAAATTGCTCGAAAATCCGTCTTGGAAAGAGGTCCGAGTGCGGACGTTAGGGCTCCACAAAGTGCTTCATGGAGGGATTTTCTTGAGTTTTGTCAAATAACTCGTGTCAAATATGGATTTGTAATGAGTATTTCTTATCAAATGTGAAAACATGAACTCAATTAGAAGTCAGATTTTCGAATTATGCCAATTTAAAATTGCTCAAAAATCCGACTAGGAAAGAGGTCCGAGTGCGGACGTTAGGGCTCCACAAAGTGCTTCAAGGAGGGATTTTCTTGAGTTTTGTCAAATAACTCGTGTCAAATATGGATTCGTAATGAGTATTTCTTATCAAATGTAAAAACATGAACTCCATTAGAAGTCAGATTTTCGAATTATGCCAATTTAAAATTGCTCGAAAATCCGTCTCGGAAAGAGGTCCGAGTGCGGACATTAGGGCTCCACAAAGTGCTTCATGGAGGGATTTTCTTGAGGTTGGTCAAATAACTCATGTCGAATATGGATTTGTAATGAATATTTCTTATCAAATATGAAAACATGAACTCAATTAGAAGTCAGATTTTCGAATTATGCCAATTTAAAATTGCTCGAAAATCCGTCTCGGAAAGAGGTCCGAGTGCGGACATTAGGGCTCCACAAAGTGCTTCATGGAGGGATTTTCTTGAGTTTTGTCAAATAACTCGTGTCAAATATGGATTCGTAATGAGTATTTCTTACCAAATGTGAAAATATGAACTCCATTAGAAGTCAGATTTTCGAATTATGCCAATTTAAAATTGCTCGAAAATCCGTCTCGGAAAGAGGTCCGAGTGCGGACGGTAAGGCTCCACAAAGTGCTTCATGGAGGGATGTTCTTGAGTTTTGTCAAATAACTCTTGTCAAATACGGATTCGTAATGAATATTTCTTATCAAATGTGAAAACATGAACTCAATTAGAAGTCAGATTTTCGAATTATGCCAATTTAAATTTGCTTGAAAATCCGTCTCAGAGAGAGGTCCGAGTGCGGACGTTAGGGCTCCACAAAGTGCTTCATGGAGGGATTTTCTTGAGTTTTGTCAAATAACTCGTGTCAAATATGGATTCGTAATGAATATTTCTTATCAAATGTGAAAACATGAACTCAATTAGAAGTCAGATTTTCGAATTATGCCAATTTAAAATTGCTCGAAAATCCGTCTTGGAAAGAGATCCGAGTGCGGACGGTAGGGCTCCACAAAGTGCTTCATGGAGGGATGTTCTTGAGTTTTGTCAAATAACTCTTGTCAAATACGGATTCGTAATGAATATTTCTTATCAAATGTGAAAACATGAACTCAATTAGTAGTCTGATTTTCGAATTATGCCAATTTAAAATTGCTCGAAAATCCGTCTAGGAAAGAGGTCCGAGTGCGGACGTTAGGTCTCAGAGAGAGGTCCGAGTGCGGACGTTAGGGCTCCACAAAGTGCTTCATGGAGGGATTTTCTTGAGTTTTGTCAAATAGCTCGTGTCAAATATGGATTCGTAATGAATATTTCTTATCAAATGTGAAAACATGAACTCAATTAGAAGTCAGATTTTCGAATTATGCCAATTTAAATTTGCTTGAAAATCCGTCTCAGAGAGAGGTCCGAGTGCGGACGTTAGGGCTCCACAAAGTGCTTCATGGAGGGATTTTCTTGAGTTTTGTCAAATAACTCGTGTCAAATATGGATTCGTAATGAATATTTCTTATCAAATGTGAAAACATGAACTCAATTAGAAGGCAGACTTTCGAATTATGCCAATTTAAAATTGCTCGAAAATCCGTCTAGGAAAGAGGTCCGAGTGCGGACGTTAGGGCTCCACAAAGTGCTTCATGGAGGGATTTTCTTGAGTTTTGTCAAATAACTCGTGTCAAATATGGATTCGTAATGAGTATTTCTTACCAAATGTGAAAATATGAACTCCATTAGAAGTCAGATTTTCGAATTATGCCAATTTAAAATTGCTCGAAAATTCGTCTTGGAAAGAGGTTCGAGTGCGGACGGTAGGGCTCCACAAAGTGCTTCATGGAGGGATGTTCTTGAGTTTTGTCAAATAACTCTTGTCAAATACGGATTCGTAATGAATATTTCTTATCAAATGTGAAAACATGAACTCAATTAGAAGTCAGATTTTCGAATTATGCCAATTTAAATTTGCTCGAAAATCCGTCTTGGAAAGAGGTCCGAGTGCGGACAGTAGGGCTCCACAAAGTGCTTCATGGAGGGATGTTCTTGAGTTTTGTCAAATAACTCTTGTCAAATACGGATTCGTAATGAATATTTCTTATCAAATGTGAAAACATGAACTCAATTAGAAGTCAGATTTTCGAATTATGCCAATTTAAAATTGCTCGAAAATCCGTCTCGGAAAGAGGTCCGAGTGCGGACGTTAGGGCTCCACAAAGTGCTTCATGGAGGGATTTTCTTGAGTTTTGTCAAATAACTCGTGTCGACTATGGATTTGTAATGAATATTTCTTATCAAATGTGAAAAGATGAACTCAATGAGAAGTCAGATTTTCGAATTATGCCAATTTAAAATTTCTCGAAAATCCGTCTCGGAAAGAGGTCAGAGTGCGGACGGTAGGGCTCCACAAAGTGCTTCATGGAGGGATGTTCTTGAGTTTTGTCAAATAACTCTTGTCAAATACGGATTCGTAATGAATATTTCTTATCAAATGTGAAGACATGAACTTAATTAGAAGTAGAATTATGCCAATTTAAAATTGCTCAAAAATCCGTCTCGGAAAGAGGTCCGAGTGCGGACGTTAGGGCTCCACAATGTGCTTCATGGATGGATTTTCTTGAGTTTTGTCAAATAACTCGTGTCAAATATAGATTTGTAATGAGTATTTCTTACCAAATGTGAAAATCTGAACTCCATTAGAAGTCAGATTTTCGAATTATGACAATTTAAAATTGCTCGAAAATCCGTCTCGGAAAGAGTTCCGAGTGCGGACGTTAGGGCTTATGGTCACTTCTTGAACTTTGGTTTTAATCTTTTTGCTAGTTTAATCTTCAAAAACGCTTCTTCCAGCTCATTTTTTTCAGGAGTTTCTGTCAATATTCTGGATTTTCCTTTTTTTCTTACTCCTTGAGTCTTTCTGGGTACAGGCTTTGGATAAAGCCTTATCATTTCAGGAGTTACATAATTTTTCGGCCTTGACGACTCGTAAGGGCAATGCGATAGTCCAGGTTGTTCAAAACTTCTGTGTAACTTTGGTTTCAATGTTAGGCTCATCTTCACCAAATATTTCAGAGCCGAGAGAGATTTTTTCAGAGAGAGTTCAGAGGAGAAATGCCTGTTACAGAAAATTCCTTTGTAATGTTTTGTTGGGTGAATGCTTTTGGATAAGCTTTTCCGACAATTTTGACAACTTGGTACAGACTAATGGGTTTTCCAGGGTTTTGAACCATCCAGTTACTAGTAGCTTCATTGCAATATATTTTATAAGGACTAAAGACCGTTCTGTCTAAAAGTTGCAGCTTGTGTGGAGATGTGTGGGGTGGAAAAGTTAGTAGCACAATACCATTGCACTTTGCGAGGTTAATAGCGGGAATAGACATATGACTTTCGTGATTATCAAATACTAATAAAACTGTTTCCTTTGGATGGCTTCACATGATCGATAAAATGTAACCAATGAATTCTTCTTCGTTGGACCAACCTGTGGATTGGCGTCTCATATAGCGCCTGGTGGAGCTCCGTTCAGCATGTGGTCTTTAAAATGAACTCTGGGAAAAATTAGCATTGGTCGTACGTGATTACCTACAGCACTTATATCGGCATTCTGAAGTCAAGCCATATAAATTAACAAATATGTATATCAACCAAAAGATTAAAATAATATAAACGAATTTATAGAGTAATTTGTAAAAAAAATTAGGATGCGTGTACCTTGGGACTGTCCAAAGGTAAGTGCAACTTCTTGTCCCAAACATATTTCAGATTTGTTCAGGTTTGTTCATATTTCAGTTTTGTATATTAACAAAAAACAACAAGATACCAAGTTATACACTCACACAATTCAGTTCTTCAATAAGACGTGTACCCTTTCGCATCAGCGATGCAACTGAGTTATGCAACTACCTCCACACGTTTATGAATTTATGTGAACATTATTGCCCTACGACAATAGACGGAGCCATAACGCATTTTGTCCCAAGGTACAACAGGCTCCCCTAAACAGAAGTTCTTATATGTCCTTCAGATTTACTCACCAGTACATCCAGAAATGGCAGGCAGTAGTTTGTTTTCAGTTTCCCTTGTTAATTTTATAGTTGGTCTTATACTATTTAAGTGATTCAGGAACTCTTGCAACTGCCTGTCATTTGCATCCCACACAATAAAGGTGTCATCGATATACCGGAGCCAGACTTTGGGTTTATGTGTAGCTTTTTCAATGGCGTGTGTTTCAAACCACTCCAGGTAAATATTTGCGATAACCTGTGATAGTGATGAAGTCCATCCTCCTGCTCAAAAAACTGATCTTTAATCTGAAAGTATGAGCCTTTGAGGTAGCAGCGCAATTTGCTGCGCTTCAAAGATGCATCCGCCCTCAGTCTGACCGCGACGATATGCAACGACTCCTCCAACGGCACATGGTTGGTGTAAAGGCTTTCTACATCGAAACTCACAAATGTGTCCCTATCACCCAATCCTAAGTCCTTAACTAACAAGGTGTTCAGAATTTTGTACAAAAGAGGTTGTCTTTCCAACCGAAGGTTGGATGATTTGAAGGAGAAATCTACTTAGAGAACTTGTTGGCGATTCTCTAGAGCTTGTGATTGGCCTTAGGGGCATAGTTGTTTTGTGAATTTGAGGTAACCCATAGGGATGTGGTGGTTTACTATGGTATTGAGTGAGTGACCTCTTAGTACCTTCAGGAATGTGACGTTCATATTTTTTTAGGGCTCTGTAGATTTGTCCTTCAACTCTTTTAGTCGAGTCATTAGGTATTATTTCATATTTACTTTTCGCCAGAATCTCCTGTATCTTTTTCTCAGACTATGTGGCATCCATGACGACGGTCGCATTTCCTTTGTCAGCTGGAAGGATCTTGATTGATTTGTCCCTCTGTAGTTTCCTCATGGCTAACTCCTCTTCTTTTGTGATATTTCTCTGTGGGTGTTGTGATTTGTTCAATAGTGTTCTGACTTTCCACTTGAGTTCATCTCTCTCTCTCTCTCTCTCTCTCTCTCTCTCTCTCTCTCTCTCTCTGGCCCCTGGAGTTTCATTGATTCTACAGCACTTATTATGCAAGCACTGGAGTTGACTTTAGAGCAATTGCAAAGTTCAATCCTTTGTTCAGCAATTTCACATTCAGTAGAACTCAACATAGTCGATGATATGTTGACTATTGTCCTCTGGTCTTGCTGGTGGTGGTCGATTGTTGTGTCCTTTCTTTGAAGCTTCATAAGTTTCTCATTGTGTGTAACGGTGGCGACGATCCGGCCAATAGGAATGGTAGGCGCGGTTAGCTGTGTTAGTACACAAGCAAGTAGCCTCGAGCTTCATGCTCAGTTTCACTTGAAAAGGAGCAGGGATTCCATTGCTCGAAACGTCGTGTAAAAAACTCAATAAAGTCAAAGGAAGTCCAAGATGTTTCGCTTAATAGTATATCAATGTCTACCATCTAAAAAAAAAAACATGAAACATGATCAAGATCAAGTTTTAAGATACGTCTGATTTTAATAAGGTTGGTCAGCCATATTGCGTTAAGGGGCAGTTGTCGAAAGTCTAGAATGGTCAATCGACTTTTATTATTTCATTCTTTTCTTTTGTAATGTTACAGTCAATTAGATGACGTTTTCAAACGAAGTACCTTTTCAAAAACCCTTTAAATTTTTTTTTCTACAAACGTCAAATAATGACGCATTTTACGCTTTCATTAGACAAACGAAAACCTAACCATTTTTGAGGATCAGAATGTGAGTTTACTTTTCCGCGCGTTGCCCAGGACAGCAAGCGAAAAAGATTTTATCGCTTGCTGTCAACAGCAACTACCACCACTCAACCAATTATTTAAAACGTCATTGTCACTTTGATTTAAATTTTCAGATTGTGACTTCAGTTATGCTCAGTTGTGATTCACATTATTTGAAATTGATCGTTTGCAGAAAAAACGTTGTATGCATTACGAGCAAAAAGCAACTTTTTTGCTCTCGAGTGATTGCCGCTCTCCGCTTCGCGTCGAGCGGCAAAGTTCACTCTCCGAGCAAAAAAGTTGTACTTTTCGCTCTTAATACATAAATAACAATTATAGAGGTTTTAGAGACTTTAGGCTATTTGGTAATCTGCTGTATAAGGAAGCACAAAGGCAATAAGAGCTTTTTTGGTACAGAACTATTGAACAAGATGGAATGTAAATATTTGCGCTTTGCATAGTTTATATTGTGATCATAAATATGCAACATAGAAACCAAGGAATTTGAAGAATAAATTCAATACTCCATGTTCATTAGAAAAGGTCATCTAGAAGGCTATGAATTTTTTACAGAAAAGGATGACCTGATCAAAGTAAATCAACTTTTGTTCTTTCATCCTTTTCTTTTGACATTTCAAACCCTAGTAGACTATGTTTTCAAATACTAAGATAGGTGAGAGTTAATAAATGAACTGGAAATGTAACTTTCCAACCAGCTGTTTGTTCACTTTAGGTCTGTTGATATTAGGTGTCTCTTCGCTAGAGAGTCAGCAATAGCAAGTATACAAGCAGTATTTTTTGGGAATTATCAAAATGTCACATTACCATTTTATTTTGCCTCACAGCTGTTTGTTCTTTAGTAATTCACAATTTCGTTACCATTTTTTATTGTTTTTTGTGATTTTTGCATTAAATAATATGTGAAATTTTAACATAAAAATGGTAAATTTACCGATCTTTTTTAAATCGCGGGGATTCAATCAATATAGTTTTCGTGTATACATCCTGCACCGCGTCTTGTCCATTATGAAATTGTACCTAACAGCTGGAACTCTTCAGTTAGCGAACTAACAATAGTCTCAAGTTAACATCTCAAATCGACGTTCCTCAAACTTAACACAATATTAACTGGATGCTTAGAAGTGCCCACAATAAAAACAAGAACTTGAATACTTAATACACTATACCCAAAAAAAGGAATTATTTTCAATTGTCCCCGTAATTATTTCCTGTTTGTTTTAATCTGCTTTCTTCGTTTTCCTGTTTCGTATTTTTCGAAAAGTTTAGCAATAATTAATATTTTATCATCGGTCGGAGTTTTTATTTGTTTCTGCAACAATGCTTCATGTACAGGTGAACCGTAAAAAATTAATTTAAAATAATTATAATGCACCGCTTTTTTTCCACGTTTCCACCAAATTGAATATTATTTTCGTTTGATCGATCTCGAGGTGAAATTTTAACATAAAAAATGGAAATTCTTGTTTCTAGAATCTGTTATTGACGATTGCACTTTCAGAACCTGCTGACTTTTACACGTACGCAACTATTATTATCAATACGTGCACACTGTTGGCTTTTGAGAAGTGTCAACTTTTCACACGGGCCCTCAGGACAAACAAACCCGTGTGTAATAAGTGAGTTTACGCAAAACCCTGCAACATCCAGCTACTGTGAGTTATTGCCCCATTGTTTCTGGATTAGCTTTAGTTTTTATTCATTCAGAGGATTACTCAAACGAATTTTATTTTATGGCAATACCGCTAGTAATGTGGCTGTTTACTGCCTCTCTGTATGATACAGCGGCCTTTTCGTCACCAGTTTGATGGGCCTATTATAACTCACTTAGCCTCGCGAAATGGACCAATCCTAAACGTTCCTTACTGACGTGGTGCCCCAAGGCTCCCACGACGGAAGGCCGCTCCATTATCCCATTAAGAAAATTGGATCACAAATTAATTGATGATCGTCGTCAATTTTGTCTTTATAATATGTGCGTGTACAGGGTGTACACTTCTAAAACAATTACTTACTGTGTTTATCCCCGCCTTACCTAACTGAGAAGAATCGCTGTACAGATTTTCCCTGTGTTTGTCTATCCAAATCCATCATCATAAACCCAGCAGTTTAAAGTCAACAGTAGTAGCGAGATAAAAATAAGTACTGCTGATACTTAAGCGCAAAATTGAGCGGTACTGCCAGTACTGCCACCAACAGTACTACTTAGTCTCCGTAGATTCGCGGATTGCACTATAGCACCGATTTTTCAGTTCGGCCGACGATACGTTAGCAACAAAAAAGTGTTGAATGGTCATTCAGGTCAACTGTGAGTTTTAAGTTTTTTTAATTTGGAGAATCATTGCAACATGTGTGGCAAAATGTGCTGGCCTTTCAAGAAAAAGGAGAAACAGGTATGTATACCGAATGTTTAGCATCCTCTGGTGAATACCTTTGTGGATTGTAAACTACCAAGGCGTCATTTAAAAAAGTTCCAACGTTTCGATTTTGTGTTAAGTTTCATTAAGACTCTTTGAAGACGAGGATGCGCTGTTCCATTAGAGATTCATCAAGTCAAGTAGCTTGATATTTTTGAGATATACTTGTACGTGTACTTCACTTGCCTTAATTTTTTTATAATAGAGCTTGACTTGATGTCAAGTATTTTCAAACTACTTGATCGACAATTCGTTAATGAACAAGACGAACTCAAACATGGTTATGAAGTGTCCTATCAGTGTATTTGACTAGTGCCTTACGAACTAAACCCCTAAGTTTTTTCATAATTGGATTGAAGAAATACCTAATTGTAAAAACTACAGGCACATCATTTAAAGAGTCTCGCTCAATTTGCTCCTTTGTTATTTTGAATAAAAAAAAGGTTTCTACTACGGCCACAAGAGGACGCCAAATCTAAATTTCGAAAGTTTTTAAAGTTTGATTTGAAATCAAGTTGTCAACTTCAGTAACAAGACAAGAAAACATCAGTGAAGAGAAGACATGTCCTGAGTTCTTGAGTCATTTTTAAACGATTTTTATTAAATTTGCATTTTTTAAAGTTTTAATTAATTTTTAATGATTTTATCTTTAATTCTTACCGCATTTTCTCCAAAAGCTTTTTGTTAGACGCTTTGAGTCGATTTTGGTCCCCACCCTAACTTGAATTTCTCCACAAACTCCAAATTTTAATTTTTGAACGTTTTGAATCTTAAACCGATTTGGCCTTTATATAATCCTTATCTAGTTAATTTAGGTTAGTTGCTTTCAGCTCTTTTGATAAAGCCAAAAATTACAGTGAAATATCTCGTAAGAAAAAAGTTTTCGAAACCATTTTTAAGTAATAATGAGAGGGATAGAGAGAGACTTATGGAGAAGACAGCGTTTAAAAGAGAGATGCATAGATCTTCTTTTTTGCATTAGTGGGAAAGGCGGGCCAATAAGGGCCCACCTTGTACACTCTCGTATTTTCGAGAACGGAGGCGACTGTTTCCGGTTCTCGTTTAGTCTAGATGGGTTTCCGGGGTCGCATTCGGTGCTCGGCGTTGCCGGTTCGGTCCGAATCTCTGTGGACCGACGGTCGGGCGTGTAACAGTATATTTTGAATAATAAAAAAATTAAGTAGTTAAATAAAAAAATTCTATTTTTCTTAAAAAAAGTAACGTATAACACTACATTTTTCAAGTGGACAAAGTATCGAGTTCAAAATTCTTAATAAGAATGCTCATCTCAGTAACACATTGTTTCTTTACAGAGTTGACTTTGATGAAAAATAGATATTTAAACTGTTTTGCTGCACCATATTTCTTAATGAGCTATTAATGATTGCTCATACTTAATGAATATTATTGTTTTTATATCAGATAAATCGGATCAGAATAAAATACCGAGTTGCTATTCCGGTCATAATTACTCAAGAGGAAATAAAATATGAGGATAACATCGAAGGTAGTTACCGACCAACAGGAATCTAACAAACAAGCAATTTTTTTAATCTTTCAATTTTTAATTTTCGTAAATTTCTACTTGATTTTAATTATTATACAGACGTCATCAGATATTGTTGACATACAGACTCTGGACGTAATGGAAAAATTTCATTATTCGTCTTGTTGTGTGTTTATATTCCACGAGGTATTGTGAATTTACAACTTTGACGAAAATGTCAAGAGTCTGAAAAAAAAATTAATTACCAATACCTCTACTTCATGTTTTAAAATTGCTGTTATTAACTACATCGCATAGATAAGAGTGTAACGTGCTATAACAAACTGATATTTTGAAATTTCAATGATGAATAATCAACTAGTAAGTTGTTCGTTTATAACTCTATAGTACCTAATAGAATAATTTCTGCCACACTTAGCCTCAGATGATATTTTTGTTTTCTGGCATTAATAATATAAATAAATAATTATAAACTTATTCGGTGTTGCAATGCTTAAAATAATACTGTATTACTGTAGAAAAAAATAAAGTTACATAAATTTCAAACGAGCCTGCTTCCTGTTACTCTAAGCAGCAACGTTATTATCCCTAATAACTATAATATGGTTTTCTTGTCGGAACCATCTACTGTGTCGACTCATTCATCTATACGGCGACGTGTAATTTTTATTTTGTTTCATTTATTATTTCTCAGTTTGTGCCAATTAAACTCTGCTTTTTACACATACGAATACTATTATTTTTGTCGAGACGACTTTAGCTTCTATAGGCGATCTTAAACTATGGTCCGCTCCTAAATGTCAAACATATCTACAATGTCTACAAAAAAAAAACGTTTCTACACAGCAAAGAAATGTAAAAAAAGGAAATTGAGAATAAGTAAAAATAATAAGAAACTAACAACGCTAAATTTAAAGAAAAACAAATTGTACCTCGGAGAAATCGCTCGGTATTTCTTGCGAACTTTAAATTTTTAAGTAGTAATGAGTGGGATAGACAGGAAGGACTTATGGAGAAGACGGCGTTTAAAAAAAGAGATGCACAGATTTTTTTTGCATTAGTGCGAAAGGCGTTTTTTTATATTTATGTAATTGTTAGAACAAGTTATATCTAGTTAATTTAGGTTAGTTCTGGTTAGTAGCTTTCAAATCCTTTGTCAAAGCCAAAAATTACAGTAAAATATCTTGCTAAAAAATAAAGTTTTCGAAACCGTTTTTAAGTAATAATCAGTGGGATAGAGAAAGAGTTATGGAGAAAACAGCATTTAAAAGAGGGATGCATAGATATTTTTTTTGCATTAGTGCGAACGACGGGCCCGTAAGGGCCCATATGTGTTGGAACAAGTTATATCTAGTTAATTTAGGTTAGTTCCGGTTGGTTGCTTTCAGCTCTTTCGATAAAGCCAAACATTACAGTGAAATATCTTGTAACAAAAAAGTTTTCGAAGCCGTTTTTAAGTAATAATGAGAGGGATAGAGAAAGAGTTATGAAGAAAACAGCATTTAAAAGAGAGATTCATAGATATTTTTTTGCATTAGTGCGAACGGCGGGCCCGTAAGGGCCCATATGTGTTGGAACAAGTTATATCTAGTTAATTTAGATTAGTTCCAGTTGGTTGCTTTCAGCTCTTTCGATAAAGCCAAACATTACAGTGAAATATCTCGTAAAAAAAAAGTTTTCGAAGTCGTTTTTAAGTAATAATGAGAGGGATAGAGAAAGAGTTATGAAGAAAACAGCATTTAAAAGAGAGATGCATATACCTTTTTTTTGCATTAGTGCGAAAGGCGGGCCCGTAAGGGCCCACCTCTATATAATTGTTGGAACAAGTTATATCTAGTTAATTTAGGTTAGTTCAGGTTAGTTGCTTTCAGCTCTTGATAAAGCCAAAAATTACAGTGAAGAAATATCTCGTAAGAATAGCTATTTATGTAACCAGTTACGAAAAGTCCGATTTTGTGTAACGAATGAATGTTTACGGGACGAGCGCAGCGAGTTCCCGCAATTTGAATGAGATACACAAAAAAGGTTTTTCGTCACGTGTTTCATACAAGATTTTTTCTAATTTTGACTACAAATACCTACTTAGAGAGATAATTATTATTATTAAACTTCGATATTTACTTTTAAACCACTTTGTATCTACTTAATACCGTAAAACTATAGCAACGGTGTGCCACAACCGAAACCTGCAACTGGTGGTGACACCAACTTTTCATCACTAGTTACGAAAGATTTTACTTTTCGTAACTAGTTACGAAAAATAGGACGTTACGTCACTGTCATCAGTATTGAAAAGTGCCACTTTATATGTCAAAATTAGAAAAAAAAGTTTTCGAATCCGTTTTTAAATAATAATGAGAGAGATAGAGAAAGACTTATGGAAAAGACAGCGTTGAAAAGAGAGATGCATAGATATTTTTTTTCATTAGTGCGAAAGGCGTTTTTTTTATATTTATGTAATTGTTAGAACAAGTTATATCTAGTTAATTTAGGTTAGTTCTGGTTAATAGCTTTCAAATCCTTTGATAAAGCCAAAAATTACAGTAAAATATCTTGCTAGAAAATAAAGTTTTCGAAACCGTTTTTAAGTAATAATGAGAGGGATAGAGAAAGAGTTATGAAGAAAACAGCGTTTAAAAGAGAGATGCATAGATATTTTTTTTGCATTAGGGCGAACGGCGGGCCCGTAAGGGCCCATATGTGTTGGAACAAGTTATATCTAGTTAATTTAGATTAGTTCCGGTTGGTTGCTTTCAGCTCTTTCGATAAAGCCAAACATTACAGTGAAATATCTCGTAAAAAAAAGTTTTCGAAGCCGTTTTTAAGTAATAATGAGAGGGATAGAGAAAGAGTTATGAAGAAAACAGCGTTTAAAAGAGAGATGCATATACCTTTTTTTTGCATTAGTGCGAAAGGCGGGCCCGTAAGGGCCCACCTTTATATAATTGTTGGAACAAGTTATATCTAGTTAATTTAGGTTAGTTCAGGTTAGTTGCTTTCAGCTCTTGATAAAGCCAAGAATTACAGTGAAGAAATATCTCGTAAGAAAAAAGTTTTCGAATCCGTTTTTAAGTAATAATGAGAGGGATAGAGAAAGACTTATGGAAAAGACAGCGTTGAAAAGAGAGATGCATAGATATTTTTTTTCATTAGTGCGAAAGGCGTTTTTTTTATATTTATGTAATTGTTAGAACAAATTATATCTAGTTAATTTAGGTTAGTTTAGGTTGGTTGCTTTCAGCTCTTTCGATAAAGCCAAACATTACAGTGAAATATCTCGTAACAAAAAAGTTTTTGAAGCCGTTTTTAAGTAATAATGAGAGGGATAGAGAAATAGTTATGAAGAAAACAGCGTTTAAAAGAGAGATGCACAGTTTTTTTTTGCATTACTGCGAAAGGCGTTTTTTATATTTATATAATTGTTACAACAACAAGAGCAACAAGTTATATCTCGTTAGTTTAAGTTAATTGCGTTCAGTTCTTCTGATAAAGCTAAAAATTACAGCAAAATATCGCGCAAGAAAAAAATGTTTTCGAAACCGTTTTTAAGTAATAATGAGAGGGATAGAGAAAGAGTTATGAAGAAAACAGCGTTTAAAAGAGAGATGCATATATCTTTTTTTTGCATTAGTGCGAAAGGCGGGCCCGTAAGGGCCCACCTTTATATTATTGTTGGAACAAGTTATATCTAGTTAATTCAGGTTAGTTCAGGTTAGTTGCTTTCAGCTCTTAATAAAGCCAAAAATTACAGTGAAGAAATATCTCGTAAGAAAAAAGTTTTCGAATCCGTTTTTAAGTAATAATGAGAGGGATAGAGAAAGACTTATGGAAAAGACAGCATTGAAAAGAGAGATGCATAGATATTTTTTTTCATTAGTGCGAAAGGCGTTTTTTTATATTTATATAATAGTTAGAACAAATTATATCTAGTTAATTTAGGTTAGTTTAGGTTGGTTGCTTTCAGCTCTTTCGATAAAGCCAAACATTACAGTGAAATATCTCGTAACAAAAAAGTTTTCGAAGCCGTTTTTAAGTAATAATGAGAGGGATAGAGAAATAGTTATGAAGAAAACAGCGTTTAAAAGAGAGATGCACAGTTTTTTTTTGCATTACTGCGAAAGGCGTTTTTTATATTTATATAATTGTTACAACAACAAGAGCAACAAGTTATATCTCGTTAGTTTAAGTTAATTGCGTTCAGTTATTCTGATAAAGCTAAAAATTACAGCAAAATATCGCGCAAGAAAAAAATGTTTTCGAAACCGTTTTTAAGTAATAATGAGAGGGATAGAGAAAGAGTTATGAAGAAAACAGCGTTTAAAAGAGAGATGCATATATCTTTTTTTTGCATTAGTGCGAAAGGCGGGCCCGTAAGGGCCCACCTTTATATAATTGTTGGAACAAGTTATATCTAGTTAATTCAGGTTAGTTCAGGTTAGTTGCTTTCAGCTCTTAATAAAGCCAAAAATTACAGTGAAGAAATATCTCGTAAGAAAAAAGTTTTCGAATCCGTTTTTAAGTAATAATGAGAGGGATAGAGAAAGACTTATGGAAAAGACAGCATTGAAAAGAGAGATGCATAGATATTTTTTTTTCATTAGTGCGAAAGGCGTTTTTTTATATTTATATAATAGTTAGAACAAATTATATCTAGTTAATTTAGGTTAGTTTAGGTTGGTTGCTTTCAGCTCTTTCGATAAAGCCAAACATTACAGTGAAATATCTCGTAACAAAAAAGTTTTCGAAGCCGTTTTTAAGTAATAATGAGAGGGATAGAGAAATAGTTATGAAGAAAACAGCGTTTAAAAGAGAGATGCACAGTTTTTTTTTTGCATTACTGCGAAAGGCGTTTTTTATATTTATATAATTGTTACAACAACAAGAGCAACAAGTTATATCTCGTTAGTTTAAGTTAATTGCGTTCAGTTATTCTGATAAAGCTAAAAATTACAGCAAAATATCGCGCAAGAAAAAAATGTTTTCGAAACCGTTTTTAAGTAATAATGAGAGGGATAGAGAAAGAGTTATGAAGAAAACAGCGTTTAAAAGAGAGATGCATATATCTTTTTTTTGCATTAGTGCGAAAGGCGGGCCCGTAAGGGCCCACCTTTATATAATTGTTGGAACAAGTTATATCTAGTTAATTTAGGTTAGTTCAGGTTAGTTGCTTTCAGCTCTTGATAAAGCCAAAATTTACAGTGAAGAAATATCTCGTAAGAAAAAAGTTTTCGAATCCGTTTTTAAGTAATAATGAGAGGGATAGAGAAAGACTTATGGAAAAGACAGCGTTGAAAAGAGAGATGCATAGATATTTTTTTTTCATTAGTGCGAAAGGCGTTTTTTTATATTTATATAATTGTTAGAACAAATTATATCTAGTTAATTTAGGTTAGTTTAGGTTGGTTGCTTTCAGCTCTTTCGATAAAGCCAAACATTACAGTGAAATATCTCGTAACAAAAAAGTTTTCGAAGCCGTTTTTAAGTAATAATGAGAGGGATAGAGAAATAGTTATGAAGAAAACAGCGTTTAAAAGAGAGATGCACAGATTTTTTTTTTGCATTACTGCGAAAGGCGTTTTTTATATTTATATAATTGTTACAACAACAAGGGCAACAAGTTATATCTCGTTAGTTTAAGTTAATTGCGTTCAATTCTTCTGGTAAAGCTAAAAATTACAGCAAAATATCGCGCAAGAAAAAAATGTTTTCGAAACCGTTTTTAAGTAATAATGAGTGGGATACAGAAAGAGTTATGAATAAGGCAGCATTTGAAAGAGAGATGCATAGATCTTTTTTGCATTAATGCGAAATGCGGGCCCGTATGGGGCTTTTGTGATCGGCTTTTGAAGATGGTGGTGGTACTTCTGTATTTGAATGTCTTCAGGACAGTTAGTACTGAAGGTTTCAAAGAATTTCTTCTTAAATCTTTTCCATAGTTAGGTATCTTGAAAGCTTTGCACTATCCGGATTTGACGGTCATTGCTTCTTTTGAAAGCTTTCTCACCTCCACAATTATCTTTGAAATAGTCATTTATTGCGTCCTCTGATTGAACTAACCTGAACTAACCTGAAACACTGAAAAGTGCCTCCATTTGAAGCAGTGGAACCGAAAACTACTGCTTGAGGGACTAACTTTGTTGCTCTAAACTATAAACCTCTTTGGCGATGTTTTTACACCAAACAATTTTTGTCTCCTTGGAGTATTTGCGTTTGTTAGATCAATATTTTAATATGTCGTCTTATGTCGTTTAATACGTCGACTCCAATCTATTTATCTGGATATTTAGGCAGCAAATAAACAATCAAACAAAAATAGGCTTGCATAGCATCCATTTGTTCTGTACTGCCGCAATAGTGTCATGAAAGTCTTATTTTAAGTTATTTTGCAAAAACTCTGTCCTTTGGCGCCAACTATGATATATTATCAAGAAACATTCAAGAGGCTGAAACTTTGAAGCACGAGAAAAAGAGAAAGATGCCTAAGATTTGACGAAGAAAGACGTAGAAAATTTGGAAGACCTTGAGAAAAAGAACAAGAAGAACTTAAGAAGGGACGAGAAACTGTAGGCGATGAGTTTAGATCGCGGCCCAAGAAAGAACGCGAAACCAATATCCCTTCCAGTAGCAATTGTTGAGGTTAAGCTTCAGGAAGATAAGATAACAGATATCACATCCGAGGTAGTCAAATTGATTGACATCAAATTGAGAAAAGGTCGAGACATACCAGCAATGGCAGAACCCACAGAACAGAAAGTTTTTAACAGAAGTAACAGAAAAGATACTTTCCCGCATGCGACTGCAGTTCTTGGCCATAAAGTCGAGTGCGGAAAAGATACTTTCCGCACTTTTTTAGGCACGTTTTTGAACTTCAGTTTGAAGTTAAAGCACCAGAGATGGCGTTGTTTATCTGTCAGATAAACAATGCAATGTACGTCATATCTGGTATTTTAACTTCAAACTGAGGTTTTACTGATAGTTGGTAAAAGTTGTCCTAAAACTTTGTTAGTATATTAGTATTTCCGCAATAATGCGGAAAAGTACAACTTTCCACACTCAACTGCGTGCCGATAAGTAAACTATCACGCACGCGATAGAAAAAAGATTTTTTCGCTTGCTATCAATATCAACTACCACCACTCAACCAAATATGTCAAACTTTGTCACTTTTGATTTAAATTTTCAGATTGTATCTTCAGTTATGCTCAGTTGTGATTCACATTATTTGAAATTGATCGTTTGCAGAAAAATCGTATGCATTACGAGCAAAAAGTAACTTTTTTGCTCTCGAGTGATTGCCGCTCTCCGGATTGCCGCTCTTCGCAAAGCGAAATTTCACTCTCCGAGCAAAAAAGTTGTAATTTTGGCTCTTAATACATAAATAACAAATTTTTCAATGGGCATTCTTATTATAAATTCGGAAGAAATAAACACATTTAACGAATAGGTCCATTCTTATAGAAAAACCTATTTCTGATGTTTGATAGAGCCAAAAAAAAGTGAAATAACTCGCGAGAAAACAAAGTTTTTGAAACCATTTTTAAGTAGTAATGAGTGGGATAGAGAAAGACTTATGGAGAAGACAGGCTTAAAAGAGAGATACATAGATCTTTTTTTTGCGTAGACCAGAACCAAAACAAAACTCACTTTGTTGTGTTAAGGGTGACTTTTACAACTATCAAAATTGAAGCTGTTCTCGACCGTTAAGGAAAGGATTTTCTCAGGTGATCAGTCAGGGCTTGACCCTGACCGATCACCTGAGAAAGTAAGTAATTTCAGTAAAACTTCAATTTGAAGTTAAAATACCAGTAATGAAGTAGATTGCATTGTACGCTAACAAATAAACAAGGCAATCTACGTCATATCTGGCGTTTTAACTTCAAACTAAAGTTTTACTGATAGTTGTAAAAGCCGCCCTAAATACTTGCATGATTATAGTTTTCCTATATGTAAGTGCAGTATACCTCATTCACTTATTTTTGGCATCTTGTTACCTTTGAAATCTTGTTTTATACCTAGGTATCTCTTTTCGGCACATGTTGAGGAGATACGATAAAAATGTCAAAGTCAGATTTCCAACGCCTACTTGACGGCAATAATAAGTGAATGGTTTATATATTTATATTTTAGCCCTAATGCCCGGTGTTTTAAACGTGAGTTACCTCTGCCCCGAGTGTTAACCCAGAATCAGCTGTGTTTTTTCCCTATATTGAACACTCGGGGCAGAGTAACTCGACTTTATAAAATCGGGCATAAGGAGGACTTCAAAAAAGTTGGTAATTTCGCAAACATGAAGGGTTTTTTTCTATCCTACATCCGCTATTCACCCTTATTTTCGAATACTTTATGATCACATTTTTTGAAGTAAAATTTTTTATATGTAAGCCTAAAATTAAAATTTTTGGCCGCCGAGGTTTTTTAACCCGTAGGCAGGATCGCCCCTGGCTATTGGTAGTTAGGTACTATTGTCATTAACGGAAACCGTAGTGCAATTAACTAAAGATAGTAGAAAGTGCAAATTTCAATTAAGGTATACTGATAACAAGTATAACTGAACTAGAAGCCTAGTGGTATATGACGCCTTGTACTGGCACGATGGTTCAAAAACTAATTTGTTACGTAAAATGTATAAATAAGGTATAGTAAACTTTTATTAGACCAATCAACTGGCAGTTTGTGTGTAAAATAGAAGCAGACGAGTTATAACAAATGCGGAAATTACAATCCTTTTGTTCTGTTAGCAGTTTATGCATAAGATTAAAAACGGTGTTGTGTTATGAATATTTTTCTAAAAAAAATCATGGGTGTGCTCTCTTGTGCGTAAACAACCTACAGACACAAAAGCGAATATTACATCTAAATTGTGGGAATTCTCGGGTAAAATGCATTTTTACAATTGAAGTTTATTAGCAAATTGGCGAAACTTCCGGATTGTGTTAATGATGCGGATACCAGGTGATTCGTTTCGCCTCGCTATAGTTCTAAAACCGCAGACAATTTTGTAAATACTATTAAATCAGCATTTTAGATTGATTTTTATAAAACCAAAAACTATTGATCTTGACCTGTATTTTTGTAGAGAAATTAATTTTTTCATTATTTATTGTTGCAGGACGATACTACTGTGGTTAATTGGGTGGCGGCCAGCGAAGCGAGCAGTTTGTCCTACGAAGAAGTCGCTCAGAGGTTAGAGGTTGACGTTACGAGAGGATTAACATGGCAGGAGGCGAACAAAAGGCGACAGATAGCTGGGTGAGCAAAATATTTTGTCCACGACCACTTAATAATATACTGATATTCAGCTTGTTGTAAGTTAAATAGGGCTGATATAGCGTCAGAGGGATATATGAGTTGAAACAGCGGGAATAATATCATTATTCCCGCTCGACATTTAAGTTATACAGGTTGCCTTGGTAACCAGTAGGAGTAGGCAACAATGCAATATGAAACGCCGCAGCGTGAAAAATGCACTGGTGGCACCGGTTTTGTCGTCAAACGCGAGTGTCACTTTGACATTTCAATAATTTTATTTACACTACTTATAGATTTTATAATTTGTAATTATTAGACAATGGCCGTGGACAAAGTAAAGTATTATACTTGCTTTTTATAGCCATTATTCCCATGGGAGACTTGCGCCCCTCGCCTGCGGCTCGTGACGCAAACGTCCACCTGAGGGAATAATGGCTATCATAAGAAGCTCGATTAATAATATACCATTGTGACGTAGTCAATTAAAATGAACAGTATTGCCTCGTTGAAGAAAGACCATTTGATAGGGTATATCATTGTTTTGCACGTGCAGATGGCGCGCCTAAACCGAAACTGGAGTTCGGCCGCTGTTTTTCGGGCCAGGCTTAAAAGTCTTGGTCCAAGGCCAGAGGTCCGGCTTTAATTTGTTTAGCCCTATAAGCAGGATTCGACGAATGTACAGTTTCTTTTATGTGTTCCCACCATTGCTATCTCTGAAACGCTAAAAGTTACAAAGACGCTTAAATTAGGAAAAGTTGCCTTTCGCCAAAACTTCATTTTTCGATATTTCATGAACTATTCATGATAGATAGTATTAGAGGAATACGACAGGGATTTGTGCTGTCTATACTCTTATTCAACTTTGGAAAGAGTGTGGATTAGCAATATCCGCCGTGCTGACGATACGGTCTTAATCGCTGATATTATACACGATCTACAGCAACTGGTCAACAAGGTGGGAAGCATAGTTAATATAAAAACACATAAAAACAAAATGTATGATCATCGCTAGAAACCTAAATATATTTGAAAACTCCACCATAACATTTAACGCGAGGCCCTTAGAAAGAGAAGACAAATTTAAATGCTTGGTCATCTGGCTATTTGAAGACTGGACATCAGACAAGGAAATAAAATGTCGCATTGAATAAGTTCGACAGGCATTCCTGAGGTTTGGAAGAGTGCTTACCTGTTCCGACTTTGACCTCAACCTAAGACTCAGGTTCATTAAATGCCACGTTTGGTCGGTGCTTCTTTACGGTGTGGAGGGTGGACATTGAGGGTGACTGTAATTAACAAATTAGAGGCTTTCGAGATGTGGCTGTATCGCACAATCCTGAAGATACCTAGGACGGCCAGATTAACAAACGAAGACGTCCTAAGACGGGTCAACAGAGAGCGTGGACTGTTCGAATTGATTAAGAAAAGAAAAGCGGCATATCTGGGGCATATAATACGAAACACGAAATATCAATTCTTGCACTTTCTGTTCGAAGGCCAGAGAGGGATCGGAAGGAAAAATATGTCTTGACTGCGAAAAATGGCCTACTCGATGTACAGCCATTGATACACACCGCAAGGAGTAGAGAAGCAATGGGAAATGTTATCGCAAACATCCAGTAGCGGATATGCATTGGAAGAAGAAGATTCGTGATAGAAGAAAATTTTAGAAGAACCTATTTGTCAGTTTTTGCAATAACGCCCTCAAACAGCTGGAATAAGAAACTTTTCGCAATTAATGAAAACTGTTTTTATTAGAACAGTGAGTCCTTTTCAAAATTTCACTTAGTTGAATTAAATCGAATAACCCAGTCCGGAGATATATGGATTCTTCTCAGCCAGCTTTCGAGGCATTTCCACGCCCTGGTTTGACATATGTCAAAGAAATAAGTTTGATGAAAGTTTTGTGTAAACTCCTTCTCTTTTATTCAAGAATATTTTTAATATATGTTTTATAAGTAAAAATCCTATAAAAATGCAATTATATATTTTGTGCATCCAGTTGCGCCCCCCAGCGGTCACGCTCCAAACTTAAAACGTTTTTCCAGCAATTTCTCTTGGTCACTTTACTTATAAGAATTTTTTTACCAAATCTGTAGCTTAAATAATTAATTGCGACCATTATTAATGGGCCATCCTGTATTGATGAGGGGTACACACCGAAACTTGTATGCAGATGGGTTGATCGATAAATTGGTGACCACCTACGCTTTACACTTGGTTTGGGTTCCGATAACATGCGAGGAGTGGATGTCGCCTGCTCCTGCTCTGCACAGAATCTCAGCGCTTTTCCGTTATTTTTATTATTAATATGATAAGTGAAAAATCCATGATGTAAAAATTCGATATTGTGATATTTATATAAATATCATGATATTTAAAGCTCTTCTGACAGTCATACACGAACAAGTTGATTGTTTGGTCGTGGCACATTCATAAAGCAGTAATTGTAATGAAAAAGAATATCCTGATGATGGCGTACAGTAAGCAAAAAGTCGAAACGTTGGATATATTTGGTTTCAGTGCTTTTTAGTAATCAAAAAAAAGTGTCAATAAATTGAAAAAAAAATTCAAAATGAAACCATTGGTATCCTCTGCAAGGTTCCGTTGCGACCTCTAGCCCGTCTCATAAGGTAGCTACTTACCAAATTTTAGCTTTCTAGCTTAAACCGTTCCAGAGATATCGACTTATAACAAATTCTTTTTCAGGCGGCCATCTTAGATTTTGAAAAATGCTATTTTTAGCTAATATTACTTAAAGAAGCCTACCATTCCATTTTCAACTCGATACGACCGTCGGTTCATAAAACAGCTATACCCTAGATACCGTCAGCTACATAGCTCTCAGTTATTATTTTACCATTCATGGTACCCTCATGAGCATACCCAATAACCAAATTTGAACCGTGTAACCATGTACCATAAATAGTAATGCAACACAGCTGCTATAGCTGTGATAACTACGGCAACTCTATCACAATTTATAATACCTCCATAGGAACCTACCACTCAAATTTCAACCATGTACCCTAAATATGGCGTAATCTACTTTCCTCCCATATAATATGCATTTTCTTATGAGAAACACAAATGTATAAAAACTTATTTGTAAAATTTCGTTAATGGTAGCTTAAGGAAGGTTTCGACCCAGGTCACCCATGGAGGAGAGATCTTGCAGTCCATTCCCTAAGAAACTATGGTACCAAATTTCAGCTCCCTAACTTAATTCGTTTCAGAGATACCATCTTTCTTTTAATCACCCTGTCTACGACAGCCATTTTTTTTAAAGCCTCCATCTTGTAGTTATGACGAAATCATTATTGTCTCATTTAAAAAGCAGCCGGCAATGAGTTTCTTATGGGAAGGTGTGGATTGTTAAAATGTACTGTATCGCGGATAAACTATAGATCACGTGTTCGGGCCTCAGTGTCATCAACCATCACGAATTCCGACATGAAATTTTCAAATCGACCAGTCTTTGCGAAAACGTTCTCGAGGACCGGGCATTTTGCCACTAATCTTCATAGAAATGTCCAAATTTTCTCATGCCACACAGTTTTCCACGCTTTTGCACCTATTTTCCTTGGTCTAAGCCTTTAAAGGTAATTTTCCATCATCATCAGTCGGAAGAGCCAAAGTCCTAGAATGCCTGTAATGAGAGTGTGGCCATAAGGACATAAGTCCGCCATGTTTTTTCCAAGATTAACATTGTTCTTATGGGCGAAAGCTTTCAAATGATTTTTTTTCAGACAAACGATGAACTATAATTCTTTCTTCCTTCTAATAAGGAAACGCTTTAGTTCAAGATACATTATGAGCATTTGAGAATTGTTGAAGAATTCACAAATTCCCACAACAACGCTTTTAAGTACAGGTAATTTTTGATTATCCCGCGACTTTTAGATGACGTTTATCCATCATCGAGTTGACGTACTAGAGCCGACGGAATTCCAAATTGCTCTTAGGAGTATTCTTGTGCTTACATTCATATTGAGGAAACAAAGGACGGGTATATTCCCAGGGCGTAGTAGGGCCATAACCCGAAAATGCATCAAAATGCCATGTACTATATACGGGGTGTTCATCATAAAATTTCATCTAGTTGGCTGTGAAACGTCAAAAGAAAAGGATGGAGAAACAAAAGCCCATTTAGTTTGATTATGTCATCTTTTTCTGTCAAAATTTCATAGTCTGCTAGATGAAGTTTTATAATGAACACCCCGTATGTCAATCTGACCATTGACTTCTGACTTTGGAAAAAACAGGGCGGCACCAATAGAAAACGATACCACCTTATGGCCACACTCTCATTACAGGCACGCTACAAAGTCCTGAATGGTTCCGACATCTAGTGCGTGGCAGAAAAAATCTGCATCTTTCGCTTTGAAATTCAATTAAGACCATTTCGTAACGTCGCAGCAAAAAAGTGGTTACTGGTGCCGAAAAGAAAGTATTCCAAGGTATCCCCTGGGATAGAAAACCGTTCGTTTGGATGCATTATCTCGGCACAAATAGACCTCAAAGTGGCAATTTCAAATTTAACGTTTAAAAATTCGTCAAAATTTCAAATTTAAAGCTAGGATCTTGATTTTTGGCCAGGTCGAGAGTCCATATATGTACTACACCTCTGAATTATTACAGATTGTTTTGTTGCAAAAATGTTGAATCAACAGAGTGTAATGTGAGAAAGGTACAGAGAAAGGAAAAGCGATGAGAGAGAGAAAAAAATTTTTAGTTCACCCGGTATAAGAGCTAGACTAAAGCTAATAACTGATTTTTGTTTCTCTCCGCGTCTTCTAGTTACCCATTTACAACTGAAACTGGGCGGCGCTATAGTTTTGGAAAAATTCCTAAAATTCTACTATACAAACTACTAAACACTTTTTCTTAGTTGTCTTCGGACATTTTTTACTTACTCTGTATTAATTAAAGTGACATCTTTGGGGGGGGGGGGGGGGGGGGGTCAATAAGCTCCACAGCCCCGGATCTACGGTAACACCACTGTAAATTTGAGTACAGAAAAAATCGCATTTTTGACTTTGGACCTTGGGACGCCACTGCTCAGCCCCTCCCGGACGTACCATCAACCCAACCATTTTTTGGAAAGCCCGTTCTTTTCTGTGTACTTACGCGCCTTGTGCTTAGTTATTAGCGTCGAAATGGAAAAAATACCAAATCTATACAGCCAAAATCGCGTCTGAGAAACAGACGGCTTTATAAAGGGTGTTTAGAAAAAAAAATCGTAGCAAGCCAGTCTGCGCATGATATATCCTCTCTCCGCTTGGGCATAATAACTGCCTAATTTCTTATTTCTCAGATTTTCCTTTTATATTATTAAAGCATTTTTAACAGTTAGTGGCAGGCGTTTGAAAAAACTCATTTGAAAAGTAAACTATATCGGTGTATTAGAATAGTTCCCAAGTAAAGCGTTCCAAACGTTTACATGATAGCAAAATAACCCATTTTAACGTAGATAGTTAGGTACATAATACTTAATTCTCTTTTTGTTTTTTTTTCCATTGTTTTCTGAACCGTAATACCTAAATTTCGTGTATGACTAGGATCCTTTTAATTGATTACACCGTTCACTACCATAGTTCCCGATTTATTTTTTCTTCTGTACTTAAATAGCGTTTTAATGCACATCGTTTAGAGTGAGTTCATTAAAAATATGTTACACCTTGATTCGACGACAAATTTGGAATTTTTTTTGATGATTTAGATAGGGGGAGGATGCGCATTTTCCCAATTGGAAGATACATGGTCAGTATTTCAAGTCGTTTTCAAATCGTTGGTTTTGCCAATAATACTTACTCTTTACTAAAAATATCTGTAAAAAAAGTTTGTTTTTCACTTGTGATAATAATTATTATAGTGAATCAATAATATATTATCTGCCCTCTGTGGTGTCAATCTCAAACATGTTTTCTTCATGGTTAGAGTTTTCGGCCTTCCACTGCCTACATTTTTATCCTTAAAGCTAATAATTGCAATATATAGTAGAATAAAAAAAATATTTTTGTACTGAAACAGAGGTGCACGCAGCGCCCTCTAGAGTGGATTTAGGTTTCCCACGAAAAACTCCCGAGTCGCAAATTTACTGTAACACTTAATACAGTTCTTGCGCAACAGAACTGTACTTTTGACACTATATTTGGGAATACTATAAACTTTTGGACTAAAGCACATGTAGTTCCATCAACTTATTTTGGTCCTTAGGAGCCCCAGATGCGATACCATCCTTTTCTTTTGACATTTCAGAGCCAACTAGATGATGTTTTCAAATAAACACCGCCTATGTTGAAAGGTGGTATAGGTATAAAAGTAATAAGTAAATGACAACGAACTAATATTACATCTGGAGAGACTATGCTGTTTTACAATTTGGGTCCCCATTTTTAGCAGTGAGTACCAATGAAATAAAGCGTCACTTCCGGCGAATTGACGTCACCTGACATCTTAGGTCAAATAAATCGATTCGTCAATTGACATGCTCTGACGATAATTTTAAGTCAGGGGTACCTTAAAGATGGCGAACTTTCGGTTAAAAGATGGGCTCAGTTTTAGCGAAATATCAGCATTTGTTTGTGCTGTCCACTTCAGGTGGCGGTTCTCCATCTGAATTTTTTTCTACAGATTCCACAGATGCTTGTCGAGAAAACAAGTGGAAATACTCTCAGAGCTATGTATTTGTATATGAACATGTATTGTATATGAACTATATATACCAAGTATGGCTATACGTCGCCGAAATACACACTGTTTCAAAGACCTCCAACATTATTTTTTCTGATCATCTCTTTCTACATTACGGTATCTGCGTTAAGCTTATCTCTCTTGTGGCACCCTTTATTGTCAAAACAACGATCCAAGCACCGACGTATGCATGACGTTTCCTGATTTTCTGACTTTTCTTTATTATAATAAATCGCGTTTTCGGAAGACCGGGGACCGCTCTGAGAGTATTTCTATCCTTACATTCTTATTCAGAAACCCAAGATAGGAATAGTCAACTTCGTATGTCACCGTTGGTGTCACTATTTGTACCGGTTCCATGACAATGACAAAATATTGGGAGTTTTATTACGACGAAAGAGACAGGTTTATATAAATACGTCGATGCTATATTTACAACAAGTGGTGTCGCCATGCCTGGGTCTAGTAGTACAAAGTCACTGGAAAAGTCCATTCACTTTGAATATGTCATCCTATAATGAGCACTCCGTACTTGGAGAATAACCGAAATTAGTCCATGATATTTGGCACAATTTTAAAACTGATTTATAAGAAAAAACCGTAGCGCGTTAGTCGACTTACTGAAGTAGGTAGAACGGGTTCTATATCGATTTAGGTACCACTGAATTTCTCATTTCGTTAGTTTAGGTTAATTCTGGTTAGTGTAGATTAGATCAGGTTTGTTCAGTTCTGTTATTTCTTTATTTTCTCATTTTACGTTACATTTTGCTTGTAATGACATTTATTCTTTTAAACATTTAATTTTGCGCAGCGATCGGCAACGCTGTATGTGGCGAATGATGGAGAGGATAGTTTTAGCATAGTAAAGTGTGATAAATTGGCTGTTTTGTGATTAATTTTTTGATGTTAAATGTGGTTCATCCACATTTTTTTTTCTTGTAATCTACTCAATAGACACCCTGCTACTCATAACAAAAGAAAATATTGCGAAATTCAGTGGTACCTATATCGATATAGACCCGGTAGGACGTATGATATCCTTCACTTGGTCTCGTGATTATATTATGCAGATATGCCACTCTCGAGCAAACCTTCTTGCACCTCATATTACTTCTTAGCCGATCCAAAACATACTTTAATCAAAACTAATACTTGAAATTGCAAATTACACCAAAAAACTTGTAATTTATCAAGCTTAATAGAGTTCTTTTCAAATTCGTGGACAATTTTCATTTAACTGTCACAATGTTAGAAATAGAAGTGTAATTTTTTGACAGGTAAAGCCCCCTGACGGTAACGTGATGTATTAGGCTTGGTACAGAAATGACGTCATCCGGTATAACGCAATTATTTTTGTATTACTTAAAAATATCACAGTTTCCACTAGTCCTTAGGAGCTCCAGATCCCGGCGGCTTTTAACAAAGCAATAATACGACCACGCTAATTGAGAAACGATCGAGTGCAACGAAGATGCTAATTACGAGTTAACGTTTACGCTGTTGCCAAGAGTTATTAATTTTCCCTCAAAACACTTTAAAGTTGATGTGATGTCGCAAAGAGGTCAGCTTTGGAGTAGAAAAAATTATGTTAAATTTTTGTGTTTTTTTTTAATATTTTTTCGGGACAAATATGAACATTCCGTATTTTTTGCCATTTAATTTGATACCCTCTTTTTTGACCTTAAAATTGCGTAATACTTAATACAAATAAGTACTTTCCGATAAGGTACAAATGGAAATATAAAAAGCGTTTTTTTTCTAATTTAGTTACAACGAATTTTCGGTGACAGTAGAGGACCCACCGTGGAAGAAATACCTGGAACAATTCAAAAATCCTCTGATCTTGCTCCTTCTGGCCTCGGCCGTAGTTTCCGGGGCGATGCAGCAGGTGGATGACGCCATCAGTATCACCTGCGCCATCATCATAGTGGTAACCGTTGCCTTTGTTCAGGAGTATCGGTCGGAGCAGAGTCTGCAGGAGTTGACCAAGTTAGTTCCTCCATCTTGCCATTGGTAAGTTTTTGTAAAAATGGTTTTTGAAGTAACAATGTCGATTTAACAGTGTCTATTCTTAGTCTGCGTGAAGGAACACCAGACACGTTTTTTGCCAAAGAACTAGTTCCGGGAGACGTAGTCCTACTGAACGTAGGTGACCGGGTACCTGCAGACCTGCGGCTTTTCGAAGCTGTTGATCTACTAATCGATGAGAGTAGTTTTACCGGGGAGACTGAACCGTCTAGGTTAGTTCAGATCGCTGGTTCACAATAGGCATGCGCACGATATATCGATAATTAGAAAATATCGATATTTTCAATTCGTTTTTCTTTCGTTATTAGCGATATATTTTCTCCGATGTCGGCTGATGGCAATCAAGGCATTCAGCATCGTGATGACCTTTTATTCTTGGTTTTCATGGCTTTTGGAGAGCAAAAACCCGGAAAAATCCTGGGATTTAAAATTTGAAATTTGTATTATCTTTTTGTTAGGAAATTGATTTATGGCTGAATGATGGGAGTCGCGAACGTCATCTTCAAAAACTGTAAATTGATTTAAGTAGTAAATTCGGGATTAGACATATAAAAGCCGATAATCTCGAGATTAATAAATCAGCCGAAATTGAAACCCCTCGTTTGAACTGATTAATAAACCAAAAGAATAATAATTGCAATAAAACAAAAATCTTAAAACCTAAGGAAATACACCATTTTAATGGTATAAAAATATTGAAAAAGTATCGATATTTTATAGCCAATATTTTTACAGTATCGATAATCGATTTTCGATGTATCATTTGATATCAATATCGATATTTTAAGAATCTTGCGCATCCCTGGTTGATGACAGGCCTTTTTTAAGTGAATTTTTGTTCCCGACAGAAAAAATACCGACTCAGTATTAAGGCCCAACGGTGCGCATTCGTCCAACACGAATATTGGTTTCATGGGAACCCTGGTGCGGGCGGGCAACGGAAAAGTAATTTGATCTCATTTTTTTCCACAACGTGACAGTTAAGAATTGATTCTTAATTATAGGGTATAGTGGTCAGCACGGGCACGAACAGTGAATTCGGGTCAGTATTCAAAATGATGCAAGAAGAAAAAGCACCCAAAACGCCCCTGCAAAAGTCCATGGATGCGCTGGGAGCCCAGCTGTCACTCTACTCCTTCGCAATCATCGCTGTGATCCTTCTTATTGGGTGGTGGCAGGGCAAATTGTTACTGGAAATGTTTCAGATCGGTGTTAGTTTAGCTGTTGCTGCCATTCCCGAAGGTAAAACTGAGTTCTGTCTTTCTTTTCTGAATAATGCAGCAACGCTTTGTTTGATTATAGGGCTGCCCATCGTAGTAACTGTGACGCTGGCGTTGGGTGTCATGAGGATGGCTAAAAGGAAGGCAATTGTTAAAAAGCTGCCTACGGTGGAAACTCTTGGTAAGCGATTTTTTTTCTTCTAATGAATTTTGGCAGATCAAGACAATATATTTATCATTAAATTCGTTCATTGTCATTAACACAACATTTGGCATACAACGGACAATGGAGACAAAGGTGACGTTTAAGGCCAAGAGCGTAGCGAGGGGCGCAATGCACCTGTGCACTTTTAGAATCGCGTTTTTGGACTATTTAAAAAAAAACCTCTTTACAGGTTAAATTCAACCGAATTGAGTTTATTACGGTCTTAGTGGATTGCAAGCGTATCATTCCGATCAAAAACAGCAAAAAAAAATCCAAATTTTTTTTGAAAATGTCCAAAGTGGGGTATTACAACTTTTTTTTCACATTTCTCAACTTTGACCGCCTGTAACTTGACAATGCCTGGAACGATGGGATTGAATCCAACTGTTTTGTCTTCTTCTTGGTGTCCTTTTTCACGTCCCACCATCGGAAGTTTCGTAAGTGCAATATTTTCGGAGATAGATCCCTTCGGAAGTCGATTTTTAGGCACTTTTAGAATCGCGTTTTTGGACTAGTTAAAAAAAAATCTTTAGATGGTGTTAGTGGTAATATTAAAACACTGACTGTGGACTGTATTCTTGATTTTAAGTAAGAAATCCGGCTGCAAATCACAGCAAAACAAAACCGTGTCGCTTCTTACAATGGCGACCACAAAAATCACATTCTTAGCGTAAGCTTGTCACATTCTAATTTTTAGCGGCGCTGTTGTCGATTCTTAATATTTAATATTTACAGTCTTAACATACCGGCCCCCTTGAATGAACCCAGTTCTTTCAACAAATCCGACAGCTTACTCTAAATAAACTAATCTACCTAATAAACTCACTTTATAAAAAAACTAAACCTCTTCTTTTTTTTTAAACTAGTGATATACAATAAATATATTCAGATAGCGAAACTTCCCTTAACAGTCTTCTAATGGTAACGTACATACGCGGTTTTCAGCTCGAGTTACAATAGTGTTACGCAATATTATATCAATCACTCTTAGTACTCCGTCCTTGCCGGGATGTAATTTAACCACTCGTCCTAGAGGCCAAGAAAGTGGTGGTGTATTATCCTCCTTCACTATAACTAGAGAACCCACTTTTAATAGCTCAGAACACCTCCTCTTCCATTTTACTCGGCCCTGCAATTCTGCAAGGTACTCCTTCTGCCAACGTCTCCAATAATGCTGTACCATTTGCTGAATGTGTTGCCATTTGTTCAAACGATTGGAGGACACTTCCACTACGATGGTCGAATCCGGAAGATTTGTGATTGGTCTCCCAATTAGAAAAAGTCGAGGTGACAAGGCAAGTGTATCGTCTACATCTTCGGTCAAAGGGCAACGAGGACGGGAATTCAGGACTCCTTCGATTTGCGTCAAGAGAGTGCTGAATTGCTCAAACGTTAATGAAGTATTACCGATTATTCCCTCTAGGTGAGCCTTCGTGCTCTTAATTCCAGCCTCCCAGATACCTCCGAAATTAGGCGAGTACGCTGGAATAAAATGCCAGTTTATCCGTTCATTTGCTAAGTCATGGGCAATAATTTCAGAATTTTCCTCTAAAAAAAATACATTTTTTTTAGTTCATTATTAGCTCCTACGTAGCTCAAACCATTGTCTGAATAAATATTTAAAGGTCTTCCGCGACGATAAACATCGAAATGCTGCAAGAAAGGCCTCAGTGCTTAGTCCCGACAATAATTCAAGGTGTACCGCCTTGGTACTCATACAAACAAATAAACATAAATATGCCTTGATCATCTTTGGGTTCTTAGTTTGACGATCCTTTAAAAGAAAAGGACCACCAAAATCAGTTCCGACATTAACAAAAGGACCAATGCAATCAACGCGCACTTCTGGCAATTGACCCATAAGATATGTGGTTTGGGATTCACCCGAAAACATCATCTAATACATTTCCTTACCACTTTCTTACACATGTTTCTGTCGCAAATAAGCCAGTAATTTTCGCGTATAGAGTATAATAAGTTCTGAGCTCCACAGTGTAAAAGTCTTTGATGTTCATTAATTAAAATATGCTCTGTAACCAAATGATTATGTGGTAATAGAAGAGGGTGTCTTTTTGAATATGTTTGGTTGGCCTTATCTATCCTACCACCCACTCTTAAGAGCCCATTCTTGATAAAAGGATTCAAAGCAAGGATCTTACTAGTATTTGATAATTCTAGTATTGATATTTATTAAGGCGTTATATTCAGATAAATACATTCAATTTGAGCTTCTCTAATGAACAAATTCAAAGAATTATTTAATTCCATGGGACAAAACGCATAACGTATGCAAGAATTCGCTGTGCTTTTTTAAACGAACTATGCTGAATCATCAATTGCTGTATTTCATTGCACTGTTTAACAGACACATGAACCAAAACCCTTGTTTCAGGAATTTCAGAAACAGATTGTTCCAATTCTCGCAAATTCCATTGGGAATTATCCAATTTTAAGAAACTCGGACCCTGCCACCACAAACTTGATTCTCTTAGAGCAGCTACTGATGTCCCTCGAGATATTAAGTCAGCAGGATTATCCTCGGTCTTCACATGATGCCATTCATTTGGTTCAGTTAACTCCCTGATCTCACTTACCCGATTAGCGACAAAAATATTCCACCTCGTAGGTTCGCGATTTATCCAATGCAGTGAAATCATAGAGTCCATCCAATACTAGTATTCATGAATATCTAAGTTAAGTGAATCCTTTACCCTTTTTGCTAACTCCGCAAGCAACAGTGCGTCGCAGAGCTCCAGTCTGGGAAGTGCTACTTGCTTTAATGGCGCAACCCTAGACTTCGCACAAAGCAGGCTTACATAAACCTTGTTTGAGGAGCACACACAACGATTCAGGCGCCGTATGCCTTCATAGAAGCATCCGAAAAGCCATGCAGTTCCACCTTCACATACTCAGATAAGAAAAAAATTGTCTGGGAATATTAATTTTATTTATAGATTCCAATTCATTATAAAAAGATATCCAAACTTTCTCGACCTCATCAGGTAATTTTTCATCCCATCCCAATTTCAACCTCCACAGTTCTTGAATCAATATTTTAGCAACAATAACTATAGGGCATAGCAGTCCCAGAGGATCAAAAATTTGACAAATAAGAGATAACACTGATCTCTTAGTCACTTCTTGTAACGACCTTTCTCTTTGCAATTTGACTTTATATTTGATATAGTCTTGCTTAGCATCCCAATAAATCCCTAACGTCTTGTTTTGGTTGTTTTCTCCTATCTCTAGAATATTCATACTTACGCTCTTGTTAACTTGAAACTCATTCAACAACTCACAGTCGTTACACAAAAACTTTCGTAATTCAAACCCTGCGGTGGCCAATATTTTTACAATATTGGTTAGTAGTAGTAATAGTTAAAAGCTCGTCTTTGGTGTTTGCACCAGTCAGCAAATCATCCATGTAAAAATCAGTCCTGATTATTTGACAAGCAACTGCATTTTGGTCCTCATTTTCGTCAGGTAACTGTTGCAAACAACGAACAGCCAAATACGGTGAAGATGCACATCCGTATGTAACTGTATTCAATTCATATACAATTAAGTCGTCATCAGCCTCATCACGCCAAAGTATTTTTTGGAATTTTATGTCCTCATCATGAACCAAATCTGCCTGGACATTTTTGAAATATCGCCTGTAAATACGTAAGTATGTAAACGAAATCTTAGCAAAATTGAGAAAACATCCTGTTGTAGAGTAGGTCCAACAAACTGGACATCATTCAACGACAATCCTGATGTCGTTTTAGCCGAAGCGTCGAAAACGACTCTACATTTTGTCGTTAAACTATCACTTTTTATAACAGCATGATGCGGCATAAAATAACCATTATCACTACTATCTTTGCTGACTGACATGTGACCAAGTTCTTTGTACTCACTCATAAATTCTTTATAATCCTTTTTTAAGTCTTCATTTCTATTTAATTTATGTTCCAGTATATTAAATCGCTTTAAAGCTGTGTCTTTCGAGTTACCCAAGTCGGTAACATTATTTTTGAAAGGAATTCTAACTACGAACCTCCGATCATCATTTCTTTTGGTAGTTTTCTCAAAATATTCCTCACAATACTTTTCAGACTCAGAACGTATTATATCCTTGCCTGGAGCTTGTTCTATTTCCAAAATTTTACTATGTTGTTGTTTAAAACATCAAGAGAATGGCAAGAAATCAAACTGTTACTGGGAGGAAATTCAAAACAAAGATTTCCAGCTATTATGTATCCAAATTCTGTCTCCTGCAAAATGGGCATATTATCACCCAGTTTAATCTGACCACTCCTTACCACAGACCAAAATATATTAGATCCCAACAACATGTCCACTTCAGATGCTACATTAAATTCTGTATCAGCCAGCGCTAAACACCGTGGAATCAATAATTGATTCTTGTCAAAGGAAAAAGAAGGCAATTTCTCAGTAATCCTTGCTAGCACCAGACAACCAGCCATAATTTCATAACTACCAACGCACGAACCGATACATACATTCACATATGAGTTTATATCTGTAACATTCTCTCCTATGCCTTTTACTCTGTAATTAATCTTTGATGGTTTTACACCCAGTTTATTGCACAGTTACCTGGAAATAAAATTACTTTGAGATCCGCTGTCTAATAGAGCACGAGCAGTGACACATTTACTTCCCACACTCACTCTAACATTTGCCGTGGACAATAATAAATACTTGCACCTATCTAGCAAGCAGACACTCAGATGCACCCGATTTACTCCCTTCCAAATGCACTGATTGAGAACTCATTGCAACATTCTGCTCCTCAATCGGTGGAACCGCCGGTGAACCCGGGCTTGATGGCGACTTACTTGCATTGACACCTGAATCTGCATGACACTTATTAACAATATTATCTGATCCAGTACCGTCAAATAGATGATTTTTTTGAAAATCAAGGTGTAGTAAAGTATTGTGTGGTTTTTACACTTAAAACACTTAGGTTTTTGGCACTGAAACCAGCAATGATTCTCACGCAAACAGTTCAAGCACAACTTTAAGCCTTTAACTGCTGAAATTCTATTCTTTACATCTAGTTTCAAGAACATATCACATTTCTGAATACTATGAGCTTGCTTGCAATAATAACATTTTGTTTTTGAATTCAATGCTACTTCAGTAAATGACTGACTGTAAATATCTCGCTTTAATCCACGTGATCTTTTTCCATTAGGCGTCTCCTTGTGAAACTCAGCCGATTCCAATTTTTCTAAAATTTCACATTTTTGTTTCAAGAAAGCATTCAAATCATCCATAGTGGGCAAATCTGAACTATATTTATAAGTTTCCTTGTAATGTTCCCAGTCCTTCCTTGTAACTAAGTCCATTTTATTACTTAAAATGTAAATTATGAGCCTGTCCCAATTTTCAGTGGGCTCTCCTAGATTTTTTAAACACCTCAAGTGTTTCACAACCGAATCGTACATATTTCTGAGTTCACAATGAGATTCCTTTTTTATATTAGGATGTTCGAAAATTGCCCTAATATGGTTATGAATAATGATTTTTTTAATTTCAAACCTATCTACCAGAAAATTCCAAGCTTCTTTGTAATTTTGACTAGAAATATCCAAAGACTTTATAGTTTCTAGCACCTCTCTATCTAAAGAAGACCTCAGATAGTAAAACTTTTGAATATCAGTTAAAGTCATATCACTTTCCCCCAAAGCGATAAAGGCATCTTTAAATTCAAGCCAATTGCTATATTGGCCATCAAAAACTGGAAGTTTTATAGGCGGCAACTTGACCAGTGGTTGCAAAACACTACTACCTTTGACTTACCTGTGGCGTATTACCTTGACTCAGCACTTAGGACCTCGAGTCAGCCTCCGTTGCATTACTATACACTTTACAAATGGCCTGAGCCTTGCCCACAACTCCAAAATAATCTGTTTCAAAGTCAGATCTAATTTTTTCACACTCGTCAATGTCTCCGAGGCATCATTGGGAGTCATACCTACATCTATATTAAACTGTATATCATTAAATTCATCTAATAATGGAATAATATTGTCAAGTCTAACTTGAATTTGACTGACCAGATCATCATTTAACCTTTCCCTGTCTACTTTATTAAGAAATTGATTGAACCTATTTATTCGCTCGCGAATATTAGTACGTTTCGATCTTAATTTCGCTCATTCAGCCATCTCAGACAAATCTAAACGACTCGGACAGAAAGGAACAATGGAAAATGGATAATATTATGGGCTAACAGGTAAATAATCTTTTTTTTTAGCGAGGAATCCGGTTGAGGCACGTTTTTCCCTATGAAAAACCCTCGATTCTCTCGTTTGGCAACGTCGCAATTGTATTTCACTCGCACATCAGGCTACCTTTCCTGTCCGACGACCTCCTTTCGCCCAACTTTACTAAGGACTTCCCCTATTCGTCTGAGAATGGTTTGACTAACCTGTTGGATTTCTGCAGCTTCAACCACGGTTGGTTTTACGGATTTCCTCCTTATTACACCCTTTTTCTTCGCCAAACTTATCCGGACGATCCACCAATGTTAGGGGTAATATTAAAACACTGACTGTGGACTGTATTCTTGATTTTAATTAAGAAATCCGGCTGCAAATCACAGCAAAACAAAACCGTGTCGCTTCTTACAATGGCGACCACAAAAATCACATTCTTAGCGTAAGCTTGTCACATTCTAATTTTTAGCGGCGCTGTTGTCGATTCTTAATATTTAGTATTTACAATCTTAACAGATGGTAATTTCGTTCGAATTGAGTTTGTTACGTTCTTGGGGGCTTGCAAACGGGCCTTTCCGATCAAAAATAGCAAAAAAAAATCCGATTTTTTTTTTCAAAATGTCGAAAATTCCCTAGGTGCAACATTTTGTAGGAGATCAACGAGAATACAAACTACTTTATCCTCTTCTTGACATCCTCTTTCACCTCTCACCATTTAAAAAAAAAACTTTTTAGAGGGTAATTTCATTCGAATTGAGTTTGTTACGTCCTTTTGAGTTGAGTCAAAATTTTTTTTAAATTGCAGGTTGTGTCAATGTGATATGCAGCGATAAGACGGGTACGATTACAAGAAATGAAATGACAGCTACCGTTTTAGTGACATCCGACGGCTACATAGCGGAATTAAGCGGAGCCGGCTACAACGACCATGGCCAGGTGCTCTTACATAAATGCGAGACCCCTGATAAGGCCAGGGACAGTGTTGCCAATCTATTAGAGGTGAGTCGTTAAATACGGGGTGTTCATTAGAAAACGTCATCTACATGGCTTTGATTTTTTGATAGAAAAGCACGTCGTAACCTGACCCGCCATCTATTATTTGTCACTGTCACTTGTTGAGATTTGTCACTTACTTATTATCGTCGTACATCATTTTGGGTGGTAGCACTAGAGAGTATTCCCATTGTTATATTCTAATCGAGAAAACAAAGGATGAGAATACTTTAAAGAGCTCTGGAGCCGTCAGTGTCGGACCCCGTACATTTAACTCAAAAAACTCAAAATTTCATAGGCGGCTAGCTGACTGATTGTAATAACACATATTACCAGTAGTTTATCTAGATAATTGGGCAGAAATAGGTCGTTTTACTCAGCCTCTTGCAACGCCTACAGGGTGTTCCAACATTACATCACACTTCAAAAATGTTATTTAGTGTTTCTTTATAGCCACTTTTTGCCCTCTTCAATGTGGTATTTTAAAATTGGACATTTGTTTTCATGCAACCATCATCAACTTTATTTTTTTTTAAATACGGTTAACTAACTTTTTTCGTATCACAAGACTCTGAAGGCTTTCACGGCTGATCAAAATATAATCTAAAGTGTTTTCCGGGCTTTGAAACCGTGGTCCAATGGATATTCTTCCTGGTATTTTCGTCTAGGGCGAAGTGATTTCCCGACGTTGACTGATTCGAGTGGATTCGACTCTCCCTGGTATCTTATTAGTCGCCATCGCGCTGCCGTGGAGGGACTGGCGTGGGGGTAGTGGTGGGGCGGGGTTTCGGCGCACTTGAAATATGTCGTCGAACTCGCTTACAGTCTACATTTGGAAACGTAATTTCCTCCTTCCTGTTGAAAGTGTTGTCGTGTTTAAAGATCTCAATGGCCTCTCTCGTTAGTCTCGGATAGAAATGCCACGATTGGTATAAGATAACCACCTCGTTGAAAAGGATGTCGTGACTTGCGGAGAGAGCGTGCTCTGCTGACTTTTGTGTTTGTCCCAGCCTGAAACTCCTTTTGTGTTCCGTAATTCTCGTGTTGACACTGCGTTTTGTGCTGCCAACATATACCGAGCCACAGCTGCATGGAACTTGGTAAACTCCAGGTGCCGATAGGGGATCCTTGCGGTCTATGGCCGATCTTAAGCTCTGCTGAATTGTACGAGTGGGTTTAAAGACAGTTTTAACATTTTGATTTTTCGTTAGCCTGCCGATCCTGTCCGTTACTTTGTGGATGTATGGTAAATTCGTCCATCCGCGCTTTTCTTCATCTTCTCTCGTTGTTACTTCCTGGCGCTTTACATTCCTTGGACGAACGGCCCTATCGAACTCGTGCTTGCTGTATCCATTCCAACCAAAGGCTCTTTCCTCATGCTTCATTTTTAGATCAGTTCCTTATTCCGATCTGTAAACACGACAACCATTTCAACAGGAAGGAGGAAATTACGTTTCTAAATCCAGACTGAAAGCGAGATCTAGGACATACCTTAAGTGCACCGAAGCCCCGCGCCACCACTACCTCCACCACAGTCCCTCTACTGCAGCGTGACGGCGGGGGAATAAATAGTACGTAGTTCACCACAGTCGATTCAGTCACCGTCGGGAAGCATGGGAGTTCGCCCACCGCCTTTGATAATTTCTGCGGCCTATGTAGACAAAACATCAGGAATAAATTCCATTGGACCACGGCTTCAAAGCTCGAAAGACACTTTAGATTGTATTTCTTCGTATCCTTTCAAATGACCGATGGTTAATCTCGAAAAACGGTCTCCATATACAAAGTCTTCATTTCAAAACGAACCACCTCAAATATTTTTTAACCCTGTAATACTTGGGTAATAAAGTTTCCCCCTGGAAACCCAAATTACATAGCTTTTATACTCACCCCCACCCATCCAGCTAACCTCACTTTGAAATATCAAATGGCAACCCCCATTTAATGATAGATCATTCGAAAGAGCATAAAATTATCTAATGACGCAAAGAATTGATGAAGACGGGTCCTTACTAAAAAATATTTGTTTTAGTGATGAATCGACGTTTGTTTTTAATGGCTTTGTGAATAAATACAATTGTAGGTACTGGGACAATGAGAATCCCCACGTGTTCAGGGAGAACCATACACAATTCCCACAAAAAATAAACGGGCATGAATTTTAGGAAACAAAATTATAGGGCCAATTTTTCTTCAGGAAACATTAACTGGTGAATTGTATTTGGACCTTTTAGAGAATGTGATTGGCCCAGTGGTGGTTGAGGCCTTGACGAAAACGGGGATCTGGTACTTGAAGAAGAAAATCTTTTTCAACAAGATGGCGCTCCTCCACATTACGCTTTAGCTGTCAGAGACTGGCTCAACAACCGGTTTCCGGGCAAATGGATTGACAGGAGAGGCGCCATAGAATGGCCAGCAAGATCTCCAGACAACACCTCTAGATTTTTTTCTTTGGGGCCATGTAAAATCTGTTGTGTACAAAACCTCTCCTGGGAGCATTGAAACCTTAAAAAAACCGAAAGAATGCAGGCGAATTAATAAAGACATTCTTGCCAAAGTTCGTCAGGAAATTGAAAATAGACTTTACTACTGTCTCGGAAACAAAGGTGCCCAATTTGAACATTTAATACGCTAGTTGATTAAATTGAAAAAAATTTTTTTACGTTATTAAATTTGATGTTTTTGACAGCTATTTTTCTTTGTAATTTGGCAAAGGCGTTATCGAATTTAAATTTTTTATACACCATTGGATAGATAATTTTATGCTCTTTCGAATGGTGTATCGTTAGATGGAGGTTACCATTTGATATTTAAAAGTGAGGTTAGCTGGATGATTGGGGGTGAGTATAAAATCTATGTCACTTGGGTAATAAAGTCTCCCCCTCCAAACCTAAATTGACGTGTTTTTTTTTATTTCATTTTATACAGGATTAAAAGATATGTGGGGTGGTTCGTTTTGAAATGAAGACCCTGTATAAATACTCTGTCTTCAAATACATTTAAAAGCTGTATTCGAATCCATTTATGAGTACAGTATTATAGGTATATGTCAAGATGGCGCCGACGAACCACGTCGGTTCGCAAGGCGAGAAGATTTTTTGCAAATCGTGTAAAAGAGGTACCGCTAGTGACGTAAAATGTGAACAGTGTGAAGTAGCTTTTCACCCTGCGTGGGCGGTGCGGGTTAAGGGAATGAAAGTTGTTTCATATAACACACTTAGGTACCCCGAGTGCATTCAGGATGCCGATGATGTGTGTGCCGATAGATCGGATTTTGAGCAATTAAGGTTAGTAAATCAATCCTTAAGAGACTCAAATGAAACACTGAATCAAGTAATTCTACGACTAATGACCTCACATGAGAACAATTCCAAGAAATTAACAATAAATTAGATATTCTAACCTCCAATATTTTGGTGGGTAAAACAGCACCTGTCCGATCGGATTCATCGGCGCAGACTTGGGCCGAGGTAGTCCAAAGTGATAGCCTTGGGCTGTTAACAAAAGGTCGGCCAAAGGCTCGATCGAACGCCACATCAGATAACGATGCTTCACAAAAAACAACACCAGACACCCAGTTGCAAACAAGCAACAATTCAGGGCATTCCGTACAAACTACCCAATATTTACAAACAGATAACTCACTTGGGTTTACTAATGATCAGACAAAAAATTGTTTAATAACACCTGCTGATATTACTAACAGTGAGAATGGGAGTTATACAGACCAGCTGGGTTTTCAGTATCCGAAAAATCGCGGACCGCGACGTCCTCGCACAACTCCTCCACCCCCGCTGGAAGATGGCAAACTTGTCCGGAAAATTCGCAAGGGAAATCCGCAACGTGGAACTAGGACGGCGAACGATTCCGAATTTGGCGCGTCAAACCCAGATAAGAAGATCTGGGTATTTATTTCCAGAGTCAAAAAGACTGTTACTGAAAGTATCATAACGGACTATATCGTCAAACATGCAGGAACTAGTGCAGAAGATGTTTCTGTTAAGCAGTGCGTCCCAAAATCCTACCGTGGTACAAAGCTTAGATTTATGATTGGAGTTAAACCGGAACTTAAAGATACAGTTTATAATAGTGATTTCTGGCTGGCGAGTGTTTCTTTCGAGCGATTTAATTTCTCTCTTGGCCGGAATTTTTTAGACAAATCTCGACAGAGTGCCCAAGTAGTCCGCTAAAATTAGGAAAAAATACTCCTGATGACCAGTCACGACGTATTGGTGAGTGCAGCCTTGTTCCATATTAACATTCAGAGTCTCAATAATAAAATACTTGAAGTTGAACTGCTGTCGGGAACCCGGTTTCCCGAATTATTTTGCGTAACCGAGCATTGGCTTCAGGAATCTGATTTGAATAGGATACACTTACAGCATTATGCTCTTGCCTGCTCTAGTTCCCGAGTGGCGACCAGAGGAGGTGGAACAGCAATTTTTGCAACCCTTGATTCCAAAATTCGAGAATTTGATATAGACTTACTATCTATTGAAAAAGACTTCGAATATTGCATATCCGAGTACACTAACAAAAATAGTAATAAGAAAATCTTAATAGCTTGTACTTATAGATCCCCTTCGGGTAATTTCGATGTATTCATAAGTAAGTTGTGTGAGTTACTAGATAAGACAGACAACACTAACAAATTCATCATTGTTTGTGGTGATTTTAATGTTAACTTTTTAAATCTTGATGACGCTGCAAATTCAGTAATTCAGTTGTTTCTTGCTTATGGCCTGAAACCACACGTAAATGGTGTTACAAGACTGGGTAGAAATTCTGCGACGCAAATTGATAATATTTTCTTCAACTTCAAAGACGAGGACCTAGAATGTGAAATTGTTATTTCTGATCATTATGGTCAGCATTTGTCTCTCAGGACTCCGTTTTTGGAGGAGCCCGCGGTTTGTTTCAAGCGACGTTTTTTCACCACTGATAATATTACGAGGTTCGTTGGCTACCTAGCGACTGAATCTTGGATTAACGTAGCTGAGTCCGTCCGTGCCGATCAGAAGTACACGGCATTTTAAAATATTTTTCACTATTATTTCGATCTGGCTTTTCCCTTGGAATGGTCTAGGGTGAAGTCCAAAACCGACACCTGGGTAACAACTGAAATAAAACTATATTCTAGTTATATTAAGGACTTGTACGTTTGGTACAAGCAGACAAACTCTCCCATTGTTCATGAACGATACAACTACAAAAAATCAATTAACGATAATAAAATATTGAATTCAAAAAATAGATCCAAAACGGCTTGGGCACTACTTAACACGCAGTCAGGAAATAGAAACACATGTCAGCAGATTGTTTTGAGTTCCGATTCGGGTGATATCATTAGCGACCCTAAGGTGATTGCGTATAGCTTCTGTGAACAATTCCGTAACGACACAAGTATACAGCCTGACCATATCCCACCTTGCAATGGAAATTGTATTGATAGTATTTTTCTGTCTCCTACCGATGAACAAGAGATTTTCGAAATTATCAGGAATCTTCCGCATAAATTTTCGTCAGGCTTGGATGAAGTCCCCTCCTTTGTTCTGAGGCATGTTGCGCTACACTTAAGCAAGCCACTTAGTCACATCATAAATTGTTGCTTTCAAACAGGAATCTTTCCTAGAGACCTAAAAAGAGCCAAAGTGGTGCCGTCTTCAAGAAGGGTGATCGTCGGATGGTTGGCGACTATAGACCGGTCTCCATCCTGCCCTCTATGTCGAAGGTGTTTGAAAGGGTTTTAAATGGTCGGATTGTCAAATTTTTGGAAGGTAGGCTGTTGCTTAGTAATTGTCAGTTTGGGTTCAGATCGGGGCAGATCTACTGAACAGGCTGTATATAGAGCAATCGAATTTATTATTACGAATCTGGACCAGGGTAGGCTTGTTGCTGGATTGTTTTTTGACTTGTCCAAAGCATTCGACACCATAAATCACGATATTTTGATGGCACGCTTACATAGTTATGGCTTACGGGGGTTGTGTGCTGACTTACTGAAGTCCTACCTCTCCGGTCGTGAGCAGTCCGTCTGCATCATGAGCAATGGTCGACCTCATTATTCCACCTGTACTGGCCTTGGTCGAGGTGTGCCCCAAGGCTCAATCTTGGGGCCCACGCTGTTCTTAGTATATGTTAATGGAATGACCAACGAAGTTTCTTCAGATATCCTTTGTCAATATGCTGACGACACCTCCATTCTAATTGCCTCTCAATCAAAAGCTGACTTATCTGCTCGGTGCAGAACTTCAACTCAGGAAATGAGTGATTGGTGCATCAACAATCATTTAAAATTAAATCCTGAAAAAACGGGATTGTTGTGTTTCAACAAGCAACCTTGTACTGATGAGTCTCTTTATGTTGCTTTGAGTGGAAGATCTCTGCCCGTACAGAAAATGTAAAGTTTCTAGGGGTCTATGTGGACTCTTGTCTGAGCTGAGAATCTCACATTCGCATGTTGGAGTCTAGGTTAAATAGCTATTGTGGGTTGATCAGACGGCTTAAAGATCAGTTCACTGTGGACACTATTAAGTTATTCTATTTCTCCAACATTCAGGCAATCATAAGTTACGGTATACTATTTTGGGGATCGGGACGCACCCCAATGGATATCTTTAGAGCTCAAAAAAGAATCGTTCGGTGTATTTTTGGTCTGAGACCGACGGATTCATGTCGCCCATATTTTTCTAAATTGGGAATACTTACCGTCCCTTCAATATTCTTTATGTCGTTGGTAATGTTTGTCAGAAAAAACAGTGCATTATTCAGAAGGAACGCTGACGGATACTCCCAAAATATGTCCATTCTAGAGAGAGGGAAATGTTAAACATTCCTCGCCACCAAACTACTTTTTTCGAGAGAGGGCCCTCATATAGAGCCATTAAAGCATATAATTTGTTACCCGATAATTTGCAGCGTCTTCAAAATGACATGGTTTTCAAACAACGTGTCAAGACTCTTTTGCTTGAAAAAACTATTTATTCATTTCAATTTAATATTTATTTTGATTAATTCATTTTAGTAAGCTATAATGCTACTCTTGTTTGACTTTGCTGTGTCATATTTTATGATCTTGTTAGCAATAAAGAATTTATTATTATTAGTATTAAATATTTTTGATTCGAATACCATTAGTTTATTCTGTTCTCAACTGAGAAAGAGGAGCGATAGAAGCAACATTCCAAATACGCACCGCAAACACCTACATTTTATTATGGTTTATTAATGTGGGTAACTGCACCTTTTCGTGTGTATAATAATTTAAAAATTTTTTTGTTTCCCGTAATTGCTAGTTAAGGAAGTAATAATATTGGCATTTTCCTCTTAAAGGATGTATTAATTAAAGGACATGTTGTAGGTAGGAGCAGTGGCGAACAATGCTGTAATTACTGATGAAACGTTAATGGGGCAACCCACGGAGGGTGCCTTATTGGCAGCCGCAATGAAACATGGCATGTACAACGTCGCGGACCGATATATAAGGTAGACTTTAGACCTGTTTTTATTGTTTTATTGAATTAGAAAATTAGCTCAATGCTACAACTCGTTCGAGTGTTTATTATTGCATAGGGTAGACCACTAAACAGAGATGTATCGACATTTTTCAGATGCTTTTTTTTTAATTGGTTTTAAATATTTTTAAGTTGCTTGATGACGCAACTGTTGTACGTAACGTAACTTCAATATTTTGTTTGAGAATAATGACATTTTTAATCTTCCTAGGCCAACTGATTGTTGCTCTCGAACAAACCGTACAGTGTGAGCCAAATTTAAAACGGAAAGCCCTGTGTTTAATAGAGACATATAATAGTATATTATAAACCAAGGTTGTGAAGTACATTATTCTGACCCGAACGTCAAGTTTAAATCCCGAAGCGCGTAGCGCTGAGTGATCTAAGACGTGAGGGTCATAAGTAGTTCAAAACTGCGGTGTATATACGATTTTTTTCACTACTAGACTCGATAAATCTACAACAGAAAATTGCTTAAATTAGTAAGATAGCGCTCCGCATATTTTATTACAAAGAACAGGCGCGTGTTCAATCCATATGGAGCCTTCATTACCGTGGCAACCGATAAACAAAATCGCCGTATGACGGCACCTAATGCGTCTGACAACTGACAGCTTTATTTACCGGTAAATAATCGGCCATAACGTTGTCATTATAGACCGCTTATGTTCAATTGTTTTATAAGCAAAACAAGAAAACCTACTTTACAGTCATTTTGCTGGCCTTTAACGGTCCGTATTAAAGCTAGTAGTGGAAAAACATGTTTGTGGGTGTTTGGGATTGAAATTTGACAGATTTGAAAAAAAAAATGTATAAAGTATAAATCAATAATATAAAGATAAATAAAGCATTGTTGAATAGCCCGGTGTCGTCTTTAGTTGTCCACTCTAAATCGCAAAATCATGTATTTCATAGCCCACATTAATCCTTAGGCCAGATTGTACAAGTCATCCTCAAAGTTCGGTTCAGTTAAACTCGACTGGTACTTGAACCCGCCTATAAGAATCGCATTGCTGTCAAATTAATTTCATTTGTGACACTTTCTGACAGCAATGCTTTTCTTATGGGCGAGTTCAAGTACCAGTCGAGTTTAGCTGAACCCGACTTTGAGGATGAATTGTACAATCAAGCCTTAGTCTACGTCAATGCTAACCCTCGGCATTACAATGGCTTTTCATATAGGTTGAAAGAATATCCTTTCTCTTCTGAAGAGAAAATGATGGCAGTAAAAGTTGTGTCGAAGTACGACTCCAACAAGGAAGAAATCTTCTTCGCCAAAGGCGCTTTGGAAAGGATACTGCCCAAATGTACCTCGTACAGTGTGAACGGTAACTCAGACAAAACTTTCTTGGCCTTCTCCCTTTTAAACGAATCCCCTTTCAGGTGTTGATCAGCCGCTGACGTTAGAAAAACGCGCTGATTTTAGTGCGGAGTGTATAGAAATAGGAAAGAAAGGCCTACGAGTTATTGCTTTAGCCCGAGGTTTGTTCAGAGACGATTCTTTCGTTGGCGAGGTGTCGATGACGGTTTTGTCTTTTTTTAGGTACTAAAATGAATGAATTAACATACTTAGGAATAGTGGGTATTTGCGATCCTCCCCGTCCCATGGTTCGCGAAGCCATCAACATTTTGACAGAATCCGGTGTGCAAGTAAAAATGGTGACTGGGGATGCGATGGAAACAGCGGTGGCAATTGGTAAGAGACTGCAATTTTAAATATTATAAGTCAGAACTTAGAGAATTTAGGTAAGCTGCCTCCTAAATCCCCATTTTCAATTAAGTCTAAATTATTTATTAGGCAGAAACGTACAGGAAAATCCGAATCTGCAGTGTTTTTTTCATTACTTCATATCCCTTATAATGATTAAGTTGTAGGTGGTTGTCATATTGTAATGCAAGCACTCTGACCGATATATTTAAAATAGCGTACACATCTACAATAAGAAGAAGAAGAAGAAGAAGAAAAAACGTTTATTGAGCATCATAAACATACATGCACAGAAGGCACCATTCGCTGCAGCGCTCTTCCATGGTGCCCAAAAATACAGATCTGTATTATACAGATGTACAATTACATCTTTCAACTTACAAAATTAAAAACTACATTCTACATCCTAAGCAACAACACATTGGAATAATTTTGCCTGAACACACTTCTGCTTGAACCAAACATCATATGAAATACATCTGAGTTCAATAGCTTCACAAGCCGGTACGAAAAACACCTCTTAAATTTTTCAGTTCTGTGTGGAGGTATATTAAACCTTACAATATTTCTGAGATCTATGTTGTGAATGTCCTGTCTCAACACAATATAATCCATTAAGTAGACAGGCTGCTTATTTTTAACAATTGAATACACAAACAACGCAAATTGGAGGTTCATTCTGAGGTTAAACTTTAAAATACTATTCTGGATATAAGTGGGCGAGATATGATCAAACTTTTTGACTTCATAGATAAAGCGAATACAGGAATTTTGTGCAAGTTGTATTCTCTTCTCACACTCAGCGGACAGGAAAGCATAATAAGCCACACCGCAGTAGTCCAAGTACGGGTAAATTAGTGAGTCAACTAGTAATGCCTTAGTATTACGTGGTAACAGATATTTGAATTTGTACAAACTTTTCAATTTCCAATATACCATACGCAATTTCTGTGTGATATGCGCTTCAAAGTTAAGAGAACTGTCAAAAACCAGGCCCAGACTATTGACTACGTTCGCTGTCGGTAATACATTACCGTTGATATGTAGAGGTGTAAAATTATACGATGATACTTTGCACCTAAGTGCCTTTGTACCTATTAATAGGTAAGTACTCTTCTTGGCGTTCAGTACAAGACCATGGTTACTGGACCACTTATCAATGAGTTTTAGATCTTCATTAAGTAACCCAAATGCCCTATTGGCATCCTCCGGTGGAAAAGAGGCAAGAAGTTGCGTGTCATCCGCGTAAAGATGAGCCGCTGAGAATCGCACTTGGTCGGGCAGAGAAGCCGTGTATATGCTAAATAGCGTTGGGCCAAGGATGCTGCCCTGGGGGACTCCCCGATTAACCACCACAGCCCCTGACCTAGACCCGAGATATTCCACAATCTGCCTGCGGTCACGCAAGTAAGCGGAAAACCATTTACAGGTGGTCGACGAAAAGCCACAATACTTTAATTTTGCAACAAGCAGATCGTGGTTTACAAGGTCAAAAGCCTTACTGTAGTCCAACAAAATCAGACAGGAAACGAGAGACTGGTCCATTCCAAGTGCAATATCAGTAGTTAACCTAACTAGGGACGTGGCAGTACTATGTCCTTCTCTGAAGCCAGATTGAGTAGCCGGCAGAAGATTAAATGCGCTAATATAATCTTTAATCTTACCAAATATCAGAATTTCAAATATCTTTCCTAAGATTGGCAAGATACAGATTGGTCTAAGGTCACTTATTGAGGAAATGTTTGCGGTCTTAGGTATTGGTCTTATTAAGGCTGTTTTCCACTCAGTTGGATACTGGCCGCTATCCAAACAAACATTATAGAATCTGGTCACAGCAGAGATAATGAAGTCGAAACTGAACAATAAAATATTGTAACAAATTCCGTCATAGCCTCTAGTCTTGGCTTTAATACGCCCAAAGGCCTGATAAACATCATATTCAGAAATGTTACCGAGTGAAAAATTATATTCCCTTTCCGGGAACATTTTATTATTCTTATAAAAATCCAGAGTCTCCCTGTTAATGTCTACCGGTATCTTTGAAACTCGTTCAAAGTGGTTACTAATTTCGTTGACATCACGGAACTGACAAGGTATGTCCTGCCTTTCCTTAGAGCCGCAATGAACATTCCATTCATTTAATTTAGACCAGGTCTTTTTCGAGTTAGACTTCACCTTTTGTAATTCAAAGGCCATATATGCCTTTTTTTCACTTCTGATAGCAAAAGCTAAATAATTTTTTATATCAAGATAGGCATCCTTATCAGTTCGAGAAAGTGATCTTTTGTATTTGTTAAAAGCTTTTTTCTTAAGTTTAATAATCATTTTTATGGTACCCGTTATGTAAGGTTTATATTTACGTCTAGTATTTATGGTTTTTAGTGGTGCAAATACATCAAAAATACTGACAAGTTGTTGGTTCAAGGACCTCACAAATTCGTCGGGAGAGTCAACATTTAAAAAAGACTGAAAGTCGACCTGGCTTATGACCGTCTCAAACAAATCCTTATCAAAATTACTGAAGTCTCTAAACGTAACCGATTTAGTGGTGGTCCTGGGACCTATCGCTTTAATGACAGCAAAAACCAGTCGGTGATCAGTTAAACTAAACATCTCCATGGTGCCAGACCTAAGCAGGATTAAATCACTATCAATACATATCACATCTATCAACGATTGTGTGTCCCTTGTAACACGTGTGGGTTCATCTATAACTTGTGTTAATCTAAAAGTCTGTAACAATGCATCAAAATATAGTCTATCTCTATTTAGACCTAATAGATTAATGTTCAAATCACCTAATAAAATAACATTTTCGTAATTAATCGACAGTGCTGACAAGATGGACTCCACTGAATTCAGCTTATTGTAACTTATCAATGGTGGCTTGTATATTATCCCAATTAACCCCCTGCCACTATCAAGTCGTACCTCTAACCAAACCTGTTCGACTTCGTCCAGCGGATGCACATTAGATGTGTCGACTATTGTACCTTGCAATTCATCTATGACGTACGCTCCAACTCCGCCTCCTCTAGATGGACGATCTACTCGGAAAAACCGGTAGCCAGGCACATATAATAAATTATCAGTATAATCCGTATTTAGCCATGTTTCTGTTAAAGCTAGAATGTGGAAACGCTCGTTCAATAATAAGTCTTTTATTTCATCAAACGACGAAACAATCGATCGTATATTAACATGGGCAATATAAATGTCTTTTTTGCTCTGTGGTAGGGTAGCTTTGTCAGTATTGCGTATTACAGACTCACCAACCACAACAGCACGACTTGCTGAAAGTTCTATAAAAAATCACCGCCCAATTTTTTAGGCAATAAATCGGGGTTTTTTTCCAAGAAATCCTGGTGTTTATTAAAATAAAACCTTTTGACCCCAACATCCTTGGGCCAAAACTCGTTATTATATAGATCATCTTTTTTATGAAGAGGACCGATAACCAAGAATGTTTTAAGTCTGTCTACTGATGTTGGGATTTCTCTAACTGTAATTTCTTCGGTACGAAAACCATCTTTGCGTTGTACAAAGCTTTTTATTATATCTTCAGTAGCGGTCCTCTTTACTCTATTCAGGTAAATCCAAGCACGCCTATCCCCTCCTTCAAAATTACTATCAGATGTTCCGGTGCCCAGGTTTTTACGCCTTCTTACGTTTATTTGCTTTGAGCCAGTATCGCTGTATTGGAACCTTTTTGAATTTGTCCTATCGACGTCAACGGCAATTGATGGCGATAAGATTGCAGGTACGGGGTCATCCAAAGTCGATACCTGTAGAGTGTCCGGCCGATCAGCTGGTGGCCTAGCGTTTACTACGTCGCTATACTTCATTGTACCATGTTTGTTTACATTTTTTAATTCGAGGATGTGAATTTTCTCGTGTAACAAGTTGCTGTTTTCCTTTAATAAACCAATTTTGTCGGTGAGTTCATCCAACAATCTTTTAAGGTAGCTAATCTCAGTTTTCATTGCATCTTTTTCTGTACGATAAATCTCACTAGCATTGTTGTTGATATTTCCTGAATCAGCCATTGCTTTCATGCAGCATTCGATTTTCGTACCGTCGATGCGTTTCACTGAATCCATCCTTTGGACACAACTATTGTGGTAGATAGAAAAACAGTTAATGCACACACAGACGTTGCAGGATTTTTTCCTACAGCACTTAAAACCGATATTTTGAGACTCTCTCGCGCTAGCTTCAGAATCGTCATCCGACCCGGCCGCCATCTTCAACGTCACTCAATAAGCAGCTGGGTAGTAAAATTTCCAGCAAATAAGAATCAGAGGGGCATCATAAGACGCCGACTACACTATGTATGTGTTGTTTAACCTAACCACACTTCAAATTTGAACTGTACTATATCACAAATATTGCAGTCGCTATGAGAAAAAATTATATTTTTTAAATGTTTCTGAAATTAACGATTCGACGTAGAATAGATACTTTACTAAACCAGTTGGTCAGCAGAAATCTTGAGTTGGTTTGTTTATGGAGTGCGTTATTTACCCTCGCACGCATTTTTTTTGCGTTTTATCACGCACGCCTATAGTTTATGAAATATTCGAACGCTGTGGACAAACTGCTGCAGAACTTTGTTGGGTTAAAGACCACGCGCGCGGAGCGCCCATAGCTTAGCAAATATTCGGACGGTTCTCTTATGTAGCCCAAACTACCGAATGAGCAAAATTATGAAAAAAGGACCTAGTGATAGGAACAAGACGTAAGCTACAAGTGATAAAACTATTAGTACTAGTGAAAAGGTCTTCATTAAAGCTATTTTGTCAGTCATATACGAAAAACTGATTTTTTGGGCGTGACACATTTATAAAGCAATAATTGTAATAAAAAAGAATACCATGATGATAGCGTATTGTAAGCAAAAATTCTAAACGTCGGATATATTTGGTTTCAGCGCTCTTTTGCGATAATCGCTAAGTTGTAGGAAAAAAGTGTCAATAAATTCCCGAAATTTCAACTTCATAGCTTTAATCGTTCCAGAGATATCAGCATTTTTTTTTAGGCCGCCATCTTGGATTTTTAAAAATGCTCTTTTCCCACCATTCGATTTTCAACTCAATATCACTATCGGTTCATTAAATAGCTATAAACTAGCTACCGTCAGCTACATAGCTACATCAGTTAGTTTACCATTCATGGCATTCTCATGGGCAAACAGTATCCAAAGTTGAATGATGTGCCATAACCAGTTCTTTAAATATTAACGTTATTCAGCTACTGTAGCTGTGATAGTTAAATCAGCTAAATCACAATTCATGGTACCCCCATAGGTATCTACCATCCAAATTTGAACCATCTACCATGATCAGTCCATATATGACGTCCATCTTTGATGTGTGACGAAATCAATGTTGTCCCATTTAGAAAGCACTGGGGCCATCAGCCATCATGAATCCTGACACGAAATTTTTAAATCGACCTGTCATTTTGCCAATAATCTTACTAGAAATGTTCAAATTTTCCCTTGGCATACTTTTTCCCAAGCTTTTCCGCTTATTTTCCTTGGTCGAAGGCCGCCGTCACATACAGTGGAACGGAACGGACACATGTCAATTCTTATTTTAGCTTTTATCTGATTGGTTTAAATTCAACTGTCAAATTACGCTCCGCTCCGCTTTCAACTAAATTCCGCTGTATGTGACGTCGCCCTGAGTGTTTAAAGTTTGATCTGTCAAATGAGAAATTGTTCCGAGTTGAAAAAGCGATTGTAGGGCACATGTTTTTTTGTCGCGACAATTTTGGGAGCTACTGAAAATTTGGCCAAAATTAAAAAAACTTGCAGATTTTGCTTCGAAATTCAATTAAGGCCATTTCGCGACGTCCCAGCGAAAAAGTGGTTCCTAGTGCCGAAAAAAAACATTTCAAGGTATCCCCTGGGAGACAAAACCATTTGGTTGGATGTACTGTCTCGGCACAATTTGACCTCAAAGTGGCAATTTCAAATTTAACGCTTAAAAGTTCGTCAAAATTTCAAATTCAAAGCTAGGACCTTGATATTTGGAAAAATTGAGGGGGCGTATGTGTTCTACTTCCCTGCATTTCAGGTTAGTTCAGGTTGTTTATTGATTCATTTTTTACTGCAAAAATGTGGAATCTACAGGGTAAAATGTAAGAAAAGTACACCAAAATTGGCAAAAAATTAAACACAGTAAAACTTTTGTAGCTCGCCCGGTATAAGAACCAGACCAAAAATATCAACTGTTTATTTTTTCTCCACATCTTCTAGTTGTCCATGTACAACTAAAACTTGGCCACGCTATAGTCTTCGTAAAAATCCCAAAAAACTGCTATACTATTTTGGACATTTTTTACTCAAACTGTATTAAAGCGACATCTTTGGTTTGGTGGTGGCATCTTTGCCAATTTTTGTAGACTTCAATATTTATATATAGACATATGAGGTAATGTGCCCATGAGGAACCCTATACCTCACATAGCCCCGAAGTGACGTTAAGACGCCGCAAATATGGGTATCGACCCCCCCCCCCCCCCTCCCCCTTCCCGCACTTACCTACCGCCAAACCGAACACATTTTTGGAAAGCCCGTTTATTTCTTTACCTACGGCTCTCGCAGCAATATTCCGTCAAATTAATAATTTAAAAGTTATTAGCGTCGAAACCAAAAAATACCACATATATACTTACAACCAAAATCCCAATTGCCCACCAATGTCGAAACTCCCAGTACTACAAATAGTCTTTTTCTAACTTTATTTGTGTCTTATCCAATATTAATTATGAGTACGCTAACTAGGATTATTATCCCTTAACTTTTCAGCTCAGTCAATCGGCCTCCAGACCCAACCTTCCAACATTCTTTCCGGGGAACAGTTGGACGCATTCTCTGAACCGGAACTTGACGCTGCCGTTCCTCACGCCACGGTGTTCTACAGGGTGTCGCCTAAAAACAAATTATCGATCGTTAAGTCACTTCAAAGGTGAGTGCTAGTAGGGGTCGATTATTTTCTTTATTTGTTTAGTTGGTTTTTAATTTTATTTATTTCAATTTTGAAAGTTTTTCACAAATTTGAAGATGTTTTGTTCTGTTTATGACAACTTTTGGTTGAGAGATTTTGATGCATGTTCAACTTATCGAGAGAGAAACAAAACTTCTGAATTATTCTAAATAATTTAAGCACAGATTAGGATATGTTATAAACTTTTGGCGCCGATTATAATAATAAATTTTGGCGCTCAACTTTGGGCTCTAACAGTATTTTAACTATGTCTTTACTAACAAATTTAACTAAAATAACGCAAATGGATTTATTCGATTTTGCTGAAATGAAAATTGGAACATATTTATGACATTTTCGACTTTCAGTTGTTTCATTCATTCAAGTCATCTCAGACCTACTGTTCTAATTCCATGGCCTACTTGAGTTTTTTTTTTAATGTACATGATATATACAACCAAAATCGCTGCTGCACGCTGCTGGGTGGCGTGTGCTTTTCATTTTGTACGTAATAATCTTCTTACAATCTTTATTACGTAATATACTTTCCTATTCGTGTACGGTAAAGTGTCTTTACTGCACGAAAATAATTTATGTTTGTGTTTATTATGGACTGTATAATATAAACATTTGGCAGCTAAAATATAAATAAAGCAATTTCTTCGATTTTCAAGATCTGGCTACATTGTCGGCATGACAGGGGACGGAGTAAACGACGGCGTGGCGCTAAAAAAGGCCGACATAGGAATCGCCATGGGCAAGAACGGGACGGACGTGTGTAAGGAGGCTGCCGATATGATTCTCGTAGACGACGATTTCTACACGATTATGTAAGTGGTTTCCTAATTTCGTACACAAACAATAGTTATTTATGTATTAAGAGCGAAAAGTACAACTTTTTTGCTCGGAGAGTGAAGCTCGACGCGAAGCGGAGAGTGGCAATCACTCGAGAGCAAAAAAGTTACTTTTTGCTCGTAATGCATACAACGTTTTTTCTGCAAACGATCAATTTCAAATAATGTTTATCACAACTGAGCATAACTGAAGGCAGCTTCTGAAAATTTAAATCAAAGTGACAATGACGTTTTCAATAATTAGTTGAGTGGTGGTAGTTGCTATTGACAGCAAGCGAAGAAATCTTTTTCTACGAGCGTTCTTAATATATCACTTTCCCGCACGCATTTTGTTTTTGAAAGCTTCACTTTCCCGCACGGCGTGCGTGAAAGTAAACCTGGCGTGCGGGAAAGTAAATATTTAAAGAATGACTGATTTATAATATAATTTAGACTTTATAGTCTGTCTATCTAGATAGGTGCATCTGCCTTATAGCCTTGCGAAACATTTTTATCTGTTTTAAGGAACTATTATGCTTGCCTTTATTGATTTTTGATACAAAATATACCCATAATAAACGTACTTTTTATTCCAATGTCACCAGTTCATGCCTGAAACATTACGTCACACCAACAATCACACCAAGTTTTTGTCATAACAACCAATTGATTTTTGATTAATTCAGCTGTCATACTGTTGACAAAGATAAAGTTGTTTATGTATTGTATGTTCCTTATCTTTGTTACAATGAATTGGCGCGTAGAAAAAATATTGTTCCTAACTCGTGCGGAAAGTGTCTTTCCCCCACTCGTCTGCTGCCCGAACTCCGCTTCGCGTCGTTCCCCGCACGCCAGACAGCGTGCGGGAAAGTATCACTTTCCGCACTAGTTGGGAAAATAACTATTTTCGCTTGCTGTCCTGGGCAACGCGCGTTAAAGTGAACTCACATTCTGATCCTCAAAAAAGGTTAGGTTTTCGTTTGTCTAATGAAAGCGTAAAATGCGTCATTATTTGACGTTTGTAGAAAAAAACTTTTTTTTTTTTGCTAGCGTAAACTTCTCTAGGTAGATGTCAGCTACCATTCGTTTAACAAATACGATTAAATGTTTCGACTTATCATTTATCTGCGTATTTTATGCGTCTCAAAAGTGTTTTTTTTTCTACGAAGTGCGCAAAGTAATACTTTAGTAATACTTTTGCGAACACGACTGATAAAATATGATTCACGAAATTCCAATAGAAATAAATAATTAATATTTGCTGTTTTTACTATTTTTTGTAGCCAAATAAATTATGCGAAATTACTGGCTAGAGCTTGTTTTTTGCCTGCTAAGTAATGCGAATCAGATATCATGTTTTATTTTAGTTTCGCCAGGAAAGTCCATCATTGAATTGTCTTTTAAAAAAGAATTTTGTAAGTTTTATTTTTGTATTTTTTTTTCAATGCCTTTCATTGTTGCAGCGCTGCCATCGAGGAGGGCAAAAGCATATTCCACAACATCCGAAATTTCGTCGGCTTTCAGTTGTCCACTTCGATCGCTGCATTGGCCCTTGTAGCACTGGCTACAATTATGGATATTCCCAATCCTCTAAATGCGATGCAGGCAAGTGAAACATACTATAATATTGTTACAGGATACGGGTTCCAATAATTTATCGTCAATTAACTACACACTTTTATTTATTTTTAACTATTACATCATGGGTAAAACACAATTACTCTCTACTAGCAATTCGCACTGTTCGCTTGTCCGCTTATTTCGCTTATTTACTACACTGCACTATCTATTCCATCCCATCTCGCGCGGTCTGCGGAGCTTTATATACCCGGCCTGAACACACTCTCATACTTTCGAGAACGGAGGCGACTGTTCCCGGATCTCGTTTAGTCTAGATCGATTCCCGGCGGTCGCGGTCGGCGCTGGGCGTTGCCGCTGGATCCATACCACGTCGTTGATCCGTTTGATGACTGGGTATGGACCGTCCCAACTTGGAGACAACTTGGGAGACTTTTCTTTCTTCCTCTAGTACTCCTCCTTCTCTAGTTCCACCTCTGTGGAATATACATCCAAACCAAGTCACATGCCTTAAATTCCTTGCAGAATTTGCTCTTAGGTTATATCTGGCTTTCATCCAATCTCTGGCAAACTTTATCTTTCTCCTCACGTTTCGATGGATTTCCTTTAATCTTTCTCGAGGTTCATCAGCATGAACTATGCGGATGGATGATCTGGACATCTTCCACCGGTTTATTTGGTGATCCGTACACCAAATCTACCGAAGGACGAAGTTTTTTACCAAATATAACCTTGGCAGGGGTATGTCCTGTTGTGTTATGCACTGCACCTCTGTAAGCCATCATTAGAAGAGGCAGAAATTTGTCCCAATCTTTCTGGTGGTCCGCTATCATTTTGCAGAGGTATTGTTCCATGGTTCGAGTGAAACGCTCGACGATGCCATTTGATTGTGGATGGAGCGGAGTTGTCATTGTTTTGCGGATTCCCAGAAGTTCCATGATCTTCTTGAAAAGTTGCGATTCAAAATTTCGTCTCTGGTCTGAATGAAGCTCTAATGGTACGCCGAATTTACTGAAGAATTTGTCAATTAAGACCCTTGCCACGGTGTTAGTTTGTTGATTTGGTAGTGCATAACCTTCAGGCCGTTTTTTTAAATAATCTATGGCAACTAAGATAACTGAACCTGACCTGAATTGATTTAACATGATTTATGTATAATAAACAACAGGACCTGTAGATACTCTTAAAATTTGTGGCTATTTATGTGTTTACAAATTAGAATTAGAAACACACGGACTTCAAAACAGCAGAAACTTCAAAATCTTTCTGTGAATGTAGGTGTGTTCATTAAAAACTCATCTAGTTGGCTGGAAAATGTAAAAAAAAGATGAACAAAAGTCCATTTATTTTGATTATTTCATAATTTTCTGTCAAAAATGGATAGTCAACGAGTTGACTTTTTCTAATAAACTCATAAAACAAATATAAATATATGGAATAATGAACACGAAGCCGAATGAGTACATTTTATAAATTATGTTTTAGATTTTATGGATCAACATACTGATGGACGGGCCGCCGGCTCAAAGTTTGGGCGTAGAGCCCGTCAGCGACGACGTAGTCAAGCAGAAATCGCGCAACACTAAGGAGCCAATGATCACTAAGAAGCTTATAGTGAACGTGCTTTTGTCGGCTACATTGATTGTGGCTGGAACCCTTTGGGTATTTAATAAAGAGGTGCGAAAATGTGTTTTTACCTTTTGTTACATACATGTCTGTCGCTTGTTCAGCTTATATCATGTTGTTTAGCTACGCTATGCACAAAGATATATATTTTTTCTTAAGTGTATTCGTTGTGTAAATAGAAGCGATAAAATTTTGCATGATGTAAACCGCATAAAAAGGGTTAACAATCATTAAAAAAAAACTAAAACTCATGCTTCAAATAGGCAAAAAAATCACCGATTTCCATATTAGTGTCATTTCTTTCTTTCGTTAAGGACGCTAACCAACATCACTATTATTTTAATAAACATTCTTAGATGACTGCGGACGGTGTAACGTCGCGAGACACCACAATGACCTTCACGTGTTTCGTCTTCTTTGACATGTGGAACGCCCTCTCCTACCGTTCCCAAACGAAGAGCGTGTTCCAAATAGGATTATTCTCGAATACCTTCTTTCTAGTGGCGGTCGGTGCCTGTGTGATCGGCCAACTTCTAGTCGTTTACGTGCCGCCATTGCAAGGAGTGTTTCAAACTGAAGCTTTGTCGGCGTTAGGTAAGAAATCTATTATAGTCCTAATTAAAAACTATCCCAAGTAACAAATGAGGTTAAAATAACCGCTGATAATTGCACCCATTTTGGTGAAAAAGTAGTTTTTGTCTTGAAAAATGCTCCTATTAGACATGTGAGCGTATAAGCCAAAAAAATTAATATATCAAACCAAGTTTGATATTAATTATATGACTCCTTCCCCCGAGGATTAATATATATGGTAGTCCTTGCCTCGGCTACTTGATGGCGCACCTGATTCTAAAGCCAAAAAGTTTCTAGTTTATAGGCACGATACGCGTCTCAAACCCCCTTAGGGGTTTGAGGCGCCAACCACGACCCACCACGACGCGTTGCTCAACGTGGGTGGCACCGACGAAAGGGAATACCCTCGAGCACTTTTAGTCCTATCCCCCACAAACGTAACTTTAATACAGAGTGGGTAAAAAAAAAGACAGTTACGAAAAAGTGTTAAAAATATTACGTAATTTTTAGTTCAACCCGCTTTTTTACGGATCGTGTCTATAAACTTTTTGGCTTTAGAATCAGGTGCGCCATCTGGTAGTCTAGGCAAGGACTACCATATATATAGAACCGAGGGGAAAGAAAATATAATATGTTATAAATTACAAATATCCAATTGGCTTAATGATTTTGAAGAAAACTTTACTTCGAAGTAGTAGTAGTAGTAGTAGTAGTAGTAGTAGTAGTAGTAGTAGTAGACATTGGGGGGCCGAAGCCTTGCAACTAGGCCTTAAAGCCCTTTTCACAGTCCTCCGATCCCTACTCCGCCTGGGCCCTCATTTTCTCCAGGAGTCGAACCGTCCCTCTAATGAAGGAGAGTCGGAAGCTCCTCTCGATGCAGGAAGGTGCCTCCCAGGGTCCCGCGGCGCAGTCGCGCCTTAGCACACTTTAAGAAAGTGGTATGACGACTCTTCTCCTGGTCCACAGTGGGTGCAGAGTGGACTGTCCACCATTCTTAGGAGGTTCACGTGTGTGTTTAGTCTTCAGTGGCCCGTGAGGATTCCTGTAAGGTCTCTCAGGCACTACTGACTTCTCCCAAGTAGCCACGAGGCTTTGGATCTATCCGGGTTAGGGTAGATTTCCTTGGTCTGTCTGCATATTCCTGACTGTGTCCAGTTTGTCCTTGTACTCTCCCATGCCCACTCACCGTCGTGGAACCACGTTTGGCCCATTCATCGGCGCGCTCGTTTCCATCAATGGCCCTATGTCCAGGAACCCATCCCAGAGTTACCCTTTTTGTTTTTGCCAATGACTTTAGAGCATCCTTGCAGTCCTGAACGAGCTTTAGGTTTAGGTTTAGGTTTAGGTTTATTTGTTTGACCACAAAATACAAAACATGTATGTGTAGCAAGTCAGTAAAAAAACATTAATAGTAAATAACAAAGTAGGTAAAACTAAGACATACTACAGTAGTTATGAGACGTTAGACCAATTGACACAAAATATATAAAGACACAGGAGCCACATCCATAGCAAACAAAAGACGTTTTAGAACCGGTGTACAAGAAATTCCTCCAGACTGTAAAAGCTGTTTGAATAGAAAAATGTTTTTAGTTTGATTTTAAACTCTGTAGCGTTCAGGGTTCTGACGCTGGCAGGTAGTCTGTTAAACAAGCTCAAATCCAGGGAGTTTCTCATAGATTTTGAGAGCCTGTATCTAGGCAGCCTAAGATGTTCTGCATTCCTTGTATTAAAATCATGTATATCAGACTGCTGACTGTACCTTGACCTGTTCTGATGGATCTCGAGCAAGGTAAAATATATATAAGCCGATGGCACAGTCATAATGTGCAGATTCAGAAAATGGTCCCTACAGGACTCTCTACACCCGAGGCCAAGCAACACTCTTACAGCCCTCTTCTGCATCCTGAACACTCTCAAGGCGTGTCCAGAACCACCCCAGACGGTAATTCCATAAAGGAATCTTGAATGGAATAAGGCAAAATAGGCGGTTCTCAGTACAGAAATGTCGAGAGAACCACGAAGACATCTCAATGCGAACAATGCCGATGACAGGCGATTGCAGAGAGCATCTATCTGGGGGCCCCAGCTCAGCCTATCATCAATACAAATTCCCAGCAACGTAACACTGTCACCCCTAGCTTCCGCTGTCGACAGCGTCAATCTTTGAGTTTTGCTCTCATTAAGAAATAACCCGTGGGCAGAAAACCAATTCTTCGCTCGAGTTTCAGCAAACGAACTAGCACTTGCTAACTCAGGCAGAGATGAGCCTTTTGTTATAATGGTGGTATCATCAGCAAACAATCTACAGTCTGCCGGATCAACATATTTTGGAAGATCATTTACATATATGAGAAAGAGCAAAGGTCCTAAGACAGATCCCTGAGGCACACCAAACCTCAAGGGCAATGTCGATGAACTTAATCCGTTCATATGCACAGATTGACAACGATCCTGTAGATAAGACATAAAAAACCGTAGTGTATGGGCCGAGACGCCAGTTCTGGAAAGCTTACCTGCCAGCAAATCGTGACTAATACAATCAAATGCCTTAGACACATCGAACAGGGAAAGAGCAATCCTATCACCATTCTCGAAAGCGTCAACAACAACATCAACAACGGAGCGGACAGCCTGCGAAGTGGACCTCCCCGGCAGAAATCCCCACTGCCTGTCATCAAAAAAAGAAATTTCCAGCAGGTAGTTCAATAAAATGTCCTTTAGCACAATTTCGAAAATTTTTCCAAATAAGGGGATTATCGAAATCGGACGATAGTTGTTTACATCCTTCTTATCTCCTTTTTTATGAAGAGGGTGCACTTTAGAATGCTTAAGTGCATCGGGAAAAACTGAGGAAACTATACAACTGTTAAATAAATGTGTTAAAAGAGGAACAAGAATACTAGATGATTGTTTAACGATCTTACTGTTTATGTTGTACACATCTAAACAATTTGAATTCTTCAACGTTAACAAGGCACGGAACACCGTTTCTTCGGAGATAACTGGTAAGTCAAAAGAACAATCAGGAGGGACCCGAAACCGTTCAAGGCGCAAAAAATCGGGGCCAAAGTCCAAATTTGAGATCTGTGATTTCAACTGATCCGCCGCTGCAGCAAAGTGACAATTAAACTCCTCGGGGGCAATTTCAATAGTGTGGCTAGGAGCAGGTTTGTTCAATTCAGAATTTATGAGTCTCCAAGAATCCTTGGTTTTATTATTAGAGTTTACAATAAAGTGTCCGTATGCAGCTCTCTTCGTCGAGTGAACCTTTTTTTTATAACCTTTTTGCAGACGTTTGTAAATAATAGTGCATTCACTATCATTCTTCCTATCGCAAAACATTTTTAAGGTAAACAAGAGATTCCGTCTTTCACGGAGTGAGTCATTGTACCAGTTTACAGGGGCTCCTCTATTAGTACAATTTGAGGTGGACTGTTTGAGAGGAAAATGCTTAACGATTAAGTCAGCATACACATTGCATAGCAAAGTGGACAAATAGTTCGGATCCGAGGAGGAAAAAAAGGAACGCCAGTCCAATGCACTCAGTGACAAAACGAATCGAGAAATGTTTTTGTCGGTGAATCTTCTGGAAAAGACTGTGTTGGGCGAGGAAAATGGACGCAAGACAGTCATAGATTGCGCCCTATGATCAGATAGACACGGGTCAAAAACAGTTACTTCACACTCATGCTCAGGGACATTAGTAATGACATTGTCTAAGCAGGTTGATGAATGAGAAGTCACCCTGGTAGGCTCACTTACGCATAAACGCAGACCATAAGAATTTATAGTACAGTTGAAAATTGAGAGATTCAACGAACTTGAGAGAAAGTCGATGTTAAAATCACCGACGATTATCAGTTCACATTGGAGCTCAGAGAGATAATCAAGAAGCTCCTCAAATGTCTCAATAAAGACATCAAAATTAGAAAGGCAAGACCTATATACGCAAATTAAAATAATATTAAGAGTTTTGATTTTTACGGCACAAAATTCAGAAATTCGTTCTATACAGAATTTAGATACGTCTAGTTGGTCGTTTAAACTCGGCCTGTGCCTGTAGATGGCTCGCAGGGCTGCCTAACTGTCGGAGTAGATGAAGATGTTCTGTTCTGCTGCTTGTTTGACTTCTGGTCTTGTGGCCACTCCGAGTATTGCACCTCCGCCTGGAAAACCGCCGTGTGTCTTTCCAAGGGAAAACTTTCGCCCTCTTCATGGCCTGCTTTGCATTTTCCGGCTCTTAATGTCTGTGAATCAGCCACTCTTCATCCGTCTGTACTCCATACCTGATTATTCTCAAAAGGTTGCTGAAGCAGCTCTTCTTTGCATTCTCTTGTTTGGATGTTTTAGTCTCAGCCGATCGCAACGACGCGGCGCTCCTTCTGCGACAAGACAATTGGAATGTCGTCACGCTTGACGAGGCTGGCGATCTGCGTGTAACCCTTCCCATGACCTGTTTCTTTCCAGTGGTCGCAGCAATCTATTCTCCTGCAGGCCCTCGCCTCTTCCTTTATCTAGATTGGAAGCTCCGTCAGACTCAATATATAGTTATGGCTAGGCAGACTGTTCTCTGCAGTTTGCTAACCTCAACGCATAGCAGGCCCTGTCCACCGCTGGCCACCAGACCACGGACCCATAGGATATTCTCGTAGTAGGTCAGTACACGACGTGTGGATTTGAATCCCACCTTCTGCTCACTGCCCTGCGCAGTTGCCATACCAGTGTTGTTGTCTTATTGCATGCCTTTTATACATAACTTTTCCAGGTCAGCCCGCTGTCGATGATCATTTCCAGGTACTTCGCCTCAAGCTTAAGCAGCAGGTTCAGCGTACAGCGTGGGTGACCGGAATCTTGTAATTTCCCTCCTTTTGATGTAGAGCAAAAGCTCTGTCTTGCCAGGATTAACTAACAGTCCCGTCTCGGTACACCATTGTTCTATTATTCTGCATGCTCTTTGCATTCGATTACAAACGCTGCTGACGCACTTTCCTGGTATCATGACCAGTCCGACATCCGTATAGGCCTGCGCACTAACCCCTCGGCCTGTAGTCTGTCCAGAAGACCGTCCATTAAGAGACACCATAGTCGAGGTAATAAGCAGCTGCCTTATGGACAACTGCCCTCCGATAATCTCCAAGGGAAGCCGTCACCCTACGGTTTCGGAGCGCCGATCTGACCCAGCTTACCAACTATGTTGGAGTCCGCCGGGCCCTAAGGGCCTGGCACGTGTTCGTTCTGCCTTTGTCGAATGCTCCCTCAATATCGAACGAGTTCCAGCAGCACTTTATTCGAGTATGCCTCTCTATTTTATGTACTACAGAGTGGAGAGCCGTGTCGGTCGACTTCCTTGACTATCTTTTCTAATGTTTTCATTAGAAAGGATGTCAAACTTATGGGTTACTTCGAAGTAACTTAAGGTAGTGTAAATCTTCAAGCATTTTACGTAATATATGAACCTGAACACTTTTTCCAACAGGTTAAAAGACTCACAATTTGACACAGAGTTGTTCTTTTTTGGTCGTGATATATTTTAGGTATACGTTGTACATGGTAAAATATTACCAAAATATTACCGTAGCGACGGTAGTCAGATTTCAGTCAGATTAAATTTAATTTTCAAATTTATTTGTTGCTTGGGATATTATTATTTTGAAAAATGCTATTGAAATGGTACGGCAATGCACACGATCTAAATCAATTTTGTTCAACAGATATAGCTTTTCTAGTCGGCCTGACGTCATCTGTATGGGTATTTTCGGAGTTTAAGAAATTATTTGAACGGCTACTTGAGAAGAAGTGCTTAGGGAAAAAGTCTCCGCTCGAATACGTATGACAACAACGACGGAAGCCGAACAAGGGCTCCAGAACGAGGTACTACTGTTAAAACCACCAAGAAACAAGGGCATATTTGGAAAAAGGATTTCAATCGTTGCGACAGGCAGGCTACAATACCATCGCGATGGTTTTTAACTTTCTTTAAAAGTGACTGACCATTAAGGGACTGTTGTTTTTCTGTAGGTAGAAAAATATTTTCTATTACTGAGGTACCTAATTTTCAACTTACTTGGATAGGCGGCTAAATTAAAAACTAAGATATCAGTTTGGCTATTAATTATTGTAGCAGATATATTGACTTGTTGCAATATGCCAATAAGTTAGGGCGGAGTAAGCCAGCATTTTATTCGCTATTTTTAGTCACAAACTTTATTTTTGTTCAAGACAACAGAATTAAGTTTACGAGTAAAAACAATGACAGGAAGGTGAATCCGCCTTAACAAATTATATTATCCAATCATTTAAAAAAACTCAATTAGGCCATGGAATTAGAACGTCTGAGATGACTTCATAAAAAAAATTGATAGTCGAAAATGCCATAAAATGTTCAGATTTTAATGTTTTTATGAAGTTTGTTGTAATTCAATGGCTTACTACAAGGTTTTTTTTAATGAACACCCTTTATGTCTCACCTACGCCTAGTCATTTACAAGATTCATATATGAATAATGTCTCTCATTACGTGATTAATGGTCAAATTATTAATATGCCCGTAAACTTAATGGGAAAGGGAAAAAAGTGGAAACGTGACAAAGATTGCAACAAAGTAATCAGTCCCCTACACTTAAGTAAAATAGCTATTTGTGTGTTAAGAGAGCAAAGTGTTATATTGCCGCTCTGAGTGAGAAATTTTACTCTTAGAGGCAAGTTTGGCTATCTCACCAAAGCAGCATTGTCACTTTGCACTCGAATTACACAGAAGATTTTTTCTACAACCGATGTTTACATATAAATGTTTGGTAAAAACTAATAATTATTGATAATCTCAAATTTTAGGGTCAAAAACGATGTTAAAGTCACGCGCTGGTCACAAACTTGTTCGACACCTGTCAAATGCCCCTCATACTACTCATACTTTTGTGTCAAAAGTGGCACAAATACTAAACGTTTGTTTATTATGGTTTCCATGGTAACTAAGCGCGCGTTTTGGTTACTTTGTCGCTCGGCGAGCTACACGCTCGCTCCTCGAAAAGCGCAACTTTGTACTCTTTTTTTTTTAGAAGCGCAAATTTGTACTTTTCGCTCGGTTGTAGAAAAAGAAATTTTATACCTCCGGCAAACTTTTAACCAGGACATTAACTGTTTGAAAAGGAAAATTATTCAGCTCAGTAGTAACTTGAATGCTACCGGGAACTAGGGGCGCGCACGATATGTCGGCAATTAGAAAATATCGATATTTTCAATTCTTTTTTCTATTTTTTTATCCATATTTTTTCCGATGTTGACAGATGGCAACCAAGGCATATCGCATATCACTACTTTTTATTTCTTATATCATTTAATGTTCATACAAAAGATTTGCTACTCTGCTGTTGTAATCGCTATTCGATACTGGATGGCGGATAATTGTGAAGGGAACATTGTGATCTAAGGGCGTAGCACAATTGAAAACTGAGCAGTGCATTTTATGTTTTTTGCTTCTCTATTTTCAAAGATTGACTTTTTTATTTTCAAAAATTGACCCAACGAGTCCGGAATTGATGACAGAGACACAAATATAATATCAAAGCTATACGTACAACAAAAAGCCATTGTTCGAGTCGAAAACAAATCGTCAAAAAAGTTTAGCATAAGGAGAGGAGTACGCCAAGGTTGTATACTGTCACCTCTTCTATTTAATGTGTACTCAGAACATCTATTTAAAGAGGCATTAGACAACGTAGAAGATGGAGTTTGTCGATCAATCCATCTGCGTACTAGTTTCGGGGTCTACCCCTCATCAGTACAGCTTTGGCTGGTCGACAAATTGGAGACCGTGAGTTAGCGGCTTAAAGCCGAAAATGTATGGAGTACCGGTGAGATATTGTACAGAGCAGAAGGAGGCGACATCCATCAGCGTATTTTAGAGCCAATACTGCATGACCAGATGGCTCTCAGTTCGAGAAGCAGCCCATATTGCTCTGTACCTGCCTGCTCCTGCTCTGTACAACATATCACCGGTACTCCGTACATTTTCGGCTTTAAGCCGCTAACTCACGGGTTGATCGACAAATTGGTGACCACCTACTCTTTTCACTTCCTTCTGGTTCCGATAACCAGCGAGGTACAGAGCAATATGGGCTGCTTCTCAAACTGAGAGCCATCTGTCATGCAGTATTGGATCTAAAATACGCTGGTGGATGTTGCCTGCTCCTGCTCTGTAGAACGAACCGAAATGGAGAAATAATAAATAACCTAAGATACGCTGATGATACAGTCCTTATAGCAGATACTGCTGAAGGGCTTGAAATATTTATAGACCGTGCAGAGACTGCATGCAATAGATATGGTATGAAGATAAACTGTTACTGATAAACTGAAGAAGACACACACATTAATTATTAGTACAGTTTACCGCTAACAATGTAGCTCTCACAATGGCCGCGACAGTTACATATCCGGGCTGCACCTTGAATAGGGACTGGGATCACTCTCGAGAAATAAAGTGCCGAATCGAAAAATCAAGAGGTACATTTAACAAGATGCGTAACATACTATGCAACCTATCCCTCAACATTCATACTACAATAGGAATTTTAAAATGCTACATACTCTCAACCCTCCTATATGAAGCAGAAGCGTGGACCCTTACCGATGCCTCATGTAAGCGCATAGATGCCATTTGAGATGTGGTGTTATCGCCGCATGCCCAGAATCTCATGGATCTACCACGTGCCAAACGATACGGTATTGCAACGCATCGATGGACAACTAGAATACCTGCAATACGTCAAACGCAGAAAATTGGAATATTTCGGACATATCATGCGAAATGAAAAAATACCACCTTCAACTTATTCTACAGGGAAAAATAGAGGGCCGAAGGTCAGCAGGACGAAGGCGAATATCGTGGCTGCGAAACTAACATGGACTAATATCGACAGCTCTATTCAGAGCGGCAGTGAATAGAGTAATTTGGACCAATGTGATAGCCAACATCCACAGATAAGCACTTCAAGAAGAAGATCGATTTTATACTACAGGTTTCAATCTCGGGATCCCGAAAACCCGTGTCTCTCGGGGTCCCGACCGAAAACCAAGTCTCGAAAAATCCCGGGCTTTAAAATCCCAAAAATTGTTTTATTTTTTTATTTGGAAAACATGTAGTTTTTATGAGGAGAAAGCAACAAACTAAGGTCTATTGATTTGACTATTAAACAAGTCAGCAGATCATAAGAAAAATCTATCATAACACTAATCTAATATCACTTCAAATATCAATTTATGTATAAAAAGCGATGGATAAATAAAAAAAAATGCGATCATGCCACAAATATCAGATGACATTTCTGACTAATTCGATGTCGACCTTCGGGATCCAAATCTCACACAATCTGAACTATGGAGCTCTGTATTCAGGAGTTCATCAGTGTGGACCAATTAGGCGACTTATTTCAGAAAACCGTTTAATATTGAAGTGGCCCAAATTGCCTTTGCGGTTTACACTTTGTAACATAGCAACGTCGCATCACAGCAATTGTTCAAAAGAGGAATCGTAGCTATTTAAGTAGATCTGTCTGCTCAATACAGGACTCCATAATCTGAACATTACCAAATGACCATTTTTTACCTAATGACTAGTTCACAGCAGATCACATTAACAGGGCGGCGAAATGATTGTCAGAAAAACAAATGTCCTTTTAAAATGGTACAGAAATAATTTTAGAGTACGGATGTCAAAATAATTGTGGATTTATGTGATTTGAATCTAATTTGTGGAAGACGCAACATCCACAATAACAACAAGAATATTATTCGATAACGAATTCGGTGCACGCAATCTAAGCAAAGTACCTTTTATTTTTGTACATGTGTATATACTCATCTAGTTTATTTAACTTAGTTTCTACCACTTTGAACTATTTTTGTATGTATTGTGTCGTAGGCAGTCTTGTAGAAGATAGTAGAGTACTTATTTAAGACAGCACTTAGGAACTTCTTAGAGGTATGTATTGTAAATGAACGTAAGGGAAAAGAGTAGTGAATGGTGCTTTTTTAAAAAAGCATATTATCGTAGTATTACTCTGATATAATCACATACAGGGTGACCGTTTTTAGAGTTTAACCATGGGGATGTCGCTGATTTGAAGAGATACGAAGAATTTGAAGAGATGAATAAATTAGGGCAAAGTTGCGCAGTTAAAACTTATTAAATTGAAGTTTTTCAACTTAATATTCGACAATTAAACGTCGGATTTTTAATTTGAAAATACCTCGCCGGAGAGAGCAAAAAGTACTCATGAAGAAGTGTTAATTATTTTTTTATTATCTCTTCAAATTAAAACCAGAAAAAATAAAAATGTTTTTTGTTTAATTTTGATTGTTTACGAATATTTCCGAAACCCGTTGGGATATTCTAAAATTAGAAAGTCATTTTTATAGACTTTTAATTGCGCAACTTGCCCTAATTTAACCTTTTTCATATCTCTTCAAATAACCGAAAACCCCATGGTTAAACTCAAAAAACAGTCACCCTGTATATCATACTTATATTGAGCACTGCAACAGCTCGCAGAAATCGCACAAAGTCGGATATTAAGCGAGTCACATTGTCACATTTAAACAAATAATTAATGTTTCAAAAAAAAATACGCATTTATTGTCTAACTATATCTCACCTTTCCTCGTCTACAGGGTGTTAACTTCTTAGTATTGAATTGTTTCAATTTGAACACTACATGGTTGTCCGAATTCATTCTTCGTTACTTTAAGTGTATCTTAATATACACTTGATAATCGAAAAATGTCCTCTAACCGAGTTTGGTGCAACCCCTAAGTGACATGTAATAATCATTTGAGAAACTTAGAAAAGATAAAAAGCTGAAACTTATTGAAACATTCGAGGATCAGACATTAAAATATCGACGTGACTGGTCATTGAAGAGTTTCGCAGTTGTGATTAGTTAGTTCTACGTCATTGGTGCATTTAAAAAAAAAGCACCAGTTTGTCATCTTTAATTCCGTTAGAGGGCACCTTTCGATCATAACATATGACATGCATTTGTTTTGCATTCCCTCTGCAAATTCCTGCCAAGTCTCACAGGAACACCATGGGTACGTCTATAGTTTCTGTACATTGTTGTTTGTTGTTTTAAGTTTAAATGCTCATTTTAAATTATTGTTTTAAAGTTTAGCGTTTAAGATACTTCATCTAATCGTAAAGCACTCATGGCTGTAATAGTATTTAAGTATTTAATATTTTATAACATTTGATTTATGGGATGTACAGGGGCTGGAAGACAAAAATACTCCATATTATCTTCTATTTAAAAACGTCGATGTTTCGGTCTTTTACGAAAAGGGAAAGGTGAAAGGAGGGGGGTGGGGGGGAGTAGCAACCCTACTAGGAAAGTAACAATCGGTGTTCTTCTACAAAAGATATAAAGGAATTTTTCTCCTATAGCCACTATACATACATAAATCAAATTTAGCAAAAGGACATCATACATTGTGTTTTATTGTATAATAATTTCTTGCATAAAGCTATCGCCATTTTAGCTGTAAAACACACTCGAGTTTTTCAAACAAAGCTTGTTTTTGTTTTTAAATATCTATCCGATGCCTCGAGAGCTCGGGTCTAAGATATAGGCAAACCCAAACATCATTTTAGTCATTTATTTAGTTAAATTTAAAATAAAAACTATATCAAACAAATGAGTTTTTAACGAAGTTTAGATAGTTTTATTCCTATCCTTCACTTGGATAAAATTTTTATCAAAACGAATCATTTTCTACACTATAACACGATAGATTTTTTTTTTATTTCAAATCTTAGGCGTATTTCATTATTTTCTATAGGCCAGTGACCTAATAGTTATTTATAATATCAGTGTTAAAAGTGCGTTTTTAAAGCACGCATGTAAAAGTTTACATAATTAGCGAAGCGAATTCTGTAATTTATATGAGGGAATTAAAAGCAGTTTTAACACGAATACCATACAATATTTTTTCTACAAACGTGTTAAATAACAAAATTACAGAAAGAAATTATTTTTGTTTTATAAATTGGAAACAGATAGTTTCAAATTGCGTTGTATATGAGAGTATTGTTGAGGAGGAACAAACAAATTTTGTGGAAGAACAAGAAAAACAAAGGCAACTTGACAAAAAAAAAAGAAAAAAAAAAGGCAACTTGAGATAAAGGAACAAAGAAAAAATCAAGCTGCTCTGTTTCAAGCTTAACGGATGGTCGTCGCGAGTTGCAAGAAATGAAATCAAACAAGACGTGGATCAAGTCAAACACAATGTAGAGATGAAAATGACGGAGTTAACACGTCGCAGGGGGCCAACTTCAACCGCTGGACGACTAAACATTATTAGGCCTCCAGTTTTCGACGCCACTACTTCTTGGAGCATTTATAAACACCAATTTGAGGCGGCAGCAGTAAAAAATGGATGGACAGATTCGGACAAGGCTACCGAACTTTTAGTAGCTTTCAGAGGAAACGCTACAGACATCATGCCTACATTGTCGACCACTGAAAAGTGTAATTACAACGCAATTGCCGCGGCGTTAGAGCGGAGGTTTGATAATGCCCATCGCGAAATAATCTACCAGACAGAACTATGGATTAGGCAGCAGAAGCCAGTCGAAAACTATAGGAATTTGGAGCGGACATTGAGCGTTTTACAAAATTAGCGTATCCTGCGGCTCCCTCTAATTTCCTTGACCAGCTATCAGTCCAGGAGTTTATCGAAGGAGTTCGCGACAGTAAAATGAAATGCCATTTGAGGTTGACTCGTCCTTCCAGTGCAAAAGAGGTATTAAATCGTGCATTAGAGTCATATATGAGGCGTGCATTATAGTCGTATATGAGGCGTACGAGTACTATGAGGCGTCGAGACTAAACACGAGCCACAGAGTTAGAATAGTTGACGTACAGGAAGAGCCGCAGCCAAACTCAATCTTAAAGCAATTGTTACACGAGCAGCGTGAATTCAGGTAGCAAATGACTTCATATTTCGACCAATCAAGGAGCAGGGCATAAGACATTGGTTACAGAAGAAATATGGACCGAACTGTCGCGTTCGACGGGAAATTAGTCAGACTCCGCCACGACGATAATCTGGCGGATGGACACATCAGCCGGAAAACTAAAACCAGTCAGTGTGAAGCGGCGAACGCTGACTGGTCCCACGGAAGCCCCCAGGATCATTAGGATTGGACAGCTTGAAAGAAGCCTCACCATCCCTGGCAAAATTGAATATCGCCCAGGCAGATCTCATGTAACTCAGATGCATTATCACGCAGGCCTTGTAAAGGAGAATGTCGACACTGCCAACGAGTAGAAGAAGGAGAAGGACTAAGCATTTTTAGGAGAACCAGGATTGACGTCCACGAACATTGTACCACTGAACAAATGAAGGTCGAACAAACAACCGATAATGCTGTGGGATTAATACGTCAATGGAAGTTGGAAAATCAAAGACCTGATTGGAAGGACATAGCAGATAAGAGCCAGGAAGTAAAAGCTATGTGGACTCAATGGAATTCCTTGGCGATTCAGAATGGTTCACTGAAGCGGACTTTGGAAAAGTGCTACGCTCCAGCTCGTCATACCTGAAAGTAGACGGAAAGATGTCGTACGAGAAATGCACAATGGAGAGTCTGGAGGCCATTTTGGAGTGAATAAGACCCTGGATAGAACTAGGGAAAGGTGCTACTGGGTGAATTGCCGAGATGACGACGAGTGGTGCAGAAATTGTAATACCTGCTGCTCCGTAAAAGGATCCCAAAGAAAGACTAGATGTAAATGAAGCAATACAATGTTGGCACCCCATCTGAAAAAATTGCGATCGACGTGGCAGGTCCTTTTCCAGAAACGGACGATGGCAACAAATACATCTTAGTTGCCATGGATTATTTCAGTAAATGGCCTGAAGCTTTTCCACTACCAAATCAGGAAACTAACACCGTGTCAAGGGTCTTGACGAATTCTTCAGTAGATCCGACATACCATTAGAGCTTCATTCGGACTAGGAACGGAATTTTGAATCGCAACTTTTCAAGAAGATCCTAGAACTTCTGGGAATCCGCAAAACCAGGACAACTCAGTCAGATGGCATGGTCGAGCGTTTCAATCGAACCATGGAACAATACCTCTGTTGTGAGAAGTCGGTAGGTTGTCTAATTAACCTCTAGGGTATTAGTTTTTTTATTTTAGTCTGGGTGGTGACTGTCTGGATCTAGTAAAAAAAGAGAATGAATTTGTTTGACGTTGAATGTCATAAAAAAATAAAGAACGATAAAATTTACAATACAGAACTGTAGACTTTATTACCGGACTTGATATAAAGGACACAGATGTCTCGAACACAGAAGCATCTCGAACTCGATCTTTTGGTAATGGTGGAGTTGACGTTTGAACATTTTTAGACGAATGTCTCTTACAAATCATGCATTTTGACACTACACTTCTAACCTAACCTCGTCCTCCTAAAATTCAATACTTCTCCCTCAGAATTCCAAGTAAACTTTGTATTCCAACATGAGACGATTTTTGATGTATTTAAAATATTAATTTGTGTATTACTACGAGAAGGTAAAATAATCAGAAACCGAAAATCTGCAGTATCTTCGCTATTAGTTATTCGAGTTTTCCAACGTAAAATTTTTTTTTTTATCTTGAAATACTGTCATATTCTTCAATTTCTGGTCAGCTTGTTGAAAAACATCATTTTGAATGATCTTGAAAACCACCGTTTCAGCAGACTCGAACTCCTCCATAGTCAGCACACCTAAACGTTTCGAATATCGGTGTTTACGTTGTACACGAAGCGAAGAATCCATCTCATCATTCTGATGATTTTCGTATAATGTGAAAAGTAACCAAAATACCACTCATCATTGTCATTTAACATTGTAACAATTTTCTTCCTTGATTTATGGAAAACGAGCCTAAGAGTTGGATATTCACTGTGCAAAAATATCGCAGGCAGTCACGAATTGTCCCATAAGCGCATAAGAGCGCTCGAAACTTTGACTATTACTTCTGATAAATATTCAGCACTATTATTTCCTTTGATAGAATCTTGTCTACCAGAGGATTTGTTGCGGGTATGGCAGCGAACTTCTACAGGATTATATTCTGTAGAAGCTCAAATCTTGGCTCTAGTCCCAAATTTTGTGCGGTAGACTGCAAAATATACGAACGTTGAGATCCGGAATCCCTCAAGGTTTGCAAAAACACATGAGTACTATTATTATTTGTAATGCTTATCTCCTGTACTACATGATCACCGTTTTCATTCGATTGTTGTGCCGGTTTCTCCACAGGCTTATCAGGATTACCGTTTTTATTTGCTTTTAACTTTGGGCACATTATAACAAAATTATGTTTGTTACAAATCAGACAACTTACATGGCTCTTACAAAATTTGAAAAGATTTCCTTTTTTTAAACAACAGGTGCAACCTTCATTGAATCAATATCATCAATATCATATTTTTAATTTTGATATTAGATAATATAAATGCAAGTCTATCTCTTGGTCTCACGGACCGTGTCACTTATGGCTCATATAATTTGCAGTCTACTGAATGCAGATGCCATAGGGCACCGAAAGGTTTAGCACAATAGAAATTTGAGGAAAGGAAAAAAACACTGTTTTTTTTGTTTCCCATCATCAAGGACCACACCCCAGAACACCCCCCATATAGGAACAAATTTTGTTGGTGCGGTAAATCTCCTGAAAAAACTAAATTGAGAAGAAATCATTGAAAATTCTATAGTACAAAAGATTTCGTGACATTTCAATGCTCCAACCGCATCCTGGTGGAGCGGCTTTTGGGAAAGGCTCATTGGACTTTTTAAAACATTACTTAGGAAGGTATTAGGAAGGGCATCATTATTTTATGAAGATTTACTACTAACAGTTGTGTGTGACTGCGAAATGATATTAATTCACGTCCACTAACCTACGTATCTGATTATGCAAATGAAATAATGGCCTTAACCCCTATGATGTTTATATGTGAACAGGCAAAGTGAGATTTGCCAGATCTTGATCATACCGACAAATCACTAATGACCAGGAAGTTGAAGCATATGCAGAAACAGCGTAATGATTTTCGAGGCAGATTTCGAAATGAATATCTCGGGCTGTTGAGAAAGCCCATCAGGACTGCAATCATATCCCGTAACATTAGGTGAAGTTGTGTTGATCGGAGACGACAAGGATAAACGCTTAAATTGGCCAATCGGATGAGTATCTGAACTATTGCCTGGAAAAGATGGTTTATTCGTTTAGTACGCGTGGCAACAGAAACAGGTCAATTGTTTCGGCCGGTTCAAAGGTTGTTTCCTCTGGAGGAGTCTACGACAATTGAGAGGTCTACTGTAGATGAACAGTTGCTGCGTGAAGGGTCAACGACAATTGAGGGGTCTACTGAGGGTGACCAGTTGCAGCGTGAGAGATCTATGACTGTTAAGAAACTACAGAGCCTATCAGCTGAGAGTTTGCGTAAGGGCCATGAACAATTTGGAAACAGTGTCGCGGAAATCGGAAGTGAATTGAAAAGCAGAGTACCCGAACCGAAATTTACGAATCGTGGTCGGCAAGTGAAATTACCATGTAGATATAGGCCCTCTTAAAGGAACAGCCTTTTTTTTATTCTGTTTTGTTTCCTTAGTTGAGAGAATGTTGTGAGAAGTAGGTAGGATGTCTGATTAACCTCTAAGGTATTTGTTTTTTCATTTTAGTCTTGATGTAGTATAAAAGGAGAATTAATTTGTTTGAAGGTAAATGTCATGAAAAAAAGAATAAAGAACGTTAAAATTTACAATTTTAACAACTGTAGAACTCATTTTTTTGGTAGCCCTGAATAATATTTGAGAGTCCCCATATTCTCACGGGTCATTTAGTGTCTTACCTGCAGGGTGGACACCCACAAACTACCCGTTTGTGTAGCTAATAAATACAACAACCTTTGCAAAATGGTAGCGGACCACCAGAAAGATTGGGACAAATTTCTACCTCTTCTAATGATGACTTACAGAGGTGCAGTGCATAACACGACAGGACATACCCCTGCCAAGGTTATATTTGGTAAATAACTTCGTCTTCCGGTAGATTTAGTGTACGGATCACCAGAAGAACCAGTGCAAGATGTCCAGAACTATGCTGATGAATTTGGAGAAAGATCCATCGAAACGTGAAGACAAAGATACAGATTGCCAGCGATCGGATGAAAGTCAATAAGTTGATAATATGAGGTTGGCATAGTGCTATTATAAGAACAAAATTTTTAATGTTGGCTAATGATTAAGTTCTTAGGGCTAAGTTTTGTTTTTTGCTATAGCTCATCGTTAAGGTGTTCGGAGTTAGGTTAAGAGTTTATTATGTTCTGTATATCTACTACATTGAGTCAATACAAGTTCTATGAACTAGGTAATTTTTTTTTTTTGAGAAATGGCTGTTTTCTTTATAGAACCTGTTTGCGAAAACAAAAAATGTTATGATAAACAACTACTTCGTGTAATCTATGAAGAATGAAGCGCTGAAATATAATTATCCAATTAAACGTACTTTGTGAAGCTCGATCGTAATTACATGAGGCGTTTCATTCGAATAGATTACCAACCCATCTTTCGGTATTTTTTATAGTTTTCCAGAAGTTATGGTTATCATCGATACATAATTTTTCCCCTTCCCTATTTTGTTTTCGCCCGAAATTCAACGATTGTGATTTGGACAGGGCGGACAGGTGACAGATGGTAAGTGGGTTTTTTTGTTTTTAATTGTCAACATTTTGCGCCATCTAGCACCGTAAAACGATACTACTTAGGTAAGTGGCGCCATCTGACGACGGCGGGTGCTTCCACTAGGGCATGCGAGATGATTGTGAAGCGATCCAAAAACCAGTTTTCTGCAATATTGTCACTTCCCACAGACAAATGGCCGAGATTTCGTACCTATATTGTCTGGGGGCGACGTTTAGCAGAGTATCAGACTCATTTCTCTATCAGGCAGAGGAACCATAGACTAGTTTTGCTCTTATTAGAGCTCATCAGTACGGTATACCTCGAACCTGATAGAAAAATAAGTCTGAACGGCAATTGGATCTAAATCTTGCTTAGACGCCTGTACAGGCCTGATACTCTGCTAAACGTCGCCCCCAGACAATATAGGTACGAAATCTCGGCCATTTGTCTGTGGGAAGTGACAATATTGCAGAAAACTGGTTTTTGGATCGCTTCACGATACTACTTAGTGTAATCTATTCGAATGAAGCGCCTCATTTAATTACGATCGAACTTCACAAAGTTCGTTTGGTCGAATAATTGAAATACAGAGATCAGATTGACCATACATGTGATTTGACATGTGTGCTTCACCACGTCGGAACGGAAAGTTTTCCGAAACTTCCCGGAAATTTTCCCAAAAATGAAAAAAACCCAAATTTACTCAATCGTAAGAAAAATGGGGGAATTCCAAAACTCACCGGGTCATCTACCGGTTAAGCTGGTCATGTGATGGCCATCTAACAATTGACTGACTTACCCGGTAGATGACCTGGTGAGTTTTAAATTTGCCCAACCATTAAAATACAATAGAGTTAGAATTCTATGAAATTAAACTTTTTTACTTCTTAAAACAACATGGGAACTGAAGGTCAATTTACCATAAAAGCATATTAATTAAATACATTTTATTAACATTAGAAACAAATACATTTCGCGGAAGATAGAACTTTAGCAAAAATTTAACATGTGGTGCTTTTGGATTCAAGAATATGATAGAATGTTATACAGTTCTACCTGTCAACTTCACATTAAATTATAGATGGTAAAACACTATTAACATAAATGGAACATACCCCGTTATTGCTTTATAAAAGCAGATATATGAAATTTCGTTTTTATACATTTCAACACCATAGAATTCAACACAATATTTAATCCGAATTCATGAAATGAATAGAAAACGATTAATCTTTATTTTTTATCGTTTTCTATTAGATATTTTTAACAAGCTGCACTTTACCAGGATGATAATTAAATGCTTAGATATCTTCTATCAAAAGGCTTGGACAAATGACAACTACACTATATGTCTTATTAAATCGCCGACGTTTCTACTGAATAATTTAGTCTTCATTAAGGGTATATTCCAAGGAGTAAAAAACATTCAATGCAATTGCTTACTAATCTCACGATCATAAACCTCATGTACCAGGTATCTGAACTGTCACTAATGTGAGACTAAAAGTCTAATGTGATGATTTTGGAAGTAATACTTTGATTAAATTTTACACTTTTTGTGGTCAACATAAGAATAAATTATTATTAGAAAATATATGGAACTTACTTAGATATCTAATAATTCCTCCTCGTCTCCTCCAATGGCTCTCCAGAATGCAGTAACCATTTGTTCAGCACAATGTTTCCTCTGAGCTACTGGCAAGGACTGCAAACTATCTTTCATCATATGAAGATGAGAAAATAATTCAGTAAAATCATCTTCACCCAGAAGTTCTTCTAAAATATTGACACTCTTAATATTGAGTCAAAACTTTTCCTCAAAATTCAATGACTAACCTGGCAGATCTGCTTTTGATCCAGCATTTGTAACAGGTTTGGCTTCTTGAGATTTAATTTTACTGGAGCTTTGGCTCATCTTCATTACTAAGTTCGACCAGGTATGAGCCTAATTCAAATTAGGTTAGCTCAAATGACGCAAAATGTATCTAAGCACCGCTACCTGTAATGCTTCGATCACCCTATTAACGCCGAACTTTTCGGGAATAATATTCTCCTCAGGACTTGGTGTTGCCACCTCTGAAGGATAGAGCTCAATCAGTTCAAAGCCTCGCGCCAAGCACCAATTTGTTGCTGCAATTTTACTAATTTTTGTGCTGTCATTGCAATAGTTTGAAAGTAACAGCTTTATCTGCAAAAATGTCATATTATGTGTATTAGATCTCAGGTCATATACAGGGCGTCGCGTAACCACATGATCAAAAGGGTACTACGACATTCTTTAAGTGTTTGTTATTTATTAATTTTTTTAAAAGTGTCTGGTTCCGGTGCTATTAATGGTCAAAGTTCTTGAAAAAAAATGTTTTCTGTAATATTTGAAGAACATTTCGATGAATTTTAATGAAACTTGCTGTGGATTTGTTTCTAAAAAAGGCTCATGTTTTGATGAGACAACCACGTCCATTCGCCTTCGGCAAGTGGTAAGTTCTTCACTGTCTTGGTTCAAAAATTACTAGAACTTTTTACTTTATTGTTGGAATCAGTTACTTTTTTTTAATGTGACGCAATGGTCCTTTTTCGAGACTTTAGTGCTCTTGGTAAAAGCTTGTAACATTCATAGTTTTTAGGCAAAAAATATTTTCTGTCTTCCTGCTATTTACCATTTTCACATTTATTTCAAATAACGTAGTTACCAGTTAACTTGATAATTATGAAATAACTATCAAAGTTTTGACGTTGGTCTGACAGTTTGAAAAAATGTGTTTTAAACAAATCTAATGGCGTTTTCTAATGAAGAAATGGGCGACATTGTCAAAGTCTTAGGGTTTTGCGAAGACAACTTGCGTGAGAGTGTTCGCGTCTACTCTGCGCGCTATCAAAATCGACGTTTTGCAGATTACCGGACATTTGCGAGGATTGAACGGAGTTTGCGGGAGACAGGGCAATTTGGTGTTCGAGGCGTTGACCGTGTGGGTCGTCCTCAAGTTCATAATGAAGCTGTTGAAGCGGACATTTTAAATAGAATCGCTGAAGATCCAAGTATAAGTACTCGCCGTTTGGCACTGGAATTTGGCGTACCAAAAAGTGCAGTTAATCGTATCATAAGACGGCACCTCCTTTATTCATACCATGCGACGCCTGTTCAAGAGCTTCTACGACCCGACTTTGACAGAAGACTTCAATTTTGCCCGCAACATTTTATTCACCGATGAAGCTGGATTTACCAGAAGTGGTGTTATTAACTCACATAATTTCCATCATTACGCGGAAGAAAACCCTCATGCGAGGCTTATTAACCACTTTCAGCTGGAATTTCGAATAAATGTGTGGGCCGGGATCGTCGGAGACATTCTTCTGGATCCTTATATCCTGCCTCGCCGCTTAAATGGTGAAAATTATCTCGAATTCCCAGAGAATACTTTGGCGGTTCTAATGGAGGATGTCGTTCTCAATGTTCGTGCTCAGATGTAGTTTACGCATGATGGTGCTCCTCCACACTTCAGCAGGAATGTAACTACACATTTAAATTATACTTTCCCGCACAAATGGTTCGGAAGAAGAGGGAGAGATGTTCCCGTCGAATGGCCCCCTATGTCTCCCGACCTAACACCATTATTTTTTTATGGGATGACTTAAGGAGTGAAGTGTACGTTACTCCAGTGGACTCTGCGGAAGAGTTATTACATAGGATTCAGAACGAGGCGACGTAATTCCGGTTGATCCGGAAATGTTGAGGATGGCTCAATTCAATTTCATCCAAAGGATCCTCCCATGTATTCAAGAAAATGGAGGGCAACTGGATCATCTGTTGTAATCCATTTTTTTTAGAATCGTCCGTTTGTGTTACCTGGCTGGGGACCAGTTTCAATAAAGAATTGTTTTTCCTAAGAATCTCTTTAATTTTTTTGCAAGTGAGTTCGGGTTTATCCAACTTTTTAATGGTAATCATAAAAATGTGTTGTTATGAAAAAAAATTATTTCCTTTATGATTACAACAACGACTAAGGTATTGGATAAATCCAGACTTAAAGAGAAGTTATTTAATTAAATAAAATTATACTGTCGTCGCAGATTTCTATTGACATTAAACTTATTATCAAATCACCGTTTACTACGATATTCGCAATGAATGTGTAAAATGGTTAAATCCAATACCTTCTAGAACTATATGGCCAGTCTCCTATGGAGCGAGTGTTTTCTAGTCCAAATCTTCTTCAAAAAAGCATTTTGAATTTACCGCTAAAGTTACAGTTGTTTCCATTCTAGGAAAAGGAACTTGTACCGTGTTTGGTTATAATGCTATTATGTTAATTTTTTTTTCTCAATTCTCAAGTTTGACCGCCTGTAACTTGAAAAACACGTTGACCGATTGGAGTGAATCCAACTGTTTTTTCCTCTTTTTGATGTCCTCTTTCACCTACCACCACCGGAAGTTCCGTAGATGCTAGTAGAAAGGACACTAATTTCACCTTCTTTGCTTTTTTGGGCCTTTATCTAAACTCAATAATCTTGAAGCTTCGTGCATCATTTCTATGTCTTAACCTTAGGCACCTTTTTCTTCTTCTCGTCAACACGACGTCACCACGAACAGTTCTGCTGTTAAGCCTCAAACTCAAAGCTTCAAGTCTCTTGTCTTCAGAGTCTTTGGTGCTTTTTTGTTCGTCTTTATATCCTCAACCCGTACTGCTGTCTCTGTAGGCTTCGTCTCTTTCTTCAAGTTTTTTAACTGTTTCCTGCTCCTCTTTGGGTTTCTGTTTGTATTTGCAAATAACTTTCAGTTGCTCCTCATCTTTAGTTCTTCAAGTACCAGTCTTCCGGGGCTTCATCGGGTTTAATTTTGTTTTTCTTGATAGAAACTTTCATTTCGTTAGGCTTCTCCCTTTTTTCACAGGCCATTCAGGTTTCCCAAATTCAAAATTTTCAGGTTCCACGCTTTCGGTAACTGTTGGGTCGGTAGTAGACTTTGACGTCCTGTAACTTGAAAACGCCTTGACCTATTGGAGTATAACCAATTGCTTTTCCCTCCTCTTGATATGCTTTTTCACCTTTTGAACCGAAAGTTCTATAGATTCAATATATTTGGAAATAGAGCCTTTCGGTGGTCGATTTTCAGGCACTTTTAAAATCGCGTTTTTTGACCATTTATATTTTTCATAGTACCGACGGCTAAAAATTGATTTCTGTATTTTACAGAAATCTGCATTATAAAAATACTTCTATTTAGATTTGAAGGGGAAAATTTTATTATGCATGTGAAAGATATGTTCTACTTATCCCCCCCCCCCCCTTTCGTTCAGTTAAACTCGAGGGATACATCATCGTAAAGGGCATAAAATTTCCAATTCAACGGTGCCAAACAAAAAGCTAATTTAGACCCTGCGTTCGCAAATTACAAGGAAAAACAATTTTTCAAAAAATTCAACTAAAACTCATTATTTGATTCATTTATTCATATGACGCTACAATCTAAATATACAGGGTGATTTAAAAGGACTTCAAAGGGACATTTTGCTTGTATCGTTATTCATCAGCTCCCTTCGAGTCTTCAGTTCAATTTGTTAGCTCAAAAACGTATAGTTTCAGTTTGAGTTTAAAAGCGAGGTAGGATTTAAGGGAAAGTGTCAAGATGTCCAGAGATTTTGTCTCACAGGCAAGATTAACTTACAAAACCGTCTCTGGTGTAAATGGACCTTTGGTCATTCTAGATGATGTCAAGTTTTTCAAATTCAACGAAATTGTAGAGCTCAAATTGGCTGATGGCACACTTAGGTCTGGCCAAGTACTGGAAGTCAGCTGTAGTACAGGTGTTTAAGGGAACATCAGGTACTGATGCCAAACCCACTTTGTGAATTCACCGGGAACATCTTTTAGAACACCAGTGTCTGAAGACATGTTGGGGCGTGTGTTTAATGGCTCAGGCAAACCTAGTGACAAAGGACCCCCGATTTTAGCCGAAGATTATTTAGACATCCAAGGTCAACCCATCAATCCGTGGTCCCGTATCTATCCTGAGGCGATGATCTAAACCGGTATGTCTAAACCAAAAGATCCCAATTTTCTCCGTCGCTGATCTGCCGCAAAACGAAATTGCCGCCCAAATCTGTAGACAAGCTGGTCTGTCTTTTCAGAGTGCTCGGAAAGTCGATCCTCGACGACCACCAAGACAATTTCGCTATCATTTTTGCCGCTATGGGCAGGTTAGTTCAGGTTAGAACATACAAGAACATGGAAACCGCCAGATTCTTCAAACAAGAATTCGAAGAGAACGGCTCCATGGAGAACGTGTACTTGTTCTTGAACTTGGCTAACGATCCCATCATTAAGAGAATTATTGCTCCGCGTTTGGCCTTGACAGCCGCCGAATTTTTGGCTTATCAATGCGAGAAGCACATGCTATGGTCTGTTTAAAGGTGGTAGACAATGATGTACTATTAAGTGAAACATCTTGGACTTCCATTGTGCTTATTGGGTTTTTTACGCCGTTTCGAGCAGTGGAAGCTCTTCCCGTTTTCAAGTGAAACTCAGTTCGCTTTCGAACTGTCAGATCAACATTAAAACTTTGTTAGTTAATTCATAATTATCAAGTTAACTGGTCACTATGTTATTTGCAATAAATGTTTAAATGGTAAATAGCAGGAAGACAGAAAATATTTTTTTGCATAAAAACTATGAATGTTACAAGATTTTATCAAGAGCACTAAAGTCTTGAAAAAAGACCATTGGGTCACATTAAAAAAAAAGTAAGTGATTCCAACAACAAAATAAAAAGTTCTAGTAATTTTTGAACCAAGACACTGAAGAACTTACCACTTGCGAAGGCAGATAGATGGTTGTTTCATCAAAACATGAGCCTTGCTTAGAAACAAATCCACAGCAAGTTTCATTAAAATCCAGCAAAATGTTCTTCAGATATAACAGAAAACATTTTTTTTTTTTTTTCAAGAAAATTTGACCTTTAATAGCACTGAAACCAGACACTTTTTTTTACTCACAGTTAGGTCAAATTGTCATTGTTCAACCAAAAGAATGAAGTAATACCCTTTTGATCATGTGCTTATGGGACACCCTGTAGTTTCACAAATAGGTACCTACCTCTGGGTCACATTCAGTTTCTAATGTTTCCCACTGCTTCAGATCCTCTAACCCTGACTCCTTGTTGGAATCCATATGTATGACCAACGCTTCAACTTGACTGTTAAACTCATTAGTTCGTTCAAATGCCTCAGGCAGACCAATGAAATTTACAAAGGTTGAATAGTATTTTGTGTCTAAAAACAAATAATAAGCATTGATTGATGTGTTTCAGGATGTGAGGTGTTATGTCAGAGAGAAATCATGTTTTTTCTTGAAAAAAATATATATTTATTTTTTTCAAGTGGACTAAAAGTATGTCATTCATTTTCTCCATATGCCACCTAAAGTGGGCTTTCTAATCCTGAGACCAAAAAAGTAGCAAAAAAGTCCTAGGCAGTAAAAGTAAAGTCAAAAGTCACCTCTACTGTCATGGTGGTGCATATATAAACAATTTTCATTCACCAAAATTATTTGAACACTAGATGACACCAGAGAGAACAATCTAAGTGTATTGCTATCTTTACATTCTTATTGAAAAAACAAAGGATAAGAATACTTTCAGAGTGCTCAAGAGCACCACCCAAAACCGTTATTAATCAAAATCGCCTAGGTTCTCGAATTCTGAATTTGTCCATTAAATGTCATGAGCATCATCATATTTATCTGTCAATGGGATTCTTATTAATTTAGTATTGATAATAATACTACAAATTTTTAGTTTATCATAATTTACCTAAACCACTGGTTATGATTTAATACCATTAAAACTATTGAACATTGCAAACCATGTTCTGACACATTCTATTTATTTTACAAATAATATACACCACTAATTGGGTAAGTACCTAGACCTGCTTAAAGAGGATGTTCTAATGAGAGAAAATTGCAAAACTGAATCACTCTGAAATAGACTTCTTATTTCCTGCATGCTTGAAAAAAACTAGTATATGTTACTCCGAGTAAAAGGTCTTTTTGTGCTTCAGCCATCAATCTTTACGCTCAGCATGCATAGACCCACTTTTACTCCTAGTGACAATCTACTATTATTGACAGTTGAGCTTTATGCCAGATTTTTTTTTTTCAAACAGTGTGCTTCACTTAAGATGATGGCAGTCTTGCACTTTTGTTACCTTTCTAGATTAATACATAATTTTTGGTATTGGTAAGGTGCTTAGCATTGAGAAGTTAAACTGCTGCTTACTGCAAACAGTTGAACTAAGAAAAATTGTGATGAAAAAGTGGGAAAAAAACTTATTTGAAAATGTGCACAATATGTTTTTAACCCTTATACAAGGTAGTGACAATTTTAGTGCCCACTATTGGTATCTTCAAAACCCTAAGAGATACAAGATCAGTTAAATTAGAAAAAAGTCCTGTTCAATTCCATACAGCCATATATGAATTTAATACTCACTGGGTGAGGGAAATTAGAAATAATGAGATAAACATTATAAAATAATAAAATGTTTACATACGAAGTTAATTAGGTTACATGCTTACCAATTTTCCATGGTTGTTTTATCAGCCCACAAGGCTGTTCCACTGGATTTTCTTTGGTGATTAGTTTTATAATGGATCTTGGTTTGGTGTTGCTTGAACTTACCACAACGACAATTGGTAGATCATTCATCCTGATTGTCGATTGCATTGCATTTGTTATTTAAACATGTAGATTGTTCTAAATTAAATAAAAATTTGAAATGAACAACATTCACTTATATTTTACATTTTTTTTTTTTGCAAAAACTAGCTCCACTAGTTTACTTCTATTCTTCTATTCTTTATCCTTTAAATTTAAAGCTTGAGTTATCCAAGAATAGACATTATACGTATTTAGGCGCGTGCTGCAGTTTTTTGTACGTAATTTGCCACAACTTAAAGAAAAAAAACAAAAAACTGAAAGACTTTTCCTTTGATCATTCCATAATTACGACGTTTGACATAAGGCCCCTCAAGGCAATATGGCGAACCACCCTATTAAAATATCAGAGGCAATGACCTAGCAGATATGGATAAAGCCAACAAATGCCGATATCACCCTAAAAATGGCCTCCCCTTTTTGGCCGGAAGTCCGTCGCCTCAAAGTTTCCCTGACAAAATGTTGTCGTCAGCACACGTCATACAAGCTTCATCGCAACTTAAAGCAGGACCGGATATTGATGGCGTCGATTGTTTTTGGTTTTTGTTAGACTAGGGATTGGGGTGTGGGATTGGGAGCTAAGGGCTAGGAGCTCTAGGGCATGTTGTGCAAACTGAACTCTCTGTTTGCATGTGAGTTCATGTGTGCCAGCATGGCAGCTCTGTGGGCCATTTTTCGAAGCTTTTAAGCGTTAAACTTTTGGAAGTTTTTTCTGTTTTCGGATTTCTGTTTACCAGCCCCATGAGGCCCTCAGAATCCCGGGATGACTGAAATAAAATAGCGGCGGACGTGAACTTTTCGCGATAAGCTCAGTGGTCCACAGAAACGTGCTTGAAGTTGAAAAACCGTCTCCTTGTGACTAAGATCCTCGGAATCAGGGTTAGAGGATCTGAAACAGTGGGAAACATTAGAAACTGAATGTGACCCAGAGGTAGGTACCTATTTGTGAAACTACAGGGTGTCCCATAAGCACATGATCAAAAGGGTATTACTTCATTCTTTTGGTTGAACAATGACAATTTGACCTAACTGTGATTAAAAAAAAGTGTCTGGTTTCGGTGCAATTGATGGTCAAATTTTCTTGAAAAAAAAAATGTTTTCTGTTATATCTGAAGAACATTTTGATGGATTTTAATGAAACTTGCTCTGGATTTGTTTCTAAGCAAGGCTCATGTTTTGATGAAACAACCACCTATCTGCCGTCACCAAGTGGTAAGTTCTTCAGTGCCTTGGTTCAAAAATTACTAGAACTTTTTATTTTGTTGTTGGAATCACTTACTTTTTTATGTGACGCAATGGTCCTTTTTCAAGACTTTAGTGCTCTTGATAAAATCTTGTAACATTCATAGTTTTTACGCAAAAAATATTTTCTCTCTTCCTGCTATTTACCATTTAAACATTTATTGCAAATAACATAGTGACCAGTTAACTGGATAATTATGAATTAACTAACAAAGTTTTAATGTTGATCTGACAGTTCCAAAAAATGTCTAATGAAGAAGTTCTCGCCATGATGTTTTTTTTTCCTTTGCATTTAACCATTATAAAAACAATTGAATATATAAGATCAGTCACGTCAGAAAAAAATAATGCTAAAACTGCCGGGAACCCTTACAACAGTAGACTAGACATCCGGTGCGCATGCGCGAGTTCATGGACTGTGGGTTGCCAGCATTACCACTATTACCAGAATTATCCCTAAAATATCGAGATCATGTGACGATAAAGTATTAAGTATGTCCAAGGAAGTGCTTCATATTTGCGGTCTATCCTCATATTCTTAGTAAAAATATTATATTTTATTCATTATTCTAAGTAATGTGTTTGATATTGACCTTAGGAAATATTTTTTAAGAAAGTCTCGAAGACTGTGAATGAGATTTGGCAATAATGCAAGTGATTTAGCGGCGTCCTTTTCTATTCTTCCTTATCTATTTTGATAAGCCTTGTCATCTTTAAAAAAAAATTAACATAATAGCATAATAACCAAACACGGTAGTTACGTAGCTGGGTTCCTGTGGGAATTGCTGAGTTGGCAGCACTATACCAAGAAGCCAAGATGCCAACCGATGTTCCCACGAAAACTGCTTATTGTGCTTTGCTTTACTTAAACATCCACTTTTATGGAAACTCATTCTTGCTTTAGCTTTACACGAAGTAGCATTGTAGTTCCTTTTTGAATAAATTGTTTTTAAAAAGGCATTTTGTGGTGCAAAATATATAATTGGCGCAGTCGGTAGGATTGTGTAGTTGTGACGTCGATTTTTCATCGAGTTTTCCGGGCGGTTTCCCGCGACACAATTTGAACTTTCAAGTTCTTCAACGCAATCCGTAAAGAACCTACCCATCTGACTACCTGCTACGATCCATCCACGCAAGAGGCAAGAATCGGGAAGGAGGCGAAAACTACGAAGTACGTAAGTGTCATTTCCTTTCGTTCCATTTGTCCCTCTGTTCAAGGTTTTCAAGTGGAATAATTTTAGGTCAGTCTATCGGAGACATTAGATAAGAATTTCAATTTTAATCAGTCTATCGGAGACATTAGATAAGAATTTCAATTTTAATCAGTCTATCGGAGACATTAGATAAGAATTTCAATTTTAATCAGTCTATCGGAGACATTAGATAAGGATTTCAATTTTAATCAGTCTATCGGAGACATTAGATAAGGATTTTGCTTTTAAGTCAGTCTATTGGAGACACTACATAAGAATTTCAATTTTAATCAGTCTATCGGAGACACTAGATAAGAATTTCAATTTTAAGTCAGTCTATCGGAGACATTAGTTAGGAAAAGTAATAATTAACATTTGGTAGAAGCGCTAACCAACGAGTTAGAGAGATTAAGTATATTTGATTGAAGAAAGGCAACATGGCTGAAGAGGGAATCAATGCACCTGCTATTAACTGGCCCTTATTTAGATCTAAAATGGAAGTTATCAAACCGTTTGATGGCAATAGTAATGGTCTTAATAAGTTCATCGCCAAGTGCGATGGATTAATTAACACTTACTCAACGGTGGCCGATAATATCTTTCAAAACCACCTCTTTGACTGTATACAGGGGAAATTAATTGGTAAAGCCGAACTATTGATTGGTAATCGATCAGAGCTGTCTAACTGGGATCTCCTTAGATCCGCGTTATTGCAATGTTTCGCCGATCGTCGGAATTTAGATTGCTTGGTCCAAGAACTAACTTGCGCGCGCCCCCTAAAAGGTGAGGATATTAATAGTTTTGGTACGCGTTTACAGATGTTAAGAAGCGAGGTAGTTCAAAGAATTTCCAATGACGGGACATTAACACGGAGTGATAAACTCTGTCATATTAACTTGTATGACAAGACGTCCTTAAATACCTTTATCGCCAGTTGTACAGGAATTCTAAGGAACAACTTATACCTTAAGAAACCTCATTCACTAGAAGACGCTCTAGCTTACGCTACTGAATTTGAAAACTTTGAGCGATTTTGCGGTAGCGCAAACAACCAATTCATAAACAAAAATATCCAATACCAACCTCGTGCTAACCCCAATCTTTTCTACCAATCGGGATTTTATACACCCCAAGGTTCCAACCACCCAAACTTTAATTCACCTCCTGTTGGTAATTCATATTCCACTGCAAATTTTGGTCAAGCCAATCAAACGTCATCTAGTATTACACCCAACCAGGCTTTTAACACCCCTAGATTTAATTCGACACCATTTAACTTCAAACCAAGACCAGCACCACCCCAAAAATTCTTTACAAATCGTCAAGTATTTGGGCAACCTCAAAATGTATTTCGCCCAAATCAGATACCTAACAACCAGTTACCCAAACCAACACCAATGTCTGTCGTTTCTAGAAACACCATGGGCCTAACTAAACGTTATCCAACTCAAAACAATTCGAACCAACCACCTAGTAATCAAAAACCAAATTTTTCGTCCCAAGAATTGTTTTTTAATGAAAACACTCACGGAGAAAATGCCGTGGACGCGTACGATAACTCATCTTATTGGGAAGAAAGTCAATACCCCGCAAAAACCGATCAGGAATACCCATACTCATATATGCCCAATGATTACTCCATGAATGAAATCCAAGATTTAGGCACCGAAACAGCCGAGCCTAATGAGGAACAAAATTTTCCCCAAACAAGTCATCCAAACCCCAACATATGATTGAGATTAATCTCTCATCAAACAATGCCCTACCATATATCGAGATATTCTGTCCCAAAATCAAGCTTCTAATTGACACCGGTAGTTCGAGATCTATTTTGAGCCCCACTATAGCTGAACAGCTCTTCCCACATTGCATATATCGCAACGGCAACGTTATTAAAACAGCAGTCGGAAAAGAAAATACGCAATTCCAAGCCGATATTCCTGCATTCTTGGAATTTGGTATCGAAAAAGAAATCAATTTTATTCTCTTTGATTTTCACGACTTTTTCGATGGAGTCATCGGACTTAATGATTTAAGAAGTTTGAATTTGAACATCGATCTTATAAACAAACAACTAGTAGGGTACAATATAGAAATCCCATTTAAATATAGGAAAGCTTGCGAAGCTAATTTTACCATTTCATGCAATCCAAACGAGAAAATGATAAGAAAGATGCCTGTAACTGTATACGACGGCGAGGTCATTGTCTACCCCAGAGAGTTAAACGATTTGTTAATACCAGCTGTTCTGTCGCGTGCGGAAAACGGTTTTGCAACAATGGAAATTCAAAACCTTACTGATAAATACGTGTCGCTAACCTTAACTGAGCCACTGGAAGTAGATCGTTTTGACGACGGTATGTTTGAAATGTACACCTTTGATTACGCATTGGAACAAGCAAACATAGGATTTTCAGGAAAGGAAGATAGCGACAATATCGATAGATTGATTCGCACATCGCACATGAATCCAGAAGAGAAAACGGCTATCACCGAACTATGCAGACAATTCTCGGATATATTCTATGAGCCGGGAGATAAATTATCTTTCACATCGAAGATTAAGCACGAGATAAAGACAACTGACGAACTTCCGATACATACCAAGTCGTATCGGTACCCGTACATACACAAAGAAGAAGTTCGCAAACAGATACACGAAATGCTAGAAAAAGGAATTATAAAACCATCAAGTTCGCCATGGTCTTCTCCGATTTGGATCGTCCCCAAGAAGATCGACGCTTCAGGGAAACAGAAATGGAGGATCGTGGTAGATTACCGAAAACTAAACGAGAAGACTATTTCAGACAGATACCCAATACCCAATATCAACGATATTTTAGATAAACTAGGACGTGCGCAGTACTTTTCGACACTAGACCTAGCTAGTGGCTTCCACCAAATAGAAATGGAAAAAAACTCCATCGAAAAGACCGCGTTTAGTGTAGAAAATGGCCACTATGAGTATTCGAGGATGCCTTTTGGACTTAAAAATGCACCATCCACGTTTCAAAGGGTCATGGACGAAGTGCTGAAGGACGTACAACATAAAATTTGTATGGTGTTTATGGACGATGTTATTATTTTCAGTTCCGGATTGACAGAACACATTCAAAACCTGAAACTCGTTTTCCAAAAACTTAAAGAAGCCAACTTGAAGATACAGGTTGACAAATGTGAATTTCTATGTCGTGAAGTAGAATTCTTAGGACATCTAGTTACACCATACGGAATCAAACCAAACAAGAGGAAAATAGAAGCCATTCAAAGATACCCAATTCCCAAAACGCAAAGGGAGATTAAGTCGTTTCTAGGCCTATTAGGGTATTACCGCAAATTTATTAAGAACTTTGCCAAGATTACCAAACCCATGACGCAATGCCTGAAAAGAGAAGGCAAAGTAGAACATAATAAGGAATTTATAGATTGTTTCAATGTGTGTAGGAATATTTTAACATCAGAACCTGTGCTTGCTTACCCGGACCTTTCTAAACCATTCGAACTTACCACCGATGCCTCCAACTTCGCAATCTCAGGAATTCTCTCTCAAGAAAATCACCCGATCTGCTACGCCTCAAGGACTTTAAACCCGGCGGAAATAAATTACTCTACTATCGAGAAAGAACTCCTAGCAATAGTCTGGAGTTGTAAATACTTCCGCCCTTACCTATTTGGGCAAACCTTTATAATATACACCGACCACAAGCCGTTACAGTGGCTTATGTCCTTGAAGGAACCAAGTTCAAGACTTGTTAGATGGAGATTGAAACTGGAGGAATACACGTACGAAATAAGATACAAGAAAGGCAAGTGCAACCAAGCAGCTGACGCCCTTTCTCGACACCCTGTCGATTTTAACGCTATAGAAACCCAATCGGTCTGTAACAATATCGGCGATTCAGATGAAATAATTGATGAATTTCTTATGAACCAGGCCAACGAACTACCCGACCTTGACCAGATAGGTATAAGCGATGTACTACAACCCCAAGAGGTTACGCAAGAGAACCAACCAAAGATGAACGTTATCTCAGATATTCAAATTAGACCACCTGGAAGTAGAGGAGTTGAATCTGATTTAGACACAGTACACTCTGCGATAGAAAATCCGATTTTTGGGATGCCTATCACGGACAAACCTATCAACCTGTACAAAAATCAAATTGTGATAACAGACGGAGATATAAATGACATGCAAGTAAGGCAAGAGAAAGTATTTGATAATACACGGATTTATGTAACTATATCGAACAGAGATTACGTCCCGCATATAGTACAATTAGTCAAAGAATACGCCAGCCCAAAACACCTGTATGCTGTATTCTTTAGGAAAAACGAACTTTCTCGGACTTTTACAACCACACTTCAGAATTATGTCCAAAATTCTTCGTACAGAATGTTTCACTGCACTACCTTCCTCGAGGACAAGGAAAAACGAGAAGATCAATTGGAAACACTCAGACTATACCACACAACCAAAACATGTCACAGAGGCATGAACGAGATGAAAGCCTCAATAAGCCAAAGATTTTATTGGCCCAAACAAGGCGAAGACATAGAAAATTTCATTGACGAATGCGTAGTTTGTCAGAAGAACAAATACGACCGCAACCCCCCGATAGTGAAGTTCAACCTAACACCAACTGCTACAAGGCCCTTTGAGCATATTCATGTGGATACCTTCAGAATGAATTATGACGCTTTTGTGACAGTAATTGATACGTTTTCACGATACGGGCAAGCATACCCACTAAAGAGTATAACCGGTGTTGAAGTGGTAGAAAACCTATACAACTTTACCACACATCACGGGCTTCCCTTAAAGATCACAGCTGACCAAGGAACAGAGTTCAAAAATAAGGACCTAGAGGATTTTTGCAAGTTATACAAAATCGAGTTGCATTACACCACTGCGAAAAACAGCAATTCTAATTCTCCAGTAGAACGATTTCATTCTTCTATTGTAGAAGCCTATAGGTGTCTAAAAGAGGAAAATAAAGGACTAAGTACCGATCAATTAATAAAAAGAGCCGTAATGGGATACAACAACTCTATCCACAGTGTAACAAAATATACCCCATTTGAAGTGATTACTGGCCACATCAAATTGGTTAACCCATTTGAGCTGAACGACAATGCCATAGTGTCAAGTTACGTGCAAAGCCATAAGGAAATTTCAAACAAACTCTATGAAAAACTTCGAGAAAGAAACCAGACTAAAAAGGAGGAAGTCATTGAAAAAATGAATGAAACAAGATCCGAACCTCCAGATTTTCACGGACAAAAGACCGCCTATATTAAGACGAAAGCCCGAGGTAAAGATAAGCCAAAATTCAAAAAGGTAGAGGTCAGTGGACAGACTGATATTAAGTTGAAAACGAAACGTATGCATTATCATAAAAGTTGTGCTAGAAAACCGAAACCTAATAAAACTAAATCCTTTCAGGGAAACCACCAAGATGAGACCCTCGTCCTAATTCAACTTACCAAGTCCACGATCCAGGACCAAGTACAAGTAACTAACTTGAACAACCCTATTTTACCCATACAGTTAGGTAAAGCTAAGATTATTTATAATCGCCATACCTTCCTACACTACATAGACTTAAGTTACTTAGTTAAACAGTTAAATAGCCTAGAAATGCATTTCGCTCTAGTTCGAAACCATATTAGTCATATAAATGCACCTAATCAGGTTTCTTATCACGCAATTTCTGAGAATGTTCTCAAAAGAACGGAATACTTAGTGCAGACAGCTGCTTATAAATTCCATAACCTACACCCACACATTCGCGAGCGCAGAGGATTATTAAACGTGGTAGGTACTATAAATAAATGGCTTTTTGGCAATTTAGATTCGGAAGATGGGGAGAGGTATGATAAGGCAATATCGGCATTAGAAAGTGATCGGAAAACCATTGTGGACGAGTTGAAAATGCAAATATCCCTTTCAAAATCCCTGATTGATAACTACAATAATACAATAAGTACCCTTAGTATCAATCAGAGTAAACTCCAGTTAGGCTTAAAAGGGCTTCAGATTTCGGTAAATCAAACCATCAGTAGCCTTCAAGATTATTTAACCTTCAATGGCGTAATAACTCAACTTAATTTGGACTGCCAAAACTTAATTATGTTTTTGGACAACCTTGAAGATGCTATTATGTTTTCGAAGGTCAATGCGCTACATAATAGTATTCTCTCTAGTTCGGAGTTAGGGAAAATGTTGAAATATCTCAACAACATTTACAGCAATTCGACTCTACCAAACTTTGATAACTTACTATCGTATTATCAGTTTTTTGGAACTCAAGTTAGCTTTTCCAACAGTAAGATCATTTTTGCAATCCATGTTCCACTTTTGAAACCCGAGAGCTTTTCCTTTTACCATTTATACCCAACTATACAAAACCAGTCCGCACTCGTTCCTCGATATCCCTACATGGCACGAGAAGAATCCGGGAGAAGAATCTACCTACCGGAGAGCTGCCCTGTCGTAGAGAATACGCACTACTGCAACGAAGAATTCCACCCCGTCGATGCCTGCACTGACAACATACTAGACGGCTCACAATTAAACCACTGCTCAATTGTAAAAATCAATGTCCAGGAACCAATAATCGAACAAATCAGCCGAGAACTGGTTTTAGTCCTGCCTATTCGAACCACACAGCTATTAGCTAAATGTAACGGAGATCAATACATAACAATCAAGCAGTCAGTATTGATCAGGGTACCTAAGACATGCGAAATCGAGGTCAACGGAAAAAACTACTTCAACGATGAGAAGGTTCAAACTGCCAAACCTCTCATACTGCCCGAAATCCAAATGTCAATACCGGCGGTTACCGGTTATGTCTTCGAGACTCCAAATGTCACCAGGATTAACTTTGAGGAAATCTATCGCCTCAAAAACATGGCTGACCACATGATGCTTCCTACGAACATTCCCTTGACCAGTGGAGGACAATTAACCCATATATGGAAAATTTTGGGAGTTATCGTATCTTTAATGATACTTTTAGGAGTTCTCCAGAGGAGAAAGTTGCTTCCTTTGAAGATCCCTAACTCAAAAGCCAGGAGTCCTGCTAAACCCGAAGTCCATGAAGCCGAAGCAGGGAAATCGGAATTTTCGAAAAATCACTCCCTGATTTTCGAATCCTAAGGAGGGAGGAGTTACGTAGCTGGGTTCCTGTGGGAATTGCTGAGTTGGCAGCACTATACCAAGAAGCCAAGATGCCAACCGATGTTCCCACGAAAACTGCTTATTGTGCTTTGCTTTACTTAAACATCCACTTTTATGGAAACTCATTCTTGCTTTAGCTTTACACGAAGTAGCATTGTAGTTCCTTTTTGAATAAATTGTTTTTAAAAAGGCATTTTGTGGTGCAAAATATATAATTCGGTACACGTTCCTTTTCCTAGAATGGAGACAACTGTAACTTTAGCGGTAAATTCAAAATGCTTTTTTCAAGAAGATTTGGACTAGAAAACACTCGCTCCATAGGAGACTGGCCATATAGTTCTAGAAGGTATTTGATTTACCCATTTTACACATTCATTGCGAATATTGTAGTAAACGGTGATTTGATAATAAGTTTAATGTCAATAGAAATCTGCGACGACAGTATAATTTTATTTAATTAAAAAACTTCTCTTTAAGTCTGGATTTATCCAACATCTTAGTCGTTGTTGTAATCATAAAGGAAATTATTTTTTTTCATAACAACACATTTTTATGATTACCATTAAAAAGTTGGATAAACCCGAACTCACTTGCAAAAAATTAAAGAGATTCTTAGGAAAAACAATTCTTTATTGAAACTGGACCCCAGCCAGGTAACACAAACGGACGATTCTAAAAAAAATGGATTACAACAGATGATCCATTTGCCCTCCATTTTCTTGAATACATGGGTGGATCTTTTGGATGAAATTGAATTGAACCATCCTCAACATTTCGTTAAACTTTTGGAAGTTTTTTCTGTTTTCGGGTTTCTGTTTACCAGCCCCATGAGGCCCTATAAACGCACATATAGTTGCAATACTTTTAATTTTCGTCGAAGAACATTTATTTGGTTGATTTTTGTATAGGACACTTTCACAATTTCTTGGGAGTTCCGGCCATAAAGCATGACACTTCTTTAACCGGCAAAGGCGCTCTGTAACAGATATTAATCGTCCCTTGAAAGAATTTTAGAACTGTGCGTGACCCGAGCAATTGTTTGGTAATTGGAGCGATTTCGTGAATATCGTGGATTGAAGTTGGACTCTTGTTCTCTCGTCAGATGGAGCCTTTGATTTCTCATCCTTTGAATATAAATTCGAGCAATTTATGTCTTAGTTGACTGGGCCAGGAGGTTAACAGTCGATTTGGGTAAAGGGCTTTAATTGTTAATTAAACTATGTCGTGTTACGTGTTATTTGGAAGAGCATTAATTGCTCTGTCCAATGATTACATTTTTGGTATCTTTTTTCCAACAGATTTTTAGAGCTCATTTTCTGAGTTTGTACCCGAACTGTCTAAAGTGCCATATAGTCGCCACTGACCAGGGTGGTATCGATCTTTCTTCTGTACCCTTTCTGGGATAAGAAGTACCGACTAGATGATTCCGAGGATCTTAGTCACAAGGAGACGGTTTTTCAACTTCAAGCACGTTTCTGTGGACCACCGAGCTTATCGCGAAAAGCTCACGTCCGCCGCTATTTTATTTCAGAATCCCGAGATGACTAAAAATTGTTTTTTTTTTCGACACGTAGTCGAATCTCCGCAGACACGGCGGCGACGGCAACACAACAGCTTCAAACACAGCCGCGTCCACGCAACGACTGATTAGCGGGGGGGACTCTGCGCGACAGGATCTAGGTAGGAGATGGATATAAGTTCGATATTCGATTAGATTGGAAATAAGAAACAATAAAAATAATGACAGTGACAACTGTTTAGTAATAATTTGACGTAAGACGTCATGACGACACTTCCGCCGGAAGTAGTCATTAGGGCAAAGGTTACTACTGCTAAAAGGGGGGGCCAAAACTATAAAACGGGAGGGCGTCTCCAGATTAGCTCGATGAACAGAGGGAACTTAAAACTTGATCTTGATCATCATGTTTCATGTTTGATTTGAGATATATAATGATATATTTATAGTATATTGTATATTCTTAAAGTGTCTCTTTTAGGCAGAAGTTCCAAGGTAGAATTTATAGTTTTGTAGCTGAAGTGCTGAAGCAAATCCTGAAACATCAAAACAAATAAGCTCTTCATACTTAAAAAACTGGCTGCGGTGTTGCCGCTTTTAGTATTCTTTTATCCCATGGGATTGTCTCGAACAAAAGAACGAACAGTTTCCATGATGAACGACACACACCACACAAGTTAACGAGCTACAAGATTACATCTAGAGGAGCTCTAGGCGCTGCTGCCTTACAGTTTTGGCCCCTTTTTTAGCAGTGGGTACCAAAGAAATACAGCGTCACTTCACAAGAAATACATATATTTCTTAGGCCAATACACACGCGCACAAGTTAATATATGCATTGTATTTGTATCATGCGTTCACTTAAAAAAAACTCAAGTTAGACCATGGAATTAGAACAGTAGGTCTGAGACACAGTATAAGGAATAATACATTATATCAGTATCGTCAGTTCGAGTCGGCACTTTTGATATTTCCAAAACTAAAGCGTGCCGCGCTCGACAATTTTCTCAAGTAGTTAGAGGGGACAAACACATGCGATGCACTGCCAAAACCGGTTTGGTGATGCACCGACGGGGCAAAGGGAGGGGAGTTTCAACTTTTCGACCGACTGACGTTACTGATATAATGTATTATTCTTTATATTGTGGTCTGAGGTGACTACATAAAAACAATTGGAAGTCGAAAATGGCAGAAAATGTTTCGATTTTCATTTTTTTATAAACTTATCTCAGACAAGTGTTTTAATTCTATGGCTTGCTATGAGTTTTTTTTTATGAACACTCTTTATTTATCAGACTATGAATACTTTTTAGTTTACAATGAAAAAAAAGTTAAGAAAACGTTGCTGAAATACTTCCAAACATGTAAAATGCTCTGTTTGGGACCATGTTTGTTGACATTGTACATTGTCGCGCAGTGTCCCCCCGGTTAATGATAATAATCCGTTTAATCGGTGGTTGTATGGGGGCGGCTGTGTTCGCGGCTACCGTGTTGCCGTTGCCGCCGTGTCTGCGGAGATTCGACTACGTGGACGTTCTAAGTCCAACGTATCTTCGTGTGTCAAATCTCTTTTACCACGCTGCAAGGGGGATCCAACTTTTGGAAAGAATCTGCTGGAAGAGGGCAATTGAAAATGTGATCATTGGACAGAATAAACGATGCTCTTTAAAATGACACCTCACATGACATAGTTTAATTGACAATTAAAGCTTTTTATTTAAATTGACGGTTAATTTCCTGGCCCAGTCATTTAAGATATAAATTGCTCGAATCTAGATTCAAAGGATAAGAAACTAAAAGCTCTATCTGATGAGAGAATAAGATTTTCATTTCAATTAACGAGATTCGCAAAATCGCTTTAATTACAAAACTATTGTTCGGGTCACCTACAGGTCTGAAATTATTTCAAGGGCCATAAACCATTAAAAGGGCGCCTTTGCCGGTTACAGAAGAAGGGCAATTGTAGGGTATCATGTTTTATGGCTGGAATTCCCAAGAAATTGTGAAAGTGCCTGTCGAACACTAACCTAAAGGAGCTCCAACACTAACCTAAGAAATGCTCTTGACGAAAATTAAAAAATATTGCAAACATATGTGCATTTAGGGCCTTATGGGGCTGGTTTATTTAGAAAACCGGAAAATAGAAAAATTCCATAAGCATTTAAGCTTAAAAGCCTCGAAAAATGGCTTACAAAGTTGTCATGCTTCCACACATGAACTCATATGCAAATAGAGAGGTCAGCTTGCATAACACATTGTACATTTGTACAGCGCCCTCATCGGATTGGATATCCATTGACACGCGACGTAAGATATGAAAATGGCAACATTGGATTAAAACTACAATTATCCGCTCCTTTTCGAGCACACGCCATTTCACAAAATCCCAACAAGCTAGAGGAAAATAGACGGAACATTCGGACATAGCGTCATGATAACGTTTCAATTTGCAGTGCTTTTATTGGAAAAACCCTTAGAAATTGTAAACCAGGGGAAGTAGGATACGACGCCGGCGTCTGTTACCAGTTTGCTCCAATCTGTCAAGTGCGAAAATGCCAGTGCAGACGTAGCATTGGTATTGTAGCACATAAGAAAATATTTTATTAAAAATAATAATGGAACTAAATTACGATTTGTAAAATGAGTAATATTATACGTAATATTATTAGCAAACATCGACTTATTATTAAATAAATAAAAATAATTGTGAATTAATAGTCGTTGATAGCCCTGGGATTTGTCGGGCAGTGTCCCGCCCGCTAATGATAATCCGTAATCCGTTTAATCGGTGGTTGCGTGGGGGCGGCTGTGTTCGCGGCTGCTGCCGTGTTGCCGCCGTGTCTGCGGAGATTCGACTACGTGGATGTTCTAAGTCCAACGTATCTTCTTGCGCCAAATCTCTTTTACCACGCTGCAAGGGGGACCCAACTCTTGGAAAGGATCTATTGTCCCTTAGGTCGCTAATTTAAATAATGTAAAATTTAATAATTTGGAGATGCCAGCAAGGTTTTATTGTTTACGACAAAACCTGCAAAACGCCAAAAAAAAACTAATTGAATAGTAATTAAGAAAAAAAAATTATAAAAGACAATTCTTAGTTTTCTCAGGAATCTGAAATAAAATAGCGGCGGACGTGAACTTTTCGCGATAAGCTCAGTGGTCCTCAGAAACGTGTTTGACGGGTACACGATTTCTTACTAAATTGGAAAAACTACAACAAAGAAAACTAAACTAACGACGCAGTGTAGAAGAGAACAGAATTCTGCCAGTAGCTGGGATCCTCGATATTATGGTGAGCAAAACACTACTATAATATACTAAATGATTCAACTTCTACAACTACTCTACAAATACTTAATTGCCGGTAGTCTCCTGTGTCTGCAAAGTATCCGCTATCTGCAAGAAAATGGCCTATTTAGGAAAAGGGCAGAGGTGGGTTGACACTATGTGGCACAACCGAAAAAACACTCCACGACACTTTTCGTAGGCGGGCAATAAGCGGTGTAATTGTTTTGGCACTAATTAAAAATAAAAATAATTAGCGCGGAGTTAAACGGAAAAAAAAATTGAACAAAAATACGATTGCGGAAATCAGAACGGCGGGGCCCAGGACTTTTTTCCGCGTCGAAATTCGAATTTTTCCGTTTAGGTAGTCACTCTCGCGAGTTCAAAAACCGTCTTTTTCTTTCGAGCGTCGAAGATCGTCCCTCTTTCGTCACCCCCTCGGTACGTCTCATCCCCGAAAGGGTACTGCCGAAAAAATCGATACCACCCTGACCAGTGGCGATTATATGGCGCTTCGGACAGCGCGGGCATAAATTTAAAAAATGAGTTTTTCTGAAAAATCTGCTAGTAGAAGAAAATTGAAAATGTGATCATTAAATAGAATAAATTATGCTCTTTAAAATGACACCTCACATGACATAGTTTAATTGACAATTAAAGCTTTTTATTTAAATTGACCGTTAATTTCCTGGCCCAGTCAATTAAGACATAAATTGCTCGAATCTAGATTCAAAAGATAAGAAATTAAAAGCTCTATCTGATGAGAGAATAAGATTTTAATTTCAATTAACGATATTTGCAAAATCGCTTTAATTACTAAACTATTGTTCGGATCCCGTACAGGTCTGAAATTATTTCAAGGGCCATAAACCATTAAAAGGGCACCTTTGCCGGATAAACAAGAAGGGCAATTGTAGGGTATCATGTTTTATGGCCGGAATTCCCAAGAAATTGTGAAAGTGCCCGTCCAACACTAACAAAGGAAATGCTCTTGACAAAAATAAAAAATATTGCAAACATATGTGCATTTAGTGCCTCATGGGTCTGGTTTATTTAGAAAACCAAAAAATAGAAAAAACTTCCATAAGGTTAAAGCTTAAAAGCTTCGAAAAATGGATTACAGAGTTGCCATGCTTCCACACATGAACTCATATGCAAACAGAGAGGTCAGTTTGCATAACAGATTACATCTCCTGCGCCCCTGGAAAAACCGCTCAAAAATTTAAATAAAAAACTAACTGTCTACAAGTTACAGGATTAGAAAAATATTTTCCAAAATAGCATTATTGACTTTACTGCGGTATATACTAAATCATATTTCGGAGATTTGGATGTAAAATACCTGGTTTTAGAGTTATGTGAAATAATTGAATTGTTGCTGAAAAACGCCATTACCTGTTTACCTGTGAAACGTAACTCCAGGCTCCTTTCTATAGCCGCTGCTTTTAAATCCGTAATCTGCACACCCCACTATTGTAAACAACACAATTATTTATAATATTAAAGTCTTGCAAAATGCAATTTATTGCAGAGAAACACATAGCCAACGAAATGTTTGATTTTCGCCTTAGACATGGCGTTTCATCATTTTTGGTAACAGCTGCCCATATAGCGGAGAATTGCGCGAGTGGATTCCATTAGTTTACATTTTCTGAGGAAAAACCCCTCTCTTCTCATCCTCATCGATCGAGTCCCGGCAGGGTTGCCAGCGGTGGCGATTTATCGCAAAATTGGCGCTTTTTTTCCTTGATTCGGCGCAATTCCGTTTAACTTGGCGATAAAGTGGCGATTATGACTAAGTTGAAATATTCATATATGCATAAAATGCTTACGCTTACAGATACAGCAAACTCCGCTCCGCTACTCGTGCGCGATTGGCGCTCTGAATGCCGATCTAATGTCTAATATATATACATTTTGGCCTTTTATTCTAAATTATAAGAACACCGCCGATATTCCGGTTTTTAAGAAATTAGCTTTGTTTGCCTTAAAAATCTTATCACTTCCTATAAACCATTCACTTATTATTGCCGTCAAGTAGGTGTTGGAAATTTGACTTTGACATTTTTATCGTATCTTCTCAACATGTGCAGAAAAGAGTATAAAAAAAAATTAGATTTCAAAGGTAACGAGATGCCAAAAATAAGCGAATGAGGTATATGTCAAATGCATCAGCGGAAAGAATTTTCCGCCTTATGAATATCACTAAATCTAAAATTCGGAATAGGATGACTTTAAAAATGTTAAACTCGTTGCTAATGATTAAGTCTTATTGCATTGTGAATAAAGTTTGTTGCAATACATTCCAAATCACGCAGCAAATGTTTGAAAAGTTCAATAATAATATTTATCGTCCGGAAAGCCAAAATACTAACAAAGCAGGTGGTGAGTTAATAGAAATTCCTTCTGTTTTGGAAGATGATAATGCTGTTCCCTGTATATCATTAACTAAATTTTAAGTTCTTTGTTTGATTTTTGTTTATTAATGTATACTAGGTATAATGTGAATTACGTATAAGCTCATATACTTATGTATAATTATAACAAAATAAAACAAATTGTTTTTTTTGTTTTCAAAAATAATTTTCTTTTATTTAATTTTAATTTTTCAAAATTTTTTTTTTCAGGACCTACTAGTTAGAGTATTTAGATCCATTCCATAAACGTACAAAATTGTTTAACAGATCAATCAAAAAGGCGCCAATGGAATTGGCGATTTCTGGCGCTTTTCTTCACAATTCTTAGCGATAACGCAAGTTGAAAACTTGGCAACCCTGAGTCCCGGTCCCGTCCGTCCGTTCCGTTTCGTTTACGATCGATTTGATATGGAAGTGTGTTGGTGTGTAGAGCCAAGGTGATTCTGATGTTAAACTTTAGTGAAATTTGCGTTGAAAAGCTATCTAGACGAACTAGGGTGAGTTAGCTGTATTGTATGTGCCATTTGGAAAAGGAGTAATCTCGCATTTGAACGTGAAATCGCTCTTGGACGGAGTAGCATATGGCGAGTTCAGCTGTTCTTTGTTTTCGTCCGTAAAGTCGTCCATTTTGTGAAAGCAAAATTTGCGTCGTACCTGACCCTACAGTTTTTAAACGCAAAATTCATGATCTTGGCATGTGATAATCATTATTTAAGGAAATTTGATATAGAGGAACCCATTTACAAAAACTATTCTATGTAAAGGCCCATCGTCGACTTATTTACGTTTACGGTCAATCTCCTCCCTATGCGATGGCGATGACAAAGAGAACTGATGTCGACGGGAAGATTGTCTGCCAGGGTAAGGCTCGCGGCGCGAAAACCCTTAAGCGCAACCCCAATGGGTCGCCCACAATGCAGTATGGAGCCTCGTCTCCTTCAAAGTTTTCACCAGTTAAGGGGTCCCCGCCGAGGACCCCACATAGGTCCCCTGTACCTGAGACCAGCCCCCGATCATCGCCGGGGCTGTTGGCTAGCTATTATGCTGGGTGCAAGTTCACTGAGCCTCCCTCAGCATCTGCTTTACCGCTGCCACCTCAGCACTGGATGAAAAGTAACCACTTCACCAGTATGTTACCTTGTGGAGCCTTGAGTGTTTCCTCAACTGCCGATCATGACTTTACTCAACAGCTCAAGCTGCTGCTCAAAGTGCAAGCCTGATCTGTAGGCAGTTTATTTATAACATCTTCAGATGAGAAATACAAAAAGACATTTATCTTTATATATTCTATATTTTTATGAGTGGATATGTTGAGAGCATGTCAATAATATTAGGTATATGTTGGTAGCGAGTGAACACGACAATATTGACAACTATTAGGTGTAAGTGCGGGCCTAATACAAGTATGTTTTTATGTAAAAAAAGTGAGAAAATTGAATGAACCAAGTTTGTTCTTTGTCCTGTTCAGCCGCCCTGTGATATGCAGTCACAGGTACAAAACTGTGATTGCTTTATAGTTTATAGTCTAAGGCATTCTAGAAACTAGTAACTAAAAGTAATCTAATCTGTTTCTAAATGTGATTTTTTGTTTTACTGTTAAAATGATTGTAAGAGTATAAAATTTGAGTTTATAATGAGAGCTGTGCTCAAATCAAGTGTGTGATGTAAATGTTAGTCTTTTTAACTATAAAACAAGTAACGAACAAGCATTCAGACTGTTAACATCAAATGAAGGAAATGCGAGCAAAGCTCCAATATTCTCTCTTGCCTAGGGCATGTACTGATTTTATTGGGAGCATATTGGGGATATTGCTAACCATGGAACATTAAGCTTTAACTAGTCTTAATTGTAGATTGGTAATTGAGGAGTTTACCTGTGAAATTTTGATTGAATGCTCTTTTGTTATACCTACTAAACATTCTAATATCTAAAAACTCGTCAATTATGACGCATATTTTGTTACAAGAAAGTACAAATTAGTATCACCTGACAGTCATTCAAATTACCTTATCATTGCAAACATTACAGTTTAATTTTATCTTGATAACCATAGCAAACAAATTTGTATCTGACAAGTTGATTCCTGAACAAAAACATTGTAATTTTTCATTCGACATTATCAAAACTATTGTAAACCACATTTTCTTTGCTAGTTAACAATTATTGGCTTTAAACATGTACTACTATTAATGGAGTTCCTTAGCTGAACACAAGACTTATGCATTGTGTGAAGTGCAATATAGTATTTTAACTCCAAAAAATTAACATATACATAGTCATATTTGTTTATTAGAAATTCTAATTCACAAAATGTTGCAATAGTAATTTAGTTTTTTTTTTCACTTATGCCAAATGAAAATTGACGTTAATTTTTTTTATGGGGGAATTAGGATTGCTAATATGAGAAATTTAGGTTTTTAAGTTTTTTTTATATGAATCTCAGATCTCATAAGTTTATTTTGGAAAAATTGTTTCAAAATTTATACAATTTAGGCTTCACCTCATCTCCATCCTTTATCTGTGATACCTACTCCTTTCAACTCCTTATTTCCCTCTCCTTTAATTCTATATTCCTAAGTTCAGTTGTCTTAATACTGAAATTAGTTTTAAATTTTGTTTTTGTGCCAGTTTCTAAGTAATTATTGTGATATGTTTGTTATTCATTATTCACCTGACCTGCTGTTTATTGAAATGATTGAGAAAGGAAGCTGAGCAAGCTTTAAACAGATTTTTAAAGCTTTCTCACCTTCTAAGCTTTGTAACTTGCATTAATTGAAACAGCTACCAAAGCCTATACAAAGTTATTCACTACCTAGTCAAAAAAAAGTTTCAGTTTTTTCAATCACTGTCTTAAATTATTCCAAAGTTTTGCCAGACAAAATTAATATTTTTGTTTTGGAAGCTTTGGTAGCTGTTTTCAACACTTGTACATTTATCCCTGATCTCCTTTTTTCCTTTTGACCTTTTCCTTTCTGGGGTTTTTAACCCCACCCAAATGAATATAAAAAAGAAATTCGTTGAACGTCTGGCTTAATGCTGGCTTAGAGAGTGTGCTGCAGAAGGGCCTTTTTGGTTTAAGTAAGGACCATTTTTAAGCTTGGTTTAATGCAATCCCCACGTTGACTGTTTCCTCTGAAGAAACTTGAGCAAAATTCTGATTGTTTGAGCTCTGGTTGACAAGAAGCAGTAGTAACTTTTATAATTACGGAAAGTTGCCAATGTTCCTTTAGTGGAAAGGGGACTTTGTACTTACTTGTTTTTTTTTTCTTTTTTTTTCAGATCAAGACTTGAATCATTTTAGGTTTAGACCTTGTTTAATATGCCAAGGGCCATGCATCATGATTCTGCGGAGACAGTAAGTGATTTTCATGTTCTTGTACTTCATCATTATTCTAGTTCAGATGGTAAAGTATCCGCTTTTCGCACTTACAACACATTACTTTATAGCGAGATCTGAACTAACCAAACACATAGTTAAACTAACCAAAATGAAAACTAATTAACCCAAACTTAGGGAAAAGTGGGGGAATACCGCCCCCTTAAGCAAAATGTTAGAATATTTTGAGGCTTTATGACTTAAAAGGAATCTGGGAAGATTAAATGAGAGACAAATCATTCTTGCACAAAACACCTGTTAATCAGGCATTAATAAAAAAAATTTGGATTTTTCAAAAATATATGAGTGGATGGTATTACCCCGCATATTAAGGGTAATACCAGCCATGGGCCGCAATTACCCAAAACCTCGCTGATAGAAATCGCAGATATAGGATTTCCATCATTTCTCCGTTCGTGCAGTTAATATGAGCTCAACCCGAACAGATAACACATCTTAACCAGAGTTCTTGGTTTTTCCCGAATTCTACACAAATAATGCAAATATCCTCGTCAACCTCAACGTCTGACATTTCTTTTTCCTCCTCACAATCATGGTAAGATACTTTAATCTTCTTTCTGAGTGCTATTTTCTGAAGTTTGACAATGGAGTAGACTTTCTTTTCGCTCACTGAAGTGACGATGGTGTTGGGTCCATTATCTGATTCACCAAAAACCTGCTTTTTTTACTCTTTTCACTTTCGAAGGATCTGAATTATTCAACGTGTTTTGCAGCTTTTCCTGTTTTGTCTATTTCTTTTCTTCCAAAATGTCTTTATTTGGAGTGGACGTAAATATTTCAGAATGTTGCTTTTTCCTACTTTTTTTTTCTTTTTCATTGTTCATTCGGGAACAACCAGGTACTGGGATTATTTCTTCAAATGATGTCGATTTTCGTTGTTGTCTAGTTTGAAAGTTTGATTTTTGTCAACTTTTTCCTTCTTTGTCTTATTTTGTTCTCTATTTTATTATTTCTAGGAACTAACTCACTTATGGTTTTCAGCGGGGGCAAAACAATATTAATCATACCATTTCGGGGTAGTACCGGCCATGCCGATATTACCCACGCAATGGTGGGTGAAATTACCCCCAATCAATGATCTACCTACCAATACATTACTTAAAAAACAAGTAAATTTACGGGGTTTTAAAGCAGATTTAGTTAAAGCCAACATGTTTTAGTTCATTTTTAAATATAAAAACAATATCTATAACTTACCCTTGTAAAAATTTATGCTCTTGAATAACTGAGCTTCTTATATGAGAACGTGCTTTTCTCGAAAATTATCGGTTAAAATTGCGTACCTGCTAGAAACGCTTTCCAGATCGTACTAAGCATTAGGTTTGTTGTTATTTGTTAAGGGTGATTCATCGAGTGAATGCGCTTTAACAAATTTAAGAGTGGGAGAAGCTTGATAGCCCGTATTCCCCCATTCTACCCTACCTCAATTAATCAAAGTAACTTGAGCCTACCAGAGATAAGTTGTTTTGACAATTAAATAAAAACGGAACCATACGGTCGTGCTTTGAACGCTCAAAAACTAACAATTATATACCGGCTGTCCAGCACAACCTGGACATAGAAGATTAACATGAGAAATCGGTTTTTATTTTTTTGCGTCTGTATGGTTGATTTGATTGAACAACTTTTAAAGAGTAAAGTTGTAGAGCTTATGGTCAGCTATCATCCTGTAATTTTTTCAATATTCCAGTTTTGGCCGTTTTCTGGAAAAACCCTTCGAAAAGAGCAAAAATTTGAATTTGGCGCGTCACCCCCGCCATACATGTGCAGTGTCGCCAAAATACTTTCACTGCATAATCACGTTAATTACTAAATGATAGTCCCTCAAAAATACTCACAATAAATAAGAAAGGAAAATCGGCTATGACTCTGACATAAGAAATTATTATGTTGGCGACACTGCACATGCATGGCGGGGGTGACGCGCCAAATTCAAATTCTTGCACTTTTCGAGGCGTTTTTCCAAAAAACAGCCAAAACTGAGGTATTGGAAAAATTACACGATGATAGCTGACCATAAGCTCTACAACTTTACTCTTAAAAGTTTTTCAATCAAATCAACCGTACAGGCGCAAAAAAATAAAAACCCACTTCCCATGTTAATCTCCTATGTCCAGGGTTCTGGTGGACACCCGGTATAAGCGGCTCTTACAGGCCCGCTTTTCTAACTTAGACATTATTCTATAACGAGAACTGAACTAACCAAAACAAAAAACTTAACTAACCAAACATAACTACACTAACCAAAGCAGTAAGCGTAATTAAAATTGCAAACGGATAACTAAACTAATCTGAACTAACCTAAACCTTGACAGGCATTGACAGATAAATATGATGACGCGCCTGACATTTAACAGACGAACTCAGGATTCGAGAACATATGCGATTTCGACTAATAACGATTTCGGGTGGTGCTCTCGAGCGCTCTCGGAGTATTCCCATCCTTTGTTTTTTCAATAAAAATATAAAGATGGCATACACTCAGATCGGTCTGTCTGGTGCCATCTAGGGTTCAACTAGTTTTGGTGAATGAAAATCGTTTATATATGTAACGTACGTAAACGTACTTTAAGACCGCTTGGAAAAAAATCATCAAAACACATTAAAAATTCAACTTTTAACACGCTAATGAAGTGTTAAAAATACCATTTTAAGACACTAGTGTTAAAAGGAAGTTATTTTTTTTTTAAGTTTCACCTTTAACACTTACATCATAAATAGCTTTTTATGGTATTCATGTTAAAAGTGTGATTAAAGTTAAAAGTATGATTAGGATCTTTCTTAAGAGACAATCAATGGTAAAATCAGTTAAAATAAAAAATCTTTCAAAAATGAATTCTAAAAGTAGAAAACTGAAAAAATTTTATTTTTCCAACAGAATCATGTAAAACAGAGAAAGCAAAATTTTTGCTTGTCAGAAATTCATATCTTTAATGCAAAAAAAATAAATGCGTGTCATGGGTACGAAACTAAAAAAAATAGGGAATAAAATTGATCTTGTTAGTATCTTGATCAGAATTAATTAAAGTCTTTTAGTTAGTAATCTCTTTCAGTTAAAATCGTTCAAAAATTTCTTAAAAATAAAACTTGTAAATGTAGAAAATGGAAGAAGTTTAAAATGTCAAAGAAAATCTTGTAAAATAAAAAAGAATTCGCAATTTTTCATCTCGCTTTTTGATAAATAAATAAATTAATTTCTTACCAAAATGGAGAAATATTGTGGGGGGTCCCTGGATATGCGAATAATCATTGGGAAAACCGAAACATTTCTAGAATAGAATTGATTCAAATATTCTTTAAGAAAAAATAAAAGTATGTAGGTAATTCAGTTAAAATCATTTAGAAATTTCTCAAAAAGTGTAATTTATGAAAGTAGAAAATTTGTTTGATATTTTGTTGAAAAATAAAGAAATTTTATTTTGCAAACAAAATTAGGCAAAAATTGTAAAAATTTAAATTTTTTAACAAAGTCAAGCAAAATTACATTGCAAAATAAAATAGTTGTTTCATTTTTTATTTTGTTTTTTTTGCTTAAAAAGTTATTATTTTTCTCAAAATGGTTTTATCCCATATGTGGTAGGTTTTGACAATGAGAATATTTATTGGAAAATTAAAACGTTTCTTGAGAAGAATTGAATGTAATTGAGTTAAAATCATTAAATAATCCTTCAAAGATGTAATTTTTGAAAATAGAAAATTGGAAAAAATCAAGTTTTCAAACAAAATGACCAAAGTCCTGTCAAAAAATAAGAACGCATTTTTTCTCTTTTTTTTTTTCGTTAATTTAGTTTCGAAAAATTAAATTCTTCTCAAAACGGAAAAAAGTCGTATCAATGAAAATATTTTGAAATTCCCGAAAATCTTGATCAGAATTGAAAAAAAAGAGAAAATCAACATAATTTAGTTAAGTCATTCAAAGATTCTTCAAGAGTAAGTAGTATCGTAAAGTAGAAAATTGAAGAAATTTTATTTTCCCTGTAAAATATCTGAGAAATCCCTGTAAAATGAAGAAGAGATCGCAAGTTTTCACTTGTTTTTCGTCTAAAAATTAATTTTTTCTAAAAATGAGGTCCCCGAAATTAGGTATAATTATTAGAAAAAAAAGCATTTCTTGAATAGAATTGTTAAAAATTATTGAAAATTTCTTCAAACATGTAATTTCGTAAAGTAGAAAATTCAAGAAAAATAATTTTTCGAGCAAAATCGAGAAAAAATCGAGCAAAATACAGAAAAATTAAAATGAGATTCCAAACTTTTCTCTTGTCATTCATTTAAAAAAAATTTATCAAAATATGATAAAATCGCGTCAGGTTTCAGAGGTTGAGAATATCATTAAAAAAAAACAACACATCTCTTGATTAGATTTGACTAAAATCTTCTCTATGAGAAAATCAATGTATTTCAGTTTAGATCATTCAAAAATTCCTCAAAAATGTTACTCCTTAAAAGAGAAAATTGAGGAACCATAATTTTTGGAACAAATCCGGGCAAAATCCTCTAAAATAAAGAAGTTATTTGTTATTTAAACAATTGATTTCTTCTCAGAATAGGACAAAATCGTGTCAGGTCTCAGAAGTTGGGATGATCAATGAAAAACAAAAACATTTCTTGGTCAGAATTGGTTAAAATTTCCTTTACGAATACAGTTGTGTAATTCAGTTAAAATCATTCAAACATTCCTCAAAAATATAATTTTCTAAAGTAGAAAATTGAATAAATTTAATTTTTCAAGTAAAACCGGGAAAGGCCATGTAGGTAATAAAATATCGCAAATTTCTGAAAATGGAATAAAATCGTATGAAGTTCCTGAAATTGTATTAGATTGTATAATCATTATAAATCAAAAATATTTCTTAATCAGAATTGATTAAAAATTCTTTCTAATAAAAAAGACGTGTAATTTAATTAAAATCATTAAAAAATCGATAAAAAAAATTAATTTCTTAAAGTAGAAAATTGAAATTTAATTTTAGTGTCTCGAGCAAAAGCTGTAAAATAGACAAAAAAGCAACTTTTTGTCTTGTTTTTGCACAATGTATAATCTTTCTATGGTTTCTTTATTGCTGCTTTTCTCTCGTTTCACACATCATTCACATGCATGCCCAATATAAATCGATAAAATTACAAACTTCAGTGTCAGGCCTTTATGCAACATTTACAAGGGAGGTGAAAGTTCCATAAGAATCTTTCATTTTTTTAACATAAATCTAAAATTTGTAGGTTAAATTAAGGAAAACGCTAGATAATTTTTTTCATATCATTTTTTTTTTCCAAACGCTCTAAAAGCACGTTATTTACTATCCCTATACAGACACTTGAAGTCCGCTTTCTAATTCAAAGAAAAAAAATGTATCAAAAAGGTCCTAAGGGTAAAAGTAACTTCCAAAGTCACCGCTGCTATGATGGTGGCGCATTTATAAACGATTCTCATTCACCAAAACTATTTGAGCATTAGACGGCACCAGATAGAGTGGTCTGCGTGTATTGCCATGCTTACATTCTTATTGAGAAAACAAAGGATGGGAATACCTTCGCAGAGCTCTAGAGCGGTCTTCTGAAAAAAAACTGTTAGTCGAAATAGCATATGTTTTCGAGTTCTCGGGTCGTCTATCAAATGTTACGCTCGTCATTATATTTACCAGTCATTGTGATCACCTTAAATATTATCCATTCAGTTATTTTTGTCATCTAGTTACCTTTGAAACCTTCATTTTTTTTATACTCATCTCCTTTTAGCACTTGAGAAGATACGATATAAATGTCAAGTCATATTTTTAACGCCGACTTGACGACAATAATAAGTGAAGGGCTACGTATTTGAGTGAAAGATGAATTCTTTTATCAAATATTGGCCGTTTTGGCATTGCGTTTTGGTTGAAGATTATTTCCGCACGGAGCTGGAAGTCTAGCCTTGAAGCAAAACACCCTGAATTTGAAACGAAACGCGCGCCGACATTTTGTGTGATTTATCGCGCGTCTTTAGCGTCTTCGAGAAAGTGTTAAAAAGCTATAAAATTGTTAGTCGTTTTCGTTGTTATTGTTGCTGTTTGTTAGTTTATAGTATCATTAGTTAAGTATTGTTGTTTCTGAAACTTAATCCCTTAGGATGGAAAAAGCAGGATGTGCGATGTGGGGCTGTAAACCTTCCAGCCGCACAAGCCGATTTAGGTTTCCAAATCCAGAAAAACTGAATTCTTTAAACTTTGGAAATTTGCTATTGCAAACTTCTGCTTACTTTGGTATCGTGATGAAAAGGAAATCTTGAAATCTATTATAAGTAAGCAGCCCAGGACGTGACCGAACCGCCAGGCCAGGGCGTCTTTATATGACCGAGGTATAGGTAATGTATAGTACTGTTCACTATCGTGACTATCGTGCCCTTAATATGCGTCTGGAATTAATTGATATGTTTCTACATGGCACTCTTTATTCACTATAGTTATTTTCGTTTCACAGCGGTTCTGGTTCTGGTTGACATAAAAATGACAGACCAGCTGATTTCCAACCAATCAGTTTTGGTCAAAATCAGTTGATCTGCCATTTTTATGTCAACCAGACCCAGAACCGCTGTGAAACGAAAATTACTTTTAAAGATTTTCCTATTTTAGGTACTATGTCTGTGAAAAGCACTTCGAACGAGTCTTAATAACCCGCGCACGTGATACAATGACACTTGTATGACTTTACTTAACAAGAGTGTTCATTATAAAAGGACATCTAGAAGGCTATGCATTTTTATACAAAAAATATGACATAATGAGACTAAATGGACTTTTGTTCATTCATCTTTTTCTTTTGACATTTTTACAGCCAGCTAGATGACTGCGAAATTTTAATGAACACCCCCCTATATGCACCTCATAACTTTCTCTTGATATTTTAAAGCCAATAATTTTATAACTTTCTATGAAAAACAATAAAATGATCTCATTATTATTATTTTTAAACATGGTAAACATTCAAATTATCATTCTACGCACTAAGCAGATATTTACTTTAAATTGAAAATGGCGAAAACAAGTTTACATTTCGCTGATTTTAGATAAGCGATATGTCGTAAATATGGGTTATTTTTGGGCTTGATCCAGGAATACCAACGCGTTTTGTTAAAATTAGATAACGTCGATGTTTACAGATATAAACTCAGATAACCGGTTGTTTGTTGGTCGCGTAGACTGTGTGACTTTCCATTTCAATTGGCATTATTATGTTTATTGGCTTTCTAAATACATATATATTCGCTATTTCTGCTTGAACAAGCGGATAGAGGGCGATAATAGGTAGTAAAAAAAACAATATGCTGGGTAAAATTAGCGTGTCACAATAATTGAATAACAGGCTTTACCTCTAACGTTTTCGGGTGGACACTCTGGAATGCCCTGAGAGTATTCCCTTCCTTGGCTTTCTCAATAGAAATCTAAAGATGACAATGCTCTGGGAGCAGTCTAGAGCGTCGCCCGAAAACTAAGAGTTTATGCTTACTCTATTTAAAGAAGACATTTATCCAGTCAGTCACGGAAATATCAGATTTGTAGTGACAGCCTTAATTTCGAAAGTTTTTCAACTAAAATCTGGAGAAATCTCATCTTGTATTGGTAACAATGAGAGCCGCTAAAATTTAAGAACTGGCAGGCTATCCTTGTTTTCTGTAGCTGTCATGAGAAAGAGAACATAATATACTGCAGGTCGATTCATTGGAAACATAATTATGGATATTGTAAATGTAGTTCTCATTCCTATTTTTTGAGTAATTTTCAAAATATGGCCTGTCTATTATCATCGCACAGTCCTTTATAGAACTGCTTTCAGACTCAACAAATTTTATAGTGAAAGCAGAAAAATAAATATGTTGGACCAAATATGTGTATATACCTCATTCACTTATTTTTGGCGTCTCGTTACCTTTGAAACCTTCATTTTTTTTTATACCTATCTCTTTTCGGCACATGTTGAGAAGATATGATAAAAATGTCAAAGGCAGATTTCCAACGCCTACTTGACGGCAATAATAAGTGAATGGTTTGTAGACTAGGTGATATAGACAGAGCCAAAAAAATGCCTTAATTTCCCTAAAAATGGTCCCGTTTTTTGGCCGAAAGTCCAGCACTTTTATGGATCCCATGACTTAATGTTGTCGTCAGCGCACGTCACACAGGCGTCATAGCAACTTAAAGCCGGACCAGATATTGATTGTGTCGATTGTTTTGGTTATTGTTAGGTTGAAAGTTCTCTCCAAGAAAAGCTTCATTCCAAGAAAATCTTGGAGCTAGATCAGCTAAAGGCTGATAGCCTTACCGCTCTAGCTATGAGGTGAATATGGTCCATATCAAGTAGATATGCATCTAGCAGGTTGAGGAATTGACAGATTCGTCGTATTCCATCCATGTAAATGTGTCATTTATATGTCAATTTCTCAGATTACGAGATGAATATATATTTGAAATTAACTCTATAAGTTCGATACTTGATTGGATTGGAAATAAGAAATAATAAAAATTATGACAGTGACGATTGTTTTGCAACAATTTAACGTAAGACGTCATGACGTCACTTCCGGCGGATATCGTCCCAGTTCAAAGGTAGCCCACTGCTAAAAAGGGGGGCCGAAACTGTAAAACAGGAGGGGTCTCCAGATGAGGTTGATGATGTCATCATTCTCTCCGAATTTCATAGCCTGCTATATGATGTTCCATAATGAACACCCCTTACTTTAAGGTCGCTTTACGCAAATCTCCGATCTAGTAACTTTGAGGTAACTTTTCAATTGTTTCTAAAAGGTGCATTTACAATGTCATGGGTGGCTATATATATATGAATATCTTCTGGAAATGAAACTTTAACGGCTTACCTTAGCAAACTAAAAGCTAATACAGGATGTCCTGAGGGGTAATGACTTTATTAAAAAAATGTTCTATTTCGTACGGTGGATAGTTTGGTAAGAATCAATAAACCTACTACGGGATGTGAACCGTTATAATCGTCGACGTTTCGGCTCTAAAACAGAGCCATCCTCATTGCAAATGCCGACTTGATCGGCTCGACTTCATTCTGCTTTGGCTGGCTACGTCTCCTCCATTTTCCAAACCACATTAACACACTATAGTGGCAATACCAATATATTCGCTTTATATACGATATGTCCTGGGAAAGCCATTTTGAATCTGACGCACAGGGAGTGACAAGTGTTATATTGTCCTGAGGATGGCTCTGTTTTAGAGCCGAAACGTCGACGATTATAACGGTTCACATCCCGTAGTAGTTTTATTGATCCTTACCACAAACTATCCACCGTACAATATATATAGTCGTTTTCAGGAAATTATTCATCTAGCCACCCATGACATTGTAAACGCCTCTTTTAAAAACAATTGAAAAGTTACTAGATCGGAGAGTGGTGCGAATCGAGCTTAACGAACGAATTAATCGGGTTTTAACCTCAAAATTTGGTAATTTTCAAACATAACTACTTTGTTTCTCAAATTTTGCTCAAATCCAATTGTTATGCTGCGTTTGTAATGTAGAAAAAGTAAACTGGCTTAATAAGCAACTAACTACCACACAGAACTATTAACACAATTGATCGCATGACCCAGAAAACTCATCTGCAAGAGTCACAAAAATTGAGACAGGAAGACCACATTCAAGCAGTTATTGATGAGAGAAGGACTGAACTGGACCATCAACCATGAACAAGATTTCCAAAAGTACCAAATATACTCACCCAGAAATTACCTTAGTGTCCAAATGCCCTGGGAATAGACAATACATTTAACTATGCTTATGCCTATGTGTTACATAATATTATATAGTTTACCACTTTCCAAGCTTAAAATTGAATGCAGATTGCAGTCAAGTAAAAATTGTTCCAAACACAGCAACATCACCTGAGAAAAGATTATGTTTCTACCAGACTGAATTTAAGTACTGGTAGTGCCATATGATTTGGATCGTGTGATTAGGATCCGTGGTGACAGTCCCAGTAGCCTTTTCATATGGGTTAGCTATATGCCATCCATAATTCCTATATTCATACACCATCCATAATGTTCCTCAATGATCACTATGGATCGAGTTAATATTAGTCGAGATTATTCCCGATCATAAAGAAAAGAATATTTCCTACCAGATGAATTTACTGTTATATCATTTCAGTTGTCATTTGGGTATAGCTCCATTATTGGAGGTCAACTTATAAAAGTTGACCTTTTCAGTTGTATGTATCGGTATTTAGAGAAGTGTATTTTTGTTTGTTAACTATATATGATTATTGATTTTAAGTTATAAATTACTTACACAAAAAAATGTCTTGCCTAATTGAGCATTTAATTTCTTAAACTACCTAAATATCAAGAAACTAAAACATTTGTGTAGTGATTTAATATAAGGTTTGTTCCAACATGCTAGAGAACCATTAAATGAACTTGAAAACGAACAGAAATTCCACTGCTCCAAACGTCGTGAAAAAACTCAATAAAGACAATGGAAGTCCAAGATGTTTCATTTAATAATACATCATTGTCTACCACCTTTAAACAAATGCTAGAACCATTGCAGAACCTTTAAAAAAACCATTTTGGCCAACTCACTAGCAAACATTTCAAATTGAAATGAGGAACCATCTTGACGTTTGCAGAACCACTCTGGACAAGCACATTGTTTATTTCAATAGCATATTAGTGAGTTGTCAAGAATGATAGATCATTCTGGAATGGTTTCTTGGTGGAATGGAACAACTTTTCAACTAAGAGAGCTACAGTTCTTTAAAACTAAATGGCATATAAGCTGGGGCCATTTCTTATAAACTCAGTTGAAAATGTTTCGATTTATATGCATAGAATTTGAAGTAACTTTTAGAAACAAGTAAAGGCTATTTATTAGTTTGAAATTAAGAACCCCCTTTGCAACTAACTTACTATACCTGGAATAAAAATGCTATTGAAGTTGCAAGAACTTTTTTATTTTATATACAAAGCAAAACAAGTATAGTGTGTTTAATGGAAAAACTCATTAAGTTGGTTGTGAATTATCACGAGACAAGAATGCTGGAGTAATAAACTACCTGAAAATGCTACTTTCATTGTTGTATCCTATTCTACGAAAACTTCACAACCAACCTGTACACATTTTGGAAAATATTTAAAAAATTATAACACACATAGAGCAGGTCAAGGTCACCGAGTTGTTTGTAAACATTTTTTTCTCAATGTGGGCTCTAGGACATACCTTGGGCTCAAAAGATGCACTTGAGAGTTTGTGATTTGGATACAAACTTTCAAACTCACTCATGTATTGTTTTGGAATTTTTAATGAAATGAGTTATGAGAAAGAACCATGACATGACATAACATAAAAGGTTTCTGCTTGGTTTCTGTTAAAATTTCAAGTATAATTAAAAATTATATTTACAGAAGAAAATAATTCCATACACATGCCGCTGGCTGTTTTCTAAGAATGGAAGATCCACTTCAAAGGCACATTAAGGGTCTTTGTAGTAATATATTATACAAAACACTTAAAAATGTATGGTGATTTAAATATTAGAACCCAGGATTGTAAACTTCAAGAGGCCCCTTTTGAGGTCCAGTCCTTAGAAATCACAATAGCAAAAAAAAATTAATATATCTAATATGATATGCAGGAGTATGATAATATATGAAAACTTAGTGTTATTTTGACAAATGGTGAGATGTTGTACAGAGCATCCATAGATTTTTGGCTTTAAGTCGCAAACACATGGTCTCCAATTTGTTGAGAAGCCAAAGCTGTACTAATGAGGAGTAGACCCCGAAACTAGTATGCAGATGGGTTGATCGACAAATTGGTGACTACCAACTCTTTAAACTTTGACAAATGTTATATGCATCCTTCGGAGAGATTAACACTTACATAATTAGCACTCTGTATAACTGAGATCACAATGGTCAGCCTCAAATTGGTTCCCACACAATCACTTAACAGAACACTTAATTTATAAACAGAAACACACATTATTTGTTGAGGTTAGTTCATCCTTCCTTTGGTACATTCACAGATAATTGAGGTGGTCAAATGATCATTCTTCATTTGGATAATACAAAATCATTCAGTAGCACCTTGAAGATGTCACTTGAATACTGGAAAATGGGCAATTCTTTTTTTCTTTCTTTCTCAAGCATCGAGCTTTTTGCTTACAGTCTTCATACAAAGTCAAAAAGCAGTCGATGCATACAGCTGCAGCTCTGCTACTGGAGTTAAGGAAGTTAAAAAATAGCTTCATTCTGTAAGGGATCAAATCCGTGGTAGGTCGTAGGTTTATTTGACTTTTTGCTTTCACTATATAAGTTGTTGAGTATAAAAGTAGTCATATAAAGGACTGTTTGATGATAATATGCAGTGTAGTTATTTGAAAATTACTCACAAAAATTGGAATAAGAAAAAAAGAAATATGAGAATTAAATTCACAATATTTACAAAGACAAAGATGCATATTGCATCCAAGAAATTGACGGACGTAATATTGCGCTCTCTTTCTCAAAATACATGCAGAAGACAAGGATAGAAAGTAAGGGTCATGCCATTTCTTAAATTTTAACATAATGTGATTGATACCAATAGAAAAGAAGAATTTCCCCAGATTTCAGTTGAAAAATTTTTGGAAGAAGGGCTGCCACTACAAAACCGATATTTCCATGGCTGGCTAGATGAATATCTTCCTGAAAACCACTATATCTGGGGGGTCCACACAAAATCATCCAAAGTAAAAACATCCAAAATAAAAACGTCCAAATTAATTCAGTCCACTGATGATTTTGTCCAAAATAAAAACATCCACCGAAATTCTATCCAAACCAATTTACATCCAAAGTATTAACATCCAAAATTTTTCGATCCACCGTATTTTCATCCAACGAAAAATCATCCAAAGTGTCCTTAAATGACCTTCAAACAGGGAGTGCTTACAGACTACTTTCCGGTATTTTATTATTTTGAGTGTTGTCGGTCGACTATGTTTATTGTTATAAAAAAACATAACCTAATTTTAAAATAAAGGGATTTTCCATTTAAGTAGAAATTGTTCATCTTTAATTTTTAATATTTCAGTTTTTCTTACAATTTTAGCATTAGTTGCTATATTTTCCAATATTACAAGATTTAACACACGTCAGTAACAATATTCCTTAGTTTTATGAAGTGCTGTGTTACAATAATTCGAAAAATTGATGATCCTTTCCATGTATACAAAAGCCTTAAAAGCAGTTCATAAATCATAAATTTCAAATCTTTCCCGGAAAAGTCAACAAGGCTCCTGTGGCTGTTACTTGTAAACAGGCATCTGCATATGCAGATATGCTTTTTCCACTATAAGCCAGATGCCAGGCCAGCTAATTATAAAGAAGGTAAAACATATAAATATATACATAGTGTTTATTAACACACATTTTATTACTAGTTTGGTTACTTTTTAAGGCCCCAATATGATATGAAAAGGAGTATTAGATGGCACCGTCTAAAACATGATGCTGTACCATCATGCAATTTACCTCAAACTGTTCCAAATGCAAAATGGTGGATTCACAAGCCACTCGAGAACTTCAAGCAAAGAAAAGAAACCTAAAAAAATTGAAGCTGTCAGTGAGTGCAATTATGTACCTATAAGTTTTATCAAAAAACTCCTAATAAGCATTAATAACAGGGTTATTGATTATAAAAATTATCATCAATTTATAGGATATTCAATTCATTAGTATGCAGCCTGAAACACAACCTCCATCAGACCTCAATATCAGTCATCCAATTGGTGATGAAAAAAAGGGGAATTTTCTAAGACGCTTGAGGGCCATTGTGAAGTTGGGTGAGAGGTCTTCTAGAGACGTAGCAGTGCAAGTAAATACCCCAAAGATTAAAAAACTTTGCAATTTAAATGATCCAGATTCAAAGTTAAATAGTTAAATTTTAGACACACATTGACAGACATTTATTTCAAGAAATGTGAAATATTCTTCTAGGGACAGTCTCATATAGTTGTGAAGACAAGGACAATGAAGATGTTCAGGCTAAAGCATACACAAACAAGGATACTTTTGTAAATTTTTGTATTCATATGACTTCAGTTTTTAATTCAATTGTGGATTGAAGAAGCTAAGCTGTGAAATTAAAAGTGATGTTATATTTTTATCTGTCCTATTTTTTAAAAGTGGAGGAATAAAGCGCGCCCACGTTTAATTTGAATCGCAAATTTATTTTATGATTGCTTGTTGAATAGTTGTAAAGTTGTAATATTAAATTATATTATTCAATAAACTTTTCATAGTACCAAACCCGATTTATTCGTAATTATAATTATATTAAGACTTTAGCGTTATTTTACATAAAAGGGCGCAGATGTTTTGTGAATAATTGGAAAAGTTTTTTGTATGTTCATTAAAGATCAGTATCTTGATAGGTCACGTAGGTGAATTTTTATCACCAAAATTTCACGTAATATAATTTAATATGGTCATATAATCACGTTATATTCACGTCATAGGTGATTTTCTGGTCGACTGGATATGGTCTAGGGGTCCTTAACTTTAGATTTACCTAAATTTGCTTGGCGGAAATAGGGGTAAGAAATTCGTTGATGTAATGTTGACATTAATTTTGATACCAATGTGTTTCTTATGGACGTCAAATATAGGTACGAAGGTCGGGTTTAGGGTTTAGGTGAAGCTATGATTATACAAAAGGGCCTTCTTAAATGTCCATGATAGACTGCATGGAGGTGTCTGGAAGGACCCAACAAATGGCGAAGGTATGTCCTTAAAAGTGGCACCGTTTTTGGCCGGAAATGCGCTATGTTTAAGAGTACGCTGACGTAATATTGTCGTCAAAGCACAGCAATTGGCAAATCACCATTCCGAATCATTTGACGTAAGACGTTGACTGACGTCATTTCCGGCGGAAATGGCGGCCATTTTTCAGAGTACCGCAGCTAAAAAAGTGTGCCAAAACTGTAAAACAGGAGGGGGACTCCAGATGTAATATAGTAGCTCGTTGATAGACTGTGATATAAAAGAACGAAGAACATACGATATAGGTACTGTGAAAATAATTGTCATGCAATAATCCAATTAATTTTTTTTATGTAGCGCTATTTTTTCGGCTTTACAATCACAAAAGGTCAAAAAAATCAACAAAACGTTCCAACTGCTTTCAAGAAACACTACGAAATATTTACAGGAATCACTGTTGAAACAGTCGATGTCTAAATAACATACTTATACCACACTTATACAGACAAGAAAGATATTTTAAAAGTGGAAAAAGTAGCCTGAAGGGCTTCAGCCTACTTTTTTTTAATTTAAATTATTATTCCTCTGTCCGCTGAAGCCACAAATATCACTTGTAAGCCTTAAAATTTATTAGTATTGTTAAGGCGAGCAAAGGATCTAGTACCTTCGCGTCTCGCGGCTGTCCGGGCGCTTCAGCATGGGACTGTCACGAGTGATTTATTGCTCTGTTGCTCTCTTTATTTAGAAAGTAGTTGTTTGCGACTTTTACTTTATGTGTCTCGTATTAATTACTTTTCTTCTAAGATATTCTAGGCTTTTCTGTATTTTTCAGTCGTCTTATTTTAATCGAGCTATAAGTAAGCTAAAGCACCAAACGATATTAGAAGGCTAAGTAGTGAGTTATTTAGTAGTCGAATTGTACCTATGTGTAATTGTGGGATAAATAAATAGTGTTTTTCTACAACCGTCAAATAATGATGCATTTTACGCTTTCATTAGACAAACGAAAACCTAACCATTTTTGAGGATCAGAATGTGAGTTTACTTTTCCGCGCGTTGCCCAGGACAGCAAGCGAAAAAGATTTTATCGCTTGCTGTCAACAGCAACTACCACCACTCAACCAATTATTTAAAACGTCATTGTCAGTTTGATTTAAATTTTCAGATTGTGACTTCAGCTATGCACAGTTGTGATTCACATTATTTGAAATTGATCGTTTGCAGAAAAAACGTTGTATGCATTACGAGCAAAAAGTAACTTTTTTGCTCTCGAGTGATTGCCGCTCTCCGCTTCGCGTCGAGCGGCAAACTTCACTCTCCGAGCAAAAAAGTTGTACTTTTCGCTCTTAATACATAAATAACTATTTCGTATTAAATCGTTACACTGGAATTATTGAACCCTGAGTTCGCAACAGTATACGGGGTGTTCATTATAAAATTTCATCTAGCAGGCTATGAAATTTTGACAGAAAAGGATGACATCAAAATAAATGGACTTTTGTTTTTCCATCCCTTTCTTTTGACATTTCACAGCCAACTAGATGAAATTTTATAATGAACACCCCGTACCTCGACCGAAGGCGTTATGTCTTATAATGCTCATGGTGTCTTCAACGTTTAATGTCTGACTTCTTGTACTTAAAAAAAGTTAGATTTTATATATTATGATTTGATTTATCGTGGCAACACACAACATATGATTATTTTGATTTATAAATGATTTACTTATCAAATTACTGTCAATTTAAATTCACAATGCCCAAGGGCGTTATTTTTTTTGTTTATACACCCTAGAGCATTATTTTTAATAGAAATAATATATGATAGAAATAATATTTTGATAGAAGTCAATTATATAGACCGGTCGGACATTAACGTTACTTTGGTCCGCAACGCAAAACCTCTTAAAACGTTCTTGGTTACTCTATTAAAGTAAAGCCTTACAGAAAAATCGTTACTCAAAAAGTAACACTTTATCTTAAAGCAAGGGTTAAGTAATTGAAGTAATTCGTTAGGTACTATAAAACAACGTGTTACTTTTATAGTAAAGCGTTAATTTTGGAGTACCACTCTGAGAGCAGGTACTGTCATCTTTAAATCTTGATATAGTCGATGCGAATTCACAATCTTACCATAAGTAGTTCGAAGGCATAGGTTTAATAACTGCAAACAGGATGGCTATTATATTCACATATACCTATCTAATTATATTAGGTTTATTCAAACACGCCAGAAAACCGTTCCAGAATCGTTAGAAAATTATTCTGGCCAACATTCTAGTAAAAATTCCAAATCGAAATTAGCAATTTACGTACTCGGAGAAATTCCAGAACCTTAGGTATAAGGTTTGTTCTAACCCAACAAGGAACAGTCGCAAGATCCTTGCAGAACCACTATGGACAACCACATTGGTTCTCTCAATTTAAAATTTATATTAGTGGATCGACCAAAATGATTTTTGAACCGTTCCGGAACGGTTTCTTGGTTGGTTGGAACAAACCTATTAGATCAACCCCGTTTTCAGAAAATGTAGATGGCCCACTACGAGTTCCTCTGTTGGAGGGAGAGACAGAGCCTTTGACCGAAGACGACCCACACCTCACATCATGTGGATCTTGTAAAGTAAACAAGAAGGCGTATTCATTAAATTGTGGTCATTGTGCGGGCTATTTCTATAATAGGTTTGATAAATGAGACACCCTGCGTATAATGCTTATTTCGACATGGGTGTCTTGTAACTAAAATCATCTACATATGTACCTACAATGCTTTCTTTTTGTTTTGTGAATAAAAACTCCCAAATTTAGTTTCAAATTTTGGTACTTTCTATGTAGGATCCCCACAAATTATATTAAAGATAGGGACAAGATCTTATTCGGACGATGTTTTTCTCATGAGAACAATTCGTGGATAAAATGGCGAAGGCCAAGTTACGCCCTTATTTTTAAATGCTCGAATCTGGCAATCCAAAAGTTTTGATCTGTCTTAGAAATTAATTTTTGATTGTTATAACCTCTTGCATTAAGAAATGTGCAGTTATTAGACGCGTATACTTCTTATACAGTGTGGCCCATTCAAAAGCGGGACACCCCCAGAACTTTTTTATTTAGTGTTCGATTTTGACAAACTTTTTTTTGTATTTTAAGGCGTGAAAAACTGTACTTTAGGGCAAAGTATCACATTTTTATTACAAAAACCAAGGCCTACTAGGTAATTTTTATGGTCGAAAATTCAAGGAAACTTATTATCAATTTGTTTACAAACAATCTGAGTACACCACTGGATTAAGCGCCCTTTCAAATGAACAGGTACCAAATTTTATTAAAACATTTTGCTTGGTAAGATTTCTATGGCAAAATTAAAAATTATGATCTTTTTAAATATTTATTTCATTTTATGAAACAAGCCATGTAATGAAATGTCAAAAATAATTGACAAGATCAAAAATTTACTAATCATTAGTTCTCTCATGTCAGAGTTTTTAAAAATATTGCAAGAAGTGTGCTACTTATAGTAGGTAGTTTATAATGGAACAACTGAGTGTAAAGCCAAGTGCAGACGATGCAACTTATTGCGGGGGCAAAGTTGCAGCAATTTTAATCCCCGCGTTTTCTTGCATTTGCGTTCAGACAGTGCAACTTTTTTTATGCAATTTTTTAGGAACTTTACTAGACTGCTACCAACTTATCAAAAAAAATCCATTCTGTCTTATTATTTTTGTAAACTATCTCTATGCCTAAAAGTTGATGGGTGAGGCCCTGGGTGTTAAAAAGAGATTTTGGGGGGGCCTTTTGATTAATTAATGAGGAGTTTGAAAAAGCTGATGATTCAAAGTGTTCACCTAACCACACTTTTTTGTTCAACCTAAAATTTTAAGTTTTCGCTGGAAAGGCACTAGAAACGTAACCAAATCCCCGCGACAAATCGCATGGAAAATAGAACAATTTCTATTGCTATGCAATTAATTGCAGCAACTAAAATGCACCGTCTGAACGAAAAAATCCCTGCAACTTTTGTCGCAGGGATGAAATCCCTGCGAAAAATTGCATCGTCTGCACTGGGCTTAAGAGTCAAAATTGAAGTTGTGCGTCTTGTGGGCGGCAATATTCTTTCGGCAAGAGATGCGGCCAGAGAATTTCAGACAGACATCCCGATAGATCTGCAGTGAGCAGTAGTACTGTACACCGCATAAATAAAGTTTTCAACGAAACAGGGCAGTGTAACAAGGCATATTCTCAAAAATGAAAATAATCCACTTCGAGATATGAGATACCCAGCGAATATTGGAATACTTTCACAAATAGTCCTAATTCAAGCTTGAGAACGGCAAGTCTAGACTTAAATGTCCCTAAAGAATCTATTAGAAGGTGCCTTGTAAGAAGTAAGATAAAGCCATTTAAGCCTAAATTTTTGCATACTCTTGAACTGCGAGATGAGGAAAGAAGAATGGAATTCTGTTTGTGGGCGCAAGGAGAATATCTGGAAAATAGGAACTTTTTAAAACAAATTTTGCACAGTGATAAAGCCACATTTACAACAAATAGGGTGGTGTCGTCTCAAAATTCATAAACGCAAAGAGACAGTATTCACATAAAGTAAATGTATGGTGCGGGATACTTGATAATAGAATTATTGGCCCTTTTTTCTTTGAGGGTAATTTAAATTGACATCGGTTTTTGACCTTTCTAAAGCCAAGTGCAGACGATGCAACTTATTGCGGGGGCAAAGTTGCAGCAATTTTAATACCCGCGTTTTCTTGCATTTGCGTTCAGACAGTGCAACTTTTTTTATGCAATTTTTTAGGAACTTTACTAGACTGCTACCAACTTATCAAAAAAAAATCCATCCTGTCTTATTATTTTTGTAAACTATCTCTATGCCTAAAAGTTGATGGGTGAGGCCCTGGGTGTTAAAAAGAGATTTTGGGGGGGCCTTTCGATTAATTAATGAGGAGTTTGAAAAAGCTGATGATTCAGAGTGTTCACCTAACCACACTTTTTTGTTCAACCTAAAATTTTAAGTTTTCGCTGGAAAGGCACTAGAAACGTAACCAAATCCCCGCGACAAATTGCATGGAAAATAGAACAATTTCTATTGCTATGCAATTAATTGCAGCAACTAAAATGCACCGTCTGAACGAAAAAATCCCTGCAACTTTTGTCGCAGGGATGAAATCCCTGCGATAAATTGCATCGTCTGCACTGGGCTTAAGGAATGAATTTTGGGACGCAGTGCATGAGTTACCATTTCTTATTCGCCCGAAGGTGATATTTCAATTAGATGGATCTCCCGTACACAACGCAGTAGTGGTGAGGCAATGGTTGAACGAAAATTTTGAGAATTGGTGGATAGAACGAAATAGTCCTTTTATTGAATGGCCGCCAAGGTCACCGGACTTGAAACTACTGGACTTTTGTTTGGGTATCATTAAGCAAGAAGTTTATAAATCAAGGCCACAGTCGGTATAAGAACTACGTGCTAGCAGGATAACAAAAGCATGTGCAAATATTACTCCAGAACAACTGGGAAATGTCACCTCGAAGATACGAAAAAGATATGATAAATGTATTGCAATACACGGGGGTTTGGTGGAAGCAACCAGAATTTGATTCTTCATAGCATTGTATTGGCGAGTTGTCGAATATTTATTAGTAAAAGTTATTTTTGTCATTTCATTCCATGACTTGCTTTATAAAATGAAATAAATTTCATAAAAAGAAGATAATTTTTTATTTTGCTGTAGAAATCTTACCAACCAAAATGTTTTAATGAAATTTGGTACCTGTCCATTTGAAAGGGCGCTTAATCCATTGGTGTTCTCAGATTGTAAAAAAATTGCTAATAAAGGTTTCTTGAATTTTCGAACATAAAAATTACCTAGTGGGCCTTGGTTTTTGTAATAAAAAAGTAACACTTTGTCCTAAAGTACAGTTTTTCACGATCTAAATTCAGAAAAAAAAATTGTCAAAATCGGACCATAAATACAAAAGTTTGGGGATGTCCCGCTTTTCAATGGGTCACACTGTAGAAAGATACTGTTTTTGTTTTGTTTTATGATGTTACTTTTATGTTTATGCATAATAAAAAATCACTTACGTTTATTGGATTAATTCTCTGTTCAGAACCCTAATAGATCCATCCGACAAAGTTGATAAATATCATGATATATAAATAGCAATATATCGGATATACATCAGATATATATCAAATGATGATATTTATCTGAAAGTCACCTTTATTCTCATTTCTATAACCGCTGTTATAGACCCTAGAAATGTTTGTAACACCTACAAAAAAACAAAGAATGTAAGAACAACCATAAATAAAAAATGGTTTGATTCAACTAACGATACTAAATAAGAAGAAATCGGTATTATATGTTCCATAACATTATATTATAAGCAATAATAGTAATACTAATTATTATTATCACTATATTAATATAAAATTTATACAAAGTGAAAAAAATTATTTAGCTTATTAATTGGAAACCAGCAAATTTGGTAATTTGATCAATCAAAAGAAAAAATAAATATCATGATATATATCAGACATATATCATTTGATATATTATATCATGACAACGTTGCTATCGGACGCAACGCGCAGATCATGAAATTTAAATAATTTCTACTATATTATACAGTCAGTATAATGTACCTCCGAGTTAATTAAATCAGTGCTGCTTAAGTAGATACTATTATCTATATTCTATAGGATGCTACAGGATAATTTGTTCATTTTTAGGAAAGTGAAAAAAATTATGTGGATGATTTGAGAAAAGAAAGGATCATATGAACATAGATCTGTTTACAAAAAAATAAGTAACAAAAAATGAAACAGTTAATTAACATTTTGAACACACAATCTACTAAATCAATGGCATTAAACATCTGCTTTTAGTTGTATATATATCTAGGTTATAGGAATACATGGATATTTGTTTTTTTATTTTTTTTATTGCAAATCTTTAGATATGAAAAAAAATCCAAAAAATGTTTTTTGTTTAAATTTAATAATAATATTGCTAGCAGTTGAACTGAAATTAAACCCTCTAAAATTTTGCAAGTATGTTCAGGATATATATACGGGGTGTTCATTATGAAATTTTGACAGAAAAGGATGACATAATCAAAATAAATGGACTTTTGTTTCTCCATCCTTTTCTTTTGACATTTCACTGTCAACTAGATGAAATTTTATATTGAACACCCCATACTTGGTAAAAACTTAATTACCAATACTTCATGTAGGTATACTACCTGAACTAACATTACACCGAACCTAGCAGTAGAGGGGCCACAAACATTAAATACACTAGTCTGTTGTCTACCAATAGTGGGGTTTCTATAACATTTATCCTCTCATTCACCACACAGTCGTAGGGTAGGAGTAGTGGTAGTAGTAGGGCTCCACAAAGATTATTGTATTCTATGTGAGTGGACTTATTCAGTCCTCCGCTGCAACCTGTGGTCTATTGTGGCTCCATAAACATTAAGCACTCTGGTGTCTGGCAATAGTAGGGCATTGCTCCCTTTAACATTTTCTATACTGGCTCTGCCAGTTGTAGATCCTCCACAACCAACACAATCACTCTGTGATACACTTTTGATGTTACTTGAGTATCTGAAATTAGTAATTTAAAGGTGGGTTTATACACCAAATAAAACAAAATAACAAATAAAATAAAATTAGAAATAAGAGTTGGTTTCATGTATACCCCTATTAGCATTCATGCACCAAATAAGACTTATGTTATTTGGTGCATGAACGCTAATAGGGGTATATGAAACCAACTCTTATTTCTAATTTTATCTTATTCGTTATTATATTTCCACCTTAACTGTTTGATGGTAGGGCCTCATTCTATAGGTATCATTAATATCCAATCTCTCCTCTGATTTCCTCAATAACACCCTGTCTCTGTCTTGTTATTCAGAGTTTTCAGAGGTATACTTTCTGTAGATTTATTCTAAAAGTAACAGAGTTTACCATTGACTTTCATCAGGAAGTCATCATCAGTAAACAATGCACTGGAATTTGTTCCATTATCTAAAGGCTCTTACCCATTCAGCATTTCTCCTGTGGCCCATCTCCCGCCTAAAGAGGGGCCCGAGACATCTCCGTCATTCAATTAGTACAATCCCTTCGTTTTATTTCTTTTTACTAACACTACTTACAATAAATGTGTCGAATAACGTTTTATCAAAAAAACCTATCAAAAAACTTCAGTAAATACATTTTAATGTAATTTTTTTTAATTAACGAGCTAACAGATTAACATTTTAATAATTAATAATTCATGCAAACAATACATTATAGTTTTTAAACCGATTTTTTACGTTTTGGTTTAAACTGAATTCAGATTTGTTTACGTTTCGGCCGACTCGGATCAATAATCTCCAGATATCAATCCGCGTAGCGAACTAATAGCAACCACCATAAAAAGATTAGAGGTCATTTCAAGGAGATTTTGGATGAAAATACTTTGGATGATTTTATTTTGGACATTTTCTGGTTTGGATTGAACTTCGGTGGATGTTTTTATTTTGGAGAAAATCATCGGTGGACCGATTTACTTTGGACGTTTTTTTTTTGGATGATTTTCATTTGGACAAAATTGTGCATCCCCTATCTGGGATCACCAATAACAGCTGCTCAAATGTTCTATTTCGCTTGATTACCGTTATACAGGGCATTTGAGTTACAGGTTCAAAAATAAAATTTAGTAATAATGACTAAGCTGCGGTGATGGAAGTAACCCATGAGAAGACAACTTTGGAACGAAACAATTGAGTTCAAGTGGTGTCACGGTCTTATGGCAAATATCTCGAAATCGCGATTCGCCAATTGATATGGTCACTGGACAAAACGAAATTAACAAAAAACAAGACAAATTTCAGATAAATAGCGGAATTTGTTTGCTGTGTCCATATCTCCTAGGTCGATGGTTTCCTTCCTCTTTCCTTATTGACCGTTCCATCATTTGATCTGAAGTGACTGCCTTCTCAACGAAATATGGCGAGCCAACTTATTTAAATATCCGTCGGAACTTAAAACTTGATCTTGATCATCATGTTTCATGTTTGACTTGAGAAATATCTGTAGTATATTCCTAAATTGTCTCTTTTAGGCAGAAGCTCCATGCCAGACTTTATATTACTCATTCACTTATTTTTGTCACCCAGTATGATTATAAGTTATATAAGGGTAAAAATAATGATAATATTGTTTTAATGAAGATATATCATCATAAAAGGACAAACGATATTAAATTGTCGATTCTTATTTATCATTTTCTTATAAACACAGAAAGTTCGGTACGTTTTACTACATTGTTTGTATGCCCCTCAAAAAACGTTTATCAAAATCATCTGTTCCTAAAATGGTCAATAATTGCTGTTTTTTCAATATTTCATTTCCTTTCAACACCGATTGTGGCGACATCTATGAGTCTCTAAAGATAATTTATTGACTAATGTAACGCCGTGCCCCCTCTGGGTCACGTGGTTGCGGTGTTGCGTTTTGGGAATCGGGAGTTTCTACGTCCCGGGTAGGAACCAAATCGCCTTCTATCCACGAGGGGCGCACTTCTCCCGAATAGGACCGTCTTTCCTCATTGTCCCTGAGGTCGCTAAATAGGGGGATAATATGGGGGGCGGAATGCCGCCTATTGGTTCGGGGAGTTTCGTCTACGACGTCGAACAATCCGTCCATAATTCGGAGATTATAGGGGGTGTAATTTAGGTAATAAGATTTTCTAAATAATCGTTATTAATAATATTAATAATTAAAAATCTGTTGTTCAAAATTAATGAATGTCGGGATGCCAGCAAGTTATTAAATTATAGCAAATTTAAAGGAAACTTGCAAACCGTCTGATAAAAAGAAAAACCAATTTTAATGGACTTAAAAAAAAAATTTTTGGGTTTGTCAGTGTTCGCTCAGGAACCTGAAATAAAAAACGGCGGACGTGAACTTGTTGCAACAAGCTCAGTGGCCCCCCAGAAACGTGCTTGACGGGTACACGATTTCTTACTAAAAAATTGAATAGAAAAATCTAAAGTACACCGGTTAAAAGTGGAAAGAAAACTGCCGCGAGAATACCTGGTCCTATTATTCTCGATCTTATGGCGAATACAAAGTACTATACAAACACTATAAAATTCAACCTCTACAAGTGGGTACTACACTACAGATACCACCAAATTTCCGGGAATTTTCCAACGTCGTCCGTAGGATCAGCTAATTGCACTAAATGGCCTAGTTGTAGGAAAAGGGCAGAGGTGGGTCCACACTACAGGGCGCAACCGAAGACACTCGTGCGTAGCTCTTCCGTAGGCTAGCAAAATAGCGATTTAAGGCACTAATTAAACACAACTAATTAGCGCGGCGGTTCGGACGTTTCGAAAAACTCGGATGCAAAAATAGGCGGTCAAAAAATAAATCAGAGCGCGACGATCTGAATTACCACGGGTTCAGCAAGCGAGTTCCTAAACCCACTTTCTCCTCATCATTCCCGACCTTTTGGTACCGCCCTTGTACCATGCGAAGAAGGGTGCATCGTGCCATCATTGGCTAGAAGACGAACGATAAATTACCTCCAGAAAGGCTGACGTTTTTGAACGAAATTTACGAAATTAACTTTCTCGGAAAATACTCAATATCTACGAAAAAGAAATTTTGGAAAATCGGATAATTGTATAGAGCAATTTATGCTCTTCAAAATGACACCTCACATGACATACTTAAGTTAGCAAATAAAGTTTTTGATTTAACTTCGCCGTTAATTTCCTGGGCAGTCATTTATCTTCAATGTCGGAGAAATTAAAAGCTCTATCTGATGAGATGACAAGATTTTAATTTTTAATCAACGATCTTCGCTAAATCGCTCTAATTACTATCCTGTTGCCTGGGTACCTCCCAGGACGAAAAAAGACCGTTGAAGTCATAAATATCACTCAAAACAGTTGACGTTTTAATGGGCGGCTTTGAAGAGTCAGGAAGACGGACAATAAGTGTCATGTTTCCCTAAAATTGCGGGGTTCCATGTTTTTTTGGACTAGAATTCCCAAGAATGGCTGAAAGTGCCTGCCAAAACTCACAAAGGAAATTCATGGTCCCTTTGACAAAAATTAAGAATATTGGAACCAGATGTGCTTTATTGCTTGGCTGGTTTATTTAGAAAACAGAAAACTTTCCTAAACTTTAATCGTAAATGCTTCAAAAAAATGGTATACCGAGCTGCCTTGGGCCAAACATGAACTTATATGCAAATAGAGAGTTCAGTTTGCACAACACTAAGTAACTATTCCTTTGTAAAAACGCCCGATAGCTGACAGGCATTTACTACGCGACATCTATGTTAAAGCGCCCTAACTAGCCCCGATGAAAGGAAAATCATTCTGCAATAGGACTTTTATTTTGCCGCTTGGGTGACATCAGATGGCGCCATTAGTTTTTCAGGGTTGTTACAAGCTACACAATTGTGCAAAATGCTACACATTCCATTAACAAACTGCACGGCTACACCCCAATAGTGAATAAGCTCATTTTACAGCACATTATCAAAAAACTGCACAGAAAACTACACAACTGAAGCGGACCTCGTATTTCGAATAAATGTTTTGTAACTGCTTGCACTACTCGCATGTAATAAGGCGAGAGTCACACTGCTCGCTAATTTCACTCTTACCTTAAAAAATAACTCTGTAATCTAATCTTGTTAGAATGGAGCAGAGACAATAAATTATTAGTGTCTGCACTGTGCCAACAAATGTTGCTATTTTACTATGGGCCATTTCAAATAGATGTTCTTCTAGCAGGCTGAGGAATTGACAGATTCGTCCTATTTCATCCATGTAAACATGTCATTTATATGTCAATTTCTGAACTTACTAGATGAATATTTATTTGAAATGGACTATATCTACGAGATTTTTATAGCCAACTGGGGCATTATTCTATAAGAAAGAGTGAAAGTGAAAGTGAGAATTTTGACAACCTTGATTGGTCAAAAAATTCTGTTGACGAATTTCATTGGCCAGCAATTCTCACTTTCACTTTCACTCTTTCCTATAGAATAAGCGTCCAGGGGAGCTTCATTTTCGATCGATTCAAATATATTGGGAGGTTCTCCGTATATATAGTGTTGCGAACTCGGGGTTCGATAATTCCAGTGTAACGATTTCACACAAAACACTATTTATTTACTCCATAAATACACACAGGTACAATTCGACTAGTAAATAACTCACTACTAAACACTTTATAGCCTTCTATTATCGCTTCGTAACTTTAGCTTACTTATAGCTCGATTAAAATAAGACTACTTCTCTGCGCGCATCTATGCGCTTTTTATATACAATCCTAAAATTACAGAAAAACTTAGAAAGTTCTTTATAAGAATTCTTGAATAATCTCACATAAAAAAAAACGGTTGTAAACAACTGCCTTCAAGATTAAGCCAGACGAGCAATAAATCACTCGTGTCAGCCATGACGCAGCGCGGATAGGTCGCGAAGCTCCACCAACCAACACGCTCCCATGCGTTGTCCCGCCTCCCATGCGGCGTTGCTGCGAATCGTAACAATAGGTATATGCAAACATTGCAAAACAACTGATAGCGTTTTCGATTGGCAGAATTAGTGCAAAATGAATGTATTGTTGTCTCTTTTTATTTAACGTCAGTGAAGTAGTATGGCAATATACTAGTTTTGCACTAAAATTGTCAATAAAAAACGCTATAAGCATCATTGAAAATCTAAAAAATCTTTGATTTTTTATTGGTGCACAATGCTACACAATTTTATTTGAAATTTGTACACATATAAATTAGTCCGTAACAACCCTGATTAGTGTGCGAGAAACGAGGAAATCCCAATTAAAAGTATCAACAAGAGTTTAGTGCAAATTCAAATCGCACTACCCACTACTCGATACAAGATCAACCATTTGTAGGTATTATTTGTAATGTAATAGCTAATAATAATTAGGGGTTGCGTAAAACGAGTGTTCATAAAAAAAAACCAGCTCATGGAAGTAGAATAATAGGTCTGAGATATGTTCATAAAAAAAAATGAAAATCGGAATACATTATGAGTCTTTCCTTTCAATTTTTTTATGAATTCAGATTCAGACCTATTGTTTTAATTGTCCGCCATTTTTAAGGTACCCATGCTTCCATAGATTTTTTGTTTAACCTGCTCGCGCCCTCTGACGAGTTTTCACCAAAATTTTATGACAGTGATATATCGATTATCCTTCATTATAAAACTTGATCTAGCAGGCTATGTAATTTTGACAGAAAAGGATGACGTAATAAAAATAAATGGCCTTTTTGTTTCTACATCCTGTTCTTTTGACATTTCACAGCCAACTAGAGGAAGTTTTATAATGAACACCCCGTATTATACATCATTATTCATTACTGGAGAGAATGATCTTGACCGCCAAGGTACAGAAGTGCAGAAATTCTTGGGTAATACATAATATACGTACTTAGGATTTTTTTTGGAAGCCAATAATTGATGATTTCCTACAATTTAACGTAAAATAAACTATTAACCATTAATTTATTTTTGTCATCTAGTTACCTTTGAAATCTTCATGTTTTTGTACCTATCTCCTTTTAGCACATGTTAAGAAGATGCGATAAAAATGTCAAAATCAATTTTCCAACGTCGGAAACTCCTAATTTGCTGACCCATAAGGGTCAGCAAATGGTACAAAGGGTGATAGGAAACTGTTCTGCACACTGTGTATACATTTCGAAAAATTCGGGCAATAAATAATTTAGTTACAGCTCTGAAAATTCTTTAAAAGTGAGATTTTTTGCTGATCAACCCGTTGCAACAAACCCGTTAGAAACAGAATTTCGAACGGGTTTGTGTTTGAGCAATAAAAAATTTAAAAAATCAATGAAAAATCAGTCTCAACTCTCACTTTTCATGCCGATCAGCAAAAATTTCTATAGGGTCTAAGTTATTAGTTATATTTATATTTATAGTCCGAGTTATTTCTGCCCGATTTTTACAAAATTCACACATAATGTGATGTACGGCCTCCGCTATCACCCTGTATACCGGTCAGCAAGAACTTCTAACGGGTCAGCAAAATTTTCTGTAATAAATACAATTCTTATTCGTAGTAGATCAAAAGAAAAGTAGTTCGAGTAGGTAGATCAAAAGAAAAAAAAGTGTGGATGAGCCATATTTAACATCAAAAAATTAATCAAAAAACAGCCAATTTATCACACTATGCTAAAATTCTTCCCTCCATCATTCGCCATATACAGCGTTGCCGGTCGTTGCGCAAAATTAAATGTTTAAAAGATTAAATGCCATTACAAGCAAAATGTAACGTAAAATAAGAAAATAAAGAAATAACAGAACTGAACAAACTTGATCTAACTTACACTAATCAGAATTAACCTGAACTAACCTAAACTAACCTATACTAATCTTCACTAACCTATACTAATCTTCAGTAACCTAAACTAACCGTAACCTGCAACGCATCATACATGAAGGCCCCGTAAGGATGCATTGCATTGCATCTATAATCCATTCAGTTATTTCTGTCGTCAAGTAGGCGTTGGAAATTGACATATTTCACCCGGTATAACATGACTGACAGTGACAGTGATTAATAATTAGTTTGAGGTTAAGGTTATTGTTTACTGTTTTGCTCACAAAGTTGCCAGATGACTTTCATTAGTTCAAACTTTTAATAATAATGATTACTAATCTAGAATCTAGTAAAAAATGGGCCGGGGCTCAACGCTAGCCAGAATATTATACTTATTTTATTAATGTATTTTAAAAATGAATCTTTCAGAACCATAATAGTTGAGGCTAATAAGTTTATAGTGTGAATGGGACATCAGCAATATACATTGCACCCTACAAAAATGCAAGTGATGATATGTATAAGAAGTTTGCTTTTTGGACGAAAAGGAAGGTCGAATACAGTCACGGAAGGACAGGACTAATGATATGTCTGTCAGCGGCAATTGAAAGCACGAAAATGGGACATTAGGTATACCTATCGACTTACGTAATAATAATATAGCTCTAGAATTGCATTGTTTTGGGGTGTCGTGTCTGATATCAAACATTATTAGCATGGAATCATTGGAATCATAAGTATTATTTCCAGTCCTCAAACATCCAATAACTGAAGAATGTAGGTACTCGTATAGAGCAGAGCAGAGTTAATGCTTACCCCAAAAACATTAAATACTTAGGCAAGGTCATACAGGGCAATTCTGGGGGGAGGTTTCTTCTGAATTGGAGTCACTTTTATGGTTATTGATTAGTGTAAATTACTTTTGCCACCTTTTTGTTAGGATAACACAGTTCTTTTAATAACAAAATACAAAATGCACGTGTTATGTCTAAAAAAAATTGGCAACCGCGAAATTTTAATCACACCTCTTGACAAGTTTATTTTGGCGGTAAGTAAACAAATAATCGCAATTGATGTTATACCGGAGAAATTCCATGGCATGGTTGATGCCAAAAATAACTGAATGGATTATACAATTTACAATTTCCCAACTGGCAACATTGCTTTCAGCACGACGACCGAGTGTAACGATCACTATGAAAGTATTGAAAGTTGCCTAGTTCGGCAGGACGCCAAACAGAAGCAAGTGTATAGAATTAATACTCTTATAGAAAAAACGATTTTCCGTTACTAAATATGGTTCATCCACATGTTTTTTCTTTTGATCTACTCAGTAGACACCCTGCTACTCATAACAGAAGAAAATATTGCGAAATTCAGTGGTACCTATAACGATATAGAACCGATAAATTACACGCCTGGATACAGGTAAATCACTGAAACACTTACACTTTGTCCTGTTACAAAACAAATACACACCTTCCTGTGGTAGAGAAATTCAAGGTCAATCGTGAATCAGCAGCAAAAAAAACACAGCACAGATTACACACAGTCCAAAAGACTTCTGATCGGAAGCCTCTACCAAGTACCAAGCAATAAAGCAAAGTTCAATATTCAAGATCAAAACGTCGGCGTCGATTCAGGCGTTTTAAAAAGTAGGGTTAAATGCAACGTTGACAGATGTAATTTTTTCTATCGTTTGTGAGTGTTAAAATATTCAGTTTATTGTGACATTTACCTGTTTTATAATATTACATTTTCTGTAATAATGTGTATGCATTGTATCCTGCGTGTCGCGCAGTGTCCCCCCCGCTAATAATAATAATCCGTATTAATCCGTTTAATCAGTGGTTGCGTGGGGGCGGCTGTATTCGCGGCTGCTGCCGTGTTGCCGCCGTGTCTGCGGAGGAGATTTGACTACGTGGATGTTCTAAGTCCAACGTATCTTCTTGCGCCAAATCTCTTTTACCACGCTGCAAGAGGGACCCAACTCTTGGAAAGGATCTATTGTCCCTTAGGTCGCTAATTTAAATAATGTAAAATTTTATTGTTTTAGAGATGCCAGCAAGGTTTTATGGTTTAAGACAAAAACCTGCAAAAAGCCAAAAAAAAAACTAATTAAATAGTAATTAAGAAGGAAAAAAAATAAAATAAAAAAGACAATTCTTAGTTTTCTCAGGAATCTGAAATAAAATAGCGGCGGACGTGAACTCTTCGCGACAAGCTCAGTGGTCCCCAGAAACGTGCTTAACGGGTACACGATTTCTTACTAACTTGGAAAAACACAACAAAGAAAACTAGACTAACGACGCAGTGTAGAAGAGAAAGGAATTCTGCCAATAGCTGGGATCCTCGATATTATGGAGAGCACAACACTACTATAATATACTAAAAGTTTCAACTTCTACAACTACTCTACAAATACTTAATTGCCGGTAGTCCCCTGCGTCTGCAAAGTATCCGCTAGCTGCAAGAAAATGGCCTATTCAGGAAAAGGGCAGAGGTGGGTTGACACTATGTGGCACAACCGAAAAAACACTCCACGAAACTTTTCGTAGGCGGGCAATGAGCGGTGTAATTGTTTTGGCACTAATTAAAGATAAAAATAATTAGCGCGGCGGACATAAAAACGGGATTCACAAAGGGGAAAAAATTACGAATTGGCGATAATCCGAACGGCGAAGCCAAGGACTTTTCTCGCGTTAAAATTCGAACTTTTTTGTCTTCCCGGTTAATCGTCGCTTTTAGATCGTAACTCTATTGAGTTCAAAACGCGTCTCTCCTTTTCGAGTGTCGAAGATCGTCTTTCTACCACCCCCTCGGTACTTCTCATCCCCGAAAAGGGTACTCCGAAAAAATCGATACCACACTGACCAGTGGCGATTATATGGCGCTTCGGACAGCGCGGGCATAAATTTAGTAAATGAGCTTTTCTGGAAAATTTGCTGGAAAAAGAAAATTGAAAATGTGATCATTGGACAGAAGAAATGATGCTCTTCAAAATGACACCTCACACGACATAGTTTAATTGACAATTAAAGCTTTTTATTGAAATTAACCGTTAATTTCCTGGCTCAGTCAATTAAGACATTAATTGCTCGAATTTACAATCAAAGGATCAGAAATTAAAAGCTCTATCTGCTGAGAGAATAAGATTTTAATTTCAATTAACGATATTTGCAAAAACGCTTTAATTACCAAACTATTGTTTGGGTCACGTACAGGTCTGAAATTCTTTCAAGGGCCATAAACCATTAAAAGGGCGCCTTTGCCGGTCAAAAAAGAAGGGCAATTGTAGTGACCATGTTTTATGGCCGGAATTCCCAAGAAATTGTGAAAGTGCCTGTCCAACACTAACAAAGGAAATGCTCTTGACGAAAATAAAAAATATTGCAAACACATGTGCATTTAGGGCCTCATTGGTCTGGTTTATTTAGAAAACCGAAAAATAGAAAAAACTTCCATAAGATTAAAGCTTAAAAGCTTCGAAAAATGGCTTACAGAGTTGCCACGTTTCCACACATTAACTCATATGCAAACAGAGAGGTCAGTTTGCATAACATGCGTAAAGTTAAAAATACCAAGTATTGATCATTATAGATAACTAAACTAATTTATCATATTGCGTGAAGGTCAGACTCGACGAAAAGTTGGCAACATAGAAGTCCTAAACAACTGTAAAATTTCGCAAATGCGCAGTTAATCTCTTTCGAGTAACTGCGCAGGTCAATCGTCAGCTGTTTTCGGCTTGACTTTCAGGACTTACATCCTTCTTAAATACCTTCCCTAACCCTTCTCAGAGCAAGCAAGAAGAATAAGTACCAAAATCGTGATTGTTTGACAAAGACTTTATTTTCATGATGGTATCTATACAGTTTTGAAATAAAACTCGAGACACCACATTTCTCAGTACAAGGTATGGTATGGTAATAAAAACATTAAACCGAAACTCATCCATAGTTCTGCTAAAAAAAATAATAATTGTTCAATAAATATTAAAAAATCGAATTAGCCTATATTAAGCCTGTGATCACCGTTTGACCTTCTTCATGGGAGGAGGCATTTTTTCAGCATCGTCGTTATATCGACAATGTTCTATATAGTCAATTAAATATTCCTTAGTTACAGGATCCCGTATACTGTCACAGACCGCTTTGGCCGTATTGTAACTGTTCGGATACATTTTATCAGTCCTTTCCCTCATAAACTTCCACTGATTATTCTCAAACTTGCACTCGATTATTTTCCCATCCAAATCTTTTAAAGCTTTTGTGTACTTCATTGGGGCAAACACAGCGTCAAATTGGCCCACATAAAGGTGAGCCACTTTTTCGGCTACAATTCCCGTTCCGCCCGTTTTCGATATTCTCAGTTTAAAGTCGACCGAGTTCATATTCAGGGGTTTCCATTTTAGAACATCGTCACATCTGCCTGCGACGTACGGATCTTTTGCGGGCTGGAATATTAATCCGTCCGGTTCGTGACTAAGGCTTCTGGCAAATTTTTCGCCCAAAAGACTAGCAGTCTGAGTGATAGGCCAAAAGTCCTTCTTTCGAACACTAAAAGGTTCATTGGCTTTGTTTATGAGCATCTGCTCGATTGCGGCGTAACGCGGTTTGATAATCTCCAAATCCAAACATTGGAGCCTCGTTGGATAGAATGGCATTTTTCCTACGTCCTTGCCGTCGAACTTAATGATATCGTAAACGAGAAAACGCGGAATGTCCTCACCATCCACTTTGTCTATTACCATTTCACCATCTAGCAATGTATTTTGCAAATGTCTTTTTAGGTCTTTTCGATAGACAAACCTAAGACCTTCCACTTTAAACACTGTATGGTTTCTGTCAAAAAAATACACTTCATCTTCTCCATCAATCAGCATCATGTATCTAGTTCCATCAGCCTTCCAAGAAACCATATACGGTTTTTTATGTAACAATTCAATGTTCTTCTTATCCATTGAGACAGGTTGACAGCCTGGAAAACCTTTGGACTTCCACTCGCACATAAGACGAGTCTTCTTCTGAAGATGGTGGGCTTTGGGTTGCTCGTCAAAGTAGTGCACTCCTGGGACGCCAGTCATGAATTCTTTCGTTACATTTTTAAGGTGTCCTGCTTTTCGCATAGTGTTTGTTTTCCCATTGGAGCTTTCAGATTCAAAGGAGGTTGAGGCTTCTAAGCAATGATCTTTTTGGTCAGTATCATCATGGCCTGAAAAATTATCAGTTATTTAATAGTGTAGAGCCTCTACATTGTTCCATGTTTATCAGTTACTTTCATAGCAAAGACATGATAAAAATAGATTATAAGTCTAATCAATAAGTGGTTAAAATGGGGAAACAATTGCAGTTCTAGAAAAACAGTTTAAGGTCTTTTTTTCACTATTTTGATCATAGAGTTATAAGGAGAAAGTTTTAAAGATTTGTATCCCAAATGGGAAAAAGCTTAACTAGAACTTATTAATCTTTAAAATGAATTAAACCAGTAACATACCACTTTTTTTTCAAATAATATATGTTGATATGCAGCTAAACTGGCAAAACTTACAAAATTTTATTAAAATATCTCTTACCCCTTTGGATTAATCAATATATATGCATTTTGAAATTCTAACTTTAACCCAAACTACTCGAAAAATTGCTTGTGCCAAAATTATGTTGACCAGTTTAGATTGCGATGTTAGAGCAGCAAGAAGTGGCCCAATGAGAATTATCCTTGGTTTTCCAATATTTTTCTTTTTTTACCACCTTTACATACTGCATAATGAAAAATAAGACATTTTCATTATACCTCAGTTCAAGTTAGATTTTGCCCAGAATTTTGCCTTGATTTGATAATCTTTTCTCCATTTTTATCCCTCCAAATGTTGATATCAGTTTTATAAAAGGGTTGAACTTAATATTGTAAATGACACATCAGTGTTAGGTACCAACTGGATTCTAGAAATTATATAACATAATCATCCGCTAGCTAAATATGTATTACAATATTTTCTTTATATGCGCAAATGAGGGGAAAATCACTGGTGAATTTGGGTGTACAAACAGGTGGTATTTAGAAAAATTTAAGGTGAATTATAGTTATAGAGTTTTTGGATAGTTTTTTCTTCACTTCAAAATTTACCAGTAATTTTTCCTAAAGGTTAAATTATTGGTGAGTTTTGTTGTGTGCACATTGGGAATTTAGTGGAACTTAAGGAAATTTATCTCAAAATTTAGAGTTTGAAGCAAAACTTGATATTTTAGCCTACAAATTGCATTTCATTAAGTGTTTTAATGGTTACAAAAAAATTTTTGTTTATTTTTGAATTAATAACCATTAAACCAAAAAGTGAATCTTTCGATTGAATGAATTGTGACTATTTTTTTCAATTTTGGCCCAAGAAAATAAATATTTTATCATTTTTTCCAAAAAGGGAGTTTCTGTACTAGTATCAATTTTTTTTTCAAAAACGAGATTTGGTCAATTGGTTTTACTCCACAAATTGAGTTTCAAATTTATTTTTTGATTGAATAGTTTGTAAGGGTTCTGATCAACTTTTGGCCCAAAAAGCCAAATAAATTTCTTAAACATTTTTGTTTAGTATTATTTTGTTCAAAAATGATTGTTTTTAGAATGATTTTAGAGCAAAACTTAATTTTAGATACACATTTTATGAACTGATTTTTCCCCTTGTGTTAAACGAAATGTTTGCTTTTCACTATACAAAGTGTATCCACATCAGATCATTTACTTACTAAAATAGCAACTTGAAAAATAGGAGAATACTTACAGTCATCGCTTTCCAAACACCAATCTGGAAGGTTAGGTGCGGGAGGTGTATCTTCAATGTCATCATAACGGTTGTACAATTCATCCAAATAGTCTTGCTTATAAATTCCTACAGGTCTGGCATCAGCAAACTCCTGTACAGCCATCTCAAGGCTATAATCCATTTTCTCCACTAAATAACTGACTATCAAAAATCCGGTTCTATTAAACCCATGAGTGCAATGCACTGCAATCATCTCCAAAGGGTTATTGGCAATAAATTTATGAACCAGTTGAATGAACATATTGGTTTGATCTCTGGAAGGTGTCTCACCATGCCCCTTACATTGTAATTTAACATGTCGACATCCATAGTCTTCAATTTCAGTTTTATCATAAAACCTACTGGTGTTTGTCAGATCAATCCACAGCCCAATTTTTATTTTTTTTGCTTTGCAGATATCAAAAAACATTTTTGGGTGAAACCTGCACTCGGCAGGAACTTGGCTATCAAAGCTCGTACTAAGTGGTGTTTTAAGGGGCATAAATTTACCCACTATCAGTCTGTCCGCTTTTCTAGGGCAATGTAACCATCGTTTTGGAATTGGGCCAGGGTTTGGCCTGGGGCCACTCATGATCTCGATGGGCTGTGAGTGAAAAGCAGAGGGGCGATTTACCTTACAAAAACGGCGTTTTTCTTGTTTATTGGATTGAAATTAAGAATGGAAAACTATTTTCCATTTTCGTTTCTCAGCATGTTTCTCAATTATCAGCTGTTTAACTTAATGGACGTTCGAAAAATGAAACTGGACAAAATGTTTTAAATGTTAAATATTGACATTTGACGTACCACATTGAAGGAGACGGCTACTATGAAAGTATTCCTATCCTTTGTTTTCTCATCGTGAATGTAAGAATGGAGAGACACTCTAAGAGCAGTTTTGAAGAAGCTTCCCCGAGCGCTGTGAGTAAAGTTTCCGAAAAACCCTTTGGAGAATGGCGCAGCTTGTCAAAGTCGGGTCCCTATACTTTTGTCCACAGGAAAATACCCGACTTCTTATTATCCTAATTTAATTCATCATACCAGCAAATTTTCATACAGGATATTATACTACTGGAATCGACCCCTACAGTTGTTTTATCCTACCGGAAAATAGCCGAAACTCACCTTCATTTGACCTTCAGTGAAAAAGACTGATTTTGTTTGTAAACAATAGCAAAAACCGAATTTATTTCTATAATTCTTTTGTCTTAAAAAGCATGCTTAGCGATTTTTATTTAATTTTTTGGGAATTTAACCCTACGGCTCAACAATTTAGTTTATAATTTGTAGGTCATAAGTCCTGGGTAGGTATTATTATCTTCTATACCACTAGGGTGTCAATGTATTCAGTGGTACCATGGCAAATTAAACTGGCTACACTACACTGGAGTTTATTTCACAGACATAAATAAACATTTTTATATATAAAGGAGAGATAGGAAGGAAACTGAACATGAGAAACTTGAGGTAAATCCATTAACTCCTGCTTTAGGTTTTGTAGTGTTTCAGGAAAACTGTGTTAAACTAAGTCTTGTGTTCAATTTTTGTGTTAAGTCTTGTGTCACTCACTGCAACCTGTGATGTTTTGTCCTTTTGTGCAGTTGTTCCATTGTTCAAAAAGAACTCGAAGCCACTTTCCAGCTGTAATAAGGGATTTGAGCATGAAGCTCCCGGAGCGTTAAGTACATACAGATTTTAAAGACTCGAGCTGGAACAGCTTTTCATAGTTGTCAAAAGTATTTCAAACACCAAAATATCAGGAGGTACTCGAAGGGCAAGGGGGGCAGAAGATCGGAGCGCTTCAACTGCATGAAATACCAAGGTGCTGGAAAGCAAGAAAAACGAACTTCACGCTTCAGAATTGCTCTGAGCTACTCCCATGGCAAGATGGAAAGCGGCTTATATGTGGACTTATTTATATGTCCAATTTGTGAGAAGCATGAACATTTTTGATTGTCATTTTGATTGTTGATAAATTAAGTTCAGGTGTAAAAGTAATGTTTATGATTTAATTTAATTCATAATGTAAAAGTATGCCGGCTTAATACCTTTATTTGTATATATACAGGATGTTCATTATAAAACTTCATCTAGTTGGCTCTGAAATGTCAAAAGAAAAGGATGGAGAAACAAAAGTCTATTTATTTTAATTATGTCATCCTTTTCTGTCAAAATTTGATAGCCTGCTAGATGAAGTTTTATAATGAACATCCTGTATATATACAAATAAAGGTATTAAGCCGGCATACTTTTATACCTGTATATTAATAAAGTGTGTTTTTTTAAAGTTGTTTTTGGGCTGCAGGATTTTATGTGTTAAAGTGTTAAGTTACAGCTCATGTTAAGTTGACATTTATATCCTCATTTGATCAAGATGGTTCATAATTTTGCCTAAAATGCTTATTTATTTTCTTCAAAATATTATCTTTTTACACACCCATAATCGATTTTGCCTGTTAGTTGAATATAATAGTATCACAGTTGATATGACAGGCAAAACTGAATATGACTGTCTTAAAAAATGCTATTTTGAACAATATAAATACATTTTTTAGGCATGTTTATGATCCATCTTGACCAAAGGAGAATATAATTGTGAACTTAACACTTGAACCAATGCCTTTGACATATTTCATCTCTACATTTTTTATAGAACAGGTTCAAAGATGGCATTTCAAATTAAGACCTAAAGCTCTGTGGATTATAAACCAAAACAAAGGGTGGTTTTGGTCATGGTCTCAAGGTCTCAGTACATTTAATAATATTAAATGAGACCGTGACCAAAATCACGCTTTGTTTTTGTTTATAATTACTAGGTCTCCCTGTGTGTAAAATGAACCAAATTCTCCCCTCTCCCCCCCCCCCCCCCCCCTATAGATTATCTTTAAAACAAAGGATACTGTATATTAACATGCATCCTTTTTATACTTTATATTTTATAAGACTTAGTAACTACTACTATTTCCAAATTTGGTATGATACTATTTATATACTTTTCAGAAAGTTAACATTTAATTATTCAATTATGACTTAGTCATATATGTGTTTATTTATTTGTGTTCAAAATTTATAATATATTTATATGATATGTACAGGGTCTCTGGAAACGAAACTGACAAACAAATACAGGAAATTCTATGTGTATTTAGTATTCTACTGTATTTAGAAAGATAAAATATCTACTAATTGTGACTGCGTAAGTTTCTTAGTTAGGGGGTCACGTGGTATTTTATTCATACTTTTGTATCCTGCTTTTTAAAACATTTAATATGAATAACTATATAGTATTTTATGATTTATTATTTTTATTTATATTGGTAATTTTTAATAATTTTAATGTAAGTTATAAGTTTGGTCCTTCTAGATAAAAAAAAAACATTCTGACTAATTATAAAAAAACTGTCAAAGTCCTAGTTATACTCCATATCCAAAAATAGATAATACTACGGGGTGTCGATTATAAAACTTTATCTAGTTGGCTGTGAAATGTCAAAAGAAAAGATAGAAACAAAAGTCCATTTATTTTTATGTCATTCTTTTCTGTCAAAATTTCATAGCCTGCTAGATGAAGTTTTATAATGAACACCCCGGCTATACATTAAATCTAATTATAAAATATACAACAAAGCGACGAACAAAGAATTTGCTGCCTTTGTTTGTCGCTTTTGTTTTTGAATACCCTGTATATTAAGATGTGCAAACTAATAGCGTTTACAAATGATGTTTGTGGCTTCAGCGGACTGAAGAATAATAATTTAAATAAAATAAAAAGTAGGCCTTCAGCCGAATTTGAACCAGCAACCTTCTGTTTGCCGGACACATGATCTTCTGTCCGCTGAAGCCACAAACATCACTTGTAAATTCCTACGGACGCAATTATATGCTATCTAAACTAATAACATTATCTATATACCATGTACATATATAGACAATGCTAGTGTTAGTAGTTATTTATGTATTAAGACCAAAAATGACAACCTTTTTTTTCTCGGAAAGGGAAGTTTGCCACTCATCGCAAAGCGGCCGAGAATTACAGGTATTATCGTAGAAATTATACCTATTAGAGTCCATTTCAAATATAGATATTCATCTAGTAAGCTGAGAAATTGACATACAAATGACACATTTACATGGATGGAATAGGAAGAATCTGTCTGTAACTACTTCCCGTCATAGTACCAGTAAATGTCACACTTCTGAATGTCATTACATATGTGCTTGAAAATACTGTTACGATTCGCAGCGACGCCGCATGGGAGGCGGGGCAACGCGTGTGTGGTTGGTGGAGCTTCGCGACCTATCCGCGCTGCGTCATGGCTGACACGAGTGATTTATTGCTCGGTTTCATCTAGAAGGCAGTTGTTTACAACCTTTTTTTATGTGAGATTATTCAAGAATTCTTATAAAGAACTTTCTAGGTTTTTCTGTAATTAGTTAGGATTGTATATAAAAGGCGCATAGAGCGCGCGGAGGGGAATAGTCTTATTTTAAGCGAGCTATAAGTAAGTTAAAGTACGAAACGATATTAGAAGGCTATAAAGTGTTAAGTAGTGAGTTATTTACTAGTCGAATTGATGATGAGAAGATGTTGTAGATTAACTTCGTATAACGATAGTCGACGCGACATTCCTGCAGCGTTTTTAAAATGGCGCTTGGCTCAACTGTATCGAAAGCTTTATGGAAGTCTACAAAGACCAGAGCTAGCGGTTTATTGTACTCTATGGACTTTTCAATCAGTGCCCTTACGGCTTGCAGATGATCGTTGGTTCCAAAACCGGTGCGGAATCCCGCTTGTTCCAGTGGCTGATAGAAGTCAAGTTTGTTCTCTAGTCTATTTGTTATTATTTTCGTAAAAAGTTTATAGAGGTGATTTAAGAGGCTTATTGGTCTGTAATTCTCTAGCTCGGTTATATCTCCCTTTTTGTGTAAAAGTATTGCAGTCGCGTTGTGCCATTTCTTTGGTATTGTGCTGTTGAATAGGCAGAGGTTGAATAGCGCCCTTATCTTCTTGAGTACGTAGGGACCTCCTATCTTAATTGCGTCGGCAACTACCGCATCCTCTCCAGGAGTTTTATTGTTTTTGGTCTTTTTCAAAGCAAACTTGATTTCTTCTAGGGAGATATCCGGTAGTTCCTCAGAGCCTTGATTTATAACACCTTTCCTGGCTGATATCATATCAGGTTCTAGATCCATATTTGTATTTTCCTCTCTGTGGCTCCTGTATAGTGATTGATAAAAGTCCTCCACAACTTTTAATATTTCTTCTCTGTTTGCTGTTATATTTATTTGTTTGTTCTTGAGTTTCGTTATCTCTCTTCTTCCACTTCCCAGATCTCTACGTAGTACTTTCATGCTCTTGTTCTTCTCTATAATCTGTTCAATTGCGTTTCTATTGTATGTTCTGATATCTTTTCTTATGGCCGTGGACACTTGTTTGTTCATTTCTTTGAGCTCTGCGCGAGTCGTTGATTGTTGACCTCTTCTATCTCTTCTCTCCTTCATCAGTCCTCTGGTGGCTACGCTGATTTTTTCGTCTTTTTTAGTCTTTGGACAGTGTTCTTTCTGGCTCTCCTGTATGGCCGTAACTATTGCATTATTCAGTACGTCCATGTCGTCGTGAGAATTAGAGTTTTTCAGTCTGTTCTCGATTGTCTGTTGGAATCTTTCTATATCCGGCGGGCTCGTCCAATTTTTGTAATCGCTTTTTTTGATCATTCTATGTCTTTCCTTGCCGATGTTAATTATTATCTTTGCTCGCACCATTCTGTGGTCGCTACCCGTTGTCAGCTTGTTCAGGACTGAAACGTCTTTGACTATTTGTTTTTTGTCGGTTATTATATAATCTATTTCGTTTTTGGTACGGCCATCTGGACTTTCCCAGGTCCATCTTCTGTTTGGTGTTTTCTTGAAGAAGCTATTCATTTGGTATAGATTATTTTGCAGCAAAAAACTCAGTAGGGTCTCTTCACGTTCATTTCTGCCCTCTAGACCAAACTTTCCTACCGCAATCTCCGCCTCATGGGTCCTTGGACCCACCTTAGCATTAAAGTCTCCGCACAGGATAGTAAAGTGCGTTCGTTCTTCTTCTAGGGCCAGTGTAATATCATCATAGAATTTGTCTATTTCCTCATCGGTATGTCCTGTCGTTGGTGCGTATACTTGTACCACTTTGATGCTGTATCTTGCGTTTAGCTTAAGAACCATATATATCACTCTTGTTGATATTGCCTTTATGGCCACAATGTTATTGCAGTGACGTCTGTGTATCAGAAAGCCGGTTCCTCCTACAGAGGTGTCGTTCTCGCCTATATGGTAGAAGTCATGTCCGGATTTTAATTTGAAGTGTTGTTCGCCTCGTCTTCTTACCTCACACAAACCAACTATGTCCCAGTTTATCTCATCCAGTTCCATCTCCAACTCGACCAGTCCTTCGTCCGATAGCAATGTCCGTGCGTTGTATGTTGCCACGTTTAGTCTTCGGTGTTTTATGGGATTTGCCAATATATTGTCCCCCCCAGAATCCTTGGGACAGACCGATTTCTCATCGGTGCGAGATTTTGGAACTATTTTCCTACTCGCCTGGGGTAATTGAAGTTTTGTAACTGGCATTTTCATAGGGGGTTTTTAGCCATAACTCACCACGCTGGCCAGACGGGTTGGTGAGTTTGTTCAGCCGCTCCTAACATGGAGAAACAGACGCTGTCTGCAGCCGCCCACTCTGGGTCAGACGCTGCATATTTGCACTTGGCAAACAGTGTTGGTTCTTCCGCCTTCTTCACCGTTGGTATGTAAATAAACAATACTCTTCCGCTTCCAAATCCGTTGACCAGGTTTCACGTGTATCCTCGCCAGGAGCCCTCGCATGGTACTATCAGCCGGGCCAGCTGAACCATGGTTTTTTAACGAGGTTGATACTCCTCCTATGATATTAGTAATATTATAAGTAATATTATCATCAAACATCGACTTTCTATTAAATAAATAAAAATAATTGTGAATTATTAGTCGTTGATAACCTTGGGATTACATCTTCTACGCCACTGGAAAACTGCTGAAGAATTTAAATAATTAAAAAAAAGTGTACAAGTTATAGGATTAGAAAAATATTTCCCAAAATAGCATTATTGACTTCACTGGGGTATATACTAAATCGTATTTCGAAGATTTGGATGTAAAATAACTGATTTTAGAGTTATTTGAGATAATTTAATTGTTGCTGAAAAATGCCATTATCTGTTTACCTGTGAAACCTAACTCCAGGCTCCTTTCTATAGCCGCTGCTTTTACAACCGTAAGCTAGAATACCACCATTGTATACAACACAATTATTCATAATATTAGTATTGCAAAATGCAATTTATTGCAAAAAAACACATAACCAACGAGACGTTTGGTTCTCGCCTTAAACATGGCGTCTTAAACAGCTGTTAATGTAGGCGAGAATTGCGCGCGCGGATTCCATTGTCTACCTTTTCAAAGCTTGCACTATTTGAGGTCAAATCAAGGAGACTTTCGGCTGTTTTCCGGTAGGCGACTATCCGGAGGGCTTTTAGCCGGTCGAATAAAATCCAGTAAGAGATTCATCCTGTAGGACAATTAGTCAGTATAACGATTTCCAGTAGTTGAAAATAAAGTAGCAGATTTTCCAGACGACAAAAGTACGCATCCCCGTCAAAGTCTGTCTCTTCCCAAGTCACGTGTTCACTAGTTCACTTTCTTAAATAGTGAATTTTTTAGGTTTTTGGTTTAGTCCCAAATTTCCAATATTTCAAATTTCAGCTTCGGCAGTCCGTTTTGTGCACGTTTTAGTCGTTTTTTTTTAATGTCCGTATTTCCTTTGCTGAATTTGCACCTGCACGTGGGTATACCGCCTTCCCTTCGCCAAAAGTTTTATGGTCTTCTAACTTGTCCTTCCTGCATTCTTTAAAATATTTAATATTTGCCCAACATTCAATTCCCATTCATATCTCCTAGAGCCCCTCTCAGACAAGACAACCCACTACTTGTTATTACCTATAGACCATAAAGAATTTGTGACATTTTGCTCAGAATTTTTCCGAGTATATTTATGCTGGGTAACTGATACTACTAGAATAGTTATTCATCCATTTGTAATAATGACTACCCTACGGCCATTTACTTGCGATGATATGTACAGATTTAACAAAGTGTAAGTATATTTAACAACAAAGTATTCTCCTTACTAACTATCTTAGAACTACCTATACTTATTTAATTTCTTTAGTAGAGCCAGTATGTTCAACAGTAAAATATGTGATTAGGTAGGTCTGAAATGAAAAAATTGTTATTTCAACTTGGGGCTGCCCTGATCTGGCATGCATAGCTCAAAAATAGCTGATTTACTACTTATTTTTGGGTATTTCATGGGTTTAGAAAGTGTGCTGTGCGTCTATATTTTAGCTTTTTTTTGGTGATCTAGCTTTCGGAAATTGACATATATTTTTACTACTGTTTTGTTTCCTCTGGCCATAATATAGAAAAATGCAAATTTTGCCTTATGTTTTTCTCGCTCTAGATCCATTGATTTGGCTAGATTGATTTAAAGAAACCATCAAAATTTTTTTTTTTGTAAATATCTAATATGCCATAAACCATTCAGAAAAACAAAAGAGGTTGAATCAATCTCCTAAGATGGTTATTCTTTCCCAATTTAGCTGAATCTCAGAAACTGTGCTAGTTTCTTCCACTAAACTTAAAAAAGAACTCACCCTATATATATGTATACTCCCAATAAAAGCAATTTAAATTTTCATCCTGTTTAGGAATTTGGATCTTCTCACCGAAACGTATGGATTATCTTTCTACATGCAGTACCTTGCTCACTGGCCCGAATACTTTCAAGTTGCAGAATCCCCAGGAGGCGAAATCATGGGCTACAGTAAGTGTTGTTGCTAAATTTTATTTTTTTGACCTTATTTTGTCATGTTACATAGTACATTATTTGACATACATTTCATTCTCTCACTTGTTAAATTTTTAGCTCTTATATTAGTTTTAGAATGGCAGATTTTGCTTTGCCAACTAGCATTAAGTATTTTAATTGTGTCTTTTAAAATGTTTCTTTTCTTATGTTTTTAGCTTGGTTTGTAGTTGTGCATTGACCACAACCACTGCTTAGTAAATTATTGGAATATTTACAAAATGATTGTTCTTTTATAATGTAGGTATATTTAGACTAGAATATTAATAACTATGCATAGGTAGTGGAGAAAATAATCTTAACCGTCAAGGTACACAAGGGCTGAAGTTCTTGAGTAATTGGTCTTGGCAGATCAGACCGATTATCCAAGAATTTCAGCACTTATCTATAGATAGTTGTAAGTTTTTGTTATGAATATCCAGTTTTATTTTTCATAGAAAATGTGTGGCTATTAATAATTGGCAACATTGTAAATTGTCGAAAACTAATAACTTATCTTCATTAGCGAGGTTAGTTTTTTAAAAAATCTGATTAATTATCAAGTATTTCAGTATTTTTTAACAATAACATTTATGAACTTTATTATTTTCAGTAATGGGCAAAGCTGAAGGTACAGCTGACGACTGGCATGGCCACGTAACGGCTCTCACAGTCTCCCCTGATTATAGACGCCTGGGTTTAGCTGCCACTCTCATGAATTTTCTAGAAGATGTGTCAGAAAAGTAAGTTTTTAAGATACAAATAGTTATACTTATCTCTCAAAGCATAAATGTCAAAGCTAGGATTTTATGCAAAAGTTTATTCTACAGCATTGATCTTCAGAGTTTTTAGTTATTTATATGGGGAGTTCATTTGAAAACATCATCTAGAAAACTATGAATTTATGATAGAAAAGGATGACATAATCAAGGTAAATTAATTTTTGTTCCTTCATCCTTTTGTTTTGATATTTCACTAGCCGTTTCATCTAGCCAACTAAATGGCGTTTTTTTTAAACGAACACTCACTATAACTAACTTACGCTGGATGTTGCAATATTTATTATATATAAGTATGAAGGTGCATTTACTCTTGTTTACACTCATGTGACTAAAGTTTCTGTTAGGGAATTCTCAAATAAGCCGTTTGATAGATATCTTTTCTGGTGTTTGTTGGACTTCTTATGATGGGGTTGTTTGGTTGGAAAACGTTCTCATATTTTATGATTTATTCAATTCAATCAAATATTAATTTATTTATCCCACAAAGACACGGAAAATGAGATAGATACCATTGTAAAAGTGCCTAAAAACGGACCACCGAAGGTGTCTACCTCCGAAAATATTGCACCTAGGAGACTTCCGTTGATGAGAGGTGAAAGAGGACATCTAAGAGAGCAAAAAACACCTACATTCATTCCAATTGGTGGACTCGTTCCAATGTTTAATTTGTTTTATCGTTTGCAGTTCCCGAAGAACGTAACAAACTGAAATTGAATGAAATTAGTCAAAAAAGAGTTTTTTGTTTTCACATCGGCCAAAAAGGCGATTTTAAAGTGCCTAAATACGGATCACTGAAGGTCTACTTCCGAAAATATTGCATCTAGGAGACTTCCGTTGGTAAGAGGTGAAAGACGACATCAAGAAGAGTAAAAAACAGTTAGATTCACTCCAATTGGTGCAATTCTTTCAAGGTTTCATTCGGTCAAAGTTTAAAGTTGAGAAAAAACGACGAAACAACTTTTGGTTAATTTGAAAAAAAAATTTTTAGATTTTTCTTTTGAGTTTTTGAACTCGGAATGAGACGTTTGCATTTTTTGAAAAACGTAACCAACAGAATTCGAATGAACTTAGCCTGTAAAGTGAGTTTTTTAAAATTGGCAAAAAAAAGCCATTCTAAAAGTGCCTAAAATGGACCACCGAAGGGGTTACCCTTTTTTTTATTAATTATTCTCCTCTTCAGGACCTGCTTCTTAGGTACTTGTTCAAAAACTGTTACTTCTTGAAAATCCTCAAGAAGTTCTTGAGTTTGAGTCTTCGATTCTTCAGAGTTTTCTTCATCAATAAGTGTACTGAGTCGCTATGACAACTTGTGCTGGTTCTTCTGTTATATTTTTTTTTCTTCTTTAGAATTTGCTTTTTATTTGCTCACGGGCTTCCCGTATAGTAGTTTGAAGTGGTTCACATTTTTGTCCTATAAGCCTCAATATCGATCATTTTGATCTGTGTTACCATCAATAGTACGAGACATCTCCATACGCACACATCTGCTTTTGTCCATACACCAATCACTAATGTTACTTGAAAGAGGCACTAGTTTGGTTTCTTCATAGTTCATACGCAAGAAAACCTTTGCCTGAAATTGTGAATTTCTTTTCTTCTCTTTATTCTTTCAGTAGTAACAATTAACTATCATATCGCTTGTTAGCTTTTTGCAGCACTTTTGTGCTTGACTTACCAGGTCATGAAGTTATTCTTGAGCTTTTCCTCTTCCTTTCCTGAAATTTTGTTTTTCCAGGTGACAATTTTCTTGACAAAAGCATCGCTCTATTTTTGGGTAAATCTGCTCTCAGCTGGCAAAGCTGCACTTTGTTGCGATATTTTGTACTCTTGTTTCCAACTCAGTCTTAACAGATGGTTAATCTCAGATGTATTACAAATAAAACTCCTTCGTAAATCGAAAAATGCCTACGATTAGATGTTTAATTTACGTCTTTATCAAGTCTATTCTGTAGTAATAAAAGATTGTGTCAGACGATGAAGTATATCCATAATTGATTAAGTAACAGCAGGAAAACATTATCAACATAAAGTATAGGATCACCATTAACATATCAACACCATCCACTCTCAAATTTCATTTGTTTTGCACCTGAGCTTCACTCTCTTTTTGGCGTTAAGAAAGAACTAACCGACATCACTATCAGTCTCAATATCAATTCACTTCATTCGGTGTAATCGCTCTAAAGTTACAGGCGGTTTGCGATCCCCTAAGAACGTCACAAACTGATTTCGAATGAAATTAGCCAGAAAAGTGAGATTTTCTAAATTGGCAAAAAATGCGATTCTAAAAGTGCTTAAAAGTGCGTTTTTACAGACTTCCAAAGGGGTGTACCTTCGAAAATATCGCACCTACGAGACTTTTGGTTAGAGCTTCACGAGACCAGGAGACAAGTCTCGGTCTCGACGAGATATCGACTTCGAGACCGAGCCCGAGACTGTCTAGGCGTCAATCTCGGTCTCGTCTGCGAAACCGAGACCGAGACCGATACTGCCAATCGACACTCTCGAGAGTCTCGGTCTCGAACAATATCAGGCGAGCGGGTGCTTATAATAGTGCGTTGCGTATAGTTATTCTTAGTACTAAAAGACACTTTAATAAAGGTACTCTAGTACATACTTACCTGAGTTTTCTATTTTCCTCATTTTTCAAATCGATTCAAAGCGTGTTAGAACCAAAGACGATCAAGACAAGTGTAAACTGTCACTTTCCGCCCGTTATATTTTTAAATAACTCTCAACTATCATAAAATAAGTTCTATGGATTCCTGAGTGTGACTAGCCTGCCAATATGATGATAAAGTTTTTGTGTTTGCAAAAGTATTGAATTATTTCTATACAGGGTAATTTTTAAGTTGTTGACTATTGTGACTTACTTAATTCTACCACAAAATAACGCTAAAAAATAGCAATTTTTCCATTGGCAGTATGTGCACTTTTTCAAAATGCATATTCTAATTCATAATATAAAACCTGATTTGAAATATTTCCATGTTTTCAATGAAATTTTGTAGCTGTTTTGATAGCTAAGTATATAGGACGCATATTTTTTACAAAAAATATGTTCAGTAGCATCAGTGGCGGACCTACGAGCAGGTCTAATGCAGTTGTACATTAAACTAACCTGAACTAACCTGGGTTTACATTGGAAATTGGAACCCTCAATAATTTCAAATTTTGTTTTTAAGTAAACATTCATGCACAAAAACGGAAATTTCTCTGAAAACTGTGCACTATAACTCAATAATTCAGACGAAAATTGAATATGCAATTCAAACATAATAAGATTTTTCGACATATTACCTTACATACTACCTTTTTTTTCGAGACCGAGACCGAGACTCGAGTTGCTAATACGAGACGAAGGCCGAGATTACGCGAGTCTCGGTCTCGTGACGCTCTACTTTTGGCGGTTTTGAAGATTGTACAAAAAATATTCAAACGCTTACACATATGGAACAAAGGATTTAGGAAATGTGCTTTTTATTTTTCACTCCTTCAATTACAATTCAATAAAACCTAGACCACAAAAACGATGATCCTTGTGAGTTAAATCGATATTTTTGCAGGAAACGGGCGTACTTCGTGGATCTATTTGTTCGAGTGAGTAATATGGTAGCCATCAATATGTACAAGAACTTGGGGTACGTTGTGTATAGGACGGTCTTGGAATATTATTCAGGCGATCCTGATGAGAATGCTTATGGTAAGAGATATCTCCATTCAACGTTGTAATTATATTTTGTAGGTCAGAAAACTGAATGTATAATATCTTTTGTCCACGACCACGTAATAATATATTTGTATTCAGCTTGTTGGCAAAAGTTAAATAAGGCTCATATAGCGTCAGAGGGATATACGTGGTGTTCATTATAAAACTTCATCTAGTTGGCTGTGAAATGTCAAAAGAAAAGAATGGAGAAACAAAAGTTCATTTATTTCGATTATGTCATCCTTTTCTGTCAAAATTTCATAGTCTGCTAGATGAAGTTTTATAAAACACCCCGTATGAGTTGAAACTGCGGGAATTATATCATTATTCCCGCTCGCCATTTAAGTTACATATGTTGTCTTGGCAACCAGTAGAAGTAGGCAACAACGCAATATCAAATACCGCAGCGTAAAAAATGCACTGGTGCACCGGTTTTGCCGTCAAACGCTAGTGTCACTTTGACGTTACAATAATTTTATTCACACTATAGATTTTATAATTTGTAATTATTAGGCAAAGGCCTTGGACAAAGTATTGTATTATACTATTTGTCACTACTATCTTAATATTCCCCACTATTAGACGGTGTAATAATGGTGAAATAGGGTTTGTCGCCGTGTTTATAAAACAATTGACAATAAGCAGTCAATAATGATAACATTATGCCTAGGGAGCAATTACATAGTGCATATCTTTTGATATTTTACAAAAACTGCCTTACTTTGTTTAAGTACGCAGGTTACACTTAGTATTTCCTCTAATAGATTACTAAAAATTTTATTTAAAAGATTTATAGATTTTTGGGGATCTAGTTGCATACAGGGTGACATATTTGGATCTGAGATGTTTGGAATGGGTAGTAGATCTCAAGGGAAGGTGGTGGGAAGCACTTGATGTTTTAATTATGGCGGTGGTGGAAAGTTTATTAGAAGTTGCATAGTTAGCGAAAGAAAAACTCCTTCACTGAGACTGGTTTTCGTGCTTTTTGTGGATCCAATTTTAGATAGAAAGGAACTCACTGCTAAAAACTTAGGCCAAAACTGTAAAATAGGAGGGTCTCTCCAGATATAATATACTGGCTCGTTGGAAATTACAAACAAAACTTTGACTTCGACTTCGACAATCAGAACAAAATGCGCGTTGACGTCCGAGTTATCTAATTGGTTATTATGTAAAAATTGTAATATAATCCGTGGACAAAGTATGGTATCCAACTTGCATATAATAGGCATCATTGGGTGAATTGCGCCAGTTGTTACGACACCTTCGGTCTTCGGTAATGATGGCCTACATTATACGGCACTTCTGGAGAAACATCGACATAAATGCAAATTTGAAAAATATGCATTTATGTCGTTGTTTCTCCAGAGGTGCGATATGCTTTTTGGTTGGATAATATACTATTATCCACGGCTGTACAATAATATGGTAATCATATGTCCATATTACACACTATATATGGTCGCACATAATATGCTGTGTCATACCCTCTGGACTCTATAAGAATTGCATGTAGGCACTGGTATGTTGGAAATTACAATTAAAACAAAATGAAAGTTCGCTCTATTATGTAACTTGGGTCATTTTCGTTTCGCACCAGTTCTGGTTGACATAAAAATGACAGACCAGCTAATTTTCAACCAATTAGCTTTGATAAAAATCAGCTGGTCTGTCATTTTTATGGTAACCGGAACCAAAACCGCTGTGAAACGAAAATGGGTAAGTTCCGCCGACAGCAGCAGCTGAGTATCAGCGCAAAACCGCTGAGTATTAAAAAGTGTTAACGGATGATTGTCGGGTGAACACACTATTTTGCCAACTGACAGTACTGACATTGACAGGTTTAGATTAAATTGTTGTTACTCATCCTAATTTATAAAAGGTTAAAAATTTGAAAGTCATGGATAATAATAATAATCCTCATACTTTAGTAGAATTACTAGATGATGATTTAAATGCAATAAATGTTGCAACTTTAGTGACCGACGCCAAAAATGCGTCGTTGAAGAAGGAGGTCGTTTTGGCAGATGTTCTTCTTCATAGTGTAACTTGTTAATTTTTAAATGTATTTCTCCATTGTATCATCGATATTAACAATTGGAGAGCTACTCTAAATACGTCAGATCCAAACGAACCACCCTGTACTGTAATGTAATAATACGTACTGAATCAGTTTGAAATGTTTTTTTTTCAGACATGCGTAAAGCCCTTTCTAGGGATGTTCATCAGACCTCGGTGATACCTTTAGCGCATCCAGTTCGGCCTGAAGAAGTTGATTAGAACAGTCGACATTATAAAAGATTCAAGTAACTTTACTTAAAAAGAAACGTTTGCTTTTTTCATATTATGAGAGTAGATACTCAAATTAAGTTATAAGTTTTCACTCCAAAAGTTTTTAATGCTCTAAAGACAGTTCGGATTGGAACATTTAGAGTTATTAGAGTCACTAACCATTCCGATATTCGGAGTACGCTTTTTTGTGTGGCTCTAATAACTCTAAATGTTCCAATCCGAACGACTTTAGAGCATTAAAAGCTTTTGGAGTGAAAAAAAGTTACCTTCTCGAACCCACCTGATGTACACGTTTCTTTTTGACGATACTTATATGTAAGCGGATTTGAATTAATCAACAGCTTCCAGCCGGTTTCGAGACTTGGTATCAGATTTAAGTTTAGGGGTGTGATTGTATGTATAATGTGTGATAATTAATTTTAAAGCGTTTTTGTAATCTTAAAATTTTTCAGTTTTTTTGACATAATTGTTTTGCAACATTTGCAACCTTAAAATAAAAGTTTTGTTTAGGACCAGTATTATTTATGTTAGGGAATTAATGATTTTTTTTTATAATTATTAACATTTAATGATTTTGATTTTTAAGTCCTGTCACGCCCTTTCTTCAGGATGAAGTCCTGAGTAAAGAAGAAAGTTAAGTAAAAAGCAAATACAAATCAAGTTTATCAAAGGGTGTCTAGTGGCCTGACAAATCAAGTGTGCCTCACATTCTGAGAGTGGGGGTAGGTTAGCGCCACTGGCTATGACAGTTTGACAGGCTGGGTCTTCCCGGTGCAAGTTCACTTAGGACAAAAAAAGGCCGCAGGAAGAAGATGACGATCGATTTTGTTTTAGGCCAGGTACCAGAAAGGGGGTGGGAGAAAAAGTGTCGTGTCACGTACGCCAAAATGAGATCACTTTAATAGCGTTTTCGATTGGCAAAACAAGTTAAGTACCGAGTCGACCGAAGAGGAATTCCAATTTCTTCAAATATTTGCCCCTGTTCCAATAAAACACGCAACTCGCATTTGCTTTGCACTCAGGGCACTTATTCTATAGAAAGGTGCGAAAGTGAAAATGAAAATTTCTGGCCAATGGAATTGGCCAATAGATTTTTTTGACCAATCAAGGTTGTCAAAATTTTCATTCTCACTTTTACAACTTGCTACAGAATGAGGCTCCTGGGCAAAACCAAGGACGGTAAACAGTACAGGACGGTCCACTGCCATTTAAACAACATGAGCCCAAAATCGTGACGTCAGCTTAGTGCGGACTTGGGAGCGATAATGACGTCATTATTTCCCGAGCCCCGTGCGATGCGCTCTGAGACTATTCCCGTCATTTGTTTTCTGAATAAGAATGTAAGGACGGAAATAGTCTCAGGGCGCTCTAGAGGGGTCACCTGAAAACGCTGTGAATGTGAATATTTGATTTGACATCTCGATGATTATTCGCGGGCGCGGGTAATTCGTTTTTTTTATGATCGTATTCTAATTTTTGAATCTTTCCCTTGTTGTTGTGATTGTGCCGATTGGGTTGTGATTTAGTAAACATACGAGTACACAATACCTGGTCAGATTTGTGCTGTTCCTGAATGTAAAAGCAACAAACTAAAGTAGAAGAAAGAAGGCAGACAAAGATCCTTTCATTTTTTCACAAAAAGAAAAGATGCTCTTTCACTTAAAATAAGAAACAAGTGGATTCATCTTTACCAGCGAACTGATGCATTCAATGCAGGTAACTGATTTTCAACAAAGCTGGTTGGTTGAAAATCACCTGGTCTGTCATTTTTACCAAACTTCACGAAAGTTACCAATCGAACGTATAAACCATTCACTTATTATTGCCGTCAAGTAGGCGTTGGAAATCTGTCTGACATTTTTATCGTATCTTCTCGTCATGTGCCGAAAAGAGATAGGTATAAAAAAAATAAGACTTTAAAGGTAACGAGATGCCAAAAATAAGTGAATGAGGTATACGAATTGCAATGGTGTTCCCATTCGAAAACGCTATAAGAAACATAGGAATCGCAAAACTCCTGCATCCTTGTCTAACGCTAGCGCAAGGGGCAAGCCAAGCCATTCTAGTGAGTGATTGACATTTAAAATGAAGGCCGTCATTACTGTCAATAGTGTCAATTTCGGCAATTATAGAAATGATAAGAGGTTAGGTCGTTTGTTATTTATTCAAAATAGAAGTAGAAAATAATAAAGTTAACAAGCGAAAAACTGTTTATCCTCTCATTGTTGTGCAAAAGCAATTCAGGAATCCCGAAAGAACTATAAAATAACCATTCAAGCCCTCAGGAACATACTCGGAACTGCAGTGCCACAACATGTGTACCATTGTAAATAAAGATGACCCCTAGGTAAGAAAAGGCACCCTTTATTGCACTATTAAACTAACAGTTTTATAAAAATCAGACAGGCCAAAGGGAAACCAGACCTCAGCAGCAGCAGCAGCACAAAACCAAAAGAGTTTATTTAGTGAATGAACAGAAATGCTAAAATGGACCAAACTCGATAAGTACAAGAGTGAAAGTAAAAGTGAGTGATTCAAATGTGTGAAGCATAAACTCAATAAAGAGATATAAGAAACAGATAAGGTACATCAATTATTAAAATTGAAGTGACACTAAAGGCAAAAAATGACTATCACAGTCCTAGATAAAAGGTAATATACTTACATAAACTACCTATTTTCTTTATATTTCCTTATTCATGGAGGGTATACCAAATGGTAACATAAGCTAAAATGAATAAAATAGAACTCAGAAGTAATACTCATATCAAAAGTTTAAACATTTACTTTTGAATCTGGCCCTATAGACTCCAACTGAGATTGCATTGGCAAATTGCCAGAGAGAAGCAGATACAGAAAAGTATTTACTTTCTTTTAATCAACTATGTTTGATCAAACTCTGAATGTTCCTTAACAAAAGAAAACTTTTTTTGACCAATATGGAACTCACTTTAAGGGCCAGATTCTTGAAAGTTGGGAGTTGGATTGTAAGTAGAGGTTCTACATTTCAAATTGTCATCTAGTGGCTGTGAAAAGGAAGAAGAAACAAGAGTTTATTTACTTTAATTATGTCATCCTTTTCTGTCAACAATTCATAGTCTTCTAGATGATGTTTTGTAACAAACGCCTGGTACTTCATGTTCATTCATCTGTCATTAGGCATTAGATCGATGTCACTGTCCGAAAGACTTGTTCCCAGAGATGAGAATTGGGCAGTTGTGGAATTTTGTGTGGAAATTCGATGGCAACTCTGAAACCTATAGGGGCAAATAAGAGGAATAGTAATTATAATAAAAAATCCCCCATGGACAAATACCTAGGTATATTTTACTTAAATAATATCAAAAGCTACATATAAATACATTCCATTTATATTCCTTACGCTGCTAAGCATAAAACACCTTAACAGGATAAACTAGCAACTTCTAAAATTACACTTTGGTACAATTGGTTGTCTAATTACTAAGTCTTAGCAATTATGGAAGAGTTAAGTACATAAATAAAACGTAATTGGTAAATAGACTGAGCCAGCAAAATTATCATCTACAGGACAACAGTTAATCTGAGCAGGGTAACAAACAATATTGAGAAAAGTACTAGAGGCTTAGTTTGGTTGTAAAGTAGCAGGTAGCTATAGTGTTCAGGTTAGTACAGTCGTATAAAAGAAACTATATTTTAAAGTTTTCTTTCAACTTCAACTCGCAATTTTACCGAAAGTGTCTTTTTTTGTTTAAGCATTTCTTGGTTATTTATTTCATCTTGGACAATTCGATAGCGACAAAGTTGGGCACTTAAAAGCTTAATAAGATGCACTTATTGAAAGTGTGGTTATAAAAATATACGCAAAACATAAGACATTTTGCAATAATGTATGTCTACTTTTTACCTTTTATAACCTACAAAGCCCGGCCCTGAGTTTTCATTTAACACCATCAACTTAATATATATCTCTTTAAAGACCATCATGGATTTTCTTTTTCGTTGGATTTTAAACATGGTTAGGTCTCATTTTTCAAATTTATTGAGAATGTGATTAACAATTTTATGTGATTTGGTGGTATATCTTTGATCCTTTTAGGCCACATTGGAAGCTGATTTTTAAGGATTACTTAAGCATAATGATGTTATTACTAACAATTAATAATCTATGTGTTTGTCCGAGAATTAGTTATCATCACCTACCTAATTTTTACCCCTAAGAAATCAGCTAAGTACCTATTGACACTGATAGATTTCTTATACTTTTTTCATTTTGTTATAAAATAACTCATAACTCATACGTTAATTAATGGAATGTTTCGTAAAACAAACAGAAACTTTCAATGAGGTGGTCTTTTGTTCCAGTCTTTTCAGGAAGTTGCCAATTTCAGATAGTTTGTTAGAAGCGAAATACTAATGTTCCAATAACAGTTTCAAAAAACACTAGTTGATGTCTTAGGCCCTCTTTAAAAGTTCCGTTTAAACTCCAGTATAGGTAAACACAGAGTTTTCGAAAAAAAATGATTCCCGGTGTCCCCCTATGTACCAGTGACATCACATTGGTTATAGATATCTGAATTAAAATAATTTTATTTTCTGTAGCCGCTGCTTTTTCTAATGCCAGATTGTTTTGCTTGTCGTTTAGATTTCTTGGAAAACTCACAGATTTAAATTAAATAACAATAGGCGTTTTCCAGTACTGCTAAATATCGAATTAAGTTTTAAATTCCGGATTTGACGTATATGCATTGTTTATCAGTCAAATATTTTCGTTTTACCCTACGTGGAGATATAAAAGTGGCTCTTCAGAAATTTACTTCCTAAGAGTTTATTTTTCTATTTAATTAGGGAAAAAAATATATACAGGAATAGGTAAACTATATGTGTCTACTATACAGGGTGAGTTGAAATCTTATATTCTTTTATCAATTTTAAGGGTTTTTGTTTGTCATACGTTTGTGTCATCTATCGAGCTTTGTTAAAAACTTACAAGGTGTTGATTTAGAATTTTACAATGCAAATAATTATTCCATAACGGTAAAAGATATTTTATGAAAATTTGGTATGTTTTGACTGCTATGGAAGACGCTCATTTAGCAATAAAAAAATAGTTTTACTTGCGTCAGTGACACGCGTACCTCTTCTATTCAACTTTGAACATAATTCAAAAGCAAAAAATAATTAATACTGTTTGTACCTAAAACTTTTCATTAAGTACTGGAGAACCACATGTTTTGTTGGCTATTCTATTGTTAAAACTTTAATACTTACTTATTAGCTTAATCACATCTTAAACTAATTTAATAAAACATGTAGTGTCATGAATAGGTATTCTACATTTGTTTGTTTTTCATTGTTATTGAATATGTATAGTGCTTGTGCTGAAAACATCTCTATAAAAAAACAGTTGTAGGTACCAAAATTAAATGAGACTCTAATTTACAAATTGAAGCCTATAAATTAAACTTAAATTTTCCACTAATGGTTCAATAAAAAAAGGCCGCCAAATTGGCTACGATTTTTTTTGTAGAAATTGGAGCTTGTAATATAAACATTATTATCAATTTTAGTAGATATATATTAATAATAAGTAACATATAGTACGTATTGATAAATTAACACCCCACATTTTCATTGCAAGCAACACACTATTGTTTAATAGGTATTAAATGTAAAATAATTCATTGCCTATTAAGCAATAATCTGTACACCTACGTGATTAATTACGAACACAAATTTAATTCAATTGAGAAGTGCAAGCGCTTGTCATCAATGCAGCTATATAATAGTAGGCAGCGAAGTTTGGCACATAATAATTATATAAGGCATTAGTTCAATAGGCAAGGTGAGTGCGGACTCCCTATTCAATTTCCCCCAATAATATCCCACGACATAATACCAATGCAAACGCTCTCAAAGGGACCATGTAATTATTACATAACGTGTCTCGTTACTTACACGTTAATTACAACAAAAAAGTAGGTAGCAATTGCACACAGTCACAGAGGCCCAACTCCATGGTACTCCTTGAATCCAATAATGGCAACCTTTAAGCGCCACTTTTACAAGTTCAGTTTTTAATTTAAACTCCAGGTTTGAGTGATACATTGGTTATCTGTCAAAATCTTTGGTTTATCTGTAAACCAAAGTTTAAACTGAACTTGTAACAATGGGCCTTAGTTGAAACGAAAATGAAACGCTTTATCTAAAACTTTTGGAAGTAGTCGTCTTTTTCTACGGATTCAAGTTGTACTAAGAACTTCTTTACTTATGTCATACAAACGGTTTCCTGTCCGTGCACTAGACAGCGGAATGCTTGCCAACAATGTCTCCAGACTTGGTATAAACCTGTCGTCCGTCGAACTCTACGCTCACTGGTTTCTCAGTTGGTTGGTTTAGAGGCTCCTTTTCGTCACTGTAAACGAAATGGTACACATTAAAATCTAGTACTATCTTGGTCGGATGCATAAAAAGAAACATACAATATCATAATATAAAAATGCCAATCAGGTTCTAACTACTCAAAGTTCCTATGTTTGCTCAATCTCATGCAAACATGCATTTTAACGAAAAAAAATTGATTATTTAATTGATTAATCATTCTATATACCTAGGATATTCCGAAATTAGCGTACCATAATCCAACAGCTTTTCTAGACCAAAAAATTGTTATACAAGCATAAATTACAACAGTGCAGGATGATACACTTAAAAACTTAAATTTTTTGTATTTTCATAGCTCGTCCAGTTTCGGTTCGATTATTTTAAATTTGGGATGTAGTTAACTCATTTATGCTCTACATAATTAGAATTAGTAACTGGTTGTTAAAATCTACAGAAATGTAGTTTTTAAGATACTTGTTAAGATACCGCCCCTCATGACTTTATTTCCTAAGATGTACGATCAATATTCAATTTGGAAAAAGCTTACAAGTCGTAATTTCCATTTTCAATATACTAATTTGGAAAATTTTGAATACAAAAAAACATAATTGTGGGTTATACATAATTACAATTTACCACAAGACTAATTGGTGGCAATTTGGTGACATTTTAAAATTTTGTTCATCTTTTTAAAATTAAACAGGAAGCAGTAATCTTAGGAAAAAATTAGTGGAGTACAATAAAAATGATTTGATAGGGGTTAGTAAAATGATTTCCAATTCCCATAAAATACATTTCTAGATTTTGAAACCCCGTTGGTTTCTATGTAGAGCATAATAATAAGTTACCCACATTCCAAGCGAGTGCTGAATGGGTCCTGAATGCGTTCAGAACAATACCGGGAGCAGTTTTCAATGCCTTACTGAGTCTGCCCGACCTTCCAAACTGGATGAAGAGGGAGGCGATGGCTTCCAGCAAGAGGATGGATTGCTGCGACCAGTGGAAGGCAACAGTCATGGGAAGCGGTCACATGCAGATCGCCAGCCTCATCCAGCAGGACATGCAGGAGGGGCGCCTATGCGATCGGCTGAGACTAAAACAGCCATTTGGGATAAACATCCCAACAAGAGAAGAATTCAAAGAAAAGCTGTTTTAGAAACCTTCTGAGAATAATCAGGTATGGTATACAGACGGATCAAGAATGGCTGATTCACAGTTGTCACGAGCCGGAATATACAAAGCAGGCCATGAAGAGGGCGAGAGCTTTCCCTTGAGAAGCCACACGACGGTTTTCCAGGCGGAGGTGTTTGCAATACTCGAAGTGGCAACACGACCAGAAGTTAAACAAGGAGCAGAACAGAACATCTTCACCTACTCCGACAGTCTTTGCAGGAACAGGACGAGTTCAAAGCTCGTTCAAGATTGCAGGGATACTCTAGAGTCACTGGCAGAAACAAAAAGGGTAACTCTGGGATGGTTTCCCCTAACGTTACCAAAGTTTTCTCTGACGTAATTTTGTCGTCAGTACACGTCATACAAGCGCCATGGCAACTTAGAGCCGGACCGAATATTGATTGTTGATTGTGTTTGGTTTTTGTTAGGTTAGAAGTTAAGTTTTAGAAAATCTTGGAGCTAGGTCAGCTAAGGGCTAGGAGTCTTTGCGCTCTATCTAAGCGATGAAATAATTTCAATATTCGATTGGATTGGCAATTAGAAGTAATAAAAATAATGACTGTGACAACTGTTTTGCAATAATTTGACGTAAGACGTCATAATGTCATCGAGATGTCACTTCCGTCGGAAGTCGACAACATTTCAAAAAGGGGGGCCAAATGGGCACTACCAATTCTTAACACCTTGTGTGACTCGTAACACCTTATTGGTAGCGAGTAAAGTAATCTCAGTGACGTCACAACTATAACGTGTCACAACGTTAAATGCCATGGACGCATTCATGGAGCGAATAAGGGAAATCAAAGCACAAAGGGTGAGCGTTGGTGGGTCTTGATCACCTTGGACATTAAAAACGCTTTTAACAGTGTCTCACGGGGTGTTATTATTAACGAACTGAAGAAAAGAAGAGTTTCAGACTATCTTTTAGCCAATCTTAGTAGTGATTACCGAAATTTCGTAGTAGATGAAAATTACAACTTTGACATGATGGCAGGCATACCACAGTGTTCAGTTTTGGGCCCAATACTTTAGAATCTCCAGTATGACAAAATACTTAAGAACATAATCTGTTCAAACAATGTTGAGGTAGTTGGCTATGCGGATGATACGGAGGGATATTATGTATAATATACTGGTGAACTCCACAGATATATGCCGTCTCAAATTATTATGGACTGGGGTGTGCCATGGAAAACAGATGTTTTTGCCCTGTATACATTTTTGACCATGACATTGAGTGAATTTGGCAAGTAAATGAGGTTACAAATTTGACAAATGTCTAGTTCATTCATGAAATGTTGCCAGATTAATGTTATGAAAAGAAGCATTAAATTATACAAAATAAAGTAAAAGGTTTGTTATGATGATGAAATAAAATAAAAGGCTTGCTATTAAGATGTAATGAGTCTAATCATAAAACTAGGTAGTTGAGTATCAGGAAACAATAATAAATAGCTGGTGTAAATACATTTTTTTATTTAAGTAAGTGGTGAATAACAAAAAAATAGACATAGGTATACGTACGCTAGAACATCATCATAATTTGGTGTTTGACATAAAACCAACAGAAAAAAAAAATATGTACAACAACAAACAAACAGAATTGGCATTTGAACAAATTCAGCCCTCCTAAATTGTTTTCAGATCTTTCATGTGGTGGTCCAATGAATTTTTTATCTTATTCTTTTGCAGAACTTGTTTACAGTCTGAATTTTGGACGGCAATTTCCTCTTTTCTGTCAAAGATGTTTTTGTGCTTAAAGGTATCAACGGCTACTCTGCTGCTGCTGACTTTTGTGTTTATCCCAGCCTGCAACACCTTTTTTTGTTCCGTAATTCTCTGCGTTTGTTAATACTGAGTTTTGTGGTGTCAATACCAATTTGTACAATGAGTCATAAACCATATATCTGCATGCTATCTTATTACCACATTTGTGCAGGAATGTCAAACAATTCTCTTGCTAAATTTAGAGTCGTTTGTGACCCTAAACAGGTAATTAAAAAATCAGAAGAAGCGACAAGAAATATTTCTAAGTTCTCACCTTGGTTTAAAAGCAACTTTTTCTGATGCTTTTAATTCGTGTTTTGCATTCAGTTTTGTTTATATATCCCAAATTCTGCATAGGTAGTATAACATTGTTGCAATAGATACTTAATGTTTGGCAGTATGGATTCGCTACAGGGGAAAATCTGGGCAATTGAGGTATGTTAGCTTGTTGTATAGTAGCCTGAATTGAGTAACTAAAATTACGAGAGAAATTTTGACTTCGGCACTTTGTCCACAAATTTTTATTCCTACACAATCGAATGCTACGGCCACCTCCCATATGTGCAACATATTATCTTTAATAGTTACTCTTCATGGTTATTAGGTTCTAAACTTACTCCATTATCATTGTCAATATAATCGTACAAAGAAATGGCAAGAGTTTATTGTAAGAATCTCTACAACAAGAACACTGTCCTCTTGACAAGTGGAAATTTTTTCTTTCAATCAATTGTTGTGAATTTACACTCTCTATCATTCATTAAGAATAGAAAATAGTAATATATCTACCTTATTCTTATTACTTCTATTTTCTTAAGAAAGAGGTGCTTCTGCATATTTATTTAATTGTCTATTAAGTTAGCACCAAAATATGATGATGTTCGGAAGTTCGAGCTTATATCAGTAGTCCTTTATTTACCAAAATTAGAAAATGTCATGAACTAATTATCAATTATAATATCCTGGGGTTTTTTTACCTCCCCTACCCATTTCATGATTTTGCTTCTTTCTACTACACATACTGCTTACTTATGGCAGGCTCAGTATTTTGAATGATTGATACTTAATTTTTGATTAATTTGGCAACGTTTTACAAATAATTTAGACAGTTGTCAAATTTGTAACCTCATTTACTTGCCAAATTCACTCAATATCATTGTCAAAAATTTATACAGGGGCAAAACATCTGTTTTCCATGGCACACCCCAGTCCATAATAATTTGAGACGGCATATAGGTATGAACTAGCCGAGGCTACTAATAGGTCGATTAGAAAACTAAGTACCCCGGGCTCATTATAAAACTTCATCTAGTTGGCTATGAAATGTCAAAAGAAAGGGTGGTTTAAGAAAAGTTCATTCACTTTGATTATGTTATCCTTTTCTGTCAAAATTTCATAGCCTGCTAGATGAAGTTTTATAACGAACACCCCGTATATGGGGATTAATGAAAAAACTTACAGCTCGCTCCAGACAAAACGGAATTGGGGAATTGGTTATCTTGCGCCGCAAGAGAAATCGAAAGGACCTAATATTCAAGATAGGCGACACAGTGATAGTTCCACAAAGATCAGTCAAATACCTGTAAATGCTTTTCGGGGACAGCGGGAATTTTGCAGAACACATAAAGCACGTGGACCGCAAGGGTCAAGCTAAACTCAATTCATTCCAGAGGCCCAAGAAGTGTAAAAAGTCATTTATTGTCCGCAGTCTCTACGCGGTTTCTATATGGGGGGTTATAGTAAAAATTCAAAAAGACAGAATCGTTATTGTCAGAATCCAAGGAAAAGCGCTCTTGCGTGTTATTAGCGGTTACCGCACAATGTCCACCTTGGCTACGCAAGTAATTGTGGGCATCCCCCCTATAGATCTACTGATAGAAGAACGGACAACAATATACAGGAGCGGCCGTACCCAACGGGACCACAGAGAGGAACCCTTGGATAGATGGCAGAGCAGATGGGAGGCTGAAACTCTAAAATCCCCATAAACAAAAAAAAAACTTATTCCAACATACAGATATGGGTAAAATGTAAACATAGGGCGTGTAAACTATTACATAACACAAGGCTTTAGCGGTCATGTCAGCTTTTACTATTAGACAAATCGAATTGGCAAAATGCGTAAGAACTGCCCTTACTGCGTAACGGCGGAGCACAGCCTCTTCTCTTCTAGGTGGGAGAATCAAAGAAATCTTCTGCGAAGAAATGCGGAAACTTTGCCAGAACCAATGACTACATCTAGAAACAAATGGAACAAATGCGAAAGCTACATAATGGAAGTAGTCAAAGAAAAAGAATAGCATGGTAGAGAAGCAGCATAAAAAATAACACCTCAACTTCTATCCTTTCTGTAGCAGTGATGAATACTGTAAAGAGTGGTGCCGCTGCTACTGAAGAGGGTTCTTCTAGCAATCCAGCGGTAAGGGATTTTAGTAAGTAGCCTCAAAGCAGATTGCTTTGAGGAGTCCTACACTCGGAGGCCGAATGACATCGCTGACACCAATGACCCTCCGGATATGGTGCATAAAAGCATTTACCTATTCCGCTTAAAATTGATGCGTAAATTACCAAAAAGTCGTCCTGTCAAGGCTGTCATGGTCATTGACCAATGGCGCCGACCATCATCGAGCTAATCTGGAGACCCCTCCTGTTTTACAGTTTTGCCCCCTTTTTTAACAGTGCGATTCATCAAACTAGTGCCGATATCCGCCGGAAGTGACGTCTCGAACTTTATCCATCTCCTAGTTAAGGCGCCAGGGCTCTTGGGGGATCAGGGGACTAGGACGAATGACGTGCAACTGCCAGGAAGTACCTGGTACACGGACTGATCCAAAACCGACGAAGGGGCTGGCTCCGGAGTGTACGGGAGGTCGGATGGCATCTGCGTAGTGTGAATCACAGTGTTTTAGGCAGAGATACATGCCATTGAATTGTGTGCCCGACACCTGTTAGAGGAGGAAGGACACAATAGATCAATAAAGATCTGCTCGGATAGACGGGGGATGTCTTTGCGCTGCAATTCCAAAACTGTTTGGAACTGCCACAGGACTCTGAACACCCTATTGCACGAGAACAGCGTCACAGTGGTATGGATCCGCGGGCCATCGTGGTCAAGAAGGCAATAAGAGGGCCGACCCTCTAGCTAGGAGGGCGGCGGGCTCTGCATTCGTAAGCACTTGGAGTCCCATACTCTCTAGTCAAGGCTAAACCCCCTGAAGTCCCAGGACTGGTGGGAGAACCTACCCGGACTTTCACACTCCAAAAGAATTATCACGGGAACAGGGATGGCAAAAGCCCAAACATTCCGAAGACTAAATAGGAGACAAATCAGAGTGGCCACTGCACTCTACACAGACTCGGACTGTCCGAAGAGACGGAGGGTCGGGTGTGTTTGGAGGACGACGAGACAATTGACCACGTCTTATGTGACTGCCCGGCTATTGCCAGATCGAGATACTCACTGTTCGGAAACACGATCATTGAACCTCAAGATGCAAACGCAGTGTCGCCCGAGAAACTCATAAGATTCGTTGAGGGTCTGGGCATAACGGGTGACAATTAGTGGAGCTAGCAGGGGCAAACCTTGCTGGCAACACTTCGAGTGAGCCACAATAGAGCGCAGGTCGCGGTGGAGGACTGTACAAGTCCACTCACATTGAATACAATACGATACATGGGAACCTTACGAGTGTCGGACTTCCGGAAATAACGGCATTTGTTGGCTCTGTCTCATACTTTCATAAAGTGTCAAATTTCCAGGCTTCAACCATTTTTAATGACAACAAATAAACGTCAAATGAACGTCGTTTTGTTGTCCGTTTCAACATGCACCGCAGTACAATAAGCGGCAATTCTTAAGATTGATAAATTTGCAATTCTTAAGAAGATAAAACCGAACTTTTACTCTTGAAATTAGCTGATGCAAATACCTAGCATTAAATAGAAGCATATACGGAGAAAAACAACTAAATAGCAGGTAGGAACGTGCACAATTAGGTATTTAAAGTCTTACAGATGGGTTCCATCAGCGAGTTTGATGGGCTGTGGCAGATTGAGCGAATTCGGGTGGGCCGGTGCTGCTTTGTAACTGCAATAAGGCAGGGGAAATCGCCAACTGTATAAACTAAAATTCGCAACGGTGATGTTGATTTGTAGTGGTGTATAGCAGTGTGGTGATTTTGGTGGTATAGGTGAAGGAGTATAAGCTACTCGTAATAGTGTACAAAAAACATTATTATACCATTAAAAAAAAATAAATGCCGATTTTGTTGTTGCAAGTAGTAGAGAATGATGAGTTTGAAGCAATGCTGAAACGTTTGGCACTTTAAGAAGATATTTTTATGGTATATGCCTCTATAGAAAGATAACATTGTTATTATAAAGGCACTACCAAAATAAAACTGCGAAAATAAATAATAAAGTTTAAAAGTATACCTTCCAAGTTTTGGATCCTCGTCGTCCTTCTTCTTTCTCCTCGCCCGATCGCAACAAAGGGCGATCAGTCCAGTTTTGTTCACCAAGTAGCAGGTTAAATCCACAACCAGTAGAACTATTATCACAGCGATAACCACCAAACCAATTATCAGTCCGCTGCTCATATTGGCGCTATTCAGGGGTACCGGCCCAATTCCTGAAAATATATGGTATCAAAATTTGCCTTCCTTCTTCGTTAAAACAAAAAAAACTGCTTGCTAACATCATATAGGATTAAATTAAATTTTAACTTTACAAATATATAGAAAATGCTATCAGGTTAGGGTTGTTCTAATCGGGTTTATCAACCGGTACTACGTGACCAAGAAAGTAAGAAAATCCTGTGTTTACTAGTAAGGTTTTGCACATTGGAAACCTTAAATTGCATGTAATAGCTGATTTTACAAGAACATATTGATGACTCATTATACTTAAATAGAAATCATCAACCATACCAAAATAGTAACTATATACGTAGGTATTATCATAAATAACAATAGAGATACACAATGAACTCTCACCATAACCGTAAGGCATTACCAATGGCTCGTTCTTGGACGATTGGTAAGATAACAAACTAAATTTTGATTTAATAAATATTGATTGTAATAAACAGAAACTGTCTCACAGTACCGGCTGTAGTACCACGAACAACTAACAGCGCACTAACAGGTAGGAAATAAAAACGGTATGTAATGCAGCCCAGTAGATAGGTACAGGTGAGTATAGTTGATTTCGTCGGTTGCATGGGAGTTACGCTAGACCAGGAACGTTAATTGGTGTATGTTTACTAGCAATTACGGTAAAATTATCAATGTATTCAAGGATAATGTTACTAATTGGTACTGTTAAGAAGAGTTGACATAGAAACCTGAATTACTTTTTAAAGCCGCAATATTATTTTCACCTAGTCTGATAATGCAGAATGTGTGTGAGTAGTAGTGCCCACAAGAAAACGAACATTTTCATGTATTTTTAGCCTGCATATTTCATGTGTATGTAGTTAGTAAGCCTAATGTAATATATGACTTTTTATAAGTTGCTTAGACATAATACAAAAAGCCGGCTTGATGTATGGCTATCGAAATTCTCACGTTACGTCAGTAACAAGGTCTTTCTTTGCAAGGTGGGGCAAATGTTCGAATTGTTTTGTTGTCTGCCTTGGGGATTAAAGAAATATTCGGTCAAGGGGCATAATTTTATGACCGTAGTGAGGAGGTAAACTTTATAAGTTGCAGCTTTTCAATTGGCATGAAATTCATGATCTAAATCAGATATCTAAAATCAGTAATGCTGGTTTCTTGACTGTTAAAAGGTAAAGCTTCGTTCTTTGTCGTCCAGACGCAATTTAGTTACTATTGTACTATTAAAAAGATACTAAATATCACGAAAACCGTTGCCGATAGCAAAAACTGGAGTACACCATCCTCTTAGTTGGAAAAAGTTAATTGAAAAAGAGTACAAACTTCATAGATTTTTCTTTGAAAATAATAAATTTAGAAAAATCTCGAAAACAGTTGGAGGCAACAAAAAGTGGACTGCAGTATCGTCTTAGTTGGAAAAAGTTAGCTGAAAAAGAGTACAAACTTCATAGGATTATCTCTGATAATAATGAAGTTAGCAAATATCTTGACACAAAGTTGGAGGTAGCAAAAATTGGACTGCAACTTCGTCTTAAAAGTCGGGAAAAGCTAGTTGAAAACAAAGTACAAAATTCATAGGTTGATCTTTGATATTGGTTGATCTTGATGAGGAAATTATTAAAAATCTCTAAAAAGAGAGTAAATATCTCGAGAACGGATGGAAGTAGCAAAAATTGGACTGCAACATCATCTTTGTACTTTGAAAAAGTTGGTTGAAAAGGAGTACAAACTTCATAGGTTTATCTTTGATAATAAGGAAGATAGTAAATATCTCGAGAACGGTTGGAGGTATCAAAAATTGAACTCCAACACCATCTTAGTTGGAAAAAGTTAGTTAAAAAAGTACAAACTTTATAGGTTTATTTTTGGCAATAGGGAAGTTAGTAAATATCTCGAGAACGAATGGAAATAGCAAAAATTGGACTGCAGCATCGTCTTACTTACTTGGGAAAAGTTGGTTGAAAAAGAGTACAAACTTCATAGGTTTATCTTTGATAATAAGGAAGTTAGTAAATATCTCAAGAACGGTTGGAAGTAGAAAAAATTGGACTGCAACATCTTCTTAGTTGAAAAAGAATACAAAGTTCATAGGTTGATCTTTGATAATAAGGAAGATAGCAAATATCTCGAAAATGGTCACATGTATAAAAAATTTAACTGCACCATCGTCTTAGTTGGAAAAAGTTAGTTGAAAAAGAGTACCAACTTAATAGACTTATCCTTGATAATAACGAATTGTAAACATAATGTAATTCTCATTTAAAAAATGGACCTCAAGCTTGCAATATGGTGGTTGAAATATTTTAGAGTTTTTTTTAATAAATATATCAAGTTAACACTTCTTTTTAACTAGGTTTTTCTTAATAAGACAGTGGTCAAGTCTAAATTTTGCTACCTTTAACATGTTTTCGAAATATTTAAAAAAATTGTTATTATCAAAGATAGACCTATGAAGTTGGTACTCGTTTTCAGCTAACTTTTTCCAACTAAGACCACGGTGTAGCCCATTTTTTTCTTCCTCCAACCGTTTTCGAGATATTTACTACTACAAGTTTTTTATTATTGGTAATAGCGGTAGCGTCCCCTTATATGATAATAGATCTGGTAAGTCGCAGGATTAAGACAAACAAAAACTTAATTGCAGTTTGAAAAAGGCCAACGTTTCGACGTTCAATCGACGTCGTCTCCAGGACTAGTTTCTATCAACAAGAGTTGATGTCAAAAGGATGGTTATCATCGTGATGGTGGTAGAAATCACTACACTTCATCATCCACAACAAACACTCAGATCCACGCAAAACCTGACTTAAAGGCATACGTTGCTGGCAGTGGTACGAGCTAGCAACAAATGATAATCCCACCAGTGTATACGTTAAAAAAAAATGAGTGAAAAATTGTATAGTGATTTCTACCAGCATCACGGTGATAACCATCCTTTTGACATCATCTCTTGTTGATAGAAAATAGCTCTGAAGAAGACGTCGATTGAACGTCGAAACGTTGGCCTTTTTTCAAACTACAAAGTTTTTGTTTGTCGTAATCCTGCGACTTGGCAGATCTGTTTGTTATTATTGAAGATAAATCTATGAAGTTGGTACTCGTTTTCAACTAAGACGATGGTGCAGTCCACTTTAGACTACATACAACTGTTCTCGAGATATTTGTTGCGACACTTAAAACTGTGTATTTTATAACCTTTTTATTCTTTCAGACCGGTCTTTTTGCACACAAATTAATTTTTTAATTGTTTTATCTGTTTCCTTATCAGATTCTTTAAATTTTCATCTATCCAACTTTTTTTTTATTTCGTATTTTGTAATCTTTTTTCAACGATTCAAATATATTCAATCTACGAATTTTTAAGTTTAATGCATATGCAAAAATATTTTTTTGTCGCATAAGACACCACGATACACCATTAACGAACTCCCATACAACGACTCAGAAACAATAAAACATGTATTTAGATATTAAGAAACGAAAACAAGAGTTGATGTAAGCCAGGGAAAATGCAGTGGTCGTAATTAATAGTTGTGTCGGTAAAGTTTTCACTTAACTTTACATGGTTTCTGTACCTATAAATAATTTAGTACTTAATCCTCAATATTAATTCACGTCGAAACTACAGCTTATATTATCCATTTGCTTCTGTCGGAGATTTTTGGTGGAATAAAGAGGAGAAATATATATGCAGTATAGTCTTGTATTGCCATAGCGCTTCACATATTTCTTTTATGAAGACTGAATAATGTAGGGAAACTTTGAAGCTCCTCAACAGAAGTCGGAGTTTTTAATAATTATCCTTTTCTTTAGTGCTAACTTCTTTACTTTCACAAGAAACACATTTTTTCAAAGAACTGACCATCCATAGCAATGGAATCAGAAACTTTTCCTTAATGAAAGTTTGATCTAATCGTTTCATTTTTAACCAGAAAATGTCACAGTACCTACTACTTTCATCATGCTTACGGGACACCCTGTTGGGGTTCTTGTTGGAGAAACCCAACATAAGAAGAAAATAATAAACACATTTTCAAACGATTTCAAATAGTAAACATCTCAAACAAATTCTCTGTTTTTATGCATACAAGAAGGCAATAAATCGTGCTGAATGTATTCATATTAAAAAAAAGACGTAATAAAATCTAAAAATGATTTCCTCATTGGCTGGGCGACGAATTAATGGTATGGATCGCTCGATATGATTGGCTGATGTCTGTATAAATGCATTCGTTCACGAGGATGAACGAGAGTTCAAGTTCAGCTTTCGTAGCTGAAAGATCGCTGTCTCCCAGGAGGGAAATATATTGATGGAAAAATATCGATGTCAGTATGTCAGCAAGATGCCAGAAGGTCGTTCAATAAAGTAACTAAGAAGTTCATTTGTGCTTGATTGAAGTCTCGTGTATTGAATTGAGTGTGTTTCTGTTATCTGCTCATTGTTTCTCTTCTCGCGTTTTGCAATTGATAAACTTGTTTTCGATTGCAAAAATCGTGTTGTTCTCGCCCGTTTGAGGTATGTGTACCTCAAATATCCCCTTTATCGTGTGGTGAAACGAAAATTAATTCGTGATTTGATTTGCACTTTTCGTGTTTATTTCTCCGTGCATCCCAGTAGAATGTTGCTGTCGCATAACTTCACTATTTTCTGTACTGGAGTGTTCAAAGCTCGGGATCAGTAATCCAAGCAGACTTATTAAGTCGTAATCAGACATTTAATCTCTTGTTAGTGATTCACTGAATCAATAAGTAGGTAATGAAGTGAAGAACTGCTTAGCTCTTGTACCTCATAAGCTTGAGAACTCTTTACAAGGTGTGTTTTCGAACTTTAATATCGAGTAGTAAAGAATACAGTGCGTTGCACTCTTCGTTAGGGTTCATATCTGCATAAGCGGCACCCATTGCTGGTATTTCTGTTTAAACGGTAACTACTGCTAGTGTGTATTTATTTGCTTAAACGATGTATATTTCTCTATATTAAGTAGCATAATCAAGTTTTGAGTATTTATATTATAAGCTTTATATTTATTAGGAAATCTATCTTTGTATGAAACCTTTTTGAAGAGGTGTCCCCGCCAGTCCTGCTACAAAAAAAATGAAAGATTCCGTAGAATTGCGACAAAATAGTGGGGCTGGTTCCATGGTGATGTCTTCATCACAATCTATTCTTTTGGCAAACAATGTAATATTTAATATTAAACTGACGCGGATTTAGTGGTATTTAGATCCAGCGAAATATCGCAAATTTAATAAACCTCGGCAGACAGCTCGCAGGGTGAGTAGTATTACGAAACCATTATCCGTTCCAGCTCAAAAGCAATATTCCACTGTGAGTTAAACGAAAGCTAGACAACTTTGACTGAAAGCCTTTATATATTGCAGAGATATTGCTCAGACAGATGCATTACGGTGGCCAGAAAAGTATTTTCAATTTTGTTTCAGCAATCGGTAAAATAAATTGTTGCAACTTCAAAGGAATACTTTACACCCGAAGGGCGTTATAAAAGAAAAATGTGAACCGTGGACAAATATACGATTGAAGAGAAATCGATAAAACATTTGTAAATTGGAAAAGGGCGAACAAGTCTGTCGCGCTTTTCCTTTTGAGCTTAATAGATGGGCTGGGAGGCTTTCTGGCGCAATTTGGCTGATGTTTACATGAAAATATTCGTAAGAAATGTTGTGCACTTTTTTGTACCCCAAGTCGATGACAAGATCCAAAAATGTCATGATGAATTCAACTGTCAATGCTTTGAAGGCGACAATAAGAAAAAGATTCTGAAGTGTCAGTATCAATTGAACTTTAGCTTAAAAACGTAAATGTCTATCTAAAGTTTTTCAAACTGAAGTTTTACTCATAGTTGTATAAGTCATTCTGAATCACAGACAGTCCGAAAAGAAATATCATCAGTCACAATCTACGTGTAGATCTCCCAACTCTAGAACCACCGAAATTCTACTACTATTTAAGTGCCAACGATATTGGAAGTTTTTATTGCGAGAAACTCCGGACCAAAAATATGGCCAGGGCGGCTCTTTTCGTGTTGGTATCGCTGCGGACCTTGAAAATGTAGTCCTGAGCCCAGGTCTTTGGCCATTGGGTGTGTGAGTGAACAGGTTTTTAAACCTGAAGCAGGACTACCTCAACACGAGGGATAATGGACCACTCCTTCGCAAGATGCCTGCGCTGGAGACACCGACAGGAAACTAGCGATGTTATCACTAATGCATCTCAATATGCGTAGCTTGGGCAACAAGGCTCTTGAACTGCAAGTGTTGATGGCAGATGCCGTCCCGGACCTCTTTTGTGTGACTGAGCACTGGATGCGGGGGAATGACATACAGTCGGTCTTCCTAAACGAACACTCTCTGGTCTGCTACTCATCACGTACTGGATAGCGGGGCGATGAGATTGCTATATTTGAAAGAAACTGCTTCAACTTTGAGTTGGTAAATATTAATGTAAAGTCCATTGAAAAACAATGTCTGTGCCTCAAATCTTCCTGTACTTGGTAGAGATTGCTTTATTGTTTGTATGTATAGATCGTCTTGGGGCAGTTTCGATGTATTTTTCTCTGTTCTTGACGAGGTCCTGGACAGCGTAAGCTCTCCTAGCGAGTACCTGGTGGTATGTGGTGACTTTAACGTGATTTTTAAGGTAAATTAAATGGTGGGGGCGCTTTTTATTTAGATCAATTTTTTACTAGTTATGAGCTCGCTTCACATATTTGTGTCACACACCACGGCCAGATTCTTAACTTTCAAACTCAAAAAAGGTGTCACTACTGAAGAAACGCTCCTTCTTTGATGTCAACGTAAGCTGTTTTAATGACTCCCTGCAGCGGGAGTGAGTCTTGGTACACAAAAAATAAGAGAAAAAAAAGACCCCTGAGTAAACTCTGAAATAAAAAGTGTATTCGAATCATCTAAAGGATCTGTATGTCTTCTATAAGCTGACAAACAGTGACAATAACTATAGGTAGAACAAGCGGGACCGGCGAGAATATCGCAGGTTCCTATCAAATTATGGGACTGCTTTGTACGAGAGCAGAATACTGTGCTCCAGTATCATGACAAAAACAGTATGGGGTATTTACAGGGCGAAATCCAACACATCAGGCAGAATGGCGGCACATATCACTCTGCTGAGGTGGGTTTGTCGAGGATTCTTGGATTGTTGCTGACCTATTTCGGGCAAGTTTCAGTGTGTCGCCCCTCACGGGGGACACGGGTACTGTCTTGACTGGGTCTGGTGGTGCCTCCGCAACCCCTTTTCTGTCCCCCGTGGATGTGCCGGAGATTTGGGAGTCCATGACTGTCTGCCCCGCGTGCTCACTCTATAAGAGCCTCCTTCCTCGAGGGTATCTTTCCATCAACACTGAAGGGGGGCTGTACACAACAAAAGAGATAGGTTTGATATATCAACTATAGGCAAATCTCAATGGTCTCGGCTTTTTCTAAGGTTTTTGAGAGAGGAATCTATACTAAAATAATAAACTTGTTTTGCAATCACAATATACTTTCAAGCAGTCAGTTTGGTTTTCGATCAGGGTGCTCAACTCAGTTGGTTGTCTTTAGGGTGATATCGTGTATATGAGCCGTATGTGTATATTGTCGTCAAGTAGGCGTTGGAAAATTGACTTTGACATTTTTATCGTATCTTCTCACCACGTATTAAATGAAGATGGGTATAAAAAAAATGAAGGTTTCAAAGGTAACTAGATGACAAAAATAAGTGAGTGGGTAATAGTGGAGCATCTTAATACGGACAAAGAGGTTGCTGGAAGTAGTTATAACGACGGGGTTCTGGGACACTTTGACCTTGAAGCCTACGTGAGTCCTTGTGTAGTGAGCCCGAGGTACCAAAATGTTGTCATTCTTGTCAAATGTGACAAACTTGACAGATGACAGTTGTGTGCCATATGACAGACTTGACACTTGTGACACCTAGGTGAGGCTAGACAGGCTTGACAGGCACGATAGCTAGGCATCTTCGACCTCTCGAGGGCCTTTGACGCAATAAACCACTGTAACCGTGTTACTTTAGAAATGTTATATTTTGACGTCCTATCCTATTTCCAAATATATCTCGGGCGCCACCCCCTATAGGTTTTAAGTGGTAGAGGGGCCACAAGTGCCTTTCGGGTATGCTTTTAGTCAGTGGAGAAATAATGTCCAGAATTCGGGGTTCCGCTATTGAGTTTAGAGCCCAAATAGAGCAGAGAGAGAGAATAATGCAACTAGTGGTACGTAACAAATACCAATTTAATAAAAATCACCAAATACAGTGAGTACGGTAATAGGAAACTAAACTTTTAAAACAGCGAAGTAATTTATAGATCCACTACTGGCGGTTCATGAAACGAAATTAACGGGCACATCTACGGGTTATCGAGAGGTTCAGATTTGGGGTTCAATAAAATATGAAATGATATTTAGCAGTCGGTAAGTGTTCTGTGAGGTTAATGGATTATTATACTTATAGGAAGAGTACAGTAAGCACCGGGACTGAAGTGGAAGAGGTCCAGTAAACACCTAGACCAAAGAATAAAAGGGGCCCAGTAAGCACCAGGGCATAGAACACAAAGGGGCTCAGTAAACACCAAAGCCAGAGAGTGAAAAGGGGCTCAGTAAACACCAAAGCCAGAAAGTGAAAAGGGGCCCAGTAAACACCAAAGCCAGAAAGGGAAAAAGGGGCTCAATAAACACCAAAGCCAAGTTATATAAAGGGGCCCAGTGAGTACCAAGGCACAGAATAGTGAATGAAGGTGAGTGTATACAGTATTATTTGGCTTACAATTTCGGATCTCAAATTGGGGCTCTTGTTATCGGTTCGGTAGTTTTCCAGATGTTGATTCGAGGACTGCTGGCGATCGAAACCTTTCTACGGTTTTTTAAATTTAGATCTTGACCCGTTAAGAGTCGGAGCCAGAATCCATAAAAACTGTCATGCGGCCGTCTTTTATAGCTGAACAACAATAACCCTTCGATTCTCCCCTGGGATCCAAATGCAGGTCCCCAGATCAAAGGTGTTAATTTCATACGAGGCTTACAGAAAATACTTTACATTAGATATTGGCATCTCCTATTAACCAAAAACTGTTAACCTCGTATGTTTAACTTGACACCGGATTATTTACGTTCCGAAATACAGTCGACGTTTAGTTTTATCTCACAATTAATTTGTCATCCCCTAGAACTGATAAAGAAAATTAGTAACTTCGTTACACCACTGCTTGACATTTTGCAGGGGTATGGAATAAGAGGGAATTCTCTGTGTTTGACTGGCGCATACTACTACTCGTAATGGAGTAAATTACTTGTCGATGTCGTAATTGGTGGGGCAAGGCGTACCGCAGGGCTCCACACTGGCTCCATTCCGGGTTCCTTGATCTGTCAGTGCGCGGATGATACATCGGTTGCGATGTCAGGCCGTGCCCTCTCGGGACTGTCGGAATAGTTTGCTCGGGTGGGGACTTGTATGCAGGGATGGTATAATAGCCACGCCCTGCTGCTCAATGCCGACAAAGCCGCACTGATGTCTTTCACAAAGAACACAAAAAATGTATGTTCCTTACAGCAACAGGCCCGTTCCTGAAGTAGACAACATAAAGTTCCTCAGTGTATACCTGGATTCATCATTCAATTGAAATTGTCAGACGGATGCAGTGATTGCTAGACTGAACAGCTTCTGTGCTCTGCTCCGGAGGATCAGCAGGGTACTCACGCTGAACACGCTAAGGCAGTTCTACTTTGCCTCTGTTCAGTCAGTTATAACACATGGTGTCTTGTTCCGGGGATCTTCGGCTGGAGCTCGGCGAGTCTTTATGGCCCAAAAACGCATCGTAAGATGAAGATGTCTGCTTGGGCGCTGTCTGCGCACTTCTTTGACCGGCTGGGTTTCCTGATAGTACTGGCTTTATACTTTCGATCGCTGGTCGTTTTTGTGAAGAAGCATCCCGATTTTTAAAAGGGCTCTCACTTATATGGCAGTAAAGGCCTACAATTTTCTGCCTCTTGCTATAAGAGAGGAACGAAATTTAATTAAGTTGAAGAGAGATACCACCAGCCTGTTGGATAAATGTATCTAAGATTTTGACTTTAATCTGTGATGTAAATGTTTGGTTTTAAACTTTTTAATAGAGACAGTATTTCTTTCTTCCTTGTTTTCTTGTATATTAAGGAGGCGCCTTTTGCGCTAATATTATTACTTTTTTTTGACGTTGCTATTGTCTAGCATTTCTGGATTGTGCTGGCAATACACATTGATTTGATTTGATTTGAGATCTGACACACTGTAAAGTCAACACGATGACCTACCACCTTTAGGGCAAAATAAGCTGTAGTTTCTATTTACAAACTCTTAATATTTGATAAAATAACAACTGATAAGATAAATGGCAATATTGTTGTTGTTTGGCACAAACTCTTTGGTGTATAGTTGGCAAAAAATATATAAAGTTAGATATAGGTGTTAATATAACAAAATTTATCAAAGTTCCTTACTTGTGATGCCAACCTGCCTCCTCACAGTACAATTTCCTGAAATTCGCCCCTATATAAGGATAGTCTTTTTTTATATTTCAAAATTCACTCCTTTGAGAAAAAAATCAATTACCGTACAACATGGTTTAGATATGAGGAAATTATACTCTTAGGGGTAAATTTTCGAGGGTTGTAACAAGAAGGAACAACTTGGCAAAAAGTTTGTTTTAGGACTCAGTGACCAGATTTTGCTGCATTAACTTCCACACTCCTGCAAAATTACAAGTCTGAGAAAATGTGTTATTGATAATAAAAGTACATGGAGTTTATTTTGTTAGTGTATCTACAGGGTGACCATTTTTCGAGTTTAACCGTGGTGATGTCGGTTATTTGAAGAGATAAGAAGAAGGTTAAATTAGGGCAAATTTGCGCAATTAGAAGTCTATAAAAATTACGTTGTTAAATCGGAAAATCCCTTTGGTGTCGGAAATATTCTCAAAAAAACCGAAATGTAAAAAAAACTTTTTTTCCCAATCTTAATTTAAAGAGGTAATTAAAAATAACTGATACTTCTTCAGAGCCACTTTTTGCTCTCTTCAACGTGGTTTTTTTTCCAAATTAAAATCCGACGTTTTAAGAAAAAATTAACCTGATAATAAACGCCATTGAAAATGTGCTATTGCTTTGCTAGGACCAAGATTATAAAATGTCGTATAAAATCACTAGAAACTGGTATTTTTTACTCCTAATTGTTGGTGAGAAAGTTTATTTCTATTCATTTGTAGTTGATGATAAAACGCTTTTTTTTGGTCTCAAGAAAAGTGTTTTAACTTGGTCGAGGCTATTCCTATGGGAAGCTAATCGTAGCTCGAAAAATGGTCACCTTGTATATGGGTTATACATAATCAAGCAAACTATAGACACGTGCATGAAAGCAAAGGCCTAGTCTACATGCTAATCCTACACTAAATAACTAAAAGGTACTAACCATATTTCAAAGCACAATCATATCTATTGCAGCAGCTAAAAACAAATTAATACATAAATATTCGAAATGTGATCTACATACTAACAGTACCTAGTTAAAGTACTCCAAGCTACGTACATTTGTCGGTTCCCAAGATTTGGAGGTCTTGCACACTTCTTACAGTTTCGACTGCAGCACAAAGGTACAAAAGCACAGGAAGCAAAAATTCGTAGTTTATTTCAAAACGCTTTTATTTTCAGTTTAAATCGACAATCTTAACAGAAGTAAAATATATGTAGTTTATCGTCTATTCTAGAAAATCTTTTTGACACACTCCTTTAAACCTATTAAGGCCCAAATGTATACATCTTAAGCTTAACCCTCTAGCAGGGTTTTGAGCTCGGGGTATAAAACCGGGCCTGAAAATAATATACATTCCTACCATAACTAAGGTCAGGTAATAAGTGTCAGCTACAACAATTCAAAAGTTTGAAAAATGTTGCTAAAACCGGACTGTCTGTACTAGTAAGGAAAATGCACTGAATTATTAGACTTGAGTGCACTCAAATGCACTGAAGTCTAAGTTAGACTGTATGATTTGATAATGTTGCACTAAAATTGCATAAAAAGTTTATCAAACTAGACATTATCAAAGGGGCTGGGGTAATGGGCTCCCGTGGTTCCCGACGTTGACTGATTCGAGTGTAGTGAGGTTCGTGGCATTTACTGCTCCGTCGTCACCCTGCAGTGCAGGGACTGGGGTGGTTGTAGTGGTGGCGCGAGGTTTCGGCGTACTTAAAGTATGTCGTAGAACTTGCTTCCAGTCTGCATTTAGAAACGTAATTTCCTCCTTCTTGATGAAATTGTTGTCATGTTTAAATATCTCAATGGCCTCTCTCGTTAGTATCGGATAGAAACGCTGCGATTGATGTAGTACATCTATCTCGTTGAAAAGGATTTCGTGATCTTCAGAGCATGCTTTTGTGTTCCGTAATCCTCCTGTTGGCACTGCGCTTTGTGGTGCCAATGTATACCGAGCCACAGCGTCCGACCAACGAATGTAGAGCGCCAGAATGAACAAGAGGAGAAGATGGAGAAAAGCGCGGGTGAACTAGTCTACCATACATTAACAAAGTAACGGGCAGGATCGGTAGACTACCGGAAAAGCGCAATGTTAAAACTGTCTTTGTAAACCAACTCGTACAATACAACAGAGTTTGAGATCGGCCAAAGACCGCAGAGATTCCCTATCGGCACCCAGAGTTTACGCAGTTCCATGCAGCTGTGGCTCGGTATACTTTGGCACCATAAAACACAGTGTCAACGTGAGGATTACAGAATACAAGAGGAGTTGCAGGCTGGGACAAACACAAAAGTTAGCAGTAGCAGAGCATGCTCTCTCCAATGGTCACGACATCCTTTTCACCGAGGTGGATCTTATATCAATCGCAGCGTTTCTATCCGAGACTAACAAGAGAGACCATTGAGATCTTTAAACACGACAACAATTTCAACAGGAGGGAGGAAATTACGTTTCTAAATACAAACTGGAAGTGAGTATACGACATACTTTAAGTGCGCCAAAACCCCGCGCCACCATTACCCCCACCCCAGTCCCTCCACTGCAGCGCGACGGCGGGAGAATAAATACCACGGAGCTCACCAGTGTCACCCCAATCGAATCAGCAGTGTTGCCAATTCGAGCGAAAACGCTCAATTTCGGAGCATTTCATCCATGATGTGAGCGAAGCGGGAGTTTTAAATCGATGCGAGGATTTTTCCAGGATAATGAGTATTTAGAGTAATGCGAACGAAGGGCCAACAATGTCAAATGATAACATTGACGTTTGACGTTCTTTAGTGCCAGGTAGGGATGTGATTTCACCGGGTGCATTTGTTAACACCGACATTTGGAGAATATGCACCCTTATTGCACCCGGTGCATTCAATTCGCAGCGTTGCCTTTTCAACTTAAGTTACCGCGTTGCCATATTGTTATATGTCATATGTCATATTATGTATTTTTGCATTTTCTACATTAACTACAATCTACAAGTCACGTGCATGCGTATTTTTAATTTTTATTATATATTTTACCGCTCAGGAACTGTAATAAACTTTTAACCACCTGATTTTATAAAAAAACTCTCTTTTTGAAAGAATATCATAAGAAAAAAAAAAGGATATAATATTGCTTTAATTGCTGAGTTTTTCTTTCTATCTTGAGTATGTTATTAGAGCTAAGAGTTAAACAAAATTTAACGAACATATTCATAACAAAAATTACTTAAACTGTTTGGACTTTGGATCAAATACCTTTATTTGGACGAGAATGGAGAAATACAGTAGTACTTTACAGGAACAACAAATGACGGTTCTGCTTTTGCAGGATGCAGGATACCGGAATACGGAATAATTAATTAACACACATTTATTTATGTAATTCGTATATTATTTAGTATTTGTTTATAAAAAAATATATTTTGTTTTATGAAATATGAAGTTGACAGATGACATTTGTTGACTGATGACATTTGACAGATCGAGATTCATTTGACGATTCTGACATATTCGGAATGCACCGGGTGCAAACACAATATGCACCGTTCATAAACACCGCACCCGGTACAATCATATGCACCGGGTACAATGAAGAAAGATCACAACCCTAGTGCCAGGTAGGGCGAATACCAAAAAAATTCACCAGGTCATCTACCGGTTAAGCTGATGATGTGATGACCATCTAGCAATTCAATGGGTTAAGCACGTGACTGATCTACCAGGTAAATAACCTGGTCAGTTTTGGAATTCGCTAACAATGTAGTAAAGTGTAGACCAACGACCTAGAAGATACGGACGAGCAAACCAAAATCGAGATTTCCCTAAAAACTGTCCCGTTTTTTGGACGAAAGTCCGCCATTTTTAAAGTACGCACGACGTAATTTCACTGTCACAAGACATCAACTGATGAATCACAATTTCCAATTATTTCACGTAAGAAGTCACGTGGTCACTTCTGGAGCCCTTTTCTAAGTGCCCACTTCGAACTCCATAGAGTTACTACTTGACAGAAGAGGAAAAGGAAAGTTCGGATTTTGTCGCGAAACCAAATCAGATCTTGGCTACGCCGTTCTGATTGGCGCCAATTCGTATTTTACAGTTTTAATCTCCCTTTGAGTGGAAAATTGTGTTGTAAATTCGATAAAGTTACTTAATACAGTGTTTTTACATTTAATATTTTTATTTATACTTAATATAGTTTTTTCCATTCAATTATTTTTTTTCGTTTATTTCTTTTTTTGACATAATTTTTAGACTTACTGGGGTCAATTCTATTTTCTTTCTTTTTTGTCTATCTCAAACTGTTTTCTTTTCGCATTTTTTTTATTCCTTGTTTGTTGTGATAACTGTATTTTTTTAAAATAATATTTGTTTATATTTTTAAATTTATAAAAAAGGTTTAGCTCTTAATTTTTGTTTACTTCATTTCTCATTATATTTTTTCTTCGATCTCTTTGTCTTCCGCTCATTTAAATTGGTTTCATTTTGCATCTTTTTATGTTTGTCGTCTCTCATTTATTTTTCCGTCATATTTTGTAGTGTCAGAGTTATTTTTTTCTTAAATTCTTTTTCCCACAGTTTTGCGCAACTACAAGTCCATAAAATTGACGTTTTCAAATTTCGAAAATTCTGGTTCCGGAAATAATCGCAAAAAATTAAAATAAAAAAAAAAAGTTTTTATTTTTGTCTGGTCTTAATTTAAAGAGATCATTAAAAATAAATGACACTTTTAATAGACTTTTTGATTCTATGGAACCATTATCAATTCTGAATTCTGATTCGAAATGCATGCTGAATTAAAATGTAGACTTTGAATTAAATTGTAGACTGCGAGAAAACTCAAAATACAATATAAAAAATGTACTGATGACTGTATTTAAAAAATAATAATTTGATGATGGATGAAAAACGAAACGTCTGATTTTAAATATGAAAATACCACATTGCAGAAAAAAGTGTCATGTACTTTTATTATCTCTTTAGCGTTTTTTTAAATTCTTTACAAACTTCAGTGAGAGGATGATGGAACATTTACAAGGAAGGTAAACGATCCATAAAAGTCAAACATGCAAAAAAAATGCTGATTTTAAGTTTAAAATGCAAAAATTCTGTTATATTTTTTAGAAAATACTAGTAACTTTAAATTTTTTAAAAGCGATTTCTACGTTTTTCACAAATGTTTTCTACATTTTTACAATTTTATTGCACATTTCTTTTAGTTAAAAATACAAACATCTAAAATTTATTTTCACCATTGAGAGTTAAAAAAACAATTGAGAGTTGAAAAAAAAATGTTGATTAATTTTAAGTTATAGTGCCGCCACTTTTTAGGTGTCCACTGTTAAAAAAAAAAAATGGAGCCAAAGCTGGAAAACAGGAGAGTCTTTTCAGATGTAAAATACTAGCTCATTGGTGTAGAAAAAAAATGAATAAAAAGTTTCAAAGTAAATTGGTACTAATAGGATTTGTCATTTAATTTTTGTGTTGTAGCATTTTCGATTTGCTGCTCTAGAGCAATTTGCGACCATTTCTAACTTTAAGATCTGATTCACAGAGTAGAGAATAGACTTACACTCGGATTGCTCTAGGACATCAAGCCAAAAATTAATTATTAATTACTTGTGCATATCACGCGAGGATTACAGTGAGGATTTTCAATGGTACAAGCGCTCCCTGGGAGCATTTTTGGTGAATTAAACGAGCGAATTTAAATTTTCGAGTTGGCAACACTGCGAATCAGTCAACATCGGGAAGCACGGGAGATCACTTCGCCCATTGCCTCATCAGTCTGGAAGAAATTCCATTAGAACACTTTAGATTGTAATGCCTTGAAGATTATTACAATGTATTATTTATAGTAAGATGATTGTAAAGAAAATGTTATCTCGATTTGTGCATTAATTTTGGTACCATTAGAAAGCGTTTAGCGTAAATTCTTAAATGCTTTTTTAAATTTCGCGTTTTTTTGCTAGTCAGCTGACTGATGACAAATGACAGATGAAGTCTCTTGACGTTTTTAAAGGCAATGTTGCCAAGATTTATTGCCAAATATTGCATAAATACCTCATTCACTTATTTTTGGCATCTCGTTACATTTAAAACCTTCATTTTTTTTATATTTATTTCTTTTCATCACATGCTGAGAAGATACGATAAAAATGTCAAAGTCAGATTTCCAACGCCTACTTGACGGCAATAATAAGTGAATGGTTTATAGAATAAAGACACAAAGAAGTGTTTTTTAATACCTACATTACCCATTTAAGTGCGCGTCCTAATTATAGTATCTGATTTCTTGCATTATGCTACAGATGTATTACTATCCTTAAACGTCCATTTTAGAAAACTACCTTAGAAGGGGGACCGTCCAGGTTCCTTTATGTTAATTTAGATTAACTAGAGAGGTGAGGAGTCGAAGGGTCGCTACGAATGGGACACAGCGGGCTTTGGAATGAGAAAAAAGAAAGCTTTCTGTTTTCTCACGTAACTTTGTCTTATTTCATTTCAATGTGCGACCGCATATTATTAGATAAACTCAGACGTTTGGCAACACTGTAAATATATTTCCATGTTAACTGTCAGCCTAGAGAGTTTTCGCATCAATTTAGACGCAATCTGTTTTTTTTTCTTATTTTTCAGTGAAAAGTGGTCCATTCAAAGAATGTTTTCTTTTAACGTTAAGTACTTAAACCGTCTGAAAATACAAATTATTTTTTTTTTTAATTGGCGTGTTCAGATAAGTACAAAATCATTTTAAAAAAGACTCGAAGCATCTAGAAATGGACAATTAAAGTTTTTGGAAAAATTGGGATAAAAATAAAGGCCAAAATCGGTTTTAAATAACCCAAAGCGTTTGTTTAAAAATGCGAATTTAAAGTTTAATAAAAAATGTGGGTTAGGATAGGACAAAAACGGCACACCATGATTTAAAGAGCCTTGAAGTGCAAATTTTTTGAGAAATTCGGTTAAAAATAAAGTCCAAAATTGGTTGAAAATAACTCAAAACTTTTGCTTCAAAATTAAAATGTAGAGTTTGTCGAGAAATGCAGGTTAGGATAGTGGACAAAATCGGTAAAAAATGACACAAAGCGCCTAGAGACGAAAATTTGAATTGTTTGGAAAAATACAGGTTCGGATTAAGGCTAAAACTAGTTAAATATGGCTCCGAGCGTTTTAAAATACAAATTTGGAGTTTGTGAAAAAAATCAGGTAAGGACATAGGCCAAAATCAATTAAAAATAATTGGAAGCATCTAAAAATGCGGATTAAAAATTTTTGTAGATATTTAGGATGTGACTCGGAGAATCTAAAAATATAAATAAGAAATTTAAATATAAAATATAAATAAAGCAAATTCAGGATAAGATTACAGCCAAAATCGGTTAAAAAAGCGTCTAAAAATGCAAATCTAAAATCTTCATCTAAATTTTCTCAGATTTTCTCAATCTAAAAAAAAATGCATGTTAAGAAAAGACCAAATCACCTAAAAATAACTCGGAGAATCTAAAAATATAAATAAGAAGGTTTGGAAAAATTCAGATTAGGATTAACGCCAAGATCTGTAAAAAATGACTCAAAGCATCTAGAAATGCAAATTTAGAGTTTGTAGACAAGAGGCAGGTTAGGAGTAGGGACAAAATCGGTAAAAAAGACTTAAAACATCTAGAAATGGAAAACTTGAAGTTTTTTAGAAATTCGGAAAATTTCGGCTAAGAATATAGCCCAAAATCAGTTGGAAATAACTCAAAGCGTTTGGTTAAAAAGGCAAATTTAAAGTTTAAAGAAAAATGCAGGTTAGGAATAGGGGCAAAATCAGTGACTTAAAGCGTCTTGAATTGCAAATTTGAATTGCTTGAAAAAATACAGGTTGAAATTAATACCAAAGCTGGTTAAAAATTACTCTGAGCGTTCAAAAATACAAATTTACAGTTTGTGGAAAAAAAGTGAGGTTAGGACTGGGCCAAGATTTGTTAAAAATAACTCGAAGTGTTTAAAAATGCGATTTTGCAGTTTTTGGGTATATTTAGGTAAGAATTAGGGTGAAAATCAATAAAAAATTGCTCGAAATATTAAAATATGGAAAAAAAGTTATTGCAAAACTCAGGTGAGGAGTAGCGTTTTTTAGGTAACAATTGCAATTTAGGTAACAAAATAGCACAAAATGTCCCAAAACGTAAAAATGGAGTCTTTGGAGAAGCTCAATTTCGAATTAGGACGAGCATCGATTCCAAATGAATGACGCACGTCGTTTAAAAAGGCAAATTTTGTTGTTTAAAATTCAATTTTAGAAAAAAAATAGGGAAAAGTGATTCAAATGAATGTTAAAATTACAGTTTTTGGATCAAAATAAGCGATATTTAACTCAAAACCCTGCAAAATCCAAATTTGATGTCTTTCGAGAAATGTAAGCTAGAATTAGGGCCAAAATTGGTGGAAATGTATTTAGAGCGGGAAAAAATACAAATTTGTAGTGTTAGGGGAAATTCCAGTTATAATTATGGCCAAAATCGGTTAAAAAAGCGTCTAAAAATGCAAATTTTAATTTCTTTAAAAAATACACCTTAAGATAGGACTAAATTATCTAAAGGTGATTCGGAGAATTTGAAAAAAAAAATAAGAATTTTTAGAAAAAATCAGGTTAGGATTAACGCCAAGATCGGTAAAAAAATGACTACGAGCATCTAGAAATGCAAATTTAAAGTTTGTAGAAAAAGGCAGGTTAGGAATTAATAGGAGAAAATCGGTAAAAAATGACTTAAAACATCTAGAAATGTAAAATTTGAAGTTTTTGAGAAATGCGGATACTTTCAAATAAGAATAAAAGTCAAAATCGGTGTAAAATAACTCAAAGCGTTTGTTTAAAAACGCAAATTTAAAGTTTAAAGAAAAATGCAGGTTAGGAATAGGGACAAAATCGGTAAACAATGACTTAAAGCGTCTTGAATTGCAAATCTGAATTGCTTGTAAAAATACAGGTTGAAATTAAATCGTTCAAAAATACAAATTTAAAATTTGTGGAAAAGAATCAGGTTAGGACTGGGACCAAAATTTGTTAAAAATAACTAGAAAGCGCTTAAAAATGCGATTTCGTAGTTTTTGGGTATATTTAGGTAAGAATTAAGGCCAAAATCAATAAATTACTCAAAGTATAAAAATATGCAAAACTCAGGTGAGGAGTAGCGCCAATTTAGGTTACAAAATAGCACAAAACGTACCAAAACGTAAAAATGGAGTCTTCGGAGAAGCTCAATTTCGAATTAGGACGAGCATCGATCACAAATGAATGACCCGCGACGTTTAAAAAGGCAAATTTTGTTGTTTAAAATTCAATTTTAGAAAAAAAAAAATAGGGAAAAGTGATTCAAAAAAATGGTAAAATTACATTTTTGGATCAAAATAAGCCATATTTAACTCAAAACTCTGCAAAATCCGAATTTGATGTTTTTCGAGATATGTAAGCTAGAATTAGGGCTAAAATTGGTGGAAATGTATTTAGAGCGGGTAAAAACACAAATTTGGAGTGTTTGGAGAAAATCCGGTTAAGATTATGGCCAAAATCGGTTAAAAAAGCGTCTAAAAATGTAAATTTTAATCTGTTTAAAAATGCACATTAAGATAGGACTAAATCATCTAAAAATGACTGGGAGAATCTAACAATATAAATAAAGAGTTTTTGAAAAAAAATCAGGTTAGGATTAAAGCGAAGATCGGTAAAAAATGACTAAGAGCATCTAGAAATGCAAATTTAAAGTTTGTAGAAAAAGGCAGGTTAGGACTAGGACAAAATCGGTAAAAAATGACTTAACACATCTAGAAATGTAAAATTTTGTGAAAGTTTTTGAGAAATTCAGATACTTTCAAATAAGAATAAAAGCCAAAATCGGTGTAAAATAACCCAAAGCGTTTGTTTAAAAACGCAAATTTTAAGTTTAAAGAAAAACGCAGGTTAGGAATAGGGACAAAATCGGTAAACCATGACTTAAAGCGTCTTGATTGCAAATTTGAATTGCTTGGAAAGATACAGGTTGAAACTAAAGCCAAAGCTGGTTAAAAATAACTCTTGAGCATTCAAAAATACAAATTTAAAGTTTGTGGAAAAAAATCAGGTTAGGACTGGGGCCAAAATTAGTTAAAAATAACTCAAATCGTCTAAAAATGACAATTTGAAGTTTTTGGATATATTTAGGTAAGAATTAAGGTCAAAATCAGTTAAAAATTATTCAAAATATTGAAATATGCAAATTAAAAGTTATTACAAAGCGGTGAAGAATACCGCTAGTTTGCGTAACAAAATACCACAAAACGTCTAAAAAAATGTGAAAAAGGACTCTTTGGAGAAGCTCAGTTTAGAATTAGGACTAGAATCGATTAAAAATGAACCACGTCGTTTAAAAAGGCAATTTTTGTTTAAAATTCAATTTTAGAAAAAAAAATAGGGAAAAGTGATTCAAATAAATGGTAAAATTACATTTTTGGATCAAAATAAGCCATATTCAACTCAAAGCTCTGCAAAATCCAAATTTGATGTTTTTAATATATACAGGGTAAAAATACAAATTTGGAGTGTTTGGAGAAATTCAGGTTAAAATTATGGACAAAATCGGTTAAAAAAGCGCCTAAAAATGCAAATGTAAATTTCTTTTAAAAAATATATTATGTATATAATATATATTGTGTATATAATTAAGATATGACCAAATTATCTAAAAGTGACTCGGAGGATCTAAAAGTATAAATAGTTTTTGGAAAAATTCAGGTTAGGATTAACGCCAAGATCGGTCAAAAATGACTCAAAGCATCTAAAAATGAAAATTTAAGTTAGTAAAAAAGGCAGGTTGCGAATAGGACAAAATCGGTAAAGAATGACTTAAAACATTTACAGAAATGTAAAATTTGAGTTTCTGAGAAGTCGGTTGAAAATAATTCAAAGCGTTTGTTTAAAAACGCAAATTTAGTGTTTGTAGAAAAAGTCAGGTTAGGAATAGAATCAGAATCGTTAAAAAATTACTTAAAGCGTCTAGAAATACCAACTTGAAGTTTGCTTAAAAATTACTCAAACCGTCTAAAGACGCAAATTTGTTTGAGAAAAAATACAGGTTAGGATTAAAGTAAAAATTGGTTAAAATGACTTCGAGCGGTTAAAAATACAAATTTTGGAGTCTGTGGAAAAATCACGTTAGGACTGGGGCCAAAATCAGTTGAAAATAACTCAAAGCGTCTAAAATGTAAATTTGAAGCTTTTGGAGACATTTAAGTATGCAATTGGAGCATGGGCAAAACTTCTGTCAGGATAGGGCTAGGGCAAAATTCGGTTATGCAATGGTACAAAGCGTCTAAAAATGAAAAAAAATGAAGTCTTTTGTAGAAGTTCAGTTTAGAAACCGATTAAAGACACATTTTGTCTAAATGGTAGGGTTTTTCGAGAAATTCAATTCAAGAGAAATTGGTACAAATAAATGCAAAATGTAATTTTATCATTTATATACACAAATAAAATGGTAAAATTTTATCCTTTATTTAAAGTGTGATAAAATTACATTTTACCATTTATTTGCATCAGTTAACCTGAACTAACCTGAACCAAAATAAAGTGATACTTTACTCAAAGTCCCTGCAAAATCCGAATTTCGTGTTTTTTTTTTTTGAGAAAATCAGGCAAGAATTAGGCCAAAATCAGTAAAAATTATTCAAAGCGTGTAAAAACAAACATTTGAAGAGACTCAGGTTTATGTCAAAAATGTGTTAAAAATGACTCAAAGCTTCTAAATATGCAAAATACAGTTATCTAAAAAATCTAGGTCAGATTTCGAGATTTCGAAATTTGTTTAACGTCACAATATGTTCTACAGACCATGAGGTAATATTTGTAAAGAAAAAAAATGAAAACCGAGATGACAGAAAGTTTACAAGCACTCGATGTTCAAAAATGTTCAAAAAACTTTCTGGGCACCAACGTACTCTTATAACCGGTTTCGTATAAAAAAATTATATTTTTTACACTCTGCCCTAAGTGTTAAATATAGAGAGAAAACAACGGCTGAGTCCGAGTTAAGGGTCTGGGCACACCCTCAACTCGGAGTCGGTATGTAAAACCGGACATTACAGTGTTAACAATTAGTAAAACTTATGATAAAAATTTAACATCATATATAAAATATTAATGGTTCTCAGTGCGCATTTCAGCCTCCAAACGCCGTTAATAAAAAGTTTTCTTTGAAGGTGCCTGCCTATCATTTCAACTAAGAATATTAAAAAAGATTAGAAAGAGAATCGATTAAGATAAAAGAAATACTACATGAAAATTTTTTAGAAACCTATACTTAGAAACATTTTTTTTTATCCCTGTGTAAAGTGCTCCCCCCTCCCCCCCTCGTCCTAGTAAAGGATAAAGTTTTTGTTAAATGCAAAAATTTTTATAATTCTTCCAAAAATTATATTATAGCTTTTGTTCTAGGTAGTCAATGTTCCACCCTGTATATCCCAAGCAGCATTTTAGTTATCAGAACTTTGTATGGCCACATCCACTCAGGGGCTTTCACGCATTTATCACCATATCTAACACTGCAAAGTAGAAAACACTTTGTGTTATATTTCCTAATACAAAATGTTTTCTTTTATTTTCTTTACTTCACACTTTACTTTACTTTGAAGAGGAAATTAATTTGAAAAGTGATAATGTTGGTTTCCGCCACGTTCTAATATCCTATAGAAAATATTTGAAGTGGACAAACTTGACCGTGTTACGAATGTGGTGTTCGACAGTGACCAGCACATGCATTTTGCTCATTATAGTGGCCACCATCGGCCACGTTTGTTAAGTGGTAAAAAAGAGAAATCAATATAACGCCATGCCCCTCAGGAGACCAAAGCGTTGATTAAGTGAAAACTACCACAATTCCACGATATTGTCACGTGATTAAATCGTGGCAGTACAGTGACAGAAACGTGGCGAAATCAGTTCTACCACCACATTTTTGGTGATTACCACCTGTTATCCACAGTTCTTTCACGTGGTTATCATTTTGGCAACAAACTTTATAGTTTTTAGGTTAGAGGTGGCCACGTTAATTAAAAAAAAATGTTGGTTGGGATAGAGGGGACATTGTATCTATTTTTCTGCAGTTCTTGACTATCTAAATGACTACGATACGATATCTACAATAATAAAAAAGCCCAGTGAAAATAGATTTCTAGCAAAACCCATTAGGTCATGCTGCTCCTCTTATATAGAATAAAACATGCATTATAAATAATTATTAAGCTTGCATAATAAGTACATATAAACAACGATATCTATTTAAGGAATGACGAGTTTTGGCTTATTCACAATTAAACCTCTGGCAATATTTAGGGTTCAATTATAATGTAGAGCAGTGGAGTAACTCCTTGAGGAGCATTTATCTTTGAACTGTAAACCATTACTTACAGTTTAAAACCAGTTTGAACTCAAATTTATTGTAAATCTTCGATAAATAGTAGAACAATTAGCAATTAATTGAAAAAAACAGTGAGTGCTTAAATACAATTATTGAATTTTGTCGTATTTACTAGGACGCAGTACCACCCTATCATTTAGGGACAACCGTCCAGTAAAGCTGATAAGAAAAAATTTATTTCAGTACTGAAAAGTTGTAAGTGTTGTTGTGGTCGCCAAGAGTAGTGACTATATCAGATTTTTTAACGCCACGGAGTAACTGAAATATAGTTAAATGTGAGTATATCCTTCCTTACAATAATGTAGTCAAATTATGTTTATTCTGGGCAGTGATCAAAAAGGCACTAATTGTTGTTGAAAAACAAACTTTATTGCAGCCGAAATTGTAAATAATACAAATTGTAGGGACTAGGTATGTACGTATAAAAATATATCCATTTATGATATGTCATTCCTTTCAGTAATTCATAATTTTGATAGGTATGCATTTTAATGGCGCTAGTTGTATTACACACCTGGGTCAGCTACCATAAAGTCAAAACTTGAAATCAGGCCCTACTGAGTGCTTAGACGAACCCATTGACTGAGACTTTGTCGCCTAATAAGTAACTGTTTGGTATCATTAAGAAATATTAATTCGTTTGCTTAAACACTTCTTGCATTGCATTTTTAGTTATTCGGCTCGTATATATTGAAAATATTTCTTAAAAATAGTTGTTTTACCAGATACAAATTTTAATTGTTGGTTCGGTTTTAGGTCTTCAGGATACAAAATTTCGCTATTTCTTGCTGCCAACCCGAATCAATTCTATTAATAATTGAAACAGATTCTGAGCTTTAAGGCTCAAAATGTTCTTCTTTTACACCTCTAATTTTCTTGTTATTATTTTCTTTGTTATTATAGTTTATATTTTCATCAAAATTATCTCAAGAAGTTACAATTTCAGTCGCGTTCAAAACAACACCGGGAGCCGTTCTCAATGCGTTGCGGGGTCTGCCGGAGCTTCCAATCTGGATGAAGAGGGAGACGATGGTTTCCTGCAGGAGAATGGATTGCTGCGACCAGCGCAAGAAAACAGTCATGGGAAGTTGTCACACGCAGATCACCAGCTTCATCCAGCGGGACATCCCAATTGTCTTGTGGCAAGGGGGAGGGGGGCACTTGCGATCGGCTGAGACTAAAACAGCCAAGAGAAGAATTCAGAGAAGAGCTACTTCAGCAACCTTCTGAGAATAATCAGTTATGGTATACAGATGGATCAAGAATGGCTGATTCACAGTCGTCAGGAGCCTGAATATACACATTAGGCCATGAAGAGGGCGAGAGCTTTCCCTTGGGCAGCCACATGACCGAGCATATGACGGATTTCCAGGCGGAGGTGTTTGCAATACTCGAAGAGGCCACACGACCAGAAGTCAAAGAAGGAGGAGAATAGAACTTCTTCGTCTAGTGCAACAGTCAGGCGGCCCTGCGAGACATCTGCAAGAACTGGACGAGTTCAAAGCTCGTTTAGGACTGCAGGAATACTCGAGCCACTAGAAGCGACATTTGCAAAGATGGCGCCGAGTGATAAGAAGCCGTGTGGCGACGATCCGGTAAAAACATATTTTGCATGTCATAAAACCCAACTGTGTTCGAGTATAGTTTGTGTAAACTGTGGAAATATTTTCCACAAGTCGTGTGCTGAAAGAGATTTTGCAGGAAAAGTCAGGATCATTGATTCAACGAGATTAATGTGTTGTAATGATCTCCTAATCTCAAAACCTTCCCAGGATGTGAAAATCTACAGGATGCTAAAGGAACTACAAGACAAAATTAGGCTTCTGGAGGAAAATACAGAACTGCTTAAGGAAAAAATCAGGTATTTAGAAGAAAATCAAGTGAATAAATCAAAAAAACCAAAAAAATGTTAATAAAAAAAAACGCGGAAAATACCCAAATAAATGGCAACTCTCCAACCGTTCCCACTTTCCAAGATACAAATGAAGTTAGCAGCGTAGCTGTCACGCCCGATAATCGTTCAAATAATGCAGAAAGTGTTGAAGTTGACACAAAAACAAAAAAAAAGGCGATAGATACGATAATCAAGCGACACCCGCGATAGAAAATGGAATAGTCAATGACGGTGAACAGAATCAAATTACAACGGAATATGTGGAGAAAACAGCGGAAAATGCGCATGAAAACCCAAAACTTAATTGGAAGCTTGTCCAGGGAAAACGTAAAGGCAAACGACTAGAGTCTACAAAGGGAACATGACAAAATGTTCCACAGTTATCGGTGGTTAGCTCGAGACAACTGGCCTGGATTTTTATCTCCGGCTTTGTTCCGAGCACAACACCAGAGCAATTATGGACTTTCTGAACAACAGGAGAATTAAAGACTCCACTTGCTTCAAAATGCAGACAAAAAAAGACAAACACAAAAGTTCTTTCAAGCTTGCAGTACCAGTGAGTAAGCTTAATGAAGCAATGTCACCCGATTTGTGGCCAGAAGGCATTGCAATAAACCATTTTCTGAACCTTCAACGCCTGGGAACTCCGCAGGTTCGTCAAACCCAGAAACACTAATCGGCTTGTTTCACATCAATATCCAATCATTGCGAAATAAAGTAAACCCACTAAAGGGACTTTTGGAAGAAAGGGGCGTTAACATTGTTTGTATCAGTGAACACTGGCTTAGTTCTAATTAAATAGAGCTAACACGTATTGGAAAATATATGAAAGCGGCAGCATTCTGTAGGAATCAAGGTAGACAAGGTGCTCAGTGGGATGGTTCAGCGATTTTCCTGGATCCATGTTTGGAATATTCAGCTTTGACAGGTGTGGATGCACTGACTGTGGAGAGAACTATATTTTGAATTTATATAGGTTACCATCTGGCAGCTTTGAGACCTTCTTACAAGTTCTTGAGGATGCGTTGAGCCAAATTGACTGCCCTAATAAGGTAGTACTGTCTGGAGATTTCAATGTCCATTTTGGCACTGAAGGTAGGGAGTGTAGAGACCTTTGTTGTTTATTGGAATCATACGGTTTAAAAAATGTTAATAGAGCCTACTCGTCAAGACTCATGTCTAGATAATATATTTCTTAATTTTGATCATCTGAATTGCAATGTTTCAGTTATTATTTCGTCTTTCTCTGATCATTGAGGGCAGATTGTCAATTTTCCTACAACTATGCAAAAACCAAACTTGAAAACCACTAAAATTCTAGGCCCTTGACAAAGATAGGTAAGTTTCATTTTTATAATTGTATTCTACATTTGGGTTGGGATTTTATAAATGACTCCAATGTTAATGCAAGTAAAAATTTTTCTATGCTTACTGAGTGTTTGTCAGGAGCTTTTTTAACATCATTCCCTGAAAAAACATATCAAAAAAGAAATGATCAAATTCGAACCATTAACTGGTTTAATGATGATCTTAGACATATGCGTGAACATCTAAATTTGTTAAGTGAGCTATATAATAAGCACCCTACTATTGCTTTAAAAAAAATTAAAAACACATATAAAAACCAGTACAAAACTGCAATAAAAAACGCTAAAAAATCAGCAAATGATATCTTAATACGCAATGCTTCTAATCCCATAAAGTGCATGTGGAATATAATTAACGAACTTCGTGGCATAGTTAGAAAAGATGGGGGTGAGGGTGTGAATATACCTCCTGACGAATTCAACCAATTCTTCATAGGCATCGCTCATGAATTGCCAACTAAAGTAAGACCACCAAACTTTGACCCTGTTCGGAATGTACCCAAGGCTGCACACCCTGCTTTCAGTTTTGCTGAGGTAACATTGAATGAGGTACGTGATATCATAAACTCTTTAAAAAATAAAACCAGCAGAGACCCTTATGGCCTAAACGTTTCTTTAATTAAATCCATTAAGAACCTAATTATAAGTCCATTAACCAAATTAATAAATCTTTGTTTGAGGGAGTCAGTATTTCCAGACGCTCTCAAAGAGGCCCTAGTAGCCCCACTTTTTAAGAAGGGAGATCCCAGTGATGTGCAATCTCACTTTTACCAATACTTTCTAAAATATTTGAGAAATGAGCTATCAGAATAGCTCATTTCTTTGAAAGTAATAAATTATTTACTAATAGTCAGTTTGGCTTTAGAAACGGCCTTAATACCACTCAGGCTATTTTGGATTTGGTTTCAGATATTCTAAGTGCTTTTGATGAATCCACTTATACAACAACAGTCTTCTGTGATCTAAGCAAAGAATTTGACTGTGTCTCTCATGACTTGATCTTAAAAAAACTTCAGCAATACAACTTCGATAACTCTAGCCTATCTTTGATTGACATAGGGATAGGACTCAAAGAGTTAAAGTGAATGGGGTTGAATCTGCGAGAGGTAGTGTAACTGTGGGGGTCCCCCAAGGATCGGTCCTTGGACCACTGCTCTTTTTAATTTATATTAACGATTTACCAGATTACGACCTACATCACAGTACACTCTTTTTGCGGATGATACTACTATCACTAATAGGCACGCAAATCTGGAGGAGGCAAGGGCAAAGTCGGGGGAGGCACAGGAGATGGCTGAAGCATGGTTTGGTTTAAACTTACTTTTTCTTAATGTGGACAAAACTCAGTCCATGATTTTTTCAACACGGGCAATACCGGAGATGGACTTGGTAACCTCTGTAAAGTTCTTTGGCGTTAGTCTAGACTGCAGACTTCGGTGAGATGCACATACGGACCAGCTTTCTAAAAAGCTTAGTAAAAATATTTATATCCTGAGTAACCTGGGTGAGTGTGTATCTCAGAGCGTCCTGCGACAGGCGTATTTCTCTCTCTGCCATTCGCACGTTTCTTATGCAATAATTGCTTGGGGACACGCTACGGGGGCAGAGAGGGTTTTTCGTCTTCAAAGGAGGGCAGTTTAGAGTGATTGCAGGTCTGGGATATAGGGACGATTGCCGGGAAGCCTTCATACAGAATAAAATACTAACATTACCATCACTTTTTATCTTGGAAACTTATATGCTACATAAAGACTAATATCGCTCTTTATAGGTATAACGCATGACTCAATACATAACCATGATACTCGAAACAAACAAAATCTTGTTTTGAACTGTTGGAGGTTGAAACGTTGCCAGGATGGGCCTAATCATTTAGGTATTCACTTTTACAACAAAGTACCTGAAAACATAAAACAGTTACCGATAATAGAATTTAAACGCAAATAAAAAAGTTATCTTCTCAGCGGTGCATACTACTGGGTGAGGGAATTTTTAACTCATGATTGGTAGTCCTCGATTGTTTTGATTGAATTTTAAATTGTTGTTTTGTTGTCTCTATTTTGGGATATATTATTGTTCTGTAATGTGTCCCTTATAAATTTTTATTGTGAATTAAATTAAGTATTTTTTAATGTGTAAAGTTTTGGGCTGGAACAAGCTTTATATGCATCTTTTCTGTTTGACGTGTGTAAATACTGGATATGTATATAAACATGAATAAACAATTTGAATTTGAATTTAAATTTGAATTTGAAGCCAAATAGGGGCATTGAGGGAAACGAGCGCGCCGATGAATCGGCCAAGCGTGGTTCCCACACTTGCTTTACTGGATCGGATCCATGTCTAGGAGTAAGAAATAGGTACGTTTCTCACACTTTAAATGAGTGGGCATGGGAGAGTACAAGGACAAACTCGACATAGTCAGGAATATATAGACAGACCAAGGAAATCTACCCTAACCCGGATAGATCCAAGGCCTCGTGGCTTCTTGACAGAAGTCGGCAGTGCCTGGGAGACCTTATAGGAATCCTCACTGGCCACTGCAGACTAAACAGACACATGCACCTCCTAGGAATGGTGGACCGGCACCCACTGTGGAGCAGGGGAAGAGTCGTCATACCACTTTCTGGGAGTGTGCCATAGGTGGACTGCGCCACAGGACACTGGGAACCGCCTTCCTTCATCCAGAGAAGCTTCCGACTCCGAGATGGGACGGGATACTCTCCTTCATTAGAGGGACGGGTCGACTCGTGGAGGGTATGAGGGCTCAGGCAGAGTAGGGATGGGTGGATCGGGGGACTGTAAAAAGGGCTTTTAAGGCCTAGTCGCAAGGCTTCGGTTTCCCCAAGTCTTCTACTACTAGTAGTCTTCCTTCATAACAAGCTTCTGGATACGAAAATTTTCCTAGTTCCTTTTTCGTGCTGCCAACCCAAATTTGATTTTGAGCTTTAATGTTTCAAAAGTTCTTTTTTTATTCTCTAATTTTTCTTGTTATTATTTTTTCTCATAATTGTCTTTTCTTCATCAAAATTATATCAAAAAGGTAAACTTTCAGCCCGTTATGAGTAGATGTTCATCAGACTTCTGGATACGAAAATTTCTCTATTGTCTTTTTCTTCCTGCCAACCCAAGCATTTTCTAGTAGTGAGTGAAAGAGATTTTGAGCTTTAAGTCTCAAAATGTTCTTCTTTAACACCTCTAATTTTCTTGTTATTATTTTGTTTGTCAATAATGTTTGTATTTTCATCAAAATTATTTCAAGAAGTTACACTTTCAGGTTGTTATTATAGTAGATCTTCATCAACTCACACTAAATTTTGTAAAGGGTGTTCATAAAAAAAACTCTTAGCAAGCCATGAAATTATAACTCTTGTCTGAGATAAGCTCATAGAAAAATGACAATAGGAATATTTGATGACATTTTGCACTTTTTTTTTTGTGACGTCATCTCAGCCTAACTGTTCTAATTCTAAATGAAGGCATGATTTAAATTATATAAGATTTAATTTATTTTTTTGTCAATGTGAAACATTTTCTGTATCTCTCAAGCTATTCGCAAGAGATGGTATTTTCATGATGGCATCCATCCAAGAAAATAATGCTATGAAGAAAAAAAAAAGATCATCCAAGGCCTCGTAGAGCACGTTATTGATGATCGGGTTAATTTTAACTGACATCGGTGTGTATGCCGCGCCCACAAACATATCTAGCCGATCTATTTCTTTTTAGGAGATATGTTGCCAGTTACCTAGTCCTCTACATTTGTTGAATATTCACAACAGTTCGTCGCACATTCAATTTTATTAAAATTTCATTTCCAAGTCTACATCACGATTAAATGTAACCAAAACTCCATTCCCTAGCAGCACATCTTATCAGCTTCAAAAACTAAATAAAGAGTTGATATTTAGTCAAATCTTACACTGATAAATCACTTAGAGATTAAACATCACATTTAGTTCTTAAATTCTTTGGATGATCAGATTTGAGCTTTAACTACCTTTCTACTAACGCAATTTATAATAATCTCACAATAATAAATATAAAAGCTTTGTTTCATTTTTAATTATTGGACATAAACGGAGTATTACATAATATATCCCCAGGGAAATCGTTTGTTATTCAACATTGACAAAACAAAACAATGTTACTTCATTAACGAATATTAAATATCGACATTTTTCCGCCTAAATTTATAAACTTCTGCCTATTGTCTGGAATAAACTGTTTATTTAAATTTACAATCCCTGAATTTTACCGTTTAAAGCAGTAAAAAGTATAATTAAAACAGTATTGATAAAAGCGTAGCTTGGAGCATTGTTTGGATAACCGCTTTATTTCAGTGATTAATATTGACTTGCTTTGGGTTTTGAGCTTATTGAAAAGCGTTTTTTGTCCTCAAAAAAGTTACTTCTCTAAATGCGATACTTCATGTAGAGAGTAAATGCTCATTATTATGAGTTCAGAAAACCTAAAAATATTTTAGCCAGACCCTGATGAATGAGTAACGTGAACTCCTTTGCCCTTCTGCTCAAATCTGACATCCAAAGCATCTAATATACTTCAATAATTTCCTAATTTTATAAACCTAAGATTCCCTAACATTAATAATTTCGCATGTCACATAATAAAGCCAATAGCAAAGCAACAGTTAGGATCATTAAAGAATTCGATCTCGTAGATGAATTCGTCCACGGATTTCCTTCTAGGGAATAAATAAAATTGATTTTCATTAGTTAGCTAGTTTTTATCATTCAGTCAAAATGGTGTGAACTAAAAAAAAATATATTTAAGGGCTTGCGAGTAAAATAAAAATAGCCAAAAAACTCAAACTACATATGCATAACTGAAATATCATATACCTGCATAAGCAAAGTCAGTGGCGTTTTTTTTTTTGGCACATTAGCTAGACATCGGTATATGAAAAACTAATTAATTTTTTTGATAAAAATGTATATTAACATTTTTTTTTGAGAGAAGTGTGATGACCAAAAACAAACACAAAAAAAAGCTAAAACAAACACTTCAAATAACGAAACATCACAAAAGCAAAACACAAACATAAATTGGCACACATCACACAACTTTTGCCTCTCATAGAGTCTGTATTGTAGTTATAATACTGATGCCGCTCACCTCTTGCAGTTCTGAATCTGATCGTTGAGGCCGTGCTATCGCCCATGGCGTTGTGCGCTCTCAGTTCTACTCTATATGAAGTGTCCGGCAACAGGCCGCTCAGGGGAAAATTGGTGTACTGAACCGACTGGACGTTATCGCTGCATTTGGTGTCCATTTCTGCACCGTCCACAATCTGAACCTAAAATTATTACGCAAAACATAAATCGATCTTTTCCGACGTTAAGGGCTCTCAACGGGGACAATTTTTGTATACAGGGTGTCCCAAGCTATTCGCGTCGGTCATTTATGGCTAAACCGTTAAACAAAATTTGTTGGATATAAATTCGAGTGCCTCGAGCGATTTTGGTTGTAATTATTTGGAATTTTTTTGTTTTTAACGCTTATAACTCTTAAACCATTAATTTGACGGAATTTCGCTGCGAAGGACGTAGGTCAGAAATGAACGGGGTTTGCTAACATGTGGTCGTTTTGGAAATATGTGCGGGGGGGGGGGGGGGGGGTGGGGGAGGATAGAAAAAAAGTACAAAAAGTCCCAAAGTGGAAACGGTTTTTTTTTATTTTTTTGTATTGGTCAAATTCTTGGCCCTCGTTACGCCCTTAGTGAGACGACTGGCCCAATAAGGATGGTACGAAGGGAAAGCGCATATCCTTGGGCACTTTTAATCCTATCTCGCCAAATGGGTCACTTTAATACAGAGTGGTTAAAAAAATTTCCAAAAACAGTTACGAAAAAGTATTCAAAATAGTACGGTAGTTTTTCGCCATTTTTACGAAAACTATGGAACGGTCCAGCTTCGGCTGTATATGCGCAACTAGAAGACGTGGATAGAAAAAAAAATCAGTTATTGGTTTTGGTCTAGCTCTTATACAGGGCGAGCTACGAAAGTTTTTCTGCGCCGCATTTTTTGCCAATTTGGATGTACTTTTCTCACATTTCACCTTGTATATTCCACATTTTTGTAGTTAAAAATCTGAAATAATTCATGGAGGTAGCAAACACATTGACTAGGGCAAAAATCAAGAGCCTAGCTTTGAGTTTGAAATTTTGACGAATTCTTAAACTGTAAATTTCAAACTGCCACTTTGGGGAGTATTTGTGCCGAGACCGTGCATCCAATCGGCTGGATTTCTACCCCAGGAGATACCCTGGAATGTTTTCTTTTCGACACCAAGGAACCACTTTTTCGCTGGGACGTCGCGAAATGGTTTAATTGAATTTCGAAACAAAAGATGCAGATTTTTTAAATTTTTGCAAAATTTCCGTTAGTTCCGCCAATTGACGCAAGAGTAAAGGGATAAACTGTGCGCTGCGATCGCATTTTTCAACTCAGGAAATTTCTCATCTGACAGATCAAACTTTAAACACCTAGGCCAACGAAAATAGGCAGAAAATCGTGGAAAACAGTATGGCAGGTGAAAATTTGAACATTTCTAGGAAGATTACTGGCAAAATGCTCAGTACTCGAAAACGTTTTCACAAAGACTGGTCGATTTCAAAATTTCGTGTCGGGAATCATGATGGCTGATGACGTCAGTCCGATGACGTGGAGGCCCGACCACGTGGTTTATAGTTTGTTCAATATATTTTAACAATCCACACCTCCTTCGCATAAGAAATGCATTGTGCAATGCTATTTTAAGTGGGAGGAATATAGAAAAGGTTGAATTTTGGGATACTATTGATGGTACATGGTACAAATTTGGATGGTAGGTACCTACAGGGGTATCATAAATTGTGATAGAGTTGCCGTAGCTAAAGTAGCTGAGTAGTCGCGTTATAGTGGAGGGATTGGGGTGGGGGTAGTAGTGGCGCGGGGTTTCGGCGCACTTGAAGTATGTCGTAGAACTCGCTCCCAGTTTTCATTTAGAAACGTAATTTCCTCCTTCCTGTTAAAACTGTTATCGTGTTTAAAGACCTCGATGGCCTCTCTCGTTAGTTTTGGATAGAAACGCTGCGATTGGTATCCACCTCGTCGAAAAGGACTCATCTCTCTCTCTCTCCGAAGGAGAGAGCGTGCTCTGGTACTGCTGACTTTTATGTTTGTCCCAGCCTGCAACTCCTCTTGTGTTCCGTAATCCTCGTGTTGACTGGGTTTTGTGATGCCACAGCTGCATGGAATTTAATAAACCGAGTGCTGATAGGGGATCTCTTCGGTCTTTGGCCGATCTCAAGCTCTGTTGAATTGTACGAGTGGGTTTAAAGACAGTTTTAACATTGTGCTTTTCCAGGAGCCTGCGAGATCATGTCCGTTACGTTGTGGATGTCTGGTAGACTAGTCCATCCGCGCCTTTCTTCATTCCCGTTGTTCCTTCCTGGCGCTCTACAGTCCTTGGGCGAACTCGTGCTCGCTGTATTCTTTCCAACCAAGGGCTTTTTCGAGACGTTTCATTTCGGAATTGGAACGGGAAATGAAACATCTGGAAAGAGCCTTTGGAACACCTTCCATTACTATGACACAGAAAACCGACATGTTTGTTTTTCGTACTCTTGATCATCAAAACAGATGGAGTTTAAATGTAGTTGGAAGAATAGTCGGAGATCAAGTTATCGGCCAATATTTTTTAGAGGAAAGGGTAAATGGAAGGAACTTTTACAAAATCCGATTACCCAAGAAACTTGCTTCTTGGTATTATGGATATTGGGCAATAATTATTAACGTGCTTTTTATCACCCTTTTTGCATAGCGGATAAACTTTTGAGCATTTGAAAGCTGGCGGAAAGGTAGAAGAGGCGATACAAAATTAAGTATTACAAGTATTAAACATACAATAATAAATTTGGCTGTGCTGGACAAACGCTAACAGATAGCCCCTATACACCCTAGACGAAACTGAAAGAGCTATCTAAATTGTATCTCCTGAACTAAAAATAAAAGAGGCACTTAATTTGAAATAAGTGAGTTATTGCGGATTATAAGAGACAAACATATTTTTATGATTTCTAAGACATATGGATAATATGGGACTGGTATTAAGCTGTCTAAACATAAACCAATTTAACATTAATTCAGGTTCCGCTTTACAACTCTGAGGAAATTGGAACTTTGCTTTTGTGAATTTTCTCAGGAGATGCAACATTTTTATAAAATTGTAAATTTGGCAAAAATAGTAACAGATAGATGAGTTAGGTATGTTATTAAAGTTTCACTCATTTTTTGATCTAGAATTTAAAACCGTCATAAAATGTACGGGTTTCCATTAAAAAAAAACCTAATTATAGTAATTTATTCTTTTTTGAGTCACCCGGTAGAGTTTCAAATAATTTTAAATTGTGCATCTAGAGGATCGATCAAAAAAAAAATAACGGTTTAGCAGTAAATGACCGACGCGAATAGCTTGGGACACCCTGTGTAGGAGAAATATTAGCTTTTCTAGTTACCAACCTGACAAATTCTGATACGATAGTGCTCAATTGGTTCCCCATTATCAGCCGGTACGTTCCATCGAATCTCGAAGTGATTGGAATAGGGGCCGGGCAACTCCTTGTTTTCGGTCAAGTCGTCCATGCCCGGAACTGTAATCATGGGTTCGGCCGGCACTGATCGGAATGGCATGGTAATCACTGGTCCGTTGGACCAAGGTCCCAAGCCGACGTCATTCCGGGCAGCAAATCGAAAGTGATAGGTGACCTGTGGCAGCAGGTTTTCCAAAATGTAAGGGGCACCTAGAAGGCAAAATAAAAGAATGTTATTAAAATTTTCTTTTTTAACGTTTGCTTAAAGGTGGTAGACACACTATTAAGCGAAACATCTTGGACTAACATTGTCTTTATTGTGTTTTTTTACACAACGTTTCGAGCAGTGGAATCTCTGCTCGTTTTCAAGTGAAACTGAGCATTAAGCTCGAGGCTACTTGCTTATTTACAAACACAGCTAACCACGCCCACCATTCCTATTGGCCGCATCGTTTTTGCCATTCACCACACATCGATTTCTGCCATTTCTGGATGTATTGGTGAGTAAATCGGAGGGTCACATAAGAACTTCTGTTTATCGTAAGCCTACGCACACGGGACAATACCTGAACTTCCTTTCAAACCATCATGCATCAACAAAAGTGGGAGTAATTAAAACTTTATATAGGCGCACCGTAACAATATACAGTGACAAAGAATCATTAAATTCGGAACTTCAGAATATTAAACGGGATTTAATGCAAAATGGTTACTCGGAAAAGACCATCTTGAGAGCTTTTACGGAATGTAAAAAGCAAAAGCCTCGGCCAATTAACGAGAACCAACATCAAGTTCTTATAATACCATACATAAAAGGAACTTCAGAGAAACTCTGGCGCATCGCGAAACGCTACAACATACGAACGGTTTTCAACATTGAAAAGACGTTAAGAAGCGGACTTTCTAAAACCAAACCGGAAAATTCAAATCACCAAAAAGATTGTACCGGGTGTCCAGCAGAACCCTGGACATAGGAGATTAACATGGGAAATCGGTTTTTATTTTTTTGCGCCTGTACGGTTGATTTGATTGAAAAACTTTTAAGAGTAAACTTGTAGAGCTTATGGTCAGCTATCATCCTGTAATTTTTTCAATACCTCAGTTTTGGCTGTTTTTGGGAAAAACGCCTCGAAAAGTGCAATAATTTGAATTTGGCCCCGCCATGCATATATGCAGTGTCGCCAATATAATAATTTCTTATGTCAGAGTCAGAGCCGATTTTCCTTTCTTATTTATTTTGAGGGACTATCATGTAGTAATTAACGTGATTATGCAGTGAAAATATGTTGGCGACACTGCACAGGCATGGCGGGGGTGATGCGCCAAATTCAAGATTTTGCTCTTTTCGAGGCGTTTTTCCAAAAAACGGCCAAAACTGAGGTATTGAAAAAATTACAGGATGATAGCTGACCATATGCTCTACAACTTAACTCTTAAAAGTTTTTCAATCAATTGAACCGTACAGGCGCAAAAAAATTAAAGCCGAATTCCCATGTTAATCTCCTATGTCCAGGGTTGTGCTGAACACCCTGTATATATCAGATCCCGTGTGAGTGTGGCATGTCGCACATAGGAGAAACTCAACGTCCTTTGCATGTAGGAGTTCAGGAACACAGAACTCATACGATAAGAGGAGAAACATCAAAATCGGGATTTGCAGAGCACGCTTGGTCCGAACATCATAATATTAAGTGGTCGGAAGCCAAAATTGTGCATAGGGAATAGCACTGGAAGAAACGAAAGTTTACGGAAGCAGTCTTCATTAGAAGCAATAATGGCGTCTTCAGTAAACCAAGTTGCGACGTCTCTTCGGTGTGGCATCCGTTGATACGGCGGACAAGTGCTGGTCGGTTGACGCGCGACGGTGGCGACGATGCGGCCAATAGGAATGGTGGGCGTAGTTAGCTGTGTTAGTACATAAGCAAGTATCCTCGAGCTTAATGCTCAGTTTCACTTGAAAATTAGCAGAAATTCCTCTGCTCGAAACGTCGCTTCGTGTAAAAAAACTCAACAAAGACAATGGAAGTCCAAGATGTTTCGCTTAATTTTCTTTTTACTCAAATAGGGGTGAGAAAATTATTTTTATAGGAAAGAATGAAATTCGTCCCATAAGTAAATTAAAAAAACGACAAAAAAGTCGATTTTTATAAAAATGCCTAAAAGTCAACCACTTAATGTGTCTATCTCCGAAACTTTTGAATCCATGGGACACTCGTTAGTGGAAAGAGGACGTAATAAGAGCAAAAAGCCGTAGGACTCACTAGAATCGGCCCACTCGTTCTAAAGTTACAGGTGGTCAAAGTTGGAGATTGGGGAAAAAAAAAGGGAAAATCGGTAAAAATTGACTTAAGCAAAGCAAAATTTGAAGTTTTTGGAAAAAATCGGAGATTTTCAACTAAGTAAAAAGGTCACAAATCGGTTGAAAATAACTCAAAGAGTTTGTTTAAAAATGCAGGTTTAGACTTTGTAGAAAAATGCAGGCTATGAATAGGGCCAAAACAATGACCTAACTGATAAGGACAGAGCCAGCCAATGCTGGTATTTCCCTAAAAACGGCCGCCCTTTTTGGCCGGAAGTCTGTCGCTTTAAAGGTTCCTCTGATGTAATTTTGCCTCGAGGGTACGTCATACAAGTGTCATAGCAACTTAAAACCGGACTGGATATTGATTGTGTCGAATGTTTTTGGTTTTTCTTATGTTGGAATTTAAGTTTTAGAAAAGCGTAGAGCTAGGTCAGCTAAGGGCCCGAAGCCCTAGCGCTCTAGCTAGGAGAATGAAGATGGATAGAAGTTCGATATATTCGATTGGATTAAAGATAAGAAATAATAAAAATTTTGCAATAATTTGACGTAAGACGTCATGACGTCACTTCCGCCGGAAGTCGTTATCAGTTTAAAGAGGAGACATTTTCTAAACGCCTCTAAAGCACATTTTAAAAGTACCTTTAAAGTGACCATCAAACGAGTGTCTGGTTGAACCTACAGAACTTTCTTTTGGTGGAAGGTGAAAGCGGATATCAAGAAACCTTTGGATTTATTCCATTGACTATTCGTTCGAAAGTTACAGGCCGTCAAAGTTGGAAAATGAAAATAAAGATGTACTACTCCTGTTTTTGCACACCTGAATTATCAAAAAAAAACTAAAAATTTGCAATTTCGAATGCATTGAGTCATTTTCAACCGAACTGAGACTCAACCTTTGCCCAACTTTCTCGGAAAAAACTAAATTTACATTTTGAGGCGTTATGGGCCAGATTTCATTTGTTTAGTCCAAAAAAGTAATTTTACCAAAAATTTATATAACTTATAAAAGAACTAGTTTTGTTCTCAAACTGACTTTCTCTAAAGAAGATTTGTGTTCCAAACTGGTAATTTGGAGTTCCAAAGGCCAATGTCGGTTGAAAATAACTCACTGCGTCTGAAATTGCAAATTTTTTGTATTTTGAGAAATTGAAGTAAGAATTGAGGCTAAAGAAAATATCAGGATAGCATTAGAGATTTGGAGCCCCAAAGGCTCCGATTAGCATCTTTTGAGGTTGGCTGTAACTTTTAATTTTTACCCTAATCTTAACCTGAAATTTTCCACAAGCTCCAAATATGCGCTTTTAAAGGCTGTCCTAAGTCTTACCTGAATTCTCAAAAAAATTCAAACTTGCAATTTCAGACTCATTGAGTGATTTTCAACCGACTTTAGCCATATTCCTAACGTGAAATTCTCCGAACGCTCTAAATTTTGGCCCTAATCCTAACTTGACTTGAAAAGCACCAAATTTGCTTTCTGAGATCTTTTGAGCCAAACTTCACTGGTTTGGCAAAAAAATAACAAATTTAAATCAGTTCTGCCTAATTTTATCCTAAAATCGATTTTCTCCAAATTAACATTTTTGAAGAAAAAAAAAACAAAAAAATTGGCATTTTCATGGGTGAGTCATTTTCAACCGACTTTGGGCCTAATCTAACTTGCATTTTTCTAATTCACTCCAATTTTGCACTTTTTTCCTGCATTTTAAAAACCTTTAAGTTATTTTTAAGCGAACCTGGTTCTAATATTAACCTGAATTTATCCAAAACGTTATAAATTGCAGACCTAACAAATTTCCATTTGAATTGTGTAAAAGATGGAAATAATAACGAAAACCTGAGGCTGCTGAAAGCTTTTGCATTTTAGTTTTTGACAATTTTCCCTATATTTACATTTCTTTGATACTTTGAAATGGGAGAAAAAACGCCGGCAATTTTTCCACTTATTTAGCTTCAGTTAGTGCGATCTAATCAAAATTGCTATTAGAAAAGCCCAGAGTGAACAGCATGGTGTCCGTTAAACCTGCTCAGAACAGCCTAGTTCTGAATACCGATCACAGGACGATAATGTGTCTACGGAGTATGAGACAGAAGAAAATAATACAATTCTGAGCCATATTGCCATTATATAGAAAGGGGCAGAGGCAAAAGTTTAACCCTCTAGAAACGTTCATGTATATACACTGTGTCCGAGATAAGGAGGGCCACTGTGGGGATCTTGAAAACGGTAAGAGATACAGATTTGGTTAAATAGGGGGAAAGCTACGTAATCAAAAGCCTAACACAATGGCGTTTAGAAATCTCCGAAAAAGTTTTTGGTTTTTGATATATTTTAGAAAAATTAAATTTTTCGATTTTACATAGTATTTTTTTCTATCGTTAATATTGGACCTAGACCGAAACCGATGGCACTTCTCCACAGCAACCCTTAATTCTCTTTAAAGCGGCATTGTCAGTTTTTTAATCCGACGTTTCGTCTTTGCGGAACCATCATCAACTTATTTTTTTTAAATACGGATCTGTAGTTCTGATATCAAATTCGGAAAGCCCTTGTTATTCCGAATTCAACGATGTATAACACTATATGGTTTAATTGTGGTTTAGTATTTTTGTTCGGCCTTAATAACGAAAAGTCCTATTACGGATCTGTACATAAGTACTTTTTAATTCTCTAAAATAAACTTATGTCTTATGTCTTTTTGGCGTTTAATACTAATTTGAAGGCTTAATTTATACACTAATCTAACAAAAAAACAACAACAAACGAATCAGCACAAAATAACAAAATTGAACCATCGCAATTATAACGACCGATCGAAGATCGAAGCATGCTTTGGAAAACAAATGAATGTGATATTGGGTATTTGTATTTGGTTAACATATTTTTTGACACATTAATTTGGTGTTCAGTAAATTGTGTAATAATTAGTAATTTTTCCTGTTAATTATGTTTTCTAACGAAGAGAAGTTTGACATGGTGGTATGTTTCATTTCATCCAATCGAAATTGTTTTGTTGCAGAGCGTATGTATTTCCAGAAATATCCCGAAAGAAGGCAACCAAATAAAAAAAACTTTTTATTAAGTTGGTGGCGAACCTTAAAGCATATGGTTCTTTTAAAAAAGCTGTAGTTTTTCGGAAAAAATGCAGCAATGAGGAAACAGCACATAATGTTTTGTTAGCCGTCATTGAGGAACCCGGTACATCAGTCCGGCGGATTGAAGAAACTATTGGAATACCAAAATCTAGGACACATTGTGTTTTAAAAAAACAAAAACTACATCTGTATAAGTACAGAATTTGTCAAGTTGGTTATTAGCACGAATTCGGAAACACAATGGCCAGCCCGTTCACCCGATATAGCCCCGCTTGATTTTTTCGTATGTTAGAGTACGTTAAGAATGATGTTCATCAGCAAAATTTTTCTACAGAACAAGAACTGAGGGTGTTAGTTCTGGAAGCATTTTCCAGCATTGCTCCACAAATGTTGTTTAGGATATTAGAATCAACAGTTAGGAGATCCCACATGTGCTTGGCAAACAATGGAAATTTGTTCGAACGTAATCTTTAATTTAGTTTTTTGTTCTTATTCGGTTGTTGTTTTTTTTTTTTATTTTTTAGTTTTCTGTTAATTTCAATTAATTTGTTTTTTGTTTATTCTATTAAATTAGTGTTATCATTAGGTTAGTATTAACGCCTCAATGACATAAACTATTAGGTGATATAGCGAATTGTTTATTTTAGAGAATTAAAAATTGTATACAGATCCGTAATAGGACTTTTCGTTATTAAGGCCGAACAAAAATACTAAAACACAATTAAACCATATAGTGTTATACATCGTTGAATTTGGAATAAAAAGGGCTTTTTCCGATGATTTTTGATGATGGTTCCGCAAAGACGAAACGTCGGATTAAAAAACTGACAATACCACTTTAAAGAGCATTAAGGGTTGCTGTGGAGAAGTGCCATCGGTTTCGGTCTAGGTCCAATATTAACTATAGAAAAAAATAATATGTAAAATCGAAAAATTCAATTTTTCCGGAGATTTCTAAACGCCATTGTGTTAGGCTTTTGATTACGCAACTTTCTTCCCCTTTAACCAAATCTGTATCTCTACCGTTTCAAGATCCCCATAGTGGCCCTGCTTATCTCGGACACGGTGTATTATAAAAATTAACGAACAAAATTAATTAGCAATAAACTTGTACATCACTCTGGATCTATTGGAACAGATGTTATGGAAACACATAATATTGGATTTTGATTCAGTCGAAAGTGTTTTCCGGGCTTCGAAGCCGAGGTCCAATGGAATTTCTTCTTGACGTTTTGTCTATAGCTGCGGCAGATATTATCAAAGGCGATGAGGCAACGGGCGAAGTGATCTCCCGTGCTTCTCGACGTTGACTGATTTGACTGTGGTGAGCTCCGTGGTATTTATTCCTCCGCCTTCGCGCTTCAGTGGCAGGACTGGGGTGGGGGTGGTGTCGGCGCACTTGAAGTATGTCGTAGAACTCGCTTCCAGTGTGCATTTAGAAACGTAATTTCCTCCTTCCTGTTCAAACTGTTGTCGTTCCCGTGGAAATTGTTGTCGCGTTTAAAGATTTCAATGGCCTCTCTCGTTAGTCTTGGATAGAAACAGTGTGATTGGTATAAGGTATCCACCTCGTTGAAAAGGATGACGAAGTCTTCAGAGAGAGCGTGCTCTGCTACTGCTGACTTTTATGTTTGTCCCAGCCTACAACTCCTCTTGTGTTCCGCAATCGTCGTGTTGTCACTGCATTCTGTGCTGCCATACTGAGCCAGAGCTGCATGGAATTCGGTAAACTCCGGGTGCCGATAGGGGATCTCTGCGGTCTTTGCCCGATCTCAAGCTCTGTTGTACTGCACGAGTGGATAGTTTTAACATTGTGGTTTTCCAGCAGCTTGCCGATCCTGTCCGTTACTTTGTAGATGTATAGTAGACTAGTCCATCAGCGCTTTTTTCATCTTCTCCGGTTTGTCTTTCCTGGCGCTCTTTATTCCTTGGACGGTCGGGCCTATCGAACTCATGTTTACTGTATCCATTGTAACCAAAGGCTCTTACCAGTTGCTTCTTTTCCCATTCCAAATCAGCCGGCTCACAAGTTCTCTTGGCTCTCACTGACAGAATCTTTACCACTCCCTTTTTCTATCTGGGATGATGATTTGATCCGTTATTGAGGTATCGGTCAGTGTGTGTTGGTTTTCTATAAACCAAAGCCTGGTGTGCGCAAGCTTCCAATTCGGCCTCCTTGATACTAAGACATCCAATAACGGTAGGCGGTTTTTCCTTTTCTATCTCCATAGTGAATTGAATTTTTGGGTTGATTGAGTTGAGGTGCAAGAGGAAGTTTTGAAGTTCGCCCTTGTGTCGCGCGTTTTATCTCGATTATTATACGTATCATTATACATTTTATAATTTTGTCCGTGTAGCACAGCGTTACGCGAGTGTAGCGTAGCAGATGGAAGCGAAGAAGATACGCGAACAGGAGGGGAATTATCATTAGTATGACTGGTTAATAATCGTAATGAATATGGTGAGAGTTCAGGCATTGACAATGACCTCTCCATATGATCGGATTCCATAACCGACCGATAGTTTAAATACTTCCAACTTACGATTTACCTTCTCTCAGCTACGACCATTTAAGTCACTCCAGAAGTTAAAATATTTGTTCAGAAATTTATTCCCCCGGAGACTGAAATTTAAGATTAAATATTTAGATAAATTTGAATCAAGCTGAACGAGTTACAGTAAAATAATGTTTTAATTTTAAAACAACAGGACAATAATTACTGGGTCACAAAGGAATATTTAAGATAGGTATAAATTGGCGCACAGTAATGGTTGTTCGAATAACCTCTTTTATAAATAAATGTTTAGTGCACTTCTACCTTTTTTTATTGATAAACTACCTACTAAACTAAAACTAAATTTACATCATTGAATTTGAATTGCGGTAAAAAATTCGATTAATCTAAATGGCGAGTGGTTCCACGCAAATGTTTTTTTTTTTTTATATTCACAACAGATAACTTACGGCCAAAAAAAATCACTCTCACGAAATTTCTCTTTTTGTTTCCCACAAAACTGTGAGGAAATAAAATTGGTGGCGTACAGAAATTAAAGTTTTTGAAGTTTGCCTGGATACCTCTGGACCATAACTATCCAGACGATCTGACGATTTTTTATCTTCGTTACTGGGCGATGAATGGCCGAGAAGTGTACTTAAAACTATCTGACCTTTCTATAGATACAGCATCCTAAAGGAAATCCCAGGACAGCTTGATTACCATGGCTCGGTAATAAAGTCTCCGTTTAGACGCCGCAGCCCCTGGGAATGCTTCTACTGGTCAAAGTTGAGATTATAAGGTATATTCGATAATAAATTTACGATCAAAATTTTTTGAATGTGACGTCTCAAAAGAAAATTTGTCACTCTCCTGATAATTCCCTCTTTTTTTTTCCACCAGCTACCAATTTCCACGTACAACAATATAAAAAAAAATCGCGGTTATAGATGATATAAAACCTACCGTGCTACCTAACAACGTTACGCTAAACAAAGTTAGTTCAGGTTCACGGGTTTAGAATTGTTTTCTTCTGAGCTTTCGCCCAGAGACCGACAAGTTGAGGTTGGCAACGAAACATCTGAGCATTCAGTTTCGGTCGAGAGGTTGTCATCTGTTGTCAATCCGGGATCTGGGTTTCCTTCCGGGAAGGCGTGTAAGTCGTTCGAGTGAACGAGGCATTCTCGGCCATTTACTAACACCTTATAAGTGGTGGTACCTTCTACTGCTAGAACCTCATGGGGCCCTGACCAAGGAAATCTAAATGGTTGTCCTATCGCGGGCCTGGCACGTACATTGACCTTGTCACCCACCGAAAACTTAATGTAAGGCGGGGAGGGATTATGGTAGTTCTTGTTCTGGAAATTGCATATACGATTGTGGACTCTCCTTCTATGCTGTCGTCGTTCCGCCATATCTCTATGTTCCCGCTTCTTGAGCTGAAGCATTTTCCAGTCTCCCGGTCTAACGAGTTCGTACCCTAAGACTATGGAAGAAGGGGTTTCACTAGTATCACGATTCTTTCGAGAACGAAGAATTCTCAGTGTCGGTTGCAAAAGCTCGTCCCATTTATTCGTAACGTCCTCATCCTTGTTCAGGATCCGCAAAATTTTCTTGAACTCCTGTATACGACGTTCGGCGGGATTAGCTTGCTGATGATATGCAGCGCTAAAGAGCTGCGTTACGCCATGATCTTGGCACATCTCATCCATTCGATTGGATATGAATGGTGTGCCTTGATCGGTGACGATTACCTCTGGGACTCCAAATCTGGTGAACACTTGGTTCTGTAGAAACTTACATATTTCCTTACCGGTGATTGAAGAGAATAACTCTGCTTCTACCCACTTTGAGAACACGTCTTCGCAAAAAAGTATGTACCTATGTCGCCTCTTTGTAGAAGGGTAAGGTCCCAGTATATCTAATGATAGCATTTGAAAAGGAAATTTTGGGGTTCGAGCCCGTTGTGGTGTATGGGGAACTCTTTGCTGAGTCTTGGCTACTGAACAAATGATACAACGGTTTACATATTGTCGAATGTCTCGCAACATCCTTTTCCAGTAGTACCTTCGATAAATCAGCGCATAAGTTTCGGCCATACCTGGATGAGCTACGTCGGGTAGATCATGAAATACATACAGCACCCTAAACTTTAGACGTTGAGGCACGACCAAACGATCGCCGTGTAAGTTTTTTCGGAACAATAATCCGCCGACTTTACAGAAATGTTTTTCCAACTCTTTCACATAGGATGTCGTTGCCCGGTTGTTAATCAGATGTGCAAGAGTAGCGATATCCTGTCGTATTCGTCTGCTTTCCCCCTGAGCCTGTGTTATTTGTTGTTCAAGGCGGTCTACATCAAGGGCGGCCACCATATTCTCAACCATCACGTTACCGTCCGGGAGATTGGGTCCTGAGTTTGGATTATCAGTTAGCATTTTTTCCCGATCGTCCAGAGGATCAGGCGGCAATAATCTTTCTTCTGTTGGCATTTTAACTTCTTTGTTGGAGGGTTGACGACTTAACAAATCCGGAAGTTCTTTACATCTGCCTGGTACGTGCTCAATCGTAAAGTTAAACTCTTGTAGTAATAAAGCCCAGCGTGTCAACTTAGCCTTAGTGTCTTTGAATTTGTTAAGCCACGTAACCGCTCTACTGTCTGTGCGTAATATGAATTGGCGATCATCTAGATAAGCTCTAAAGTTTCGTATTGCCCATAATACGCACAGACATTCTTGTTCGTTAACATGGTATTTAGCAGTAGTAGTACTAAACTTGGCACTTATGTGCGAGATGATTTTTTGTTTTCCTTCTTCAGACTCCTGATACAAGACTGCTGTCATTCCTACTTGCGACGCATCAGTTTGAACGATGAAAGTCTTCGTATAATCCGGGCGGCTTAATGCGATCGGTGTGGATAGAACAGTTTTAGTATCCTCAAAAGCCTTTTGATGAACAGTAGTCCACTTAAAGGAAGAATTTTTTCTCAAAAGACTGGTCAAAGGAGCCAAAAGCAAGGCTAAATTTGGAATATACTCCCGCAGTCAATTGCAGGCCCCAATAAAGCTCTGCAACTGCTTCTTTGTTTTTGGAGGAGGAAAATATTGTATGCTCTCTAGGTGTTTGGTCTGAGGTACATTCAAGTCCCCCTCGATGTGATGTCCCAGATAATCTAGAGAATCGGTAAAAAATTTACATTTTTCTGCGGATATCTTTAAGTGATGAACGTGTAGGCGTTCTAGCACTAAACGTAGGTGGTGTAAGTGTTGTTCTTTGTTGGGTGAGAAAATAATTATATCGTTCAAATATACCTGTACGAAATTATGTAGATATCCTACTAGTACTTCCGAAGTCATCAATTTTTGGAAAGTGGCAGGGGCTCCTTTTAGTCCAAACGGCATCACTGTAAATCGATAAGCGGCTCCGTTAGGTGTCGTAAAAGCTGTGAAATCCTTGCTTTTCTCTTCAAGGGGGATTTGCCAGTATCCTGATTTTAAGTCCAATACACTGAACACTTTAGCCTGGGCAATGTCCTTTAAAGCATCTTGAATTTTGGGCAAACCGGAGCTCTCGTCAACGGTAATAGCGTTCAGTTCGCGGTAGTCCACACAAAAACGCGGTTTCTTTCCTGGTCGTTCAACCAGAACTGGAGGAGAGGAATAGGGTGAATTGGTAGGTTCTAAGACACCAGCCGTAAGCATCTCCGAGATACAGTCGTATAGGATAGCTTTTTTACGAGGGTTCATGGGATAAGGTCGTTTATTTATCAACTTGGGAGACTTAAGTACAATTTTGTGTTTAGTCGTGTGAGTGGTAGGTTGGCTTAATCCTGTTTCAAACAACTCTGAAAACTCCGTTAGTAGATCGCGCAACCCAATCAGCTCAGGATCGACGTTCGGCAAAGAAACAGGATTCTTCGGGTTTTTCGAAGCTTGGGTCCAGTATATTGTCTGTCGGTCTTGTCGTCCTAAATAAAGACAAGCCCGACTATAGTCTATAACGATCTTTTCATAGCTCAAAAAAGGTTGGCCCAATATAAAAGATTCGCATAAGTCCTCCACAACATAACATTTAATGTTATAGGGAAGGTGATTTATGAGAATTTGGCATGACATTTCACCTAGAAGTGGTATTAAGGTTGAACCAGAAGCTAATCTCAAATTAGCTCTAGTGATGGGGGTAAAACTTGTGACTAGAGATTTAGCGACTAGGTTTATTCCTGCGCCGCTGTCAATTAAGGCCTTGTAAGTTTTCTGTTCATAATTAACTTGGATAATAGGTTGTGGATTGTTCATAGAAAATGCACAAGTAAATGCAGTGGCTCGGGGCATAGAAACTTCCCGAATGGTACTTAAATTTAAAGAGTTTACTACACGATCCGGATTACGACCGATCAATGGTTCTCCTACAATGGACTCTGGGGTGTTTCGTGAGCTGACGGTTGCGTTACTCTTCGCCATAACCAGGATCTGATTCCCGGTGTGGTTAAGCCTGCTAATATCTGCTTTTTCTCTCAGTTCATTTTCGGAAGAAAATTCAGATCCGACTCTCGGCTGCATTTCCTCACGCTTTAGACTGAGAGTGGGGATGTCGAGTGGATTTCTAAATTGAGATATTTCCGAGTCGAAATGTGGGAGAGAGGTTGAAATAGGAAGCACAACTGTAGACTGCTCATCTGAATCAATGGTAGAATAGATTGGGTGATTGATATTTTTATGATCGTGTTGATCTGATCGGTCGGGTACTAGTTTTTTGGATATGTTTGGTTAATGGTTACGTTTTCGTCAGCAAGTAAGGAATTACGAGGGAAGGAATTTGTCGATGAATTGAGTTCCATTGGTGCATTCTGGCAGCCAGCCACACGAGGAGTTGACTGTTGCAGAGGACGTCCTGTAGGGCGACTTCCCGTCTGATCATTTGGGAATACTAACGTTGATTGAGGCTTACCTTTGAAAGGATTTTGAGGACATTCTCTATGTAGGTGTTGTCCCTGACAGAATCGGCAAGGAGATAAGCGAAACGGTTGATTTGGTTTGCGTACTGTAGGAATATTTCCGGAGTCACTTACCGGAGGATTAAGTCGTCTGTTTCGATTTTCACTTGAACCTTGTGGCCCTGAAAGCTTGAATTGGAAAGGTGGATTAGTTTGAGATTCTGGGAGATTAATACTGGACTTTCCGAACGTTTGACTGGGAAGAACTCTAAGTAATTTTTGTTCTTCCTGTATATCTTTTTCGAGAAGACATGTATAAGTCACCAAAGTGTCTATGTTGGAAAATACGTGCATTCTCAGACGAGATCGCAGTGAGGCAACTAACTGTGACTGAATCAATCTAACCATCTGCTCCTCAGGAGTGTCAGGTTCAAGTCTAATGTACAAAGATGACTTACGTAGAATGAATTTTTCAGCAGATTCGTCATGCTTTTGTCGATCACCAAAGAGACGAGTCCTAAGTTCCGTTAATCTTTCATAATTATTAAAACGTTCAAGAAATCTAGATGCGAATTGGTTCCAATTTAACCTATACTTCTTATACGTGTCGTACCATTCTCTGGCTCGTCCACGCAATGACGAAGTGGCAAGAAAAAGTACATCCGAGGAATCACTTGAACGTGATGCCTGCCAGAAATCTGTAACGAGGAGTAAGAAGGCCTTGGGGTCTTCGTGATCCAGATCTGAAAATGTGTGATGAAACAAGCGCATTTTTGTCGCGAAATCTAGGGTTAAAGCTGAATTTGCCTGGCTTAGCTGATTTACATGATGAGTTAGGGATGCCACGTTTGACGTCAGGGTACTCATCAGCCCAGCCATTTGAATTTCAAATTGGACATGGGTGTTCGCGTTCTGAGTCAAAACGAAATTATTTGAATGGTTAGGTAAGGAACACTTTAAATGTATTGATTCATAACATTGTTTTACCTGAGCTCCACTGGTAAGATTAGGGTTTACAACAGGGTTTTGGTCATAAATGGATCGATTAGGTAGATGAATAATCCCCTCTCTTGCAGGTTCGGATCTATATCCAGATCTTTTCGTTTGTCTGAAGCGAACGTCAGAATCGAGAGAAAGTACTGAGCTTAATCGTGGTGATATATGAAAATTTCTCTCAGAAGGAAACGAAAGTGTCCCCGCCAGGGATGCCATGTCGCGCGTTTTATCTCGATTATTATACGTATCATTATACATTTTATAATTTTGTCCGTGTAGCACAGCGTTATGCGAGTGTAGCGTAGCAGATGGCAGCGAAGAAGATACGCGAACAGGAGGGGAATTATCATTAGTATGACTGGTTAATAATCGTAATGAATATGGTGAGAGTTCAGGCATTGACAATGACCTCTCCATATGATCGGATTCCATAACCGACCGATAGTTTAAATACTTCCAACTTACGATTTACCTTCTCTCAGCTACGACCATTTAAGTCACTCCAGAAGTTAAAATATTTGTTCAGAAATTTATTCCCCCGGAGACTGAAATTTAAGATTAAATATTTAGATAAATTTGAATCAAGCTGAACGAGTTACAGTAAAATAATGTTTTAATTTTAAAACAACAGGACAATAATTACTGGGTCACAAAGGAATATTTAAAATAGGTATAAATTGGCGCACAGTAATGGTTGTTCGAATAACCTCTTTTATAAATAAATGTTTAGTGCACTTCTACCTTTTTTTATTGATAAACTACCTACTAAACTAAAACTAAATTTACATCATTGAATTTGAATTGCGGTAAAAAATTCGATTAATCTAAATGGCGAGTGGTTCCACGCAAATGTTTTTTTTTTTTATATTCACAACAGATAACTTACGGCCAAAAAAAATCACTCTCACGAAATTTCTCTTTTTGTTTCCCACAAAACTGTGAGGAAATAAAATTGGTGGCGTACAGAAATTAAAGTTTTTGAAGTTAGCCTGGATACCTCTGGACCATAACTAGCCAGACGATCTGACGATTTTTTATCTTCGTTACTGGGCGATGAATGGCCGAGAAGTGTACTTAAAACTATCTGACCTTTCTATAGATACAGCATCCTAAAGGAAATCCCAGGACAGCTTGATTACCATGGGTCAAAGTTGAGATTATAAGGTATATTCGATAATAAATTCACGACCAAAATTTTTTGAATGTGACGTCTCAAAAGAATTTTGTCACTCTCCTGAAAATTCCCCCTTTTTTGTCCACCAGCTACCTATTTCCACGTACAACAATATAAAAAAAATCGCGGTTATAGATGATATAAAACCTACCGTGCTACAACACGACACTTGCTATGGCTCCAAATAACAAAGGTGTCGTCCACGTACCGGAACCACCACTTAAGCCTCTTATTTGCCGTTGCCAATGGCTTCGCCTCAAAAATTTTCATTTCACTTAGGCTATTAATGGACTAAAGGGGCTGTCCATAGCTACACCATCAGTTTGTTCGTAGAAATCTTCCTTCCATTGAAAATATGTAGTGGTTAGGTAGTGTTAGAACAACTTGGCAATATCTTGTGGAAATTTCCGTATATACAGGGTATCTCAAAACTCGACGTCATCCCTTGGAGCAGTGATAGGCCACATCATTACTGTCCAGAATATCATGATACGATTTTAGTAAAAAGTTGGTAGTTCACAGCTACAAAATTCCATATTATAAGATTCCAAATGTTGTTGCGAAACCTTGAATATAGTCTTGTTAAGGGCCAAAGAAATATTACTAATGCTTTACCATTGGGAAAAAATTTTTGCTGCATTCATAAATAAAGGTCGAAAATTATCATAATAGTCATCACAACAAGTCATATTATGATATTCTGGTCAGTAATGAGCTGGCCTATCACCTCTCCAAGAGAGACGACAAGAGATGCTGTTGAGTTTTGGGACTGTATCTAAATTATATCAATAGCAGGGTTTCTATCCGAGACTAACGAGAAAGGCCATTGAGATCGTTAAACACCACAACAATTTCAACAAGAAGGAGGAAGTTACGTTTCTAAATGCAGACCGGAAACAAATTCTACGACATATTTCAAGTGGACACACCCCAGTCCTTTCACTGCAGCGGGACGGTGGGGGCATAAATATCACGGAGCTCACCAGAGTCGAATCAGTCAACCACGGGAAGCACGGGAGATCACTTCGCCTATTGCCTCATCGCCTTTGATAATCTCTGCCGCAGATATAGACAAAAGTAAACTACTGGACTAATACAGTAAACTTGTGATGAGCGATTTTTCTAGTCGTTAAACGATCCAAGAAGAACCACTGAAATTGTTAAATCAAAATGGCCTAACAGAAGCGCGCACATTCCCAGAGTGAGTCTCGATTTAAAACCGATTTATCTTCGCATGCCGTTTCCATTTAGGAGCGTCAGCCATTAAATAAAAATTAATTTTCCAATATCATTTTCGACAACGGCCTTCGGCTCTTTTGAATCCATGCCCCTCTATTCAGATGCACAACGATTTTTCATTTTTTTATTGGCGCAAAGTCTGCACCTGGATTCGATCCAGATTAGTTTCTCCGAGCGCCGAAGGCCTTTTTAAAAGTCAATTAAAACTGTGCAAAGTGGTGATTGGTATAATAATGAAAAAAATGTTTCAACAATTATTGCACTTCGGTTTAGTTTTTTATTATTATTAGAAATTTCCTGCTTACCGTTGCTCCACGTATGCGTTAAAGCCCTCTCCCACAAAGGCTGGTTTTCGGGTTTATATTGCACTTGATACGACCTAATTGGCAATCCCTCATAGTTACTGGGTGGCACAATGGAAAATTTTATAGTCGTAGCCGTGACATTATTTGCTCGTACTTGACCAATTGGCAGGGGGACAAAGCCTTGCCTCAACTGGATGAAAATTGAAGCCTCACCAAGGGCATTTCGGGCCAGGCACTCGTAGCGTGTGTAATAACTGGAAAGATCAACAAAATTCGGTACTTTTACATGATCATCCTTTCCTCATACCTAGTTCTATTTGCTCCAATAGAAAAATTGGAAATTAATGAAAAATCGTCGAGTATTTACAAACAAAAATTTTGTCTGATTCATTCATAGGGCAACCAAGTAAATTATCAATTTACCCTTCTACATTTTGCTGTTTTTGTGCTCGCACTAATATCTGAATATTATCTAAATATTTGTAGACATAGTGATTCATAATGATGATACCATAGACGTATCTACAGAACGGCATCACATTTTTATTTTTTTTTTCAAACAAAATCAAAAATAATTTAGCAGTACAATCAAATAATAATATCTACACTGGAACGAATCACCATGTATAAATATAAATGAATATTTGAAGAGGGATTATGAGTACGTGTAAATAAGCATTATTATAAAGAAACAAGCGAGCCCCTTAACAGCGGTGAAAGCAATTTATTTATATATAAATATATGATCTAAACTCACCGTGGTTCATGGTAAGGGTTGACAATGAGGAACGATTGCGGGCCTTTACCTATAACTTCAAAGTTAGTTCGCGAAACTCTTCCATTTTGGAAGTTCTCCTCGGAGATTTCAATTTGATTCCACCGCCAAACGATCGTGGCATTCGGAATTGCTTCGGGCAGACAAGATAAATTCCCTGGTCTACCATCCCAGCTCCAAACCGGAGGTAAATCTCGAGTTCGATTAAACGTTGGCTTAAACCATACCGTAATGTGTCCGTTCTTGTATGCGGCTCCCGTTGGATTCTCTGCGATACACTGATAGAGGCCGTCGTCGCTGCGACTCAGGTTGCTTATTGTAAGGGTTCCGAAAGCTTCTCCTGCACAAAAAGATAAGTTATTAGGGCTTATAGGGCATTTTTTTAAACAAACTCATATAAACCGCTAACAGAAATGTATTTACAGCACTTTTTATCATTATTTTAAAGGTGTAGGGCATTAAAATTACTTAATATTTTTGAAAACCGTGAATCTTTCGACTTTTAAAATCTTAATTTTACAACTTGGACCCTTCATATTTTTTTTCTTGCTCTGATTATCATATGTAAAATGGATGAAGGGAAAAATAAAGTAATTCAGATCTCAAATAATTTTTTTTTGCCTTTTAGGTACCTGATCAATTATTGTCAAAAGATGGGATACGTCAAACATATTTTTCAAAAGTTTTCACTCAAAAAACTTGAAAACAATACTATCAATATGGCTCCACGTTACAATCAGCAAGCACATCTATTAAATCTAAATGTTTTGACGTTCCTTGAGATGGAGAAGACTCAAGTAACAAATGGTGTTCCAATCGATTGTGGGGACGTGTTACAAAGAGCCTCAAATGCGTTGAAAATTGGGTAAACCACGTTGAAACGAAAAAACGTGGTGTTTAGATGGACAAGGAGTATTTGGCTAATTTACCGTGTGTTTGCAAGAAATGAATATGTAACTTGAACGGTGATTGTAAAGAAAATGTCATCTCGATTTTTGCCTTAATTTTGATATCATTAGAAAGCTTATGTTATGATTAGCAGATTTAAGTAAAAAAATACTTGGATAGTCGAGTTTTGTAAGAAAAAAATTGAAAAATGAAGGTATGAAAATACATTACTCATACTTGGAAGTTGCCCTAATTTTCTTTTGTAGCCACAACACACACTACATCTATAAAATTCAAGGTTTTTCGAATTTTATGATATAATTTAAGTTTTAAACGTCTCATAAATTCAAATTTTTATTTAACTTACAAATTTTGCATTGTACTAGTGGCTAGTCGAATGATTGATGAAGTTGGCAGGTAGCATATAAAACTTGAAGTTTGTTGAGGTTTTAAAGGCAGAGTTGCCAAGACCTCTTCTTGAAAATATTCGATTATTACAACTTAAATTTTTTTTTTTTTAACAGGTTAACTCCGGTTATTTCAGGTTAAGTCTGATCAGTTCAGGTTACTCCAGTTCTAGTTTTCCTGATTAGGTTAGTTCATTTCTACTCTTTATGTTAGGGGTAGAGAATAATATAAAAAAAAAAGAAAAAAGCGGGCCCTTAAAGGGCCCGCATTTTTCTTTATTTTTAGAACAGGTTAATTTTCTGTTACTTCAGGTAAGGTCTGGTTAGTTCAGGTTAGTCCAGTTCTAGTTTCCCTGGTTAGGTTAGTTCAGTTACACTTTTGACGATTAGGTTAGACTAGCTTAGGTTAGTCCAGTTCTAGTTTTCCTGATTAAGTTATTGTTGAAAATTGAAATTGCTGGTTCAAATTGGGAAAAAGAAGATGAAATAGACTTCTTTGTTTTGTGTGGACTGTATTAATTTTATTAACAAAGGTGAAATGGCTTTGTACTCACAAAAAATAGTAAAATGCTTTTTTTTACAAAAAGAAAAAAATGGATGATCATTGCAAATCTTTTTTTAAAACAAATTCTTATCAAATTTCACATACATGTCAAAGTCATTTTTTTTTAAAGTAACTTGTCACTTGTCAACCAACAGCTGATAAACTTAGAGCTGGCAATTTAGGGATGGAATAAAGTTCTAAATCTCAACCATTAAACAGTTAGTTCAGTTCTACTCTTTATGTTAGGGGTAGAGAATAATATAAAAAGCGAGCCCTTAAAGGGCCCGCTTTTTTCTTTATTTTTAGAACAGGTTAACTTTCTGTTATTTCAGGTAAGGTTTGGTTAGTTCAGTTACACTTTTCACGTTTAGGTTAGACTAGTTTAGGTGAGTTAAGGTTAGTCCAGTTCTAGTTTTCCTGATTAGGTTAGTTCAGTTCTATTCTTTATGTTAGGGGTAGAGAATAATATAAAAAGCGGGCCCTTAAAGGGCCCGCTTTTTTCTTTATTTTTAGAACAGGGTAACTTTATGTTACTTCACGTAAGGTCTGGTTAGTTCAGGTTAGTCCAGTTCTAGTTTTCTTGATTAGGTTAGTTCAGTTTATACTCTTTATGTTAGGGGTAGGGAATAATATAAAAAGCTGGCCCGAAAGAGCCCGCCTTTTCTTTATTTTTAGAACAGGTTAACTTTCTGTTACTTCAGGTAAGGTCTGGTTAGTTCAGGTGAGTCCAGTTCCAGTTTCCCTGGTTAGGTTAGTTCAGTTACACTTTCAGAAACTGTCACTTGTAATTCAAAATAGTCAACTGTAATTCAGAAACTATCAAGTGTAATTCAGAAATCTCCAAGCTTACTCTTGGAGATTAGAACAGTCAAGTGTAATTCAGAAAACATCAAATGTAATTCAGAAATTATCAAATATAATTCAGAATAGTCAACTGTAATTCAGAATAGTTAACTGTAATTCACAAATTACCAAGTGTAATTCAGAAAACAACAAGTGTAATTCGGAAATCGTCAAATTTGTCGATGCGATTCAAAATATCTAAGAAAATACAGAATGTCTCATTTAAAAAACCTACGTTTGTTTTATTGCGGCGAAATTATTCCTTATAGTACAAAAACTAGCTAGGTTATCAAGCTCTCGTCAGAAAGTTCTATAATTGCCCTTTATCTCTATCATTACTGCTGGCCGAGATACGGGGGGTCCCAAAATGCAGAACTTTCAAAATCACCCTCTATCTATTGAAATTGAACGCAAAATGGTGTCAACAGCTTCTTGTGTTTCAAAAAGAAGGCCAGGTTAGTGAACCCCACCTTTCTAACTTTAATATTAACAGAGATACAACCAAAAATCTTTGTAAATGAGACACCCTGTACTTGATGCTTTCTGAGTTATACCTGATAATTTCCAAATTAAACTTGACCCTTTCTGAATGAGATTTGATGTTTTCTGAATTACACTTGACTATTCCGAATTACAGTTGACTATTCTGAATTACGCTTCATTTGTTCTGAATTACACTTGCTACTTTCATAAGTACAGTTGGAAACGGTGTAGTTATCCACTTCCATTATCAGTTCCATTATCCAGTTTCATTATCACGGAAAACTGGTGCAGTCTCAAGACAACACGAATTACGAGAGATGAAACACGAGTTCGAAGAGGTCGTTCTCAAAAGTTGGCACTCAGTTCAAAACTGGCTCAACCAGTTATCCAATAGAACACACGAATATGCACGCGTTCTACCAAAAGAACATACGGGGTGTTCATTATAAATCTTTCTAGAAGGCTATGCAATTTTGACAGAAAAGGATGACATAATCAAAATAAATGGACTTTTGTTTCTCCATCCTTCTCTTTTGACATATTTCAGCCAACTAGATGAAGTTTTATAATGAACACCCCGTACAATTCGCAATAGTGCAGCAGTAGTGCTGCCGCCCAGTTTTACCAAAAGAAAACGCTATTAGATGTAATTTTGAACTAACAGTAACAGTGCACACCCCCTTTATTGATGAGGCTAAAGCAATGAAGTATGCTAACGATGGACTTAGTCCTGATGCCCAGAACTTTGTGGTACAATTTCTGCTGGTTGTTTTGCCATTTGTACAGCACGATTGCAGTAATTTTTTTTACCCTGAACATTATTGAAAATACAATAATTTTATTTTTCTAATTTTGACTAGTTACGAAAAGTAAAATCTTTCGTAACTAGTGATGAAAAGTTGGTGTCACCACCAGTTGCAGGTTTCGGCTGTGGCACACCGTTGCTATAGTTTTACGGTATTAAGTAGATACAAAGTGGTTTAAAAGTAAATATTGAAGTTTAATAATAATTCTCTCTCTAAGTAGGTATTTGTAGTCAAAATTAGAAAAAATCTTGTATGAAACACGTGACGAAAAACCTTTTTTGTGTATCTCATTCAAATTGCGGGAACTCACTGCGCTCGTCCCGCAAACATTCATTCGTTACACAAAATCGGACTTTTCGTAACTGGTTACATAAATAGCTATTAAGATCAATTATCTACCCTGCATTATAGAAGAAACGATCTTTTAAAATCTCTTTAAGTTATAAATTCTAGTTAAGACGTTTCCGAGATACAGGCCTCCAAAAATGATGAAACATTTTTTTGGAGGTTACGATCTTTTCCGTTAGCAGTGTTAGATCATGTGAAAATTGGGAAAATGCATCACTTACCCGCATCTGAAAAAGTTTCTTGTTGCAAAGTAATTCTGGAGTCGTCGATTTGTTGCCCAACTTGGAATGGGGACGAATTGCTGAGTTTCCTAAACGTAACCCGCGGAGGTGGTCGGCCCTTTGTTTTGCACAAAAGCCGCCCTTCCTGGCCCACAGGTGCCGTTGCATTCAACAGTTCGTATATTTGCGGTTTCACCAGAACGTTTATTCTGACTTCTGTTTCGACGTTGCCCGCGGGGTTTGCGGCCACACACTTGTACTTGCCGTCATCGCCGAATTCCACTCTATTCATAATTAGTTCGCCTGTAACAATTTATACGGTTTCTAAACTATTTTTGTTTGCGTTTGAGAGAATTATTAGGGATTCATCAAGTCAAGAAAATTGACAATTTTGGGAAATAGTTGACTTGACTTGAAAAACTAAATACTTGACAATTAGGTACTTGCCCTTGACTTGATTTTTTTATAGTTAAGCTTGTCTTGATGCCAAGTATTTTCAAACTACTTGATACTTGATGAAGAAGAGATAACTTCGCCACTTAAAAAGGCTCATGGCGTCGCAAAAAAACTGAAACATTGTGAGCATCTGCCGAAAGATTTTGAGAAGCATTGCACTACTGTAAATATAAAAATGGCGCTGCCAAAAATTGATGATACGCTGGATTTCGACTTTTGAGATGCTGCAGTGGAGCTTAAACATGAAAAGTGCATTGAATATATTATGTGATAATGGAGATATCCTCAAAGTATTTAAATTGAAGGACACTGAATGGTCCCTAATAGAAAGGGTTTGTAAGTAGGTACCTTAAAAGTTTTAATATCATTTCTACTACATTAGAGGGTCAAACCTACTGCCCTCTCCAGATGGTAGTAATTGCCATAAATATGCTTTTGGACAAATTAGAGAAGTGGGCATTTGATCTGAATAATAAGGCAAACAGAGATGTAGCTGATGAACAGTTGATAAATAGTATTCAGGCGGCACGAGACAAAATAGTAAAACACTATATGAAGACGAAATAGATGTATTGCGTGGTTTTAATTTTAGATCCGCGCCATAAAACAGTTACGTTTTCTTATTCAAATTGGGGAAAGCAGTTAGAAAAAGATGCTGTTTTACATTTCGAAAATATTTTTAAAACTAGATATTTTAAATGTACTAGTACTCCATCCGTATCCATTCAATAGTCGTCAAACTCAAATGACGAGACTCTAGCGAGAGGAGAGTTTGACATAGATGTGTTAAGTTAAGCAGGCTCCCACTCCACAAAGCAATGAAGAGTGTTGGCGTTTCGAAGTAGATAAATACGTGAATAGCCGAAGAGCTGACTCTACAGTTGATATACTCGATTGGTGGAACAGGCACCAAAATGTCCAACCGAACTTAGCGTTAATGGCAAGAGACTTATTATCGACGCCTGATACATCTGTGCCAATTGAACGAGAATTTTCGAGGGCCTCACTCAAGGAACAGATTAAGTGATAAATCTATTAGGACCCTTATGTGTTTAAACTCATGGCTACCAAACGATATCAAATAAATTAATGATTAATCCCTAGAATACAGTTGTGGTTTTTATAAGCCATTCACTTATTATTGTCGTCAAGTAGGCGTTGGAAATTTGACTTTGACATTTTTATTGTATCTTCTCAACATGTGCTAAAAGGAGTCTGGTATAAAAAAATATAAAAGTTTCAAAGTTAACTAGATGACAAAAATAAGTGAATGGGTAATATGTTTATGTTGTTATAACAATTATAATAATATTAATAATTTTATTATGTTTCTCTCACACACCTACTTTGTTTTTTTTTCTAACTGCTATGTTAAGAAGTAAATTAATGCAGGACATCGATCGAATTTATTTTGAAAGTTGATACTTGTACAAACCGTTATATTATACGTACAAATCAAAAAACAAATTATACACAATATACAGGGTGTTTTTTTTTAAGATGGGCCATAGAAATTTCCATGCAATGAAGTTAGATGTTTTTTTTTTAAATGAGCCATAGCAAATTTTATAGTAAAATAACTTGGACACACTTGGATTCATTTCAATTGGTCCAGGCGTTCTTAAGTAACAGGCGTTCAAAGTTGAGAATTGAGAAAAAGTCCTAATACCCCCCCCCCCCCTTTGGAGATTTTCAAACAAAATTCAGAATATTTTTTTGCTGTTTTTGATCGGAATGGCACGTTTGCAATCCCCTGAGAACATAACACACTCAATTGGAATGAAATTAACCTCTAAAGAGCTTTTTTTTTAAAAATGGTCCAAAAACGCGATTTTAAAAGTGCCTAAAAATCGACTTCCGAAGGGGTCTATCTCCGGAAATATTGCGCCTACGGAACTTCCGATGGTGGGATGTGAAAGAGGGCATAAAGAAAAGGACAAAACAGGTGGATTCATTTCAATCGGTGCAGGCGTTCTCAAGTTGTTGTTCAAAGTTGAGAATTGAGAAAAAAGTCGTAATCCCCCCCCCCCCCCCCCTTTGGAGATTTTCAAACAAAATTCAGAATATTTTTTTGCTGTTTTTGATCGGAATGGCACGTTTGCAATCCCCTCAGAACATAACAAACTCAATTGGAATGAAATTAACCTGTAAAGAGCTTTTTTAAAAATGGTCCAAAAATCGATTCTCAAAGTGCCTAAAAATCGACCTCCGAAGGGGTCTATCTCCGGAAATATTGCACCTACGGAACTTGCGATAGTGGGAGGTGAAAGAGGACATCAAGAAGAGGACAACACAGTTGGATTCACTCCAATCGGTCCAGGCGTTCTCAAGTTACAGGCGGTCAAAGTTGAGAATTGAAAAAAAAGTCACAATACCTCCCCCCCCCTTTAGAGATTTTCAAAAAAATTTCGGAATTTTTTTTTTTAGCTGTTTTTGATCGGAATGGCACGTTTGCAATCCCCTGAGAACATAACAAACTCAATTCGAATGGAATTAACCTCTAAAGGGGTTCTTTTAAAAATGGTCCAAAAACCGATTCTCAAAGTGCCTAAAAATCGACCTCCGAAGGGGTCTATCTCCGGAAATATTGCACCTACGGAACTTGCGATAGTGGGAGGTGAAAGAGGACATCAAGAAGAGGACAACACAGTTGGATTCACACTAATCGGTCCAGGCGTTCTGAAGTTACAGGCGGTCAAAGTTGAGATTTGAAAAAAAAAGTCATAATACCCCCCCCCCCCTCTTTAGAGGTTTTCAAAAAAATTTCGGAATTTTGTTTTTAGCTGTTTTTCATCGGAATGGCACGTTTGCAATACCCTGAGAACATAACAAACTCAATTCGAATGGAATTAACCTCTAAAGGGGTTCTTTTAAAAATGGTGCAAAAACCGATTCTCGAAGTGCCTAAAAATCGACCTCCGAAGGGGTCTATCTCCGGAAATATTGCACCTACGGAACTTGCGATAGTGGGAGGTGAAAGAAGACATCAAGAAGAGGACAACACAGTTGGATTCACTCTATTCGGTCCAAGCGTTCTCAAGTTACAGCCGGTCAAAGTGGAGAATTGAAAAAAAAGTCATAATACCCCCCCCCCCCCCCTTAGAGATTTTCAAAAAAATTTCGGAATTTTTTTTTAGCTGTTTTTGATCGGAATGGCACGTTTGCAATCCTCTGAGAACATAACAAACTCAATTCAAATGAAATTAACCTCTAAAGGGGTTCTTTTAAAAATGGTCCAAAAACCGATTCTCGAAGTGCCTAAAAATCGACCTTCGAAGGGGTCTATCTCCGGAAATATTGCACCTACGGAACTTGCGATAGTGGGAGGTGAAAGATGACATCAAGAAGAGGACAACACAGTTGGATTCACTCTAATCGGTCCAGGCGTTCTCAAGTTACAGGCGGTCAAAGTTGAGAATTGAAAAAAAAGTCATAATCCTTTGGAGATTTTCAAAAAAATTTCAGAATTTTTTTTTTAGTTGTTTTTGCTCGGAATGGCACGTTTGCAATCCCCTGAGAACATAACAAACTCAATTCGAAAGGAATTAACCTCTAAAGGGGTTCTTTTAAAAATGGTCCAAAAACCGATTCTCGAAGTGCCTAAAAATCGACCTCCGAAGGGGTCTATCTCCGGAAATATTGCACCTACGGAACTGGCGATAGTGGGAGGTGAAAGAGGACATCAAGAAGAGGACAACACAGTTGGATTCACTCTAATCGGTCCAGGCGTTCTCAAGTTACAGGCGGTCAAAGTTGAGAATTGAAAAAAAAGTCATAATCCTTTGGAGATTTTCAAAAAAATTTCAGAATTTTTTTTTAGTTGTTTTTGCTCGGAATGGCACGTTTGCAATCCCCTGAGAACATAACAAACTCAATTCGAAAGGAATTAACCTCTAAAGGGGTTCTTTTAAAAATGGTCCAAAAACCGATTCTCGAAGTGCCTAAAAATCGACCTCCGAAGGGCTCTATCTCCGGAAATATTGCACCTACGGAACTGGCGATAGTGGGAGGTGAAAGAGGACATCAAGAAGAGGACAACACAGTTGGATTCACTCTAATCGGTCCAAGCGTTCTCAAGTTACAGCCGGTCAAATTTGAGAATTGAAAAAAAACTCATAATACCCCCCCCCCCTTCGGAGATTTTCAAAAAAATTTCGGAATTTTTTTTTTAGCTGTTTTTGATCGAAATGTCACGTTTGCAATCCCCTGAGAACATAACAAACTCAATTCGAATGGAATTAACCTCTAAAGAGGTTCTTTTAAAAATGGTCCAAAAACCGATTCTCGAAGTGCCTAAAAATCGACCTCCGAAGGGGTCTATCTCCGGAAATATTGCACCTACGGAACTTACGATGGTGGGAGTAGGAATTCATCAAGTCAAGTAATTTGACAATTTTGGGAAATACTTGACTTGACGTGACGTCACCTGGATGATTGACCTACTACTTTTTTTTACCTACTGTATATACATAATATATTTGCTATTAGATCTGGTAACCAGTATGAATTATTAGTAATTTTGAACACAATTGTAATACATATGTTTTCTATGTAGCGTTAAACACGCTATTTTTTTTATATAAGTGTTGATACATAATTTTGTATGGCATAATAATATGATAATAATTATATAATTTGAACTTTTTGGGCTATATCAGCACCTTCAAGTACAAAGGCTGATTATTGTACCGAATTGTGATTGTTAATCTAGTTTTTTTTTGGAACAATAAATGGATATATATACCGGGTGTCCAGCACAACCCTGGACATAGGAGATTAACATGGGAAATCGGCTTTTATTTTTTTACTTTACTCTTAAAAGTTTTTCAATGAAATCAACCGTACAGGCGTAAAAAAATAAAAACCGATTTCCCATGTTAATATCCTATGTCCAGAGTTCTGCTGGACACTCGGTATAAACAAACGTTTCGTTTTTTTGGCGAATACAACAGCAACGAAGATTTACGAACAACGCAATATATGACAAGTAGAAGAACGACAATACCACGACACGAGCCGCAGGCGAGGGCCGCAAGTCTCCCGTGGGAATAATGGCCATAAAAAGCGAGTATAATACTATACTTTGTCCACGGCCATTGTCTAATAATTACAAACTATAAAATCTTATAGGTAGTGTAAAGAAAAAAAAATAACTGAAATGTCAAAGTGACACTCGCGTTTGACGGCAAAACCGGTGCCATCAGGACGCTTATTCTATAGGGAAGAGTGAAAGTGAAAGTGAGAACTGCTGGCCAATGGAATTCGTCAACAGAATTTTTTGACCAATCAAGGTTGTCAAAATTCTCACTTTCACTTTCACTCTTTCCTATAGAATAATGTCCCAGTGCATTTTTTACGCTGCGGCGTTTTATATTGCATTGTTGCCTACGCCTACTGGTTGCCAAGGCAACATGTATAACTTAAATGGCGAGCGGGAATAATGATATTATTCCCGCAGTTTCAAGTCATATATCCCTCTGACGGCTATATGAGCCCTATTTAACTTTTGTCAACAAGCTGTATATTATTAAGTGGTCGTGGACAAAATAAGTTTAATGGCTTGTGTGTCAGTTTCGTAGTATTTGTCTACTGAATTTGCAGCAAAAAAACTGTTTTTTTAATTTTATTTAATTTTCTACGGTTTGGTATTGCACTGTCATAGAAGTCTTACAACATACCTAGACAATTGAAGCGAGTCTTGATCAGATGAATATGTGATCTGAATGTTTACATAATGCGAGAATGTTTCTTTGTAGTTTTAAACCCTTTTTTAAAAATAGGAAATATGCTTTAAGAAAAAAGCCAAACATCGTCCTAGTGAGAAACTCTCGTTGCTGTTTTCCCAGAAATTAGATATTCCATAAAAAAGATACACAAATGTTTCAGCAAAAATAGCGTTCAAAAAATTTTGTTCAGGTCAGTTCAGGTCAAACGAGTTATTCACCTGTTTGCTTTTTAACGTCAAATCGATCGGTTTTCGATAAATCATTTCGACGATCCAGTTTGATCCATTGATATGTTGGGGGAGGTTTGCCTGTTGCAGTGCATTTTACCGAAGCAGCTTCCCCTTCTACTACTTGGATCGGTTCCATTGGAAGAATGTTGGGCGGTACTTGAACTTCCACCTAAACAGTAAAAAAAATTATCTTTAAACGTAGCCTGTAATAAAAAAAGCTATAGAATTTTTGTTAATGACAGTAGAGATAGACTATGTAACCAGTCGAAATTCAATTAAAAGTTAATTTTCTAAGTCTGAAGAGTGTATGCTTGCTTCTTAAAAATTTATTTGTCCTGCTTTTACAATTCAACAAAAAAAAAATTTGTGCGCCGAGCTGTCAAATTTTACATTTGTTATCTCATACTTACAGTTACAATTCCATGGCTTGTCTGTGTGTTTTTTTTATTAATTAAGATTTTTATTATTGTATGTGGCGCCATCTAATGATAGCAGGTGCTTCCACAAAGGACATGCAGTTATTACCGACTTACCTTAATGGTTCTAGTTTTAAAAACTCCGGTAGAGGTCACCAAAGCGGAGCATTTGTAAACGCCATCGTCCGCTTCAGTCACGTTACTAATGATAAGGCCTTCGTCGTCTATTATATACTTCTCGGTGGTTTGTTCGATCAACTGGTCACCTTTGTACCAATCGATTACTGGATAAGGGTCCCCTTTCACTATACACTTTATTTTAAAATTAGCTCCTACTTTAGAATACTGATTTTCAGGGGCATCTATAAACTGCACGTCCTCTGAAAATATTACATTACAGGTAAGATGATGGTTTGCGACTTTAAGCCCTTACAGTTGTGGTTTTTAACAGGTTTAAGACAAAAAAAGCCTTTTTGTAAATTGAAAAACGGGCAACGTTTCTAAATTTAGTTAGCGTCTTCTTCGGGGTTATAATTATTTGAGAAAAAAAAGTCTTAATACCCCCCACCTTTTGGTCAATTACAATTGGTGGGAGATGAGAGATCAATTTCAAAGAAGATTCAGAATTTTTTTTTGTTGTTTTTGATCGGAATGGCACGTTTGCAATCCCCTAAAAACGTAACAATCTGAATTCGAATAAAATAAACCCTTAAAGTGTTTCTTTTTTTAAATTGGCTGAAAACTCGGTTTTAAAAGTACCGATGAAAATCGACCACCGAAGACGTTTAACTCCTAAAATATTGCACCTAGGGAACTTTTGTTGGTGGGAGGTGAAAGAAAACATCCAGAAGAGCAAAAAACAGTTGGATTTACGCCCATCGGATCACTTGTTCTAAAGTTACAGATTGTAAAATTGAAAATTGAGAAAAAAGTCGTAATACCTTCTTTGGTCAATTTCAAAAAAAAAAGAGACAATTTTTTTTGCTGTTTTTTGATCAGAATGGTACGTGTGCAATCCCCTAAGAACGTAATAAACTCAATTCGAATAAAATGAACGTTTAATGTATTTTTTTTTAAATTGTTCGAAAGGTGATTTTAAAAGTGCCCAAAAATCGACAACCGAAGGGGTCTAATTCCGAAAATATTGCATTTACACCACTTCTGCTGATGAGATATAAATCAAAATATCAATAAGAGAAAAAAACAGTTGTACTCACTCCAATCGGATCACTCATTCTAAAGTTACAGGCGGTTAAAATTGAAAATTGAGAAAAAAGTCGTAAAACCCTTCCCTTTGGTCAATTAAAAAAAAAAATCAGAAATTTTTTTTTGGTGTTTTTGATCGGGATGATACGTGTACAATCCCGTAAGTCCATAATAAACTCAATTCGAATGAAATTAACTTATAAGTGTGTTTTTGTTTTAAATTGGCCGAAAACTTGATTTAAAAAGTACCTTTGGCAACCGAAGGGGTCTAACTCCGAAAATATTGCACCTATGGGACTTCTATTAGTAGGAGGTGAAAGAGGACGGCGAGAAGAGTATAAAACAGTTAGATTCACTTCAATCAGATCAGTTCTTCTAAAGTTACAGGCGGTCAAAATTGAAAATTGAGAAAAAAGTCGTAATACCTTCTTTGGTCAATTTCAAAAAAATGAGAGACATTTTTTTTTGCTGTTTTTTGATCAGAAAGGTACGTGTGCAATCCCCTAAGAACGTAATAAACTCAATTCGAAAAAAATGTACTTTTAAAGTTTTTTTTTTTAAATATCCGAAAGGTGATTTTAAAAGCGCCCAAAAATCGACAACCGAAGGGGTCTATTTCCGAAAATATTGCACTTACACGACTTCTGCTGGTGAGATATAAATCAAAATATCAATAAGAGAAAAACCAGTTGTACTCACTCCAATCGGATCACTCATTCTAAAGTTACAGGCGGTTAAAATTGAAAATTGAGAAAAAAGTCGTAATACCCTTCCCTTTGGTCAATTTAAAAAAAAAATCAGAAAATTTTTTTTGGCGTTTTTGATCGGAATGACACGTGTGCAATCCCTTAAGTCCATAACAAACTCAATTCGAATGAAATTAACTCATAAAGTGTGTTTTTTTTTAATTTGACCGAAAATTTGATTTAAAGAGGACCTTTGACCACGGAAGGGGTCTAACTTCGAAAATATTGCACCTATGGGACTTCTATTAGTAGGAGGTGAAACAGGACGGCGAGAAGAGTATAAAACAGTTAGATTCACTTCAATCAGATCAGTTCTTCTAAAGTTACAGGCGGTCAAAATTGAAAATTGAGAAAAAAGTCGTAATACCTTCTTTGGTCAATTTCAAAAAAATCAGAGACATTTTTTTTTTGCTGTTTTTTGATCAGAATGGTACGTGTGCAATTCCTTAAGAACGTAATAAACTCAATTCGAAAAACATTTACTTTTAAAGTATTTTTTTTAATTGTCCGAAAGGTGATTTTAAGGGTGCCCAAAAATCGACAACCGAAGGGGTCTAATTCGGAAATTATTGCACTTACACGACTTCTGCTGGTGAGATATAAATCAAAATATCAATAAGAGAAAAAACCAGTTGTACTCACTCCAATCGGATCACTCATTCTAAAGTTACAGGCGGTTAAAATTGAAAATTGAGAAGAAAGTCGTAATACCCCTTCCCTTTAGTCAATTAAAAAAAAAATCAGAATATTTTTTTTTGGGTTTTTGAATGGAATGATACGTGTGCAATCCCTTAAGAACGTAACAAACTCAATTCGAATAAAATTAACCCATAAAGTGTGTTTTTTTTAAATTGGCCGAAAACTTGATTTAAAAGTACCTTTGAACACCCAAGGGATCTATCTCCGAAAATATAGCACCTACGGGACTTCTATTGATGGGAAGTAAAAGATGACATCAAGAAGAGCATAAAACAGTTCGACCCAGTCCAATCGGTCCACTCGTTCTAAATTGATCGGAACGCCACGTTTGAAATCCCCTATTTTTTTTCGTTTAGTGGAGAGATTTCAAAAAATAGCAGAGTTGCAAAGGGTTAAAGGGGGAACGAATTGCAGTTTTAAGACATCAGTTAAAAACCTAGATGCGGTTTTTAACGGATGTCTTAAAACTGCAATTTTTGAAAAATTTTATAACTAAGATAATTGGCAAAAACCAAATTTTGACGATTTTTCTAAGTCAATCTAGCTGACTTATTATTGGCTCTATCAAAATAATGTGAATACGGAAGTTTTAGATAATTTCATCCTAAACCAGCTGGGTTTGTCAGATTTTTCCTAACAACTATCATTTTTGAATTATAATGTACATTATAATGTAAAAATATTTAAAAAAGTCTGTTAATTAGGATTAAATTGATGCTAATGAGCGAACTGTTGCTTTTCAAAATGGTGGATTTATGGCCATTATTCTTTCTAGTTTAAACCAAACAGATGACAAAAACTCTGACAAGCCTAGCGTGTTCCGAGTGAATTATATCGTTATTCAAAAATGACAAGTAAAAAATGATCCACAACCTTTGTATTTATTATCATTTTGCTAAAACCAATAATGACTTGGGATTGATTTTGAAGAAATCTTCAAAATTGGTTTTTTTCCAATTATCTAGGGATTAATTCGAAAATGTGGAAGTAGTTTTGAATTAATTTCCTAAAACTGCAACTCTTCCTCCATTTAAGTCACTCTTTTTTTTTAATTGTTTTAAAAATAAACGCACTAAAAATAAACAAAAAAATCGTTAATATATAATTAAAAAATTAAAATAAATAATTGCGCGGACTGCAATTTTATTTTTTTACTGGTTGTACTATTGGCGAAATAAATTAATGCGTTTTTAATATCTGCGCGTTGGAAACCAATGAAATAAAGTATCATGTTTGTTCTTTTCACTTTGATTACGTAGTGTGTTCTTATACGTGATACGTTTGCAGCCTGAAGAAGACGTGAATTGAACGTCGAAACGTTGGCGATTTTTCGATTTACAGAGTTTTTTTTATTTGTCATGAACCTCTTAAAAGCACATTTTGATGGGCAAAAAATATTGTACGACTACTTACTAAAAGTACTAATTTCAACAGTTGCAGAAAGTTGTTCTGTATTGGCGTAGCTAGCATGGCAGCTGTAATTTCCGGCCTGCTGGGAAGATAGGCCGGTGAAGACGAGCATTATTCCTACATCACCAGACACTTTCTGAAATTACAACATCATCTTTTGTTATATATAAACATTTTGACATGGGGGAACCTCTAAAAATTAATTCAGTACAGTACTAAAATTCATTAAAAAAAGTCATGACAGAAAATAAAAACAAAATAATGATACATTTATAAAAAAATAATAAATATGTTACGAAACAAAACCTTCAATCAATATTGATGATGATGATGCAAAGCACCCTTAACATTTCTTGTCAAGACTATGTCGGGTAATCTAACCAATAGGGAAAAACTGAGTTTATGACCGCAAATAGACTAAAAACAACTGGACATCCTTGGTACATCAGCAAATTGATAATAAATGAATTCAATCTAAAGTGTTTTCCGGGATTTGAAGAGGTGGTCTAATGGAATTTTTTCAAAGTTCAAAGGTCATTATCAAAGACGATGAGGCAATAGGCGAAGTGATCTCCCGTGCTTCCCGACGTTGACTGATTCGACTGTGGTGAGCTTCGTAGTATTTATTCTCCCGCCATCGCGCTGCAGTGGAGTGACTGGGGTGGGGGTAGTAGCGCGCGGTTTCGGCGCACTAGAAGTATGTCGTAGAACTCGCTTCCAGTCTGCATTTAGAAACGTAATTTCCTCCTTCCTGTTGAAATCGTTGTCTCGCGTTTAAAGATCTCAATGGCCTCTCTTGTTAGTCTCGGATAGAAACGCTGTGATTGATATAAAATATCCACCTCTTTGAAAAGACTGGCGTGACCTTCGGAGAGAGCGTGCTCTGCTACTGCTGACTTTTGTTGTGCTTGTCCCAGCCTGCAACTCTTGGCTGCATGGAATTCGGTAGTGCCGATAGAGGATCTCTGCGGTCTTTGGCCGATCTCAAGCTCTATTTTATTGTACAAGTGAATTTAAAGACAGTTTTCACATTGCGCTTTTCCAGTAGCCTGCCGATCCTGTCTGTTACTTTGTGGATGTATGTAGAGTAGTCCATCCGCGCTTTTCCCCATCTTCTGCCGTTGTTCCTTCCTGGCGCACTACATTCCTTGGACGAACGGCCCTATCGAACTCATGTTTGCTGTATCCTCTCCAACCAAAGGCTCTTTCCAGATGCTTCATTTCCCGTTCCAATTCTGCCCGCTCACAAATTCTCTTGGCTCTCACAGATAGAGTATTTATGACTCCCCTTTTCTGTCTGGGATGTTGATTTGATCGCGCAAGCTTTCCATTCGGAGTCTTTGATGCCAAAACATCCAAAAACGGTAGGCTCCCTTCCTTTTCTATCTCCATAGTGAACTGAATTTTTACGTTGATAGAATTGACGTGTAAGAGGAAGTTTTGAAGTTCGCCTTCGCCATGGCTCCAAATAACAAAGGTGTCGTCCACGTATCGAAATCAGCACTTTGGCCTCTTATTTGCCATTGGCAACGTCTTGGCCTCGAAAATCTCCATAAAATATAGTTGGCTATTACTGTACTAAAACGAGGTGCCCATAGCTACACCATTAGTTCTACAGCAAAAGAACCCACAAACACGCACAAATCGATACATTTTCCCAAGAAAGCATTACTATTGTCGTCAAGTAGGCGTTGGAAAATTGACTTTGAAATTTTTATCGTATCTTCTCAACATATGCTAAAAGTAGATGGGTATAAAAAATGAAGGATTCAAAGATAGCTAAATGACAAAAAAAAGTGAATTGGTAATAAATTTAACCATATGGTGGAAGGTATTGTTGCGAACTCAGGGTTTAATAATTCCAGTGTAACGATTTAACATGAAAACACTATTTATTTATCCCACAAATACACACAGGTACAATTCGACTACTAAATAGCTCTCTACTTAATACTTTATAGCCTTCTATTACCGTTTGGTACTTTAGCTTACTTATAGGTCGATTAAAATAAGACTACTATTAACGGCGGCGCTATTCGCCTTTTATACGAAATCCTAAAAATACAGAAAAGCCTAGAATTAAAGAAGAAAAATAATGAATACGAGACACATAAAAAAAAAGTCGTAAATAACTGCGTTCTAAATAAACAGAGCAATAAATCACTCGTGACAGTCCCATGCTGCAGCGCCCGGCTTGGGCGCGAGACGCGAAGGCGCCCGCTCATCGTAACAGTATCATTTCCCAGTTGGATAGAGCCTATTGCCAATCACCTTCATGCAATTATTTTCTAATTATGGTAAATCGGTCGTGATCCAATACGTGTACTTGAATGACGGTGTTATTGTTGGATTCGGAGCCAAAATAATACTGAGGGTTTGGTCTACTAGCTTTGCCAATGTTTTGGTTGTGTCAGACCTGAAATCCTGATGTCAAGTTTATGATTTGCACCATAATAAATCACCCTGATTCTTTGATTTGTCCCTAGACCAACAAAAACACCAGAGTTTAATTATTTAGATAGAGAGATAGAGATACTGGCAATTTTTACTAAATAAAAACAAAAATGTTTAAAATACCTTTTTCAAAATCCAAAACAATTTCATAATATGGTACATGATAATCCGCAGATATTGCTGTCTTTAGGCCCTTGAAGCGCTCTACTCAAATGAAGAACCAGAAAAAATGTGCAGCTGGACTCTACTTTGATCTCTCAAAGGCGTTTGACATAGCTGATCATAAAATCCTAATAATTAAAATACCCAACTATATACTCTGTTCAGCGAGGGTTAAATATTACGTCATACAAAAAAAACGTCTGTCTCTGATAAAATGTTAGTTGAACTAGTAAAAATATGGTATTTATAGCGTATATTTTGAACGAATTGACAAAGGATAGAAATACACACAGTGCGCACTAGTTTTCCCAGTGAAAAACGATATTAATCTTCGAAAATACATCAAATAGAAACGTACCTTTAACACTGCATCTATTGGTAATAATGTTTTTGGAAGGAGCCACTTTTCCTCGCTGAAAGTAGTCAATGAGTCATAATATCAAAATTTGTTCCTTTTCACCTTAGCGCCAAGGCATTTTGTAACCATTTCACAAAGTTTTACACTCTTTTGCAGGTGACGATTAATCCGGAATTTCTAAATTTTGACGACATTTTGACATAAAGTGTCAAACTAACTTTAGCTGGTGGTTTTATTATTAATAAGAACTAATAATACGCTTGTTTTTTGGCGATCTTTTTCTAATGAAATGAGATGAGGAATGTGACGTCATATTGAACCTTCGCTGAACAGAGAATATGGCCTAAGAGGTGCTATTCACTTGACCTCATCAAATCCCATTGAAGTAATAGAGAGTGTATTTTTGCAAATAACTAGTCACACTTCTTCAAACCTGTCATCATTGAATGAGGAGGCTAAGCTTCATTCTGGATCGATTCTTATTTCTTTTATATCCAAATGATCTTGGTATAGTAACTTCTTACCTCCCCTAACGTATCAATACATCTAGTATCTCTAATCGTCTCTACAAATGTGTAAGAACAATTGACATTCCGGGTAGGTTTGTCGTACTCAAAAACACCCTCGTGAAAAATTTCATATCAATAACTGCCAAACTGTGAGATTTATTGCCAATTTGCAGAATTAAAAAAAGAACTTTCACACTCTGTAGAATAAAAAGTAGCTACTTTTTTATAAGCCATATTAAGCTCAATTGCTCTATTTTTTCATGCCGTAACTCGCTATATTAATATGTCCCATTGTTTCTGGGACACCCTGTATGTATCTTTAATTAAATTTAAAATAATATGCCTTTAACCTACTTAACCAGTTTACAGTTTTGTGGGTCTCTGAATCGTTTTTTAAATTATGTTTTTCAATACTGATGACAGTGACGTAACGCCCTACTTTTCGTAACTAGTTACGAAAAGCAAAATCTTTCGTAACTGGTGATGAAAAGTTCATTTCATCACCATAGAAACAAATAGGTTTCGGTTGTGGCATATCGTTGCTACAGTTTTACGGTATTAAGTAGATACAAAGTGGTTTAAAAGTAAATATTGAAGTTTAATAATAATAACTCTCTCTCTAAGTAGGTATTTGTAGTCAAAATTAGAAAAAATCTTGTATGAAATACGTGACGAAAAGCCTTTTTTGTGTATCTCATTCAAATTGCGGGAACTCGCTGCGCTCGTCCTGCAAACATTCATTCGTTACACAAAATCGGACTTTTCGTAACTGGTTAATTCTCTTAAAACTCCCTGGGAATATTTTGAATTTTTATTTCTTATTAAGAATAAAATTATTTACTTTGAAATTTTCTTTTTTGATGATAAAATCTCACTTTTTGTCTTGCCAACCATTTTTAACTGTCTTTTTACCTGAAATCTCTATTCGTCCCAACAAATTTATTTAATTTCTTTACGTATAGTAATAAGGCTTATGTTATGCTAAGAGAGCTTTGTTAATATGAAAATTTAACTGGATTTTGATTATCTTTAATAATTTGTTTTATTCAGAAAAATACAATTTTTGATCTCTAACTGCTTAATCCAGTTTCAACGAATTGTAGGTATCTGAATCGTTTTTTAAAATATAAAAATACATATTTTTGTGTGAATTGGATGATGTAGTGTATATCGTACATCAGTGTAATTTTCCTTCTATTGAAAACATGTAGTGGTTAGGCAGTTACTACGTTTACACCGCGAGGACCAATTTGGTCCATATATCAAATTATGTACCAATTAAATTTGATACTTTAGTGTTTACACCCATGTTTTGAAGGACCTTTTTAATCTAAAGGGGAGCAAATTTTGCTCCAAGGTTTGACAGAAAACAGCTGTTTTTGGAGGTAATTTTTAACTTGTCAGTTGTCAGATCCCACTTGATCATGCACCACACAAATTTGAGGTTAGCTTAAAGCCAATGTTCGGTTTTTTTCCAATTATTTTGTCTTATTCTATTACTATTACTTCCTTAATAAAGATGAGTGTTTTAAGTGTAGTTTTATCTTATTATAGTCGACAAATGAAACAACTATCCATTGTGAAAAGAAATAAACTTTTTCACAAAGAACTTTTTAGAAATATTCTGTTGTCACAGGAGGCAAGCCCATACTATTTCATTCCTTTTTTACTAAGAAATCACAGGATTTGGAGTAAGGTCCGAGGCTCAGAGAACTGGGACTTAATTATGAATAAAAAGTATAATGATCAAGACTGGTTAGAAAACTTTCGAATGACGAAAAACACATTTACACTTTTGTGCTCTTTACTCAGACCTAGCCTTGAACCTCAAAAAGTACATTTAAAATCAAGAGATCCTTTATCAGTGGCAAAACAAGTGGCTACTGCTCTTTACAAAATGTGTAGCTGTTCAGAATATAGAGTTGTTGGATCAGTATTTGGCATACACAAATCGACAGTAAAAAAATGCCTATACAGAGTAGTGGATGCAATAATTAACCATATGTTGGGAGATTATATCTACTTGCCAAATGAAATAGAAGCTGAAGAGATTGCTGCCCATTTTGAATCAATATCAAAAATACCAATGATTATAGGAGCTATTGATGGCACCCATATCCCAATAACTCCCCCAAAGGAAGGATACAGAGATTTCACTAATAGAAAGGGATGGCCATCCTACAATATGCAGGCATTAGTGGATCATAGATGCAGGTGTGTCCCCATATAAGTATGTATGTTTCTCTGGTAGTTTTATTCTTTAAACTTTATTTTTTAGGTTCAGGAATGTATACATCCAACAACCTGGGACTGTGCATGATGCCACTGTGTTTAAGAATTCAAACTTATTTCAAAACTGTGACAGAGTGGTTCCACAGGTAGGTGTACTAAAAACAAAATAATCAAACTCAAATATTTTATTTCACAGTCTTTTCCAGAAGCAAGTTAATTTCAACAACATAATTCTTCAATATATGATTATTGGAGATCCTGCGTATCCACTGTTGGATTGGTTACTGAAAGGATTTTCAGGTGCTTGCACACCCACACAAGAATCTTTTAATGTGTACCTCAATTCTGCACGAATTGTAGTTGAATGGGCTTTCGGTCGTCTGAAGGCTCGATTTAGAATGATTCACAAAAAGATTGATATATATTATAAATTTGTTCCCAAATTAGTAGTAGCTTGCTGTATCCTACATAACTTTATAGAGGATTGCAAGGAAAAATTTGTACAGCAGTGGATAAAAGATGTCCAACTAGCTGAAATTATGATACCGCAACCAAAACAACCAGCTGAACATAAAGCTGTTAGTACAGCCATGGAAACTCGAAGAAAACTAAGTGAATACTTAGCTCAGAATTTCCCAATAAAAAAGTCTTTGTTAAGATAAATAGGTAATTCTTAAGATAAATATTTTATTTTGTATGATACTAATACATATACTTCTGGGTTTTCAAGTATTTGATCAGGCTAATGTGATTATTTTACTTCATTGTAAGTACCTACCTTAATAGTGTTACTACTGTTACTAACCTTCTTGCGCAACTCAATAAAATATTAACAAATCATGATACTTTTTTATTTTAGTATGAATATATGAACATTGAACCTGAAAAACCATAGAAGTATCAAAGCACCTAAAAGTCTGATTCACACTCAGATAATATTTCACCATATTCTGATTCTGACGAGCTTCTACTGAATTCTACATTTTTGGAGGTGTTACCACCATGGCCCTGAGGGCCAAGATTTGCTAGTACATTAATAAGCCTCTTTGTTTGCTTTTCTTGGGATTTTGTTTACCACTTTAACATTTTGATATCAAATTTTCTTTGCTTCTTCATTTCTCGGGTTAAAAACTCTTGTTGTTCTCTAGCCAAAACTTCTTGATTTTTTTTAATGGTCTCGGCAAAATTTTGTAACATTGCCTGAGATGTGTACCTACCACCACGTTCTTTTCCACTACCTGCAATGTCAAAAATTAAAGAACCGCAAACACACATCTCCTTTTACCTGATCAGTCATCTAGATAAAAATGACAAAAAATCTTTTGCTCATTATTAAAACATATAAAACGCATTCAATACCTCACGCAGCACAATGCACACATAAAACATACCTTTTTTTGGTGTTGGAGTGTGAATTTCTTGTTCGTTTTGTGGTTCTGTTTGGTTCGTAGGTAAAGTTAACTCATAATCATCCCCAGTAATTGTAGATTCATCTTCAACAACCATATTTTCATCAATTTGAGTTTCCACAAGCATCATCGGTATGTCATTTTGGCTTAAAGTAATTGTGTCGATTCCTTGACTATGATCAATAATGGGCCTTTTTCTGTACAACTGATCTAACAGATCATAAAAAGGAATATCTGTACGTCCTTGGTCACTTGGAGTATTTGCCTTTTTACAATTTATGTATGACGTTTTTAACTTTTTCATTCTTATCTTTATTTGATTAACAGTTTTATCAACACGTCTTTCAGCCAATTGACGTTGCAACCTATTGTAAATATCTGTATGTCGGTATCTATTCCCATCCATAAGCGTATTTATTTGCATGTCAATAGCTACTTCTAGTAAAGTTTTTGTTTCTTTTTCTGTCCAGTTAGCACCTCGTGTTTTCTTTTCATTGTTCTGACTCCTGCTGCTGCTACTCTGTAAAGTAGCAATAGTAGCAGTGCTTGTGGATGGGCCATCCATTTCTACAGAACTAGAAGATTAGAAATTTTATATTATGCGTATCATTTAACAATAAATAAGTGGCGTTGTTGGTAATAGTTGTATGGCTTACCTGGCAGCTCCGCTTGCAAATACCAAAAGAAACTAGGAACTATTTCCTAACTTAAAAAAACAAATCCTGCAGAACCAAGATCAGGATGTATCTAATATTTCAGGAGCAAGGCACTTTGCGGGTTAAATGTTAAATTTGCATTAACTTTCAAAACCCCAAAACCGGCAAAGAAATAGAAAAACAAAACATGTCATAATAAAAATATAAAACGTCAAATGTTTTGCTACCAACTGCAATTTATTGTTTAACTTGTTGGCACTCCTGAAATTTGGTACTTGAACTAGTGCTAAAGTGTTTACACCATAAAAAAGATTGTTTGATCTACCCTACTTACTCCGAACCAAATTCAAGAATCAAAAATTTAGTTCTAAATGTTTACATCGTCAAGAAAGTACTCGTAACGTCATTTGATACGTCGACCAAACAATTGGTCCATGCGGTGTAAACGTAGTAAGTGTTGGAACAACTTAGCAAAATCTTGTGAAAATTCCTGGTTAATATGTTCCATGGCTTCCTTAATAAGTACCATCGAGAAGAGCGAAACAACAACGAAGCTTGTAACAGTTTGGTTTTGCCATTAGAATTATGAGGATAAACTTACCTTCCTGAATGCTCTTCGGCTTCATTACACTCGATAAATTTACCGTTGATTAGTGGAGTATTATTGCAAAGTACATTTTAGCTTGCTGATTAATTTTCCTCTGGTTGATTTCTGAAAGGCAGTCTGATCCCTTTTGCTTTATTACTTAATTTTCATTTTGCCGTTACTAACATCGTTTTTCACTGACAGCACTAGTGCGCACTGAGTGTATTTCTATCCTTTGTTAATTTAAGGGAATTACAGAGATGGGAATACACTCAATGAGCACTAGTGCAGCCAGTGAAAATCGCTATAATATTGGGTTTACTTGCATTTGCTATTTTCGAGGTTATATTATGATCGGCACGGCAGTTCAATGTCAGTCAGTGCTGTCATTGTCTGAATTTCTCGTTATCGCGACACAATAGGCGCTTTCCATCTTGCGGTGCAAATAGCTCGGAACAGTTCCGAAACGTAGGGTTCGTTTCTGTTATTTACCCGCACCTCGTTCCTTTATGCAGTTAAAAGATCTCAAATCTTTATGGACTTGGCGCCCTGAGAACGTGGCGCTCAAGTTGGGAAGCGGGATCATTTTTGGGGAAGGGTGGTCACTTGTTGTTTCTCTTCAGTCTCTAAGTGTATGACGCATGGTGACAGTACGGACAGTGACTTTTGCTTTCTCGCTTCTGTCATGATATTTTTATTTCTTGTCTTGGAACTTGCTGCAGGCGTGAAGGGGTGTACAATGTAACACAACTTTTATATGTCACACGCCATCTGTCAAGTCTGTCACATTTGACAAAAAAGACAGCATTTTGGGGCCCCAGGCCCCCTTTACACTAGCGCTCACGTAGACTTCAAGGTCAAAGTGTCCCAGAACCCCGTCGATGTAACTACTGGTCATTAGAGAAGAAAAGTTGAATTTATATCTTGACTCGGACATCTTGAGGATTTGTCAACTTTTCTTCGAAGAAAATTTTGAGCGAATATTAGTGTTGCTTCGCGTGGCCGAAATTACCTTGGTTTCACTACGGGACTTTAGTGAACGCCTTCACTTGTGAAACACCTTGCTGGTGAGCATTTCTATAACGTTTTTTTGGGACCAATTTCAAGTAGTTCTTTTGTATTTTAATTTATTAGATTGCGAGTGTTTGAGTGCCGACTGCAAAGTATTGATTTTGGTGTAGAAAAACCACCTTTGAGAGAAATTCTAGTGATGGTTTGTGTCCTCCTTGGAGGTAAGTCTTCCGGCCATGTGCCTTCTGCATTTTCATTATTAGTATTTCACATTTTTCTCTTGTGTTCGTTATAACTCGAGGTACTAAGTAGGAGCTCGAATTGCACATGTTGCTGCTCTTGCTTGGGGCTCGTAAGTATACTGTCCCAAAACTTCTACTATAACGAAGTTACTAAAGTTTATCGTAAAAGCCCTCGGACTACTATAATAGAAGCCAAAATATCTTAAGCGCCTGATATCATATACTACTGGTTACTATCAGGTATGATAGTACTGGCCACGTAAACAAGCCACCGCGCACACAAATACAGTCGAAGTGGCCGGGAATTCAGTTGATTAACCAGCTCCATCCGCAGCAGATCGCAGTAAGGACCGTGAGATAAAAGTAGATAATCAAAGCGGATTCTAGCCCACTTTCAAGGTCACAGAAATATCCATGGGCCTCATAGATAAAGCCAGACGAGGTTGCTAGACGTTGACCTTGAAAATCGCAAAGACCTTGAAATGTCACGTGACCTTGAAAATTTGATTGGTTGACATTGCACTCGGTCCACACTAAACACGGATCTTGAGAGCCTTTATTCCATCTTGATGCGTCCACGAGGTCATACTATCCCGGCCGCATTCCGGCAGTGAGACGTACGACCATGTTCGCAACAAGCGACCCTGAGTCGACAAACGCGACCTTGCGATATTCAATAGCCAGGGACAAGAAAGCAGGGTTTTTCTTTCCGTGAACGATTAACCTTTTCGGCGATCAACCGTAGGTGACCTATTGCGACTGACCCCCGAAAGAAATAGCCATGAAAGAAATAGCCATTGGTCGACTAAGGGATTCGGGGTCGACTAAACCACAGGGGAATAAATGCCATTGAGTTCACCACACTCCACAGTCGAATCAGTCAATGACGGGAAGCACGGGAGATCACTTCACCCATTGCCTCATCGCCTTTGATAATGTCTGTTGCAGCTGTAGACGAAACGTCAAGAAGAAATTCCAGTGGACTGCGGCTTCAAAGCCCGGAAAATACCTTTGATTGTATTTTTGACCGTCCATAATAGCCTTCACAGTTTAATAAATGAATTCTTTTTACCGACCTAAAATTTTAGGGTATTTTGTGTAACCTTTAGTGATGAAACAAAAACACATAATGAAAAAAACAAGTTACTTACTTGTATATAAATTGGACTACTTCTGTGGCTATTTTCTATTCGCTTATTATATTTATCTCTCCACTCCAGGTTGTTAATCAGTTCTGGATTGGGAACGCTAGGGCGACATGTCAGCACCAAGTTCTCGCCAACTTCCTTCCTTATTGGCCTGGACCTGGGCTGAATTTCTAAAGACGCCGATTGGGCAGCGATAACTGGAAAAAATAATACTTTTATGTCAAAACTAAAAAAACTTTGTCGCGTTAATTTTAAATCCAGGCGGCAGCATATTTGTCTCCCGAGGAATAAACAAAGGCACAAGTAAGATAATTTGATTTCCCGCCTTTAATTCCACCCTCGAAATCCCGGTAACGAAGATTTACTCAATTCAGCTCCTTATCATTTCGAGTATGCAATTAAGGAACAATTTAGAACCCCAAATCGAAATAAATGTCTGCCGACTACATTCCTAAGATTTGTCTGACTGCGCGGATATTTCATTTCGTCAAGATCCCTCTAAGCTGATTGTAAACTTCGAAATCGAATTAACGAACGCAGATTTAAATTAACCTGCAAAAGGGGAGACATTCGGTATTTAGAAGAAAATGTTTTGTCAGCGTTTTCTCAGCAATTCGCTATAGCTACTGCTAGTTAATTTGAAAACTTAAGCCTCAAATTTATGAGTCAGCAACATGCTTGGAAAGCGTTTTTTGAACCCAAAGACGACTCTGGGCACTAATAAGTGTCAACCGAGTTCTTGTGCAAAAGGAAAGAAATTTTTCGCAGATTTATATGGAAAGACACTTGACATGCGACATCACTTTAATTAATTCCCAAGGAATAAAACGTTCGATGCCCATTTTTTCTTCTTAAAATGATCAATAAAAACACCACCATCACTTTAATAATTCGCGAAAAGCATTGTCTCTTGTCTCTAGGCTGGCGGGTGCACTACTTAAATGACTGACTACAAAGGGATGAGAAGACAATAGAAAAACACTCCGCGTGTTCGAGTTGAAGAATCGTTTTCAAAGGGTTGACACAAAGCATCTTGTCCTTTTCGCTCTTTCACATGTTTTAGAGGAGTCTCTTTTTGTTTTAAAAGCACTTATAACGGTATTGTTTAAATGCGTCTGAGATGCCTAAAACCGATTGCGATAAGTGAAGCTTTTTTTTGGTAGAACCGAGGGGTAAACCGCAGGCCGAAATCTTGTACACTAATGCCAACTAATGCCAAATAAATGCCTACTAATTCCTCAACTAATGCCTACTAATTCCTCGTAATGCCCACTAATTCCTACTAATTCCCACTAATTCCTATTAAGTTTTTACCTCTGTTATTTCTTATAACTCTGTTATTTCTTAACCCTATTATTTCTTCAAATCAAAATTGACAAAAAAACTTATGTCTTTAGAACCGTGGGCTCCATAATCGAATATTGAAAAAACAATAAACATGGAAACATTTGCATAAGTATGAAGGTCTGGTTTAATTATGGTTCTTATATACAGGATATCTCGAAGCCAGCTAAGTATACGAAGAAAAATGCTTGTAATTAATATATTCACTCGACTGAAAATTAGATATAATGCCATTTGAGCAGCTTTTTCCGATTAGCGTTTTTGATGGCAAAGAATTACCCTTTGCCATCATAAAACGTTATTTGACCATCGTCACCTTAAGTCACCTTATAATATCTGTTGAGTCGTACAGTTGAATACTGTACTTTACGACCAAGATTCCGGGTTTTCTCAAAATATAAGAGGTTGTTGATGAAGTTATAGGTGCCACAAAGATAATTCACAATTTTAAAACCACTACTGGTTTCTCTAATCGACAGCGCGACCTTTGATATGTCAGATAGATGACGGTCTAGTGGCCCGTGGATATTCATTTCAATTCTACGAGAGGGTGGACTATAAATTACTTCATTTTATGGCCTATTTTAAGTATTTTTCCGCGAAAAGTTCATTTTTAGTGAAAGAGAGACACTGTAATTTGTCTCAATACATCCTAATAGAATGATAATTATTTGAATGAAACAGTGGTAACTATCGATTTCATGTTTAGGGCAGTTTAATTTTTGAGTTGCCAGTTGTCTCGGACATGTTTCGTTTCCATGACAACTCTATTCACTGTTGAATAATGTTCATTATTCACAAGTGAATAAAGATTAGCATTAATTTTAAAATGTACAAGAATAATGTAATTATTATAGTGTGGTCGTGGATAAAATATGTGTATTGCAGAAATTGATAGCTACTTTTAGAAACATTAACATTTCGTATACAAGTACTTTGGTATTAACCACTGTAAAGTAAAAGTAGAAAATACCTCGGAAAATACTTATCACCTCGTTGAAATCAGAGAAATGGATATCTAAGTTCTACATCTTTATGTTGTATTTAGATATTAAATGAGGGGGGGGGGTGCTGTGCTCAAAGTATCAGGCTACTGCGCCTGATATCACGTAATTATTTTTGGACAAGTACCTACTGAACCCTACCTGAGCATCATTATTTGGTTAATTTATATGATTTTTCGATCTTGCTTAGATTTTGTCTTTTTAAATTAAACGGTTCACCTCCGATAAGTTCGATTGGTCCATAAAAAGGTGTTTTTTTTTATATTGTCAGTGTCTTCCTGGCGGGGCCAAACAAATTGATTAAGATTGGATTTTAAGAACTTTGAATTAAAATTGGTTATCTTCCATACACGAAATGACCCTTCCTATATACCATTGCTTGGAACAGCATAATATTTTTCAATTTCTGGAATCTGGAACAAGGCCATCTTCGTACCCATCAGAGGAGCCATCAGACTTGACATCAGATGGATTATCTGAGGTGGGAGATTCCGCACTACTCTTCATTTTCGGCAAGGCCCTCCTACGTTTAATTTCCTTTTCTGTTTGGTCAAGGGTGTCTCGGAACTGACCTTAGAACCAATGTTCTGTTTTACACTATCATCACGGAGCTGATCACAATATGATTTTCTTATAACATAATAAACGTTTTATATAACGTGATAAAATTGTGTACGTTCGATTAGATTTTTAAGTCGAAAAAGTTAAACTAAATTTAGAAACCCAGCTTAAAAGGGTGTTAACCAGACCCGGCTTTGAGTATTTTTACCTCTAACTTTTTTATTATTAACTTTTTGTTAAGTTTGAATACAGGATCTGACAAAGAACTGTTTTTTAAATTAAAAAATGCTCTTCGAGGACTTCTTAAAAATGCACCTTTTTCTAGTAAAATGGGTTTTGAATATCTAGTGCATGCAAATTTATGTGCAGTTATTATGATATTTTTTGCTTAGGTATAGTGTTTTGATTGTAAAAGGCACTTTGGAGTTTCCAACAGAGAATTCTCTGTTGAGGCTATTTGATAAACCTAGAATATACGGTATAGCTTGAAAAACTGCAATTCATTTGGACCCGAAAAAGGTTAGCTGATAATTGGCAACAAATCGAAATTTTTTAACTTTTGATTCTTTCTATTGAAGAGATACCTAATTAAAAAATAACTGACAGTTCTTCATAGCCACTTTTTGCTCCCTTCAACGTAGTCTTTTAAAATTTTAAATCCGACGTTTCGTTTTTATGCAACCATCATCAATTTAATTTTTTTAAATACGCTTCTGGATTTTACTTTATACCGGGTGCGCCACTAAGAAATGACGTCGGCCATATCTTGAAGCCCATTTATCGTACAGTCTTGAGGAAAAAAAAATCAGATAAAGTAATCCAAAGAAATTGCTGGAAATTATTTTCAGTCTTCTAAAACGACCGCTAGAGGGCGTAACAGCGATGTCGAACTAAGAAATGCCTGTTTTCACCAAATTTTAAATGAGGACCTTAGCTAAAAATATGATATTCGTAATATTCAAGTTATTTCTGATAATTTTTGTATCCATCTTTTTTCACTTACTTCTCAAAGAAAGGTAATGGGGGAATTAAAGTTTATTTCATAAAAACGTCCATAATTCTTGACTACTTACTCCAATCTCTCAAAATAAGGTCTCGTTGGAAAGAGAAAATTTTACTCTATCGAACACAGCCCAAAAACGAACAATTTAGTTTTTGCGTCAAGTACCGGAGGGAGTTTTTGAAAACTCTACGTGTTTTTTGCAGTTTCTTGAAAAAATCCACAATCCTCACATATTTTTCCCTTTTACAATAAAATTTCCTCATAAGTGCCTACCAAATGCTCACTAATGCCTACTAATTCCACTAATTCCTACTAATGCCACTAATTCCTCGACTGATACTACCAATTCCTCGATTAATGCCTACTAATTCCCAGTAATGCCAACTAATTCCTCGAGTAATTCCCACTAATTCCTTCTAATTCCTCTCGGCTGTACACCATAGTTCCTTTGCAGTTTACCCCTCGGGTAGAACTGAAAGTCATCTAAGATTTTCTTAATCATCAAGAAAGTTCTTGCTTTTTTCTGGGTCATTTTCGTCATTAAGATTTTTGAAATTGATTTTTTTAGACGCCTATAAGAACTTATATTAAAGAAAAAGTCAAGTTTCTGCTGGGAATCGAACCCAGATCTTTCGCTCGAACTCACATCTTCCACATCATGGTGGAAGGTTTGGGTTCGACTCACAGCAAAAACTTGACTTTTTCTTTAGTATAAATTATTATGTTCGACTAATAATATCAATTTCAAAAATCTGAATGAAAAAAGTGACCAAAAAAAAAACAGAATTTTCTGTGCACACCTAATTTAACATCTATATCAGAATTGAAATTGAGTAATAATTTATACAAAAAAAAAAAAAAAAATCAAGCTTCTGCTGGGATTCGAACTCAGACCTTCCACTCAAACACACACCGAGTGGAAGGTCTGGGTTCGATTACCAACAGAAGTATGATTTTTTCTTTAGTATAAGTGTCGTGGCTTTAAACCGAAAAAGGTACAGAACGTTCGGTGACATGTTGTGCAAAGCAGGTGCGTCCATAATTCTTGACTACTTACTCCAATCTCTCAAAACAAGGCCTCGTTGGAAAGAGAAAATTTTACTCTATCGAACACAGCCCAAAAACGAACAATTTAGTTTTTGCGTCAAGAACCAGAGGGAGTTTTTGAAAACTCTACGTGTTTTTTTGCAGTTTCTTGAAAAAATCCACAATCCTCACATTTGAATATTTTTCCCTTTTACAATAAAATTTCCTCATAAGTGCCTACCAAATGCTCACTAATGCCTACTAATTCCACTAATTCCTACTAATGCCACTAATTTCTCAACTGATACCACCAATTCCTCGATTAACGCCTACTAATTCCCACTAATTCCCAGTAATGCCAACTAATTCCTCGAGTAATTCCCACTAATTCCTTCTAATTCCTCTCGGCTGTACACCATAATTCCTTTGCAGTTTACCCCTCGGGTAGAACTGAAAGTCATCTAAGATTTTCTTAATCATCAAGAAAGTTCTTGTTTTTTTTCCGGGTCATTTTCGTCATTAAGGTTTTTGAAATTGATTTTTTTAGACGCCTATAAGAACTTATATTAAAGAAAAAGTCAAGTTTCTGCTGGGAATCGAACCCAGATCTTCCGCTCGAACTCACATCTTTCACATCATAGTGGAAGGATTGGGTTCGATTCACAGCAGAAGCTTGACTTTTTCTTTAGTATAAATTATTATGTTCGACTAATAATATCAATTTCAAAAGTCTTAATGAAAAAAGTGACCAAAAAAAAACAGAATTTTCTGTGCACACCTAATTTAACATCTATATCAGAATTGAAAGTGAGTAATAATTTATACCAAAAAGAAAAAAAAATCAAGCTTCTGCTGGGATTCGAACTCAGACCTTCCACTCGAACACACACAGAGTAGAAGGTCTGGGTTCGATTACCAACAGAAGCATGATTTTTTCTTTAGTATGAGTGTCGTGGCTTCAAACCGAAAAAGGTACAGAACGTTCGGTGACATGTTGTGCAAAGCAGGTGCGTCCATAATTCTTGACTACTTACTCCAATCTCTCAAAATAAGGCCTCGTTGGAAAGAGAAAATTTTACTCTATCGAACACAGCCCAAAAACGAACAATTTAGTTTTTGCGTCAAGTACCATTAGGAGTTTTTGAAAACTCTACGTGTTTTTTTGCAGTTTCTTGAAAAAATCCACAATCCTCACATTTGAATATTTTTCCCTTTTACAATAAAATTTCCTCATAAGTGACTACCAAATGCTCACTAATGCCTACTAATTCCACTAATTCCTACTAATGCCACTAATTCCTCACCTGATACCACCAATTCCTCGATTAATGCCTACAAATTCCCACTAATGCCAACTAATTCCTCGAGTAATTCCCACTAATTCCTTCTAATTCCTCTCAGCTGTACACCATAATTCCTTTGCAGTTTACCCCTCGGGTAGAACTGAAAGTCATCTAAGATTTTCTTAACCATCAAGAAAGTTCTTGTTTTTTTCTGGGTCATTTTTGAAATTGATTTTTTTAGACGCCTATAAGAACTTATATTAAAGAAAAAGTCAAGTTTCTGCTGGGAATCGAACCCAGATCTTTCGCTCGAACTCACATCTTCCACATCATGGTGGAAGGTTTGGGTTCGACTCACAGCAAAAACTTGACTTTTTCTTTAGTATAAATTATTATGTTCGACTAAAAATATCAATTTCAAAAATCTTAATGAAAAAAGTGACCAAAAAAAAACAGAATTTTCTATGCACACCTAATTTAACATCTATATCAGAATTGAAATTGAGTAATAATTTATACAAAAAAAAAAATCAAGCTTCTGCTGGGATTCGAACTCAGACCTTCCACTCGAACACACACAGAGTGGAAGGTCTGGGTTCGATTACCAACAGAAGCATGATTTTTTCTTTAGTATGAGTGTCGTGGCTTTAAACCGAAAAAGGTACAGAACGTTCGGTGACATGTTGTGCAAAGCAGGTGACATCCACCAGCGTATTAGAACTAATACTGCATGGCAGATGGCTGTCAGTTCGAGAAGTAGCCCATAATGCTCTGCATCTCGCAGGTTATCCATACACAAACGAAGTGTGAAGTGTAGGAGGTCACCAATGCTCTATACAACATCTCACCGTACTTCTATACCTTTTTCGGTTTAAAGCCGCGACACTCGGTCGACCAGTCAAAGCTGTACTGATAATCGACAAAAGGGTGACCACCTATTCTTTATTGCTAATGTTGAAAAAAAGTAAAAGCGACTTTATACAGGCACTTTTTTTATCGCTCTTTAACACGGTATTTAACTGAACTCGTTTTGTTTTCCGGTAATCATCTTCAACCTCAGTTTTTCAGATACGGTTTTGATTTTTTTTATACCACACATAAAAAAAAACTTGGTATTCTACATTCAGTCATGATCATTTATGATTTAATTGATGAATTTAATTACTAGGACACAGTGTATTTGTCGTATGTATAAGTATTCTTTATTTATACCACTTCATCAACATCCAATTATGGCACGTTGAATTTTTTTACTACGGTGCTGTTAGTCTTCGAGTGCTTTTTACACTTTCTGGTCATGTCACGAGAACTTCCTGAATAGAGTTGGCATGTGTGAAGGGCGGTTTCATCGAGGCAAGTTGACACTTTAAATACGAAAATCCATCATTTTCGTCATTATTGGTTTTAAGAGAATGGGCGACGCGATGAAAATGGAATTTGATTAATGGGTTTAAGAGCGTACGTGGAAAGTTGATTTAGCGCCTCGGGCATGCCTGTTTTTTCCTCTTCCGCAAATCACCTTGATTGAATGTTAATATTTAATGCATTATAGTGGTACGGGTAGTCTATAATAGTTTTAGTGCGAATTTTCTCTCCATCGATCGCCTCTGGAATACCCATCTACTTCGAAACATTAACTTTCATGAACAATGGAATCGATGTGGATCTCGGTCACGTAGCGGAAGCCGACACTCCATGTCTGTAGGGAAAAATGCTCGAAGGATGCCAAACGGGCAGGTATGGGATCAGCAAATCTTAAGAAACAGTACAATAATGCTCTTGGGCACGTGCATAAAGGGTAAAACTCACATAAAGGGTAGAAAGCATTTTATTACATTTTCGACTTTCAGTTTTTTTTTAGTGATGTCATCTCCCACCTGCTGTTCTAATTCCAGGGCCTACTTGAGGTTTTTTTTTATTCGAACGCCAGTGAGGATATAAAGACCAGTGTTTGGAGCGTTTTTGTTTGGATGTATTTGGTTTTTTTTTGCTTCTAACGCTTATGTCCTTTCGTTTTTTTTTTGACATTTTACAGCCTACTAGATGACGTTTTCAAATGAACACCCCACATATTTTTTTTTGGCCAGGTAATAAAAACGAATACACTGGGTACCCGTTACATCTCTACTTGATATTCTTTCTGTGGATCAGTTACAAAAAGACTTTTGTGAAACAAAAATTCAAGTACGAAGGAACAGAAATGATTTTTAAGAATGACTTTCTGTACTTTTGTTAGTAATACATATTATTTCTCAACTATATTTAACGTAAAAATTGTATAAAATGCCTTGGCATATAATTTTTCAAAAACTATCAGCTTGAAGGACCAAAAATGCAATTTTGGGAATGCTTGATAGTCTACACTGCGGATCAATTATAAAAAAATTAATTGATAAATATGAATTTCGGAGAATCTGTTTCAAGACGCTTTTTAAAATTTTTCTGTTTTTTTTTTCTCTATGAAAAGAGCTCGAAGGACCAAAAATGGAATTTTTAAAATTAGTTGATAATATTTATTGAAGCCAAAAATATGGAAAGCAACATTTACTCAGCTAATTTCAATTTTCGATCCAACTAAAAAGATGAACTTGTCAGATTTAACGTATCTCTTACTGTGTTCCAAAAAATAGTAACTTTCTTATTTTCAAAGATATACCCTTTGTGTGGGTACTCATTTTCAGCAAATTTTTTCCAACTAAGAAGATAAACTTGTCAGATTTGACGTATCTCTTACTCTGTTCCAGAAAATAGAAACTCTCTCAATTTCAAAGATGTACCTATCGAGTAGGTACTCAATTTCAGCATATTTTTTCCAACTAAGAAGATGAACTTGTCAGATTTGACGTATCTCTTACTCTGTTCCAGAAAATAGTAACTTTCTTATTTTCAAAGATATACCTTTCAAGTAGGTACTCAATGTCAGCTAAGTTTTTCCAACTAAGAAGATAAACTTGTCAGATTTAACGTATCTCTTACCCTGTTCCAAAAAATAGACTTTCTTAGTTTTAAAGACACCCTTCGAGTAGGTACTCAATTTCAGCTAATTTTTTCCAACTAAAACGATTTCGTTATTGGATTTGACTTATCCCTCTCAGTTTGAGAAAATAGTAACTTTCTTATTTTCAAAGATATACCATTCGAGTGGGGTGTTGGGGTTGTGCTGTAGAGGTAGTACCTTTCATCAAGGATGGTCGTGCTCAGTGGTATAACCGGTGAGTAGTCGGCGATGACTGGTCCTCACAGGGCACCCAATTCTCACTTATGGCTCCATCGTGCCACACCCCAGGCAACTGCATCGACCTGCAGGCTAAACTAAGTGAGGATAGCCAGATATGGTGAAAAATTCGCAGCGTCTGACCCAAAATGGGCGGCTGCAAACGGCGTCTGTTCCCATAGTGGGCGGCTGACTCAAACACTCACCAACACGCCCGGCCAGCGTGGTGTTTTAAGGCTAAAATCCCGTAAATGAAAGAGACGAAAAGGATACGGCCCTCAGTCCCCGGCGGATCGCTGGTTCCCAGCCAAGGTGGCGGCTGGATCAAACAGAGATCAGAGGGTGCTAAGAATCACCGGGTACGACCAGGTCACCAAGGACGAAGAAAACTATATATTGCGACGTATAATACAAGAACGCTTTTGCAAGACCAGAAAATCCTTGAATTGGAGGAAGAGCTTAGCAGAATACACTGGGATATAGTGGGTCTTAGCGAAATTCGCCGAAGAGGAGAACAACAGCTCAGGCTAAAATCAGGAAGCGCGCTCTACTTTAGAGGAAATGAGGACAGATCAGAGGGAGGAGTTGGTTTTATAATACATAAGAGACATATTAAGAATATTGAACACCTTGAGAGTGTAAGCCCTAGAGTTTGCTAATTGGTACTGAAGTTAAACCAAAGATACAGCATTAAGGTTATTCAGGTCTATGCACCTACATCCACCTATTCCGATGAAGATTTAGAGATCTTCTATGAAGACATTGCCAGGGCAATGTCCAAGGTCCCAACACATTTTACAGTGGTAGTTGGAGATTTTAATGCTAAACTCGGAAGAAAGCAGGATGAGAGTGAATTCCCCCTTGGACAGTATGGGATAGGAGAAAGAAACGATAGAGGAAACTTTCTGCTGCAGTTTCTCTTAGAACACCGCCTAAATGCTATGAATACCTTCTTTAAGAAACCGGAACAACGGAAATGGACCTGGGCTAGCCCTGATGGAAACACGAGAAATGAAATAGATTTCATCATTACAGACAAGAAGCAAATCATACAAGATGTAACAGTACTCAACCGTGTATCAGTGGGAAGCGATCATAGAATGGTGAGAGCAACAATAACGTTGAACTTAAGGAAAGAGAGAAGAAAGCTCCAAAACACAAAAAATAAGAAATGGAATACAGTTGCAAACAAAGAAGAGTATCAAAGAACCATAGCTGAAAAATTGGGAAATATAGACACAAAGGATGTAGAAGACTTGAGTGACACAATACTGAAATCGTTACGAGAAGCTCAGCAAATACATTGTACCCAAAGGAGTGATAAAGAAGAAAGACTATCGGGGAACACCCGCCACCTTATGAAACAGAAATGATACACAAACAATCAATCAACAGAGACCAGTTGAGAATATTGAATAGGAATATATCGAGAGCCGCACGGAAAGATATCAGAGATTACAACACAAGATGGGTAACGAGGGTCATAGAGGAAAACAAGAGCATGAAAGTACTCAGAAATAAGCTCGCTTTGGGGAGGACAGAAATCATTAAACTGGAAAACGCAGATGGACAAATAGTCACAAATAAACAAGAGATTCTAGAAACTGTGAAAGATTTCTATGCAAATTTATATTGCAATAATGAACAGCCGAGATGCACAGAGGACATCCCTCGAGTTTTAAACCAGGGATCGGAGGAAATGCCTGACATAACAGAGGAGGAAGTCCTAAAATCAATGTCGGAAATGAAAAACAATAAGGCTCCAGGTGATGACGACATCGTGATTGAGGCAGTTAGGGAAGGTGGAGAACAACTGTTAAAGGCCATCACAAAATTATTCAACAAATGTCTTGTGGAAGCCACAACACCTACAACATGGAACAATGCAATCATAATCATCATGCATAAGAAGGGCAACATTGCCGACCTGAAGAACTATAGACCAATTAGCCTGCTTTCTCATCTCTATAAATTGTTCACCAAAATTCTAACTAAGCGTCTAACATCGAAATTGGACTTCTACCAGCCTACAGAACAGGCAGGTTTCCGATCCGGATACGGAACAAACGACCATCTGCAAGTTATTAAGACATTGATCGAGAAGTCCGTTGAATACAACAAGCCACTCGTGTTAATATTTGTGGACTACGAAAAGGCGTTTGATTCCATCAAGCACAGCGAGATGTTTAAAGCGCTTGCCGACTGCCGAGTGGACCACAGATACTCTGCTATACTGCAACATATATACGAAAATGCAACAGCGAGCGTAAGACTCCATGAAGAGACAGATAGATTCAGAGTGCAGCGCGGTGTACGACACAATCTCCCCTAGACTATTTACCACTTTGTTGGAGTATATGTTCAAGAGTGTCGAGTTGGAGAATATGGGTATAAATATTAACGGTGAAAATCTCAGTCACCTTCGGTTCGCTGACGATATTGTACTGATTTCAGATAGCTTGGATAAGGCCGAGAAACTGCTTATGAGACTAACATCTGCTTCACATAAAGCTGGGCTTAAAATCAATCCATCGAAAACAAATTTTATGACAAATCTAGTCCCAAGCCGAAACTACTTAGTAAAAGGAAAAGAAATTTTCCAAGTTACATCCTACAGATATCTGGGCCATGATATTACGATTGGCAGGGACAATCAAACCTGCGAAATCAAAAGAAGGATAGGACTAACGTGGGCCGCCTATGGGAAGCTGAAGCACATTTTCAAGTCCGAAACCCCCATATGCCTTAAGCGGAAAGTGTTTGATCAGTGTGTTCTGCCGGTTCTGACTTATGGTTCGGAGACCTTAACTCTAACACGAAAATCGGTAAATAAAGTAAGAGTGGCCCAGCGAGCCATGGAACGCTCCATGTTGGGAGTCACGCTGAGAGACAGGATTCCGAATGATCGGATACGTCAGAGAACAGGGGTTACCGATGCAATCCAGCGAATAACATATTTAAAGTGGAACTGGGCTGGACATGTCGCAAGAATGACCAACGAAAGATGGACCAAAAAGATCATAGAGTGGAGACCTAGGCAGGATGCGTTCAGGAACAGAGGTCGTCCGCCGACCCGGTGGACGGATGACATAAAAAGAATAACACCAAATTGGATCCAGGATGCCCAGGATCGGAACAGATGGAGATCGTTAACGGAGGCCTATGTTCAGCAGTGGACGAGACAGGCTGTTTGATGATGATGATGACCATTCGAGTTAACCGATTTTGCGTGACTTCCCGGATTCGTATTCCTTGGTCTCGCACCATAGTCGCCCGGGATGCTATTTATCCCGCATTTCTCATTTTTAGATGGAGAAAGCCATGCAATGTTGTCTTCTGTAATGTTTAAGGCTTTCTAGCGTAGAGAAGCAACGTTATGTTATAATATATCACGCTCTATGAATATTAGAGTGTCTCTATGAATAAAGATGGTACTTAGTTTCTACTGAATTTAGTAGAAACTTATTTAGTAGACGTTTCTACTAAATACCATATTATGCACCTCCATCTATGGAATTTCCACGGTTTTTTGCTGCAGCAGCGGCTTCTTCTACAAGTTCTGCCGGAAGCAGTTCTTCCGTTCGTACAATTAGTCCTACAACTTATTTCGGTTTCGAAATCTTAGTTTTTTTTCTTTGGGTTCTACGATAACGTTAGCAACCTACGCTTCGTTAGGTTTGAGGGCTTTCTTCAGTAAAACAGTTTCGGCTTTTGCTTCTTCATGCTCCGCTCGTTGCTCTCTCTTTAATACAACTTTTAGAGTTTCTTCTTTTGTCTTCTCTTAGGTTTAAGTTCAATCTACAAACTGCCTATAGAGATTCTTCTTTTTTTTTAGTTTTCTTTCAAATTCGGTAAGCGCAGCTTTCTCTGCGGCTTTCTTCTTTGATTTGGTCTTTTTCTTTCTCTTCTTTAAGTGGTCATCGATGATTGCTCTTTACCACATCCTTCTCTTCTCTTTTTCTGAGGCCATTTTACCCGTTTAAGCTTGAATTTCTCGTTTTTTCCTCTGATTTATGTTTTCGAAGAGCTTTGTTTTAAACTTGTTTGGTCTTTTCCTCCCAAGGCGTTGGTACACTTTTTTTGTCGGTTATTTCTTCGGTTTCAGGTATCGGTTTTAGTTTATCTTTCTTTTTCTCTGCAGGTTTTGAATTTGCCACTTTATTATACCTACGAACTTACAGGTTTATACCTCCCTCTTTCGCTGTGGTTCATAGGGAAAGTCAAATGGTTTAAAATCTGAGCTATTAACATCTGCCTTTGGTCCCTTTCCAGAAGTATATGTGTCTTCCGGTATAATGAGTTTAGTTTTAAGAGTTTCTTACGGAGCTTCCTTCTCTTTTTATTATAGAACTTTCTTTTTCAGAACTACCATGTCAATCTCGTCTTCCTTTTTCGTCGTTTCTTCTTCTCTTGTCTTTCTTTTTCTTAGTAATCTTGATTGTAACAAGTTTAGCAGTTTCTTCCTCAGACTTAAGCTGACACTTGCACTCTTCTTGAAGCCTTCAACTTAAAGATCGAGCTTTTTTAAAACTTTCTTGAATATAATTGCACGCCTCTCCCTTTTATATTTTTTTAATTCTTTATATTTGTAGATAGTATAAAATTTTTAGTGTTAACTTCATTTAACTATTAAACTATTAATTTGACGTGATTGCGGTGCAAGTGGCTTAAGTACAGTATTGAACGGGCTGTGCAAAAATGTGGTCGTTTTGGGTGGTATGTGCGGGGGGGGGGGGGGTGGGGGGGGGGGGGGCGACCAGTGGCGTACCAAAGTCAAAACCGAGGTTTTTTCGGTACACAAATTTGTCGCGTCTTTACCGTAACCGTAACCTGTAGGGTATAGGGTAGAATTTCTCATATGTGTAAATGATAAATTTTGAGGTCCAATTTCGATAAGTTAAATAGGAAAATGTACAAAAATTCGCACAGTTGACAAAGAGACAGTTTTTTAATTCTTTTTTTTAATGGTCAACTTCTTGGTCCTCTGGACTCACTTAGTTAGACAACTGGCCCAATAAGGAGAGTACCAGGGGAAAAGGCATATCCTTGGAAACTTTTAATCCTATCTCACCAAAAGTGTCAATTAAATACAGAGTGATTAAAAAAATGTCCAAAGACAGTTAAGAAAAAGTGTCCAAAATAGTAAGGTAGGTAGTTTTTTTGCGATTTTTACGAAAACTATGAAGCGTTTCAGCTTCAGTTGTATATGTGCAACTAGAAGACGTGGAGAGAAAAAAAAATTGTTTTCAGTTTTGGTTTAGCTCTTATACCGGGCGAGCCACAAAAGTTTTTCTGAGCAGCATTTTTTCCCAATTTGGGTGTACTTTTCTTACATTTCACTCTGTAGATTCCAGATCTTCGCAACAAAAAGTCTGAAATAATTCAGAAATGTAGAACACATATGTGCCTCGAACCTGGCCAAAACTCAATGGCCTGGCTTTGAATTTGAAATATTGGCGAATTTTTAAACTTTAAATTTCAATCTGCCACTTTGAGGTATATTTGTGCCGAGACATAATAAACTAAAAGTAATTCTAATAAGTAACTAAAAATAATTCTTAGTATTTTTTATATTGATATAATATATTAATAGATAATATTTTATATTTCCGCGAAAACCTAATAGAACATAAAGCTTGGCATCGTCGATTTTTCAAAATTGAGGGGCGGAGCTTGCCAGCCGCGCATGCGCTTTTGTTGCCACTGAGCCGGACTTTTTTGGGCTGAACTTTTTAATGTTACGTTATAATTATATGTCAGTTATTATTTATATGTTAACAAGCCGATACAATACATTTTAACAATTCACAACTTCCCATAAGAAATACATTGCACAATGCTTTTTCAATGGGACAATATTGATTTCAACATGATGAAGGCGAAAAAAAAATGGCCGCCGTAGAGATCTGAAATTTAGTATCATGGTTCATGAGGGAATGGACTGCAAGCTGCAATGGGTTAAAACCTTCCTTATGGTACCAAACCCATGGATATCATTAACGAAATTTTGTAAATACATTTTCAGGCTATTACGCGTGTGTTTCTCATAAGAAAAACGTTGGTCAATGCGTATTATATTGGTGGAATGTAGATTACGTCAAATTTAGGGTACTGTTGATGGTGTACATGGTTGAAATTTGAATGGTAGGTACCTATGGGTTATCATAAATTGTACTATAGTTGCCGTAGCTATCATGGCTACCTTAGTTGAATAACGTTAATACCCACATAGCAAGTAAAGTCATGCAAATAAAAAATCGAAAACTTGTTGTAATAAAAATACCAAAGTTTCAACTCATATCTGAATCCTTCTCAAGGCTATTCCCTATATGTAGAAATTTGTTGTCGATAATAGAACGAACTTCCATACAGGGAATAGCCTTGAGAACGACTCAATATGGAATCCAAAACTATGGCACTTTCCTAAAAAATTTCTTCCTACAAAGGCGATGCCGACCTCAAAGTTGATATAACGGTTATTCAGTTTAAGAAAAAAATTATTGCTGTATTTTTTTAAATTAAGAAGTAGGTCACATGGTGACGCTTAATATCCAACTCGTATTATTGATAAAAGTCACTGGTAAAGCTAATAATGCCCAATTTCAATTCTGAAAAAATTGTAGTTGACATTATTTTCAATTTGCTACATTCTCTACACTAATCAGCTTAAAAAGACTATACAAAATCCTTGTTTCTGAAGAAATTTCTATCGAGTTTGTATTTCAGCAGATTTCTTTCAGCAAAGGAGATGATGACATCAAAGGCCGTGAATGCTCTATTCACTGGAGTCAATAGCATCGTGATAACATGGTTAGTTTTTGAATTGTATAGATATAAGGAGTAAAATGTCGATTAAAAGTGAAAAAATTATATTTTGGGCGCCATTTTGAAGGGGAAGAAAGATACTGAAAATTCCAAATTTTGCATATTTTTGTCCCCTTTTTCATATGAGATTATTTTTGATAAAATCTATGACAATGAATTTCGGTCGAAAATTATGACAACCCCCTTTGAAATTTTTGAAATTCTCACATTTTCCTGTTTAAGTTGAAAACGGCAAAATTTTTTAATATGGAGGTTGATATGACGTATGAAGAGGTCATTGAGGACTATTAGATACTAGAATCAGAAAGAAGAGCCTCATATCCTTAACATAGAAATATCGACTTTTCCCATATAAATCAATTGTAATCGATTTTATTCGTCAGTTCTAGTGATTTTATGATAAACAGAACATATATTTACGTTTTAGATGGTATAGAGTATCCCAATAAAATGTTGTAATATGGAGTTTTAGGATTTTAGCATGTAAATCTATATTATTGAATTTATTGCGTTTATTCGATTAGTTTTATGATAAATAGAGCGTTGATTTCTGTTGCAAATCGTATAGAGCGCCCTAAATAATGCTGTAACATTTAAATTTTGATTTTTGTTTGTTTACCAATATATTTTTTTTGTAAGTTTTATTCACTATATTATAAACAGTGCCTTGATTTCTGATTTAGATGCTAAAGGGTGTCCCAAAAATTTGCAAATACTATATTTTTAGGGACTATTAAAGTTAGTTCAGGTACCGTAAGTACGATATGCTTGCCTCAAACATAGGTACACCGTACCCAACCGTCTCGGGGACTTCATGTCCCATTGAGCGAAGTAAATGATCAATAAATACAGTAATTGTGTGTATAATAAAAAAATATTAAGAGGAAGTAAAGATGGATCAGGTAGATAATAAAAGTAAGGCCATGACCACCTTTACGTCTCAAGTTTAAAGTGAAACGAAATTTTACGGTGGTTAAAAATAATGTTACACATATACAGTTAACTAATTTAATTTTGTCTTACTTTGGCTTAATCATTTCATTAACGAACAAAAACAACTTTTTGAAACGAAATCCGAAACAGATAACGAAACTAACCAGCTATCATGCTAAGAAAGAATCCCCTTTTGTGGAAAGGGAGTTCCACGTTGGGGGCGCTCCAAAGGGGGCGTCACGCTCTTCTTTCTAACAATTTTATGGCGCGTAACACAATTATCCTTATCGCGTAAATAACTTGCTATATATAATAAGAATGTGCCTCAATTTCCGCCGGAAAACGATTTTCAATTGTCTTTTTCCGCTTCCCTTACAGGCGGAGGAATCTGTTCACGCAAATTTATGGAGATTGAAAATGTCGATTGTTATAGGTTCGGGGACGATATTAGACAAATCCTACGTTAGATGTTGCTAATTTATACATTAGGAAAATTTTACATGTTTTATTTTTTATTCTTAAATGTCAGTATACGTTTAAATCACTTCTTTACAGGTTGAATAAGTAAGTCAGGTTAGATTAGAACTCTGTATCCCAGAAAGGTACAAAAAAATAGAAGATAACAACCAAAACCTTAATGTTTAGTAACCTAGGGGGGTATTCATTTAAAATCTTCGTAACGTCTCAAAACTAAATAGTATCAAACCTCCGAATTCTTACCTCTAACCTTTTCGATATCCTCATAGTGGCTCTCCTTATCCCGCACACAATGTATATATACAACGAAAATAATTTAATACTACAGTTAAGAGTATAAAGTGACAACAATGGGCATTATTTTGCCCTGTGCGTTATTTTCTTCAAAAAGAGAAAGAAAAATTATAACACTTTGCCTTTAACAACTGAGGCAGCAGAGCCTTTACAGCCTTATCGTTAGTCCCTGTTGAGCGACTGTGATAAGAACGAATTGCATGATTTAAATTCATTGAAAAGAAAAATAAATTATTTACTATAAGAAAAAAAAACAATTTTTTTTCCCAGTTGATGAACGTGGCTCTTTGTATCTGCGCAATATTTCAAGCCTATCTTTAAAGAAAGTTTTAGGTCATCCCTAAGGGATGAGATTATGTAAAGGCTGCAAGTTACAATGCGAAAACGGGTAATTTTGAGACGGATCCATAGAAAATTTAAGTAACTGTCTTTAGATCGATGTTTATGAATTAGATTGTGTTATTAACTTTTTGGTAATTAACTCAAAATATAATTTTTCAATTATCAGGAACGAAACTTGGAACACGTACACGCGTTAAAGGTAAGTATGTTACATTTCTTTAGGTACGCACTAAATAAAAATATTTTTTTCCAACTCTTTTCTTGTATACCCAAAGAGATCTGATACATAATAATTTGGTGCGATAGAGAAATATCCAAGACAGACAAAACTGACAATTTTTTTTCCACCAACCCTCATACCCTAATCGTAATTTAACAAGAATCCGAATGACGCTGGGCTTTAACTGTAGAGAACCTTTTAGTAAGCCTACAACTTATTCTTGGCCTTTGCGGCGTCAAATGAATTCCTATTGGTTACAGAGACGGTCTCCCCGGTAACCGTGCTGTCAAGCCGTGTCAAGGTTTATTAAACTTCCGCGCTTCCAGGCTTGTTCTATAAAGCTAACGAGGAAAAACTAATTAATATGCTCCCAATCTTGTTGATAACAATTGACGTAGATCGACATGAAGAAAAATTACAAAGACCATGCAAATGGCTTAGAAGTATAAATAAAGAATAAAAAAATTATAATAAAGAAAAGCAACATTGAATAAAGCCTAAGGCCCAAAAGATTAATCCTTGGAAAGTTACCAAAAGATAATTTTCATCAAAACTGACTTTTTCTATTTTTCATCTTTCGACTTTTTTTTTTCATAAATTTTGACCTTTTTTCATTTGACTTTTCATGGTTTTCATGCTCAGTTTGATGGTAATAAAATATGATAAATGGTTTAAAAAAATTATATTCCTGCTAAAATTGCCAGCACAATAACTTACTAGGTTTAAGAAAGTTAAATAAATGTAAGTCTGGTAATTACGCACTCGCTAACCTTGGTAACCGGGCTGCCCTTTTAACTTTACCAACTGTAATAGTTTTTGGATTAATAAACAGCTTGTATCAGATATACTAAGAGATATACTAAAAGACAGAAGAATAGTAAACATTTAAGGGTGACTATTAGAACTTCGGAAGCATTGTCTTTATACAATCCGGGCTTTGAAGCCGTAATGGAATTTGTTTGTTACCTTTCGTCTACAGCTGTAGCAGACATTATCAAAGGCGATGTGATCTCCCGTGCTTCCTGCGTAAAAGCGAATAAATCGTTAAAAATTACAGAAACTTTAACGAAACTATAAAGTGCAATCTAAAGTGGCTTGAAGGTGGTCATTAACAAAGGCGATGAGACCATGGGCGAAGTGATCTCCTGTGGTATTTATTCCCCCGTCGTCGCGCTGCAATGGAGGGATTGGGGTGGGGGTAGTGGTGACGCGGGGTTTCGGCGCACTTGTAGTATGTCGTAGAACTCCCTTCCACTCTGCATTTAAAAACGTGTTTTCCTCATTTCTGTTGAAATTGTTGTCGTCTTTAAAGATCTCAATGGCCTCTCTCGTTGATCTCGGATAGAAACGCTACGATTGATATAAGATATCCTTTTAAGTTTAGTTTCTATTTGTCTAACTTTTCTTTCTTTTTTTTATTTGTAAAAAAAATAATTTTATTCTCTGTTAAACATATTGTATATTCTAGAGAATCTGAAGCTTAAGGCAGAGTTTTGAGCCAAGTGGAAAAGCTACATAGGTAATTTCTTTTTAAATTACCTACTTTAGATTTTAGATTTTTTGCTGTAAAATTTTGGGCTCAATATAAAAAAAGTACCGCAAACTATTAGTATGGATATAATAAATTTCCATGAATTAAACGCCTGACAGGCTTAAACCTGCTCTAACCCATTTTCAAATATCATTAAAATGCCATTTGGATTACCCAATGAAAGCACCATAAATCTGAATTTTCAAAATTAATATTTAAATTATTGGAGGATTTTTTCCGGTTTGCATTGCAGATACTGATGGCACTCGGCCAAAATGTAATTTAAATAACTAACCCAGTTAAACTCTCTCCGGTGACCAAAGAAAAGCGAATAAAGTGCCCCTATCCACATTTATCAAGGAAACTTAATAGCCCCTTCTTATACTCGGTTATTAGAAAAAAACACCCTCTGTGGCCCTCTGTGGAATCAGTTTCGTGTCAAATGATCAGGATAAATAGTGGCTGGAGTGGAATTCGCTGTAAACGAAACGACTGTGGTAACTTGGGGTTTCTAGGGAAAATTTTCGACCTCAGCATAAGTGAATATTTTGAAGATTTCAAATTCGTTTATTTTTAGGTAAAAAACCCTAATTTTACGGCATAAAATAAGACAAAAAGCTTTGTCCTTTTTCGCCTTATAGGAGGGCTCCAAAAAGCAATATAAAATTTAAAAGTACATAAGTGTTAAGTTTTGGCATATTTCTAAATAATTCTGGACAATGAAGCCTAGTCGTATACACGGTGGCCACAAAATGATGTGTTTTGTTAAATAGGGCATCCAGTTTATATTGGCATATTGAATTTGCAATTTTTAAATGCGGCTTAAGAAGGTTTTACTACCCTAAACTAGAGTAGTTGAGGATAGATTCGAGGGGTGTGTAATTTCCAGTGTACCTTTGTAATAATAAAATGTTTTTTTTTAAATGATTCTAAAACTGCTTAAAAATCGATTCCGAAGGGGTCTAGCTACGAAAATATTGCAACTACGGAACTTGGATGGTGGGAGGTGAAAGAGGACATCAAGAAGAGGACAAAACAGTTGGACTAACTCCAATCGGTTCATGCGTTCTCAAGTAACAAACGGTCAAAATTGAGAATTCAGCAAAAGTTGTAATACCCCCTCTCCCCCATTTGGACATTTTCAAACAAATTTCGGAACATTTTTTTTGCTACTTGTGATCGGAATGGCACGCTTACAGTCCCCTGAGAACGTAACACATTTAATTCGAATTAAATTAACCTCTAAAGATTTTTTTTAAATGAACCAAAAAGGCGGTTTTAAAAGTGCCTAAAAATCGAACTCCGAAGAGGTCTATCTCCCAAAATATTGAACTAACTGAACTTCCAATACTGGAAGGTCAAAGAGGACATTAATAAGAGGACAAAACAGTTGCGATTACCTCCAATCGATCCAGGTGTCCTCAAGTTACAGGCCGTCAAAGTTGAGAATTAAGAGAAAAGTAATAATCGCCTATTTGGATATTTTCAAAAAAAAATTCGGATTTTTTTTTTGCTGTTTTTTAATCGGAATAGTACGTTTGCAATTCCCTAAGACCGTAAAAAACTCAATTCGAATGAAATTAACCTCTAAAGAGTTTTTTTTTAAATAACCCAAAAAGGCGATTCTATAAATGCCTAAAAATTGACCTTCGAAGGGGTATATCTCCGAAAATATCGAACCTGAGGAACTTCCGATGGTGGGAGGTCAAAGAGGACATCAATAAGAGGACAAACTAGTTGCGATTCACTCCAATCGATCCAGGTTTTCTCAAGTTACAGGCGGTCGAAGGTGAGAATTAAGAAAAAAATCGTAATTTTGGATATTTTCAAAAAAAAAAATAGGATTTTTTTGCTGTTTTTTAATCGGAATAGTACGTTTGAAATCCCCTGAGAACGTAACAAACTCAATTCGAATTCGAAATTAACCTCTAAAGAGTTTTTTTTTAAAATGAACCAAAAACGCGGTTCTAAAAGTGCCTAAAAATCGAACGCCGAAGGGGTCTATCTCCCAAAATATCGAACCTACGAAACTTCCAATACTGGAAGGTCAAAGAGGACAAAACAGTTGCGATTCACTCCAATCGATCCAGGTGTCCTCAAGTTACAGGCGGTCAAAGTTGAGAATTAAGAGAAAAGTAATAATCGCCTATTTGGATATTTTCAAAAAAAAATTTCGGATTTTTTTTTTGCTGTTTTTTAATCGGAATAGTACGTTTGCAATTCCCTAAGACCGTAACAAACTCAATTCGAATGAAATTAACCTCTAAAGAGTTTTTTTTTAAATAACCCAAAAAGGCGATTCTATAAATGCCTAAAAATTGACCTTCGAAGGGGTATATCTCCGAAAATATCGAACCTGAGGAACTTCCGATGGAGGGAGGTCAAAGAGGACATCAATAAGAGGACAAACTAGTTGCGATTCACTCCAATCGATCTAGGTTTTCTCAAGTTACAGGCGGTCAAATGTGAGAATTAAGAAAAAAATCGTAATTTTGGATATTTTCCAAAAAAAATTCGGATTTTTTTTTACTGTTTTTTAATCGGAATAGTACGTTTGAAATCCCCTGAGAACGTAACAAACTCAATTCGAATTCGAAATTAACCTCTAAAGAGTTTTTTTTTAAAATGATCCAAAAACGCGATTCAAAAAGTGCCGAAAAATCGACCTCCGAAGGGGTCTATCTCCGAAAATGTTGCACCTACTGAACTTTTCATAGTGGGAGGTCAAAGAAGACATTAATGAGAGGACAAAATAGTTTCGATGCACTCCAATCGGTCCAGGAGTTGTCAAGTAACAGGCGGTCAAAGTTGAAAATTGAGAAAAAACTCGTAATACCCCCCCCCCCAATTGGACATTTCCAAAAAAAATTCGTAAATTTTTTTTTGTTGCTTTTGGTCGGAAAACTAACCCCTAAAGAGTTTTTTTTTTTTAAATGATCCAAAAAGGGAAAAACGCAGATCCTAAAAGTGCCTAAAAATCGACGAAATATTGCACTTACGGAACTTCCGATGGTGGGAGGTCAAAGAGGACATCAATAAGAGTCCAGGTGTTCTAAAGTTACAGGCGGTCAAAACTGAGAATTAAAAAAAAAAGTAATTTGGACATTTTCAAAAAATATTAGGAGATTTCTTGTTTGCTGTTTTTGATCGGAATGGCACGTTTGCACTTCCCTAAGAACCTAACAAACTCAATTCGAATGAAATTAACCTCTAAAGTGTTTTTTTTAAGTGGTCGAAAAACGCGATTCTAGAAGTTCCTAAAAATCAACAATTTTTTTTCTATCCCTCAATCCAAAATCCAACAATCGAATCAAACCAAACCATCGGAAGTCCAACAATCCAAAAACAACATTTTTTTTTTGAGGATGTAGGACTTTTTAATCGGTTTTAGCCCTAATTGAATTTTGCATTTTGCCAATAACTTTATATTTGCATTTTTTGTTGAGTTTTGACTCTGTTTCAAATGATTTTGTCCTAATCTTAACCTGAATTTCCTACAAAATTGCAAATTTGCCTTTTTAGATGTCTTAAGTATTTTTAACCGATTTTTAGCTCTTATCGTACCCCCAATTTTTTCAAAAACTTTTAATTTGCATTTTTAAATACTTTGCACTTTGAGGTCATTTAACCAAATTTAATTTATTTTTGTTAAAAAGTGCAATAAAAAAAAGGTAAATCACAAGATTCGATTCAGATTTGTTGACTATTTTGTCATAAAATGAAGTTTATCCAAAAACACTTTTTTTGCAGATGTGGGATATTTTCAATCGATTTTAGCACTAATTCAATTCTGCAATTTGGCAAAAAAAATAAATTTGCATTTATAGACCCTTTACGTCATGTCTTAACACAATTTGACTATGACATAATTGAATGTTTTCAAAACTTTTAATTTCCATTTTTCTATGTTTTTACTCAAAATAATTTAAAAAAAAAATCAAATTTGTATACATAACACATAACCGATGTTTAGTTCATAAATACTTTGCATTTTGAGGCCGTTTGAACCAAATAACTTATTTTTGCTCAAAAGTGTAATAAAAAGAACAGTCAAGACAGAAGATTTGATTCAGGCTTGTTGACTATTTTGTCTTAAAATTAAGTTTCTCCAAAAACAACAAAAACTGCATTTCTTGAAGATGAGGGATATTTTTAATAGATTATAGTCTTATTTCAATTTTTACCAAAACATTTTTAGAGGCATTAAGTCATATTTTAAAAGATTTTGACCAGAACATGATCCGCATTTTTTGCCAAACCTTTTAATTTGTAATAATTAATGTATTGACTCGTTTTTGAAAGATTTCGGTTTTATTCTTAACCAGATTTTTTCAAAATATTGCAAATTTTGCAATGTTTTAATTGCTTTTTAGCTTCTATCGTAACCCGATTTTTTTCAAAAACTTTCAACTTGCATTTTTAATTACTCTGTCATTTTTAATCTATTTTGACAATAATCCTTAAAAATGAATTCCTCCCAACACTCTAAATTTGTATTTTTATACATTTGAAGTCACTTATAAACGTTTATGATCTTAATCTTAACCTGACTTTCTTGAATATTATCTGATTTGAATTTTGAGGCAATTTGAGCCAAATTGAATTTATTTTTATCTAAAAGTGTAATAAAAAAAAGACACTAAATCACAAGATTGACTAAATACAAAATTTGCATTTTTTTAAGTTTTTTATGGTGGGACACCAATAAGAGGACAAAATAGTTGGATTCATTCCAGTCGGTCCAGGTGTTCTCAAGTTAGAGGCGGTCAAAGTTGAGAATTGAGAAGAAAGTCGTAATAGCCGGCCCCATTTGGATGTTTAAAAAAAAAAATCGGAGTTTTTTTTTGCTGTTTTTAATCGGAATGGTACGTTTGGATTCCCCTAAGTAACAAACTTAATTCGAGTGAAATTAACCTCTAAAGAGACATTTTTAAAAATGGATTTTTTAAAATTCTTACAGAAGGGATTTAACTCCAAAGAAAATATTGCACCTACAGTATTGGTAGGAGGTGAAAGAGGACATCAAGAAAAGAACAAAACTGTTGGATTCACTCCAATCGGTCCAGGTGTTCTTAAGTTGCAGGCGGTCAAAGTTGAGAATTGAGAAAAAAGTCGTAATACCTCTCCTTTGGATATTTAAAAAAAAGATTTCTACAATTTTTTTTTGCTGCTTTCAATAGGAATGGCACGTTTGGAATCCCCTAAGAACGTAACAAAGTCAATTCGAATGAAATTAACCTCTAAAGTTTCTTTTTAAATGGTCCAAAAACGCGATTTTAAAGTGCCTAAAAATGGACTTCCGAAGGGGTTTATTTACTGTTCATCATTTTTTTTTTAAATCCATGTAACTTTTCTTCAAATTCATTCAACACAGTTTGCTTTCTATCATTTTTAGTCCTTTGTTTTTGGATACATTTTGTCTAAAGAGAGATCGATTTCATTAACACGAATAATTTTTTCGATTCTGATCGGTGTTGCCCCGAGAATAAAGTTTTTTTTTTTCGATTTTGGTCCGAAATTTGAGGTTTAAAAAAATCGAATAATAAGCATTTTTCACAGTTTCGAAACGACTAGTTTATTTTTTTTTATCTTTGAGCCACCGGATCAGGAGAATGTTTTTCATACAGCGACTTAATTCATTTCGATCGTTACTGAAGCAATGCTTTAGCTTTTTTTGTAACAGTTCTGCCCTTGAAACTGCGATTTAATTCTAAAAATTCAGTTTTTTGTCGAACTCAGATTCACTTAAATTTAGTGCGATTTCGTTCCAAAAAGATTACATTCTCTTATAAACTGACTTACAGGATACGTAAAAAAATTTGGTTTTTTACCAACAATTATTTTATTTAATTATTAACCACCAGGTAACAATTTACAACCCTGTTTGTCGTTAAAATTGAGTCAGATTATGTAAAAATAAAATATTAAGTTTTTTTTTAAGCTCAGTATAGGATTTTTTTTTTGAGAGAGTCGAGTTGAGTTAAGAGAGAGTTTAAAAAAAAAATGTTTTTTTTTAAAAACTTTTTTTTTTTATTAAAAAGCTAAGTCGCTAAAAAATGACTTAAACCGTCTAAATATTGCAATGTTTTGAAAAATATAATTAAATCTAAAATTAATTAAAAAAGGCAACATGGCCTAAAAATTGAAATATGTATATTTTTGAAGTAAGGCAAAGTTAATTTAAAAATGCAAATTTGTTATTGGTAGACCATTTTTCAGTAAAAACAAAAAAAAATTGTTTTCGTGGAAATAGATGCGAAAATTCTCCAAATCTGACCATTGTGACGTAAGAATATTTACACTGATGCCAAGAGTTTCAGTTTGTCATTAGGTCCAAGTATATCGTAGTTTAGTCAGTACTACTGATTCAACAAAGGCGATAGTAGAGATGTGATTGAAGCGATATACCGTGCGTTCATTAGAAAACATCATCTAGAAATGCTATGAATTTTTGATAGAAAAGGATGATATAATCAAAGTAAATTGTTTTTGTTCCTTCATCCTTTTCTTTTGACATTTCACAGTTTGCTGTGAAGATGACGTTTTTAAATGGACATCCCCTATTAACCACGATGGGAATATGGAGAAAGCTCTAACGTGCGAGGTAAAAAAAGGTAACTGATGGGCTAACAAATGAACCAACCTGAATTAGTTTCAGTACGTACCCTCTCCTGTTATTACTGAAATTTGTTTAAATAATCTACACGTAACAAAAAAGGTGATAAATATGCTTGTTTGAATTTGCTGCTGTTCAAAAATCTTTAACGTCCTTTCAGGTATATTAAGGCAAAGCACTTCACGTTGGCACATTTCACTGAGACTTTTTTACAAATTACGACTTCGAGCTACATGATGATGATGATGGGACAAAATTGAGAATGACGTGTTCTAAAATATGTCGTGTACAGCATCCCCCTTTGCTTTGAATAATGTCTGGAAATATGATTAATTGTGAGTGGAGATTCAAATAAAGTGAAATGATTGATCACATTGGGGATTATTTGTTTTTATCAACAAAGAATTCAATTAGAAGTTTCCAAGAAATAAAAGTTCAGAACAAAGCGAATCTTTTAGTTTTTAACTGAGTTAGTAGCAGAAAAATCTAATAATAACATAAAAAAAAACGCTTTCTATTTTCGCTCTTGCATTGTCGCATGCCCTAATTTAATCCTCAACCTCTTTGTTACAGGTAAAACAACCGAAAACATTAGACGGAAGAAAAGAATCGCCCAAGGGTATTATTCAAACCACATGGGACAGTGGGGGATGCGGGATCCGGTGTTCAGTGTACAGGAAGGGCGAACAATTGAAGCCAAACGAAGATGACACACCCCTGGCTCTGAGGATTTGCTCTGCATGAAACCTCCCGATGTATACTTAAGGCTCGAATTTCCCTATCCTATCGCGTATAGGGCTACATAGGAACGCCGCCTTTTGTCTGTTATAATTGTATTGTCCAACATTGAGTGAAGGTTTGATGTTTACTAGGTTTATCACATGGATTCACTAGGCTTTGAGGGTCTTCCGGTGCTTTAACGGGCTCGGTGACGATGATTCTTTGTTCTATTTTATGCCGTCTCTCTATTAGTGTGGCTTTCAATTCAATACCATTGAACACTCATTAGTAATCGTAGAGTAGAAATATAATATTATTAAAGAAGCACTAAAAAGATATATAAATAATTCACTTATTATTGTCGTCAAGTAGGCGTTGAAAATTTTACTTTGACATTTTTATCCTGTCTTCTCAACATGTGCTAAAAGGAGACGAGTATAAAAAAAAATGAAGGTTTCAAAGGTAACTAGATGACAAAAATAAGTGAATAGGTAATACATGGAATATTAAAATAATGAATACTTGTTCGCACTTAGTTAGTGTGCGAGAAGTGGGTTGGATTCCCAATGCGGTCAATTTTTTTTTATTTTAAAATTTTAATTTTTTTGCTCTTTTCGAAGTTTTTTATAAAATTTTTAATTTTTTAAACGTGTTTGCATATTATATTCTTACAAAAAATAACGAGTTTTTGATTCATATAAACCCACTAACTATAGAAAAATCAGGTCGAGTTTGGATGTGTTTCTCTTAATACCAGGTTTTCATTAGAGACAATCAAGTTGGCTATTTTTAACAAATTTCTCTCGTGCAAACAGGGCGTCAAGGAGCAATATGCCGAACAACATTCGGTTAATGGATTTTCGATTTTTACGTAAAGTTTACGTTTAAAAATAAACGAATTTGTTTCTATCTAATTAAGAGGGCTCCAGTTTTCACTGATACGAAAAACGATTCTGGAAACTTTCAACGAGTCAACGAATAATTTTTATTTGTCAGTTATTTTTTTTTTGGCTTGGTTCGAAATAGGCAAAAACGTCTATGAAATATGTGTCAACAATAATTAAAAAAACTGAAAATTGTTTTTTAGTTTCAATTTTCTAAGAAACTGGGAGAAATACATTTCATTTAATTCAGTCGATCGACGGCAAATAAGACTTATAATTAAAGTTCTATACTTTGTTCTCCTAACTATTATAGAAATATATTTATGACGATCTTAAGGTGCAATGGCTCCCATCCGGCGAAATTTCACTGGTTAGGGCTAAATTATTATTAAACTGTGGCCGATATAATATACATTCTAAAGCGTTTTCTGGACTTTGAAGCCGTGGTCCAATGGAATTTCTTCCTGACATTTCGTCTACAGCTGCGGCAGACATTATCAGAGGCGATGAGGCAATGGGCGAAGTGATGTCCCGTGCTCCCCGACTTTGACTGATTCGACTGTGGTGAGCTTCGTGGTATTTATCCCCCGCCCACGCCGTCGCGCTGCAGTGGAGGGACTGGGTGGTAGTGGTGCACACTCTGCATTTAGAAGCGCAATTTCTCCTTCCTGTTGAAATTGTTATCATGTTTAAAGATCTCTATGGCCTCTCTCTTTAGTGGTCTCAGATAGAAACGCTGCGCTGATATAAGATATTCATCTTGTAGCAAAGGATGTAGTAACCCTCGGAGAGAGCGTGCTTTGCTACTGCTGACCTTTGTGTTTGCCCTGCCTGAAACTCCTTGACACTGCGTTTTGTCAACACGGAAAGAGAATTACGGAACACAAGAGGACTAACGAGAGAAGCCATTGAGATCTTTAAACACGGCAACAATTTCAACAGGAAGGAGGAAGTTAGAGAATTTCTAAATGCAGACGGGAAGCGAGTTCTACGACATACCTTAAATGCGGCAAAATCCCGCGCCACCACTACCTCCATCCCAGTCCCTTCACTGCAGCGCGACGGCGCCGGCGCCGGCGGCGGAATAAATACCACTGAGCTCACCACAGTCGAGTCATTCAACGTCGGGAAGCACCTGAGCTCACTTCGCTCACTGCCTCATCGCCTTTGATAATGTCTGCCGCAGTTGTAGATGAAACGTCAGAAAGTTATTCTATTGGACCACGGCTTCAAAGCCCGGAAAATGCTTTATAGATTGGGAGCCAGCGACCGTTTAGTGTTAGTCATTTTAGAAAAACTGAAAATGGTCTCCACGGCTTACTTTGGTATCACTAATAATGGAATGGATCTCCAGCTGGCGCACTTCCGGGCGTGTACCTGCGGCAGCCTCTTCGACACGTAAAAAAAAAATAAAAAAAAAACTAATATTACAAAAGCTGAAACTCTGTTGGCATGTTTATTATGGTGCAAACAAATAGAAAAACGTATCCAGCTGACTTGAGAGTAGGGGATTATGTCCCAGCTGGTCACGTGAACAAGTCAAAAACACGCGTTTGGTGAAATTTCATTCGATTTGAGTTGTTACGTTCTTAGGGGATCGGAAGCGTGTCATTCTGATTAAAAACTGCAAACAAAATTTTCTGAAATTTCTTTGAAAATGTCCAAAGGGGGGGGGGGGGGGTATTACGATTTTTTTCACATTTCTCAACTTTGACCGCCTGTAACTTGACATCGCCTGGATCGATTAGAGTGAATCCTACTGTTTTGTCCTTTTCTTGATGCCCTTTTTCACCTGCCACCATCGTAAGTTCCCTAGGTGCAATATTTTCGGAGATAGACCCCTTAGGCACTTTTTGGACCATTTTTAAAAAACTTTTCCGAAATTTTTTTCTACTGTTTTTGATCGGAATGGCTCGTTTGCAATCCCCTACGAAGGTAACAAACTCAATTCGAATGAAATTACCCTTCAAAGAGGTTTTTAAAAAATGGTCCAAAAAAGCGATTCTAAAAGTGCCTAAGGGGTCTATCTCCGAAAATATTGCACCTAGGGAACTTCTGATGGTGGCAGGTGAAAGAGGGCATCAAGAAAAGGACAAAACAGTAGGATTCACTCTAATCGATCCAGGCATTGTCAAGTTATAGGGGGTCAAAGTTGAGAAATGTGAAAAAACTCGTAATACCCTCCCCCCTTTGGACATTTTCAAAGAAATTTCGGAAATATTTTTTTGCTGTTTTTAATCAGAATGACACGCTTGCGATTCCCTAAGAACGTAACAACTCAATTCGAATAAAATTTCACCAAACGCATGTTTTTGACTTGTTCACGTGACCAGCTGGGGCATAATCCCCCACTCTCAAGTCAGCTGGATACGTTTTTCTATTTGTTTGCACCATAATAAACATGCCAACAGAGTTTCAGCTTTTGTAATATTAGTTTTTTTTTTATTATTTTTTTACGTGTCGAAGAGGCTGCCGCAGCTACACCCCCCGGAAGTGCGCCAGCTGGAGATCCATTCCCTTATTAGTGATACCAAATTAAGCGGAGGAGACCATTTTCAGTTTTTCTAAAATGACTAACACTAAACGGTCGATGGCTCCCAGTCTATTAGATTGTATAAGTTATTACTGTTAAGCCTACGACGTAAAAGCTTCTAGTGAAAAATTGAGGACGTACGAAAAAATAGTATAATTTTTGTGGCTCCACGAGCCCCCAAACCGCTATTTTCCACTTAAATGAACGGGTTCGATTCCCAGTGCGGCCAACTAATTTGCGCTTTTCCATGATTTGTACTTTGTGCTCTCTTTTAGAAACTTTTTGAAAGCTTTTAAACAACTTTGGCCTAAAATTCGAAACATTTTAAATTCATACCTCTAACTCTCTGCATCTTCTTGATAATAGTTTTTGCTAACTATTTTTTTTTCTTTAGATGCTTCTTGCAGTTTTTCATCTCTCTCTCTTTCATTCTTTCTCACGGAAAATTATTGATAAAAAAACCAGTCGCCAAGGACAAACAAAAAGGGAAATTGGTCTTTTTGTAAATTTTTTTTTTAAAGGCTCAATTTCAAAATTAATGACAATTCAAAACATCTTGCTTTATTGTCCACTGTACACTTAAAACTTTTAATTTGATTGATAAATGAAAAGTATTATGGAATTCTTCAAGATTTTTTACAAAACAGGTTCGAAAAAAGTTTCATTACAAACAATTTACATTACAAACTTAATGGCCACATTTTTATATTGCAAACCATCATCAACGTAAAAATTATTACGTCAACGTTCGTCTTTTTTGGACACCTTCTATATCAATATCAATATGCGGTTATCGCAGCTCTGTAAAAATATTTTTTCATAATTTTTTTTTTTTTTTTATTTTCGAAAAAATTTTATTTTATTTTGAATGTGGGATAAATTTTATGGAATTTTCAAAATTTTCAGGGCCCTAATATAAGATAAATCAAATATGATTTTTTTTTACCCTCTGTATATAAGTTAGTGATTGGTACAAATGAGCCAACATTTTTTTTTATTAAATTTTATTTTTCTTGTTGTATTTGTGAAAAAAAAATTATTAATTTGGCAGTAAAATTAATTTTTACGATTTTTCAAAATCTTAGGCTCGCCAATTTAAGAAAATCATATTTATAAATTTTTGGGAACCTTCTATATCAATATGCGGTTTTCACAGATTTGCAAAAATTTTTTTCATAAAATCTGTGTCTACTCTCTGTTTTTGTAATTTCGGCAAAATTTACTTTAAATTCGTTTGTAAGATAAATTTTGAGGGTTTTTTAAATATTTCAGGGCACTATTACAAGATAAATCATATATGAAATTTTTTGACATCCTGTATGGCACAAATGTGCGAAACAATGTTTTAATAATATCTCATCTCCCTTGTAAAGCGTGCGTCTTGGAACTTTGTTTTGTTGAAAAAGAAAAGGGTGTCACAAGAGAGAGATAACCTTGACAGAGGTCGTGATGCAGAAAGAGATATTAGAAAAAAAGAATGTTGGATACTTTGCAACGCATGTTTGAGTCTAGTAGTAAAATATCACCCTGAAACAATTTCAGTTGGTGAGAAACAACCTCAATATCTTTTAAAAGCAAAAACATCGGTATTAGGGGATCTACGGTTACTCCTAAATACGGGATGTTTGAAGGTGGTAGAAAACAATGCATTATGAACTCACACATTGTTGCCAAAGTGAAAACGATATCTCAGTTTGACAACCGCAGCCGAAACGAGACTGGTAGAGTGCGCACAGCTCCGCCATCAACCAATAGGGTGGGAGTAGGCGTGGCAAATTAGTATATAAGAAAGTAGTCACCCCACACTCGCTATTTATTAATCAGCTAACCGCAAAAATAAGGTTAAGTACAAAACAAAGAGAGAACGAGAGAACAAAAAGGAATAACAACAAGACTTAAAACTTAAAAAATAAATGAAAATATTCCAAGAGTGTCAGCGAGCCATCCTACACAGAAGCAGCTACATAGTGAACTATTACAGACGAAGAACAAAAGAAAAAAAAACGAAAAAAAGTAAAAAATAAACGCAGGAAATGATAAAAAGTAAAAATTATTAATAAAAAAACATTGATCAAAGGTAATGATAACGGGGTAAACGCATGAGGTGAAATAACCTGAAGTGACAAGAATAGCAAAAACTATGTAAAAAGGAAACAAAAATGGACAAACAAAAAAACGAGTTTCAACCCTTAATTGATTTCATTCCATGTCGTTGACGTAATTTTACATAATATTTACCGATTTTGGTCCAGATTTTAACTTGTTGCATTTTTGATTAATTTAAGTTATTTTAAACCGATTTTGGTTCTAATATTAAGCAACATTTTACCAAATATTTAAAAATTTTATTTTTAGAAACTTTTTTTTACCTTAATTTAGCCTAAAATATATCTCAAAGTTTCTCCAAGCACTTAAAAATGTGTATTTTTATACCTGTGCAATGATTTTTAATCAATTCTGGCTTTGATTTTCAAAAAAAAAACATAATTTGCATTTTGAGACGTTTTGAGCTAAATTTAATTTATTTTAGATCAAAAGTGTAATTTCCGAAAAACAATAAATAAGAAGATTTGAACCACTTTTGACTTATTTTGTCCTAAAATTGAGTTTCCTCAAAAACATCGAAATTTGTATTTTTAGAGAATGTGGGTTCTTTTTAGCCAATTGGCATATTTCAAAAGAAAAAAAATCAAATTTTCAATTCTAGACGCCTTAAGTTATTTTTTAAGCGACTTTGGTCCTAATTAAGCTGAATTTTTAGGAAAACATCAAATTAGTAATTTTATCGGCTTTTGCAGTGTTTTCGGTGTTTGAGTTATTTCCAATAATTTTTGATCTTAATGTTAATCTTTAAAGTTGTATTTTTAAAGACTTTTGAGTAGTTTTTCACCGATTTTGCTCTAATCCTATGACCATGACTTTCTCAAAACATCAAGTTTGCATTTTGGAAGAAATTTCAGTCAAATATCACTTATTTTGATCCAAAAAATGTAATTTTACCATTTATTTGAATCGGTTTTAGTAGATTTTGTTCTAAAATAGAATTTCTCCAAAAAGAAAAATCAACATTTGCATTTTTAGTAGATATGTGTGACATTTTTAAACAATTTTAGCCCTAATTCTACCTTGCGCTTTTCAAAAAAATGTATATTTCCACTTTTAGACGTTCTTATCACTTATCTTAGTCCAAATATGATTTTAGTCTATGTTTGTATCAGTTAAAACTGAATAGAAAATTCAATAAAGCTATACAAATTCAAAAAAAGGTTCAGTTATTAAATTCACGAGATACTGTTAGGAACATTGGTGAGAAATGGGACAATGCGTGAGCTTTTCAAAAATTGTTAAAGCTTCTGAATACAATAAATTGTTCTCTTAGAATCCCCAATAGACCTGAGATATTTTTTTTAATTCATTTTTAAAAAAGTTACAGGCAGTCAAAAATGAGTCTAATGGTTATTATTTCTATCTCGCAGAAATGTATTTTTTTCTTCTCTCGTATTTTTTTGGCTAGTTATTTTTTCTTGTCTTCTTTCCAATTTTTTTTTCTTTCCTTCCAAGTTCATATTAAATTTTCCTTTATTGTGTGAAGTTTATAGAGGTTGACTTTTCCAAATGACATAAAGATAAATGCACAACTCTCCTACGGAGTTTATGATGTCCAGGGTCTTTAATGGGAAATTTGGCAACATTGCCATTTTTTTTAATTTAATTTCTTTTTTGACGTGTAGCAATTTTTAATTATTTTAACTTATTTGCATATTTTTTCAGGCAAAAATTAATGGATTTTTGATTTATCTAGACACAATTGATGTTTAAAAGAGAATACATTCATTGCTATTCGCGCTCTGGCGCATTGTTAAGCTTCGCTTATTAGACTTAATATACCGTATACAAATTTCGTCTAATTGGTATGGAAAAAAACGAAAAATTTCAACAAACGAACTACACCTTTCGAAAATTTTAATTTTTCAGTTTTTTCCATTCTTGAGGTTCAGTGCAAATAGGTAAAAACAGTTAAGCACATATATTTTCGTGACAATGTGGGTATCTACTAATACGAGGTAGCTGTGAACGAAATTTCCATACATTTTGACCTGGGGCCTCAAAATATGTATACGATTTTGTTTTAATTTTTTTTTGTAGTCACAAAATAGCCAATTGTAGACATTCGGGAATAAATTCGGAAAAAAATCCAGGACCTTGTCAAAGCTTTATCCATAGGAAAACCTGTAGAGGAAGAGTTCATTTATATCGTCTGAAAACTCCTATAGAGCGAGATATTTTTGTTCCATCAGAATGTAGCAGTGAAAAAGACCTTTCCAAGTATGTCTATACAAATGTTCCAGATGCGAGTGCCCTAAAAAATTGTTGAGATTCTTTTTAGTGGCAGCACTACTTCGTTGTGGGTTCGATTCGCTCTGCGGCCACATTTTGTTAATTTATTTTTGTAAAAAAATTTTTTTTTGGCTCTTTTCGACGTGTCTATTAAATCCTTAATTATTTAAAACCTGAATAAAGTTGTGAAATGTGAAGACCCTTTTAAAGTGAATACATTTGTTGATATTCCATTTAGGCAACTCGGATTTTCACGTTTAGGTTTCATTTATTAACCATAATACCATATAAAACATTTTGAAAACTTCTTTATGGTATGTTTTATTTACATCAGAATACAGCCGTGAAAAAGATCTCTTCAACTATATATTCTAGACGCAACTGCCCTAAAATACCATTGAGATTTTTTTTTTAGTATCAGCACTACCGGGTTGTGGGTTCGATTCCTAGTGCGTCCACATTCTTTTTAGTCTAAAAATTTATTGATTCTTTTCGGCGTGTAGTTGTTTGAATAATTTTTTAATGTAAAATTTAATGAGTTTTAATACATAACTTTGATGTTTAAAAGTTAATAAATCTGTTGTTTTTTAACATAAAAAGCTAGGGTTTTCACTTTTACGCTTCGCTTGTTAACTGTTATACAACTTTCCGATTAATTGGTAAAAAAAATATCAGGAAAATTTCAGCTGGTCCACTTCTTTATCGCACTCTTTATTTATAGGTATTTCTTACATCAGAACCGTAGCCGTGAAAAAGGCCTTTCCAACGATGCATATATGTATGGTTTAGGTGCGATTGCCCTAGAAAATCCTCCAGATTTTTTTTAGTGGCAGCACTGGAGGGTTCGATTCCCAGTACGGCGTAATCTTTTTTTATTTTTTTTTATTTTAAAAATTAATCTAAATATCACTTATTTTGATCAAAAAAATTTAATTTTACCATTTATTTGAATCGGTTTTAGTAGATTTTGTTCTAAAATAGAATTTCTCCAAATAGAAAAATCAACATTTGCATTTTTAGTAGATATGTGTGTCATTTTTAAACAATTTTAGCCCTAATTCTACCTTGCGCTTTTCAAAAAAATGTATATTTCCACTTTCAAACGTTCTTATCACTTATCTTAGTCCAAATATGATTTTAGCCTATGTTTGTCTCAGTTAAAACTGAATAGAAAATTCAATAAAGCTATACAAATTCAAAAAAAGGTTCAGTTATTAAATTCACGAGATATTGTTAGGAACATTGGTGAGAAATGGGACAATGCGTGAGCTTTTCAAAAATTGTTAAAGCTTCTGAATACAATAAATTGTTCTCTTAGAATCCCCAATAGATCTGAGTTTTTTTTTTAATTCATTTTTAAAAAAGTTACAGACAGTCAAAAATGAGTCTAATGGTTATTATTTCTATCTCGCAGAAATGTATTTTTTTCTTCCCTCGTATTTTTTTGGCTAGTTATTTCTTCTTGACTTCTTTCCAATTTGTTATTCTTTCTTTCCAAGCTCATATTAAATTTTCCTTTATTGTGTGAAGTTTATAGAGGTTGACTTTTCCAACTGACATAAAGATAAATGCACAACTCTCCTACGGAGTTTATGATGTCCAGGGTCTTTAATGGGAAATTTGGCAACATTGCCATTTTTTTTTATTTAATTTCTTTTTTGACGTGTAGCAATTTTTAATTATTTTAACTTATTTGCATATTTTTTCAGGCAAAAATTAATGGATTTTTGATTTATCTAGACACAATTGATGTTTAAAAGAGAATACATTCATTGCTATTCGCGCTCTGGCGCATTGTTAAGCTTCGCTTATTAGACTTAATATACCGTATACAAATTTCATCCACTTGGTATGGAAAAAAACCAAAAATTTCAACAAACGTACTACATCTTTCGAAAATTTTAATTTTTCAGTTTTTTCCATTCTTGAGGTTCAGTGCAAATAGGTAAAAACAGTTAAGCACATATATTTTCGTGACAATGTGGGTATCTACTAATACGAGGTAGCTGTAAACGAAATTTCCATACATTTTGACCTGGGACCTCAAAATATGTATATGATTTTGTTTTAATTTTTTTTTGTAGTCACAAAATAGCCAATTGTAGACATTCGGGAATAAATTCGGAACAAAATCCAGGACCTTGTCAAAGCTTTATCCATAGGAGAACCTGTAGAGGAAGAGTTCATTTATATCGTCTGAAAACTCCTATAGAGCGAGATATTTTTGTTCCATCAGAATGTAGCAGTGAAAAAGACGTTTCCCATTATGTCTATACAAATGTTCCAGATGCGAGTGCCCTAAAAAATTGCTGAGATTCTTTTTAGTGGCAGCACTACTTCGTTGTGGGTTCGATTCCCTCTGCGGCCACATTTTGTTAATTTTTTTTTTGTAAAAAAAATTTTTTTTGGCTCTTTTCGGCGTGTCTATTATATCCTTAATTATTTCAAACCTGAATAAAGTTGTGAAATGTGAAGACCCTTTAAAAGTGAATAAATTTGTTGATATTCCATTTAGGCAACTCGGATTTTCACTTTTAGGTTTCATTTATTAACCATAATACCATATAAAAAATTTTGAAAACTTCTTTATGGTATGTTTTATTTACATCAGAATACAGCCGTGAAAAAGATCTCTTCAACTATATGTTCTAGACGCAACTGCCCTAAAATATCATTGAGATTTTTTTTTAGTATCAGCACTACCGGGTTGTTGGTTCAATTCCTAGTGCGTCCACATTCTTTTTAGTCTACAAATTTTTTTTAATTTTTTTGGCGTGTAGTAGTTTGAATAATTTTTTAATGTAAAATTTAATGAATTTTAGTACATAACTTTGATGTTTAAAAGTTAATAAATGTGTTGTTTTTTAACATAAAAAGCTAGGGTTTTCACTTTTACGCTTCGCTTGTTAACTGTTATACAACTTTCCGATTAATTGGTAAAAAAAATATCAGGAAAATTTCAGCGGGTCCACTTCTTTATCGAACTCTTTATTTATAGGTATTTTTTACATCAGAACCGTAGCCGTGAAAAAGGCCTTTCCAACGATGCATATATGTATGTTTTAGGTGCGATTGCCCTAGAAAATCCTCCAGATTTTTTTTAGTGGCAGCACTAGAGGGTTCGATTCCCAGTACGGCCAAATCTTTTTTTATTTTTTTTTATTTTAAAAATTAATCTAAATATCACTTATTTTGATCCAAAAAATGTAATTTTACCATTTATTTGAATCGGTTTTAGTAGATTTTGTTCTAAAATAGAATTTCTCCAAAAAGAAAAATCAACATTTGCATTTTTAGTAGATATGTGTGTCATTTTTAAACAATTTTAGCCCTAATTCTAATTTGCGCTTTTTAAAAAAATGTATATTTCCACTTTTAGACGTTCTTATCACTTATCTTAGTCCAAATATGATTTTAGTCTATGTTTGTATCAGTTAAAACTGAATAGAAAATTCAATAAAGCTATACAAATTCAAAAAAAGGTTCAGTTATTAAATTCACGAGATATTGTTAGGAACATTGGTGAGAAATGGGACAATGCGTGAGCTTTTCAAAAATTGTTAAAGCTTCTGAATACAATAAATTGTTCTCTTAGAATCCCCAATAGATCTGAGAATTTTTTTTTAATTCATTTTTAAAAAAGTTACAGACTGGCAAAAATGAGTCTAATGGTTATTATTTCTATCTCGCAGAAATGTATTTTTTTCTTCTCTCGTATTTTTTTGGTTAGTTATTTCTTCTTGCCTTCTTTGCATTTTTTATTCTCTCTTTCCAAGCTCATATTAAATTTTCCTTTATTGTGTGAAGTTTATAGAGGTTGACTTTTCCAACTGACATAAAGATAAATGCACAACTCTCCTACGGAGTTTATGATGTCCAGGGTCTTTAATGGGAAATTTGGCAACATGACCATTTTTTTTATTTAATTTTTTTTTGACGTGTAGCAAAATTTAATTATTTTAACTTGTTTGCATATTTTTTCAGGCAAAAAGTAATGGATTTTTTATTTATCTAGACACAATTGATGTTTAAAAGAGAATACATTCATTGCTATTGAATTTAAACAGCTCTGGCGCATTGTTAAGCTTCGCTTATTAGACTTAATATACCGTATAGAAATTTCGTCCAATTGGTATAGAAAAAAACGAAAAATTTCAACAAACCTACTACATCTTTCGAAAATTTTAATTTTTCAGTTTTTTCCATTCTTGTGGTTCAGTGCAAATAGGTAAAAACAGTTAAGCACATATATTTTCGTGACAATGTGGGTATCTACTAATACGAGGTAGCTGTGAACGAAATTTCCATACATTTTGACCTGGGACCTCAAAATATGTATATGATTTTGTTTTAATTTTTTTTTGTAGTCACAAAATAGCCAATTGTAGACATTCGGGAATAAATTCGGAAAAAAATCCAGGACCTTGTCAAAGCTTTATCCATTGGAGAACCTGTAGAGGAAGAGTTCATTTATATCGTCTGAAAACTCCTATAGAGCGAGATATTTTTGTTCCATCAGAATGTAGCAGTGAAAAAGACCTTTCCAAGTATGTCTATACAAATGTTCCAGATGCGAGTGCCCTAAAAAATTGTTGAGATTCTTTTTAGTGGCAGCACTACTTCGTTGTGGGTTCGATTCGCTCTGCGGCCACATTTTGTTAATTTATTTTTGTAAAAAAATTTTTTTTTGGCTCTTTTCGACGTGTCTATTAAATCCTTAATTATTTAAAACCTGAATAAAGTTGTGAAATGTGAAGACCCTTTTAAAGTGAATACATTTGTTGATATTCCATTTAGGCAACTCGGATTTTCACGTTTAGGTTTCATTTATTAACCATAATACCATATAAAACATTTTGAAAACTTCTTTATGGTATGTTTTATTTACATCAGAATACAGCCGTGAAAAAGATCTCTTCAACTATATATTCTAGACGCAACTGCCCTAAAATACCATTGAGATTTTTTTTTTAGTATCAGCACTACCGGGTTGTGGGTTCGATTCCTAGTGCGTCCACATTCGTTTTAGTCTAAAAATTTTTTGATTCTTTTCGGCGTGTAGTAGTTTGAATAATTTTTTAATGTAAAATTTAATGAGTTTTAATACATAACTTTGATGTTTAAAAGTTAATAAATCTGTTGTTTTTTAACATAAAAAGCTAGGGTTTTCACTTTTACGCTTCGCTTGTTAACTGTTATACAACTTTCCGATTAATTGGTAAAAAAAATATCAGGAAAATTTCAGCGGGTCCACTTCCTTATAGCACTCTTTATTTATAGGTATTTTTTACATCAGAACCGTAGCCGTGAAAAAGGCCTTTCCAACGATGCATATATGTATGTTTTAGGTGCGATTGCCCTAGAAAATCCTCCAGATTTTTTTTAGTGGCAGCACTGGAGGGTTCGATTCCCAGTACGGCCAAATCTTTTTTTATTTTTTTTTAATTCTAAAAATTAATCTAAATATCACTTATTTTGATCCAAAAAATGTAATTTTACCATTTATTTGAATCGGTTTTAGTAGATTTTGTTCTAAAATAGAGTTTCTCCAAAAAGAAAAAAAAATCCACATTTGCATTTTTAGTAGATATGTGTGTCATTTTTAAACAATTTTAGCCCTAATTCTACCTTGCGCTTTTCAAAAAAATGTATATTTCCACTTTTAGACGTTCTTATCACTTATCTTAGTCCAAATATGATTTTAGTCTATGTTTGTATCAGTTAAAACTGAATAGAAAATTCAATAAAGCTATACAAATTCCAAAAAAAGGTTCAGTTATTAAATTCACGAGATACTGTTAGGAACATTGGTGAGAAATGGGACAATGCGTGAGCTTTTCAAAAATTGTTAAAGCTTCTGAATACAATAAATTGTTCTCTTAGAATCCCCAATAGACCTGAGATATTTTTTTTAATTCATTTTTAAAAAAGTTACGGACAGTCAAAAATGAGTCTAATGGTTATTATTTCTATCTCGTAGAAACGTATTTTCTTCTTCTCGCGTATTTTTTTGGCTAGTTATTTTTTCTTGCCTTCTGTCCAATTTTTTTTCTTTCCTTCCAAGCTCATATTAAATTTTCCTTTATTGTGTGAAGTTTATAGAGGTTGACTTTTCCAACTGACATAAAGATAAATGCACAACTCTCCTACGGAGTTTATGATGTCCAGGGTCTTTAATGGGAAATTTGGCAACATTGCCATTTTTATTATTTAAATTTTTTTTTGACGTGTAGCAATTTTTAATTATTCTAACTTGTTTGCATATTTTTTCAGGCAAAAATTAATGGATTTTTGATTTATCTAGACACAATTGATGTTTAAAAGAGAATACATTCATTGCTATTCACGCTCTGGCGCATTGTTAAGCTTCGCTTATTAGACTTAATATACCGTATACAAATTTCGTCCAATTCGTATGGAAAATTTCGACAAACGTACTACATCTTTCAAAAATTTTATTTTTTCAGTTTTGTCCATTCTTGTGGTTCAGTGCAAATAGGTAAAAACAGTTAAGCACATATATTTTCGTGACAATGTGGGTATCTACTAATACGAGGTAGCTGTGAACGAAATTTCCATACATTTTGACCTGGAACTTCAAAATATGTATACGATTTTGTTTTAATTTTTTTTTGTAGTCACAAAATAGCCAATTGTAGACATTCGGGAATAAATTCGGAAAAAAATCCAGGACCTTGTCAAAGCTTTATCCATTGGAGAACCTGTAGAGGAAGAGTTCATTTACATCGTCTGAAAACTCCTATAGAGCGAGATATTTTTGTTCCATCAGAATGTAGCAGTGAAAAAGACCTTTCCAAGTATGTCTATACAAATGTTCCAGATGCGAGTGCCCTAAAAAATTGTTGAGATTCTTTTTAGTGGCAGCACTACTTCGTTGTGGGTTCGATTCCCTCTGCGGCCACATTTTGTTAATTTTTTTTTGTAAAAAAAAAAATTTTTTGGCTCTTTTCGACGTGTCTATTAAATCCTTAATTATTTAAAACCTGAATAAAGTTGTGAAATGTGAAGACCCTTTAAAAGAATGAATAAATTTGTTGATATTCCATTTAGGCAACTCGGATTTTCACTTTTAGGTTTCATTTATTAACCATAATACCATATAAAACATTTTGAAAACTTCTTTATGGTATGTTTTATTTACATCAGAATACAGCCGTGAAAAAGATCTCTTCAACTATATATTCTAGACGCAACTGCCCTAAAATACCATTGAGATTTTTTTTTTAGTATCAGCACTACCGGATTGTGGGTTCGATTCCTAGTGAGTCCACATTCTTTTTAGTCTAAAAATTTTTTGATTCTTTTCGGCGTGTAGTAGTTTGAATAATTTTTTAATGTAAAATTTAATGAGTTTTAATACATAACTTTGATGTTTAAAAGTTAATAAATCTGTTGTTTTTTAACATAAAAAGCTAGGGTTTTCACTTTTACGCTTCGCTTGTTAACTGTTATACAACTTTCCGATTAATTGGTAAAAAAAATATCAGGAAAATTTCAGCGGGTCCACTTCTTTATCGCACTCTTTATTTATAGGTATTTCTTACATCAGAACCGTAGCCGTGAAAAAGACCTTTCCAACGATGCATATATGTATGTTTTAGGTGCAATTGCCTTAGAAAATCCTCCAGATTTTTTTTAGTGGCAGCACTGGAGGGTTCGATTCCCAGTACGGCCAAATCTTTTTTTTATTTTTTTTTTATTTTAAAAATTAATCTAAATATCACTTATTTTGATCCAAAAAATGTAATTTTACCATTTATTTGAATCGGTTTTAGTAGATTTTGTTCTAAAATAGAATTTCTCCAAAAAGAAAAATCAACATTTGCATTTTTAGTAGATATGTGTGTCATTTTTAAACAATTTTAGCCCTAATTCTACCTTGCGCTTTTCAAAAAAAAGTATATTTCCACTTTTAGACGTTCTTATCACTTATCTTAGTCCAAATATGATTTTAGTCTATGTTTGTATCAGTTAAAACTGAATAGAAAATTCAATAAAGCTATACAAATTCAAAAAAAGGTTCAGTTATTAAATTCACGAGATATTGTTAGGAACATTGGTGAGAAATGGGACAATGCGTGAGCTTTTCAAAAATTGTTAAAGCTTCTGAATACAATAAATTGTTCTCTTAGAATCCCCAATAGATCTGAGATTTTTTTTTTAATTCATTTTTAAAAAAGTTACAGACAGACAAAAATGAGTCTAATGGTTATTATTTCTATCTCGCAGAAATGTATTTTCTTCTTCTCGCGTATTTTTTTGACTAGTTATTTCTTTTTGCCTTCTTTCCAATTTTTTATTCTTTCTTTCCAAGCTCATATTAAATTTTTCTTTATTGTGTGAAGTTTATAGAGGTTGACTTTTCCAACTGACATAAAGATAAATGCACAACTCTCCTACGGAGTTTATGATGTCCAGGGTCTTTAATGGGAAATTTGGCAACATTGCCATTTTTTTTATTTAAATTTTTTTTTGACGTGTAGCAATTTTTAATTATTCTAACTTGTTTGCATATTTTTTCAGGCAAAAAGTAATGGATTTTTGATTTATCTAGACACAATTGATGTTTAAAAGAGAATACATTCATTGCTATTCGCGCTCTGGCGCATTGTTAAGCTATGCTTATTAGTCTTAATATACCGTATAAAAATTTCGTCCAATTGGTATGGAAAAAAACGAAAAATTTCGACAAACCTACTACATCTTTCGAAAATTTTAATTTTTCAGTTTTTTCCATTCTTGTGGTTCAATGCAAATAGGTAAAAACAGTTAAGCACATATATTTTCGTGACAATGTGGGTATCTACTAATACGAGGTAGCTGTGAACGAAATTTCCATACATTTTGACCTGGGACCTCAAAATATGTATATGATTTTGTTTTAATTTTTTTTTGTAGTCACAAAATAGCCAATTGTAGACATTCGGGAATAAATTCGGAAAAAAATCCAGGACCTTCCAAAGCTTTATCCATTGGAGAACCTGTAGAGGAAGAGTTCATTTACATCGTCTGAAAACTCCTATAGAGCGAGATATTTTTGTTCCATCAGAATGTAGCAGTGAAAAAGACCTTTCCAAGTATGTCTATACAAATGTTCCAGATGCGAGTGCCCTAAAAAATTGTTGAGATTCTTTTTAGTGGCAGCACTACTTCGTTGTGGGTTCGATTCCCTCTGCGGCCACATTTTGTTAATTTTTTTTTGTAAAAAAAATTTTTTTTGGCTCTTTTCGGCGTGTCTATTAAATCCTTAATTATTTCAAACCTGAATAAAGTTGTGAAATGTGAAGACCCTTTAAAAGTGAATAAATTTGTTGATATTCCATTTAGGCAACTCGGATTTTCACTTTTAGGTTTCATTTATTAACCATAATACCATATAAAAAAATTTGAAAACTTCTTTATGGTATGTTTTATTTACATCAGAATACAGCCGTGAAAAAGATCTCTTCAACTATATGTTCTAGACGCAACTGCCCTAAAATATCATTGAGATTTTTTTTTAGTATCAGCACTACCGGGTTGTGGGTACGATTCCTAGTGCGTCCACATTCTTTTTAGTCTAAAAATTTTTTTAAATTTTTTCGGCGTGTAGTAGTTTGAATAATTTTTTAATGTAAAATTTAATGAATTTTAGTACATAACTTTGATGTTTAAAAGTTAATAAATCTGTTGTTTTTTAACATAAAAAGCTAGGGTTTTCACTTTTACGCTTCGCTTGTTAACTGTTATACAACTTTCCGATTAATTGGTAAAAAAAATATCAGGAAAATTTCAGCGGGTCCACTTCTTTATCGCACTCTTTATTTATAGGTATTTTTTACATCAGAACTGTAGCCGTGAAAAAGGCCTTTCCAACGATGCATATATGTATGTTTTAGGTGCGATTGCCCTAGAAAATACTCAAATTTTTTCTAAAAAATTCTAAAAATTCTAAAATTTTTTTTTGGCTCTTTTGATAAAGCCAAAAATTACATTGAAATATCTCGTGAGACAAAAAGTTTTCGAAACGCTTTTTAAGTAATAATGAGTGGGATAGAGAAAGACTTATGAAGAAGACATCGTTTAAAAGAGAGATGCATAGATGTTTTTTTTTTTTTTAATTAGTGCTGACCCTTAATTGCCCACCTTTATATAATTGTTAGAACAAGTTATATCTAGTTAATCTAATATTTTTTTATTAGGTCTATATTTTTTTTAGTGTTCACATTTTTTTTCGTTTATTATATCATAAGACAAATTTTTCTGGCAAAATATTTCGATTGGTATAAAAGTTTGTTGCTCGGCAATTTGGTGAATGACATTTACGACAAAACCACGAGCCGTCAGGCGAGTGTTCGTGTAATAGTATATTATACAACAAGCATTTAATGAGAGTCGTTATTCTCGAGGGTAACGTTTGAGCCCACGAGCGAAGCGAGTGGCACAAGTTGCCCGAGAGAATAACGCTCATTGAATGCGCGTTGAATACTATACTTTATCCATGACCAAGATTCTGGGTTTTCTCAAATATGATAGGTTATAGGTGCCACAAAGATAATTTACAATTTTAAAACCACGACCACGACTGGTTTCGCTATTCAATGGCGCGACGTTTGCTGCGTCTTGTCGATAGATGACGGTCTAGTCACCCGCGCATGTCACCGCATGTTCATTTCAATGATACGAGGGTGGACGGTAAATTACTTCATTTTATGGCCTATTTTAAGTATTTTTCAGTGAAAAGTACATATTTTAGTGAAAAAGAGACACTGTAACCTACATTTGCCTCAATACATCTTAATAGAAGGATAATTATTTGAATGAACCAGTGGTAACTACCGATTTCATGTTTAGGGCAGTTTACTTTTTGAGTTGTCAGTTGCCTACGACATGTTTCGTTTCCATGACAACTCATTATTCACTTGTGAATAATGTTCATTATTCACAAGTGAATAATGATTATCGTTAGTCTTGAGAATGTACAAGAATAATGTGATTATTATAGTATGGTCGTGGATAAAAAATGTTATGAACGAAATTGCCAAAGGGCAACTAACTTGAATAAAACAAGAGAAATATTTTGCCTTAGGAAATTTTATCTCGAATGGTATTCGATAAGACTATTTCACGAGAAAACTTCAACCTGCAGCTAAAAGCAAATAGGTGACACTCGTCAAATTGACAATACTTTTTACTTGAACCTAACAAAATTTTATCGCTGAAAAACCATCATGTTGATTTTATCCAGGTAAGACCAGGTAGCAGTTTTGTTAGTAGAAAATAGCCTGTTGCTATGACATTTTTCCTGTGTAAAATTCTCTAGTGAAATAGTCATGTAAAAATTAGTGAGCTTTCCATAAACAAAAGTAAAAGTTAATAAATCCGTTGCTTATCAACGTAGAGAGCTCTAGTTTTCACTGTTAAGTTTCATTTACTAGCCCTAATACCATATAAAAATTTACATCTCGTTAATTTAATGTTGTGATCCAGTTAGCGTTGAATGTCTGACTAGGAAAATTTTATCGTATCTTCTTAAAATGTATTAAACGGTTAGAAGCATAAAAAATGAGGATTTCAAAGGTAATTGAGACTCTTTCGTAAGCCTTAGAACATCTCCAATTTATCTTTTCGTGAAGGAAAAAACTCATTAAACTTATTTTTTTTTCATCGAATACTTACTGAAAACATTTTTGTATCACAAGCTCATATACCTGAGATGCTTTGGGACACCGCAGCTTTTGGTAATCTGTTAGCAGGCGACAAAAAGCTTTTAAGCAAATTGCATCTTAAATACGAGGCTACTTATTTAAGCTAAAATACGGTTTCAATTTACATTTCTAACTAAACATTTTCCGGCAACCCCAAAGAGTAAATAAAAATATTAATTAGTTTTTGATTGATTCTACGAGGAAAGACGTTTTGAAGCGGAATGAAAAAGAAAAAAACGAAAACTAAAATGAAGATTTAATTGATTCACCCTCGGCATTTATCCCATCGACGATAATGGAAAAACTGGCGCCATTGTGACGCGACGAGATCCAAGTCTCGACGCGTTGCTTTCCCAGACTGTGGAAAACACGTCTGTTGATGCGGTGACGCATCCCACATTTCCAAGCAACAAGAGAGAAAATCTTGGGGATGTATTTGTTGACGCTTTTCACACTTGTTTACTGTCATGTTCGCTATTGAAATTTCGATGCGACATGGGCTTGGCCAGATTTAAATATAGGGATGGGTAAAAATCACCCGCTACTTAGTCCACTACTTACATCCCAAGTTATAAAAGCAATTATTGTATCAGAATACAAGTTTAGTGGTTAAATTTGTGTTTTTGCCCTTTTCCATTAGCTTTGAGAAACTCTAATTTTTTTTAATCACATCTAAAATCTTGAGTATTCGACTTCGAGCGAGGTAGCTTAATGTTTCTATTTTTTTTCTTTATCTAGTTAGAAATAAAAAAAATGCAAGGAACCATGCCCTAAATTTACATGTTGAATTCGCAAAAGTTGCTCGTGCTGGTCTCTTTGAAATAATTCCCTTTATACATCAAGAACATCTCGCATTAAAACGAATAATATGAACGTGTTTTCCTAACCATTTTCAATTCAGCCGAGGCACAATGGGAAGCAATATCAAAAGAGTCCAGCCAAGCTCGGGTGATATAACTCAAATTTATGGGGTTTCCCGCATAAGGGAAAATTTAATAGTTGAGTGGAAGTGCACTATGTAGCTTCCACGAAAACGAGAATTTAGTGCATTTCTGCAAAAAAAAGAGCTAAATTGATTCTGGAAAATATTCGGCTAATTTGCGGATTTTCGCCCCCGTTCGGGGAAATAAATTTTCCTTGAGGATCTCAGAGGGCAAACATGGTCAGAGGACAAAATATTGAGGAAAGTTGGGGATGTTAATGTCAAAACAATCTCTATATATAGACAAGGGGGGGGGGCAAAAAAACCCTGCGACCAAATTTAGGGGCGGCCAAAATGGAAGTAGGACATAAAAAACACTTCACGTTTAGGAAATTGCCAACATTTTAACTTTTATTGAAGTCTTCCTAAAGGCTAAAATATATTTACATACAGCAAAACTATAATCAATTTCAAGTAGTTAACACAAAAAAGGTGAGTTTTGTTTTGGTTCTGGGCTATGCAAATAAGGGTCTATACATCTCTCTTATCAAAGCTGTCTTTCCATAAGTCTTTCTCTGCCCACTCATTACTACTTAAAAATGGTTTCAAAAACTTAGTTTTCTCGCGAGATATTTAATTTTTTTTTGGCTTCATGAAACTTCAGAAATAGGTTTTTCTATAACAATCGACATATTCGTTAATTGTGTTTTTCTACGACTGCCTCGAAAATGAACAAATTCGTACCACTAACTAACGCTGAAAATCGCATATCGCAATCGCATCAGAAGCATGTGCAAAGTCCACTTTATTAAGTAATTAGTATTACTAATTTTTTCCTTTGAAATGACGTAAAATAGATTTCAACTAGAAAGTTTCGATTTAACTCACTTCGCATTAGTGCGAAAGGCCCAACCTTTCACACTAATGCAAAAAAAGATCTATGCGTCTCTCTTTTAAACGCTATCTTCTCCATAAGTCTCTCTCTATCCCACTCATTAATACTTAAAAACCGTTTAATTTTTTTTTTCTGGCGAGTTTTTATTTTTCTTGCGAGGCTTTATCAAAAGAGCTGAAAGCAATTAGAACAACCTAAATTAACTAGATATAATTTGTTCTAACAATTATACAATAGCGGGCCCTTCTTTTTGCAGTAAAGCAAAAGAGAGATCTATTCATCTCTTTTTTAAACGCTGTCTTCTCCATAAATCTCTCTCTGTGCTACTCATTATTACTTAAAAACGGTTTCGATTTTTTTTTTCTTACGAGAGAGTTCAATGTAATTTCGGGCTTTACCAAAAGAGCTGAAAGCAACCAACTTGAACTAACCTACAAAACTAGATATAACTTGTTCTAATATTAAGTTATAAAGGTGGGCCCTCTTTTTGCAGGAAAGCAAAAGAAAGATTTATGCATCTCTCTTTTAAACGCTGTCTTCTCTATAAGTCTTTCTCTATCCCACTCATTATTACTTAAAAAGCGTTTCGAAAACTTTTTGTCTTACGAGATATTTCAATGTAATTTTTGGCTTTATCAAAAAAGCTGAAAGCAACTAACCTGCATTAACTAGATATAACTTGTTCTAACAAGTTATTTATATAGTCACGAGACCCCTCACGGGCCCGCTTTTTGAGGTAAAGCAAAAGAAAGATCTATGCATCTCTCTCTTAAACGATGTCTTCTCCATAAGTATTTCCTTATCCCTTTCATTATTACTTAAAAACGGTTCGAAAACTTTTTCTTACGAGATATTTCAATGTAATTTCGGGCTTTATCAAAAGAGCTGAAAGCAACCAACCTGAACTAACCTACATTAACTAGATATAACTTGTTCTAACAATTATATAAAGGTGGGCCCTTAAGAGTCCGCTCTAATAAAAAAAAAACATCTATGCACCTCTCTTTTAAACGCTGTCTTCTCCCATAAGTGTTTCTCTATCCCACTCATTATTACTTAAAAACCTTTTCGAAAACTTTTTGTCTTACGAGATATTTCAATGTAATTTTTGGCTTTATCAAAAAAGCTGAAAGCAACTAACCTGCATTAACCAGATATAACTTGTTCTAACAAGTTATATAGCACCCCTCACGGGCCCGCTTTTTGCAGTAAAGCAAAAGAAAGATCTATGCATCTTTCTCTTAAACACTGTCTACTCCATAAGTCTTCCTCTATCCCACTTATTAGTACTTAAAAACGGTTTCGAAAACTTTTTCTTACGAGATATTTCAATGTAATTTTGGGCTTTATCAAAAGAGCTGAAAGCAAACAAACTGAACTAACCTACATTAACTAGATACTTAGATTAACTAGATATAACTTGTTCTAACAATTATATAAAAGTGAACCCTTAAGGGTCCGCTTTTCGCACTAATTAAAAAAAAAACATCTATGCACCTCTCTTTTAAACGCTGTCTTCTCCCATAAGTGTTTCTCTATCCCACTCATTATTACTTAAAAACCGTTTCGAAAACTTTTTGTCTTACGAGATATTTCAATGTAATTTTTGGCATTATCAAAAAAGCTGAAAGCAACTAACCTGAACTAACCTGCATTAACCAGATATAACTTGTTCTAACAAGTTATATAGCACTCCTCACGGGCCCGCTTTTTGCAGTAAAGCAAAAGAAAGATCTATGCATCTTTCTCTTAAACACTGTCTACTCCATAAGTCTTCCTCTATCCCACTCATTATAACTTAAAAACGGTTTCGAAAACTTTTTCTTACGAGATATTTCAATGTAATTTTGGGCTTTATCAAAAGAGCTGAAAGCAACCAACCTGAACTAACCTACATTAACTATATTCTTAGATTAACTAGATATAACTTATTCTAACAATTATATAAAGGTGGGCAATTAAGGGTTCGCACTAATTAAAAAAAAACATCTATGCATCTCTCTTTTAAACGCTGTCTTCTCCATAAGTCTTTCTCTATCCCACTCATTATTACTTAAAAAGCGTTTCGAAAACTTTTTGTCTCACGAGATATTTCAATGTAATTTTTGGCTTTATCAAAAAAGCTGAAAGCAATTAACCTGAACTAACCTGCATTAACTAGATATAACTTGTTCTAACAAGTTATTTATATAGTACCCCTCACGGGCCCGCTTTTTGCAGTAAAGCAAAAGAAAGATCTATGCATCTCTCTCTTAAACGCTGTCTTCTCCATAAGTATTTCTCTATCCCTCTCATTATTACTTAAAAACGGTTCGAAAACTTTTTCTTACGAGATATGTCAATGTAATTTCGGGCTTTATCAAAAGAGCTGAAAGCAGCCAACCTGAACTAACCTACATTAACTAGATATAACTTGTTCTAACAATTATATAAAAGTGAATCCTTAAGGGTCCGCTTTTCGCACTAATTAAAAAAACAAAACATCTATGCACCTCTCTTTTAAACGCTGTCTTCTCCCATAAGTGTTTCTCTATCCCACTCATTATTACTTAAAAACCGTTGCGAAAACTTTTTGTCTTACGAGATATTTCAATGTAATTTTTGGCTTTATCAAAAAAGCTGAAAGCAACTAACCTGAACTAACCTGCATTAACCAGATATAACTTGTTCTAACAAGTTATATAGCACCTCTCACGGGCCCGCTTTTTGCAGTAAAGCAAAAGAAAGATCTATGCATCTTTCTCTTAAACACTGTCTACTCCATAAGTCTTCCTCTATCCCACTCATTATTACTTAAAAACGGTTTCGAAAACTTTTTCTTACGAGCTATTTCAATGTAATTTTGGGCTTTATCAAAAGGCTTTATCAAAAGAGCTGAAAGCAAACAACCTGAACTAACCTACATTAACTAGATACTTAGATTAACTAGATATAACTTGTTCTAACAATTATATAAAGGGGGGCAATTAAGGGTTCGCACTAATTAAAAAAAAACATCTATGCATCTCTCTTTTAAACGCTGTCTTCTCTATAAGTCTTTCTCTATCCCACTCATTATTACTTAAAAAGCGTTTCGAAAACTTTTTGTCTTACGAGATATTTCAATGTAATTTTTGGCTTTATCAAAAAAGCTGAAAGCAACTAAAACTAACCTGCATTAACTAGATATAACTTGTTCTAACAAGTTATTTATATAGTCACGAGACCCCTCACGGGCCCGCTTTTTGAGGTAAAGCAAAAGAAAGATCTATGCATCTCTCTCTTAAACGCTGGCTTCTCCATAAGTATTTCTCTGTCCCTCTCATTATTACTTAAAAACGGTTCGAAAACTTTTTCTTACGAGATATGTCAATGTAATTTCGGGCTTTATCAAAAGAGCTGAAAGCAGCCAACCTGAACTAACCTACATTAACTAGATATAACTTGTTCTAACAATTATATAAAGGTGGGCCCTTAAGAGTCCGCTTTTCACACTAATAAAAAAAAACATCTATACACCTTTCTTTTAAACGCTGTCTTCTCCCATAAGTGTTTCTTATCCCACTCATAATTACTTAAAAACCTTTTCGAAAACTTTTGGTCTTACGAGATATTTCAATGTAATTTTTGGCTTTATCAAAAAAGCTGAAAGCAACTAACCTGCATTAACCAGATATAACTTGTTCTAACAAGTTATATAGCACCCCTCACGGGCCCGCTTTTTGCAGTAAAGCAAAAGAAAGATCTATGCATCTTTCTCTTAAACACTGTCTACTCCATAAGTCTTCCTCTATCCCACTCATTATTACTTAAAAACGGTTTCGAAAACTTTTTCTTACGAGATATTTCAATGTAATTTTAGGCTTTATCAAAAGAGCTGAAAGCAACCAACATGAACTAACCTACATTAACTAGATACTTAGATTAACTAGATATAACTTGTTCTAACAATTATATAAAGGTGGGCAATTAAGGGTGCGCACTAATTAAAAAAAAAACATCAATGCATCTCTCTTGTAAACGCTGTCTTCTCCATAAGTGTTTCTCTATCCCACTCATTATTACTTAAAAACGGTTTATTAAAAGAGGTGAAAGCATATTGCGAATATTTCCGAAACCAGCCGGAATTTTCGAAATTTGAAAAAGGAATTTTTGTAAACTACTAATTGCGCAACTTTGCCTTACTCAAGCAACCGATACATCCATGATTAAGCTGGAAAAACGGTCACTCTATAGAAGTTCGTAATTTCAAAAAATAAATAAATAAACTTACATTTTTTACTGGATCTGCGAGAACATTACCAAAATATGAGTAGTACAAATTCAAAATAAGCTATAAAAAATAGTAAAAGAAATAAAAAAAAATTTACAAATCACTATAATCACAACCACATGAATTGAAAAACCAAAAACAAAAAATAAGATAGGCGTTACGAAAAAAAATCCAAGAAAATAAAAACAATAAAACAGATTTGAAGCAGATTTGTATCAAAGAACTAACAAAATTTTGTTAATAAAACAAACAAGAAAAACTATAGGAGGGGAAGATTGACAAAACAATAAAACGGATTAAAAAAATCTACAGAATTCCAAAGTCAAAAGATCAAAAAGGAAACCCAAATACCTGTCGACAAATATGGAGAACGCAAAGGACCAAAAAATAATCACCAAAAGAATCGTAGCAGGCCGAAGGTCTATGTACTGGCACGTAACACGAGTTTTGCACGTTTTAAAAGCGAAGGTTGCGTAATTAGAAGTCTATAACAATGACGTTTTGAAATTTCTACAACTCCGAATGGTTTCAGAAATATTCGCAAAAAAACAAAATTCTGAGAAAACCTTTTTTATTTTCTCTAGTCTTGATTTAAAGAGATAATTAAAAATAATTGATACATAGTCACTTTTTGTACTCTTCAACGTGGTATTTTAAAATTTAAAATGTGACGCTTCGTTTTCATGCAACAATCGTCAACTTTTTTTTTTAAACATGGTGCTGGATTCTTTATATCGGATTCTGAATTAACTTGCAATTCTGCATTCGGTTTTGCTGATTTTGTGGTGTGATTGTTAAATTGCTAAATTTGATTTTGTGATTGTTAAAATTTGTTGATAAAGTTGGGCCATTAGTTGTTTAATCGGTGGTTTGATTGGACAGTCACCACCAATCAAGCAGTTTAGTCTTCGTAGTGTGTCAAAATTCAGCCTAATCCGCCAAAAACATCATGACCCGACTTTATCAACAAATAACAAAATCAGTAAAACCTAACCTCAAAGTTAATGGAATATTAATTGCAGCTTATCATCTAATGTAGAATTGCAAGCAGAATCAGAACCCGATAAAAAAAATCCAGAACCGTATTTAAAAAAAATTAAATTGATGATGCTGCATTAAACCGAAACGTGGGATTTTTAATTATAAAAAAAACACGTTGAAGAGAGCAAAAGGGGTCGAAAACGTCATTTTTATAGACTTTAGCCGTCTTTATATCTCTTCAAATAACCGAGATTCCCATGGTTGAACTCGAAAAACGGTCACTTTGTATGTGTACGATGGAGAGGGATGTTAAATTAAATACTGAATATTTCGGATAATTAATTACCGAAAACTTCCTAAAAGTAATATTTTTGAAAAAAAAAGATTATTGCTCACTTGTAGGTTTTTACAAGCAGTGATCTACCCCTTGAACGCTCAGACGAAGGGGTGGCGCCGAATACATACATCACCGCTGACAACTTAAAGGGCAAAAACTTTAAGAAAAATCGAAAAATGTCCTTCATAAATAACGGTGTTGTCGACATACATATTCGATTCCTGCACTTTTTCCCTTTTTTCCTGCCCCCGCCGTTTTGTTACTTTCTAGGATTTAGAAAGGCGTACTTAAAAGTAATCCGACAGTAAATTTTCCGCCTTCCTTTTCTTTTCGGAGTTTTTGTTAGCACGGTTCATGTCTGAAAGAGATAAACTCCTAGGGTTGTTTAGGCAAGATGCATCGTAGAAATAGAAAACTTGAGAGGGAAAATGGTAATGGAGTCTCGGCAATAATTCTTCTAGTAAATTCTCACATACCTACATGAAAGATGCCGGTTACAGTGGCGAACAGTGTGAGTAACTATATCTTTCTTGTCTACGAGAAGTTGCTGTAAAAGTAAAAAAGTAATCCGATCATGTTTTCATTTACACATTTTCCTCCTCTAATCGCAGCCGTGCTAAATAATAGCTCAGTTTGGTTAAGTTGTGCGTGAAAGTGCCATTTTTAGTACTGAAAAGCGTGCGGGAAAAAGTTTATTAACCACGGTTGCGTAAGCATAAGCTTCCAACTATATGGATAAACACGTTCAAAAAGTGGTTGTAATTTTCTTTTGCCAAACCATAGAATTTGGTAAAAAATGCGAATGTTTTTATGAGATTTGATAGATCGCTTTTGACCCAAAAACTCAGTTTGCAAACCAAAGTTCAGTTTTTCCTGAAAAATAAAAAGTTTCAATTGCATCCAAAAATATGGTTTCAGTTTTTAACCAGTAAAAAAACTCTACGATTTAGGAACGAATTTTTTACGTTTTGATATAAAAAAAAGGTAAGAATAAAACATGCCCTAAAAGAAATAGGCAGCATTTAATTATAAAAAACAGTAATAATAGTAGGGAAAACTGGCGGACATCAAAAATTACATCACTCGATTGGATACAGTAATAATACAGATTCTATGAGACTCGTAGCCCAGCATGCCATAAATCGAACAATCCCGGAGTAAATGCCCATCGACCCTGGATTGTAGCAGAACGTCCTATATCGGAACCCAAGAACACGAACAATCCCGCACCGAAAACGCCTTCTCCCGAGATTGCAGCATATAGCGAAGCTGAAAGCCGAAAACCATATAGCGCTAAATTAAAAAATTGTTTTACATCTTTTAGTATTTTTAAGTATAAATTTAATAATTTATATTTAATTTTTCATAGCTGTTCAGATATATAAAAGATGCCTTAAAAAGATGAATCCAATTTAATTTTACACTATAAATTATTGAGTAATGTTATTTGACGATTTTTTTGCTAAAACTCAAGATTCAGATCCAACTTAAACCAATGAGCATAATTTGAACAATGAATGAGCATATTTTGAAAGAAACCCAAGTAGAACACTCAAAAGAAAAACAAAGTGAACATATTGTCTACTGCGGTGTATGTAACTTTGGGACCGTTAAAAAAACATTACACCCCCTACCAGTGTGCACAATTGTGTAGTCTTTTTGATCCCAAAACGACCACACAAATTTAGTTATTCTTTTAAGAAAACTAATTTTGCCCTTCGAGCCATAATCAGTGTAAGAATTGTCCAGTGTGTTTCAAGCAGATCGAAAGACATTTGATAGCATGACATCTTACACAATAATGACATGAATCATAGATAAGAGAGTTATATTATTACTATAGATAGGCAATTCCAATGACACCACTCGGGATCCTGGCGCACTAGCGCCGCCTAGCGGGTGGGGCTGGAACTAATAATTGGCGGGATTTTTAAATGCCCCTTATTCCTATATTAAATGTGAATTTTAAATATTCCGAGAAGTGAGAATTACTAAAAATTATCATGAAAGAGTGCCACATGATAATTTATAGTAATTGACACATTAAATTAATAAAAACTATTACAATATATATGAAATCTATCTATGTAAATATATTTTTGACTTTTGTAAAATACATGATTATTATCAATTGATAAAAATAACATGAGAAACAAACTTACACAACGAACAAAGCTAACAAAGAAGATAATTGATAATATTGGCCTCTGCACATTTAATTTAAGCAATAATAAGCATTGTATATTACTCCTTATGTAATGGTAATAATTAATCATGTATGTAATTAAACAAATTTTTACTTAGATTAAAATAGTATAGGACATATTAACGACCTGAGACATTTTATTTATCTAAATATTTTTAATATATAAAATAATATGATTGATTTGCCTTAAGGATTGAGGCCTAAAGATGATTATGGAGGTCTATTTTAGTTGCATTTCGACATCGAAATTTTGCAATAAAATTTGAAATTACCAAAGAATGCTACATCCAGATCCATATGATATAGGAAGGATGATTGACATCAATTTCGATTTCAAAAAACGTTATAGAATCAGCGTTACAAACTACTATAGGTGGTTCACTGGAAAAAGTCATCTAGAAGGCTATACATTTTTAGCAGAAAAAGATGACATAAAAACGCTGTTTTCGACCTTTTAAAACGACTGATGCTAACATTTCGCAAGCTCTAATTGTGTCCACCCACAGACTAGTTTCGCCGTTTAGGGCTCATCAGTGAGGCTTTGACACAATTAGAGCTCCCGAAATATCGAATGGTCAAGACACGCTTCATGGCAGTACCGAGAGAAGGTTCCCGGTGGCGCCATTTGTGTCCGTTTGTTGAACTAACGAGATTACACCCGTCCAGTTTCAACGTCAATGCCCGGCCTAAGGAAAAAATGATGCAGATTACTGTAAAATACAGAAATCGATTTTTCGCCGTCGGTACTATGAAAACGCTGTTTTCGACCTTTTAAAACAACTGATACCATCATTTCGCAAGCTCTAATTGTGTCCATCCACAGACTAGTTTCGCCGTTTACGGCTCATCAGTGAGGCTTTGACACAATTAGAGCTCCCGAAATATCGAATGGTCAAGACACGCTTCATGGCAGTACCGACAGAAGCTTCCCGGTGGCGCCATCCGTGTCCGTTTGTTGAACTAACGAGATTACACCCGTCCAGTTTCAACGTCAATGCCCGGTCTAAGGAAAAAATGATGCAGATTACTGTAAAATGTCTCATAACATGGCCCAAATACTCAAGTTTGCGATGTTTTACGATATTTATGAGGGTTAATTGGCAGTTCATTCTCCAAAGGACCTCTTCGTTGGTAACTCGATCAACCCAGGAAATTCTTAGCCCTCCATCTCTTGGAAAGCTATACAATTGGATACCGTGTGTGTATTTTATATTGGTATTGCAGTTTGGAACACAACAGTAATACATTTTGAGAAAATCTGATGAATAAAAACCGGAAAAACGTACTAAAATCATCTAATAAATAAAAAATGTGTCAAATTTGACAAGAACCGCCATGATACCATTTCAAATCGGTGCAAAATCGTAGAGTGTCATGAAACGTCGCTTGACGCGCCTCTCGTGGGTGGGGCTTTAACTAAGAAAGCATTGGACGATTGCTCCCATTAGAGATAAACAGCCCTGACATGAACTCCAGGACTAGGTCTGAGTATCTCCGAGTAGATGGACCGATATTAGATTACTATTGCCAATGACCTAAAATATCTGGACAGAGTTAACAAATTCCGATATTTCCATAATAATGTCCCCCCTTTTTGCTCAGAAGTCCGTAGCTTCCTAACGGTACGAGTCACATGTGGGATCCATGGGAGTGATTTGTCCAGAATGATTCTTAGAAATTTTACTTCGTTAGTAAACGGGATTGTCGTTCCGAACAAAGATAGCGGTTTCAAGAAGGCCAGCCTCTGCCTCCAGATAATTTGGCATAATCACAGTTTTCCTGGGGTTGCTGTGTACCACATCCAGCACCTCTTGCAACGTACTGGACATCTGTTGGTTTGGGTGGATGCTTGGACCTCGACTCTCCATAATTCCAAAGTAGCCAGAAGGTCGTCCACTACTAGGGACCACAGGAGTGGTGAAAGAACTCCGCCTTGTGGACAATCTCCCCCTGTGAATCGGGCAGTGTCTTCGTTTAATGATGTAGTGATCAGTCTGGATTCTAATATGTTGCGAATCCAGTTGGTTATGGTTGGTTCGACCCTTCTGGCTTTACTGACGCTGAGGAGGGAGTCTGTAGGTCCATTATTTACTGGCTAGTATGTACTCCGTTAGAAAATGTCATCTAGAAGGCAATAAAATTTTGACGACAAAGGATGACATAATCAAAATAAATGGACTTTTGTTCTTTCATTCTTTTCTCTTGACTTGTTCACAATCAACTACATAAATTTTCTTTTCAAATGAACACCCCCTACTTGTTCTAAAATCTTAATTAAGTTATTAAAATATATTAAATATTAAAAAATACTAAAGTACAACCTCAGATTTTTAATCCCTTCACAGCGTAAGGCAGAAACAACTTTTATTATTTTTTTTTCTTGGTATCAAAACTAGGGGTGTTGCGAAGCGTAGAAAACAGTAACAAATAGCGCTTTCGCGTTCCGTCTTCTACAGCTGGAAGTAGAAATTTACCTGCTCAGAATTTCTACTTGGCAATTTAGGCAAATAACCGGCAATTTACAGTTCCCCGAGAAAACGATAATGGCGCACTTCGATTTTTCTGGCACTGAATGTAACGACATTTATTGAATCTAGAATGCATTTTGCCGGAACTTTAAAAGCCGATTGGTAGCGATTAACTTTCTTGTATTGACTTTTTCTTTTTTCCACCGTAGAAGAACTGCGGCTTTATAAGTAGAAACTAAAGAGGACATTTTTTCCAGATTTAATAACTAAGTTCAACTGCTCCTTGCAATACTTCGTTATGCGGAATAATTACATTCTTTATAAACAGTCGTTTGTCTTTCAAAATTGAAATAGAAAAGTAAACTAAAAGACGTATTTTCGCCTCGTCCCTAGCGCCAAACTATGCAAATTAGATTTTTCTCGTTTTTCCTCGTATCAACAGAAAGAGGACCGGAAAGGATTTATTTAACCCTTTCGGTTCTGACGGGACTTATATGTCCCATGGCATGTTGGTAAATCACTGATGGATACTTTGGCCAGTAAATATCGCTTAAGCTTGTCCCAATAGTGTCTATAGGCTATTTACTTGTTGTTAGTTTAGCGGTTGCGCCATAGATGTCATTGAAACCAACTTATCAGAACAAAACAATGTGTGGTACAGTTTAGTCACATGTTGAGCGACATCGAGTGCGGTTATGCCGCCCGTTTTTCTCCTAGAATTGTGCTAAAACTGGCCAAAAGTGATAAAGCAAGTTAGTGAACATGAATAGGTAAGCTTCTATCACAATATTATCTAATACACATGCCACAAATTGAATATGTACACTAGTAAAATGAAGGTGGGACATATTTGTCCCATTAGAAATTATAAGTGGGTTTATATGTCCCAACAGTAACAGAACTACGTACAACGTATTTGTCCCAATAGTAATATAATAAATTTATTCCACTAGACGGGACATATTTTTTCCACTAGTTACTAATAAGTGGGTTTTTTATGTCCCAACAGTATCCATCCTTATTACTTTTAGGAGAGCATTGACACAAAATGAACTCCAACAATGCATCGATAACTTAGACCTAGATTCAGAATCAGATCCATACGCTACTGATGAAGATTCTGACTATGATCCGTCTGATGATTCATCTCACGAGGACGATAATTTGGTCAGTAACGATGAGCATGCACAGGTTCAAGAAAATCAACCTCATGGAATCAAAAGAAAATTGAGTCCAGATCTAGTTCACGAAGGGGAACCGCAACAATCAGACATAGAAGATGAAGCGGAACCTCCTAATATAATATGGACTACGGTAGATAATACTTTTTTACCAAGGAAGAAAATTCCCGATGAAAAATCTCCCATTATTTTGGCTGACCTAAACCGGGCTTCTTCGCATCTGGACGTGTTTTTCAAGCTTTTTCCCAAAAGTTTGTTTATGTTCATAGCTGACTGCACAAACGAAAGACTTGACATTCTTAGGCGCGAGAAGAAAAATAAGCAAACAACTCCAAACACAGACCCGTATGAGATAATGACAGTTGTAGGATGTATGATGGTAATGTCATATAACCGAGTTCCTAAAGTTCATATGTATTGGTCACAAAATACATCATTGAGTAATGTTACTTTGAAAGCAGCAATAAGCAGAGATAGGTATTTGCTCTTGTCATCAAAACTCTATTTCAATAAACCTGAAAAACCAACTAATGCCGGAAAAACTTATTATGTGGACGAATTACTTAGTTGCATGAAAACATCATTTCAACGTACTCGAACGGATTCAACCTTTCACAGTATAGACGAAACGATGGTGAAATTCAAAGGCCGTTCGGCTATCAAGCAGTACATGCCAATGAAACCAGTCAAAAGAGGTATCAAGTTGTGGCAGCGTTGTGATTCTAAGACAGGATATGTGTATGACATGAATGTATATGCTGGAAAAGAAACTGTGCCAAAAGAGATTGCTGGAACTTTAGGGGAACGGGTAGTGAAGAAGTTGTGTGCTACAATAAAAGATCCGGATGTTGTCATTTGCTTTGACCGATTTTTTACTTCAGTGGAACTAATGAATAAGCTAGAATTTGCTTGTGTGGGTACCTGCATGAAAAATCGGAAGAACGTGCCAAAGTTTGAGAAACTTCACCAAAGGGGAGAATCACAGATCGTTTGTAATAAATTTGGTTCGCTGGCAATTTCTTGGCAGGATACCAAAGAAGTCTTGCTTCTTAGCAATTGCCATGAAGCAACCATAGTAAATGTTTCCAGAACAATGAAGGATGGTACAAAGAAAAATATTACGTGTCCAGAAGCTATATCCTTCTACAACAACTACATGGGAGGCGTTGATTTGGCTGATCAGTTTTCTGCGTTATATGATCCGAATCGAAAGTCGGCTAAGTGGTGGAAAAAAGTTTTCCAAAAGCTTCTAATGACTGCTGTTGCAAATAGTTGGATTGTATATCAGGAACTCCAACACAACAAAACACCCTTTATAGATTTTGTTGTAGTTCTGGCAGAGCAACTGACAGGTTATGGTAAAGAAAGAGCAAAATTTCAAAGAAAAGCTGGGTCAGGTATGAAACGTCTTCATTTGCGTCATAACTTCTAAGATATTTTTATATGTTTTAGGTAGGCCATCACTTAGAGCCAAAGGTATGTTCAACGTTGGGGAGCACTTGCCCAGGGAAGGAAGAACTAGACGTCGGTGTACTTCCTGCACAAAACGTAACATTGAAAAAAGAACACGCACTCTTTGTGTCGCTTGTAACGTCCCGTTGTGTAAAGATTATTTCTTGAACTACCACAAATAATCAGTTTGTAATATTTCAAAAAAACAATTTTGCACTGCAGATATACTAGCAAGAGTTTATTTTCATGATTTGGAGGAAAACATATATTGGGAATAAACTTTTTCCTCTGGTAATACCCTAGTTTTATTACTATTGGGACACAGATGTCCCACCCCTATTTTTCAAAAACTAAAAAAAAAAAAAATTCAAATCGTTTAATATAGCTTCATATGATCATGTTTAAGCCGTCTATAAAGCCATATTAATTGTAAGATTCAAAAATAAAATCCGTACCGAAAGGGTTAAAACTAAATTTCAAACTTTTCCACATTTTGGTACGAATACCTTATTTGTTTTTTATTGAATTTAATTCTATTGTCGTCGATTTTTTTTAGAAGAGGGTGTTAAGTAAATTTTATTCAGCGAACCAAATAAAATATTACACCTTTTAATTTAGTACTGTAGAGGTCGTTTTTGAGTTCAAAAGAACGAGTGCACACTAGCAGGGGATGTAATGCTTTATTATCCATCCCAAAGTTACATATACAGCGATCAGATCGTTCCGTCTACCCAACATATTATTGCTTACACAAAGCTGCTCGTGGACCACATGTCATTATTGAGTCATATGTCATGCTGTCAAATGTCTTTCGATCTGCTCAAAACTTTTACTTGCCAATTTTTACTCTAAGTATGGCTCGTAGGGCAAAACTAGTTCCTTTAAAAGAATACCTAAATTTGAGTGGTCGTTTTCAGTTCAAAAGGACTATGCAATTGCGAACATTGGTAAGGGCTGTAATGTTTTATTATCGGTCCCTAAGTTACATATGCAGCCAATTATCGAGCTATTCTGGAGCCCCTCCTGTTTTACAGTTTTGGCCCCCCTTTTTAGCAGTGGGAACCTTTGAACGGTTGATGATTTCCGCCGGAAGTGACGTCATGACGTCTTACGTCAAATTATTGCAAAACATTTGTCACTGTAATTATTTTTATTACTTCTAATTTCCAATCCAATCGAATATCGAACTTATATCCATCTCTTAGCTAGAGCGCTAGGGCTTCGAGCCCTTAGCTGACCTAGCTCCAAGATTTTCTAAAACTTAACTTTCCAACCAAACAAAATTACGTTAGGGGGACCTTTGATGCTACGAACTTCTGAACAAAAGGGGGGGGGGGGTTTCAGGGAAATATCGGCATTTGTTGTCTCCGTCCATATCTTCTAGGTCATTAGCAATAGTAAGCTAATATCGTTCTGTCTACTCGGAGTTATTTAGAGCTGCTCATGGAGTACATGTCATTATTGTGTCATATGTCATGCTGTCAAATGTCTTTCGATCTGCTCAAAACTTTTACTTGCCAATTTTTACTCTAAGTATGGCTCGTAGGGCAAAACTAGTTCCTTTAAAAGAATACCTAAATTTGAGTGGTCGTTTTCAGTTCAAAAGGACTATACAATTGTGCACATTGGTAAGGGCTGTAATGTTTTATTATCGGTCCCTAAGTTACATATGCACCCAATTATCGAGCTATTCTGGAGCCCCTCCTGTTTTACAGTTTTGGCCCCCCTTTTTAGCAGTGGGAACCTTTGAACGGTTGATGATTTCCGCCGGAAGTGACGTCATGACGTCTTACGTCAAATTATTGCAAAACATTTGTCACTGTAATTATTTTTATTACTTCTAATTTCCAATCCAATCGAATATCGAACTTATATCCATCTCTTAGCTAGAGCGCTAGGGCTTCGAGCCCTTAGCTGACCTAGCTCCAAGGTTTTCTAAAACTTAACTTCCGACCTAACAAAAACCAAAAACAATCGACAAAATCAATATCCGGTCCGACATTAAGTTGCTATGACGCTTGTATGACATATGCTGACGACAAAATTACGTTAGGGGCTACAAACTTCTGAACAAAAGGGGGGGGGGGGGGGGTTCAGGAAAATATCGGCATTTGTTGGCTCCGTCCATATCTTCTAGGTCATTAGAAATAGTAAGCTAATATCGTTCCGTCTACTCGGAGTTATTTAGAGCTACTCATGGAGTACATGTCATTATTGTGTCATATGTCATGCTGTCAAATGTCTTTCAATTTGCTCGAAACACTCACTGGACTATTGGCGATTAAAAAAAATCTAGACGCCACCTGGGAGCAAAAATGTAAAACTAGTTAGGAAGTTATCATTTTCACTTTTATGTTTATTTTTATTTATACGTATTTTCCTCCTTGCTTCGGGAGTTGTATCCTAATATTCCCAGTTGCATCAACAAAGATTCATTTATTTTAAAATTTCCCTGCATTTTCCGAAATTGTTTACATTTTGTATAGTTTTCTTTTACTTCATGTATCATGGTGTTTAATATTTAGTTTTGTGGTCCAAAACGTTCATTACAAGAAAAAAGCAGAAGAAAACTATCCATAATACAAATTGCTGCGTATTCAATTGCAATTCCCGCAAAAACACCAACAGAAGTATTTCCAAAGACGAGTTTGGCGTGGATGAGTTTGTGGAAAGGAGAAAAGCCTTGATCAAAGTCCTATCAATAACAAAACCAGTTAGCAAACATTTGAGAGTTTGTTCATTGCACTTTAGGCAACATGATTACAATAGAGGTATTTAGACATATTTTTTAATTAAGTGTTTTTTGTTTAACATTTTTGATTAATAATCTTTCAAGAAAACTAGCATCAAACTTGTTGAGACCTAAGTTAAAAGCTTTTGCGGGACCATCAAGAAATCTTCCTCCCGTCAGAGTTTGTCAGACAATGATTTCTCTATCCCAGACTTTGGTAGTGTTTGTGACAGTTGTAATAAAGAACCTATGACTTTAAATTCAGAACCTAGTGAGGAAAAGTTGTTACGATTAAATGATCTAACACCTAAGGAACAATTGGTAGTAAATGCTTTGGTGGATATGAAGACATCAGTGCACCAAGAAGCACCACAGTCTAAGTTTTTGGATAAAAGTGTCCAAGTGACAAGTGGTGATTGTTTCGAAACAACTTTCTCAAAGATGGTTCTATTCCTCTTTGTGTATATAGTTAGGTTATTTGTTGCATTGTCATAGATATGATTGATTGATATAAAATAAAAAAAAGTGTTACGATTCGTAGCGACGCCGCATCGGAGGCGGGGCAACGCGTGTGGTTGGTGGAGTGTTATTGCTCTGCTTATCTAAAAGCAGTTGTTTACAACCTTTTTTTATGTGAGATTATTCAAGAATTCTTATCAAGAACTTTCTAGGTTTTTCTGTAATTTTAGGATTGTGTATAAAAGGCGCATAGCGCGCGCGGTTAAGAGTAGTCTTATTTTAAGCGAGCTATAAGTAAGCTAAAGTACGAAACGATAATAGAAGGCTATAAAGTGTTAAGTAGTGAGTTATTTAGTACGCGAATTGTACCTGTGTGTATTTGCGGGACAAATAAATAGTGTTTTCGTGTTAAATCGTTACACTGGAGTTATTGAACCCCGAGTTCGCAACAAAAGCTTGTCATAATTTTTTCTCCAATCTGTCCCAAGCAAAGAAGGATGAACTACAAATTTAAACCCCTCAAGAAAACTCTACAAGATCTAGCTGTTGGTAGAGGTCCTCCTTTAACTCTGAAGTCCCACCCACCTCGACCTTTTAACAATCCCTAGTGTGCTACTACAAGTAATAAGGTAAAGGTCTAGCTGATTATCTTCAGAAATTACGATTTGCAAGTCACTCAACAATGGAATATCTATTGAGAAAGATTGAATGTAGGCGAAGTAAATGCAACACAGTTGGACCTAAAGGTCGATGCATTTGGTTTTGGTTCTCCTTGTATACCTGCTTGTCCAAAATTATTAGTATTTTGACCCAAATCTACTGTCAGAAGCAAGCGTACATATTGAGAGAATTAATTAGAGAATAAAAATATTTGATATATTGAAAAGTCCTTTATATACCTAGGAATTTAATTAGCAATATTGATGAAATTATTACTGTAATATGTGCAGAAGCGCTAGGGCTCCTAGCCCTTAGCTGACCTAGCTCCAAGGTTTTCTAAAACTTAACTTCCAACTTAACAAAAACCAAAAACAATCGACACAATCAATATCCGGTCAGGCTTTAAGTTGCTGTGACGCTTGTATGACGTATGCTGACGACAAAATTAAGTCAATAGAACCTTTGAAGCTACAGCTCCCCCTTTGGTCGTTCAAGAAACTATGCGGCAGATCATGGGGGATGGGAACCTAACAAATGAAATATAGGAGAAAACTAGCCATTACAATAGTACGGTGGCAAACAGGGTAGTTAAGGAGTAAAAAAGTCATATTCAGCAAAAAATTTAATTATCCTTTTAAGGGAATCAATTTCGCCATTTGGGCTATCTTCAGTGTCAAAATAGTCAAGTGAAGGTGTCAAGCAGATTTATTTTTTTGTTTGAAATATAAGAGAAAACTAGCCATTACAATAGTACGGTAGCAAACAGGTAGTTAAGGAGTAAAAAAGTCGTATTCAGCAAAAAATTTAATTATCCTTTTAAGGGAATCAATTTCGCCATTTGGGCTATCTTCAGTGTCAAAATAGTCAAGTGAAGGTGTCAAGCAGATTTATTTTTTTGTTTGAAATATAAGAAAAAACTAGCCGTTACAATAGTACGGTAGCAAACAGGTAGTTAAGGAGTAAAAAAGTCGTATTCAGCAAAAAATTTAATTATCCTTTTAAGGGAATCAATTTCGCCATTTGGGCTATCTTCAATGTCAAAATAGTCAAGTGAAGGTGTCAAGTCAAGCAGATTTATTTTTGTGTTTTAATAAGAGGGTGAGAGAATCCCTTATTATTTTAAACTTTCTTAGCTTAATGGTTTTAAGGGGCTGTTTCAACATTATACGTGTGCGGGAGAGTCGAAAAAAAAAGAAAAAAATAATAAAAAATTTTATACTCATACAATAGCGCACTTCAACAAGAAAAACAAAACAATAACTTGGACTACAAAATAGGGGTTATGGCTTTCCTGTCTTTTACCTAAAGCTTTTTACCAAATCAAAAACTCAAGTGAAATGAAATTCTTATATTCGAAATATAAAGTTAAACCTATAAAGCTGCCTTTTATTTGATTTCGTAGGCTAATTATGATGAGAAATCAAATTTAAAACCTTGTTTGCCCTCCAAGAAACCACATTTGACATGACATTGACAGATCGTTGGAATACTTTATAAAAACCGCGATTGAAAGACATTTGATAACATGACAGATGACACAAAAAATGACATCCACTATAAACCATTCACTTATTATTGCCGTCAAGTAGGCGTTGGAAACCTGACTTTGACATTTTTTCAACATGTGCCGAAAAGAGATAGGTATAAAAAAAATGAAGGTTTAAAAGGTAACGAGATGCCAAAAATAAGTGAATGAGGTATACATGAGTAGCTTCGAGTACCTCCGAGTAGCTCGAACGGGGTACCTGGAAGTTCAAACACATTTCATCATCAAACCAGCTAAAAATCATTCCTCTTCGAATTGATGATTACTTTGCAGTTCTTCGACAGAAGTGAGGCTTAAGAAAACAAACAATATAACGCGTATTTTGCAATAAAACAATATATATATACAGGGTTTCCAAGATAAAGATATTCAGCATGGGGATCTCGTAAACGGTAATAGATACAAACTTGGTTAAATGGGAGAAAAGTTGCGCATTCGAAGGATTAGTTTAATGGTGCGAACAGATCTACAAAATCATTTTGGGTTTTTTAGTTATTTAAAAAAAACGAAATTTGGGATTTTCTTTTTTTACTTTATTTTCGAGTTGTGGTAAGAGATGGATGAAAACTAGCAGCAATATTCTTTGCAGTTTTTTATAAGCATCAACATGGTTATAAGTCTTGGTTTCGTTCTACGACGTTTCATTTTTCGAAAATCATCAACTTTTTTTTTCTAAATACGGAACTGGTAATTTTGTTATCGGTTTTAAGACTACTTTTTATTGCAATTTCACTGATGTATCACACTTACCCATTTATGCAATAATTTGGTTTTTGTATACGTTTTATATTATTTTATGTACCTTTCTATAAAACCTATACATAAGCGTATATTACGAACTTACAAAAATTGTTCAAACAAGTTTCCATTATTTTCTAAACACAAATAACATCTTCTTAACGTTGCTTCTAAAACTTTATGTAGTTTCAAGTACTTTCCTTTGTAATTCTTGTTCTGTTTCAAAAGCATATCGATAAACATAGTTTTTGATGTAGCCCCAAAGAAAAAAATCTAACGGGGTGATGTCCGGAGAACGGGCTGGCCAAGGATGTGTCGAATGAGTGCCTAATCATCTTCCAGGAAATCTATGCGATAGATAATCCCGCACAACTCTTGCATTATGTGCGGGTGCGCCATCCTGTTGAAACCAACAGTTATGCGTTAAAGCCAAGGGAATATTATCTAAGGCTTCCTCCAAATCCGTTGCAGTAAGATGAGATAGCGTTCACTGTTGTTGATTATAAAGAAAACGCAGACTTGTTGACACGGGGGTTCTCGCTAGACCAGTAATGCGTATTCCTTCTATTGAATAGTCCGTTATTGGTCACTTGACCCTTATCAGACCAAATAATTTTATGGGAAAAGTTTTGATCATATGCGCATTTCCGTGTGTACCATTCGGAAAATGTTTTTCGCCTATCGCCGTTACAGGGTCGAAGTCCCTGACAAATTCTAAATTTATAGGGAGGGTACCTTTGTTTGCATAAAACAAATCCAGCAGTTGATTTCGAAACATCTGTGGAGAGCGTAATTTCGCGAAGCGATATTTCTGGATTTTCAATAACAGATAACATTACACATGTTCTTTTTGTTCTTCATTACAGCGTTTGCGGCGGCGTGTTACCGGTTTTTTAAATGATCCGTATTCTTTAAGATTTTTCACGAGTCGTCCAAAGATTTTACAGTTTAACTGTGGTCTTTCGGGGTAACGACCTTCATACATGCGTTCTGCTTCAACTGCATTATTATTACATAAAATGTAACACTTTACCAAATCAAATTTTTCTTCATATGAAAAGTTTCGGACCATTTTAATACTAGAAAATATTAAACGAACAAGCGAAAACTAAATAATCTGTCAACACTTTTAAAAGTTTGACAAGTATCAAGTTTGGCTTAAACGTTAAAATTTACTCAAAGCCTGCTATGTATGTTTTGAGAAAAGCATGCAAAATCATATAAAACGTGAAGAAAAACCAAATTATTGCATAAATTGCTAAGTGTGATACATCAGTGAAATTGCAATAAAATGTAGTCATAAAATCGATAAAAAAATTACCAGGTCCGTATTTAGAAAAAAAAAGTTGATGATGATTTTCGAAAAACGAAACGTCGTAGAATGAAAGCAAGACTGCCATGTTGAAGCTTATAAAAAACTGCAATGAATATTGCTTCTAGTTTTCATCCATCTCTTACCATAACTCGAAAAAAAAAAGTAAAAAAGAAAATCCCAAATTTCGATTTTTTTTTTAAATAACTAAAAAACCCAAAATGATTTTGTAGATCTGTTCACACCATTAAACTAATCCTTCGAATGCGCAACTTTTCTCCCATTTAACCAAGTTTGTATCTATTACCGTTTACGAGATCCCCATGCTGGACATCTTTATCTTGGACACCCTGTATATATGAAAGCTGTGATATCATTTTAGTTTTATAAGTTATTAACAGGTTCATAACTGCTGCTATTTCTCAGTTTCGTAACAGGGATGTTCGTCGATTGCAAAAATTGTCTTGGGTAATCACTTACGGGAGAACGGTAATTTTTGTAATTTGTTTGAAAGCATTTCTACCAGGCTCGGATGTCATTCTTGGGGTTAATTAACATTTATCATTAAATGTCTTCACTAAATTTTCTTGGGGCCACACAACGCAATGCCCCCAGTCGAGGTAGTAATTGCCTCATTTAGAATAATGGAACTAATTTACTTCTTCGTTACATTACTAATTTTTTGTTAGCTTATTAATCACAAAATTTGTGGAGTTATTGTTGTATGTACAATAAAGGTTGAACCTACTTTGTGACATTTTCATGTGCATCAGTTTTAATTATTACTCTTCTGACTGATTTATTGGAGTTGTTATTATTGATTTATCAATAATTGATAACACAATGTCACCAGAGAAAATAACATACATGCAGTAATAATTCAATCATCCTTTTGGCTTTGTAACCTGAATAATTTAAATTTTGGCTCTTTCGCGATGAATAATCATCAAACCGCAAAACTTCGTAAAAGGGGCCAAATTATTGTATTTTAAAACGAAATTGCATTTGCGACAATCGTTTTTAACGAATCATACGCAATGCGTGCTTTATTGCATTTAAATAATTCAAAGCCATTGTTAGATTATTATGTTATTAATTGTTTCATGTAATAATTATTTAAAAATTAGACTTTTTGGAGACTTTTTAATAACTTCATGAATCCGTTATTTTATTTATGTTTTCATTTATTATAAATACATATATCGATCTATTTACAATAATATTTAGAAAACAAATAATTGCTTAGTTTATCACAAATTGGCCAATCTGGCTGCTCCTGTATTGTTTCGTAAAACTGCTCTTTTTTGCCTGAGCACGTTCTTTCACATATTTGTTAAGACCGCTTTTAATATAACTGATATATATATATAAAAGATCTTGCAAAATAAATTACCAAATATTTTTGCAAGAATCACGTTTTCATACTGAATTAACGAGTGGCTCTTCAAAGTCCATAACTTTCTTTTTGTAATCTGGTTCGTTTAGCTAAATAAAGCCTCATAAACCCATCGCTATAGTTAGTTTAGCTCTGTTTCGATGGTATTAGTAAAATTTGACGTTAAGTGGGTGTAGTTTGTTGAAATATCAAATAATAAGCAACCGAATTCAACTTCACTGTCATGCTGCCAACTCAATTTTTAACAACAAAAATTACTAAATGTTTCAATTAATAAAATATCTTTGCTTTTTATTGTTTTTTTTCTTACGAAGGCGTAAAAGGGTCAACAAGATTTTTTTTTTCTAAAACTCCGAGTTCAAAGTCGGAACTTAGTTAAGTTAAAGCTTAAATTCCGACTTTGAACTCAAAATTTCACTATATTCCCACTTTAAACTCGGAATTTTAACTAAATATCCACTTTGAACTCGGAATTGCCCTCGGAATTTACCTAAATTCCGACTTTAAACTCGGAATTTAAATAAATTCCGAATTTAAACTCGGCATTTAACTAAATTCCAACCTTAAACTCAAAATTTTAACTAAATTCCTATTTTGAACTCGGAATTTAACTAAATTCTGACTTTAAACTCGGAATTTTAACTAAATTCAAATTTTAAACCAGGAATTTAACTAAATTCCAACCTTAAACTCAGAATTTTAACAAAATTCCTACTTTGAACTCGGAATTTAACTAAATTCCGACTTTAAACTCGGAATTTTATCTAAATTCCCTTTTTGATTTGGAATTTAACTAAATTCCAACTTTAAACTCGGAATTTTAACTAAATTCCCATTTTAATTTTGGAATTTAACTAAATTCCGACTTTGAACTTGGTGTTTAACTAAATTCCAACCTCAAACTCAGAATTTTAACTAAATTCCTATTTTGAACTCAGAATTTAACTAAATTCCGTCTTTGAACTTGAAATTTAACTAAACTCCGACTTTGAACTTGAAATTTAACTAAATTCCGACTTTAAACTTGGTGTTTAACTAAATTCCAACCTCAAACTCAGAATTTTAACTAAATTCCTATTTTGAACTCGGAATTTAACTAAATTACGACTTTAAACTTGGTGTTTAACTAAATTCCAACCTGAAACTCAGAATTTTAACTAAATTCCTATTTTGAACTCGGAATTTTACTAAATTTCGACTTTAAACTCGGAAATTTAACTAAATTCCCATTTTGAACTCGGAATTTAACTAAATCCCGACTTTGAACTTGAAATTTTACTAAATTCCGACTTTAAACTCGGAAATTTAACTAAATTTCCATTTTGAACTCGGAATTTAACTAAATCCCGACTTTGAACTTGAAATTTAACTAAATTCCGACTTTAAACTCGGAATTTAAGAAAAAAATCTTGTTGGGCCTTCTACGCCTTCGTAAAATTCCGACTTTAAACTCGGAATTTAACTAAATTCCGACTTTAAACTCGGAATTTAACTAAATTCCGACTTTGAACTGGGAATTTAACTAAATTCCGACTTTAAGCTTGGTGTTTAACTAAATTCCAACCTCAAACTCAAAATTTTAACTAAATTCCTATTTTGAACTCGGAATTTAACTAAATTCCGTCTTTGAACTTGAAATTTAACTAAACTCCGACTTTGAACTTGAAATTTAACTAAATTCCGATTTTAAATTTGGTGTTTAACTAAATTCCAACCTCAAACTCAGAATTTTAACTAAATTCCTATTTTGAACTCGGAATTTAACTAAATTACGACTTTAAACTTGGTGTTTAACTAAATTCCAACCTGAAACTCAGAATTTTAACTAAATTCCTATTTTGAACTCGGAATTTTACTAAATTTCGACTTTAAACTCGGAAATTTAACTAAATTCCCATTTTGAACTCGGAATTTAACTAAATCCCGACTTTGAACTTGAAATTTTACTAAATTCCGACTTTAAACTCGGAAATTTAACTAAATTTCCATTTTGAACTCGGAATTTAACTAAATCCCGACTTTGAACTTGAAATTTAACTAAATTCCGACTTTAAACTCGGAATTTAAGAAAAAAATCTTGTTGGGCCTTCTACGCCTTCGTAAAATTCCGACTTTAAACTCGGAATTTAACTAAATTCCGACTTTAAACTCGGAATTTAACTAAATTCCGACTTTGAACTGGGAATTTAACTAAATTCCGACTTTAAGCTTGGTGTTTAACTAAATTCCAACCTCAAACTCAAAATTTTAACTAAATTCCTATTTTGAACTCGGAATTTAACTAAATTCCGTCTTTGAACTTGAAATTTAACTAAACTCCGACTTTGAACTTGAAATTTAACTAAATTCCGATTTTAAATTTGGTGTTTAACTAAATTCCAACCTCAAACTCAGAATTTTAACTAAATTCCTATTTTGAACTCGGAATTTAACTAAATTATGACTTTAAACTTGGTGTTTAACTAAATTCCAACCTGAAACTCAGAATTTTAACTAAATTCCCATTTTGAACTAGGAATTTAACTAAGTTCCGACGATAAACTCGGAATTTAATTAAATTCCGACTTTGAACTTGAAATTTAACTAAATTCCGACTTTAAACTTGGTATTTAATGAAATTCCGACTTTAAACTCGGAATTCCGACTTTAGACTCGGAATTCCAACTTTGAACTGGGAGTTTAACTAAATTTTAACTTTAAACTGGGAATTTCACTAAATTATGACCTTGAACTCGGAATATAACTAAATTCCGACTTTGAACTCAGAATTTACTTAAATTCCAACTTTGAACTAGGAATTCAACTAAATTCCGACTTTAAACTCGGAATTTAAGAAAAAAAAATTGTTGGCCCTTCTACGCCTTCGTAACATTTCTACTTTGAACTTGAAATTTAACTAAATTCCGACTTTAAACTTGGTATTTAATGAAATTCCGGCTTTAAACTCGGAATTCCGACTTTAGACTCGGAATTCCAACTTTGAACTCGGAGTTTAACTAAATTTTAACTTTAAACTGGGAATTTCACTAAATTATGACCTTGAACTCGGAATATAACTAAATTCCGACTTTGAACTCAGAATTTACTTAAATTCCAACTTTGAACTAGGAATTCAACTAAATTCCGACTTTAAACTCGGAATTTAAGAAAAAAAAATTGTTGGCCCTTCTACGCCTTCGTAACATTTCTACTTTGAACTCGGAATTTAATTAAATTCCAACCCCAAACTCAGAATTTTACCTAAATTTCTATTTTGAACTCGGAATTTAACTAAATACCGACTTTAAACTCGGCATTTGACTAAATTCCAACCTTAAACTCAGAATTTTAACTAACTTCCCATTTTGAACTAGGAATTTAACTAAGTTCCGACTTTAAACTCGGAATTTAATTAAATTCCAACTTTGAACTTGACATTTAACTAAATTCCGACTTTAAACTTGGTATTTAATTAAATTCCGACTGTGAACTCGGAATTTAAGAAAAAAATATTCTTGGCCCTTCTACGTCTTCGTAAAATTCCGACTTTCAATTCAGATTAAATTCTGAATACTTTGAACACGAAATTTAAATAAAAACCGACTCTCAACTCGGAATTTAACTAAATTCCGACTTTGAACTCGGAGTTTAATTAAATTTTAACTTTAAACTGGGAATTTCACTCAATTATGACCTTGAACTCGGGATATAACTAAATTCCGACTTCGAACTCGGAATTTACTTAAATTCCAACTTTGGACTAGGAATTCAACTAAATTCCGACTTTAAACTCAGAATTTAAGATAAAAAATCTTGTTGGCCCTTCTACGCCTTCGTAACATTCCTACTTTGAACTCGGAATTTAATTAAATTCCAATCAAAAACTCAGAAGTTCACTAAATTATGACTTTGATCTCGAAATTTGACTAAATTCCAATTTTGAACTTGAAATTTAACTATATTCCCACTTTAAACTCGGAATTTTAACTAAATACTTTGAACTCCTACTCCTACATTGAACTCGGACTTTAACTAAATTCCCATTTTGAACTCGGAATTTAACTAAATCCCGACTTTGAACTTGAAATTTAACTAAATTCCGACTTTGAACTTGAAATTTAACTAAATTCCAACCCCAAATTCAGAATTTTAACAAACTTCCTATTTTGAACTAGGAATTTAACTAAGTTCCGACTATAAACTCGGAATTTAATTAAATTCTGACTTTGAACTTGAAATTTAACTAAATTCTGACTTTAAACTTGGTATTTAATGAAATTCCGACTTTAAACTCGGAATTTCAACTTTGAACTCGGAGTTTAACTAAATTTTAACTTTAAATTGGCAGTTTCAGTAAATTATGACCTTGAACTCGGAATATAACTAAATTCCGACTTTGAACTCAGAATTTACTTAAATTCCAACTTTGAACTAGGAATTCAACTAAGTTCCGAATTTAAACTCGGAATTTAAGAAAAAAAAATTGTTGGCCCTTCTACGCCTTCGTAACATTCCTACTTTGAACTCGGAATTTAATTAAATTCCAATCAAAAACTCAGAAGTTCACTAAATTATGACTTTGAACTCGAAATTTGACTAAATTCCAATTTTGAACTTGAAATTTAACTATATTCCCACTTTAAACTCGGAATTTTAACTAAATACTTTGAACTCCTACTCCTACATTGAACTCGGACTTTAACTAAATTCCCATTTTGAACTCGGAATTTAACTAAATCCCGACTTTGAACTTGAAATTTAACTAAATTCCGACTTTGAACTTGAAATTTAACTAAATTCCAACCCCAAATTCAGAATTTTAACAAACTTCCTATTTTGAACTCGGAATTTAACTAAATTCCGACTTTAAGCTCGGAATTTTAACTAAATTCCCATTTTGAACTAGGAATTTAACTAAGTTCCGACTATAAACTCGGAATTTAATTAAATTCTGACTTTGAACTTGAAATTTAACTAAATTCTGACTTTAAACTTGGTATTTAATGAAATTCCGACTTTAAACTCGGAATTTCAACTTTGAACTCGGAGTTTAACTAAATTTTAACTTTAAATTGGCAGTTTCAGTAAATTATGACCTTGAACTCGAAATATAACTAAATTCCGACTTTGAACTCAGAATTTACTTAAATTCCAACTTTGAACTAGGAATTCAACTAAGTTCCGAATTTAAACTCGGAATTTAAGAAAAAAAAATTGTTGGCCCTTCTACGCCTTCGTAACATTTCTACTTTGAACTCGGAATTTAATTAAATTCCAACCCCAAACTCAGAATTTTAACTAAATTTCTATTTTGAACTCGGAATTTAACTAAATACCGACTTTAAACTCGGCATTTAACTAAATTCCGACTTTAAACTTGGCATTTAATTAAATTCCGACTTCAAACTCGGAATTTAAGAAAAAAAATATTCTTGGCCCTTCTACGCCTTCGTAAAATTCCGACTTTGAATTCATATTAAATTCTGAATACTTTGAACTCGAAATTTAAATAAGTTCCGACCCTCAACTCGGAATTTAACTAAATTTCGACTTTGAAATCGGAGTTTAACTAAATTTTAACTTTTAACTGGGAATTTCACTAAATTATGACCTTGAACTCGGGATATAACTAAATTCCGACTTCGAACTCGGAATTTACTTAAATTCCAACTTTGAACTAGGAATTCAACTAAATTCCGACTTTAAACTCAGAATTTAAGAAAAAAAATCTTGTTGGCCCTTCTACGCCTTCGTAACATTCCTACTTTGAACTCGGAATTTAATTAAATTCCAACTAAAAACTCGGAAGTTCACTAAATTATGACTTTGAACTCGAAATTTGACTAAATTCCAATTTTGAACTTGAAATTTAGCTATATTCCCACTTTAAACTTGGAATTTTAACTAAATACTTTGAACTCCTACTCCTACATTGAACTCGGAATTTATCTAAATTCTGACTTTGAACTTGGAATTTAACTAAATTCCGACTTTGAATTTTAAACTCGGAATTTAAGAAAAAAAATCTTGTTGGCTACACCTTCGTAAAATTCCGACTTTGAATTAAGATTAAATTCTGAATACATTGAACTCGGAATTTATCTAAATTCTGACTTTGAACTTGGAATTTAACTAAATTCCGACTTTAAACTCAGGATTTAACTAAATTCCGACTTTGAACTTGGTATTTAACAAAATTCCGACTTTGAATTTTAAACTCGGAATTTAAGAAAAAAATCTTGTTGGCTACGCCTTCGTAAAATTCCGACTATGAATTCAGATTAAATTCTGAATACTTTGAACTCGAAATTTAAATAAATTCCGACTTTCAACTCGGAATTTAACTAAGTTCCAACTTTGAACTTGGTATTTAACTAAATTCCGACTTTGAACTCGGAAATTAATTAAATTCCAACTTTAAACTCGGAATTTAACTAGGGAATTTAAGAAAAAAGTTCTTGTTGGTCCTCCTACCACTTTGTAACATTCCGATATTGAACTCGGAATTTAATTAAATTTCAACTTTAAACTCGGAATTTCACTAAATTACGTCTTGGAACTCGGAATTTAATACAGTTTAAGGTATTATGAACCGTGTATGTTAATATACTATTAAATCATTTTGAGGACATTCTCTAGAGTAAAGGGCTACGTTATAGCGTTTCTTCGTTCTAAAATAACATTTCGAATTGGGTTAGTTTTCCTGTGTGTTTCTTACCCGATCAAGTTCCCAAATTTCTCCCTCGAGAGTTATAAGCTACAAATGCGGGCTCCCATGGTCTGTTTGCCCGGCATAAATGGGAGATGTGGGATATCGTGAGTGTCGGTTTGATGCAAAATGTTTGTATTGCAGAGTCTCGAATGAGTCAAATGTTTTACCTTACCTGTGGCTATTGATCGGGATGAGGCGATTTCTATGCAAAAAACAAAGTTGTTTTTGTTATATTTTTTTATATATGTAAGAACCAAATTTTGTTATAATATAATATTTCGGCACAACACTCCCCAACACCCGTAATAAGCGTTCCTAAGAACCGAAATTTAAGCAGAACCCGATGTCTCGAGGGTTTTGTTATTTTAACTGGTAATAAATATGTCAAGTGACCATGTAGGCACTTATGATTTCTACCCTCGTCCTGGGAATTTAGCCTGGATCGATTGCGTAGATTGGTTTTTTTGGCTTTTGCTTTAAAGAAATATTTAGAGTCGGTTATTAGTGTGACGCTTACTAAATTGTGCGGTTGTGGTGTTGTTTTGTGCCCGAGTTCTCTTGAATAGGTGAGTTTTCTCACTGGGTTTACCTTGTTTTTATCACGGTTATTCTAACTTTCTTATATTTAATGAAATATCTCAGTCATCTAATATTAATTGATAAATATTTCAATAATTAAATAGTCAGGCATCATGTTAATTTCTATTCTACCGCTTATCTTTGTTTTGGTGCTTGGTATGTTTTTTTTTAGCGTACGATTGGTCGTATTGCTGGCGATTAAGGTACGAATGGTCGTATCGTTGGTTTAGGACGTCGGTCTTTAGAGATGTTTGACACATTTCCTATTAATTGCTGTTCATTGATAAGGGCTGAAAGAATTTACCATGGCCTTTTGCACTGTGTGTGCGTTTTTGGCGATTATGGCACGAATAGTCGTGACTGGGGGTTTCGAACTGAACATTCAGATCTTGAAGTTGGCTTTTGGTTATTTGATAGATAATAATTTAGCCCCTTCTGGTGATGAGTTGAAGTTGGCCTGCCGCCGTGGGGACGCCCGATTGTTTTTTTTTTGTACCAGTACTCAAAACTTGTGCTTCCGGTACGATTGGTCGTACTTGTGTTGATGTGGTAGCATCCAGCCACTTGATAGGGATTAAAGGATTGTTTATCACATCTTCGCGGCATTGCAGGGTGCGAATAGTTGCATCAGTGGTTATGAATAGCAATCCGGCCTCATGGAGAGGATATAAATTTATTAAGAATAAATACAGGATTGTCTATTGCATTTTCACAGATAGGCGTTTAGGGCATAGTAATCTGTGTCCGTAGTATAGATCTTTTCGATGCCAGGGCATAGTGGTCTGTGTCCATAGTATGGATCTTTCGATGCAATACCTTTTCAATAATTGAGTTTCAACATATTTTCTCAGTTAAGTTTTAATGGAGTATTTTGATTGAAATTTGTTTAATCAAAGCTTATAAAATGAGCTTGACACAGTTTCTTAATTGAGCGTAACTTTAATAGCTTAATAATTCATATAGAATCAACTAGTGTTGAACAGGGTAACTCAACACCCTTTTACTTTTATTTCAGATGCGTTTCAACAGGCTTGCGGTCCTGGTCCTGCACAATACTCGGTTCGTCGTGTATTTTATTTTATTTTGTTCTTTCTTTTTTTTTGTATTTTCTTTTTATTTTTATTACTTATTAATGTTATTGGCTTCTAAATCTTTAATTAAAATATTACCAAATAAATCATATAGAAGCAAAGGCCGCCTCCACAATCTTAATGATTGAAATTCCTGACATTTTCCATTTTAACCCGACTTTAAAATTTGGGTTTTACAAATATTTTTCAGAAGCAAAATACGCTACAGAATTTTTCAGAAGTATGATGCTACATATATATCATATATATTTTTTATATTTGCAAAAATTACTACAGCGCCAATGTGTTGTCATCTTACTTGACTTTTACTCAACAACAGAGAAAAGTATTACATCAGCTTTGCAAGTCACTAAACACGCCCACTTGTCATCTATCAATTATGCCGTTGTTATCGTTCCAATTTTTTAATTAGAGGATCAGATATTTTAATTAAATATAAAAAAATTAAAGAAATCCTCAGAATACCTCTGCTAAAGTGGCTTACTTCAGTAGAATTCAAAAAAGAAGCTTTGAAGCCCGAAAAACGGAATTGTGGTTGGTTAATATCTCCCTTGCGGCATAATTTAAGTTAAAATACAGTAAGTGGTGTTAACTAAATTCCGACTTTAAACTCGACATTTAAGAAAAAAAATCTTGTTGGCCCTTCTACGCCTTCGTAACATTCCTACTTTGAACTCGGAATTTAATTAAATTTCAACTTAAAACTCATAATTTCACTAAATTATGACTTTGAACTCGAAATTTGACTAAATTCCAACTTTGAACTTGGAATTTAACTAAACACCTACACTGAGCTCGGAATTTACCTAAATTCCAACTTTGAACTAGGAATTTAACTAAATTCCGACTTTAAACTCGGAATTTAAGAAAAAAAAATCTTGTTGGCCCTTCTACGCCTTCGTAACATTCCTACTTTGAACTCGGAATTTAATTAAATTCCAACTTAAAACTCATAATTTCATTACATTATGACTTTGAACTCGAAATTTGACTAAATTCCTACATTGAACTAGGAATGCGCGTAATGGTGTGCTCTCTATATCAAAAATCCTCCTTTTCACATGCATCAAAATTTACTTTCATTACGAGAACCCCTTGTGGGGGTGCAAGTCTAACCTTGTTTAGTGTTAAAATGCAAAAATGCTTTTAGTTACGGTCTATGCCCTGCAAAGTGGTGGCGCCATTAGGAAGATTAAATTTGGGGTGGTATTTGGCAATCGTGACCTAGCTTTATTACGACCATTTGAGATAAATTGCCGCAGGGCGTAGGGCATCAGATAAGTAGCACCCCTGATTTACTATTCAATTAGCCTTCACTTGAATTAATTTCGTGTCGATGTGATATGTAATATGTAGTTTATGTAAATGAAGTCTGCGGGCTTGTATAGGTAGGTATTTAGTAGTCACAGATAACATTCAGTGTAAACAGATATATTGTTTCAAAAGTAACATTGTTTCAAATGTAAGAATTAAAAAATTCCGGGTTACTAATAGAGCCATAACAGAATGAGAAAGGAGATAATTCTGACAGGAGTGAAAAAGATAGAGAATGCATAAATAGAGAAAAATACACATTATGAAAAGCTTAAAATATCGACTCAGGCGACTAGTTTATTTCAAAATGGAATGTTTAAGATTTTAGTCACAGAAGACCAAAGAAACTAGAGTAGTCACAAAACTCCCTTAGTAGTTAACAGGTAAAAGTTTCTGTGTCTAATTAGTTCCCACATTATGATAATCATGAAATATTTTATTTTTAAATTTTTATTCTTAATATTTTGCTCCTTAATATTTTGCCTTTTATGGGGTGCAGAATGTATTTACTGCCATACTAGAGCCACAAAAAAGTTGCACAAAGCAACCCTACTGCAGCAGTGGCAGCCTTAATATTGTAGATTATTTTGCTCCAGTTAATGACCGCTTTGACAACAAAAAATTATTACGTATCGCCTTCATGAGTTTCCCTTTACCACAATTAGATTTAGATAAAAAAAAAGTAACTGCCAGATAAACTTTCCCCGGATTAATAGCCTCATTTATCTGAGAAATGGTCCCACAGCCAACGTTACCCACCACTGACCTCAAACGATTTCTCGATCCTCCCTTATTTCTATAAGTTGCTATCGGGGAGGAAAGTTTTATTAGTGTCAAAGATTTGATTGGATTTGTCGTGTACGTGACATTTCTATTATTCTCAGTGATTGAGAACGGAGAGATAAGCCAATCTGATGCTAAAAGCAGCGGTGCATTTTGCCATCGTTTCCGTATTCCTTTGAATTATTCCATTATTCCTTTATGCCATGAAATCAACCAAGGGGTGTGACTACATGCGTTTCAGATATCTGGCCTGCTTGATTTAATATTATTTTAATTTAGACCTCTAGTATCATTTAGATATAGAATTTTAAGTATGAAATTTGAGAAATTCCAGACTCCACTATCGCCTCGATCGGAAAAACCTTAGTCCTACACTATAAATGTATATTTACCGGACTTCAAAACGCAATTAAACTTCCAAATTTTGCAAAAATATTTTCCGACCATAAAACTTACCCTTAAATTCTAACGTGAATTGATCTAACCTCACCATATCTTTAAACACGACAACAATTTCAACAGGAAGGAGGAAATTACGTTTCTAAATGCAGACAGAAAGCGAGTTCTACGACATACTTCAAGTGCCCGACATACCCCGCGCCACCACTACCCCCACCCCGGTCCCTCCGCTGCAGCATGTTGGCGAGGGAATAAATATCACGGAGCTCACCACAGTCGAATCAGTCAACGAGGGAAAGCGCGGGAGATCACTTCGCCCATTACCTCATCGCCTTTGATAATGTGTGCCGCAGCTGTAGACGAAACGTCATTGGACCACGGCTTCAAAGCCCGGAAAACATTTTCGATTATGGTCTAATAATAGTTGTAAATCTGGTAACGAACACAAAGCAGGTGTTTCAGGGCGAGGGAGAAAAGGGGCTTAAGTTCGTTATAGGAGTTATGTAGACACGTGTTTGATATTTTGTAATATCCCGAAAATATCTAAATTTTAGCTTGGGAATTAACTCGGTAATTAACTATAAGCACATTAAATACACAGGGAATTATTCAGCCCTTTTAGGCGAGAGTAAACATTTATTTTCAGTGATTCTTTTTCAGCCAAGAAACCATTCTATGTTTAAATTTTGTTCCTCTCAAAGTACTTAATAATAAATCTAATTGGAAAATGGTTGTAGATTTTTAATAAACCGTATTAAATATTTATCGAAAAAATACCAGAAAAAGAAAAACAAACAAGATAGTGACAAATAAATCCTTGCTTAAATGTAGTTTTGCAGAGTTAAATTTTTAAAGCAGAACAGAAAACTATTAATTCGTAGTTAGCAAAAGCTGGGAATAATTCCGTTCTGTCACGGCGAAATTAATGGAAGAATTTAAATTAAGTGTAACCGGCTGCTAGGCATTTAATTTTCCGGATGTTTATTTCTTTTGAGTTCCGGGTTTCTATGGTGAGAGTAGAGAATAAATTGTTTTAAATTTCCCGTTTCAAGAAATGGGTTAGAAATATGCCAAATCTTTGAACAAACCGAAAGTTAGTTGTGAAGGCTTTCACGGCCGATCAAAATATAATCTCATGGGCTTTGAAGCCGTGATCTACTAGGCAAAGTGATCTCCCGTGCTTCCCGACGTTGACTGACTCGACTGCGGTGAGCTCCGTGGTATTTATTGCCCCGTCGTCGCGCTACAGTGGAGGGACTGGGGTGGGGGCAGCAATGGCGCGGGGTTTCGGCGCACTTGAAGTATGTCGTAGAACTCGCTTTTAGTCTGCATTTAGAAACATAATTTCCTGTTGAAATTGTTGTCGTGTTTAAAGATCTCAATGGCCTCTCTCGTTAGTAATATAAGATATCCACCTCGTTGAAAATCGAAACCCGGAATTTATATCAATCGCAGCGTTTCTGTCCGAGACTAACGAGAGAGGCCATTGAGATCTTTAAACTCGACAACAATTTCAACAGGAAGGAGAAAATTACGTTTTAAATACGGACTGGAAGCGAATTCTACGATATACTTCAAGTGCGCCGGAAACCCCGCGCCTCCATTACCCCCACCCCACTCCCCACTCCCTTCACTGCAGCGCGACGTGGGAATAAATACCACGGAGCTCACCACAATAGAATCAGTCAACGTCGGGAAGTACAGGAGACCACTTCGACTATCGATTTTCTTTTTTTTTTTCTTTTTTTCGTTTGTCTCGCGTCTTTTCATTTCGTTAATTATTTTTAGTCCACTCTTTTTATAACTCCAGTTTTTCTCTGAGTTATTAAATTCCTCTATATTTTTTTCTTAATCTCAATATGCTATTTCCTCCCTGTTTGCTTCTATATGTAATTTATATACAGGGTGATTCACAACTCAATGGAAATAGAACATTTGATTAGTAGAATTTTTTCGAATGAAAATTTTTGACAAGATGTTGAAAAGCATTTTTCCCTCCTTGTCAAGAATCTTGTTGTATGTTTTTGAGAGTTATATCTATTTTCAGCCGGCTTAAAAATAATTTTGACAAAAGCTTCAGTATTTTCGAAAAAAAGTATGGGATTATATGCAAGATCCACCCCATTTCAATATTTTCAATCGAAAAAAGGGCAATTTTCTGACTACCGATTTTTCTCGGAATAATCTTGTTTCCTCATGGGATTCATCTACTTTCAGGAGACGTAAAAACAATTTTCAAAGGCATTTCAGTTTTTCAAAAAAAAAAAAAAATCTAAAATATCTAATTTATGAGATTATATGCAAAATTTGCTATTTTAACATATCCAATAGGAAAACGGGCACTTTTTTGCCAACCGATTTTCCTCTTGATAATCTTACTTTGTCGAGGCTTTTATCTGAGTTTCAGCTTTCCCAAAAAAAATAAAAATATCTAAAGTATAACCGATTTTCCTCTGAATAATTTTGTTTCTTCTAGTGTTTCATAAACTTTTAGCCGGTGTAATAATAATTTTGATAGGAGTTGGTTTTCCCGACAAAAAAAAATTAAAATATCCAAAGTTTGAGTTATATGCAAAATCCACCATTTAAACATTTTCAACGGTAAAAAGGCGATTTTCCTGACAACCAATTGTTCTCATGAAAATGTTGTTTCCTCGCGCGTTTCATCTACTTTCGAAAAAAGGTAAAAATCATATTAACAAACGTTTCAGTAAAAAAAAATATATATATCGAAGTATGATTATAAATACAAAATCAGCCATTTCAACCGGAAAAATTTTACTTTTCATGCCCACCGATTTTCCTCTGGATATTTTTTTTTCAACTAGTGTTTCATGTACTTTCAGATAGCGTAAGAACAATTTTGACAAAAGTTGCAGTTTTCGTAAAAAAAATCAAAAATATCTAATTACGGGACTATATGCAAAATCCGCCTTTTCAAATGGAAAAAGGGCATTTTCCTGCTAATAATATTAATTCATCAAACGTTTTATCTACGTTCAACCGACGTAAGCATAACTTAGACAAGAGTTTGTTTTTCCGAAAAAAAAATTAAAAAATATCAAAAATACGGGGTTATATGCAAATTCACCATTTCAACATTTTCAACCGGAAAAGAGGCAGTTTCCTGACGGCCAATGTTCCTGCTGATAATCTTATTTCCTTTAACGTTTTTCTACGTTCAACCAGCGTCAGATTAATTTTGACAGTCTTCCCGAAAAAAAATCAAAAACAAAAGTATGGGGTTTTATGCAAAATCCGCTTTTTCAACCGGAAAAGGTGCATTTTCCTGCTGATAATACTATTTCATCAAACGTTTTATCCATGTTCGACCGGAGCACGAACAACTTTTAAAGAGTTTCAGTTTTCCCGAAAAAAAAATGAAAAATATCAAAAATACGGGGTTATATGCAAATTCGCCACTTCAACATTTTCAATCGGAAAAGGGGCAGTTTCCTGACGGCCAATGTTCCTGCTGATAATCTTATTTCCTTGAACGTTTTTCTACGTTCCACCAGCGTAAGAATAATTTTGACAGTAGTTTCAGTCTTCCCGAAAAAAAAATTAAAAACAAAAGTATGGGGTTTTATGCAAAATCCGCCTTTTCAACCGGAAAAGGGTCATTTTCCTGCTGATAATCTTATTTTATCAAACGTTTTATCTACGTTCAACCGGCTTAAGAATAATTTTGACAACAGTTTGAGTTTTCCCAAAAAAAAAATAAATAAATGCGGGGTTGTATACAAATTCGCCATTTCAACATTTTCAACCGGAAAATGGGCACTTTCCTGCAAATCGATTTTTCTGCTGATAATCTTACTTCCTCGAACGTTATATCTACATTCAACCGGCGTGAAAATAATTTTGACAGGAGTTTCAGTTTTCCCGAAAAAAAATCAAAAATATCCAAAGTATGTAGTCTTATGCAAAATCCGCCTTTTCAACCGGAAAAGGGGCATTTTCCTACTGATAATCTTATTTCATCAAACATTTTATCGACGTTCAACCGGCGTAAGAATAATTTTGACAAGAGTTTCAATTTTCCCAAAAAAAAAAATCAAAAATACGGGGTTATATGCAAATTCGCCATTTTCAACCAGAAAAGGGGCAGTTTCCTGACGGCCAATGTTTCTGCTGATAATCTTATTTCCTCGAACGTTTTATCTATGTTCAACCGGCGCACGAATAACTTTTAAAGAGTTTCAGTTTTCCAGAAAAAAAAATAAAAACTATGGGGTTATATGCAAATTCGCCATTTCAACATTTTCAACCGGAAAAGAGGCAGTTGCCTGATGGCCAATGTTCCTGCTGATAATCTTATTTCCTTGAACGTTTTTCTACGTTCAACCAGCGTAAGAATAATTTTGACAGGAGTTTCAGTCTTCTCGAAAAAAAATCAAAAACAAAAGTATGGGGCTTTATGCAAAATCCGCCTTTTCAACCAGGAACGGGGCATTTTCCTGCTGATAATATTATTTCATCAAACGTTTTATCTACATTCAACCGGCTTGAGAATAATTATGCCAAACAGTTTCAGTTTTCCCCAAAAAAAAAATAATAAAAAATACGGGTGTATACAAATTCGCCATTTCAACATTTTCAACCGGAAAATGGGCACTTTCCTGCAAATAGATTTTTCTGCTGATAATCTTACTTCCTCGAACGTTATATCTACATTCAACCGGCGAGAATATAATTTTGACAGGAGTTTCAGTTTTCCCGAAAAAACATAAAAAATATCCAAAGTATGTAGTTTTATGCAAAATCCGCCTTTTCAACCGAAAAAGGGGCATTTTCCTACTGATAATCTTATTTCATCAAAGGTTTTATCGACCTTCAACCGGCATAAGAATCATTTTGAAAAGAGTTTCAATTTTCCCCCCAAAAAAAAATAAAAAATACGGGGTTATATGCAAATTCGCCACTTCAACATTTTCAACCGGAAAAGGGACAGTTTCCGGACGGCCGATGTTCCTGCTGTTAATCTAATTTCCTTGAACGTTTTATCTATGTTCAACCAGCGCACGAAAAACTTTTAAAGAATTTCAGTTTTCCCGAAAAAAAAATAAAATATATAAAAAATACGGGGTTATATGCAAATTCGCCACTTCAATATTTTCAACCGGAAAAGGGGCAGTTTCCTGGCGGCCAATGTTCCTGTTGATAATCTTATTTCCTTCAACGTTTTTCTACGTTCAACCAGCGTAAGAATAATTTTGACAAGAGTTTCAGTCTTCCCGAAAAAAAAATCAAAAACAAAAGTATGGGGTTTATGCAAAATCCGCCTTTTCAACCGGAAAAGGGGCATTTTCCTGCGGATAATTTTATTTCATCAAACACTTTATCTACGTTCAACCGGCTTAAGAATAATTTTGACAACAGTTTCATTTTTCCCAAAAAAAAAAAAAAAAATAAAAAATACGGGTGGTATACAAATTCGCAATTTCGACATTTTCAACCGGAAAATGGGCATTTTCCTGCGGATAATTTTATTTCATCAAACACTTTATCTACGTTCAACCGGCTTAAGAATAATTTTGACAAAAGTTTAAGTTTTTCCAAAAAAAAAAATAAAAATAAAAAATACGGGTGGTATACAAATTCGCCATTTCGACATTTTCAACAGGAAAATGGGCACTTTCCTGTAAAACGATTTTTCTGCTGATAATATTACTTCCTCGAACGTTAAATCTACATTCAACCGACGTGGAAATAATTTTACCAGGAGTTTCAGTTTTCCCGAAAAATAATCAAAATTATCCAAAATATGTAGTTTTATGCAAAATCCGCCTTTTCAACCGGAAAAGGGGCATTTTCCTGCTGATAATTTTTTTTCATCAAACCGTTTATCTACGTTCAACCGGCTTAAGAATAATTTTGACAACAGTTTGTTTTCCAAAAAAAAAATAAAAATAAAAAATACGGGTGGTATACAAATTCGCCATTTCAACATTTTCAACCGAAAAATGGGCACTTTCCTGCAAATCGATTTTTCTGCTGATAATATTACTTCTTCGAACGTTATATCTACATTCAACCAGCGCGAAAATAATTTTGACAGGAGTTTCAGTTTTCCCAAAAAAAAATAAAAAATATCCAAATTATGTAGTTTTATGCAAAATCCGCCTTTTCAACCGGAAAATGGGCATTTTCCTACTGATAATCTTATTTCATCAAACGTTTTATCCACGTTGAACCGGCGTAAGAATAATTTCGATAAGAGTTTTAATTTTCCCAAAAAAAAAATAAAAAATGCGGGGTTATATGCAAATTCGCCATTTCAACATTTTCAACCGGAAAAGGGCCACTTTCCTGCAGATTGATTTTTCTGTTGATAATCTTACTTACTCGAACGTTATATCTACGTTCAACCAGCGTAAAAATAATTTTGACAAGAGTTTCAGTTTTTCCGAAAAAAAAAATCAAAAACATTCAAAGTATGGGTTTTATGCAAAATCCGCCTTTTCAACCGGAAAGGGGGCAAAGGAAAGGTTTATATGCATTTCAGCCTTTCAGCATTTTCAATCGGAAAATTGGCTTTTTTTGGTAACCGACTTTCCTGCTGAAAATCTTATTTTCTTGAACGTTTTATCTACGTTCCACAGGAATAAGAATAATTTTGATAACATTTTCAGGTTTTCTAAAAAAGAATCAAGTAAACACAAAATTATTTTAACACTTTCATCCGGAAAAATCTTACTTTTCTGCCCACACATATTTCTCGGAATAATTTTGTTTTCTCGTGTGTGCCATCTCCTTTCAGCTAGCGTAACAATAATTGTGGCAGGAGTTTTAGTTTTCCCGAAAAAATATTCAAAAATATTTTAATAAGAATTTTTGAAAATCTGAATATAAAAATGATGGTTCTACGGTTGTAAAATGCCCAATAACATCTCGCCGCCTGAAATCTCGCTCCGCATTAGACTCCTTAAGACCGCTTAAAACATAAATCAATTAAAGTTGACTTTTTTTCCTCAAAAATATCTAAAGTGGTTGTAACTTCTAAATCCCCTTTGAAAAAAATTTTGGCCCCAAAAATCAACTTCGCAATCATGTTTTAACCCTAGACCTTTCTTGTCCAGCACCGAAAACCTATTTTGGATGTTTTTGAATTCAACTTCTGGTCACCTCAAGATGGTGAAGGAGCTTTTCTTCATCAATGTCGAAAGGGAATTTATCGTCCGGAAAAACTTGTTTCCTCAAGCGTTTTATCTACTTTCAGCCGGCGTAAGAATAACTTTGATAGGAATTTTAGTCTCCCTGAAAAATAATAGAAAATATCCAAACTATGGGGTTATATGCAAAATCGGCAAAAAGGGCACTTTCTCCTTAATAGATCAATGCAGGCAGTGGATCATAACTGTAATGGGAGTCCTTAGTTGGTGTATCATAATTGTTTTTGCACTTACATTAACCGCACATTATAAGGGCAGAATAACCTGAACCATCGACCTATTTTAACAAAACGATTTTTCAAGATTTATAGGGCCCCGTAAACTAATGGCGAGCCAATTTACGATTTGTTAGAAAAAGGGCCCAATCCCATTATCTCGACTCCGCTTCAGCTTTCAGTGTCCCCCGAACTAAATGTATTATTTGCAATTAATTGGACAGCCCCAAAATTTATTCTAATTAAGTAAAGCTTGCTCCCCCATTCCTTCAAGTTTATCTAGACGATCGGCGGCCGATGTGGTGGGTGCTGAAAGTGTGTGTACAGAGAGAAAAGGGTCGTGCGATTCTGCGATCAAATCGAATTTGGCCGGCTTTTATCGGAAAATTGCAACAGACAGAGAGGTTTTTGGGGTAATTCTTTGTTTATGGGAGATTTTCTTTCAGTTTTCTTTTGTTTCGCAGCTCGAACGGGATATTTTGTAAGAGAGTTTTCAGGCATGACGCCAATATAAAATAAATAGTTTAAAGTTTAATTTATATGTTTGCATGCAATAAAATAACCATCACAAAATAGTATGAGCCTTAAAACATCTTAAACAGAAGGAGATCGTGCCAGTATTCATCTTCACACGGATAGATCCAAGGCCTCGTGGCTACTTGGGAGAAGTTGGCAGTGCCTGGGAGACCTTATAGGAACCCTCTCTGGCCACTGCAGACTAAACAGACACCTGCATCTCCTAGGAATGGCAACCACTATGGGGATCGTCATACCACTTTCTGGGAGTGTGCTATCGGTGGGCGCGACAGCGTCATAGCCTCTTTTCTCCATCGAAAAGGAGCTTGCGACTCTGAGGTGGAACGGGACACTTTCCTTTATGAGGGACGGCTCGACTCGTGCATGGAGGGAATGATGTCTCATGCAAAGTAGGGATGGGTGGATCGACTGTGAAAAAGGTCTTTAGTTTAGAAATTATAACACTTTCACTGTTAAGATGGAAATTAGCTTTCCTATAAATACCCAGATATTTTAAATCACCTCAACATCTTCAAGATCAAGCTCTAATTTTAGCTATCTAAGTAAAAATATACTGCAAACAAAATAATGATAAAAAATAAGATCTCCAAAAAAAAAATTCAAATTAGAAAAACTTAATTTTCCAAGCCTTTTAGTAGATAAATCAAACATTCAGCAAGGCCTTTTCTTCCATAATATTCAAATTACAAATGATCTACTTTATGGAAGTTTTTTTCCAAAAACCAAAACTAAATGAGAAACTATAGGTATAAATAAAATTGGTAAGTTCCATCATTGTCTATATATACCTGGTCAGATATTTCAAATGGCTTAATTTCTCCAAGGCTTTTATTTAGCTAAAACTATGCTAGATGTCGCTCGAAGATTGAACCCCAGAATATTTCAAACATTTCAGAAGCGAAGAAATTTTATTGCAGCACCATCTACCTGCCTGTTGTGTCTGTGTGATAAGATAGGTAAACATGATTTGCCGTCCTCGATGCTGCCGTGGCGTATTTTCTTGATTTGTCTTGACCGAATCAGTATATGTGGATTAGTTTCCTTTCGACAGTACAGGACCGTATTTTGACTTTCGGTTCACGTTTATGTCGACATGCAATGTGTTATACTGCATGCACAGGGTGGCGCTTGATAATTCATTTTTTTTTATTTCTTTTTATTTATTTAAAACTTTTTCACCGGCACGTTTCTCCGAAGGAAACTGATGAAATGATATGTCGGGATTTAATGGATTGAATTAATTTGAAATTTTTACAGTTTCCATAAGGAGAGACACTCATTTTTTCTCTTAATCAACTGAACAGAACACGTATACTGAATTTTTATTTTTAGCCTTATAAGCCCACTGCATTTTGTGATATTTTGTTATTGTGTAACGGTTTAAAACTTTATTGATATACATGGCAACAAAAAACCGAAAATGAGTCACCCTTGAATTTAACCAACATTATACCTACATTGTTATTGATTCTGATGTGAACGATAATATTGTGGCGGGTTAACCCACACAGCATCCAATGGATATTCGATATCCATTGTGTATCCAGTGGATATCCCAAATAGGATATCGTTTTTGGAGGGCCTTTAGATATCCATGCAGCTTCCAAAAGCGAATATAAAATTACGTGAACGGAATTGCCTCTATTGTGGATGTCCAATGGACACCTTATGTATATCCAGGGCTGGAAAATGTATAATAGGTGTAATTAACCGATTTATTAACTTTTTATAATTGAGAATTTAAATAAAAAATTATCTTGATTTTCTTACATCAGCTAGAAGTGCTAGAATGTGTATATTCAGTTAATTCAATTTGGCATGTAGTTTGTAGGTACATTTATTTTACTGATATGTTGGGTTTAACTCCAGCCATTCAACTAATCGATATTTTTGCTTACACTTCTTTAAGTATACTTATTATTATTATTATTATTATTGCAAGTTATATTTAATTTGTCTTTGGCGGCAGGATTCAAATAGCACCTATTAATTAGTGACACCTATTAGATTTCGTGCGAATGACGCGTTGACGTTCCTTTAACATGTGACGACTGACAATAAAGAAAAAAGAGTAACAAACCATGTGGATCACTTTTAACTAATTTTGGCACTAATTCTAATTTGAATTTTTCCAAAGGCTTCAAAATTGCATTTTGAAATCTTTAACTCATTTTTAACCGATCATGGCCCTAATTTTAACGCGAACTTTTGGAAAATACAAAATTTGCATTTTGAGTCGTCTTCAAATTTCAGTCATTTTTTCCACTTTTATGTTCAAGTAAACAAAAAAGTAAAAAATGAGGTTTTTTTGATAGGAATTTACCATGGATTTGAAAAACCAGATACATAATTCTGATATTCTTTTAGGGGATTATAAAACGGTCTGTCACCAGTCAAATTTCACATATTTTGGACCAAAAATATAACTTTGCCAAAAACAACAAAATAGAAGAGTTTGATCACTTTTTCCTGATTTTGTCATAAAATTGAATTTCTTCAGAAACATATAACACTTTCATTTTTAGAAGCTTTAAGTCATTTTTAACCAATTTTTGCCTTAATCTTGAACAGTTTCTTTCAAAAACTCTAAATTTTCATTTTTTGTAGTTACTGTGCTGTTCTAATTCCATGGCCGAGGTTTTTTTTATTTAAATTTTCATTATAATTTTCCATAAACTACATGTGAATGAAAGCATTAAGTAGACCAATTATTAATAGATTTCAACTGATTCAACCCCAGACTAACATTTAAAATGGAAATAGAAAAGAACAAATCTATATGTTTCCTTGATTTAATGATTGTTCGTTGCACAGACGGGTCCTTTAAAACCAATTGAAACATGAAACCTTCAGATTCAGCCCTTTTTGGTCAATTACCTGTCACTCCACATCTTAAAAAAATTGCTGAAAGTAAAAAATGTAGCTGAACTAACTTGAACTAAAAACTCCAATTTGTTCAAACTAAGTAGTACACAATTTACAATTGTTACCCACCATACCCTAATTTTCACTTTTGCGAAAAACACAATACTTGCCTTTAGAGACGTTTTCAGTAAAATTTTATTTATTTTGGACCAAAAATGGAACAATACCAAATACAACAAATTAGAAGATATGATTAATATCCATATTTATAGTCATAACTTGAGCATGAGCATGTGCCCAATCAAAAATGTGTGGAAGTAAATCCATATATTTCAAATGGAAACTAAATGTCAAAACCCAACTTGAGGTTTACTTGGAGTGAAGTCAAGACTATAAATATGGGCACAGATCAGATCAGACCTGATTTTGTCATAAAATTGAATTTCTTCAAAAACATGAAAACTTCCATTTTTGGATGCTTTGAGTCATTTTTTTACCAATTTTCGTTCAAATCTTAATCTGTTTTTTTCAAAAACTCCAAATTTGCATTTTTTTGTAGTTTTAAGTAGTTTCTGATGTTTGGCCCTACCTAAATCTTACCTGACTTTTTCGAAAAACACCAAACATGCATTTTTGGACGTTTTTATTAAAATTTCACCTATTTTGGATCAAAAATGTAACTACCAAAACAAAAACAACAAATTAGAAGATTTAATCAGTTTTGCCTGATTTTGTTATAAAATTGAATTTCTGCAGAAATATGTAAACTAGCATTTTTGCACGCTTTATGTGATTTTTAACCATTTTTCGCTCTATCATTAATCTATTTTGTTTTCAAAAACTCTAAATGCATTTTTTTTTTACTCTACAAAACATCAAATAATTTTGTTTACTTTGGTGTAAAATCAACCATTTTTTATATGTTCAAAAAACATAAAATTTTAATTACAGATTCTGATTCAATCAATGTAGCAATCAATATTGATGGTTTGCCTCTAAGCAAAAGCTTTGGTAGTCAGTTTTGTCTACTTTTATGTCGAATAAAGTCAATAAAAAAGTATAAAATGAGGTTTTTTGATAGGAATCTACCACGGATTTGAAAAACCAGAAAATTCTGATGTTCTTTTAGTGGATTTTTTAACGGACTGTCAACAGTTAAATATCCGAATTTCTTTTAATGAAATTTCTGTAGATTTTAATGTTTAAATGTGTGAAAATCACATATCAGATTTTCCAGCAAAGTCCTTATTTTTGATCTTGTTTTAGTCCCTTGTTTTTATCTCTAATTAAATATCCAACGTGTTACTATTCATGCCCTAAATCTTCAATAGAAGACAACATTAACCAAAATATGCCTTTTCTTGATTACAATAATGTAGCAAAACGTACTGATTGCTCTTTTAGAGAAAGAACTGAACCGGAACATCATCGAAAGGAACAAAAATCATGGATGAAAATATTCCTAATTTTGCTGGCACAAGACTATGAGATACAGAATTTTTGTTTTTTTTTAATGTGGTACTATATTCTAATTCAAAGATAGCATATCCCAATCAAAGTGTATAATTTATTTTAACCATTAATATAACAGAACTAAAAACAAGCGACTGTCCAGTTCTGTATTTTCATGGACGTCCAATGGATGTCTAATGAATGTTCAGGTTAGTTCAGGTTAGTTGGATTGGATATACCATGATGTCAGTTGGATGTACTATGGATATCAGTAGTATTTTTTTGAACATCCAATGGATGTACATAATGGAAGTCCATTGGATGTTGGATCGGGCGACAAATTGGATGTACAATGGATATCGGGTGGTTGTCCAGTTGGATATCCATTGGATATCATTGAGAATATCCATGTCCACAACTGTATGTCCATTGAATATCCAGTGGATATCAATTTGCTATGTGGGAACTTTTTTAATATAATTAAGATATCTTCTGCAAACCATTTTACTTAGCCTTTTGAACACCTATGGTTACACTAAAAGAGTGCAGTTGGCAATAGTTTTCGTAAATATAGAAATAATGTCTAATTAACTATATCAAAATTTGAAATTCAAATTTTTTATATGTAATATCAAAAAATTTTCGTGATTATTGTTGACAAAAAAAACATTGATAAAATCTCATATTTTCACACCTTCACATACTTCATACTGTATCATTTAGAACACTTTTACGTACTTGATTTTAATCCGGTAAATAGTTTTTTACAAGATTGTATATCGTAAAGAAATTTTTCTAATTTTGACATATAAAGTGGCACTTTTCAATACTGATGACAGTGACGTAACGTCCTACTTTTCGTAACTAGTTACGAAAAGTCAAATCTTTCGTAACTGGTGATGAAAAGTTCGTTTCACCACCAGTTGCAGGTTTCGGTTGTGGCACACCGTTGCTATAGTTTTACGTTATTAAGTAGATACAAAGTGGTTTAAAAGTAAATATTAAAGTTTAATAATAATAATTCTCTCTCTAAATAGGTATTTGTAGTCAAAATTAGAAAAAATCTTGTATGAAACACGTGACGAAAAGCCTTTTTTGTGTATCTCATTCAAATTGCGGGAACTCGCTGCGCTCGTCCCGCAAACATTCATTCGTTACACAAAATCGGACTTTTCGTAACTGGTTACATAAATAGCTATTTACGGTATTGAGTACCGGTACATCTTCTATAAATCCACTGTATCCATGGTAACCTGGTAACCTGGTGCCGGTACCGGTACAGAATACCGTAATGAAACCATTTGTTAAATTGGCGGATTTGTCAAAAAATATATTCGCCGCTCATAAAATTATTTTTTTCACGTTTTTAATAAGTATGAAGTAAAATGTTGTACATCATACGCCCGGTAACGTGTTACAGCAGTCGTTTCGAAATTCCAGACTCGGCTAGCACCTCGTCCGGAAACATCTTACTCCTACTGTAAAACTATATTTACCGGACTTATAACGTAAATAACTAGTATTCTCGATTGTAATACATGACTTTACACGCTGTTATGATATTTTTTCACTGTTTGTAGAAAAATAGATGATATTAGGTTCCTGGATTAAGCCAAAAAAACTCATAATCTTAATAATTAAAAATGTAGAGGAGTTGAGGTAGATTGAGTTGTTTTTTTGAGAATTTATTTTTTCCATTGACGCTAATAAGATTTATAAAAATTGAGAGGAATGAGGAAGAAGAATTATAAAAAAAGACAAATTGGAAATATATTTCACGTTATTTGAAGACAAATAAGTCTTTTCTTTTTCGAATAACACATGTGGTAGATCTGTAAAGTAAGTACATTCCTGGTTCAACCATTCGAATAATGACATGTAGGTACCATATTTACCTATTTTCTAACTCGGGCTAAAGATGGGATTTAAGGTGTTTTAACAAAATTTTCAAATCTGAACTGCCAGATTTAAGTACCGTCGCAGACACCAGATGTCGCATACGTATCCTGAGTCGTTTAAACGTAGATAATTTGGAAGCGTTAGATTGTCTGACTAGATGTATATAGACAATGGTTCCATATACCAACATAAAACAAAATAATTTTTATAAATCTAAAACTTCTATAATAATGCTTTACTTGAATTATTTTTCAGTCTACTAATCCACCTATTAACACAAGAAATAAAGTCATTAATTTCATATAAACTAGTTAATAAATAAAATATGGTTCAGTTATAAATACTCACGATTAAACCGTTCTTATAAATACAACAAAAAAAATTAAACCCAATATCAATTGCCTCACTATTTTAAATTGTCCTTACTTCCTAGTGTTAGAAAAATCAATGTGTTAGAGATTTTGAGACATTATAACCACTTAAAAAGAAATATTAATTTACCAGTGACCCTGAAACGAAAAAAAAAATGAAATGAAATAAATAAAATTAAAAAAATTGGCTGGAGATGGGAATTGAACTCGGGGTCTGCCGCATGCAAAGCCAAGCCGCTGCAACATAGCTGGTTGTTGTTTAATAAAATATTGAATCTTAGCGATTAGTCAATGTCCCTACGACCCCGTTTCCCCTAACACCTTCCGGACGATAGCCTGACAAAGAAATTAAATATAGTCAACAGCTTCACCACTTGGATAGATGTTGAAAATTTTCATATCATGGTGTTGAGACAGTAAAAATAGTAACAAAATGAGTCTATAATAATTAAACAATTTCTATAATCCTATACATAGTAATCGAACACAGCAAGAACATTAATCATTGGGATCTGTCAAGAAGAATATATACTCATTGAAAGTCAATTTAGTGACTAATACTAATGGAACGCAACTAAATACATTAGGGGGAGGCACAGATGCAAGAACTTATCGCAAAAATTCATCAATGTTGACTATAGGAGTGAGAATAACATTTGAAGGGGCAGCGTAAGAGATCACATTTCTGGTCATGCCTGAAAGTAACATACAGTTTTTTGTGATCAAAACCTTTAATTTAACTAGTTGGTCAGCAAAACTCTTGAGTCGGTTTGTTTATGGTGTGCTTTTGTCACACACGCGCGTCATTTTTTTTTTTTTTTTTTTTTTTTTTTTTTTTTTTTTTTTTTTTTTTTTTTTTTTTTTTTTTTTTTTTTTTTTTTTGCGTCGTTTTTGACCATGCGCGCGGGGCGCCCATAGTTTAGGAAATCCGAACGCTGTGGGTAAAGTACTTTTGAAGTTTTGTAGGGTAAGACCATGCGCGCGGGGCGCCCATAGTTTAGGAAATCCGAACGCTGTGGGCAAAGTAGCCCAAATTGCCGTAAAATTATTAACAAAGAACCTGAAGATACCTAAAAGTAACTGAAATGTCGAAACGTCTCAAACACCTTAGTAATATGTAAACAGGTAAAAAACGTGCTAAAATTCATAAAAAGATATAAAATGGCACCACGAGTACCCATATCAAAGTTGCCATTTATGACATATTGTTTGTGATTGTGAACAGAATCTACAATTGAAATTTCAGTTTTCTAGCTTTAGATGTCCCTAAAAATGTAATATTTGTCAATTTTTGGGTCACCCTATAGTATCTAAATCAGAAATCAAAGGCACTATTTATAATAAGGGAATAAAACCTACAAAAAAATATTGTTAAACAAAAAAAGCTAAAGTTAAATGTTGCAGCATTATTTGGGACACCGTATACTATTTAAAACAGAAATCAACGCTCTATTTATCATAAAACTACTGGAGCTTACGCAATAAATTCACAGATATCAATTTACATGACAAAATCCTAAAATTCTAGGTTACAACACTTTTTTGGGACACTCTATATTATCCAAAACGTAAATTAATGCCCTATTTATCATACGACTACTAGAACCTACGAATAAAATCGATTACTATTGATTTATATGGGTAAAGTCGATATTTCTATATTAAGAATATGAGACTCTCCCCAACTGGCTCAAAACCCTCAAGTATTAGATAAAAATCGTGAATTTCAGCCTTCAATAGCTTATATCGCGTTTTAACGAGGATTTATCCCAAAAACTATAAGAGGAGCCCAAAAAGTAGAATAATTATAGTGTTTTTTAACAATTTGTGGATAAAATGGCGAAGGAAATGTTCTGCAGTAAATATTACTAATATCTGATAACACCAGACTCTTTGAATAATTAAAATTGCTTTCATTACTAAGTTTTAATAACGCTTTCATCGCCTATATCTAACATTTTATTCTGGCTGGTCTACGTACTTAATAATCCATCCTTTCTATGTAAAATACACACTGCTTATGGACCTTGTCTGCATTATTAGCATATATTAGCTTCATGCATCATTTTTTGAGACACCCTATACTATCTAAAACAGAAATCAACGTCCTATTCATTAAAAACCGACTCGAAGTAACAAATAAAATGGATTACTATAGATTTAAATGACACATATAGAAAATTCTATGTTAAACATATGGGGCTCACAAACCGGCCCAAAAAACTAAATTTTGAGATAAAAATCGTGCATTGCTGCCTTTAACAGCTAATATCTCGTTTCGATGAAGATTTATCAAAAAATGTATAAGAACAGCTAAGGAAGTAGAAGAATAGAGCTACACGTAGAGCCCATTTTCGAAGCTCTGACTAGAACAGTAACTGAGCACGGGTGGCCCAAAGATAAGGTACAAATTTTGCACTTTTTTTAAATTTTCTCAAAAACCGTGAAAGCTAGCTTCTCTCTGATACATGCATCTGATAGCCCTTGATGACCTCTTCATACATCATATTAACCTGCATATCGAAAAACCTTACCGTTTCCAAGATAAACAGAAAAATGTAAAAATTTCAAAATTTTCAAAGGGGGTAGGTCGTGAAAATTTTCGACCGAAATCGATTGTCATAGATTTTATCAAAAATAGTCTCAAATGAAAGAGGGGAGAAAAGTATGTAAAAAAATTGCAATTTCGGAATTTTCAGTAGTTTCCTTCCCCTTCAAAATGGCGCCAAAAACGTAACTTTTCCACTTTTTATCGACATTTTAATACTTATATCTAAATAATTCGAAAACTAAACATGGTGTAACGATGCTATTGACACCCATGAATAGAGCATTCTCGACCACAAAATACCTGCTTAATTTGTCGTTTAAGGTTTTTAATTTACTTGACGTAATGTTCGATCAAACAAAAATATTAGGTAATTTTTACAAAATTTTAATAGTTTTTCACTTCCCATGAGACTGTTATTAAACTTGGCAAAATGGTAATTAACGTTTTGAGCAGTATTTGAGCCGACTCACACTTAATTGAGTCACCGTTGTTCTATTGCCGTAAATGGCTTTGCTATAAAATGGCAAAAGTCACTCTACCCCTATCAATGAGAAATTTAATCAGTCAAATCTCAGAACCCAGAAACGGTAAAATCGAACAGTTAGTACCAGTCGAATGGGCTTCGTTAAAGCTATTTTGTCAGTCATATACGAAAAACTGATTGTTTGGGCGTGGCACATTTATAAAGCAATATTTGTAATAAAAGGGAATACCCTGATGATGGCGTATAGTAGGCGTAAAGTCGAAACGTCGGATATATTTGGTTTCGGCGCCCTTTAGCAACAGTCAGTAAGTTGTAGCAAAAAACTGTCATTTTGATAAAAAAGTTTTCAAAATAGAACCTTCGGTACCCGCGGCAAGGTTCTGGACCTCAGAGACCTCTAGCCCGTCCCATAAAATGGCTACATACCAAATTTCAGCTTTCTAGCCCAAACCGTTCCAGAGATATCGCTTTAAAACCAAAACTTTTCAGGCGGCCATCTTGGATTTTTAAAAATGTCATTTTTAGCGAATTTTACATAAAGGTAACCTACCATTCGATTTTCAACTTGATATCATCATCGGTTCATAAAACAGCTATAACCTAGCTACAGTCAGCTACATATAGCTATGTGAGCTATATTACCATTGATGGTACCTCCATGGGCACCCAGCATCCAAGTTTGAACCATGTATCATTAGCAGTTCTCTAATTATCAACGGTACTCAGCTACTGTAGCTATGATAGCTGAGTCAGCTATATCACAATTTATGATACCCCCATAGGTACCTACCATCCAAATTTGAACCATGTACCATTAATGGTACTCCAGATATGACGTAATCTACATTCCACCCATATAATACGCATTGGCCAACGTTTTTCTTATGGGAAATAAACGTGCAAAAGCCTGAAAACTTGTATGCAAAATTTCGTTAATGGTACCCATGGGTTTGGTACCATGACGAAGGTTTCGACCCATGGCAACTTACAGTCCATTCCCTAATGAACCATGGTACCAAATTTCAGCTCTCTAACTTTATTCGTCTCAGAGATATCCCCATTTTTTAATTACCCTGTCTACGGCGGCCATTTTTTTTTCACCTCCATCTTTTTTTATGACCAAATCAATATTGTCCCATTTAAAAAGCGTTGCACAATGTATTTCTTATGGGAAATGCACGTGCAAAAGCGTGAAAACTTGTATGCAAAATTTCGTTAACGGTACCCATGGGTTTGGTACCATGACGAAGGTTTCCACCCATGGCAACTTGCAGTCCATTCCCTAATGAACCATGGTACCAAATTTCAGCTCCCTAACTTTATTCGTTTCAGAGATATCCCCATTTTTAAATTACCCTGTCTACGGCGGCCATTTTTTTTCGCCTCCATCTTTTATTTATGACGAAATCAATTTTGTCCCATTTAAAAAGCATTGCACAATGTATTTCTTATGGGAAAACGGAAGAAATGGCAAAAAAATAATTTAACTACGCCCATGTCTGCCGAAAAATCGAAAAAATACATTTTTGCCCGAATTTGTAGCTGCCACTGTCTGGGCGAGAACCGCGTGGTCTGGCTTCGACGTCATCAGCGAAAAATGAAACCCGACATGAAATTTTCAAATCGACCAGTCTTTGTGAAAACGACCTCGAGGACCGGGCATTTTGCCAATAATCTTCCTAGAAATGTTCAAATTTTCCCCGGCCAGACAGTTTTCCCCGCTTTTCGGCCGATTTTCCTTAGTCTGAGGCTCTAAAGTTAATGTTTACATTTCGGAAATCTCAGCTGTCAGTTGTAGATGGGCGCGGCCGCCGAATGCTTCCGACACCCCCGTGGTGGACGTCGCTTCGGAACCATTCGGGATTTTCGGCCAAAATTTCAAAAATCTGCATCTTTCGTTTCGAAATTCAATTAAGAGCATTTCGCGACGTCCCAGCTAAAAGTGGTTCCCAAGTCCCGAAAAGAAAACATTCCAACGTATCCCCTGGGATAGAAAACCATCGCATTAGATGCACGGTCTGGGCAGAAATATACCTCAAAGTGGCAATTTGAAATGTAAAGTTTAAAAATTCGTCAAAATTTCAAATTCAAAGCTAGGCCCTTGATTTTTGGCACGGTTAAGGGCCCATGTGTGTACTACCTCCCTGAATTATTTCAGATTTTTCTCTAAAAAAATGTCGAATCTACAGGGTGAAATGTGAGAAAAGTACACCAAAGTTGACACAAAATGCGGCACAGAAAAACTTTTGTAGCTCACCCGGTATAAGAGCTAGACCAAAACTAACGACTGATTTTTTTTTCTCTCCACGTCTTCTAGTTGCCCATGTACCACCGAAGTCGGACCGTTCCATAGTTTTCGTAAAATTCGCAAAAAACTACCTTCAAATTTTGGACACTTTTCCTTAATTGTGTTTGGACATTTTTTTGACCACTCTGTATTAAAGTGACACCTGTGGCGGGATAGGATTAAAAGTAGCCAAGGATATGCCCTTTCCCCTGGTATCATTGTTATTGGGCCAGTCGTCTAACTAAAGGGGTCCAGAAGGGCCAGAAGTGGACCATTACAAAAAATTTTTCAAAAAACCGTCCCAACTTTGTGATTTTTTGTACATTTTCCTATTTAACTTATCGGAATTAGACTTCAAAATTTATCATCTACATATATGAGGAATTTTACCCGTGGGGAGCCCTATACCCCACATAGTCCCGGAGTTTCGACAAAGACGTCGTAAATTTGGGTACCTAAAAAATCGAATTTTTGACTTTGGTACGCCACTGGTCAGCCCCCCCCGCACTTACCAAAAATCGGACCACATATTTGAAAAGCCCGTTCATTTCTGTACCTAAGCGCAATACTTCGAAATCCCGTCAAATGAGCAGTTTAAAAGTTATAAGCGTCGAAATGGAAAAAATACCAAATATATACAACCAAAAAGTGAGAGTGACCTGCTCGTTATAATCCTCACTTGCGTTCGGATAATAAGCAACAAAATTTTCGATTGAAATCAAATTGAACATAAATGCAGTTGTAGATTTCACCTTTAAGTGGGAAGAATGCTGATGCGTAGAAATATATTGTATGTGTTATGAGCATTTGAACTCATAAAAAAAAATGTTAAAAACAACAAAAACATTCAAAGGATACTTCAAAGTTTCGGGATTTTTTTGACATTCTAAAAGCTCTAAAAAGTTACTTTTTCGGTCTTAAACTCTTGAAAGAAAAAGCAAAAAAAGAAGAGATATGGAACTGAGTTTGAAGTTGCTCAATCAGCCTTATGCAGTAAAAACATTGATATTTAAGTCAATGTTGAAATCAGTTCAAGGAATATTGACTTTGATTTCAATATTATAAAAAAATGTTATGCTGTAAGTCCTATTGATTGAAATCAAAATTGATTGGAATTAATTTCAATAAACCATTTGGCAACGTTGCATTTATACGTCAACTGTCAAAAATAAGATCTTGTCATGCTGTTATAACCTTAAAATTCGATAATTACTATTTATTTTATTAATTTATTTTATCTCCATTTGCCGGTACCGGTAGTAAGTTTAGTTAGTTTAGTAATCGTCGTTAATTGGAAATTCCAGTCATTTTGAGTTTTTGATGTGCTGCTGAGCTGTTGTGCTTCGGTTTAAAAAAATGGCACCTAAAAAGGCCACTCCAGAGCAGTATAAAAAATTGTTAGACTTGATTCAGGAAAGTAATCAAGGCAAAGGAACTCCCGAGGCGAAAAGGGAGGCCTGGGAGAAAGTGGCGGCAGGTGTTAATGCCTTAGGTGGGGTAGAGAAGACATATGAAGGATGGAAAAAGGTAGATAAAAGTTGCTTACTTTATGGTTTAAAAATAAAGGTACTTGTTATTTCGTGGTCCAATTAAAGTGCTAAGTACTCAAATTTATGTTTCCAAACTTTGCACTTAGTTGCTAGACCCATGTGCTCAATCATATTTTAAGTTTGGCTTAGGTTGTTGTTATTAAATTTCATATTCTTATACTCACTGTTAATTTTTGTCCATAACGCGTATTGCTCATTGATCATGTAATGGTTGTAATGGACAAAAATTAAAAATTACGATTAAAAACAAGAAATTGGAGAAGTACAGCATTACCTCACATGTTAACTTCCATTTGAAATACATTTACGTCAAAATGATGGCAACTTACATATCAAAACAAATGATAAAATTGTTGTAGAAAGATTGGAAAGTACTTAATCAGGGTTGGGCAAGCTTAGCCTAAGCCAAAATTTAAAACATAATTGCGCACCCAAACTAACATAAATAGTAAAAGCAATGTGATTTGCTAACTGCATTTTTTAAAATATTATTCTGTTTTGAGGCCTTCACTGAATGGAAGTCCCATGTAAAGGGGAAAATTAGAGCCGGAAAGCCTCTTAGTGAGACAGAAAAAAGATGAAGAACTGCATTATTTGCAACTGCATTATTTGCGAGTTGCCAAGGAATGGCAAATCTGCCCGAACTGGGAGTGCCGGCCAGTGTTGGATTGGAAGTGCAAGTTGGTAAGTCATAATCATAAATAAAATTCATTAAATGTAATTTAGGTCTGTGTGCTCCAATTATGTTTTAAGCAGGGGTTGGATTCTCAGATTGTGGTCAACTGATAGGTGAGAAAATTTGTTTTAATTAAGCCCAGTCATCATTATTTGTTGGCATATACAGGGTTTTGTATATGTTCCGAATAGATCTACTTTTTGCCACATGATGGAGCCTTTGAAGATAAAGTTATAGGCTGTCACATAGGTTTAAAAAATCTATTTTATGCTCGTTTATACTTCTAAGAAATAGGTTCCAAAGTTTTATGTGGAATACTTGCAAATGGGATTGATAAGAACTTTGTTAAATCCTAATCGCCTAAATAAAGGAGGTTTGAAACAAAATAAAAATTGATTGAAATTGTGACCTATCCATTTAAAGAAAGTTTGTGGAAATTTTTGTTACTCCTATCCCTCAGAATTCGTCTTTGCAGATTTAAATAGTGTCTAGAAACAATAGTTTATAAGCCATTTTTTATTTAATCCAACCTGAACACAATACAATACATTAAAAAAAATATCTTGGAACAACTCTATAAACAGAATTAAATCCATTTCTTTGTTATGTGGCAATTGTTTTCAAGTTTCACTCCCCAAATGACCACTGTTTAAAAACCGTTAACTCGCAAATAAATATTTGGAGGGAATTTTGGCATAATCGTACCAATTGAAATGCATTTCAAGATCTTATGACTGTCAAGATGACTTTCAAATTATTTCAATAATTTTCTTACAGCTTAACTCTTGTGCTAAAACTTGAATTCATTTCAATTTCTTGACGAAATGTCAATATTGACTTTAAGTCAAGAGCTTACTGCATAAGGCTGAATGTTTCGTCAAAATTGTTGAAAACCTGTTATTGATATCAATATAGCGTTTGCATAGAACTAATAGCTTTTGTATTGACCCTTAACTGTCTATTTAAATAAGAAGAGTAAAGCAACCAAATAATGAAATTTTAATTTGTTAAAATCAGGCCATGATTACTAAAAAACAAATTTTCTTCTTTAACTCCCAACAGCGTGGCCGGAACATCAACAAGTAATTAGAACACAAACCTTGACTGTCAATGACGTTTTGAGTATTTTGTGCCTGAGTTATTCGATTTATTGTTTAAATTGATCTTTTAACTGAGCTGTGGCGTACCAAAGTCAAAAATGTCTACTTGATAAATTTCCAAGCCTAATTCCGATAAGTTAAACACAAAAATCGAGAAAAATTGCCAAAGATGAAACGGTTTTTTAGATTATTTTTTTGTAATGGTGAATTTCTTAATCTTCTAGATCCGCTTAGTTAGACGATTGACCCCATGACAGTGCAACCACGAAAAGGGCATATCTTTGCGTACTTTTAATCTTATCCTCCAAAGATGTCGCTTTAATACAGAGTGAGTAAAAAAATGTCCAAACACAGTTAAACAAAAGTGTCCAAAGGTATAGTAATTTTTTTGCAATTTTTACGAAAACTATACTGGGGCCAAGTTTCGCTTGTATATGGGTAACTAGAACACGTGGAGACAAACCAAATCAGTTGTTACTTTTGGTCTACGTTTTATATCGGGTGAGCTACAAAAGTTTTTCTGCATGTTCAAATTTTTTGACAATTTGGGCGTACTTTTCCCATATTACACCCTGTAGATTCCACATTTCTGCAGCAAAAAATCTGAAATAATTCAGAGAGGTAGTACACATATGGGCCCTTAATCTGGCCGAAATCAAGATCCTAGCTTTGAATTTGAAATTTTGACGAATTTTTAAACTATTTGTGCCGAGATCGTGCATCCAATCGAATGGCTTTCTACCCCAGGGGATATCATGGAATGTTTTCTTTTCGGCACCTAGCAACCACTTTTTCGCTGGGAAGTCGCAAAATGGTCTTAATTGAATTTCGAAGGGAAAGATGCAGATTTTTCAAAATTTTGATCCAAAATCCCGAATGGTTCCGATTCACGTTTACAGGGTAAATCGGAAGCCTTCGGGAGCGGGCTGATGAGATTTTCCGAAATGTGAACAGTAACTTTAAAGGCTTAGACCAACTAAAATCGGCCGAAAAGCGTCGAAAACTGTGTGAAAGAAAAAAAAATTGAGCATTTCTAGGAAGATTATTGGCAAAATTCCTGGTCCCCGAAAACCTTTTCACAACGACTAGTCGATTTGAATATTTCGTGTCAGGATTCATGCCTTTTTTCTACTCGCGTGCGCGAAAGTTTACTTTTTTGCACGCATTTGAGTGCGGGAAGTTGTACTTTTCCGCACTAGTGCGGAAAAGTAAAAACCTGTTTGTTTACTATTGTTGGTATGGAAGAACGTAATAAGAACCAGTAAAACTACCACGATTTATAGTTGTCAGGAATGGTGGCATTAGGTACTTGGTATACCATCTTACTTATAGCTGTACTGCATCTTTAATTTTAGTTTTGCAAAAAAGGCAGGATATCGATTTCGCATTTTTTAATTGAAAAGGTTGATTTCTTTAATTATTGCTATGTGCGATAAAAGTAAGCAAATATCATTCATCGCTCAGCTGAGGCAATAAATACCAACATATTGACAGAGTTTTAGGACGACTTATACACCTATCAGTAAAACTTCACTTTGAAGTTAAAATACCAGATATGACGTACATTGCATTGTTTCAGTTTGTCAGGTAAACAATGCAATGTACGCCATGTCTGGTGTTTTAACTTCAAACTGAAGTTTTATTGATAATTGTAAAAGTCGTCCTTACTCGTAGAAAAAATATTGTTCCTAACACTTGCTGAAAGTATCTCCTATCCGCTACGCGTCGTTCGGCCAACTGCAGTCGCGTGCGGAAAAGGATCACTTTCCGCACTTGTTAGAAAAATAACTATTTCTACGATTACTTTGAAAATGAACAAATGCGCACCTCTACCGTTGAAAGTCGCGTATTGCAAACAGCGTGCGCAAAGAGCGCTTTGCAAAGTCCACTTTGCACACGCTTCTGATTGTCTTGCACGCGCCTTGCGTATTTTTTATAATAGGAATGATATTAAATGATTAATGTTTTAGGCAAGTAGACCAGATTGAATTAGTTTGACAAAGGGTTTGTTTTCGCATAAAGAAGGAACGACGTGGAGTATAGTTAAGGGCTGCAGACAATCCTAATTTAATGTCTCGACATTTTTACTTGTGTTTTGACAAGTTATCGGACCGATATAAAAGATACTTGTCAACTCAGAAACTGAGGTTAAAAGATCAAAAAATCTGCTAAATTCGGACCTTTAAACACAAATTGTACATACCTACGAATTTGGATTGGTAAAAAAAGAGATATTTCACATTTATAAAATCGCCGACGTTTCGACCTTTATTGAGATTTTCCTCAGGCCTTTTTCTGCCTTAAAGAAGATGGATAAACATTTCCTTGCGTTGTCGACTGCGTACATACAACATTTATGACGAACAAACAAAGACTATAATACACAAGACAACTTAATCATTATGATAACGGTTAGTCGAAACGTTGGCATTCTTCAATAGAAAATTGAGCTTCAGTAGAAGATTGAGAAAAATTGATCTAACCACTTTGTTTCCTTTGGGGAACGAAATTTTCCCAAACAAAATTTGACACGTAGGAATAGTTATACAAACACACTATAAAACTTGAAAAAAAGGAATATTTTTGATTTAAAACACAGTTATAGGCCGAAATTACCTGGAGATAATAAAAACCCAATAAACAGTCCAATTTCTATCGATGAAAAAGAAATGTACAAAAGAACAAAAATTTGAACGAAACATGACAAAGACTAGAATAACATAAAGAATTAAAAAAAAAAAACAAATCGCTTAAAAGCTTTAAAAAAATTTGCTTAACATTGGTGTTTTTTTTTCAAATCAAAACATTTATCAACAAAAATCGATATTTGGCTCGTTAGAAGTTCTATTTTAGGCCAAAACTGCATAAAAACTTGATAAAATCCGTATTATTCATTTAAAAGAAAAATTTTTGAGCCAAAATTAATATATACAAATAATATATAATCACAATACAAATAATGTAAAAATGCAAAATATGACAATTATTCACTTATTGAAAAAGCTCAATTTTGGGCCAAAAGTAATGCGAAAGAATAAAAACAAAAACCCAATAAAATATCCCAATTATATTGGTTAAAAATATATAAAATTTTAACAAAACATGACAAAAGAATAGTAAAATTTGCGCAAAAAAAAAGAACAGTAAGAAATATGAAAAACTACAAAAAGCATGGAAAGTTTCAAAATCTGGACCAGACAAAAAATGTCTAAGGAGGCAAATAGAGGTAAAAATTTAAAATATTTTTAATTTTAGGACAAAATTGCTTAAAAGCTTTAAAAAAATTGTTAAGCAAAGGAATTTTTCGGAGCAAATTTTTTCAACAAATATCAATTTTTTGTTAAATCTTTTTATTTCAGGCTGTATAAAAACTTCTAAAAATGTCTATCATTCAATTAGAAACACAGTTTTGAGCTAAAATTGTCTCGAAATAATATAAACCCAATAAAAAGGTTAATTTAGATGGATGAAAAAAATATTTGAACAAAACATGACAAAGAGTAAGAATAGAAAAAAATGAATAATATAAGACCACTAAGAAATAGACAATTTAAATGACAAACTACGAAAAATATTGAAATAAAAAATATCTGAAATAGACACAAAATTATAACAAACGAACCGAGTCCAACCGAAACATAGAGTTTAAATATTTTTAATTTGAGGCCAAAATCCTTAAACACTTGACATGCTTTTTCAGGCTAAAACTTTTCAATAAAAATCAATTTTTGGAGTTCTGAGGCCAAGACTCCAGAAAAACTTGAAAAGATGGATATCATTCATTTAAAAACACAGTTTTCGGTCACAATTGTCTCAATAAAAATCAATTAACAGGACAATTGTTCACTAGTTGGAAAGGGCCAAAATTTGCCCAAAATAAAAAAAAATCCAATAAAAAGTAAAACTCGTTCAACTTATCTAACAAAAATATGAAAACACGACTAACAATAAGAACAAAAAAATATGAATAATTAGCGAACATTAAGAAATAAAAAGCGATTTTGATTCACAAATGTTATGAAGCAAAATCATCAACATAGCGGCCGTGACGTAAGCGATTAAACAGTGATATCACTGATATCTTTGAAGCGATTAAAATTAGAAACCTGAAATTTGGTATGTGCTTGTCTATATGCTGCGATACGACGTTTCGTTCGTTTGATATGCGCCATCATCAGGCTTTTATATTATTTCTGTTTACCCGTCTAACCGTTGGCCAATACATTTTATATGGGAGGAATATAGTTTACAACGTCATATTTACGCTATTAATGATGGTAAATGGTTCAAATTTGGCTGGTAGGTAGCAAAGGGAATATCATTAATTCTAAAATAGCTTACACAGTTAAGGTAGCTCAGTTACGTTAAAATTTAGAGAACGCTTCGTGACAAATGGTTCAAATTTGAATGGTGGGTAACCTACTGAGGTGCCGTAAAAATTGAAATAGCTGATGTAGCTATCATAGCGACAGTAGCCAAGACATAGCTGTTTTATGAAGTTTTAGGAGCCAATGGTCGTATTGCGTTGAAAATCGAATGATCAGTTTCAACTGGTTTTACGGCAACAACTCTGGAACGGTTAGGGCTAGGAAGGTGAAATTTGCTTGCAGGAATTTGGTTGGAAATTGCTGGAAACAGCTACCTTATGGTGTACCAAAAGTTTTATTTTGGATTTTTTTTAAATTTTTTTAGTTTTTTGCCACAACTACAAGACTGTTATAGAATGTCGAAACTAAGTTTTGTTTCATCCGACGTTTCGACTTTTTGTTTACCATACGCCATTATCAAGGTACTCTCTTTTCTAACAATTATCGCTTTATAATTATTATTAATTGATTAAAATAAAAATTTTAAAAACTATTTTCAATTCTCTCAGAAACCTGAAATAAAAGAACGGCGGACGTTGACTTATTGTAATAAGCGAAGAGGCCCACCAGAGACATGCAGGAAAGATCATATTTAGGGATACGCAGGTATGACTTTCGCATATGAAACGCAGTCGTCTCATGCATTTTTTAAATGGGAGGAATATAGAAAAGGACAACTGCTCTACTAAATTACATATCAAAAACTCTAAAACATTGCAATTTGACTTTTTGTTCTATTTTCTATGATAGACGAGGAAATGTATGTTCAAGTTAGTCGATGTCAAAAAAGTGAAGAAATACGTCATCAGATTGAGGTAATATATATTATTTATTGATATTACTCTTGGAAATACACGGAAATATGCCAGTAATATTTGGTTGAATATGCCACCCAATAGGCTCTGTTATTAGTAGGTAATATAATAATAAATATGTATTACATGGGAATATTTGTAAGACATAGCAATATACATATCACATAGCAAGTATTACCAATAAATAGTAATAGGTATACAAATTAAAAATGGTGGTTCGCCCTTTGTCATGGGATACCTACTCTTCAAGTTCATCACATGGGGAAGAACAATTAGACTGTTTACGTGGAATGTATGAGAATCACGTTTTGCCAAAAATATGCTGCGACTCGACTCCAGTTTCGAGTGTATATGAACACAAATGGGTATATTGTAATTTGCTCGTTAAAAATAATAAAAAACAATATCACCTTTTGAATAGTGCACCATCTTCCATGCAGTGCAAGACCCGGAAACCAGGCGCATTTAATAAAATACGACCCAGCTGACTGTATATGTGTACATTAGGGGTTGTACTTATATACATTTATTATTGCCACCCCTAAACGTTGACTTCTATTCGTATAATACAACCGCTCCACGTCTTCGTTTCTCCCGGGTCTTATTTGGTCCTGTGCTCTCTCCAGAAATACCTTAATAAATATTCGTTATGCCAGAAACCATAGCCGTGTGCCATAAATTACGCGATACTGTTCCCAAAGGTAATCTAAATCTTGTCGGAGGATTAACACGTTACTCCTTTAAAAATTATTTTTGTGCTGCCTTAACTTTGTTCATCATTAGCGGTCTCATTAACGTAACGTTCTGCCCATATTAAATAAGCCCATAAGAAATGTGCTTGAATTAGCCAGATTTATTTTTCTGTGGTTTAAGTAGCACCTGTTGCAGACCACGCAATATCCCGTTCATTTTTTTTTGTTTATAAAAAAATTATTTTTTTATTTTTTCTAGTACGTGGTTTATTAGCCACTAGAAGCCAAATTTATATATATTTTTTTTAAATATTTTTATAAAAAATTGTTATCTTGACTTTCCACTAATCACCACCATTCTCGTGTCAAGAATGTTGTCATGTAAATCTCAATGAAAAAAAAACAAAAACAATTAACTAAAGGGGCATTGTGCTAAGCTTTCTCTATTTGTTTAAAGTCAAATCCTTTAACCACTAAATCCAATTCTAAAACAAAACTTAATTATACCACCCATGTTCGGTTAAGAGAAATGACACACTTCACTCACTAATTCTCATCCTGCGCTAAAGTATTCCCTTGTCTTTCCTTTATAATACAAACAAGCGCCACCATCAATATTTACATTTTGGTTGTCATCAAAATTAGAGTCTCGTACACTTATCCCGCTCCTGCATGAATACAAAGCCAGAGGGGCTCTCTTATCCCTAGCAATTTTCAACCAGTGATCAGTTCTTATTTAAATTCAAATTCCCGCCTTCTCTCGCCATACGTTTCACAAGCACTTAAAAAAGTATTTTCTTAGGTAATTTTAATAACAAAAGAGGGCCACGTGTAGAGCGTTCATACATATCTTTGTTATCATAAAAATCATTTTCAGTGGATGACAATGAGCATAATAGTTGCTTGAATAGTTCACACGGTTCAATTGGGACAAAAAAAAGTGTGCTGTCTTTGATTGGAACGAAACGATTTCAATTTCCGGTGAACGTAGCAAAACGATTTGGAATAAGAAAGACTCATTGGCAATTTTTTTAAAAATACCAAAACAGTTGATTTTAAAAATGTTGAAGTTATTAGGCAATACATTATGCATTTACGTGCATTACGGATTGCAGAACTTGCATGATGGATGAAAGCAGTTTTCTGCAACTTGTGAGTAGATTTTTTTTTTAAAAACGTTACTTTCTTTAAAAATTAAAGTTTGAGTTTTAACGCCACGTTTTATTAAAACTTCCTCAGCAAAAATCCACAGGTTATGGGTCCAGACCACGCTGTAAAACTGTGTGTATAGGAATTAACTGAAGGAAGGAAGTAATAAACGATTATACTAGTGGTTCGTGCAGTGTAGATTCAAGGAAGTAGCCGGAAGAAAAAGTAAAAATGGCGTCAGGAAATCAACAATTGAACTATGTGAAACCCTTTGATGGCACCGGTTTTTCAAACTGGGATGTTCGCTTAAGATTGTTATTGGAGCAGGCTGGAGTTTTAAACATTCCAGAAAAGACACCACCCTCGATGGAAACTGAATTGGCGGCGTTTAAGAAATCAAATGTCAAGGCGCGCACTCTCATAGTGCAAAACCTGTCTGATAACATTTTGGAAATAGTAAAATCAAAGGAAACTGCAAAGGAAATGATGGACACTTTGAGTGGAACCTATGCAATGAAAGGGATATCAATTCAGGTGGTATTAAGTAATGTACGGAGTACCGGTACAGAGGGGTAGACCCAGAAACTGGTATGCAGGTGGGTTGATCGACAAATTGGTGACCACCTATACTCAAAATTAAGGGCCTTAAAGTATGGTGAATCTATGTCACTGAATGTGTTCCTGATTGAATTTCATCAAGTTTGATGTGAGCTTAGAGCTGCAGGAGGAAAAATGGAGGAATGCGAGGCAATACTTCAACTCCTTTCGTCTATTCCAGAATCCTATCAGTCTGTTACAACGGCCATCGATATTATGTATAGCCAAAATCAAGCCAATGTTACATTTGAATTTGTAAAAAACAAATTGCTATTAGAAGAAGCAAGACGACAAAATCTGAAAAGCCTGATCCACTCAGTGCTGCATTTGCTGGAAGAGGCATGGGAATGTCGAATTTACAAGGAAGAGGAGGAAGAAAATTTTCAAGTGGTCAACAGAATCCAAAGTACAATTATGGAAATAAACAAGAACATATGAGTTATGGGAATTTTCCTTTCAAATGCCATCTTTGCCAAAAGGTTGGTCATAAAAGAACAGATTGTCCATTGAACAAACAATAAGGAAATGGAAATACCAGTCGAGGTTATCACCATAACAGAGGTAACTATAGAAACCATGGAAACAACAATGCTCAAAGTAACCGGCAACATAATCCTGATGATGAAGATCCAGTTTATTTTGTGACTAGTGAAAACTTGGAAGTGAAAATGGAAATGGCAATTATGACCTGTGAAGGAAGTTGCATAAAATTTGTGATAGATAGTGGAGCAACAAATCATTTTGCAAATATAAATTTACTGCAATACGGGAAAAATATTAAAGATATTTGTCACAATATTAATGTTACAAAACAGGGACAGACAATCACAGCACAAAAAGAAGAAGATATCCATGCAACCACCTCTAATGGAAAATTAGTCTTTATTAAAGGTGTCTGGTTTTGTGAGTTTTGTGATTCATTTCAATCAGTCCATGCGCTCTCAAGTTACAGGCGGTCAAAGATGAGAATTGAGAAAAAAGTCGTGATACGACGATAGATTTCCAAAAAAATTTCGGAATTTCTTCTATTGTTTTTGTTAAAGAGTTTTTTTAAAAATGGTCAAAAAAACGCGATTTTAAAAGTGCCTAAAAATCGACTTCCGAAGGGGTCTATCTCCGGAAATATTGCACCTACGGAACTTCCAATGGTGGGAGGTGAAAGAGGACATCAAGAAGAAGAAAAAACTGTTGGATCCACTCCAATCAGTCAAGGCCTTTTCAAGTTACTGGTGCTCAAAATTGAGAATTGAGAAAAAAGTCGTAATACCCTCCCTTTGGACATTTTCAAAAAAATGTCTTGAACATTTTTTTTCTGTTTTTGATTGGAAGGACACGGTTGCAATGTCCTTAGAATGTAACATACTCAGTTCGAATTAAATTAACCTCCAAAACGGTTTTTTAAAAAATGCTCCAAAAACGAGATTCTAAAAGTCCAAAAAAATCGACCTCCGAAGGGGTCTACCTGCAGAAATAATGCAACTACGGAACTTCCGATAGTGGGAGGTGAAACAGGACATCATGAAGAAGAAAAAACTGTTGGAGATACTCCAATCGGTCAAGGCGTTTTCAAGTTACAAGCGGTAAAAGTTAAAAATTGAGAAAAAAGTCGTGAACCTTTGGACATGGTCCAAACAATTTTGGAAATGTTTTTTGCTGTTTTTGATTGGAACGGCATGTTTGCATTTCCCTGAGAACGCAACAAACTCAATTCGAAAAAAATTAACCATTTATTTAAAATTTAAAAAGAGCGCGAAAACGCGATTTTAAAAGTGCCTAAAAATCTACTTCCGAAGGGGTCTATCTCCGGAAATATTGCACCTACGGAACTTCCGATGGTGAGAGGTGAAAGAGAACATCAAGAGGAGGAAAAAACACTTGAATTCACTCCAATCGGTCAAGGCGTGTTCAAGTTACAGGCGGTCAAAATTGAGAATTGAGAGAAAAGTCGTAATACCCTCCCCTTTGGACATTTTAAAAAAAATGTCTTGAACATTTTTTTGCTGTTTTTGATCGGAATGACACGGTTGCAATGTCCTTAGAATGTAACATACTCAATTCGAATGAAATTAACCTCCAAAACGGTTTTTTTAAAAAATGGTCCAAAAACGCGATTCTAAAAGTCCAAAAAAATCGACCTCCGAAGGGCAGAAATAATGCAACTACGGAACTTCCGATAGTGGGAGGTGAAAGAGGACATCATGAAGAAGAAAAAACTGTTGGAGATACTCCAATCGGTCAAGGCGTTTTCAAGTTACAAGCGGTAAAAGTTGAAAATTGAGAAAAAAAACGTGAACTTTTGGACATGGTCCAAACAATTTTGGAAATGTTTTTTGCTGTTTTTTATTGGAACGGCATGTTTGTATTTCCCTGGGAACGCAACAAACTCAAATCGAAAAAAATTAACCATTTATTTAAAATTTAAAAAGAGCGCGAAAACGCGATTTTAAAAGTGCCTAAAAATCGACTTCCGGCGGGGTCTATTTCCGGAAATATTGCACCTACGGAACTTCCGATGGTGAGAGGTGAAAGAGAACATCAAGAGGAGGAAAAAACACTTGAATTCACTCCAATCGGTCAAGGCGTGTTCAAGTTACAGGCGGTCAAAATTGAGAATTGAGAAAAAAGTCGTAATACCCCCCCCCCTTGCTTTTTTTGCTGTTTTTGATCGGAATGGCACGGTTGCAATATCCTAAGAATGTAACATACTCAATTCGAATGAAATTAACCTCTAAAGAGGTTTTTGTTTTTAAATGGTCCAAAAACGCGATTCTAAAAGTGCCTAAAAATCGACCTGCGAAGGGGTCTATCTCCGGAAATATTGCACCTACAGAACTTCCGATAGTGGGAGGTGAAAGAGGATATCAAGAAGAGGACAAGACAGTTGGATTCATTTCAATCGGTTAATTCGTTCTCATGTTACAGGCGGTCAAAGTTGAGAATTGAGAAAAAAGTCGTAGTACCCCAACTTTGGACAATTTGGCAAGGGGGGGTACTTTGGAGATTTTCAAACAAATTTCGGATTTTTTTTTGCTGTTTTTTTGAATGGCACGTTTGCAATCTCCTGAGAACGTAACACATTCAATTCAAGTGAAATTAACCTCTAAAGAGGTTTTTTTAAAAATGGTCCAAAAACGCGATTTAAAAGTGCTTAAAAATCGAGCACCGAAGGGGTCTATCTTTATCATCAAGAAGAAGAAAAAACAGTTGGATTCACTCCAATTGGTCAAGGCGTTTTCAAGTTACAGGTGTCAAAGTTAAGAATTGATAAAAAAGTCGTAATGCCCCCTTTGGTCATTTTCGAAAAATTGTCGAAAAAATTGTTTTGCTCTTTTTGATCGGAATGGCACACTTGCAAGCCCTAAGAACGTAACAATCTCAATTCGAATAAATTTAACCTCTAAAGGGTTTTTTTTTTAAATGATCAAAAAAAGCTATTCCAAAAGTGCTTAAAAATCGACATCCGAAGGATCTCCGGAAATCCTGCACTTACGTGTCTTTCGTTGATGGGAGGTGAAAGAGGACATCAAGGAGCGGACAAAACAGTTGGATTCATTTCAATCGATCAAAGTTGAGAATTAAGAAAAAAGTCGTAATACCCTCCCCCCTTTGGAGGTTTTCAAAGAAATTTCGGAAAATTTTTTTTACTATTTTTGATTGTTACTTTTAAGAATCTGTGAGGAAAATTTTTGAGCTCTTTTTGATCAGAACGACACGTTTGTAATCCCCTAAGAACGTAAAAAACTCAATTCGAACAAAACTCACCCCTAAAATGTTTTTTAAAGACAAAAAAATTGATTCTTAAGTGTCCAAGGAGTTTATCGCAGAAAATACTGAGTTTGTCAGGAGGCGAAAGAGGACTGTCAAAAAAAAAATACTGAGAAAATAAACAAAAAACTTGATTCTAAAAGTCAAAAAAAAAACATCAAAAAGAGGACAAACAGTTGGATTTACCCTGCTGAGTTTTTCGGTATCAATGTTACAGCCGGTTCAAGTTAAGAAAAAAGAGCGAATGCTGCTTTTGATTGGAATGAGACGATTTCAATCAATTAAAAAACGTAGCAAACTGAATAGTCCCATCATAGCTAAGTGTCCTTATAAAAAATGTAAAAAAAATGGTTTTTAAAAGTACACTAAAACCACTGAATAAATTAGGCTGTTGCTTAAGGTAAGTAAAAGATAACAACTAGAAAGAGAAATGAACGTTGGATTATGTTACTAGACACGACTAGACTAACCTCACTTATGAGTTGGTTGGTGAGGTAGATCTTGGACACACGAAATCATTATCATGCGAATGTAACATGATGTCAGGTTGTGGTCAAGTAGGTCAGTAATAGTTTTGGCAAGAAGAAAATATAAAACCCTAATATCGATTTCGGGAAAAACCTACGGGAGATTTAAACAGAAATTGTAATTATACCTTTTAGCCAGTTGCCCAAGTAAGAAAAAGTTTGTTAAGTTTAGTAAAATGTCGTTACCGACACCACAAACATCTTAGAGGCTTTTTACGTTACTTACTGCTCGTTGAAAAACCCACCCTTACCATCAAGGCAACACATGATGGGCGTTTTTATGAAAACCTCTCTAGTAAAATAAAAGCCAAAACTAAAATGCTTCGGGTGAAAATCTAATCTATCACTCCATCATCGCCTCACACTTTTATAACCCCTGCTGTCATAACTGAAACGAAATTACTCTGTTACGTTAAAGTTTCGACCGAAAACATCCCCAGTAGGGTACGTCCAACGTCATTAGAGTCACTTGTCACGAACGCGACCATCTTGATTAGTTAGGGTCTCGGGATTCGGTACAGGCACATGGCTGTATCAAAATTGCGTTTAATTAACAAGCAATAGGCTTCGTAAGGGTAGTCAAATTATAGAAAACCTCCATAAATGCCCTGCTCTATTATTGCTCAATTTCCCATTATGGCCATTAACTTCCACATAGTCCGGTTCAACTTCCAAAACACAGAATTGCTCTTAACTCTATTAAAACGTTAACACTGATTGCAGCTATGGAGGAGTAATAAAAAGGAACATAAAATGACTGAGCTGCAATAAAAATATGGTATAACTAAGTTTGTTAACCTCCATTCTTCATATTGGAAAGTTGGCCGGCTTGGGCTCACGTAGATAACTATAGCACGTCGCGTCAAGTAATCAAACAATATTGCATCCCTTATACACCAGATGCGCGCCTAAATTACCAATAAAAGGCGAAATCAGTACAACTTTTATGGCATTTGCGAGTTTAATAATTGAGAAAATTACGCTGCAGACATCACTAAGTTTATATTCTTGTTGCATAGTGCTTGAGAACTAATATGCAATGCAAGACGTTGATTGGTATTAGAGCTCCACGAGACCGCGAGAGAAGTCTCGGTCTCGGGCTCGAGATCTCGGAGATCGAGATCGAGACTTTAATATCGACTTCGAGACCGAGACCGCGACTGTCTTGGTCTCGATCTCGGTCTCGATCTGTGAAACCGAGACCGAGACCGATACTGCCAATCGAGACTCTCGAGAGTCTCGGTCTCGAACAACATCATTCGTTTGCAAGATTTTATTATACAGGGTGGACCAGGTTTTTGGTGCCAAACTTTAAGGGGGTTTCTACGTCCAAAAATAACCCTAGTTTGCTATATAAACCATAGTCGAAAAATACTCCGTTACGGAAATACGTTAAAGTTTTTTTTGAAAAACCAAAAAATTGATTTTTTCTGAAACTGCCAGAGATATTTTAATGAAATTTTACAGGTGTCAACAGCGATGAAAGACTCAAGTTTTGCAATATAAAAGGTCTTTTCAGCGTTACCAATGGCGTGCACTGCGGCTCGCGACTGGCTATTTTTCAACAGAAAAGTGGTACGCTACTGGTTTTACTTATTACCACAGTTTCACATGAATGATCCTCCCTGAATCCGGACTGATTTGACATTAAAATATTATTAATATCACAGTGTCGCTGTAGTTGCAATTTTACTACTACTTCCAAAGCTTTTTCATATACTTCAACAGTGTTTATAGGCCTGAACTCGTTGCTCAGCTTAGTATTTTGGACCTTTGGAACAGGCACCACTGTTGACTCTTTCCACGCCTCCTTGAATGTACCAGTCGATAAAGAGGTATTTATGATGTCTAGCAAGCGATTGCCAGCGACATCACACACGTCACACAGAACCCTTTTCGAAATGCCATTCACACCCCCACCGACATTCTTTAGATTCTTTAATACTTTCCTCAATTCGACCATTGTTACTTGTTCGAAATGGGAGAACTCAAAGGAGTCAATTGAATGCGTCATTTCATCCTCATCATGGAGGTCATACACAGGAATACTAGCCACAATGTCCGAAACACTATCTATAAAATATTTGTTAAATTCATTAGCGATTTTTTAGTTTGTCCGTTAATATAATATTTCCAAAGTTTACCTCATCAGGAAGAGAATTATTTTTTTCAGGCAGTAATGATTTTAAGCTCCTCCATAACTCCCGGGAATTATTCTTGTTACCATCTATAATTTCATTATAAAATCTATCCTTTTCAAACCTTATTTTAGTTACAATTGTGTTTCGCATTCTCTTGTATTCCTTCCAGACTTCGTCGCTACTCTCTCTTACCGCTCTCACATAAAGACCATCCCTCTTACGCATCATCCGTTTCAAATCATCAGTAATCCATCCCTTGTCCGCATACTTTTGCTCATAAGTCACTTTCAATACTGGACACATTTTATTTAAAATATTTTTTATATCATTTATAAAAATATCGGCCAAGAGACTTACATCACTGATGGTGTTATCCCAGGGGGTATCATAGAGACATTCCTGTAATTTGTCTTCATCATACATTCTCATAGACCTACGATAAGTTGTCACTCGGGAACTCTCCAAAGACCTGTTTTCGAGATATACAGACAACATACAATGATCGCCAATCCTTGGGGTTAGATGCACTCTATGTTTTATATATTTATTATTTGTTACTATGTAGTCAATTAGCGTTTGACTTCTATCCGTAATTCTTGTTGGAGAACTGACAATCTGAGAAAAACCATTTGAGTAAATTCTGTTGAGAATTTTCTCACCATAAAATGATCGCCTTGACAAATCAAAATTAAAATCTCCAAAAATCAAGTTTACTCCCCCAAAAGTACTCACCCGGTCAAGGTAATTCTCAAAATATTCAACAAATTTAACATCTTCCTTATGGGGTGGATGGTACAACACTGTACAAAGATATTTCAAACCGGATTCAGAGAACTCAACAAACAAAAGCCACACAAAGTCTTGAACACATTCCACCGAAGTCAAGCTATATTTCACGTCCTTTCTCATTAGTGCCATGACACCACTAGTTCTCCTGTTATCAGATATGCACGATTAAATCTTATATCCCTCTATGTGCAACTCTTTTGAAGTTATTTCAGAACAAACATGTGTCTCAGATAGAAAAATAATTTTTGGTTGCCACTGGTTTACATACAAATGAATGTTGTCCTTGTTATTTAGATATCCTTGGCAATTAAAATACATGTCGGCGCGTTCAAATTGTTTGTAGTTTTAAAGAATAAGAACCTTTTTACCAGTCAAGTGCTATGGATACGTTTCTAGGAGTCAGCCGGAATTTGAGTTAAGGGCGGCTGACTGATTTATATGTTATGTCTGGGTTAAAGTAAAGAACAGATCGGTCGTGGGAAATACGATCGGTTTGGGTGGAACGGGGCCAGGGGAGAGAATGAGTTTGAGAGTTTAGTTTTTGGAGAGATCGAAAGAAAGGAAGACTGGCCCCGGATCGCCAGTTCTTTATAATTAACTTAGATGGACAATTTCATATGAGCTCGGTTTATCGGATTATTGTAGAGCAGAGTTGTTTGTTTATGTGTTTTGGTTTATGGAGGCTTACATAGTTTTGATTGAAGTGCCATTATAGTTCATGTTACCTAGATCCTCGTGAAAGATGCCTTCCAAAAGGAAAATATTAATTTGACGGATCTGACATCAGAAGTGGGATTACCTATAATGGGTCTATGTCTACAACAACTAGAAACGCAAACAGCCTTAGGGTACCCCTGCACAACTCCTCATATTTCAAAAGAGGCCCATACTACAGGGCAATGAAAGCCTTCAATATGCTGCCAAAGACCATCAGGGATGAGGATAATCAGTCAACCTTCAAACGAACATTGACACATTTTTTGATCGATAAATGCTTTTATTCTTTTGATTTCACTCAGTAAATGAATCAAATCAAATTGTTTCCCTGTTATTACACTAACACACGCGTAAATGTTATAATTATAGTTAAATCAGATATTTCGGTATATTTATATGCTATGTATGTATGTACCCGGCAAAACCACTGTCATGTTAGATGTTCAAATACTTCATGAAACAACAACTCTCTCCTCCCCTTCACCTGCTTTGCCCTCTATCCTTCTCCAGTCCTTCCCTTCTCTCTCTCTCTCTCTCTCTCTCTCTCTCTGTCAGACGTTGCTATGTTAACGATGTTAATCTTGTTGGCAATAAATATATTATTATTATTATTATTATTATTATTACCTGCACCTGCAGAAGCCATCTATGAGTCATCAAAAATCTAAGTTGAAATTTTATAAAAGAAAATAGTACAGTTGCAAAGTTTTGGCAGGAACTTCAAGTCAATCAACTAAAGTGCAATTGCCGAGTTTTGTTTTAAGTAAAAAAAAAACATATCCGGAAACTTGGTGTTGTTTAGTTGATGAGTTCTTTGAAGTTCACTATCTTGCAGAAATAAATTTGACGAATATTGACGAATATTGACAGGACATATTGAAGTTATTTGCAAAAGATGATAATGATAAAATATCGCATGTCATACGCTTGGCATTGCATTTGATAGTAGGGCTCTGAAGTATTAGGTAAAGTCTGTTCTGAAGTATTAGGTACGGTGCTATTTCGGCATGATCTTCACATCAATACGAAGCAACGTGCCTTTACCCCGTCAAATAAAAGCGATGATCGGTTTATAGGAAAGTGTCGATTATGTGGAAAACTGGATAAAGTATACCAGTATCGCGTTAAAAGATTAACGGCAAATAAAACATTATCAGGTATTAACGCGTTTAAGTTTGTTGCTTGTTTGAAAATGTGGGAAACTAGGCCATATCAGAACTAGTTGCCATGAAAAGAAAAGAGGCTCTAAGTCTAGATATGAAGAAAATTCAATGTAGGTCTAAACCTTCCCTAGAGGTCAACTGGATATGGAGAATGGTAAGGTTATTTCTTTTTTTTATTTCTCGCGGACCGTTAATTTAATGAGTGTTTCTTCATTTTTATCTGGAAAGCTGGAAAATCGCTTGATATTTTTAAAATGGCAAGAAGGCAATTTTATTCTTTGTATTTTGCAAATATTAATTAAAGGCAAAATTGCAAAACTATGGCACACCGTTCACTAGATATTTCTGGAAAGTTATGTGATAAAAGCGATACGAGGAGACACGCCCTTGAAATTATGGCGTTTTTAGAAGAATCGTTGTTTTGTTAATTTGTATCTGGAAAACAACAAACAATCGATTCTTTTTGAAATTTAAAGTATTTGTTTGGGCACTTATGAAAACTGTTTCAGACTAGAAAAAGTGTACTACCACCTCCAATATTAAAAAGCTTTGCTGTAATAGTAATAATGACCTTCGTTTTGTTGCACATAGTGCATGCAGGGTTAATGGCTAGAAAAGCTGATCAATGAAGACGTTTTTTTTTCTTTTTTTTTTAAAAAGTCTTTTTTTTACGATAATTGAAATTGTGGGAAGTAAAAATTGGCAAGATGGTTTAAGGAATGTACAAATAGCCATGAATAGTAGTAAACATAAAACTACAATGATGCTTCTACTTATTGATAATGAAAAAAAAAAAAAAAACTGCTTTTTTTGTGAAAGCATATCTAAAGTTGCTAAATTAGATACTGAACGATTCAACATTGGCAAAGCTGAAGTTAAGGCTTTCTGTAAAGAACATTTTGACTATGCAAAATGTAATGAAAGAATGCTTTCAAAATTGGATCCTAAATTTAGGAGACCTTAGAAAGTTATTGAAGTTTTAGAGAATGATCGATATCAGGTGAAATATTTAAATTTGCTCATGATCAATTAAGGGCAGTGCCTGTCGGTTAGGCACATGAAATGTTTGATTTTAGTAATGAAAATGATAAGGATGAGGCCATGTCGGCGGAAGATAAGAAAAAGTAGACCGAGAAGCTACTGTTTCAGTATAATTATAGTATTTTGTTGGTTAATTGCTTTGTACCTAGAGTCGATGTTGTGACTGCTAGAGGTGATGAGAAAAGATTTCTGATGTAATCTTTTGATTGTATTTTGTTGTTTAGTAGCTATATAGCTAGAGTCGCTGCTGTGACTGCTAGATGTGATAAGAAAAGATTGTTGATGTAATCTTTTGATTGTGTTTTGTTGTTTAGTTTCTTTGTTCCTAGAGTCGCTGTTAATGTGACTGCTAGATGTATTGATAAAAGATTTTTGATGTAATCTTTTGATTGTGTTTTGTTGTTTATTTGCTTTGTACCTAGAGTCGCTGCTGTGACTGTTAGATGTGATAAGAAAAGATTGTTGATGTAATCTTTTGATTGTGTTTTGTTGTTCAGTTGCTTTGTACCTACAGTCGCTGCCGTGACTGCTAGATGTGATAAGAAAAGATTGTTGATGTAATCTTTTGATTGTGTTTTGTTGTTTATTTGCTTTGTACCTAAAGTCGGGGTTATGACTGCTAGATGTGATGATAAAAGATTGTTGATGTAATCTTTTGAGTGTGTTTTGTTGTTTAGTTGCTTTGTTCCTAGAGTCGTTGTTAATGTGACTGCTAGATGTGATGAGAAAATATTTTTGATGTAATCTTTTGATTGTGTTTTGTTGTTCAGTTGCTTTGTACCTATAGTCGCTGCTGTGACTGCTGGATGTAATTAGAAAAGATTGTTGATGTAATCTTTTGATTGTGTTTTGTTGTTTATTTGCTTTGTACCTAGAATCGGGGTTCTGACTGCTAGATGTGATGATAAAAGATTGCTGATGTAATCTTTTGAGTGTGTTTTGTTGTTTAGTTGCTTTGTTCCTAGAGTCGCTGTTAATGTGACTGCTAGATGTGATGAGAAAAAATTTTTGATGTAATCCTTTGATTGTGTTTTGTTGTTTATTTGCTTTGTACCTAGAGTCGGGGCTACGACTGCTAGATGTGATGATAAAAGATTGTTGATGTAATCTTTTGATTGTGTTCTGTTGTTTAGTTTCTTTGTTCCTAGAGTCGCTGTTAATGTGACTGCTAGATGTGATGAGAAAAGATATTTGATGTAACCTTTTGATTGTGTTTTGTTGTTCAGTTGCTTTGTATCTACAGTCGCTGCTGTGACTGCTAGATGTGATAAGAAAAGATTGTTGATGTAATCTTTTGATTGTGTTTTGTTGTTTATTTGCTTTGCACCTAGAGTCGGGGTTATGACTGCTAGATGTGATGATAAAAGATTGTTGATGTAATCTTTTGAGTGTGTTTTGTTGTTTAGTTGCTTTGTTCCTAGAGTCGTTGTTAATGTGACTGCTAGATGTGATGAGAAAATATTTTTGATGTAATCTTTTGATTGTGTTTTGTTGTTCAGTTGCTTTGTACCTATAGTCGCTGCTGTGACTGCTGGATGTAATTAGAAAAGATTGTTGATGTAATCTTTTGATTGTGTTTTGTTGTTTATTTGCTTTGTACCTAGAATCGGGGTTCTGACTGCTAGATGTGATGATAAAAGATTGCTGATGTAATCTTTTGAGTGTGTTTTGTTGTTTAGTTGCTTTGTTCCTAGAGTCGCTGTTAATGTGACTGCTAGATGTGATGAGAAAAAATTTTTGATGTAATCCTTTGATTGTGTTTTGTTGTTTATTTGCTTTGTACCTAGAGTCGGGGCTACGACTGCTAGATGTGATGATAAAAGATTGTTGATGTAATCTTTTGATTGTGTTCTGTTGTTTAGTTTCTTTGTTCCTAGAGTCGCTGTTAATGTGACTGCTAGATGTGATGAGAAAAGATATTTGATGTAACCTTTTGATTGTGTTTTGTTGTTCAGTTGCTTTGTATCTACAGTCGCTGCTGTGACTGCTAGATGTGATAAGAAAAGATTGTTGATGTAATCTTTTGATTGTGTTTTGTTGTTTATTTGCTTTGCACCTAGAGTCGGGGTTATGACTGCTAGATGTGATGATAAAAGATTGTTGATGTAATCTTTTGAGTGTGTTTTGTTGTTTAGTTGCTTTGTTCCTAGAGTCGTTGTTAATGTGACTGCTAGATGTGATGAGAAAATATTTTTGATGTAATCTTTTGATTGTGTTTTGTTGTTCAGTTGCTTTGTACCTATAGTCGCTGCTGTGACTGCTGGATGTAATTAGAAAAGATTGTTGATGTAATCTTTTGACTGTGTTTTGTTGTTTATTTGCTTTGTACCGAGAATCGGGGTTCTGACTGCTAGATGTGATGATAAAAGATTGTTGATGTAATCTTTTGAGTGTGTTTTGTTGTTTAGTTGCTTTGTTCCTAGAGTCGCTGTTAATGTGACTGCTAGATGTGATGAGAAAAAATTTTTGATGTAATCCTTTGATTGTGTTTTGTTGTTTATTTGCTTTGTACCTAGAGTCGGGGCTACGACTGCTAGATGTGATGATAAAAGATTGTTGATGTAATCTTTTGATTGTGTTCTGTTGTTTAGTTTCTTTGTTCCTAGAGTCGCTGTTAATGTGACTGCTAGATGTGATGAGAAAAGATATTTGATGTAACCTTTTGATTGTGTTTTGTTGTTCAGTTGCTTTGTATCTACAGTCGCTGCTGTGACTGCTAGATGTGATAAGAAAAGATTGTTGATGTAATCTTTTGATTGTGTTTTGTTGTTTATTTGCTTTGCACCTAGAGTCGGGGTTATGACTGCTAGATGTGATGATAAAAGATTGTTGATGTAATCTTTTGAGTGTGTTTTGTTGTTTAGTTGCTTTGTTCCTAGAGTCGTTGTTAATGTGACTGCTAGATGTGATGAGAAAATATTTTTGATGTAATCTTTTGATTGTGTTTTGTTGTTCAGTTGCTTTGTACCTATAGTCGCTGCTGTGACTGCTGGATGTAATTAGAAAAGATTGTTGATGTAATCTTTTGACTGTGTTTTGTTGTTTATTTGCTTTGTACCGAGAATCGGGGTTCTGACTGCTAGATGTGATGATAAAAGATTGTTGATGTAATCTTTTGAGTGTGTTTTGTTGTTTAGTTGCTTTGTTCCTAGAGTCGTTGTTAATGTGACTGCTAGATGTGATGAGAAAAGATTGTTGGTGTAATCTTTTGACTGTGTTTTGTTGTTTATTTGCTTTGTACCTAGAATCGGGGTTCTGACTGCTAGATGTGATGATAAAAGATTGTTGATGTAATCTTTTGATTATGTTTTGTTGTTTAGTTGCTTTGGACCTAGAGTCGCTGCGGTGACTGCTAGATGTGATTACTGCGGTATTAAGATTGTTGCGAGAATCTGTTAGTAAATGCTGCAGCGGTAGCGATCAAGTTGATTTTGATTTATTATGATGTTGACCTTAGATGTGACTTGGTCAGGATGGTCGAACTTGATTAAATGAAATAGTGGTTTTGTTTTGGTTTCAGGTGAAACATTGAATTAGCGCACGAGGACGTGCTACTTGTCAGAATGGCCGTGTCGGCGCGTTCAAATTGTTTGTAGTTTTAAAGAATAAGAACCTTTTTACAAGTCAAGTGCTATTGATACGTTTCTAGGAGACAGCCGGAATATGAGTTAAGGGCGGCTGACTGATTTATATGTTATGTCTGGGTTAAAGTAAAGAACAGATCGGTCGTGGGAAATACGATCGGTCTGGGTGGAACAGGGCCAGGGGAGAGAATGAGTTTAGTTTTTGGAGAGATCGAAAGAAAGGAAGACTGGCCCCGGATCGCCAGTTCTTTATAATTAACTTAGATGGACAATTTCATATGAGCTCTGTTTATCGGATTATTGTAGAGCAGAGTTGTTTGTTTATGTGTTTTGGTTTATGGAGGCTTACACAGTTTTGATTGAAGTGCCATTATAGTTCATGTTACCTAGATCCTCGTGAAAGATGCCTTCCAAAAGAAAAATATTAATTCGACGGATCTGACATACACTAGGCCAGAAGTAAACGCTACGTCCGATTCTAATTGCTATTTATGAAATTTGTTCATTTGAATCTCTTCTATTCGCTTTAATGTATGGCATTTACTTCTGTCCCAAGTTGTGTGGTCCACATTAAGTGATATTCCGAACTTTTTGTTTGACAAAAGACAATTACAACACTTACTAACATCACTATGACAATCTTCCAAACTATGTTCACCGCTACACTTTGGACAAACCTTTTTATCTTTACATTCTCTACTAAAATGCCCATACTCATTATATACCGGACAGCGATTCCATCCAATATAATTTTTTTCTTTCGCTATCAAAGCATTATATGTGTCATTATCTAATTCTACAATTAAAGTAAATTTTTTCCGTATAACTTTGGTTCTGCGAACTAATTTAAATTTAAAACTAATGTTATTAATTGGTATATCGTTCTGTTTAATTACCTTCGCGATTATTTCATTGTCATCACTTTGATGATCATTCTCCTCCACTCCAACAATCTTGACTCGATGCTGCAATGTTTTAGGTCTCTCCACTCCGTAGTTTTCCCCAAGCTTGTTCTGTATTTCAGTCTGTACACCTTCTATTTCCCTATCAGTATTACAGTTTATGATGAGGTTTCCCTTCTTGGTCACTCTCCCCATTGTAACCCCAACCCCATCTCTGTTGGATTTACTCGATTTCTGAGATCTCCTTTTACCTCTTTAATCTCCTTTTGGGGTCCCTTCTGCTTTATAACCAGCACCTTGTTTGCTTTTTTGGCCGCAGCTGAGTACGATAACTGCAAACCATTGTTCATTGGCAGTGCCCGTGGCTGCAGTCCTTTAAGGGTAGCAATCTCTTGCTTTAAAAGCCTATTTTCCTCAATGAACAAATCCTTTTTTTCACTCAAATCTCGTTGGCTGGTTAATAATAAATCGAGAGTTGAACTTATTGCATCAATAGCTCCTTGTTCGAGGCAACTTTCATCAACTCGACTCCTTTTTCGTGATTTTTCAGGCTTATTTCCATCAGTTGAGTTTTCAATTCAAGTCCTGCACTTCCATACCGATTTTTTCATGTTGAAACCTCGGAGGTCCACATTTTCACATTTGCCGTGGTAATACTTTTTACACAAAGTGCAAACTATTATCGATTTAATATCATCAAACGTCATGTTGCACCGATAACAAATTTCCATATTAGTATCACCAGTATTGTCCATATTAGAATCCTTGGACGGCGTCCCCGCCGCCATCGTATAAAATTTCTTCAACCTGGCTGTATGGGTTTGTTTATATCATCGAACTCCGTATCTCCTTATCACTGACAATGGAATTTCATTGTTTCACACAATTTTCAATATTATGAGCACACCGTTTATTTGTTGATATCACAATTATGACTATCGTATTTCTCGTTTCCCAACGATTAATTTGACTATAATTAGTATATTATTACTTTAGTACAGCTACGATAAATCACAAAAATATCACGAGCAAACCAAAACAAACGTCCGTTCAGTCCGCCTAAAACCGCCTTTTTGTTAAAATTGCAAAAAAAAAATGCGTTTTAATAGTTACAAAACGTTTTTTGTGTGATTTTTTTTTAACTAAACGAAAATATAGTTTTTTGATTTTGAACCAAAAACTAGATCTTTTGATTGAACGAATTGTGACGGTTTTAACCAATTATGTCGATAAAAGAAATGAATAAAAACTTTTTTTTTATTAACTGTGACGTGACTATTTTGATCGATTTTGTCCCAAGAAATTAAATTTTGTAATTATTTTTCCCAAATGTGAATTTTTGTCCCAGTACCAATTTTATTAAAAAAAAAACGAGATTTTCTCAGTTGATTTTGGAGCAAAACTTGAGATTTTAGTCCACAAATCGAGTTTCATTAAAATTTAAGAAAAAATGCGTTTTAACCATTACTAAACATTTTTTGTGTCATTTTTTTTTACTAAACGAAAATATAGTTTTTTTCATTTTGAACCAAAAAGTAGATCTTTGGATTGAACGAATTGTGACGGTTTTAACCAATTATTACGATAAAAAAATGAATAAAAACTTTTTTTTTTATTAACTGTGACTATTTTGATAGACTTTGACCCAAGAAATTAAGTTTTTTAATTATATTTCCCAAAAAGTAAATTTTTGTCCCAGTACCGATTTTATTAAAAAAACGAGATTTTCTCAGTTGACTTTGGAGCAAAACTTGAGATTTTAGTCCACAAAAATGGAATTTCATTAAAAATTTGAGAAAAGACGTGTTTTAATCGTTGAAAAACGTTTTCTTGTGTGATTTTTTTTTAACTAAGTAAAAAAATGTAGTTTTTTTTATTTTGAACCAGAGTTTATTTTTTGATTGAATGCTTTGTAAGGGTTTTGATCGTCTTGGCCCAAAAAGACAATATTTCAATGATTTTGCAAAAGAGCCAGAACGAAAAACTGGATTTTTCTTTCATCTGACATTTTACAAATTCTGTTACGTTATGGATTCCTTAAAAATGGCGGACTTCCGGCCAAAAAACGGGACGACTTTTTTTGAGATATTTGGCATTTGTTTGCTCTGTCTATATACCCTGGGTCATTATTTAACAGAATAGCTTCACGCATTTCACAATTTGTTACTGATAATAAATATAAATATGTATTCGCTTTTATTTGCTTTTCGAGTTAATTAAAAATAAGAAAAGTTTTAATTTACATACAATATATTTTGCAATAACTGAAGTTTAACAAAATATTTAAAAAAAAGGAAATAGTAGATGTAATATTGAAAACAGTAGAACAGCAGCTAGGTGGTGAAAACAGTAGATCTCCTGTTTAAAACAGTTGATCTGGCAACACTGGATTTGACTGTGATGAGCTCCGTAGCATTTATTCCCCCGCCGATATTTGAAGTGCGCCGAAACTTCGCTCTACCCCCACCCCAGTCCTTCCAGTAGCCCTAAAAAACACTGAACTAACCTGAACTGTTGTTCGGTGTTACCAGAACCACCAAATATCACATTTTTACTCCTTACATTACTCCAATATTAATTCTATGCAAATATTGCGATGAAATCTCTTAAGGCGATTTTCACCGATACTTGGATAAAAAATGTTTTTTTACCATGAAAAATCCATGTACAAAATGAGATCAAAAAAAAATAAAAATGGTGGAAAATTAACTTAAATACATGATAGTTCGGAATTACAATAGAGAAGTGAAAATAGGAAAAGCTGGAAGAAATAATTCATTGAACAAAGCAGCAAAATAAAAATATGGTATTTATTAAAAGAAGCAAGCATGTCTTAGAATGCAGAAAAAAAAGACAAAAACTCGTATTCATAAGAGCCTCATGAAGGAAAAACATAAGCACGATATGTGTTTCTTATTCAATATTTATCCTACATGGCATTGATTTCTTTATAATTTTCTTTTAAGAAATCTACAATTTTTTCTTATTTACAGGCACTCAGTGGATTACTTTTAAGGATTCCAAATTCAGATACCAGAAAGTTTCTCATTATCAAGATGGTGTCTTCTTCTTGTGATTGAAAATGGCTCACAGTATTTCATTCAATGGTATTCTTTTAATAAAACTTGTATAAAGAGCAGTTCGGGAGAGTTCAGCAAACAAAAAAAAATCTAGTTAAAGCTCAAAATAAAAAATAATTTAAAACTAAAAAAAATAAGTAATAAATCTGGAAATTAAGGGGATCAAAACTGGTTTTAAAATAGCAAGACAAAAATCTAGGTCTAACAACAAAAGACGAAAAAGAATCGACGCATGGGTTTAGAAATGATTTTCTGAAGCAAACAAACAGATATTTTTCAAGAACTTGATCGAAAGTAAATGATAATTGGTTTTGTGTAAAAATAAAGCAAAACTAGAAAGAAAAAAAGACGATTAAGACACTACAGAGCCTCCAAGTGCCACAACGATATTTTTTAACTTTCTCACATTTTTTTGGAGACGCATCTAAAATACAAAAAGATAAACGAGATCCAATTTAAAAAAAAAGTGCAAGTAATCCCAAACTGTAACTTCAAAATACCGTTGATCCACATCCAAGGTTGATGACACGACTACGATGGACTGACGGAAACCCCCAGAGGTTTCGACGTCAGGGCGAATAAAAGAGCTGTGAGGGTGCATAAAATTGCGTTCGGAAAATACGTGGTCAGAATGATTTACTTTTACTCGAAATACACCTCAAAGGATAAATCGAAAGCCCCTGTGTCTTGGCAATATTTTGGTGTAAACATGGACATGGACGGCTTATGAAAAAGGAGTCATCTAAAAGACCGATAGTAGGCCCAAACGAAGTTCTTTCTTAACAGTTTTCTAATTAGAAATGTTAAATTGGTACAATACAAAGTGAAATTCCTAAAAGTCTTTATGTTGTCTAATAAAACTGTAGCTGCTTGCATAGATTTAAGCCTCAAAGTTAGTAGCGTAGTCATGGATCGAGCATTCCCCGCTAAAGTGATGTATCCACTCTAATTGAAAAAGCTTCAGAAAGGATTATATGGGATGAATTGCACTTTATTGTATTAAGGGCTTTCTTCTCCTCCCTCCCTGTGTATTTGTTCTTCGAATGATTTCGCAGAGCCCGACTTGATTACAATCAATGGTTTAATAACTTTTACTAATTCTAACCGCACAAAGGCGGTTCGTTAAAAGGGCCTTTTATATCAATCATTGGGGATGAATTGAGTTCGTTGAATCTAATTGACGAGTCAGTTTGCAGCTCTTGGGCTAAACTATATAATTACATTATAATAATTGTTAATTATGTCTAAAGAAACATTATTTTTAAAGAAGAGGAAAAAATTGTTGAATTTATTCCGATCGGTCGAGGCATTCTCACGTTACAGGTGGTCAAAGTTGAGAATGGAGAAAAAAGTCGTAATCCCCCCCCCCCCCCCCCCGTGGATATTTTCGAACAAATTTTTGAATTTTTTTTTGCTGTTAATCGGAATGGCACAATAAACTCAATTGGAACGTAATTAACCTCAAAAAACTTCCTTTTTTTTTTGAAATGGTCAAAAAACCCGATTCTGAAAGTGCTTAAAAATCGACTTTCGAAGGGGTCTATCTCCGTAAATATTGCACCTACGCTGGTAAATATGCTATTTTTGATCGGAATGGCATTGTTGCAAGTCCCTAAAAACGTAACAAACTCAATTCGAATAAGTAAGACCTCCGAAGAGGTTTTTTTAAAAATGGTCGAAAAACGCCATTCTAAAAGTGCTTAAAAATCGACCTTCGAATGGGTCCGCAAATATTGCACCTACGGAACTTCCGATAGTAGGAGGTGAAAAAGGACATCAAGAAGAGGAAAAAAACAGTTGGATTCACTCCGATCGGTCGAGGTGTGTTGAAGTTACAGGCGGTCAAAGTAGAGAATTGAGAAAAAAGTCGTAAGTAGTTTGGACGTTTTCGAAAAAATAGGTCGCTGCAAGAAACTATCAAAACTAAACCGAATCATGCAACTTTTATAGAGTAAACTCAAAGAGAACTTTTGAATAAATTACTATTACCGGTTGAGAAACGGACTCAAATTGGATTTTATATTTCCGTTGGGACTTAAATTCACGTTCGTACGAAATATGCTGCAAAAGGGAGCAAATTGCAAACATCCACGGACATTCATTATTCGGAATCCACCCCGACTATGTTCCATATCTCCTAATGACATTCTAAGCCGATGATTTGCGAGTTTTACTACAATATTCCGCCGTACTGCGTTATCGACTTATTTAGTGAAAAAATATAAACCTACATATATGTGATAGTCAGGATGATATAGTGCTATGATATAGTGCTATGTTCGGACAAAAAGTTAAGTTTTAATACCGCGCCATCTAAAATGGAGGAGAAAAACGGTTTTATCATTAATCAACCTTTCCATTGAAGGGCCGGAGAGAAACTGTAACACAAGAGAACGCTCATAAAATATGGAATATTCACGAGACCGAATAGGATGAATTTCGACAACCATAAATTCCGAAGTGAGTGTCTTCGGAGTGGCTTAGAAATCGGAATAAATGGAAGAAAAATAGTTATTAATCTTAAAGCCGGGCACGAAAACTGTCACCTGGATACTGCAGGGTTGTACACAGGGAACAAATGCCCTCGGGAAACTTTTACGTAGACAGGCGCATTTGATTTGACTTTTCGATAGAAGCTAGAATATTGTATAGAGTGTATCTAGTTGGCTGTGAAATGTCAAAAGAAAAGGATGAAGGATCAATTACGTTGATTTTGTCATCTTTTTCTGTCAAAAAAGCTCACAGCTTCCTAGATGACGTTTTTTAATAAACACCCCATATCTATTGTATTTTTAGACATTGTGGGTAATTTTAACTGTCTCCAAAATTTGAAGGCTCCAAATTTGCGTTTTTTGTTTCGATACTTTGGTAATTTTAAACGATTTCAGCCCCAATCTTTAAATGTTTCCACAAAATTCAATTGAGTTATTTTAAAGGTATTTTGCCATTTTTGATGGGTTTCCGCGATTTTAGCCAAAACCTTAACCTGAAGTTCTCAGGACATTCAAAATTGTTATTTTTTTCACGCGTTGAGAAAGTTTTCGCCGATTTGGGCATTAACCCTAGCCTTATTTTCTCAAAACACAAAACTTGCATGAAGAGGTATTGAGTCAAATTTCACTAACTTTGGCCCAAAAACGTAATTTTACCATTTATTTGAATTTCTCAGTTTTGCCTGATTTTGTTTAAAAATTGAATTTGTCCGAAAAAAATGCATTTGTGGTCATTTTTATTCCAATTTTGGATCACATTTTAGGCAGCACTTCTTCAAGAAGTAAAAAAAAATCTTCTTTATACCACTTTTTTTTTGCTTTATTTCTGTGTAGAAATTAAGTATTTTTCATTTTTTACCTCATAGACCGATAAAAGAAAATCGTGCCGAAACGTCACACTATTAAACATAACGAAGTTTGAAGTATTTTTTATAGTATATTTTAAAATACCTTAATACAAGCACAAAAATTTCAAATTTGCAATTTTAGACGCATTAACTCATTTTTAACCAATTTTGTTCCTAATACCGATCAAATTTCTTTCACAAACTTTTTGATGTGCATTTCTAACGCTTTCTAAGTTTTGAGTCCTTTTTAATCGATTTTGGTCACAACTCTTACCTGAACTTCTCGAAAATCTAAAACATTTCATTTTTAAAAGCTTTCAGTTCTTTTTAACCAATTTTGGTCTTAATCTCATTCTATTTTTTTTTAAACCTTTTGTTTTGCTTCTTCAAGTGCTCTAAGTCATTTCTAACCGAATTCTGCCAAATCTCCTATCTGAATTTCTTTAAAACCTAAAAAATTGTATTTTTAGTCGCAGTTTATTTTTTTTTCAGGAAATGTTTGATTTACATTTTAAAAGCTTTGAGTAATTTTTAACCGATTTTCGCAATAATCTTAACCTGAATTTCTCTCTTCAAACACTAAAAAACTTGCATTTTAAGAAAATATAGGAGGCTATTAATCGATTTTAGCCTTAATTCTAACATAAATTTCTCCAAAGACAATTTACATTTTTAGACGTTTTGTGTCCTTTTTTATCCAATTTTATTGAACCAAATTTTAACCTGCACATCTTTAAAAAATCTAAATTTGCGCTAAATCTAATAATTATCTATAATCTATTTTTTTTTCAGAAACTTTTAGATTTGCGCCATTTTTATCGGATTTTGGTCATATTGCTTAGTGATCTATTCTAATTTCTTGAAAAACAAAAAATTTGCATTTTTAGACGCTTTAAATAATTTTTAACCAATTTTAACTTTTATCCCATATCAGTTTTCTTTCAGATTTTTAACCGATTTTTAACCGATTTTAGGTTGTTATTAATCGATTTTAGCCCTAATTCAAACATGCATTTTTCCAAAAATTTGCAATTTTTGACGCTTAACGCCATTTCTAATCCTATTCTAATTTTTTTTAGAAACTTATTGATTTGTACTTTACAAGCTTTGAGTCATTTTTAACCGATTTTGGCCTTAATCCTAACCTGAATTTCTTCAAACACTCCAAAATTTGCATTTTGAGAAATTGTAAGTTGTTATTAATCGATTTTAGCCCTAATTCAAACATACATTTTTCCAAAAACTGCAAATTTACATTTTTAGACGATTTGTGTCTTTTTTTTATCCGATTTTATCCGACCAAATTTTAACCTGCACTTCTTAAAAGAATTGTAAATTTGCATTTATTTGACGCTTTAAGTCATTTTTAACTAATTTTGGCCCTAATCCTATTCTAAATTTTTTCGGAAACTTTTTGATTTGTATTTTACAAGCTTTGAGTCATTTTTAACCGATTTTGGCCTTAATCCTAACCTGAATTTCTTCAAACACTTAAAATTTGGATTTTTAGAAAATCTAGATTGTTATTAATCGATATTAGCTCTAATTCTAACATAAATTTCTCTAAGGACTGCAAATTTACATTTTTAGACATTTTGTGTCTTTTTTTTATCCGATTTTTTCCGATCAAAGTTTAACCTGCACTTCTGAAAAATAAATGAAAATTGCATTTTTTGACGCTTTCAGTCATTTTTAACCTATTTTGGCCCTAATCCTATACACAATTTTTTCAGAAACTTTTGGATTTGCATTTTAAAAGCTTTGAATCATTTTTAACCGATTTTGGCCATATCTCCTACCTTGTAATTTCTCGTAATTAAATAAAATGCTAATTACTAGAAAACCTATAAAAATTTACATTTTTAGACGCTTTAAATAATTTTTAACCAATTTTGGCATTTATCTCAATTCAGTTTTTTTTTCAGAAATTTTTTAATTTGCATTTCCTAATGCTTTGAGTAATTTTTAGCCGATTTTGGCCTTAATCGTAACCTGCATTTCTCCAGACACTCCAAAATTTGCATTTTGAGAAATTGTAAGTTGTTATTAATCGATTTTAGCCCTAATTCAAACATACATTTTTCCAAAAACTGCAAATTTACATTTTTAGACGATTTGTGTCTTTTTTTTATCCGATTTTATCCGACCAAATTTTAACCTGCACTTCTTAAAAGAATTGTAAATTTGCATTTTTTTGACGCTTTAAGTCATTTTTAACTAGTTTTGGCCCTAATCCTATTCTAAATTTTTTCAGAAACTTTTTGATTTGTATTTTACAAGCTTTGAGTCATTTTTAACCGATTTTGGCCTTAATCCTAACCTGAATTTCTTCAAACACTCCAAAATTTGGATTTTAAGAAAATCTAGATTGTTATTAATCGATATTAGCCCTAAATCTAACATAAATTTCTCTAAAGACTGCATATGTACATTTTTAGACGCTTTGTGTCTTTTTTTATCCGATTTTTTCCGATCAAAGTTTAACCTGCATTTCTGAAAAAAATTAAAATTGCATTTTTTGACGCTTTCAGTCATTTTTAACCAATTTTGGCCCTAATCCTATGCACAATTTTTTCAGAAAATTTTGGATTTGCATTTTAAAAGCTTTGAATCATTTTTAACCGATTTTGGCTATATCTCCTACCTTGTAATTTCTCGTAATTAAATAAAATGCTAATTTCTAGAAAACCTATAAAAATTTACATTTTTAGACGCTTTAAATAATTTTTAACCAATTTTGGCTTTTATCTCAATTCAGTTTTTTTTTCAGAAATTTTTTAATTTGCATTTCCTAATGCTTTGAGTAATTTTTAGCCGATTTTGGCCTTAATCGTAACCTGCATTTCTTCAGACACTCCAAAATTTGCATTTTGAGAAATTGTAAGAAGTTGTTATTAATCGATTTTAGCCCTAATTCAAACATACATTTTTCCAAAAACTGCAAATTTACATTTGTAGACGATTTGTGTCTTTTTTTATCCCATTTTATCCGACCAAATTTTAACCTGCACTTCTTAAAAGAATTGTAAATTTGTAATTATTTGACGCTTCAAGTCATTTTTAACTAGTTTTGGCCCTAATCCTATTCTAATTTTTTTCAGAAACTATTGGATTTGCATTTTAAACGCTTTGAATCATTTTTAACCGATTTTGGCCATATCTCCTACCTTGTAATTTCTCGTAATTAAATAAAATGCTAACTTCTAGAAAACCTATAAAAATTTACATTTTTAGACGCTTTGAATAATTTTTAACCAATTTTGGCATTTATCTCAATTCAGTTTTTTTTTTCAGAAATTTTTTAATTTGCATTTCCTAATGCTTTGAGTAATTTTTAGCCGATTTTTGGCCTTAATCGTGACCTGCATTTCTTCAAACACTCCAAAATTTACATTTTGCGAAAAAGTAGGTTGTTATTGTTGCGAACTCAGAGTTCAATAAGTCCAGTGTAACGATTTAATACGAAAACACTATTTATTTGTCCCACAATTACACATAGGTACAATTCGCCTACTAAATAACTCACTACTTAACACTTTATAGCCTTCTATTATCGTTTGGTACTTTAGCTTACTTATAGCTCGATTAAGATAAGACTACTGCTAACGACGGCCCTATTCGTCTTTTATGCAAAATCCTAAAAATACAGAAAAGCCTAGAATATTCTTAGAAAATTACATTTTTTAGACGCTTTGTGTCTATTTTTATCAGATTTTTGCTTTAATCCTAACCTGAATTTCTTCAAACACTCCAAAATTGCATTTCGAGAAAATGTAGGATGTTATGAATCGATTTTAGCCCTAATTCAAATATAAATTTTTCCAAAAACCGCAAATTTACATTTTTAGACGCTTTGTATCTATTTTTATCCGATTTTATCCGCTCTAATTTTAACATGCACTTCTTAAAAAATTCTAAATTTGCATTTTTTTGCTGACTTTTTGTCATTTTTAACCAATTTTGGTTCTAATCCTATTCTAAAATTTTTCAGAAAATTTTGGATTTGCATTTTAAAAGCCTTCAATCAATTTTAATTGATTTTAGCCGTAGCTCCTATCTCTTAATTATTTTTAATTAGGTACATAAAATACTAATTTCTCAAGAATCTAAAAATTTGTATTATTAGAAGCTTTAATTAATAATTTTTAACCAATTTTGACTTTTATTCCAATCCAGTTTTTTTTTCAGAAACATTTTAATTTGTAGTCCTATTGCTTTGGCCATAATCCTATTCTGAACATCTTCAAACACTCCAAAATTTGCATTTTGAGAAAATGTAGGTGGTTATTAATCGATTTAAGCCCTAATTCTAAGATACATTTTTCCAAATACTAAAAATTTACATTTATTTACATCTCTAGACACTTTGTATCTATTTTTTATTCGAATTTATCCGCTCAAATTTTAACCTGCACTTCTTAAAACATTTTAAATTTGCATTTTTTGATGCTTTAAATGATTTTCAACCAATGATTTTTGGCAATGATCCTAATATAATTTTCGCAATTCTCTCCATAATCCCAACCTGAATTTCTTCAAACACTTAAAATTTGTATTTTTACACGCTTTGAGTTAATTTTCGCCGATTTTGGCATTAATCCTAGCCTTACTCTTTCGAAAAACTCCAAACTCACATTTCGTGACGTTTTGAGTTAAATTTCACTTATTGGGGTTCAAAAACGTAATTTTACCATCTATGTAATTACTCTTCTAACATGTCAATATAAAAATATCTTACTCACTTATTTTTGTCATCTCATTACCTTTGAAAACATCAATAATTTTTCACATGCTGAGAAGATACGATAAAAATGTCAAAGTCAGATTTCCAAAGCCTACTTGATGGCAATAATAAGTGAATGGATTATAGGAATAGCTACGGAAGGTTTATCAACAAGATTTGACCCATATTAATGTATTTCCTTCGTTGGCTTAAAGCAGTCTTGAATTCTGTAAAACAACCCTACAAACTTGTAGGTTTAATAAACCTTGACACTGCTTCACAGCATGGTTACCATGGTGACCGATTGCGCAGCCAATAGAAATTAACTTTCCGCTTCAAAGGCTAATAGTGAGTTGCAGGCTTACTTTTATTCAACTTTTTTAGACGTACTTCATTAATGTTCCAGTAATTTTAGCACACATTTTCATGGAAATAAAAAAGCTGACATGTTAGACTAATCTATCATATTTCATTAATTTCAAACTAAAAACCTATGAAACTCAAACTAAAAAAAACTATGGAGAAAAAGAGTTAAATAGAGAAAAATTTGTTTTGATAAAACTTCATCTGATAAATTGCTTTTTTGGTTTTTCTCTTCTAACAATTTTAGAGTCGAAGAGAGAAAAGTTGGGACTCATTGTTAGTTAGAAGATTTATTAAACTCCACATAGTAAGTTTGAGAATGGATATAGTTTTTATTACTTTAGACTTATTTTCCTGGAAAACACACTGCTTTCGAGTACCAACTTAAATTAAATTAAACCTCTTAAAAAATTTAAACTTAAATTTACAAGCATCATTATTGGCAACATTGTTAAATAGCGAGAAATTACAAAATTTAAAACAAATTTGTCATAACTCCGACTGCAACATATTGCACCTTCAATTCCTTGCACAAATAATTGCGAAGTATGAAACGCACTTTAACAAATTAAGAGACCGTTAATTTCACTACAAGCACTCAGAATCTTAGTAGACAGGGTAGCCCAATTAAAATATTGTATAACTTCAACAAATTTGTACTAAATGCAGATTTATAAACGAATCAGTATATTTTTTTATTCTAGAATTGGATTATATTCTAATAGAGAAGTATTAAGATATGTATAATCTATAAAGCAAGCCCAGATGCACACTGGCTTCATAAGCTTTGACATGGCTTGACATCGCAGTTACCGGGGCGACTGTCTCCGTGGCCAATAGGAATTCGCTTCTCGCTGCAAAGGCCAATAATAAGTTGCAGGCTTATCAATATCTACAGGTAAGGTCACTCGGATTATTATTTATTAGTGGTGAAACTACTAATATTGAATGAAATTGTCATTCCTGTCTGTTCCAGGTCCAGATTATCCAATTTTATTAGACCATGGTTATATGCCAGGTGTACACTTTAAATGACCCTTCATATTTTAAAAATATAAAACGTTTAGATTCCATTATTGGATCTTTATCAGAGCTTTTTTCACTTTACATTGCTTTTACTCCAATATTACTGCTGGATAACATAATGTTGCAGCTTAGTTATTTCTCATGAGTAGCAACAAAGCCGCCCATTTTATTAACGCAACCTGCATATCTAATGCACAAACTCAACTTAGTCAATTTAGTATGTAAAAGGCGCTAACGTGAAGGAGTCTGGATTTCATAAACGTAATCAAGATGCAAGACGGCTGTGCAGGCATTAGTCATCAAGATGGAGGAGCGTAATTAAAACCTGGAAGGGTCCGGTCAGCTGCTGATGGATTATATCGCTTGTCGAGCGGACAGTGACTCTTAATTTATGTAATTAACTGCTGCGTCTCATCAAAAACAATATGCTGAAACAAGGGGGGACTTAGGTTATATTTATCACGGTCAAGGGACCTTCAACGTTTCATATTCTTAATACCTCTAAAATAAATAGATGTTTGGGTGAAAGTTAGTTTTTTAACGAGATATAAACTGCTAACGGAAAAGATCGATCGATAGAGCAGAATTATTCGTCATTTTTAAGGGTCTGTATCTCAGAAACACCCTAGCCGAAATTTGTAACTTAAAGCGATTTTGAAAAGGCGTTCTTTCGAGATTCAGGCAGGGATGAAGAACTTAAACAAAAGTTGTTTTTTCAAGAATATACAGGGTGAGGAAAAAACACTGAAAAATGGTTGTTATGGAATGGTTAATTTACTTTTATATTTTTCATATACTTTCTAAGACTTTATTGTCCTTAATCTGTCGATCTCGAAGTGACGTAAGGACCGCAGCAATAATTGTTGTAAATGTATTTGGACGTACAGAACTGTACTTTCTCTGCCCTTCTGAAAACCTTCAGTAAGCTGGTAACAATAAGCCGTTCGCTGCTACTCAGCCCTCGGGTCATGTTCCGATAATTAATAATTTTTTTTTCATTTCGATGCTTATAACTTTTAAACTGTTCATCTGACGGGAGTTTCGTAGAGGGTCGTACGTACAGAAATGAACGGGTTTTCCAAAAATGTGGTCGGTTTGGTGAAATGTGCGGGGGGGACCGACCAGTGGCGTACCAAACTCAAAAATGCGTTTTTTTAGATACTCTCAAATTTACGATGGTTTCACCGTACATCCGGGGCTCTGTGGTGTATAGGCTTTCTATGGGTAGATTCACATGTGTAGATGATAAATTTTGAAGTCTAATTCCGATTTGTTAAATAGAAAAATGTACAAAAATTCGCAAAGTTGAAACGGTTTTTTTAAACATTTCTTGTAATGGTCAACTTCTTGGCCTTCTGACCCCCTTAGTTAGCTGACTGGCCCAGTGAGAATGGTACCAGGGGAAAGGGCATATCCTTGGGCACCCTTATTCCTATCCCGCCAAAGGTGTCACTTTAATAGAGAGTGGTCAAAAAAATGCCCAAAGACAGTTAAGAAAAAGTATCCAAAATTGTGTAGCATTTTTTTTCCAATTTTTACGAAAACTATAGCGGGGCCCCGTTTCGGCTGTAAATGCATAACTAGAAGAAGTGGAGAGAAAAAAAATCAATGGTTAGTTCTGGTCTAGCACTTATACAGGGCGAGCTAGAAAAGTTTTTCTGTGCCACGATTTTTGCCAATTTGGGTGTACTTGTCTCAAATTTCACCCTGTAGATTTCACATTTTTGTAGTAAAAAAATCTGAAATAGTTCAGAGAGGTAGCACACATACGGGTCTCAGATCTTGCAAGGTCCCAGCTTTGAATTTGAAATTGTGTCGAACTTTTAAACTTTGAATTTCACTGCCAGTTTGAAGTATACTTGTGGCGAGACGGTGCATCTAATCTAATGGCTTTCTATCCCAGGGAATACCTTGGAATGTTTTTTTTCTTGGGACTTAGGAACCACTTTTCGTTGAGACGTCGCGAAATGGTTTTAATGGAATTTCAAAGCGACAGATTTTTGCAAATTTTGGCGCCAAAATCCTGAATGCTTCCGAAGATCGTCATTTAACTGGTAATCGGAACCATTCAGCGGCGGCGGCTTCTGCCACTGACAGCTGAGATTTCCGAAATGTAAACCTTAACTTTAAAATCTCACACCAAGAAAAGTCGGCCGAAAAGCGTGGAAAACTGTATGGCAGGAGACAACTTGAACATTTCAAGGAAGATTATTGGCAAAATATCCAATCCTCGACAACGTTTTCACAAAGTACGTCGAATTGAAAATTTCGTGACCGGATTTATGTAAAAAAATCAAAGACCTTCTTTTTCAACAACAACTCGTATCGAGAGGTGGAAACAGAAGAAAATTATGAACGTATAGGAGTAGAAGGGGAGGTTAAAAAAGCGTTGAAATTTATGAAAAACGGTAAGGCTCCAGGACCAGAAAACGTTCCCATTGAATTAACATGGACCAGAGATTTTATTAGAAAATCTAATAAACCTTTTTAACGAATATCTGATAAGAGGAGAAAACATTCCACAGGACTGGAATACGTCTACAGAGGAATAAGTATGACTATAAGTACAATGGGAAGGTTGTATGGTAGGATAATAAGGCAGAGGATAGAACTGGAGTCGGAAAAGATAGAGGAACAAAGTGGTTTTCGAGCAGGAAGATCGTGCTTAGATAATATCTTCACTCTACAACAGATAATAGAAAAACGGAAAGCTCGTAATCTAACTACTCACCTCGTATTCATAGATCTTGAAAACGCTTACGATACGGTGTCGTGGATAGAGTTTTTTAAATCATTGACAAAGATTGGCCTCAGACAGGAGTACATAAGTGCAATTTGGAATAATATAGGAACTCAGAGAGCATGGTAAAAATTGGCAAGAAGACGTCCGAGCCATTTAAAGTTATGAAGGGTCTTAAACAGGCATGCTGCCTATCACTAACAGTATTCAAGCTGTAAATACAAGAAGCCCTGGAGACCTGGATGAAGAAATGTGCAGGAATGGGGTTCCAAATAGGTGACAATTGTTTAACAACTCTCTTCTTTGCCGATGACCAAGTCATCATTGCAAACAGTGAAGAAGATGTAGATTACATGCTAAGAAAGGTAGAGGAAGAGTACGAAAAGTGTGGAATGAACATGAACGTGACAAAAACTGAGTATATGAGCATAGGACAAGAGCAAGAGGACCCGACCCTGCAACTCAGAGACATAAGGAGATGCAGGGAATGCACATACATGCACATTAGGATGCATAATAGCGGAGGGAGGAACATCATCAACCAAAAATATATCACACAGAGTACAACAAGGACAGAAATGTGTACGCATACTCAATTCACTACTTTGGTCCAAGCAGCTCACACTGAAAACGAAAATTACAACCTACAAGACAACAGTAGAGCCAATACTGACATATGGAGCGGAGTGCTGGCAGATGTCGGCAAGGGCTAGAGAGAGGGTGGAAGCTGTAGAAATGGATTTCCTAAGAAGAGCATGCAGAGTGTCCAGTATGGAAATGATAGATAGATACTTTATTTGACCACTTTTCGTAAGATGTTTACAATTGCAGTACGCCAAGATAGCGCCTATTTAATGGACGCAGTTATGCGAAAAACATATATAGAAACTAATAACTAGTCACAAATGTGGAGCAAGCCAGTACTCGGATTAACAGTATCAAAATATTCAGACACTGAGTAAAAAGCCCGCGAAGCAAGAAATCGTTTTATTACTAGTTTAAATTTATTTTCATTTAAGTTCTTTACTTCGGTTGGTAAGATGTTATAAAAATCAAAGTTTAAGGAATTTTTTTTACTAACATTGTACTTAAATTTATCTTTCCTTATTAAATTCGCCGATCTTGTGCCATATTTATGTACATCTCCATTATATTGAAACACATCCTTTTTCTCTGGATTTCTATTAATTGGTACAAAACAAATATGGATGGTAAGGTAAGAATATTCAACCTCCTGAAGATCGGCCTGCAATGCTCCAAATGACCCACCCCAGCAATCACCCGGATGACACTCTTTTGCAGCCTAAATATTTTCGCGGATGCCGGCGATCCCCCCCAAAGCACCACTCCATAGGAGAGATGGCAGTAAAACAGAGAGTAATAACAGTCACGCAAAGCGTCGTCGCTCAAGAGTCCCTTCCGTTTCCTAATGAGAAACAATAAAAATTACAGTTTTTTACTCAAGCAATTGACGTGTTCTGACCAGCTAAGGGTACTATCCACCGTAATTCCCAGCACAGTTGCGAACCCCCGATGCTTCGAAAGGAGACTGGTGGAAAATGTAATCCTCTGTGTTTTTGCTTCATTAAGTGTTAAGTGATTGTTTGCGAACCAAAGATTTGCAACAGAAGCAGTTCGTTCATTTTCAGCGTCAAGCCCATCCAGGTCGCGACAGTGGCTCATGAGTGAAGTATCATCCGCATAACAAACACACTTTGTGGGGGAGAGATAGCCAAAGAGGTCGTTGATATACACTACAAAAAACAGAGGACCCAGAACAGAGCCCTGAGGGACACCACTTCCCACCGCCCCAACACCCCCGAGGAAAACACACTGCTTTCTAAGGGAAAGATATGAACACAGCAGTCGATGGGGAACACCCCTAACCCCATACCTAGATAGCTTCTCAAGAAGGAGCTCATGCGAGACGCAATCGAAGGCCTTACTCAAGTCACACAAAACCAGGCCCACATGTTGCCCTCCTTCGATGCCCTCAACAATATCCTGCACAATCTGGGCAACAGCCCCAACGGTCGACCGTCCCTCCCGAAATCCGAACTGCGACACATTCAACAAATGTTGGGACTCGAAATAGTTATTCAAATTATTTTTTATCAGAATTTCGAAAATCTTACCAAATGTAGGAATAATGGATATAGGTCGATAATCGGAGATGCGGTCTATATCACCTTTTTTAAAAACGGGCACCACCCGAGAAATCTTAAACGTTTCTGGAAATATCCCTTGATCGATGCAGGCGTTAAACAGGAACGTTAAGGGCTCAATCAGCACTCCGCCAACACGATCCAACAAGGCACTGCTCATCTCGAAGACATCTGCTGTAAGTGTTCTTCTAAGAGAAGAAATAGCAGTCACTACTTCCATCGCAGTTACCGGTAGAAGAACAAATGAACTTTGTGTTTGCGGAATGGCACTAATGAGGGCCTGCTGCACGGTACCGTCAACCGGCAGATTCCGGACTCAAGAAGAAATCATTAAAGTCAGTCCCCGAGATGCTCTCACTAATATTACTCTTTCTATTGTGATTTCTTTCGTGGTTTATCAAACGCCAGGCAGCCTTGGTATTATTTCCTGAACTGACAATAAAACTGTCATAAGCCCTTCTTTTAGCTTCCGATATGGAGCGCCTATATATATGATACAAAATGAAGAGATTAGGAGACGCACAAATAGAGTCCACCCGACCGCTAAAGAGGTTGAAACGAGACAATTAATATGGTATGGACATGCCAGAAGAATGAAAAATAGCAGATGGCCAAAACAAGCCCTGATTTATGTCCCAGCAAGTAGGAGAAGGAGAGAAAGGCCGGCGCGAACGTGGATGAAAGGGATAGAGGATACCATGAAGGACACAGCCATAAATGAGGATGAATGGAGAAATCAATGAGGACGGAGATCCAAATTCGAGATGCGGCAGAAGCTGTAGGACCAAACGCTTATATATAACCATAACCAACTCAAGATTTCTGCTGACCAACTTGTTCGGACCAGTGACCAGGCAATACTCAGTATATCCAGACAGAGACTGCATAAGAGCGCCCTCTTCAATCATTATAAGGTAGGAATCCTTTTTGTAGGTCCCCGGGTTTAACAGAGTTATAATCGCTGATTTTGCTAATTCGCTCTATCACGTGCATCTACGGCATCATTTTTTTTGGTCCTTCCAGCCGGATCAATTGATAAAAACATGATCTATTATCTGTTGAAAGTCGCTAATTAATCGTGAAACTCCTTCTCCCTCTAAATGGTTGACCATCACGTTGAGCCCTTTGGAGTTGCAAAAAGACACCTTTTTTGATATATTGGACGTCATCAGTATTTAGGTTCTTCAGGGTAACTCCGAGCTAGTCAACCATTTAGAGGGCGAAGATCTAATTAAAAAAAAATCGAAGCAGGTAAGCAAAAGTGTGCAGAATCTGTCTCAGATCTGAAAACTAATGAAACAAACTGGAAATGATGGTGTTATTTTCAGTTCTATAGGTATTAAGGTTACTCAGCTACTCTAGTTGTAATAGTTAAGTCTAGTTAAGCTGTAGGTATCACAATTCATGGTAACCACATAGGTCCCATCATCTAAATTTGAACATGTACCATGATCAGTCCATCTTTTATTTATGACGAAACCATGATGTCCAAGATCCAAAATTTGAAGGTAATTTTTTGCGATTTTTACGAAAACTATGGAACGATCCGGCTTCGGTGGTAAATGGGCAACTAGAAGACGTAGAGAGAAAAAAAAATCAGTTATTAGTTTTGGTCTAGCTCTTATACCGAGTGAGCTACAAAAGTTTTTCTGTGCCGCATTTTTTGCCAATTTTGGTGTACTTTTCTCACATTTCACCCTGTAGATTCCACATTTTTGCAGGAAAAAATATGAAATAATTCAGGGAGGTAGCAGACACATGTACCCTTGATCGTGCCAAAAATCAAGGGCCTATCTTTCAATTTGAAATTTTGACGAATTTTTAAACTTTAAACTTCAAATTGCCACTTTGAGGCATATTTGTCCGGAGACCGTGCATTTAAACGAATGGTTTTCTATCCCAGGGGATACCTTGGAATGTTTTCTTTTTGGGACTTAAGAACCACTTTTAGCTGGGACGTCGCGAAATGGGCTTAATTGAATTTCGAAGCGAAAGATGCAGATTTTTTTAAATTTTGGCCGAAAATCCCGAATGGTTCCGAAGCGACGTCCACCACGGGTGTCGGAAGCATTCGGCGGCCGCGGCCATTTGCAACTGACAGCTGAGATTTCCGAAATGTAAACATTAACTTTAAAGCCTCAGACTAAGGAAAATCGGCCGAAAAGCGGGGAAAACTGTCTGGCCGGGGAAAATTTGAACATTTCTAGGAAGATTATTGGCAAAATGCCCAGTCCTCGAGGTCGTTTTCACAAAGACTGGTCGATTTGAAAATTTCATGTCGGGATTCATTTTTGGCTGATGACGTCGAAGCCAGACCACGCGGTTCTCGCCCAGACAGTGGCGGTTACAAATTCGGGCAAAAATGTAATTTTTCGATTTTTCGGCAGACATGGGCGTAGTTATATTTTTTTTTCGCCATTTTTTCCGTTTTACCATAAGAAATACATTGTGCAATGCTTTTTAAATGGGACAATATTGATTTCGTCATAAATAAAAGATGGAGACGAAAAAAAAAAAATGGCCGCCGTAGACAGGGTAATTAAAAAATGCGGATATCTCTGAAACGAATAAAGTTAGAGAGCTGAAATTTGGTACCATGATTCATTAGGGAATGGATTGCAAGTTGCCATGGGTGGAAACCTTATTCATGGTACCAAACCCATGGGTACCATTAACGAAATTTTGCATATAAGTTTTCAGGCTTTTGCACGTGTATTTCCCATAAGAAATACATTGTGCAACGCTTTTTAAATAGGACAATATTGATTTCGTCATAAATAAAAGATGGAGGCGAAAAAAAAATGGCCGCCGTAGACAGGGTAATTAAAAAATGGGGATATCTCTGAGACGAATAAAGTTAGAGAGCTGAAATTTGGTACCATGGTTCATTAGGGAATGGACTGTAAGTTGCCATGGGTCGAAACCTTATTTATGGTACCAAACCCATGGGTACCATTAACGAAATTTTGCATATAAGTTTTCAGGCTTTTGCACGTGTATTTCCCATAAGAATAACGTTGGGCAATGCTTATTATATGGGTGGAATGTAGATTACGTCATATTTGGGGTACCATTGATGGTACATGGTTCAAATTTGGATGGTAGGTACCTACGGGGGTATTATAAATTGTAATATAGTTGCCGTAGCTATCATAGCTACAGTAGCTGAGTACCGTTGATATTTAAAGAACTGTTAATGATACATGGTTCAACTTTGGATGCTGGGTGCCTATGGAGGTACCATGAATGGTAATATAGCTCACATATCTATATGTAGCTGACTGTACCTAGGTTATAGCTGTTTTATGAACCGATGATGATATCAGGTTGAAAATCGAATGGTAGGTTGCCCTTATGTAAAATTCGCTAAAAATGACATTTCTAAAAATCCAAGATGGCCGCCTGAAAGGTTTTGGTTTTAAAGCGATATCTCTGGAACGGTTAGAGCTAGAAAGCTGAAATTTGGTAAGTGGCCATTTTATGGGACGGGCCAGAGGTCTCTGAGGTCCAGAACCTTGCCGCGAGTACCCAAGGTTCTATTTTGGAAACTTTTTTAATAAAATAACACTTTTTTGCTACGACTTACTGACTGTTGCTAAAGGGCGCCGAAACCAAATATATCCGACGTTTCGACTTTACGCCTACTATAGGCCATCATCAGGGTATTCACTTTTATTACAAATATTGCTTCATAAATGTGCCACGCCCAAACAATCAGTTTTTCGTATATGACTGACAAAATAGCTTTAACGAAGCCCATTCGACTGCTACTAACTGTTCGATTTTATCGTTTTTAGGTTCCGAGATTTGACTGATTAAATTTCTCATTTATAGGGGTAGAGTGACATTTGCCATTTTATAGCAAAGCCCTTTACGGCAATAGAACAACGGTGACGTAATTAAGTGTGAGTCAGGTCAAATACTGCTCAAAACGTTAATTTCTATTTTGCTAAGTTTAATAACAGTGTCATGGGAAGTGAAAAACTATTAAAATTTTATAAAAATTAACTTGAACCTTGAAACGACAAATTAAGCAGGTATTTTGTGGTCGAGAATGCTCTATTCACGGGTGTCAATAGCATCGTTACACCATGTTCAGTTTTCGAATTATATAGATACAAGTATTAAAATGTCGATAAAAAGTGGAAAAATTACGTTTTTGGCGCCATTTTGAAGCGGAAGGAAATTACTGAAAATTCCAGAATTGCATTTTTTTTACATATTTTTGTCTTTCACATGAGACTATTTTTGACAAAATCTATTACAATCGGTTTTGGCTGAAAAATTTCACGACCTACCCCCTTGAAATGTAAAATTTTTGAAATTTTTACATTTTCCTGTTTATCTTGGAAACGGTAAGGTTTTTCGATATGCCGGTTAATATGATGTATGAAGAGGTCATCACGGGCTATCAGATGCATGTATCAGAAAGAAGCTAGCTTTCAGGGTTTTCGAGAAAATTAAAAAAAAGTGCAAAATTTGTACCTTATTTTTGGGCCACCCGTGCTCAGTTACTGTTCTAGTCAGAGCTTCGAAAATGGGCTCCACGTGTAGCTCTATTCTTCTACTTCCTCAGCTGTTCTTATACATTTTTTGATAAATCTTCATCGAAACGAGATATTAGCTGTTAAAGGCAGCAATGCACGATTTTTATCTCAAAATTTAGTTTTTTGGGCCGGTTTGAGAGCCCCATATGTTTAACATAGAATTTTCTATATGTGTCATTTAAATCTATAGTAGTCGATTTTATTTGTTACTTCGAGTCGTTTTTTAATGAATAGGACGTTGATTTCTGTTTTAGATAGTATAGGGTGGCTCAAAAAATGATGCAGGAAGCTAATATATGCTAATAATGCAGAAAAGGTCCAAGAGCAGTGTGTGTTTTACATAGAAAGGATGGATTATTAAGTACGTAGACTAAGCAGAATAAGATGTTAGATATAGGCGATGAAAACTTTATTAAAACTTACCATTGAAAGCAATTTTATAATTATGCAAGGAGTCTGGTGTTGATATATATGAGTATTTAATGCAAAATAGTTCCTTCGCCATTTTATCCACAAATTGTTAAAAAACACTAAAATTATTATACTTTTTTGGCTCCTCTTATAGCTTTTCGGATAAATCCTCAATAAAACGCGACATAAAGCTGTCGAAGGCTGAAATTCACGATTTTTTTCTAAAAATTTAGGTTTTTTGAGCCAGTTGGGGAGAGTCTCATATACTTAATATAGAAATATCGACTTTACCCATATAAATCAATAGTAATCGATTTTATTCGTAGGTTCTAGTAGTCGTATGATAAATAGGGCATATATTTACGTTTTGGATAGTATAGAGTGTCCCAAAAAAGTGTTGTAACCTAGAATTTTAGGATTTTTTCATGTAAATTGAAAACAGTTAATTTATTGCGAAAAATCCATTAGTTTTATAATAAATAGAGCGTTGATTTACGTTTTAAATAGTATACGGTGTCCCTTGCGAAAAATCCATTAGTTTTATAATAAATAGTAATTAATAGAGGAGGCGAGGAAATATACGGTGTCCCAAATAATGCTGCAACATTTAACTTTAGTTTTTTTGTTTATCAATATTTTTTTGTTGGTTTTATTCCCTTATTATAAACAGTTAGGAACAATCAAAGCTATAAAACTGAAATTTCAATTGTAGCTCACAAACAATATGTCATAAATGGGAACCTTGATATGGGTACTCGTGGTACCATTTGATATCTTTTTATGAATTTTAGCACGTTTTTTACTATTTTTCAAAAGCTGTTATGTTTGCGAATATGAAGTAAAGTATTATTATATATAAACGTTTCGACATTTCAGTTACTTTTAGGTATCTTCAGATTCTTTGTTAATATCTCTCTGCCCACAGCGTTCGGATTTCCTAAACTATGGGCGCTCCGCGCGCGTGGTCTTCACTCCAAAGAAGTTCTGCAGCACTTTGCCCACAGCGTTCGGATTTCCTAAACTATGGGCGCCCCGCGCGCGTGGTCAAAAAAAAAAAAAAAAAAAAAAAAAAAATGACGCGCGTGTGTGACAAAAGCACACCAGAAACAAACCAACTCAAGAGTTTTGCTGACCAACTTGTTATGGGAGGGTGTGGTTTGTTAAAATGTACTGTATCACGAACAAGCTATAGCCTTGTTCGATAATTCTACCCGAGCGCTCCGGACACAGGCAATCTCCCAAAATCTTAACAAGTTAGAATGAGATAGACTGATATCCCGAGCGCTCAGGATGTAATTACCGAATTACCGGTCGGGCATTGACGTCATCGGGCTCGACGTCATCAGCCATCATGAATCCCGACACGAAATTTTCAAATTGACCAGTCTTTGCAAAAACGTTTTCGAGGACTGCTTATTTTGCCAATAATCTTCCTAGAAATGTTCAAATTTTTACCTGCCATACTTATTTCCACGCTTTTCCGCCAATTTTCCTTGGTCTAAGTGTTTAAAGTTTGATCTGTCACATGAGACATTTCCGGAGCTGAAAAATGCGCAGTTTACCCGTTTACGGTTGCGTCAATTTCTGGAACTAACGGAAACTTTGTAAAACTTTAAAAATCTGCGTCTTTTGTTTTAAAATTCAATTAAGACCATTTCGCGACGTCCCAGCGAAAAAGCGGTTCCTTGGTGCCGAACAGAAAACATTCCAAGGTATTCCTTGGAATGTCTTCTCGAACGCGTTTTGATTAGAAGTCTCGGCACAAATGGACCTCAAGTTGGCAGTTTGAAATTTAAAGTTTAAAAATTCGTCAAAATTGGAAATTCAAAGCTAGAACCTTGATTTTTGGCCACGTTTAGGGCCCATATGTGTACTACCTCTCTGAAATATTTCAGGTTAGTTCAGGTTAGTGTGGAAAAATGTGGAATCTGCAGGTTGTAATGTGAGAATTAATAGTAAACTTTCGTATCTCGCCCGGTATAAAAGCTAGACCAAAACTAATAACAGATTCTTATTTCTCTCCACGTCTTTTAGTTATCCATCTACAACTGAGGCTTGGCCGCGCTATAGTTTTCGTAAAAATCATGTTGATAATAGAATCATTTATATGTAATCCCTTAATCTAACTTGTTAAAACTTACGTAACACTTAATACGAGCCTCTTTGGCGTATTTTCGGTGACCAGTGACAGTTCGGCGTACTTACCTAAAATAAAAATATAAATGTTATTAAATACGAAAAACAAATCGATATATATAAGCCATTCACTTATTGTTGACAACAAGTATAAGCGTAGAGAATCTGACTGAAGCACGCAATGTCCGGTAATTAAGCTCTTATCTACGGTACAGTACTTTGAAGTATTCGCTAGAATATCACTTCTGACACCAATTGTTGCAAAATCGGGGTTCCAAAGACATCAGATTTTTGATTAAATTGATTTAATAAATAAATACAGTAATTACAATTTGCTTACTATTTCTACCTACTTTTTATGACTCGCACTTTTTTAGCAACAAAAGAGCAAGTTTTTTTATTTATTTTTTACTTCAATATATATAAGAACCTTTTTATATTGCCTCAAGAAACATAATATACCTCCATACCTACTTCATCGGATGTATTGAGACGATACTTACAAAGGGCCTAGACGTCTATCAGATATTGATCCAATATCAGTTAGAAGCCAAACTCTTATTTGGTCGTTTTCCGGGCAATAAAACTTCTCGGTGGTGGTATCGTATTGCAGTTTGCTCGTATTTTTCAATATGCCCCCAAACTACACTTTATACCTGTATGGGTGAGCGTATGAGGAACATGATATGGGCTTAAAATAGGGACATGGGTAAAAATGATATTCGTTGAGGGACCAAACAGGAAATAAGGTGGGACCTTTTATTTCTAATTAGTTTAGGTTAAATAGTTAAAAACAAAGGCACACGCATGTATTATCTATTCACTTATTTTTGGCATACCTCCTTCACCCATTCCTTGGAATTTCCTCTTGACATTTCAGATCCAACTTGATGGCTTTTTCTATTGAACTATAAACCTCTACTTGCTAGTCTCTGTTGACTTTTTTTTAAATATTCTTTAAGAATACAATTTTTTAGACTCCACGAAGAGCAAAAAAAAAGCACACAAAATGCTCAAAGAAGAGCAGGAATGGCGTTTTTAAGAGGCAAAAAAGAGAACAGAAAAATCGCCATCAAGCGGCAAAAGAAAAACATCACTGTGAGTTAATGAGGTATCTAGCAACAAAGACGATACATACACCAGCACTTACTGCTAGCAATAAGAAAGCAGAAGGTAGACAAAAAAATACTGCAATCCGTTACATTTTAGTTTACAACGAGATCTCGGCTACCAATTAACAAAACTGCAAAGAAAAGCTGACTGGAAAGCACAAGTTTAACATATTTAGCAACTTCTCATGTAGCTTGGGGCACTTTCTGTGTGTTTGTAGAAATGCATTTATACCCCAAAGGGGTAAAAGCACTGACACTTCAAAGAGTTGTAACTTCAAAGGTTATTTAGTACGTTGCATATAAAAGTATTAAATGTGTTACGAAACTCCACAAGGGCTCGTTTAAATTCTCAACGATAGGTACTGTTTTCCTCTAATGTTAAAAAGAAATGTGAACAAACTTTAGCCATGACCATAGATGTTTTACAGTGTGCCTTAAATTGGCCTTCTGTGTACTGAAATCTCGAAAACTATAGGAGCTATAAAGTTGGTTAAATGGGAAAAGTTATAGACAATATGGCCCCGATAGTAAAAACAGAAATTGGTGAGGGTTTCAGAAAACCGAAACGCCGTATTGAAATCTCGCTTTCAGACAACAGACAACAATTGGGAAAAGGTGATAGGGACATCGAAAATACGTTGCTAATTAAGGTTCTTCATGGACGTTTTTAATAACCATCATAAAGGTAAATTTGTACTCTTCTCCTTTTGTATCGGCTTGTTTTGATGACTACTTGCTGGTTTTTCTCCAAGCTTATCTATTTTGCAAAATTCTTTTATTCAGCGTTACTTCCACTCGTTGTTATTACCTGAAGTGTTCTATTTTTCATTATTTCCTGTCTTTTTTTTATACTCACTTGGTTCCAGCTTATTTTTTTGTGATTTCCCTTTCCTTTCCCCCACCTTGTAGAGCTTTTGACAATATTGATTCCACCGTACTTTTGGGTGTCCTGGCTAACGTTCTCGGGTTTAACTGTTTTCATTTTGTCGATATATTCTGTCCTTTGATTGATGACTCTTTGAATGAATTTCCTGCTTTTTTCTTGCATTTTGTCGATTTTTTCTTTCTTGTGCAAATAATTAATAAATTAATATTTTCGAATATGTTGTTTCTCTTTTGCATTTTTTGTTTTTTGTTTGAACTTCTAATCTAATCTGTTGTATATTCTGGTCCTATATCCTCGATCCCTAACACTTACGGTTTTTATTGGAAGAACCTGTATTCCTTTTAAAAGTTTAGCTTTTTCTTTAAGCTTACGTCAATCTCTTTGTTTTTGTTGTTAGTTTTGATGATATTTGTTGGGTTTTTCTTCCAGCCTACTCTGTTTCCAAATTTGTTTTTCATCTACTTTATTTTCAATCGACCTAGTTTCCTGAAGTGTTTTATTTTTTATTATTTTTTTTATATTTATATTATTCCACTTTTTTTAATGTATATTTTGACAATTTACATTTGATTCTACAGTTCTTTTGCACCCCCGCTTAACCTTTTCATGTTTAACTGTTGATTTATTTTGAAATTATATTCTCTTCTTCTTAGTCTGTCATCCTTAAAAGCAAAATTTGTAATTTATTAGGTTCTTGGTATTTCTTACTTCTTCTTGACTTTTGTTGCTTTTTTCCTGTATCAACTACTATCTTTGTATGCGTTGTTTCTCTTTTGGATTTTTTGCTTGAACGTTACACATCTAATATGTTACATTTTCTGGTTCTACATGCTCGATAATTTCCCTAATTCTAAAGCTTTTCTTCGAAGAACTTGTATTCCTCTTCAAGATTTAGCTTTTTCTTAACGCTTTCTTCAACTCTTTGCCTGTATCATTGGTTTTGTGAATATTTGTTGGTTTTTCTTCTAGTCTACTCTCCTTTCGAAATTTTTTTCTGTTGATTTATTTTCACTCTTCTTTGTTTCCTGAAGTGTTCTATTTTCCATTACTGTCAATTTTTTTTATATTCACGTTCTCTCCCTTGTTTTTTATATGATTTTCCCACTTTGTAAATCTTTTGATAATTCACCATTGATTGTAACGTACTGCTACGCCTGACCGTTGGTCCACAGAGATTCGGGCCGAAGCGGCAATGCCGAGCGGCGACCGCGACTGCGAGAATCCATCTAGACTAAACGAGAAACGTGAACAGTCGCCTCCGTTCTCGAAAGTACGAGAGTGTGTTCAGGCCGGGTATATAAACCAGCGAGCCGAGCGAAATGGGATCGAATAGATAGTGCAGTGTAGTAAATAAGCGGACAAGCGAACAGTGCGAGTTGTTACTAGAGAGTAATTGTGTTTTAATCGCGTTGTAATAGTTAAAAGTAAATAAAAGTGTGTAGTTAATTGACGATAACTTATTCAAACCCGTATCCCGTAACAGTATTTTTATATCCCTGTTTAACTTAAAACCTTTTCAGGTTTAAGTGTCGGTTTGTTTTGACGACATATTTTTTCTTATTAGTTTCTCATTCTTAAAAGCAAAACTTCCAATGTATTAGCTTCTTGCTTCTTCTTGTTTCTTCTTGCATTTTGTGGCTTTTTGGTTTTTTTTCTGCTATATTTTCACTTGTCGTTGTTCCTCAATGTTCTATTTTTCATTACACATTCTTCTACTTTGCTTTTTTTATGATTTTCGATAATTTTCCCCACTTTGTAAATCTTTTGAAAATTTACAATTGTTCTACCATACTTTTAGGTCTCCTGCTTAACCTTTTCGGGTTTAATTGTTGGTTTATTTTGACAATACCTTTTCGTTCTTCTTGTTTCTTCTTGAATTTTGTCGCTTTTTCAGGCATCAGCTAATATCTAAAAGCGTTGTTTCTCTTTTATATTTTTTGCTTGACCATCACCCATCTCATCTATTGCATTTTCTAGTTCTACATGTTCAACAACTTCCCTGTTTTTTAGGCTTTCCTTCGAAATCCTATTTCTTTTCAAGAATTAGCTTTCTCTCAACGCAAACTTCGATCTCTTTGTCTTTCTCGTTGGGTTTGATGATATTTGTTGGTTTTTCTTCCAGTCAACTCTACTTTCGAATTTTTTTTTATTCTGCTTTATTTTCATTCGTCGTTGTTTCCTGATGTATTCTATCTTTCATTATTTTCTGTTGTTTTATATTCACAAATTCATCATCTTTATTTTTTTATCATTTTATATATTTTTTTTATCATTATCTTTTTATAATTATTTTTTGTCATTTTATCATTATCTTTATTTTTTTATGACTTTCAATTAATTTACTCAATTTTGCAGATTTTTTAACAATTTACTTTTGATTCTAAAGTACATTTGGATGTCCATTTTAATCTTTGATCCTATTTTAGGTCTCCTGATTACCCTTTTCGGGTTTAAATGTTGGTTTATTTGGACGTTATATCCGCTTTTTCTTAGTTTCTCAGTTAAAAGAAAAAATGCAATTTTTCAGTTTCTTTCTTTTTCTTGACTTTTGTACGTTTTTTCTTTCTCATGCATCCACTAATATCTTTATATGCGTTTTTCTTCCAGTCTACTCTACTTTCGAAATGTTTTTCTTCTGCTTAACTTTCAATGGTCGTTGTTTCTTGAAGTGTTCTATTTTCCCTAATTTTCTGTTTTTTTTATATTCACATTCTTTCCCTTTGTTTTTATTATGATTTTCGATTGCTTTTTCCCACTTTCTAAATCTTTTGACAATTCACATTTGATTTTATCGTACTTTTTTCTCTTCTTTTTAACCTTTTCGGGTTTAAGTGTCGGTTTTTTTGACGACATATTTTTTCTTATTAGTTTCCCATTCTAAAAGCAAAAGTTGCAATGTTTTACTTTCTTTCTTTCTCGTGTTTCTTCTTGAATTTTGTGTTTTTCTTTTGTCTTTTTTTTTTCTTCCGCTTTATTTTCACTCGTCAGTTCAAATCTTTTGATAATTCACCATTGATTGTAACGTACTGCTACGCCTGACCGTTGGTCCACAGAGATTCGGACCGAAGCGGCAATGCCGAGCGGCGACCGCGACTGCGAGAATCCATCTAGACTAAACGAGAAACGGGAACAGTCGCCTCCGTTCTCGAAAGTACGAGACTGTGTTCAGGCCGGGTATATAAACCAGCGAGCCGGGCGAAATGGGATCGAATAGATAGTGCAGTGTAGTAAATAAGCGGACAAGCGAACAGTGCGAGTTGTTAGTAGAGAGTAATTGTGTTTTAATCGCGTTGTAATAGTTAAAAGTAAATAAAAGTGTGTAGTTAATTGACGATAACTTATTCAAACCCGTATCCCGTAACAGTATTTTTATATCTCCTGTTTAACTTAAAACCTTTTCAGGTTTAAGTGTCGGTTTGTTTTGATGACATATTTTTTCTTATTAGTTTCTCATTCTTAAAAGCAAAACTTCCAATGTATTAGCTTCTTGCTTCTTCTTGTTTCTTCTTGCATTTTGTGGCTTTTTGTTTTTTTTTCTGCTATATTTTCACTTGTCGTTGTTCCTCAATGTTCTATTTTTCATTACACATTCTTCTACTTTGCTTTTTTTATGATTTTCGATTATTTTCCCCACTTTGTAAATCTTTTGAAAATTTACAATTGTTCTACCATACTTTTAGGTCTCCTGCTTAACCTTTTCGGGTTTAATTGTTGGTTTATTTTGATAATACCTTTTCGTTCTTCTTGTTTCTTCTTGAATTTTGTCGCTTTTTCAAGCATCAGCTAATATCTAAAAGCGTTGTTTCTCTTCTATATTTTTTGCTTGACCATCACCCATCTCATCTATTGCATTTTCTAGTTCTACATGTTCAATAACTTCCCTGTTTTTTAGGCTTTCCTTCGAAATCCTATTTCTTTTCAAGAATTAGCTTTCTCTCAACGCAAACTTCGATCTCTTTGTCTTTCTCGTTGGTTTTGATGATATTTGTTGGTTTTTCTTCCAGTCAACTCTACTTTCGATTTTTTTTTATTCTGCTTTATTTTCACTCGTCGTTGTTTCCTGATGTATTCTATCTTTCATTATTTTCTGTTTTTTTTATATTCACAGATTCATCATCTCTATTTTTTTTATCATTTTATATATTTTTTTTATCATTATATTTTTATAATTATTTTTGTCATTTTATCATTATATTTATTTTTTTATGACTTTCAATTAATTTACTCAATTTTGCAGATTTTTTAACAATTTACTTTTGATTCTAAAGTACATTTGGATGTCCATTTTAATCTTTGATTCTATTTTATCCGTGTTATATCCGCTTTTTCTTAGTTTCTCAGTTAAAAGAAAAAATGCAATTTCTCAGTTTCTTTCTTTTTCTTGACTTTTGTCGGTTTTTTCTTTCTCATGCATCAACTAATATCTTTATATGCATTTTTCTTCCAGTCTACTCTACTTTCGAAATGTTTTTCTTCTGCTTAACTTTCAATCGTCGTTGTTTCTTGAAGTGTTCTATTTTCCCTAATTTTCTGTTTTTTTTTTATATTCACATTCTTTCCCTTTGTTTTTATGATGATTTTCAATTGCTTTTTCCCACTTTCTAAATCTTTTGACAATTCACATTTGATTTTATCGTACTTTTTTCTCTTCTTTTTAACCTTTTCAGGTTTAAGTGTCGGTTTTTTTGACGACATATTTTTTCTTATTAGTTTCCCATTCTTAAAAGCAAAAGTTGCAATGTTTTACTTTCTTTCTTTCTCGTGTTTCTTCTTGAATTTTGTGTTTTTTTTCCTCCGCTTTATTTTCACTCGTCGTTGTTTCTTGAGTGTTGTATTTTTCATTATTTTCAGTTTTATTATAATTACATTCTTCTATTTGCTTTTTATGTAATTTCCGATTATTTTTCCCCACTTTGCAAATCTTTTGACAATTTACATTTGTTCTACAGTACTTTTAGGTTACTTGCTTAACCTTTTCGGGTTTAACCGCTGGTTTATTTTGATAATATATTTCTTTTTCTTAGCCTCTCGTTCTTCTTATTTGTTCTTTACTTTTGTAATTTTTTTCTTTTTCAGGCATCAGCTACTAAGCTAAAAGTATTGTTTCTCTTTTCCTTGACCATCACACATCTAATCTATTGCATTTTCTGGTTCTACATGTTCAATTATTTCTTTTTTCAAACAACCTGCATTTCTTTTAAAAAATTAGCTTTCTCTATTATTGCCTACTCTATTTTGGATTTTTTTCTTCTACTTTATTTTCAATCGTCGTTGTTTCCTTAAGTGTTGTATTTTTTATTATTTTCTGTTTTTTTTTGTATCCACATCTTCAACTTAATTTTTCTTTATGCATATTTTGATAATTTACATTTTATTCTCCAGTTCTTTGGATCTTCTGCTTAACCTTTTCGTGTTTAACTGTTGGTTTATTTTGACAATAAATTCTTAGCTTTGCTTGAGAATTTGGATGCAAGGCTCTGACTGAGAAGAAAACAATATCGTCGGCAGTAATGTGATTATAAATGTCCAATTAAGCTCAGGCTCGAAGGACCAAAATATTTTTGGTGAGGATACACTGCCACATTTTTAATTAAGGTATCAAATTACCTGTTTAAGTATCGCCGGAAATGTAATAGCGGCGACCCATTAAAATCAGCCAATAACTGAAAACACTTACTTGAACGCATTACACATTTTTTAAGCATTTTCGTAGTGTTTGTTGATTCGGGATAGATTTACTTTCTTATATATTAATTTGCTTGAGAAATTGGATGCAAGGCTCTATCTGAGAAGAAAGCAATATCGTCGGCAGTAACTGTGATATTATATGTCTAATTAAGCTCAGGCTCTAAGGACCAAAACAAGAGATACACTGGCACAGAAATTTTGTATTAATTTCTCAAAAAATTTAACATATCTCACTCATTCACTTCAGCCAATAACTGAAGACACTTATTTGAACGCATTACACTGTTTTCAAGCATTGTTAAAGGAAGCAGAAGCCTGTAAGCGTGAAGCTCCGGCCAAGAAGTAAGCAATATCGTCGGTAGTAACTGTGATATTACATGATCAATTAAGTTCAGTCTCGAAGGACCAAAATTGTTTTTGGCAAGGATATACTGAAACAGAATTTTTAAGTTAAAGTCTCAATCCTCTGTTCAGGTATCGCCGGAAATTTGACTGATTTACTTCAGCCAATAACTGAAGACGCTTAGTTGAACACATTACACTTTTTTAAAGCATTTTCGTAACGCTTAAATGTTCAATTAGTTCAGACTCGAAGGACCAATAATTAATTGGTGAATATACTGGTTTTTTAATGCATCAATCTCAAATCACTTTTTTAATTAAAGCTGTAAATGTGATGATTGTGATTCATTCACTTCAGCCAAGAAATCACAGTGAGGTCAAAAGAAAAATTTTTTTTAACACATTTGGTTAACCTCAAATTGAATACATTTTATTTATAAAAATAAACGGAAAGAAGTTTAGTCGACATCTGCAGTCGATTTTCTACAGGCAACCCCCTGTAGTCATTCATTGAGTGACGTCGCAAATATATTGTAGGGTCTCTGGGCGGGAAGAAGATGGGGCTCCGGCCTGCACGAAGTGCGAAATTACCCATATTTCCAATCTCAATTTGGTCCAAAAATATCTCCTTTCCTTGTGAAGTTGAAATTCTTCCCGTCCTGTTTGATGGAAATGGAATTTCTTCCTCACGTTTCGTCTACAGCTGTGGCAGACATTATCAAAAGCAACGAGGCAATGATTCGACTGTGGTGAGCTCCATGGTATTTATTCCCACGCCGTCGCGCTACAATGGAGGGACTTTGGTGGGGGTAGTGGTGAGGCGGGGTTTCGGTGCACTTAAAGTATGTCGTAGAACTCGCTTCCAGTCTGCATTCAGAAGCGTAATTTCCTTCTTCCTGTTGAAATCGTTGTCGTGTTTAAAGATCTCATTGGCCTCTCTCGTTACTTTCGGATAGAAACGCTGCGATTGATATAAGATATTCACCTCATTGAAAGGGATGTCGTGACCTTCGGAGAGAGCGTGCTCTGATACTGCTAACTTTTGTGTCTGTCCCAGCCTGCAAATACTCTTGTGTTCCGTAATCCTCATGTTCTGATAATGCGTTTTGTGGAGCCAATGTATACCGAGTCAGAGCTCCATGGAACTTGGTAAACTCCGGGTGCTGATGGGGAATCTCTGCGGTCTTTGGCTGATTTCAAGCTCTGTTGTATTGTACAAGTGGGTTTAAAGATAGTTTCAACAGTGTGCCAGTAGCTTGTCGATCATGCCTGTTACTTTGTGAATGTATGATAGACTAGTCAATTCACGCTTTTCTTCGTTTTCTCCCGTTGTTCCGGCGCTTTACACTCTCTGTGTAAAGCACACTCTCTCTGAAGGTTACGACTTTCGTTTCAACAAAGTGGATATCTTATATCAATCGCAGCGTTTCTATCCAAGACTAACGAGAGAGGCCATTGAAACTTTTAAACACAACAATAATTTCAACAAGAAGGAGGAAATTACGTTTCTAAATGCAGACTGGAAGCGAGTTCAAATGCGCCGAAACCCCGCATTACCACTGTCCCCACCCCAGTCCCTCCATTGCAATGCGACAGCGGGGGAATAAATATCACGGAACTCACCACAGTCGAATCAGTCAACGTCAGGAAGCAAAGAAGATTACTTCTCCCATTGCCTCATGGCCTTTGATAATGTCTGCCTAGCTGCAGACAAAACGTCAGGAAGAAATTCCATTGGACCACGACCCGGAAAACACTTTAGGTTGTATATTCACAGTCTGATATATTCTCTTCTTCTTAGTCTTAAAACAATAGTATATTATACAACAAGCATTTAATTGAGCCCACGAGCGAAGCGAGTGGCACAAGTTGCCCGAGAGAATAACGCTCATTAAATGCGAGTTGGATACTATACTTTATTCTCGACCAAGATTCCGGGTTTTCTCAAATATGATAGGTTATATAGGCGCCACAAAGATAATTCACAATTTTAAAACCACAACTGCTACTGTTTTCGCTAATCGACGGCGCGTCGTTTGATGCGTCAGATAGATGACGGTCTAGTCGCTCGCGCATTTTCATTTCAACGCTACAAGGTGAACGTTAAATTACTTTATTTTATGGCCTATTTCAAGTATTTTTTAGTGAAAAGTACACTTAAGTGAAAAAGAGACACTGTAACCTACTTTTGTCTCAATACATCCTAAGAGAAGGATAGTTATTTGAATGAACCAGTGGTAACTACCGATTTCATGTTTAGGGCAGTTTACTTTTTGGGTTACCACTTGCCTACGACATGTTTCGCTTCCATGACAATTCACTTGTGAATAATGTTCATTTGTGAATATCAGTATCACTTGTGAATAAAGATAAGATTTAATCTTGAGAATGTACAAGAATAATGTGATTAGTATAGTATGGCCGTGGAAATTTTTTTTAAGTTATTAGAGTCTTGGTATTCCTCGCTTCTTCTTGAATTTTGTCGTTTTTAGTAATCTTACTAGCGGCAACTTTAAAAAAAATATAAAAACTATATAAAAAGCCTATAAACGCCAAATTTCAATATAACGTTTCGGTTATATTGAAAGAAACATCCAGTAGGGATGACAAGAGAATGGAATGTGGATTTAATCATGGAAAATTTTACTCGCATGAAAACTGGCAGAAATGTATGAGGATACTCGAAACTCCGGCAGAGCAGTAACACTTGTTTAAGGTAAAAGGATAATATTTAACCCCTTGTGCGGGAATGCGGATTCAACAGGAAACTTTAGTAGTTTGCAAAACATAATAATGGCCGCTTCGAGTTCCGCTATGGTTTTCGACGCGGCAAAAACATTTTCTGGTGGCAATAAGGCTGATAATCGCTGTCCATTAACTATAATAATTCAATTTAAAATTTCCAGATGAAAAAGTTTTTAGAAGTAGATCATTTCGTCCACAGAGATTTTGTTTTTATTTTTCAGTAAATTTTCACTTTGCCTTTGATAGCACAAAAGTCAACAAAAGATCGATATCTTTGTTAACGAGAGGAAGGGAAATAGAATAACTGGGCCATTTTTTGAGATATCGCAGGCGGCACAAACCAAAGAAACAAAAAATGTAGAGGTAAGGGTATATTGCTTTTGATATCCTTCCAAATGCCCCAAATGTGCAGTGAAAAGACTCCTTTTGTCACTTAGACAAAAAAACAAAGGGGGTTTGAAGAACAGCGTAACCTGATATTAAGGCACACCCAAGTTGGACTCCGTTAAGGGATATTCTCCTTTCTAAAATTACAAAGATCAACAAAAGGGAAGTTTATTGATTTAATTAGAACTTAACTAGGTTTCTGTTTTCAGCTCACAATTAATAACCTAAATATAATGAAAGCTTTACTGTTCAATCTAATTTTTGAACATCTGCTTTTCAAACGTAAAGTTTGAAAAGCGATGCGGAACAACGTTTGTGTTAATTGGGCAGAATTCTTCAGGGCGCAGCAAAGTTTTCAGTCGGATTTCGAAGTTAGGGGCTAATAATTGTTTCCACGAATTTCAGAGAGTTAGTTAAGGAAACTCGGCGCGCATTCGCAAGGAAATTGCATTAAAAAGTTCATATTTCTTGAAAGTATGGGAAGAAATTGTCAACATGATTATCATGCGTTTGTAATAAATTTGTCATGTATGTGTGTATACAAAGTGATTCTTAAGTACCTACTGTAGAAGTTCGAGGGCTCGTAAAGTAATGCTAAACAACAGATTAAAAGAAAAAAATCGATGGATTTTCTTCACTGAAAAATAAGAAAAAAAAAAGAATGTTGAAACTTTACGTCGAATATTACATTTAAAAAAGAAACCTCAAATAGGCCATGGAATTAGAACAGAAAATCTGAGATGACTATAAAAAAATTTAAGGTCAAAGCTTTTTAATAGTTCCAATTTCCAATTTTTTTTACGAACTTACCTCATACAAGAGTTTTAATTCCATGGCTTGCTAGGATTTTTTTACATACACCCTATATATTTACAGTGATGCCAAAAGTCTGAGTTTATCATTAGGTTAGTTCAGGTTAGACAAGAATGCGGTCGCACAAAAAAAAAAGAAAAAAAACAGAGTTATGTGAGAAAACAGAACCCTTTGACCCATAGAAGTTCTAATAAACCGCAATTGGTGCGTATTGTCCCATTACGGAGCCCGGTGTGAAGTTGGACAAAGTCAGAAATCGAATACCAATCTTCATAAATTGGAATTATACGGCTGTAGATGTAGATGTTATTTATCGCGATATTATAAATATTATTCAAACAGCAATTGAAAAGATTTCTCCACTACAAAGAATTACTATCCAAAAATCTCCGTGGATGACAGGTACAGTTTTAGAAGCTCAAAAACAAAGAGATAGATCCTATAAAAAGTTTAAGTTTACTAGGAGACCTGAAGACTGGATAGAGTACAAATTAGCACGGAACACAGCAACTACAGTAATGCGCCAAGAGAAACAATCATATTATAATAAGAATATTGAACAATGTAAAGGGGATGGGAAAAAAATGTGGAGAACACTACTTGATGGGTTTAAAACCTTAGATATTACGCAGCTTAAAAAAATAGTCTTTTATTCCAAGCGGACTAAAAGTACGTCATTTGTTTTCTCCATACGCACACCTAAAGTGGGCTTTCAAATCCTGAGACCAAAAAAGTAGCAAAAAAGTCCTAGACAGTAAAAGTAAAGTCAAAAGTCACCGCTAGTGTCATGGTGGCGCATATATAAACGATTTTCATTCACCAAAATTATTTTAATAAGCAATCCACCTCTAACTTGTCAACGGCTACGGGCGGAGGAACAAGTAGAGGAAAGGGCACTCTCTTGTCCTGAGGCTGAGAAATCGGCCTCAAAGGCGGATGAATTACTAACAGTAATCAACGGCACGAGAATGTAGAAGGCAATGGAAAACCACTACATTAAAGGTTCATGGAACATTCCTAGAAAAGACATTATGGCAAGCTCATATACATGTAAGGCCCCTAGTCCGCGGCAGACCTTAGATGGTCAAGGGGTGCTAAGAATCCCCGCGTCTCAAGCTAGGAACCACCCGAAAGTGGAAACGTACAGAAAAAAGAATATAAATACTTTGAAGAAGGGCAATACACCTCTAAAAATTGGTACATGGAATGCCAGATCACTTTATGCAGCAGGAAAAACACACAACATAATTGCAGAGATGAAAAGAATGAATGTAAACGTCCTCGGAGTCAGCGAAGTCAGGTGGCCCGGAACAGGAAAAATAAATATAGAAGATCATACAATGTATTACAGTGGGAATGATGACCCGCAACATTACAACGGAGTTGCAATTATAATAGATAACAAAAATAATAAGTCTGTCAAATCATTTGTACCACTATCAGATAGAGTCGCACTATTATAACTAAAAGCCCATCCTAGAGATATCAATATTGTCCAGGTATACGCCCCCACAACAGAAAGCCATGAAAATGACATACTCAGGTTCTATTCAGAAATCAAACAGTTGTTGAAGTTGACAAAAAAGAATGAAGTCAATATCATTATGGGAGATCTTAATGCCAAAGTAGGAGAAGGGAGAGTGGATGGCATAATTGGAAATTGGGGTTTGGGTGAAAGAAACGAACGAGGCGATCTATTGGTGGAATTCTGCCAAGAAGAAAATTTTGTTGTGACAAATACGTGTTTCAAATTGCCAAAGCGAAGGCTATACACATGGAAGTCCCCCGGAGACACTAAGACTAACATAATTAGAAATCAAATTGATTACATATTAATTGATAAACGCTACAGAAATGGGATAAGTGATGTGAGAACGTACCCTGGAGCCGATGTCGGATCCGATCATAACCCTGTCGTGGGAACAATATTCATAAGACTAAAGAAGATCAAGCATCATATACAACGAAGACCCGATTTCGAAAAACTTAAACATCCAGAAATCTGTACAGAAATCACTGAACAACTAAACGTAGCAATTAAAAGAACAATAACGCAACAAGAACAACCGATAGAAGAATCATGGAGTTCTCTAGAACACGCAATTAACCAAATACAAACAGAAAAACTTAGTAAAGAACCAACAGCAGCAAAGAAACCCTGGATGAGCAATGAAATTCTAGACCTAATGGAAACTCGCAGGAAATATAAGAACATAAACATCGACAAATATAAAGAAACCCAAACCAACATTCAAAAATTAATCAGACACGCAAAGGAGAAGTGGATGAACGATCGATGTCAAGAATTAGAAGAACTACAAAAGAAACACGACCAGTTTAATATATACAAAAAAGTTAAAGAAATCACAGGAATAAGAAGGAAAGCCCAACAAACCAACTTCCTTAAAACAGAAAACAGTGAAATAATTACAGACCAGGAAGAAATAAAAGAAGAGTGGTCAGGATATATTGGAGAAATGTTTGATGATGAAAGCATAGAACCGGAACTAGAACGCGACAATGATTTGACATTAAATATCTTACCATCCGAAGTAAACGCAGCAATAAAAACAGTTAAAAGTGGAAAAGCTGCAGGACCAGACAATGTATACACAGAAATGCTAAAATTGCTGGACCAAGAAAATCTCCAACGACTCACCGACCTCTTTAATAAAATCTACAGTTCAGGAACGTACCCCCGTGATTGGCTCAAATCAGTGTTCATACCGATTCCCAAGAAAAACACATCAAGAAAGTGCTCCGATTTCAGATTAATTAGCTTAATGAGCAATACTTTGAAAATTATGTTAAAAATATTACATCGACGTATCTACTTGAAATGCGAACAAAATATAAGCCCCGAACAATTTGGGTTTAGATTAGGACTGGGAACACGGGAAGCACTTTTCGGATTAACGGTTTTACTCGAAAAGTGTAGAGACCAAAGAAAAGACGTGTATTTGTGTTTCATTGACTACGAAAAGGCGTTCGATCGCATCAAGCATCCAACACTGTTACAACTGCTCCAAAAACAGGGTCTAGACTACGAAGACATAAGGCTTATAAAAAATTTATATTGGGAACAGAGGGGGTTTGTTCGGTTTGGTGACACCGTATCGTCAGAGATACCGATAAGAAGGGGAGTACGACAGGGCTGTGTTCTCTCGCCTCTTTTATTTAACATTTACTCCGAGTGCATATTTCAGCAGGCGTTGGAGGACTGTGAAATTGGCATAAAGGTGAACGGTAAAATACTTAACAACATACGCTACGCAGATGACACTGTCATCTTCGCAGACACTTCAGAAGGCTTACAGGAGCTGGTAGACAAGATTGTGAAATCAGGTGACCAACACGGCCTGAAAATAAATACAGCAAAAACCAAAACGATGGTCGTCAGCAGAAATCAAAATCTACAAGCCAATATACGAATATATGGTACTCCAATAGAAGAAGTGAGAAAATTCAGGTATCTCGGTTGCTGGGTTACCCAAAACCTGGATCCAGAGACCGAAATTCGAGCTCGAATTGAAAACGCAAGAGCCACGTTCGTGAGAATGAAGACATTTCTAACGAATACCACCCTGTCGCTCGATGCTCGATACCGTTTCGTGAAGTCATATATTTATTCTGTCCTCTTGTATGGCACGGAATCCTGGACAATGGGAAAGAGGATGATGCAGCGATTGGAGGCATTTGAAATGTGGATCTTCCGCAGACTTTTGAAGATACCATGGACCCGAAGAATAACAAATGAAAATGTTATAAGAATGATGGGAACAGACAGGGAACTTTTACAACATGTGAAACAGCGCAAAACTGGTTATCTGGGACATGTATACAGAGGAGAAAAATATCAACTTTTGAGACTGCTTATGGAAGGAAAGATAGAAGGCCGAAGAGGACTCGGAAGACGAAAATGCTCATGGCTTAAAAATATAAGAGAGTGGAGAGGCTTAGACACATGCACCCTATTGAGAGCAGCAAGAAATAGAGAGGAGTTTGCTGGTATTGTCGCCAACCTTCAGTAATGAAGAAGACACTTGAAGAAGAAGAAGATTGGTTATTATTTAATACATTAAAACCATTGAACATTCAAAACCACCATTCTAACATATTCTATGTATTTTACAAATAATATACACAATTGGGTAAGTACCTAGACCCGCTTAAAGAGGATGAGAGAAAATTGCAAAACTGAACCACTTTTAAATAGATTTCTTATTTATTGCATGCTTGAAAAAATATAGTATATGTTACTCGGAGTAAAAGGTCTTTTTGTGCTTCGCCCAGTTGCAACCCTCAGCTTCGCTTCGGCCGTCAATCTCTGGGCTCAGCACGAAAAGACCCACTTTTACTCCTAGTGACATAATCTACTATTTCCCTAAAAAATAAAGGAACTAGCGACAAATCAATAAATGTTCAGCTGGTGAAAGACTTGTTTTGTGTGATTGGTTACTCGTTGCTAAATCTTATAAATACATCATTGAATACAAGGAAAGTGCCAGAAGACCTAAAAATTAGCAGCATAGTGCCAATACCCAAAAATGAGACACCTCAAACGCCAGCTGACTACAGACCCATAAATCTTTTGCACGTAATAGATAAAATACTGGAGGTTGTTGTATGCCAGCAACTTAGGGAATACTTTGAAACGCGTAAAGTTCTCTTTTGCGGCCAGTCAGGATTCAGGAGTGCTCATTCAACTGAGTCTGCACTGCAGTATGTGTGTGCAAGCTGGAGAAAAGCTGTAAACCAAGGAGATGTGGTGCTTGTAGTTTTCGTCGATTTCAAACGAGCGTTTGAAACAATTGACCGCGGGATTTTGGTGAAAAAACTGAGGAATTATGGTGTTGTCGGGAGAGCATTGGAATGGATTGTGGACTATTTGACGAATAGACATCATAGAACTCGGATAGGAGAAAAGACTTCAAAGTGATTAGTAAATATGGTGTACCACAAGGTAGTGTATTAGGACCCCTATTATTTATTATATACATAAATGATCTAAATGTGATTTTTTAGAGTGCTTTTGTAAATCTTTTTGCGGATGACACCCTGATTTGTGTAACTGGAAAGGAGTATCAGGACATAACCAATACTATGAAATTGGAATTGCAAACATTATATAACTGGCTATGTCAAAATAGATTAAAACTAAACACATCAAAAACAAAATGCATGGTTGTGGGATCAAGACATAACTGCAAAAAATATCGAGATCTAGGTTTAAACTTGTCCATGACTGGCTGCAATATTGAATTTGTTGCTGAAATTAAATATCTAGGTGTCACACTGGATCCGCAGCTAAGTTTTTCAGTTCATATTGACTATATTTGCAAAAAGTTAGTTAAAAAAATTGGTTTCTTTAGACGTGTCTCCCCCCATCTTTCTTATAGTACCAAGCTACTAATATGTAATACAATTGTCTTGCCTCACTTTACCTATTGTTCGCCATTGTTAATGTCATGTGCACAGAGAGATATTACCAGGCTTCAGAGACAACAGAACAGGGCTATGCGTGTGATTCTTGGATGTAACATTTATACCCCTGTTAAAATCATGTTAAATGCACTGGGCTGGCTTTCTGTGCAACGGAATATTGAGAGGGCAAATCTTCAGAAAATTTATAAAATAGAGCATGGTCTGTTGCCCCAATATCTAAAAAGTGTTATAGAACTCAAATCAAATTTACATAATTACAATGTAAGATCTAGTTCAGATTACAACATTGCCTTAGTACGGACATCACTTTTGTAAAGGTCATTGTTTTACGAGGGACTGCAAATGTACAATTCTCTCCCTACTGTTATAAAGTGTTCTAGTAGCCTAATAGAGTTTAAGTATAAAGTTTTCAATTATTTAAAAAATAAATTGGACATAAGTTTTTAATCTAGGATAAGATAAGAATTTAAAAACTTGTATTATGTTTACAAAACTTTGTATCATTGCATATTGTTCTATACTAGCCAGGTGCTAAATAAACAACAATTATAACTTCATGTGTTTAGGTTGGATCGAGAGGTAAACCGCAGGCCGAAATCTTGTATAATGCCGACTAATGCCAAATAAATGCCTACTAATTCCTACTAATGCCACTAATTCCTCGACCAATGCCTAGTAATTCCCCGTAATGCCCACTAATTCCTACTACTTCCTACTAATTCCTATTATGTTTTTACCTCTGTTATTTATTAACCCTGTTATTTCTTAAAATCCAAATTGAAAAAAAAACTTTAGAACTGTGGAATGTCGGAGAAACATGGAAACAAATTAATAAATAAACACAGCTCCTGATATTTGTTAACAGAATTGCAACATAAACATATGCATTTTATGAGGGTCTGGTTTATTTATGGTTCTTATATACAGGGTATCTCGATGTTTTGTCTCGATCTATATAGGGTAAGAGATAAGAATGTTTCCAAATGAAGCCTTCTATATGGAGAAAAATGTTTGCAATTAATATATTCACTCGACTGAAAATTAGATATAATGTCTTTTGGGCGGGTTCTTTTTTCCATTTGGCGTTACCAAAAAATTACTCTTTGCCACCATAAAACGTTATTTGACCATCTTAGGTCCCTTAAGTCACCCTATAATATCTGTTGACGCGTTCTGGAAAAACTAAAAAAAAATATTACATAATCTTAGACAGCTTTAATACCTATCATTAAATGAGAATTGAATACTATACTTTATCCACGACCAAGATTCAGGGTTTTCTGAAAATATGATGGGGTTATAGGTGCCACAAAGATAATTCATAACTTTAAAACCACTACTGGTTTCCCTAATTGACGGCGCGACCTTTGATGCGTCTGATAGATGACGGTCTAGTCACCCGTGCATGTTCATTTCAATTCTATGAGGCTGGACGGTAAATTACTTCATTTTATGGCCTATTTTAAGTATTTTTCAGTGAAAAAGAGACACTGTAACCTACATTTGTCTCAATACATCCTGCGCAATAGAAGGATAATTATTTGAACAAACCAGTGGTAACTAGAGCTTCACAAGACCCCGAGAGAAGTCTCGGTCGCGGTCTCGGTCTCGTACGAGACCGAGACCGAGACCGAGACTTTAATATCGACTTCAAGACCGAGACTGTCTTGGTCTCGATCTGCCAAACCGAGACCGAGACCGATACTGCCAATCGAGACTCTCGAGAGTCTCGGTCTCGAACAACATCATTCGTTTGCAAGATATTAGGAAAGTGTCTAATTTATTAACCAGAAAAAAAACGATTAACTGGGTATTTATTCTAATCAGATTTATACCAAACTTGGACACAAATGATGCTCCTGACCCGGAGCATACACTGTTAAAATTTCAGATTCGAATGTCCATTCTAAAGGACACTACCCTCTAGAAAAATGTGATAAAAACCGATTGACTGGGTATTTATTCTGATCAGATTTGCACCAAACTTAGCACAAATAATGCTACTGAACCGGAGCATATAATTTAAAAATTTCAGATTCGGATGTCCATTCTAAAGGACAAAAGGGCACTACCCTCTAGAAGAATCTGATAAAAACCGATTGACTGGGTATTTATTCTGATCAGATTTACCCCAAACCTGGCACAAATAATGCTCCTGAACAGGAGCTTGCACTTGTAAAATTTCAGATTCGGATGTTCATTCTAAAAGACACTACCCTCTAGAAAAATTTGATAAAAACCGATTTACTGGGTATGTATTCTAATCGGATTTACACTAAACTTGGTACAAATGATGCTTTTCGCCCGGGGCATACATTGTTAAAATTTCAGACTCGGATGTCCGTTGTAAAAGGCACTACCCTCTAGCAAAATTTGATAAAAACCGATTCACTGGGTATTTATTCTGATCAGATTTACACTAAACATGGCACAAATAATGCTCCTGACCCGGAGCATACACCATTAAAATTTCAGATTCGGATGTCCATTCTAAAGGACACTACCCTCTAGAAAAATGTCATAAAAACCCATTGACTGGGTATTAAATACTGTGTTAAAATAATGCTTCTGACCGAGGGCACATACTGTGAAAATTTCAGATTCGGATGTCCATTATACAGAACAAAAGGACACTACTTCAATCACACCAGGAAATTTCGCTTGAAAACCGGACCCAAGAATATAAAGGGTATCCCATTTTTGGCACTTCTAAATGGGATCCTGCCTTACTTTTAAAGGTAAAGGATTAAGGTTTGAAATTAGTTAACTCAAGTCAACAGTCTCAAGTTTATTATGTTGTAGTTGTACGGCTACATGTTTCGCCTAAAAAGGCATCATCAGGCCACAATCACAACACACGTTAAAATAGTTAAAAATTCTAAAAACCTGAATTTCTACCAGCCTCTGAGAGAAAAAATGGATTTTTTCTACGATAAAGGCAGTATGCTACTTTCTGGTGAAATTAAAGATGGCACCAGCAGAATTTCCCATAACCATTTGGTTTTTGAGATAACCCGAAATTTAACTAAGTTCCGACTTGAAACAATGAATTTAACTAACTTTTTACTTTAAACTCGGAATTTTTATTTCTACTTTGAACACGGAACTTAACTGTGACCTGGGGCACATTATTCAAAAAAAATCCGAGATTAAACACAAAATTTAATTAAATTTAAATTTTTAAATTTAAATACCCAATTTAAGAAAATTCCGATTTTGAACTTGGAATGTAACTAAATTCCGACTTTATACACACAATTTAACTAAATTTAGATTTTGAACTCGAAATTTAACTAAGTTTTGTCCTCAAGTCCGGAACTGAAGTAAGCTCCGATTTTAAACATGGAATATAAATAAATTTTGAGTTCAAACACAAAATTTAACCAAACTCCAACTTTGAACACGGAATTTAACTATGTTCCGACTTTAAACTCGAAATTTTTCTAAATTCCAACTCGGAATTTAAATAAGTTCTGGCTTTACACACTGAATTTAATAAAGTTTTGACTTTAAACACGGAGTTTAAATAAATTTCGCCTTTAATCTCGGATTTTAACTAAGTTCCAACTTTACACTCAGAATTTAACTAAATTCTGACTTTGAATTGAGATTATCTACTTTGAACAAGGAATTTAACTAAATTCCGACATTAAACATGGAGTTTAACAAAAATTCAGACTTTCAACTCAATTTCAACTAACCAAATTTTGACTTTAAACAGGTAATTTAATTAAATGCCGATTTTGAACGTGGATATTAACTAAATTTCTACTTTGAACACGGAATATAACTAAATTCCGACATTAAATATGTAGTTCAACAAAATAACAGACATAATTAACAGACTTTCAACTCGAAATATAAGTAGATCCCGAATTTATACATGGAATTTAAGTAAATTTTTACTTTGAACTCGGAATTTAATTAAAGTTTGACTTCAAATTTAAAACCGAAGTAAATTCCGACTTTAAACTAGGAATTTAACTAAATTTTGAGTTTATAAACACGGAATTTAACCAGATACAAACTTTGAACTCGGAATTTAAGTAAAAAACTTTGAACCCAAAATTTAACTAAGTTCCGACTTGAAACAATGAATTTAACTAACTTTTTACTTTAAACTCGGAATTTAAATTTCTACTTTGAACACGGAACTTAACTCTGACCTGGGGCACATTATTCAAAAAAAATCCGAGATTAAACACATAATTTAATTAAATTTAAATTTTTAAATTTTAATACCCAATTTAAGAAAATTCCGATTTTGAACTTGGAATGTAACTAAATTCCGACTTTATACACACAATTTAACTAAATTTTGATTTTGAACTCGAAATTTAACTAAGTTTTGACCTCAAGTCCGGAACTGAAGTAAGCTCCGATTTCAAACATGGAATATAAATAAATTTTGAGTTCAAACACAAAATTTAACCAAACTCCAACTTTGAACACGGAATTTAACTATGTTCCGACTTTAAACTCGAAATTTTACTAAATTCCAACTCGGAATTTAAATAAGTTCTGGCTTTACACACTGAATTTAATAAAGTTTTGACTTTAAACACGGAGTTTAAATAAATTTCGCCTTTAATCTCGGATTTTAACTAAGTTCCAACTTTACACTCAGAATTTAACTAAATTCTGACTTTGAATTTAGATTATCTACTTTGAACAAGGAATTTAACTAAATTCCGACATTAAACATGGAGTTTAACAAAAATTCAGACTTTCAACTCAATTTCAACTAACCAAATTTTGACTTTGAACACGGAATTTGACCTACCTCTGACCTGGGACACAAAATTTAACAAAATTCCGAGATTAAACACATAATTTCCCTAAATTTCGAATATTAATACAAAACTTAAGAAAATTCGGATTAGACTTCAAATACTGAATTTAACTAAGTTTTGACTTTAAACGCGGAGTTTAACTCTGTGTTTAAACATAGAGCTTAAGTAAATTTTAACTTTAAACACGTCATTTAACTAAAATTCGACTTTCAACTCGGAGTTTAACTAAGTTTCAACATTAAACTGAGAGTTTAAATAAATTTTGACTTTGAATTCAGAATTTAATCAAGTTCTGACTTCAAACATGTAATTTAATTAAATGCCGATTTTGAACGTGGATATTGACTACATTTCTACTTTGAACACGGAATATAAATAAATGCCAACATTAAATATGTAGTTTAACAAAATAACAGACATAATTAACAGACTTTCAACTCGAAATGTAAGTAGATCCCGAATTTATACATGGAATTTAAGTAAATTTTTACTTTGAACTTGGAATTTAATTAAAGTTTGACTTCAAATTTGAAACCGAAGTAAATTCCGACATTAAACTAGCAATTTAACTAAACTTTGAGTTTATAAACACGGAATTAAACCAAATTCAAAAGTTGAACTCGGAATTTAAGTAAATATGAACTTTGAACCCAAAATTTAACTAAGTTCCGACTTGAAACAATGAATTTAACTAACTTTTTACTTTAAACTCGGAATTTTTATTTCTACTTTGAACACGGAACTTAACTCTGACCTGGGGCACATTATTCAAAAAAAAATCCGAGATTAAACACATAATTTAATTAAATTTAAATTTTTTAATTTTAATACCCAATTTAAGAAAATTCCGATTTTGAACTTGGAATGTAACTAAATTCCGACTTTATACACACAATTTAACTAAATTTAGATTTTAAACTCGAAATTTAACTAAGTTTTGACCTCAAGTCCGGAAGTGAAGTAAGCTCCGATTTTAAACATGGAATATAAATAAATTTTGAGTTCAAACACAAAATTTAACCAAACTCCAACTTTGAACACGGAATTTAACTATGTTCCGACTTTAAACTCGAAATTTTATTAAATTCCAACTCGGAATTTAAATAAGTTCTGACTTTACACACTGAATTTAATAAAGTTTTGACTTTAAACACGGAGTTTAAATAAATTTCGCCTTTAATCTCGGATTTTAACTAAGTTCCAACTTTACACTCAGAATTTAACTAAATTCTGACTTTGAATTGAGATTATCTACTTTGAACAAGGAATTTAACTAAATTCCGACATTAAACATGGAGTTTAACAAAAATTCAGACTTTCAACTCAATTTCAACTAACCAAATTTTGACTTTGAACACGGAATTTGACCTACCTCTGACCTGGGACACAAAATTTAACAAAATTCCGAGATTAAACACATAATTTCCCTGAATTTCGACCTCGGTAGTAGTTACCACTAGAGCTTCACGGGACCGAGACCGAGACTAAAGTGAAAATTCGAGACCGAGACCGAGGGTATGAAAGTCTCGGTCTCGGTCTCGTGAAGCTCTAGTGGTAACTACCGATTTCATGTTTAGGGGGCAGTTTACTTTTTGAGTTGCCAGTTGCCTACGACATGTTTCGTTACCATGACAACTCATTTCTCACTTGTGAATAATGTTCATTATTCACAAGTGAATAAAGATTAGCATTAATCTTGAGAATGTACAAGAATAATGTGATTATTATAGTGTGGTCCTGGATAAAACATGTTAAAAAGGTAGTGTTGCACATTTTCCCATTTTTCCAGAAAACGGTAAGAGATACTCCAATTTGGAAACCGGGTGCGAGTTTCTCATTAAATTCTCTACAACTTTCCCCATTTAACCGATCCCGCATCTGTTAAGATAAGGAAAATCCCCATGCATGCATCACCAATTTAGACCACACTGTATAATATCCTCTCTTCGTTCGGATATACCGGGTTACACAAAATGGATGTAACAACCCAGCGTTTACACAATTTTTATTTTAAAAATTTGAAATTTGGAGGTGATAAATCAGTCGTAAATATGCTTTAGATGCCGTTTCAAGCACTTAGGCACGACTTCCGTTTTAAGCGGAAGTACCGCCATATTTCATTTTTTAAATGGAACACCCCTGTATATTTGTCAATTTCGGATTCCCCGTCGAATTCTCAGTTATTAACATGTAACATAATGTACGCTTAGCTCTTACCGTTTTCGAGAAAATCGGGCCCGAAATTTCCATATCATCAATAATAAATGTGGATTTTATGGAAACTTAGTCTTAAAAATGTCAATTCTCCATTTTTTTCATGACAACTTGGAAAGAGTTTTTTTAATGTCTATTGATAGAGAGCGTAAAAAAATGGTAGTCTATAAAATCAGGGCTCTGTTTGCTTAACAATCCACATTTATTATTGATGATATGGAAAGTTCGGGGATAGTGAAAACGGGATCTGACGACTTATTTATCACCTCCAAATTTCAAATTTTTAGAATAAAAATTGTGGAAACGCTTGGTTGTTACATACATACATCTTGTGTTGCTCGGTATAATAATTTACATACAATACACAATTCGGCTAAGAAGGACAAAACATCACTTTTTCCTTGCGGTTAACTTGTTATTTAGTATCCCGATTAAGTTTACACATTCCAACAATATAATGTGGATCACCAGATTAGAGATCCTCGGTTACAAAGCTCTAGCAGCCGACATCAATGGATGACCAGAATTTCTCGAAGATAAGCCGCCTAAAATTTGTCAGGATTTCTAATGATACTTCAATCTTTCAGGATTATTTGGAACGTCTTGGAAATGGTCAGGCTTTCAAAACAAACGTTTGATATAAAAAAAAATGCCCTTGAGAATTTATAGATTCGGTTAGCATTTTAATGTCTTCTAAAGAGTAAAAACAAGAGGAGTTGTAAAGTGAAAAAAAAAACTAAACTTGAAGAGGGTTTAATTTTAAAGGATGTTTTTGACCTTTAATCCCTGAAACATGCTGCCTGTAAACTTTATAGCACCTCATAAAGACCAAACTTTACTCGTCGGAAACAGATTGGGCAAAGTTTTAATGTAACTAAGTATCAATCACTCGGGCAGTATCCTGGGGACCGTGAGCAAACCTAATTTCTTTCCCGATGCTCTATCAAAGTTGGTAGACTTAAAGGGGTTCCTCTATTTTTAGCACAAGCTGCGAAACTGGATCGCCTTTAGAACCGCTTAATTTCGCTAAGCGACATTTAGATGAGATTAAATGATGTCACGGAGTGTTGGAATTTCAGTTTGCACGATGGCTAAGATGGAGTGGGTCAATAACTCCCGGACCCAATGAATTATTTGCACGTGTCTATCAAAATGTCAACAGGTAAATCGTAGGGTAAAACACCCCGTTATTGGCGACTTAGCAGCTAGTCTGAGCAGTAGTTTCAAGTTGTTAAATTGGTTTGCTGACAGGTAAATGAGGTGAACGCTTCAGACATATATGGTAAATTGATTTGCAACACTCAATTTTTTTTTATCAAGTTTGCAACAGCTCCGCACTAAAAGAAATTAGATCCTTAGCGAATTGTTTCTCTACCTATTTGTTACGTTCATGACAGACAATACAATTTTAATGCAAACTTGTCCTCAATAAGAAAAAAATAAATAAATCTTTTTTTTTTGTTCGCTTGCAGCAGAGTCTCTTTACCGCATGCATGTTCGAGTTGAAACTAGCATTCTTTACCGCACGCATTGTTTTTAGATAAGAAATATATAAAAACAATGCCGCACGTACAATCTAAAGTGTTTTCCGGGCCGTGGTCCGATGGAATTTCTTCCTAACGTTTCGCTTACAGCTTCGGCAGACATTATCAAAGTCACTAAGGCAATGGGCGAAGTGATTTCTCGTGCTTCCCGACGTTGACTGATTCGACTATGGTAAGCATCGTGGTATTTATTCCCCCGTCGTCGCGCTGCAATAGAGGGACTAGGGTGGGAGTAGTGGTGGCGGGGGGTTTCGGCGCACTTGAAGTATGTCGTAGAAATCGCTTCCAGCTTGCATTTAAAAACGTAATTTCCTCCGTAATCCCCTAAGAACGTAACCAACTCAATTCGAATGAATTTAACCTTAAAGAGGTTTTTTTGGTGGGATGTGAAAGAGGACATCAAAAAGAGGCAAAAACAGTTTGATTCACTCCGATCAGTAGAGGCGTTCTCAAGTTACAGGCGATCAAAGTTGAGAATTGAGAAAAAAGTCGTAATACCCCACCCCATTTGGTCATTTTCGAAAAAATTTCGGAAAAGTAGTTTTGATCTTTTTGATCGGAATGGCAAGCTCGCGGTCCTCTAAGAACGTAACAAACCCGATTCGAATGAAATTAACGTCTAAAGAGGTTTTTTTTTTAATTGCCAAAAAACGCGATTATAAAAATGCTAAAAATCGACCTCCGAAAGGGTCTTTCTCCAAAAATATTGAACTTACGAAATCTACGGTGGGAGGTGAAAGAGAACAACAAGAAGAGGAAAAAAACAGTTGGAATCACTCCGATCGGTCGAGGCGGTCCCAAGTTACAAGTGATCAAAGTGGGGAATTGAGAAAAAAACTCGTAATACCCCCCCCCCCCCATTTGAACATTTTCGAAAAAAAATCGGAAAAATTGTTTTGCTCTTTTTGATATGAATGGCACGCTTGCAATCGCCTAAGAACATAACGAACTTAATGCAAATTAGTTTAACTTCTAAAAAAATGTTTTTACAAATGGTCAAAAACGCGTTTTTAAAAGTGCTTAAAAATTTACCTCCGAAGGGGTCTATCTCCAAAAATGTTGCACCTACGGGAGTTCCGATGGTGGAAGGTGAAAGAGGACATCAAGAAGACGAAACCCAGTTGAATTAATCCCAATGGTTCCACGCTTTCTAAAGTTATAGATGACCAAATTTGAAAATTGAGAAAAAAAGGTGGAAATGACCGTTTTGGTCAGTTTCAAGAAAATGTCAGAACATTTTTTTTTTGCTAAGATTTTGAAGGCTTTCACGGCCCGTCAAACTACAAGCTAGAGCGTTTTCCGGGCTTTGAAGCCGTCGTCCAACAGAATTTCTTCCTGACGTTTCGTTTAGAGCTGCGGTAGACATTATCAAAGTCACTGAGGCTATGGGCGAAGTGATCTCCCATGCTTCCCGTCGTTGACTGATTCGACAGTGTTGCCAAATGCAAAAATTGTTTAACAGTAGAAAAACTGAATCAAGACCTGTAGATTCTTGAAAATATACAGTAGATATTAAAAATCACGTTTCGACGAATGTTATTCTTTCAGTAAGTTTCCAGGAGATTAATGTGTGTTGCTAGGCGATATCTTTGAACTAAAAAGTGAATCACGGGTTAATTTTGGTGCACCCACATGTGGAATTTAGTGGCATTTAGAGGAATTTAAGGTAAATTTAATGGAATTTTAATTTTCACAAAAACATATTTTTATGATTGAATGCTCTTTATGAGAAAAAGATTTTTTTTTAATAATTCTAAAAAAAATTTTTTGTTTCAAGCCTGAAACAAAAAGTGATTTTGATTTTTGTTCCTTGTGCAAAATCGAAAATTGTTTGTGTAACAAAATAATGCTACAAAAACAATTTATTTTAGAATTATTTCAGAGCAAAACTTGAGATTTTAATCATAAAAATGAAATATTTTTACAACCGCAAAAAAAAGCTTTTTTGTCGTTTTGAGACGATTTTTTTCTTTTTTGAACTAACAAGCAATAAGCCAAAAATTGAGTCTCTTTATTGAACTAGTTGTGACGGTGTTAACCAATGGTCTGTTTTGATAAGGTTTTCTGAACAAGAAAAAAACACTTTTTTTACTTGTATTTTTGCTATAGAAACGATTTTTTTTCCTTATTGATTTTGAATTAATGGTAAAGGTGTTTTTTTTTTCAGTTTTGAACCAAAACCTATTTTTTTTTTAAATAACTGTGATTATTTTGATCGATAAATCAATCTAAGTTTCTTGATCATTTTTTTTTCAAAAACCGAATTTCTGTCCTAGTAACGATTTTATTATAAAAGCGAAATTTTGTCAATTGGTTTTGTAGAAAAACTTGAGATTCTAGTCCACAAATTGAGTTTCACTAAAATTTGCGAAAAAAAATTGCGTTTAATCGTTACAAAACAATGTTTGTTTCCTTTTAACTAAACAAAAATGTAGTTTTTTTAATTTGGACTAAAAATGTATTCTTTTGATTGAAAGTTTTGTCAGGGTTTTTTCGAATTTGGCTCAAAACGTAGTTTTTTTAATGATTTTAATAAAATAATTTTTGCCCCGAGTCTGATACAAAAAGTGATTGAGTGAATGATTTACGAAGACTTAAGATTTTAGTCTAGAACTGGATATTTTGATTGAACGATTGTGACGGTTTTAACCAATTATAACGATAAAATAAATTAATAAAAACTGATTTTCTTTATTAAATGTGACTATTTTGATCAATTTTCGCTCAAGAAATGAAACGTTTTAATTATTTTTTCCAAAAAGTGAATTTTTGTCCCAGTACCGATTTTATGAAAAAAAAAGATTCTCAGATGATTTTGGAGGAAAACTTTTTGTTTTTTTTTTTGAGATTTTAGTCCATAAATTGAGTTTCATTAGAATTTGTGAAAAAAATGCGTTTTAGTCGTTACAAAACGTTTTTTGTAGGATATTTTTTTAATTAAACGAAAATGTAGTTTTATTTTATTTTGAACTAAAAACTAGATCTTTTGATTGAACGAATTGTAACGGTTTTACCAATTATGACGATAAAAGAAATGATTAAACACTGATTTTTTTATTAGCTGTGACCATTTTTTAATTATTTTCTCCAAAAAGTTTTGTCTCAGTAGCGATTTTATTAAAAAAACGAAATTCTCTCAGTTGATTTTGGAGCAAAATTTGAGATGTTAATCCCCAAATTGAGTTTCATTAAAATTTGCGAAAAAGAAATGCGTTAGAGTCGTTACAAAACGTTTTTTGTGTGTTTTTTTTTAATTTATTTTTTTACCAAAAACTTATTTTTTGATTGAATGCTTTGTGAGGGTTTTGATCGTCTTGGCCCTAAAAGTTAAATTTTTAATGATTTTGCTTGGAACAAAAATTTTTTTTTTAATAATTCTAAAAAAAATTTTTGTTCCAAGCCTGAAACAAAAAGTGATTTTGATTTTTGTTCCGTGTGCAAAATCAAAAATTGTTTGTGTAGCAAAATAATGCTACAAAAACAATTTATTTTAGAATGATTTCAGAGCAAAACTTGAGATTTTAATCATAAAAATGAAATATTTTTACAACCGCAAAAAAAAGCTTTTTTGTCGTTTTGAGACGATTTTTTTCTTTTTTGAACTAACAAGCAATAAGCCAAAAATTGAGTCTCTTTATTGAACGAGTTGTGACGGTTTTAACCAATGGTCTGTTTTGATAAGGTTTTCTGAACAAGAAAAAAACACTTTTTTTACTTGTATTTTTGCTATAAAAACGATTTTTTTTCCTTATTGATTTTGTAGCAAAACTTGAAAATTGAGTTTCTTTAAAATTGCACAAAAAATAGTTTCTATTTTTTCAAGGCTTTTTTGACTTAACGGTAAAGGTGTTTTTTTTTCCGTTTTGAACCAAAAACTGATTTTTTTTTAAATAACTGTGATTATTTTGATCGATTATGTCCCATAAATCCAAGTTTCTTAATAATTATTTTTTCAAAAACCGAAATTCTGTCCTAGTAACGATTTTATTATAAAAACGAAATTTTGTCAATTGGTTTTGTAGAAAAACTTGAGATTTTAGTCCACAAATTGAGTTTCATTAAAATTTTCCAAAAAAATTTGCGTTTAATCGTTACAAAACAATGTTTGTTTCCTTTTAACTAAACAAAAATGTAGTTTTTTTAATTTGGACTAAAAATGTATTCTTTTGATTGAAAGTTTTGTCAGGGTTTTTTCGAATTTGGCTCAAAACGTAGTTTTTTTAATGATTTTAATAAAATAATTTTTGCCCCGAGTCTGATACAAAAAGTGATTGAGTGAATGATTTACGAAGACTTAAGATTTTAGTCTAGAACTGGATATTTTGATTGAACGATTGTGACGGTTTTAACCAATTATAACGATAAAATAAATTAATAAAAACTGATTTTCTTTATTAAATGTGACTATTTTGATCAATTTTCGCTCAAGAAATGAAACGTTTTAATTATTTTTTCCAAAAAGTGAATTTTTGTCCCAGTACCGATTTTATGAAAAAAAAAGATTCTCAGATGATTTTGGAGGAAAACTTTTTGTTTTTTTTTTTGAGATTTTAGTCCATAAATTGAGTTTCATTAGAATTTGTGAAAAAAATGCGTTTTAGTCGTTACAAAACGTTTTTTGTAGGATATTTTTTTAATTAAACGAAAATGTAGTTTTATTTTATTTTGAACTAAAAACTAGATCTTTTGATTGAACGAATTGTAACGGTTTTACCAATTATGACGATAAAAGAAATGATTAAACACTGATTTTTTTATTAGCTGTGACCATTTTTTAATTATTTTCTCCAAAAAGTTTTGTCTCAGTAGCGATTTTATTAAAAAAACGAAATTCTCTCAGTTGATTTTGGAGCAAAATTTGAGATGTTAATCCCCAAATTGAGTTTCATTAAAATTTGCGAAAAAGAAATGCGTTAGAGTCGTTACAAAACGTTTTTTGTGTGTTTTTTTTTAATTTATTTTTTTACCAAAAACTTATTTTTTGATTGAATGCTTTGTGAGGGTTTTGATCGTCTTGGCCCTAAAAGTTAAATTTTTAATGATTTTGCTTGGAACAAAAATTTTTTTTTTAATAATTCTAAAAAAAATTTTTGTTCCAAGCCTGAAACAAAAAGTGATTTTGATTTTTGTTCCGTGTGCAAAATCAAAAATTGTTTGTGTAGCAAAATAATGCTACAAAAACAATTTATTTTAGAATGATTTCAGAGCAAAACTTGAGATTTTAATCATAAAAATGAAATATTTTTACAACCGCAAAAAAAAGCTTTTTTGTCGTTTTGAGACGATTTTTTTCTTTTTTGAACTAACAAGCAATAAGCCAAAAATTGAGTCTCTTTATTGAACGAGTTGTGACGGTTTTAACCAATGGTCTGTTTTGATAAGGTTTTCTGAACAAGAAAAAAACACTTTTTTTACTTGTATTTTTGCTATAAAAACGATTTTTTTTCCTTATTGATTTTGTAGCAAAACTTGAAAATTGAGTTTCTTTAAAATTGCACAAAAAATAGTTTCTATTTTTTCAAGGCTTTTTTGACTTAACGGTAAAGGTGTTTTTTTTTCCGTTTTGAACCAAAAACTGATTTTTTTTTAAATAACTGTGATTATTTTGATCGATTATGTCCCATAAATCCAAGTTTCTTAATAATTATTTTTTCAAAAACCGAAATTCTGTCCTAGTAACGATTTTATTATAAAAACGAAATTTTGTCAATTGGTTTTGTAGAAAAACTTGAGATTTTAGTCCACAAATTGAGTTTCATTAAAATTTTCCAAAAAAATTTGCGTTTAATCGTTACAAAACAATGTTTGTTTTCTTTTAACTAAACGAAAATGTAGTTTTTTTTAATTTGAACTAAAAATGTATTCTTTTGATTGAAAGTTTTGTCAGGGTTTTTTCGAATTTGGCTCAAAACGTAATTTTTTTAATGATTTTAATAAAATAATTTTTGCCCCGAGTCTGATACAAAAAGTGATTGAGTGAATGATTTACGAAGACTTAAGATTTTAGTCTAAAACTGGATATTTTGATTGAACGATTGTGACGGTTTTAACCAATTATAACGATAAAATAAATTAATAAAAACTGATTTTCTTTATTAAATGTGACTATTTTGATCAATTCTCGCTCAAGAAATGAAACGTTTTAATTATTTTTTCCAAAAAGTGAATTTTTGTCCCAGTACCGATTTTATTAAAAAAAAAAAGATTCTCAGATGATTTTGGAGGAAAACTTTTTGTTTTTTTTTTTGAGATTTTAGTCCATAAATTGAGTTTCATTAGAATTTGTGAAAAAAATGCGTTTTAGTCGTTACAAAACGTTTTTTGTAGGATATTTTTTAAATTAAACGAAAATGTAGTTTTATTTTATTTTGAACTAAAAACTAGATCTTTTGATTGAACGAATTGTTACGGTTTTACCAATTATGACGATAAAAGAAATGATTAAACACTGATTTTTTTATTAGCTGTGACCATTTTTTAATTATTTTCTCCAAAAAGTTTTGTCTCAGTAGCGATTTTATTAAAAAAACGAAATTCTCTCAGTTGATTTTGGAGCAAAATTTGAGATGTTAATCCACAAATTGAGTTTCATTAAAATTTGCGAAAAAGAAATGCGTTATAGTCGTTACAAAACGTTTTTTGTGTGTTTTTTTTAATTTATTTTTTTACCAAAAACTTATTTTTTGATTGAATGCTTTGTGAGGGTTTTGATCGTCTTGGCCCTAAAAGTTAAATTTTTAATGATTTTGCTTGGAACAAAATTTTTTTTTTTTAATAATTCTAAAAAAAATTTTTGTTCCAAGCCTGAAACATATGTGATTTTGATTTTTGTTCCGTGTGCGAAATCAAAAATTGTTTGTGTAGCAAAATAATGCTACAAAAACAATTTATTTTAGAATGATTTCAGAGCAAAACTTGAGATTTTAATCATAAAAATGAAATATTTTTACAACCGCAAAAAAAAGCTTTTTTGTCGTTTTGAGACGATTTTTTTCTTTTTTGAACTAACAAGCAATAAGCCAAAAATTGAGTCACTTTATTGAACGAGTTGTGACGGTTTTAACCAATGGTTTGTTTTGATAAGGTTTTCTGAAAAAAAAAAACACTTTTTTACTTGTAATTTTGCTATAGAAACAATTTTTTTCCTTATTGATTTTGTAGCTAACTTGAAAAATTGAGTTTCCTTAAAATTGCAAAAAAATAGTTTCTATTTTTTCAAGGCTTTTTGAATTAATGGTAAAGGTGTTTTTTTTTTCAGTTTTGAACCAAAACCTATTTTTTTTTTTAAATAACTGTGATTATTTTGATCGATTATGTCAAATAAATCTAAGTTTCTTGATCATTTTTTTTTCAAAAACCGAATTTCTGTCCTAGTAACGATTTTATTATAAAAACGAAATTTTGTCAATTGGTTTTGTAGAAAAACTTGAGATTCTAGTCCACAAATTGAGTTTCACTAAAATTTGCGAAAAAAAATTGCGTTTAATCGTTACAAAACAATGTTTGTTTCCTTTTAACTAAACAAAAATGTAGTTTTTTTAATTTTGACTAAAAATGTATTCTTTTGATTGAAAGTTTTGTCAGGGTTTTTTCGAATTTGGCTCAAAACGTAATTTTTTTAATGATTTTAATGAAATAATTTTTGCCCCGAGTCTGATACAAAAAGTGATTGACTGAATGATTTACGAAGACTTAAGATTTTAGTCTAAAACTGGATATTTTGATTGAACGATTGTGACGGTTTTAACCAATTATAACGATAAAATAAATTAATAAAAACAGATTTTCTTTATTAAATGTGACTATTTTGATCAATTTTCGCTCAAGAAATGAAACGTTTTAATTACTTTTTCCAAAAAGTGAATTTTTGTCCCAGTACCGATTTTATTAAAAAAAAAAAAAGATTCTCAGTTGATTTTGGAAGAAAACTTTTTGTTTTTTTTTGAGATTTTAGTCCATAAATTGAGTTTCATTAGAATTTGTGAAACAAATGCGTTTTAGTCGTTACAAAACGTTTTTTGTAGGATATTTTTTTAATTTAACGAAAATGTAGTTTTATTTTATTTTGAACTAAAAACTAGATCTTTTGATTGAACGAATTGTAACGGTTTTAGCAATTATGACGATAAAAGAAATGATTAAACACTGATTTTTTTTATTAACTGTGGCCATTTTTTAATTATTTCCTCCAAAAAGTTTTGTCCCAGTAGCGATTTTATTAAAAAAACGAAATTCTCTCAGTTGATTTTGGAGCAAAATTTGAGATGTTAATCCACAAATCGAATTTCATTAAAATTTGCGAAAAAGAAATGCGTTATAGTCGTTACAAAACGTTTTTTGTGTGTTTTTTTTTAATTTATTTTTTTACCAAAAACTTATTTTTTGATTGAATGCTTTGTGAGGGTTTTGATCGTCTTGGCCCTAAAAGTTAAATTTTTAATGATTTTGCTTGGAACAAAAATTTTTTTTTTAATAATTCTAAAAAAAATTTTTGTTCCAAGCTTGAAACAAAAAGTGATTTTGATTTTTGTTCTTTGTGCAAAATCGAAAATTGTTTGTGTAGCAAAATAATGCTACAAAAACAATTTATTTTAGAATTATTTCAGAGCAAAACTTGAGATTTTAATCATAAAAATGAAATATTTTTTCAACCGCAAAAAAAAGCTTTTTTGTCGTTTTGAGACGATTTTTTTCTTTTTTGAACTAACAAGCAATAAGCCAAAAATTGAGTCTCTTTATTGAACGAGTTGTGACGGTTTTAACCAATGGTTTGTTTTGATAAGGTTTTCTGAACAAAAAAAAAAACACTTTTTTACTTGTAATTTTGCTATAGAAACAATTTTTTTCCTTATTGATTTTGTAGCTAACTTGAAAAATTGAGTTTCCTTAAAATTGCAAAAAAATTGTTTCTATTTTTTCAAGGCTTTTTGAATTAATGGTAAAGGTGTTTTTTTTTTCAGTTTTGAACCAAAACCTATTTTTTTTTTAAATAACTGTGATTATTTTGATCGATTATGTCAAATAAATCTAAGTTTCTTGATCATTTTTTTTTCAAAAACCGAATTTCTGTCCTAGTAACGCTTTTATTATAAAAGCGAAATTTTGTCAATTGGTTTTGTAGAAAAACTTGAGATTCTAGTCCACAAATTGAGTTTCACTAAAATTTGCGTTTAATCGTTACAAAACAATGTTTGTTTCCTTTTAACTAAACAAAAATGTAGTTTTTTTAATTTGGACTAAAAATGTATTCTTTTGATTGAAAGTTTTGTCAGGGTTTTTTCGAATTTGGCTCAAAACGTAATTTTTTTAATGATTTTAATAAAATAATTTTTGCCCCGAGTCTGATACAAAAAGTGATTGAGTGAATGATTTACGAAGACTTAAGATTTTAGTCTAGAACTGGATATTTTGATTGAACGATTGATTGTGACGGTTTTAACCAATTATAACGATAAAATAAATTAATAAAAACTGATTTTCTTTATTAAATGTGACTATTTTGATCAATTTTCGCTCAAGAAATGAAACGTTTTAATTATTTTTTCCAAAAAGTGAATTTTTGTCCCAGTACCGATTTTATGAAAAAAAAAGATTCTCAGATGATTTTGGAGGAAAACTTTTTGTTTTTTTTTGAGATTTTAGTCCATAAATTGAGTTTCATTAGAATTTGTGAAAAAAATGCGTTTTAGTCGTTACAAAACGTTTTTTGTAGGATATTTTTTTAATTAAACTAAAATGTAGTTTTATTTTATTTTGAACTAAAAACTAGATCTTTTGATTGAACGAATTGTAACGGTTTTACCAATTATGACGATAAAAGAAATGATTAAACACTGATTTTTTTATTAGCTGTGACCATTTTTTAATTATTTTCTCCAAAAAGTTTTGTCTCGGTAGCGATTTTATTAAAAAAAGAAATTCTCTCAGTTGATTTTGGAGCAAAATTCGAGATGTTAATCCACAAATTGAGTTTCATTAAAATTTGCGAAAAAGAAATGCGTTATAGTCGTTACAAAACGTTTTTTGTGTGTTTTTTTAAATTTATTTTTTTACCAAAAACTTATTTTTTTATTGAATGCTTTGTGAGGGTTTTGATCGTCTTGGCCCTAAAAGTTAAATATTGAATGATTTTACAAAAGAGCCTGAACGAAAATGTAAATTTTTCTTCCAACTGACATCTTACGTCAAATAGTTCGAAATCTTGATTCGCCAATTGATGCATTCTGTCGATAAAGTTACGTCATGGATACCTTTAAAAATGGCGGACTTCCTGCCAAAAACGGGACGGTTTTTTGGGAAATATTTCGCATTTGTTTGCTCTGTCCATATATCCTAGGTCACTGATTGACATAATAGCTTCACGCGATATTTAATGCCTTATGGAAGAGCGCTCAGAGCTTTCGATAATTAGATACTCGAGCTACATTTTGTTACTAATAATAATAATAATAATAATAAATATAAATATTCGTTTTCATTTGCTTTTCGAGGTACTTAAAAATACAAAAAGTTTTAATATATACACAACATATTTTGCAATAACTGAAGTTTGACAATATACGCGGTGTTCGTTATAAAACTTCATCAAGCAGGCTAAGAAATTTTGACAGAAAAGGACATAATCAAAATAAACGGACTTTTGTTTCTCCATCCTTTTCTTTTGACATTTCACAGCCAACTAGATGAAGTTTTATAATGAACACCCCGTATAGATATTGAAAACAGTAGTTAGGTGGTAAAAAACAGTAAATCTGGCTACACTGTGACTCGACAGTGGTGAGCTCCGTGGTATTTATTCCCCCGCTGGCGCCGTCGTGTTGTAGTGGGGTGGGGGTAGTAGTGACGCGGGTTTGCGGAGCACTTGGAGTAGGTATGTCGTAGAACTCGCTTCAAGTCCACATTTAAAAACGTTTCAACAAAAAGGAGGAAATTAAGTTTCTAAATGCAGACTGGAGGTGAATCCTACGACATACTTCAAGTGCGCGGAACCCCGCGCCACCACTACCCCCACCCCAGTCCCACCACTGCAACCCGACAGCGGAGAAATAAATACCACGGAGCTCACCACAGTCGAATCAGTCAACGTCGGGAAGGATGGAAGATCACTTCTCCCGGTGAGACGCTGTACAGCAGTATTGGATCTAAAATACGCTGGTAGATGTCGCCTGCTTCTGCTCTGTACAACATCTCACCGATACTCTGTACGTTTCCGGCTTTAAGTAGCCAAATCACTAATTTGTCGAGCGGCCAAAACTGTACTGATGAGGGCTTACCTCGAAACTAGTATGCAGATGGGTTGATCGACAAATTGGTGACCACCACTCTTATCACTTCTCCCATTGCCTCAGCGCCTTTGATAATATTAGCAGCGACTTTAGATGAAACGTCAGGAAGAAAGTCCATTTGACCACGGCTTCAAAGCCCGGAAAACACTTTAGATTGTATTTTGACCGGCCGTGGGTGATTGTGAAAGAAAAAAATGTCATCTCAATTTTAGCGTTAATTTTGGTATCGATGGAAAGCTTACGGGGTGTTCATTATAAAATTTCATCTAGTTGGCTGTGAAATGTCAAAAGAAAATGATGGAGAAACAAAAGTCCATTTATTTTCATTATGTCATCCTTTTCTGTCAAAATTTCATAGCCCGCTAGATGAAATTTTATAATGAACACCCCGTATGTTATGGATAATGGAATGGAAATGCTATGGAATTTTGGATGATTGAGAAGTGGAAATTTATGCATTTAATAAACAAAATTTATATTTTGCATTTATTTGATAGTTTGCTAGTTAACTTAAGACAACTGACAGATAACAGGTGAAAAATAAAATCCCTTGAGTCATTTTCGTTTCGCAATGGTTCTGGTTCTGGTTGACATAAAAATTACCGACCAGCTGATTTTCAACCAATCAGCTTTGATGAAATGCAGCTGGTCCGTCATTTTTATGTCAACCGGAACCAGAACCGCTGTGAAACGAAAATGCACTGTTAGGCGCACTGTTAAGCATTAACACAATAAGCCTTTTCAAGTGAGTTCAGGTTAGTTTCGGTTAGTTCAGGTTCGATTTTGATTTCCTTTCATTTTAGAAGTGACCGGATATTTGCACTTAACGATAAACTCCGACGTTTGGCATCACTGCAAAATATACTTATAACATTACTGTCAGATAGGAGTTTTCGCATTAATTTTGACGCAAATTTACAATTTTCCCTTCCTTATTTCTCAATGAAAAGTGATTCATCCACGGATTGTTTTCCTTTAATATGTTCTATGGACAGTGCGCTTCCATTTAATATAGAAAAAGCTTCGAAAATCGAGATGACATAAACTTTACAATCACCCGGCCGTGAAAGCCTTCACAGTCTGATAAAACTAGTGTTATTTTTTGAATGTTGAATACATGGTTAAAATAATGCATTTTCCTCTTAAAACATATAAAGTACAAGTTAAAAAAAAATCGATATATCTTGCTCCTCATAACATTATTAGGAAAATCGCTTTTCTGCCTAGTTCCTAATACGACTACTAACTGACGTTCTTCTAAAATTACTCTGTTAATAAAAGTCAGGTTTTATTAATGATAGCGAAACGTGCCCGAAAGCGTCACTTTTATTTTCACATCTACCAATTAAATTAATGAGAGTCGAATCAGTCTAGAAGGGAAATTTTCTAGTTTAGACTTCTGGGAATTCTATTGAAATTTATCCCGTAAATTTTCCCTGTGTTGGCATTCGATTTATTGATTCGAGAATCAAGAGCTCGGTGCATTGCTTTACGACCAGGCTGAAAACGTATTGCGGAATTAATTAACTTTTTAATTTTTAATGCGCTTCTACTTGAAGGGTTAATTATTGAAAAATGTTTCTATAGTAATGATGGTTTGATTATTGACGTTGCACAACTTGCTTCTTTTCATAATTACAAATGAGTGACAGATTGGAACTCCAACACAGGTGCCCGTTGTGCCCTATTTTATGTTTGAATGATTTCTTACAATTCTTTTTCCATTGTTAGAATGCGGTTAGACTTGAAACTATGAAATAAAGTATTGAGGCGGAACCTCATCCACCGACACACAGGTGGCAGCGCCGAAACTTCACCCACCGACTCACAGGTGGCAGCATTAGTCGAAATCCTTCATAATATCACACCGCTTCTCCTACGTCGAACTTGGACGAAACGCCAACACCACATACACAGGCTATAACGATCTCAGGTGGTCCCAGTGGTAATTCCCATTTATTGCACTTAATTTTAAATTGGCAATAATGTTTCGATATTTCAGCTAGTTTTAGACATCATCAGGTCTTGCGTCCATAATTTCGCCGTAGATTAGGTTACATAGAAGGAGCGTTCAGAGAAGAAAAACAAAAAAGATATCAGAGCACACCATATAACAAACCAACTCAAGATTTCTGCTAACAAACTTTATATGATCATATGATCAAAAACTCTACTACGCACAAATTGCGTTATTTATGCACCAACAAAAACTGTTTTTCTTGGCAACAAAACAATCTCATCTCACATTTCCAACTATTAAAAGGCGTAGCAGCCAGAAAACAGTTCCCAGCTTCTTGATATTTTCTAAATAGTTTTTTTTGTAAGCAATCAAGAAATGCATATATGCAATTACATATTACATTAAAAAAACTCCGAAAAGGAAGACAAAAGTCAGTTGGGATTTTAATGTCGTATGTCTCGTAACGTAATAAAGATCGGGTTCCAGGAGCCATCTGTTCTATTTAAGTGCCGACCGTCTTATCTTTCTAGAGTGGTTGCTTCCGTATTATTTCAGAAGGACTTTAGCGGTGCCCTAAACATTAAACATACATGACTCGTGTTTTTTTAGTATTATTATTAGATTAGTAATATAAATAAGGGTTGAGTACGTTGCCAAGGTTTTTTTCTTTTATTATTTTCATTCGTCTGCAAATATGTTGGTCGGTACCTACATAACTAATCAAATTATCCGTTTTCACGCTCAAGAGATGAATGTGATTTAACAATATCGCATAGACACAGTTTAAGAATAGAAACAGCTCGAGCACTCCTTTCATAGCTCCAAAATACCGAAAATTTTTGCTGAGGCGTTTCCAGACGGAATACGGGGTCTAATTTCCAAAGCTAACGTAGGTGATCCGGGTTTTACCACTGTCTATGAGCCATGAACAGCGGTTCCTAATTTTATGTGGCTACGGCACCCTAATTGGATCAAAGTTTTTGGCGGATCCTCATCGCAACTTTTTCAAACGTGAAAATATTCTTCGACTAACGACTTTTGGAGGTTCTTAGGTTCTTTCAGAAACCCATTTTGAAGAGGCAAACATTCCTAACTTTTTTGTGCAAGATATTAAATCTAAAACTCATTTTTTTTCAGAAACTCATTTTGAAGAGGCAAACAATCGCAACTTTTCTGTGCAAGACATTAAATTTGAAACTCATTTTCTTTCAGAAACCCATTTTGAAGAGGCAAACATCCGCAACTTTTCTGTGCAAGACATTCAATCTGAAACTCATTTTCTTTCAGAAACCCATTTAGAATTTCAGAATTGTTTTGGTTACAAAAATTTAGCTGAAAACGAGTACAAACTTCAGTGGTTTCCCTTTAAAAATAACAAAAATTGACAGAATTTTGTGACAAGTTAGAGGCTCGTAGGTTAATTTTTGAAAATAATTTTGTTTGTAAATATCTTTAAAACGATTAGAGTTTGCAAAAAAAATTGTATTGCCTCGTTCTATTTTAAGAAATTTAGCTGAAAACGAGTACAAACTTCAGTGGTTTCTCTTTAAAAGTAACAATAATTGACAGTCTCTCGTGACCAGTTAGAGGCTCGTAGGTTCATTTTTGAAAATAATTTTGTTTGTAAATATCTCGAAAACGGTTAGAGTTTGCAAAAAATTTGCAATGCATCGTTTCATTTAGAGAAGTTTAGCTGAAAACAGTACAAACTTCAGTGGTTTCTCTTTAGAAGTAACAAAAATTTACAGTATCTCGTGACCAGGTAGAGACTAGTAGGTTTATTTTTGAAAGTAATTTTGTTTGTAAATATCTCGAAAACGGTTACTGTTTGCAAAAAAATGCATTGCATCGTTCTATTTTGATAAATTTAGCTGAAAACGAGTACAAACTTCAGTGGTTTCTCATTAAAAATAACAAAAATTGACAGTATCTCGTGACCTGTTAGAGCCTCCTAGGTTTATTTTTGAAAACAATTTTGTTTGTAAATATCTCGAAAACGATTAGAGTTTGCAAAAAAATTTGCATTGCATCGTTCTATTTTAAGAAATTTAGCTGAAAACGAGTACAAACTTCAGTGGTTTCTCTTTAAAAGTAACGATAATTGACAGTCTCTCGTGACCAGTTAGAGGTGCATAGGTTTATATTTGAAAATAATTTTGTTTGTAAATATCTCGAAAACGGTTAGAGTTTGCAAAAAAATTTGCATTGCATCGTTCTATTTTGAGAAATTTTGCTGAAAACGAGTACAAACTTCTGTGGTTTTCTCTAAAAATAACAGAAATTGACAGTATCTCGTGACCAGTTAGAGGCGCAAAGGTTTATTTTTGAAAATAATTTTGTATGTAAATATCTATAAAACGGCTAGAGTATATAAAAAATTTGCATTGCATCGTTTCATTTAGAGAAGTTTAGCTGAAAACAGTACAAACTTCAGTGGTTTCTCTTTAGAAGTAACAAAAATTGACAGTATCTCGTGACCAGGTAGAGGCTAGTAGGTATATTTTTGAAAGTAATTTTTTTTGTAAATATCTAGAAAACGGTTACTGTTTGCAAAAAAAATGCATTGCATCGTTCTATTTTGATAAATTTAGCTGAAAACGAGTACAAACTTCAGTGGTTTCTCTTTAAAAATAACAAAAATTGACAGTATCTCGTGACCAGTTAATTCAGGTTAGGCCTCCTAGGTTTATTTTTGAAAACAATTTTGTTTGTAAATATCTTGAAAACGGTTAGAGTTTGCAAAAAAATAGGCACAGCATCGTTTTATTTTGGAGGAATTTTGCTGAAAACAAGTAAAAACTTCAGTGGTTTCTCTTTAAAATTAACAAAAATTGACAGTATCTCGTGACCAGTTAGAGGCTCATAGGTTTATTTTTTAAAATAATTTTTGTTGTAAATATCTTGAAAACGATTAGAGTTTGCAAAAAAAATTGCATTGCATCGTTTTATTTAGAGATATTTTTTGAAAACGAGTACAAACTTCAGTGGTTTCTCATTAAAAATAACAAAAAATGGCAGTATCTCGTGAAATTCTATTAAATCGCAGTGGAAACATCTTTGAAAATAAGAAAAAGTGACAGTATCTCGTAACCATTTAGAGACTCATAGGCTCATTTTTGAAAATAATTTTGTTTCTAAATATCGCAAAACGGTTAGAGTTTACAAAAAAATTTACATTGCATCGTTCTATTTTAGAAATTTAGCTGAAAACGAGTACAAACTTTAGTGGAAACACCTTTGAAAACAAGAAAAATTGACAGTATCTCGTGACCATTTACAACCTCACAAGTTTATTTTTGAAAAACATTTTGTTTGTAAATATCTCGAAAACGGCTAGGGTTTTCGAGATATTTACAAACAGGCACTGCATCGTTTTATTTGGAGAAATTTTGCTGAAAACAAGTAAAAACTTCAGTGGTTTCTCATTAAAAATAACAAACATTGACAGTATCTCCTGACCAGTTAGAGACTCGTTGCTTTATTTTCAAAAATAAATTTGCTTGTAAATAACTCGAAAACGATAAGAGTTTGCAAAAAAATTGCATTGCATCGTTTTATTTAGAGAAATTTTTCTGACGAGTACAAACTTCAGTGGTTTCTCTTTAAAAATAACAAAAATTGACAGTATTTCGTGACCAGTTAGAGGCTCATAGGTTTATTTTTGAAAATAATTTTGTTTGTAGATATTTCGAAAACGGCTACAATTTGCAAAAAATAGGCACTGCATCGTTTTATTTAGAGAAATTTAGCTGAAAACGAGTACAAACTTCAGTGCTTTCTCATTAAAAATAACAAACATTGACAGTATCTCGTGACCAGTTAGAAACTCATAGCTTTATTTTTAAAAATAAATTTGCTTGCAAATATCTCGAAAACGTTAACAGTTTGCAAAAAAAAATGCATTGGACCGTTTTATTTAGAGAAATTTTGCTGAAAACGAGTACCAACTTCAGTGGTTTCTCTTTAAAAATAACAAAAATTTACAGTAGCTCTCGACCAATTAGAGGCCTCTGGGTTTATTTTTGAAAATAATTTTATTTGTAAATAAATATCTCGAAAACGGGTAGAGTTTGCAAAAAAAAATTGCATTGCATCGTTTTATTAACAGATATTTAGCTGAAAACGAGTACCTATAAACTTCTGTGGTTTTCCTTTAAAATTAACAAAAATGAAAGTATCTCGAGAACGGTTAGAGGTAGGAAAAAAATTTCTATTTGATCGATTTAGTCAAAAAAAAAAATAGCTGACAACGAGTAAAAAGTTCAGTGGAAACATCACCTCAAAAATTGACAGTATTTCGTGACCAGTTAGAGGTTCATAGGTATATTTGTGAAAATAATTTTCTTTGCAAATATCTCGAAAACGGTTAGAGTTTGTAAAAAAAAATGCATTGCATCGTTTTATTTAGAGAAATGTAGCCGAAAACGAGTACACGTTTCAATGGTTTCTCGTTCAAAATAACAAAAATTGAGAGTGTCTGGAGAACGGTTAGAGGTCGAAAAAAAAATTCTATTGGATTGTTTTAGTCAAAAAAAAAACTAATCTAAACGACAACGAGCAAAAACTTCAGTGGAAGCATGTAAACTCAAACGTTGACAGTATTTCAGCAAGATATTCAATCTAAAACTCATTTTTCTTTCAGAAACTCATTTTGAAGAGACAAACATTCGTAACTTTTCTGTGCAAGAAATTCAATCTGAAACTCATTTTCTTTCAGAAACCCATTTGGAGGGGCAAACATTCCTAACTTTTCTGTGCAAGACATTCAATCTGAAACTCATTTTCTTTCAGAAACCCATTTAAAATTTCAGAATTGTTTTGGTTACAAAAATTTTGCTGAAAACGAGTAGAAACTTCGGTGGTTTCGCTTTAAAAATAACAAAAATTGACAGTATCTCGTGACCAGTTAGAAGCTCGTAGGTTCATTTTTAATGTTTTTTTTTTTTGGAAATATCTCGAAAACGGTTAGAGTTTGCAAAAAGATTTGCATTGCATCGTTCTATTTTAAAAAATTTTGCTGAAAACAAGTCCAAATTTCAGTGGTTTCTCTTTAAAAATAACAAAAATTGTCAGTATCTCGTGACCAGTTTTAGAGGCTCGTAGGTTTATTTTTGAAAATAATTTTGTTTGTAAATGTCTCGAAAACGGTTAAGGTTTCCAAAAAAAATTGCATTGCATCGTTCTATTTTGAGAAATTTAGCTGAAAACGAGTATAAACTTCAGTGGTTTCTCTTTAAAAATTACAAAAATTGGCAGTATCGCGTGACCAGTTAGAGGCTCGTAGGTTTATTTTTGAAAATAATTTTGTTTGTAAATGTCTCCAAAACGGTTAAGATTTGCAAAAAATTTACATTGCATCGTTCTATTTTAAGAAATTTAGCTGAAAACGAGTACAAATTTTAGTGGTTTCCCTTTAAAAATAACAAAAATTGACAGAATCTCGTGACCAGTTAGAGGCTCGTAGGTTCATTTTTGAAAATAATTTTGTTTGTAAATATCTCGAAAACGATTAGAGTTTGCAAAAAAATTTGCATTGCATCGTTCAATTTTAAGAAATTTAGCTGAAAACGAGTACAAACTTCAGTGGTTTCTCTTTAAAAGTAACAATAATTGACAGTCTCTCGTGACCAGTTAGAGGCTCGTTGGTTCATTTTTGAAAATAATTTAGTTTGTAAATATCTCGAAAAAGGTTAGAGTTTGCAAAAAAATTTGCATTGCATCGTTCTATTTTAAGAAATTTTGCTGAAAACGAGTACAAACTTCAGTGGTTTTCTTTAAAAATAACAGAAATTGACAGTATCTCGTGACCAGTTAGAGGCGCAAAGGTTTATTTTTGAAAATAATTTTGTATGTAAATATCTAGAAAACGGCTAGAGTATGCAAAAAATTTGCAATGCATCGTTTCATTTAGAGAAGTTTAGCTGAAAACAGTACAAACTTCAGTGGTTTCTCTTTAGAAGTAACAAAAATTGACAGTATCTCGTGACCAGGTAGAGACTAGTAGGTTTATTTTTTAAAGTAATTTTATTTGTAAATATCTCGAAAACGGTTACTGTTTGCAAAAAAAATGCATTGCATCGTTTTATTTTGATAAATTTAGCTGAAAACGAGTACAAACTTCAGTGGTTTCTCATTAAAAATAACAAAAATTGACAGTATCTCGTGACCAGTTAGAGCCTCCTAGGATTATTTTTGAAAACAATTTTGTTTGTAAATATCTTGAAAACGGTTAGAGTTTGTAAAAAAATTTGCATTGCATCGTTCTATTTTAAGAAATTTAGCTGAAAACGAGTACAAACTTCAGTGGTTTCTCTTTAAAAATAACAAAAATTTACAGTATCTCGTGACCAGTAGAAATTTAGCTAAAAACGAGTACAAACTTCAGTGGTTTCCCTTTAAAATTAACAAAAAATGACAGAATCTCGTGACCAGTTAGAGGCTCGTAGGTTCAATTTTGAAAATAATTTTGTTTGTAAATATCTCGAAAACGATTAGAGTTTGCAAAAAAAATTTACATTGCATCGTTCTATTTTAGAAATTTAGCTGAAAATGAGTACAAACTTCAGTGGAAACATCTTTGAAAATAAGAAAAATTGACGGTATCTCGTGACCATTTAGAGCCTCACAAGTTTATTTTTGATAATAATTTTGTTTGTAAATATCTCGAAAACGGCTAGAGTTTGCAAAAAAATAGGCACAGCATCGTTTTATTTTGGAGAAATTTTGCTGAAAACAAGTAAAAACTTCAGTGGTTTCTCATTAAAAATAACAAAAAATGGCAGTATCTCGTGACCAGTTAGAGGCTCATAGGTTTATTTTTGAAAATTATTTTGTTTGCGAATATCTCGAAAACGGTTAGAGTTTGCAAAAAAAAATTGCATTGCATCGTTTTATTTAGAGAAATTTTCCTGACAACGAGTACAAACTTCAGTGGTTTCTCTTTAAAAATAACAAAAATTGATAGTATTTCGTGACCAGTTAGAGGATCGTAGGTTCACTTTTGAAAATAATTTTATTTGTAAATATTTCGAAAACGGTTAGTGTTTGCAAAAAAATTTGCATTGCATCGTTCTATTTAGAAACATTTACCGGAAAACCAGTACAAACTTCAGTGGTTTCTATTTTAAAATAACAAAAATTGACAGTATTTCGTGACCAGTTAGAGGCTCATAGGTTTATTTTTGAAAATAATTTTGTTTGTATATATCTCGAAAACGGCTACAATTTGCAAAAAAATAGGCACTGCATCGTTTTATTCAGAGAAATTTAGCTGAAAACGAGTACAAACTTAAGTGGTTTCTCATTAAAAATAACAAACATTGACAGTATCTCGTGACCAGTTAGAGACTCATAGGTTTATTTTTAAAAATAAATTTACTTGCAAATGTCTCGAAAACGATAACAGTTTGCAAAAAAAATGCATTACATCGTTCTATTAACAGATATTTAGCTGAAAACGAGTACCTATAAACTTCTGTGGTTTTCCTTTAAAATTAACAAAAATGAGAGTATCTCGAGAACGGTTAGAGGTAGGAAAAAAAATTCTATTTGATCGATTTAGTCAAAAAAAAAAAGTTGCTGACAACGAGTAAAAAGTTCAGTGGAAACATCACCTCAAAAATTGACAGTATTTCGTGACCAGTTAGAGGTTCATAGGTCTATTTGTGAAAATAATTTTCTTTGCAAATGTCTCGAAAACGATAACAGTTTGCAAAAAAAATGCATTGCATCGTTTTATTTAGAGAAATGTAGCCGAAAACGAGTACACGTTTCAATGGTTTCTCTTTAAAAATAACAAAAATTGAGAGTGTCTGGAGAACGGTTAGAGGTCGAAAAAAAAATTCTATTAGATCGTTTTAGTCAAAAAAAAAACTAATCTAAACGACAACGAGCAACAACTTCAGTGGAAGCAAGTAAACTCAAAAATTGACAGTATTTCGTGACCAATTAGAGGCTTATAGGTCTATTTTTCAACATAATTTTTAATACCTCAAAAACGGTTAGTTGGCGAAAAAATTTGCATTGTATCGTTTTGGTTGTACGCTATAATACAATACACTTTATCATACACAAAAAGAGTGTTAAAGACTAACGCGGCGATTAACAATCTTACAACTATAAATTTATTAGTGAACGAAATTTTTAGCTTTTTCGCCGGAAACTCTAGTTTAAAATTTAATTTTTTTAAAATTTGCATATCTTAATTAAACTCTGGTTCTACATTCTTTGCAAAAAGCTTAATATTTTTTGGCTTTTTAGCATTGATTTTTTATTACTTTATTAATTCATTTTACTATTTTTTTTTTGCTTTTTAAAATGAGCTTTGAAACTAACAGTGTAATTCAATGCCGGTAGGGGTATTAGCCCTCGGAGTAGTTGTTTCTGTTTGTTTCCTTCTTATACGCTGCAATATTTTTGGAAATATTGAAAGCAGATAAGTTTTCAATTTCCAATTAGTAAATATTGCTTTTTTGCATATTTTAAACTAGAGTTTCCTGCGAAAAAGCTAAAAATTTGGTTCAATAACATATTTCGCAGAAATTAACTTTCTTTTAACTTTTATAAATTTATTATTTGAATTGAATGTAAATACAAGTTATCTTTCAAAACTAATAAAATATTCAGAGCAAGCACCCAAAGACGAGCCAAAATACCCAGTTGATATGGACATTTATGGGTTCCTCGAAATGAAGTCGGCTAGATTAACTTTTGGTTGTTTTGACCCCTGACTGTAACAAGAGGGGTTATTTTTTCAAAATCTATAGAACTACAATTTGAAATTGTTTCCGAGTTACTCATTAAACATAAACACAAAATTGTATGAACTTTACTGCTGCCACCATTCCGGTCAATATTAAATTTCTTGCTGAAACCGACTCTTTGTACAAACAAACAGTTCATGGGACGTGAAACATGCAGACACCAGACACAGTTTTCGGTTCGTAAACAAAGGAAATATTTGTGTGTATAAGTTTCGAATTTCAGTAAAGTTAGAATTCAGCAAAATGGCAGTGCGTTGGTGTATCGCTTATTATGTGAAATGTGACGTGGTCTATAAACCATTCACTTATTATTGACATCGAGAAAGCGTTGGAGTCTGACTTTGACATTTTTATCGTAGCTTCACAAGATATGACAAAAATAAGTGAATGAATAATACCTACTTGTATGGTTCAATACTTGCACTAAAAGTAGCAAAATTCCAACGTCCTGCATTTTTTCCACAAGTGCCCTTGGTCTTGGGTCGATACGGGAGCTGTCACTATAAATATTTGTGATAACCGTTATTATGGGTTAGGCGAACAAGCAGATTCTAAATAAACGAGGGAAACATAACCGTAATAATTACTAAACGGAAGGAAACGATCAATTAAAACAATAAAATTAATTGTTTACACTCGTAGCCATTATTTTTCTCGACACAGCTGTGAGCATTTGCCATTAGGCTAATTTTATTCATATTAGCTCAGTTGGGAGCAATTATTTGTTTCTTGACCTGCTTGTTTTGACAAAATGTCTGTTAGAAAGTATACTTTCAGCATCAACAGTATTTGATTGAAGTGTGCATTGCAAATTATTACTTTATATTCTTGATTAAAAGGCAAAAATGATTGAAGCTCGAAATCTTTGATGACACAAACGTTATTGTGTCATCAAACACTGTTAACAAAAGGTGTTTCTTAAAGTTATACAAGGTGTTTCTGAAAAAACTACCACAAATGTAACCACTTATTCTGGGCTCCAAAAAATGCTTTGTTTATCATATACAGGGTATGAAAGTTAGATCTTGAGGATGGTCTCTGATTAATTATGTCAAACTTATTTTGTTAAATCATTCGGATGATTTCTTCTGATGTAGTTAATTTTCCCACTTTTTTATCTTTTTTTTTTAGCGATTTTATCGCTGTTTTTGTCTTTGAGGAATCCTGAAATCATTTAGCAATTACAATTTTCTCGTGTTTCTTTAACTGAATATTTTTGATCTTGTTGAATCAATAAAAGATTCTTATAAAGAATTTTTTTCAAAATTTTTTGTTTATTGTTTTGCTTAGTTACCGAGTATAGGTAACTAATTATATACAATAAATCTGTTAGGACTTATTACCCTAAAAAATAATTTAGGGTTGAAAATGACCAAACTCGTTAATATTCCTCGTTAAGTGCAATTAAATTGTTTTCATTACTCGCCTCAGCAATTAAAGTTATCCGAAGTTAGAGGCGAGTTAGGAGCATCCGACGAACGACGGGATCCCTCCTATTTTGATTATGCCGCGTATATAATTCAAATGACGAGTTTAATTAATTCTTTGTTTAAATGTCGGTTTTAATGAATAATAAATCGCCGAGCCCTTGGAATTTCAAACAGAGCGGCCATTACGTTCTCCAAACTTTTTTGTTTATTCCTGAAGATTACCGGCTATTGAGGCTGTAAATACAATGAGGGTCGTTTGTTGCTGTTTTTCTGGTCGGTCGTGGACTTCTACAAGTAACTACAAGCCGTTCACTTATTATAGTCGTCAAGTAGGCGTTGGAAAATTGTCTTTGACATTTTTATCTTGTCTTCTAACATGCGCCAAAAGGAGATAGGTAAAAAAACTGAAGGTTTCAAAGGTAACTAGATGACAAAAATAAGTGACTCCCCCACATAGCAAGGAAAGCACATTCATATTCTCGATATATCCCAGGCATATACCAAAAGGCAGATGACTTATGAAATCCGCCTGGCATCTTATCATTTTTGTAGTTTGGTATATTCCCTTTAGAATATGCTAGGTGTATTCCTGACATATTCGGATTGTTGACATTTTTGTTTTTTTTTTATAAGTAAATAGCTACTCAGTTCATATCTATTCATATTAATTAAACTTGTTTTTAATTTAATAAATGTAGATTTTAAATTAACAATTTCAATTTAATTAAATTAAAAAAATTAAGTACGTAATTATATTTGTTTTACCAATTTATTAACCTTCTTCAAAGAAGAGAGTGTTTTGTCCTGCACATGCGTCAATTTTTGAGAATAGCACAAAAGTCCAATCTAAAGTGTTTTCCGGGCTTTGAAGCCATGGTCTAATGGAATTTCTTCCTGACGCCTCGGCTACAGCTGCGGCAGACATTATCAAGGCGACGAGGCAATGGGCGAAGTGACTGCACGTGCTTCCCCACGTTGACTATTTCAACTGTGGTGAGTGCAGTGGCATTTATTCCCCTGCAGTCGCGCTGCAGTGGAGGGACTGGGGTGGGGGTAGTGGTGGCGCGGGGTTTCGGCGTACTTGAAGTATGTCTTAGAACTCGCTTCCAGTCTTTATTTAGAAACGTAATTTCCTCTTTCCTGTTGAAATTGTTGTGATTAAAAATCTCAGTGGCCTCTGTCGTTAGTCTCGGATAGAAACGCTGCGATTGATATGAGAGAACGTGACTTTCGGAGAGAACGTGCTCTGCTACTGCTGACTTTTGTGTATGTTCCAGTCTGCAATCCTCAAATTTTAAAACAATAGAAAAACTTACAGAGTAGCACAAAAAGGCGTGACATAAGTAATTTAAAGACTAACACATCAACATCTTGACATATTTTCGTTTTGTGGTTGGTTTTAAACATATTTTGTAAAACTGTTTCTTCATTTGTTTTTCGATTACAGAGCTCCAAACTTGTTTTAATTTTTCAACTTTGAAAGGTCATATGTCCAATATCGTTTTAAGAGAGAACAGCAAAAACGAAGCTTTTTAATGAAATAAATTATAAGAGACGTTTTAAATAAATTAAATAAATAGCCCGTGTTTATTAGAAAAAGTCATCTAGAAAGCTATGAATTTTTGAGAGACAGGGACGACGTAATCAAAGTAAATGGACCTTTGTTCCTTCATCCTTTTCCTTTGAGGTTTCACTGCAAATTAGACGACCTTTTTAAATGAACACCTTCTATATGGTTTGAAGGAAGGTCCAACGAAACCCAAAAGTTTTGTGAAACTCCGACTGACCAGAGATTTAATAAGTGCCTTGAGAATATGCGCAAAAAAACAAAAATTAAACAAAAATATGTCTAGAAAGTAAGAGTAAAATCTCAGGTCTTGGGAAACTCCGATTAACAAAAAAATAAAAGTTTGTTGAAAAACAGAGGCAAAATTCTCTGTTCCTTCGAATTTAAAAACTAAAGAATGAATGCTGTTTATTTAGGTGCGAGAAAAGTTGAGGTTTTCTCATTTTGTTTCTTAAAATTTTGAGAAAACTTTTGAACAGAGATTTCTTAAAATTGAGGCTATAACCTAAGATTCTTGGAATTTAAGTAAGAATTATCGGAAACTAAGGAAAATGGTAAATTTTTTAAAGCAAATGCAAATGTGGAAAAACACACTGTATAAAAATGCAAATTTTGAAGTAATCCAACTGTAGGGCAAAATCGATTTAAATAAACTTTTTAAGTTTTAGTTTTTAAGAAAATTCATTTTTAAATCATATTATGTAAATTTGGACCAAAAATACCTCAAAATAAATATCTAGTGTTTCTCGGTAGGACCAAAAATCATTAAAAATAAGTCAAAGGGTGTTGGGCGTTGGGGGTCCAGAATGAAGAAAAAATGAGAAAATTTATTTGACTAAAAACTTTGGAGAATAAAGAAATCGTGTTGTAGTTGCACCGTAATATACGGAGTGCCCTAAAAGTATGCCCAAAATCTTAGTTATTGATAGAATAACTAGCTAAATACAAAAGCTGCAGAATAGGTTTTACTGCAAAATTTAAAACAGTACTCATATATAAAGTAGCCCAAATTGGCGTGACAAATTTAATTTAGATATTTGTAAAGGCAAACAAATCAATATCGTGACCTATTTTTCGTTCTATAGTTGGTTCTAAACATATTTTGTAAAACGTTTTCCTCATTTGTGTTTCGAGTATAAAGCTCCAAGAGACTCCGAGAACGGCAAAAACGATGCTTTTGTACAGCAAACAATATCTGAGTAAGAAACCAAACAAATACAAAAAATGTAAGGTAAAAATATTGGGATATACTTGCACATGCAGAATAAGTTAATTAATTTTAAGAACGAAATTAATTAACTATAATAGAAATTAATAATAATAGACCCACTATCTTACATCACAAATTCATTAATATTTTAACATATTTTTGTTCTGTGTTTGGTTCTAAACATATTTTGTAAATTTTTTTCTTCATTTGTTTTCCTATTAAAGAGCCCCAAATCTTAATTTTTCAACTTTGAAAGGTCGAATGTCCAAAACCGTTCAACATAAAACGAAACCAATATAGAGTCCCAGGAATTAGTAAGACGTGTAGTGAATTGGCGGATTGGGACAAGAAGTCAAAAAACTATAAGCTCATCGCCGACGTTTCGTTTAATTTAACTTAAACTCCATCAGTATAAAAATTGCACAAATTAGAGTTATTATCTCACAACAAATCTCCCTCGAGTTTCGCCGAAATTAAAATTAAAATTTGGAAAACTTGTAATTAATGCTTTTTCTAATTTTTATTATAATGTCGGCGTAACTCGAGGTGAGATACATTTCCCTTATAACTCTAATTTGTGCAATTTTTATGCAGCTTCCTGACGTTTACAGCTGCAGCAGACATTATCAAAGGCGATGAGGCAACGGGCAAAGTTATCTCCCGTGCTTTATGACTTGTTTCGCGATTTCTGCAGTTTTGTGACACTAATGGAAAAACACAATGTTGAAACTATCTTTAAGCACACTTGTACAATACAACAGAGCTTGAGATCAAATTTTCAAATTCAAATTGAAATTTTATTTGACTACGTTTTGTACAGAAAATACAATTGTAGCAGGTCACTTCAATGTTACATATAACGGATACATAAAATACAACAAAAACAAATTACAATAACGTATAACGTATTTTGTTGCAGGCAGTCAACATTGTGTATGAAAATCTTATCCTATTGGTTTCTCATGTACATCTTATACTCCTCAACAGAATAAAATGCATTCTCAGTAAGTAATTTCTTTATCACAGCTTTAAATCTATTCAAATCTAATGACTTAATATTAGGTTTTAAAAAGTTATATAACTCAAAATCCAGAGAACTCCTTCTGGATACTTCTAACCGAAACCTGGGAGGTCTAAAAAGACAAGCTGATCTTGTACAATAGTCATGAAAATATGCGTTTGTCCGATGAGTATGTCGGCTCTTATGAACCTCAAGCAGCTGCTGAAAGACATACAAAGACGGCAAAGTCAATATTTTAAGTTCTTTAAAAACGGTTTGCAATGTTCTCTATAAGCTGCTGGAACAATAGTTCTAACTGCTTTTTTTTTTTAAGTCTAAACAACTCAATAGCACAAGAGACCCTACCCCACAGGAGCGTTCCGTATGATATATGAGAGTTAAAGAGAGCGTAATCAAGTACACTGTCGACGGTTATACCCAAGATGTTCACCGTAGTATCGCTCCTTACCTGTGGTTTAGTAGAAAATACCATATTCTGGGTCTTGTTTAAATTAAGTTTTAAATTATTCTGAGTGAACCAGGTATTGGCAGAGTTGACCAAAAGTGCCTGTTCCTCTTCTAAGCTGTCCACATTTCTTGCATTACAACCCAGAGAAGTATCATCGCAGTAACAAAAGCAGTCGAAAGGCTCAATATACTGAAACAAGTCATTCATATAGACAACAAATAGGAAAGGACCCAATATGGACCCCTGCGGTACACCCGTGTCTATAGGAAGGGTGGTCGAAATTTCAGCCTCAACCATCACCTTCTGTTTTCTAGCCGTCAAATAGGATTCCATCAGTTTGAGACTATTGCCCTTTGCCTATGCCATATTTTGCAAGTTTTCTTTTTAATAGTTGATGTGATATACAATCAAAAGCTTTGCTCAGGTCGCACAATGTCAAACCAACCACATTACCCTTCTCCAGTCCTCCGATCACCATCTCAATAACCTTAGAGATGGCTTGAACTGCTGATTTTCCTTGTCGGAAGCCAATCATGGCGTTCTGCATATTTACATCTACGTGTAGCAACTGTAAAGTCTGCTGTGCGACTCTTGAAAAGTAATAATTGAAGGCATCAGGCGAAATTTTCCCATATTTATTATCCATTGAAAGGTTTCCTCGCTCATACTTCACAAGAGTCCATATATTCTTGGTTCTTCGATTAGATGTTCCAATAAAAGTGCAATATGCTTGTCTCTTTGCCGTCTTAATATTTCGTCTATAGACCTTCAGCAGGTTTGTATACAGACTCATATAAGACTCTTCCCGGGTAGAGTCCCTAAGAAGTTTAACCGTCGACAGCAACTGTCTTTGATTCTTGAGATCATCGTTAAACCACTTAACTAGTGGTCTACCACCATGAACATTTTTCAAAGGGAATAACTTTTGAATCAAATTTTGACAGTTAAATGTTAAAACGTTAGCCATATGCTCAACATTCTCCGAGAAGAGAAAAGGCGACCAATCTAGGTCCTCAAAAGCAGTTTTTAACATCCCAAGACCCTCCACGCTCAACTTTCTATATTTTTTCAACATAGACACACTGGACATATTCACACTTACCTGAATTATTTGGCCATAGTGATCCGATTGACCAGGATAACAAACTCAATACAGGAACTAGAACCATTTTGTACTCTTGTGTATTCAGAAATGGTGGCCTCTATCCCATATTGCTCAACCTTCTAATGGCCTCGCCGTTGCCCAGAAAATCAATATTAAAATCACCCAAGATTAAAACTCTCTGACAGTTTGGCAATACATCAAACAGCAAACAATCCAACATTTCTAAGAATATGTCCTTACAGCCCATCGAACTTGAACGATAAAGCGTTAAAATTAAAATTGTTGACGGTAAAATTTCTATTGCACAAAATTCAGCATGCAGCTCCCGGCAATATTTATCAACATTTACGACCCTAAAACTCAACTCCTGTCTAACAAAGATACAAACACCACCCCTATCATAAGCTTTTCTACAAAATGAAGCGGCTAGCTTAAAATTACAAACATTAACACAGTTTAAAATATTTTGCTTACACCAATGCTCACTAATACATAAAATATCCAAGTTTTCCTCACCAGCATAAATTGATAAATCGTCAATTTTATTTGTCAAACATTGAATATTCCAATGGAAGATACTGCCCAGATGTCTCCCAGAAGTGGGCCTCTTAGCGTTGTTCTTGCTGGCTTTTTCTTAAGTGAAAAAACTTATTAATTTTTACTCCCATTGGCCATATTGTTGGATCCGTAAATCGGTCTCTGTTACTTTCATTTACCCCCACTTAAAATGATGAGTATTCCTCTGGATGCCTTGAAGGCAACAAGTCACATGTCACTTCCGGAAAGTCTCCCTTCAGACAATTTTCTAATTGGTCCTTGGAAACAGAAGGATCCAATCTGAAGACATGAAAATAAAACAAAGAAGGCGCTGCTTTTAGCTTGTTATTAGTGCCAGTTCCCACCAGAGTGTGATGCTTTTTAGCTGCGCCCTTTTGGGTTGTTTGAATTATCCAGTTGTCATTGTTTAAATTCTTATCAGCGACAGCTAATCCGTTCATAACACCATCATTCTCATTGGTCCTCGCTTCATTGGGAAAATCAGTGCGATCAATATTGCGGGATATTTGCGATGGTCGCGCTGCAGACTTCAATAGACGAGACGTACAGTCGGCACCAACAGCGTTCGGCGTCAGATCTTTATCTTGATAAACCACCGATCGATCTTACACAATGCTGACCGGAGTTATCGGCCTTCACCTTACTGGTGAAGCCCTGCGACGCCATCCTTCCAAGTGCGGAGTCCGAGCCACCGGTATCGAGCCCCCTTTTTGGTAGTGTTGTTTGTTTTGATTTGTCACTAGATTTAACCTCAACTTAAAGAGTCTCTCGCAACACGTTTGCAACTTTATCCAAAGAGTTGATAGTTAATTGTTGTTGTTCATTAAGTCCTTTAAGAAAACCTAAGTCGCTAGTGGCCAGTTTCAGTTCGTACTTGCTCTCAATACATGCTAATCTACGGCATACCTGTGGGATTTCGTCCGTATCTACTACCGTAGCAATCGAATCGTCCAGACTGTCCTCCTCCATTTCTTCGGTTCTCCACTTCTCCTCCAGGTATCTCAACACGCTGTCACTCAGCAACACTCCAACAGGGGCCTTTGCGTTAATAATTAAATACAAGAGACTTTCTTTATTAAGCTTTTTTAGAGCACTCTCTACTTGTCCAACTATATCACCACCCGCCATATTGGAAAAAAAAGATCAGCCAAAGACCGCAGAGATCCCCTATTGATACCCGGAGTTTACCGAGATCCATGCAGGTGTGGCTCGATATACATTGACACCACAAAACACAGTGTCAATACGAGGATTACAAGAGGAGTTGCAGGTTGAGACAAACACAAAAGTCAGCAGTAGCAGAGCACGCTTTCTCTGAAAGTAAATAGTAGTATACTGAGAAAATGACATATAAATGACACATTTATATAGAAGGAATAGGACGAATCTGTCAATTCCTCAGCCTGCTAGATGAATATCTATTTGAAACGGACCATATTAATCGCAGCGTTTCTATGAGATCAACAAGAAAGGCCATATTAAGATCTTTAAACACGGCAACAATTTCAACAGGAAGGAGGAAATTACGTTTCTAAATGCAGACTGGAAGCATGTTCTACGACATACTTCAAGTGCGCCGAAACCCCGCGCCACCACTACCCCCACCCCGTGGCGCCATTGCAGCTCGACGGCAGGGGAATAAATACCACGGAGCTCACCACAGTCGAATCAGTCAACGTCAGGAAGCCTTTGATAATGCACTGTAGACGAAACGTCAGTAAGAAATTCCATTATAGACCACGGCTTCAAAGCCCAGAAAATACTTTAGATTGTATTTTGACCGGCCGTGAAAGCCTTCACAGTCTTATACTCTTATAGCACAAAATCTCTGAAAGTATTGCAGCAATAACACTTTAGTTTATGGAAGGAGAGAGAGTACATCAGGAAGAACAAAAAACCGTTACTTTCACTTTGATCGATCAATTAATTCTGATGTTAGGGACATTCAAAAATGGAAATTGAAAAAAAAATTATAGTGTTACCTCCCTTTGGTCAATCTCAAATAAATGTTGGCAAATATGTCGGCCTAAAAGGATATTAAATTTATGCACGAAGCATATACGTTGTGGTAGACAATTTCCATGGTATTACGGTATCAATGTTACACAAAATAGCACCATGAAAGGCACTTTTTACATAGATAAACTCAAAATATTCAGCTTTCTTAATAGTAAAATATGATGGCAACAAATTTTAAGGGGCTCTAAGTGTGTAATTATTATGCAATCCCTAACAAAATTTGGCAAATTATCTTCTCAAGAAACAACTTCAGACGTTTCCGCAAATTAGTCTTGGAATAACTTAAACTTCTTGTGTAGTGATGAAAGATATTAGCCGAATCGCTTTAAGCACGTAAGCCACTGCTACACTTTGCTCGACTTAACTTTAGAACAAGTTACTAAGTACTGCTCTAGTTAATAAAACTTAGGAAGTTAGTAAAAAAAACTACAAAGCTCTAATAATATCTTGCAAGTAATGAAATTTGTTTTTTCTGTCAAAATTGCCCCAAAACTAGTTCAAAGGTTAATTACTCAAGTGCAAGAAATATTGGATTGTTTGTAACAGAGCAGACATATGAAATTGCTGCAAAATTTACTTTGAAATTACACGTAAGCGTTGAAAAAACAAAATTTTCAATTAAAGGCCTAATTAAAAAAAAAATACTGGGTGGACCAAGTTCCTGTTATTTAGAATGTAAAGGGTGTACAAGGCTTTTTCTGTGGACAATATTTTGGACCAGGAACAACGATGTGTGATTCCTAAAGGGTGCAAAAAACGAACAGCGAAGGGTCTATCATATCTGGTGGGAGGTGAAAGAGGACATCGAAAAGACCAAAAAACCGTTGAAGAAAAAAAATTAATACCTTCCCTCCTCCCCCCCCCCCTCTTTGGCCATTTAAAAAAAAATCTTAAAATTTTTTGAGTGCCGTTTTTTGATTGAAATGAGACCATTTAAATCCCTCATAAATAAAACAAAATTAGTACGAGCGAAATTAGTCCCACAACAGGGTTTTTTTAAAGACCTCAAGAGTGCCTAAAAATGGTCCATCAAAAGGGTCTATCTCCGAAACTATTTCTGACCATCAAAAAAAAAAACATCTGAAATCGAATATACGACTATTTCGATCTAAACCCATTAATGAAAAACACTTTAAAATGTAGTCCTTATTTCAGAAAGGCTTAAGTTAAGTTGGTTTTGCATGTAACAAATGATAATATAAAAGATGTCACAGTCAAAACAAAACTCAACTTAAACTTAACGAAAACTAAACTAAACGAAACGAAAACCCTAAAGTGCTCTCTCAAATGTTAAAATTTTCTTCTTAGTTTTTTTAACCTTGAGGTTTTTTTTCTATTGGTTACTTTTTCAACATTTTGCTTGCCAAATCATCGTGAAATCAGGTTAAATTTTTTTGAATCAGGTTAAATCCCGTTAAAACAAGATAATCTTATTAATTCAGCTTAATTGTTTAACTAAATAATTTAAGTGCAAAATTTTGGTTTAGTCACGTTAAATCAGACAATATTTTAAATCAATAAATACAATTCTTGAGTAAATCAACCAACCAAATCTATCAACAAATCTGGCCATAAGTATGATAAATATCCAGTTTTAAGTCTGCATAAATGTCTGTAAATCAGATTTACTTTTATTAAATCTTAAAAAAATTACTTTAATATATTTATAAAATTTTCTTAAATCGAGTTTAATGTTTTATTTTAACTAAATCATTTAAGTTCGCAAAATATTGCTTTAGACCACGTTAAATTACACAAAATTTTAAGTCAATGTGAACAATTGTTGAGTGAACTAATAATTTAATGCACTAACAACCAGGTTTAATTTACCAAAAATCTGGTCATAAATTGTCTCAAAATCTACTTTTAAGTAAGATAGATAGACAAATCTCATTAAATCAGGTTTTATATTTGCTTACATTATTTCAATATTTAAAACAAGTAAAATTAAGACAATATTTTAAGTCAATAATTGCAGTTTTTGAGAGTTTAACAACTAATCAGTTTCTGAATCTACCAACAAATCTGGCCAAAAATCTTTTGGACACCAGATTTTAAATATTTATAAATTATCGGTAAATCACACTAAACGTCATTAAATTTGGCCTCGTTAGAGTAAGATAAATTCTGTCAAATCAGATTTAATTAAATCTTTCACACAATCATTTAAATATTTTTGATTTAGTAGGTAAATCAGTCAAAATTTTATGTCAGTGTACACAATCAAATTTCTACTTAAAAAACATTTTTAATTAAATATGTGAATTTTAATTGAAATAAATCTTCTAAACATCCAATTTTACATGTTCACAAATATCAGTCAGGTTAAAGCTCACTAAATTAGATTAAAATCTTAATAGAATCTTAAATCAAGTTAAACCAGACAAGATTTTAAGTAATTATACAAAATTGTTGAGAGTGCACCAACAAGTTCCTGAATCTTCCACTTTTGAACATCCGGCTTTAAATCTTTATTATCGGCAAATCAGGTTAAACCTCATAAAATTAGAGTCTCGTTAAAGTAAGATAAATTAAGTTTAATTGAATCTTTTGTTAAATGATTCAAATTTTCAAAATTTTTGTTTAGACCACAGTCAACAGTTTAAGCCAGCAAAAAAAAATTCCAATTCCTAAATCTACTAATAAATGTATCCATAATTATTCAGAACATCCAGTTTTAAATCTCAATAACTGTCGGTAAATCTGGCTTAATTTCATTAAATCAGGTTAGGATTCATTAGAGCAAGAGAAATCTCGTTAAATCAGATATACATTTTTGTTTAATCCGTTTAAATATTTAAAATTTTGATTTTAATCAATCAAACAAGACTTTAAGTCACTACTGTCCATCTACCAGAATCTACCAATAAATCTAGCCATAAACCTGCTGAACATCCTGTTTTAAGTCTCTATGAATATCGGTAACTCAGGTTAAACCTCATTAAATTAAGTCTCGAAATATAACATAAACCTTGTTAAATTAAATTTAATTAAACCTTTCATTAAATTGTTTAAATCTTCATATTTTTTTACTTAAACTGCGTTAAATCAGACTAGATTTTGGATCAGTGTACATAATATTTTGACCAATTTTTTTATGCAGCAACCACTTCCTGAATTTACTAATAAATAATGTCATGCATATTATATCTACCGAAGATTAATTCCCTTTAGCAGGACATGAAAAAGGATATCGAGAAGAACAAAAAAATCGTGGATTCACTCCAATTGATCCACTCCTTCTAAAGTTATAGCCCGTCAGACTTCTCAGAGAAACGTTTTGAGAAAATCAAAGGAATATTTGGTCACTTTCAAAGTTTTGTTGTGTTGTTTTTGATCGAAGCGAGACCATTTCAATCCCGTATAAACGAAACAGACCTAGTACGAGCGAAATTATTCGCAAAACTGTTTTTTTTTAGAATCTCAAAAACGTATCTTAAAATTGCCTAAAAATGGCCCGTCAAAGGGGGTCTATCTCTGAAACTATTGAACGAATGGAACTCCTTAATCAAGAATGAAAGAGGACACCGAGAAGAACAAAAAACCGTTGGATTCACTTCAAACGGTCCCCTCCTTCTAAAGTTATAGGCCATCAAATTTGGAAACTGAGAAGAACGAAGAAATACCCCATATTTGGTCATTTTCAAAAAAAAAAAAAATATTTGTGTTGTTTTTGATCAATCCCCTATAAACGAAACAGACTTAGTACGAATAAAATTAGTCCCAAAGCTGGGCAAAAAAGGTCTCGAAAAGGTATTTTAAAATTGGCTGAAAATGTAGCATCGCAGAGGTCTATCTGCGAAACTATTGAACCAAAGGATCTCCCTTTGTGGAGTCCTTTGGTTCAACAGACTTCAACAGACAGAGCGAAAGTAGTCCCATAACTGGTTTTTTAAAAATCTCGAAAAGGTAATTTAAAATTCACTGAAGATGGCCGATCGCAGTGGTCTATCTGCGAAACTATTGAACTGATGGAACTCCCGTTGAGGAGTCTCATTGGTCCAACATCCTCCGTGAGAGGTTGGCAGGAGGTAAAAGAGGATATCGAGTAGAACAATCCCATAACTGTTTTTTAAGGGTCTCGAAAGGGTAATTTAAAATTGCCAGAAGGGGTCTATCTGCGAAACTATTGAACTGATGGAATTCCCTTTGAGGAGTCTCATTGGTCCAACATCCTCCGTGAGAGGTTGGCAGGAGGTAAAAGAGGATATCGAGTAGAACAATCCCATAACTGTTTTTTTAAGGGTCTCGAAAGGGTAATTTAAAATTGCCAAAAGGGGTCTATCAGCGAAACTATTGAACTGATGAAATTCCCTTTGAGGAGTCTCATTGGTCCAACATCCTCCGTGAGAGGTTGGCAGGAGGTAAAAGAGGATATCGAGTAGAACAATCCCATAACTGTTTTTTAAGGGTCTCGAAAGGGTAATTTAAAATAGCCAGAAGGAGTCTATCAGCGAAACTATTGGACTGATGAAATCCCTTTTGAGGAGTTTCATTGGTCCAACATCCTCCGTGAGAGGTTGGCAGGAGGTAAAAGAGGATATCGAGTAGAACAATCCCATAACTGTTTTTTTAAGCGTCTCGAAAGGGTAATTGAAAATTGCCAGAAGGGGTCTATCAGTAAAACTATTGAACTGATTAAATTCCCTTTGAGGAGTCTCATTGGTCCAACATCCTCCGTGAGAGGTTGGCAGGAGGTAAAAGAGGATATCGAGTAGAACAATCCCATAACTGTTTTTTTAAGGGTCTCGAAAGGGTAATTTAAAATTGCCAGAAGGGGTCTATCAGTGAAACTATTGAACTGATGAAATTCCCTTTGAGGAGTCTCATTGGTCCAACATCCTCCGTGAGAGGTTGGCAGGAGGTAAAAGAGGATATCGAGTAGAACTGTTTTTTTAAGGGTCTCGAAAGGGTAATTTAAAATTGCCAGAAGGGGTCTATCAGTAAAACTATTGAACTGATTAAATTCCCTTTGAGGAGTCTCATTGGTCCAACATCCTCCGTGAGAGGTTGGCAGGAGGTAAAAGAGGATATCGAGTAGAACTGTTTTTTTAAGGGTCTCGAAAGGGTAATTTAAAATTGCCAAAAGGGGTCTATCAGCGAAACTATTGAACTGATGAAATTCCCTTTGAGGAGTCTCATTGGTCCAACATTCTCCGTGAGAGGTTGGCAGGAGGTAAAAGAGGATATCGAGTAGAACTGTTTTTTTAAGGGTCTCGAAAGGGTAATTTAAAATTGCCAGAAGGGGTCTATCAGTAAAACTATTGAACTGATTAAATTCCCTTTGAGGAGTCTCATTGGTCCAACATCCTCCGTGAGAGGTTGGCAGGAGGTAAAAGAGGATATCGAGTAGAACAATCCCATAACTGTTTTTTTAAGGGTCTCGAAAGGGTAATTTAAAATAGCCAGAAGGAGTCTATCAGCGAAACTATTGGACTGATGAAATTCCCTTTGAGGAGTCTCATTGGTCCAACATCCTCCGTGAGAGGTTGGCAGGAGGTAAAAGAGGATATCGAGTAGAACTGTTTTTTTAAGGGTCTCGAAAGGGTAATTTAAAATTGCCAGAAGGGGTCTATCAGTAAAACTATTGAACTGATTAAATTCCCTTTGAGGAGTCTCATTGGTCCAACATCCTCCGTGAGAGGTTGGCAGGAGGTAAAAGAGGATATCGAGTAGAACTGTTTTTTTAAGGGTCTCGAAAGGGTAATTTAAAATTGCCAGAAGGGGTCTATCAGTGAAACTATTGAACTGATGAAATTCCCTTTGAGGAGTCTCATTGGTCCAACATCCTCCGTGAGAGGTTGGCAGGAGGTAAAAGAGGATATCGAGTAGAACTGTTTTTTTAAGGGTCTCGAAAGGGTAATTTAAAATTGCCAGAAGGGGTCTATCAGTGAAACTATTGAACTGATGAAATTCCCTTTGAGGAGTCTCATTGGTCCAACATCCTCCGTGAGAGGTTGGCAGGAGGTAAAAGAGGATATCGAGTAGAACAATCCCATAACTGTTTTTTTAAGGGTCTCGAAAGGGTAATTTAAAATTGCCAGAAGGGGTCTAATAGCGAAACTATTGAACTGATGAAATTCCCGTTGAGGAGTCTCGTTGGTCCAACATCCTATGTGAGAGGTTGGCAGGAGGTAAAAGAGGATATCGAGTAGAACAATCCCATAACTGTTTTTTTTAAGGGTCTCGAAAGGGTAATTTAAAATTGCCAGAAGGGGTCTATCAGTGAAACTATTGAACTGATGAAATTCTCTTTGAGGAGTCTCATTGGTCCAACATCCTCCGTGAGAGGTTGGCAGGAGGTAAAAGAGGATATCGAGTAGAACTGTTTTTTTAAGGGTCTCGAAAGGGTAATTTAAAATTGCCAGAAGGGGTCTATCAGTGAAACTATTGAACTGATGAAATTCCTTTTGAGGAGTCTCATTGGTCCAACATCCTCCGTGAGAGGTTGGCAGGAGGTAAAAGAGGATATCGAGTAGAACAATCCCATAACTGTTTTTTTAAGGGTCTCGAAAGGGTAATTTAAAATAGCCAGAAGGAGTCTATCAGCGAAACTATTGAACTGATGAAATTCCCTTTGAGGAGTCTCATTGGTCCAACATCCTCCGTGAGAGGTTGGCAGGAGGTAAAAGAGGATATCGAGTAGAACAATCCCATAACTGTTTTTTAAGGGTCTCGAAAGGGTAATTTAAAATAGCCAGAAGGAGTCTATCAGCGAAACTAATGGACTGATGAAATCCCTTTTGAGGAGTTTCATTGGTCCAACATCCTCCGTGAGAGGTTGGCAGGAGGTAAAAGAGGATATCGAGTAGAACAATCCCATAACTGTTTTTTTAAGCGTCTCGAAAGGGTAATTGAAAATTGCCAGAAGGGGTCTATCAGTAAAACTATTGAACTGATTAAATTCCCTTTGAGGAGTCTCATTGGTCCAACATCCTCCGTGAGAGGTTGGCAGGAGGTAAAAGAGGATATCGAGTAGAACAATCCCATAACTGTTTTTTTAAGGGTCTCGAAAGGGTAATTTAAAATTGCCAGAAGGGGTCTATCAGTGAAACTATTGAACTGATGAAATTCCCTTTGAGGAGTCTCATTGGTCCAACATCCTCCGTGAGAGGTTGGCAGGAGGTAAAAGAGGATATCGAGTAGAACTGTTTTTTTAAGGGTCTCGAAAGGGTAATTTAAAATTGCCAGAAGGGGTCTATCAGTAAAACTATTGAACTGATTAAATTCCCTTTGAGGAGTCTCATTGGTCCAACATCCTCCGTGAGAGGTTGGCAGGAGGTAAAAGAGGATATCGAGTAGAACTGTTTTTTTAAGGGTCTCGAAAGGGTAATTTAAAATTGCCAAAAGGGGTCTATCAGCGAAACTATTGAACTGATGAAATTCCCTTTGAGGAGTCTCATTGGTCCAACATTCTCCGTGAGAGGTTGGCAGGAGGTAAAAGAGGATATCGAGTAGAACTGTTTTTTTAAGGGTCTCGAAAGGGTAATTTAAAATTGCCAGAAGGGGTCTATCAGTAAAACTATTGAACTGATTAAATTCCCTTTGAGGAGTCTCATTGGTCCAACATCCTCCGTGAGAGGTTGGCAGGAGGTAAAAGAGGATATCGAGTAGAACAATCCCATAACTGTTTTTTTAAGGGTCTCGAAAGGGTAATTTAAAATTGCCAGAAGGGGTCTATCAGTGAAACTATTGAACTGATGAAATTCCCTTTGAGGAGTCTCATTGGTCCAACATCCTCCGTGAGAGGTTGGCAGGAGGTAAAAGAGGATATCGAGTAGAACTGTTTTTTTAAGGGTCTCGAAAGGGTAATTTAAAATTGCCAGAAGGGGTCTATCAGTAAAACTATTGAACTGATTAAATTCCCTTTGAGGAGTCTCATTGGTCCAACATCCTCCGTGAGAGGTTGGCAGGAGGTAAAAGAGGATATCGAGTAGAACTGTTTTTTTAAGGGTCTCGAAAGGGTAATTTAAAATTGCCAGAAGGGGTCTATCAGTGAAACTATTGAACTGATGAAATTCCCTTTGAGGAGTCTCATTGGTCCAACATCCTCCGTGAGAGGTTGGCAGGAGGTAAAAGAGGATATCGAGTAGAACTGTTTTTTTAAGGGTCTCGAAAGGGTAATTTAAAATTGCCAGAAGGGGTCTATCAGTGAAACTATTGAACTGATGAAATTCCCTTTGAGGAGTCTCATTGGTCCAACATCCTCCGTGAGAGGTTGGCAGGAGGTAAAAGAGGATATCGAGTAGAACAATCCCATAACTGTTTTTTTAAGGGTCTCGAAAGGGTAATTTAAAATTGCCAGAAGGGGTCTAATAGCGAAACTATTGAACTGATGAAATTCCCGTTGAGGAGTCTCGTTGGTCCAACATCCTATGTGAGAGGTTGGCAGGAGGTAAAAGAGGATATCGAGTAGAACAATCCCATAACTGTTTTTTTTAAGGGTCTCGAAAGGGTAATTTAAAATTGCCAGAAGGGGTCTATCAGTGAAACTATTGAACTGATGAAATTCTCTTTGAGGAGTCTCATTGGTCCAACATCCTCCGTGAGAGGTTGGCAGGAGGTAAAAGAGGATATCGAGTAGAACTGTTTTTTTAAGGGTCTCGAAAGGGTAATTTAAAATTGCCAGAAGGGGTCTATCAGTGAAACTATTGAACTGATGAAATTCCTTTTGAGGAGTCTCATTGGTCCAACATCCTCCGTGAGAGGTTGGCAGGAGGTAAAAGAGGATATCGAGTAGAACAATCCCATAACTGTTTTTTTAAGGGTCTCGAAAGGGTAATTTAAAATTGCCAAAAGGGGTCTATCAGCGAAACTATTGAACTGATGAAATTCCCTTTGAGGAGTCTCATTGGTCCAACATCCTCCGTGAAAGGTTGGCAGGAGGTAAAAGAGGATATCGAGTAGAACAATCCCATAACTGTTTTTTTAAGGGTCTCGAAAGGGTAATTTAAAATTGCCAGAAGGGGTCTATCAGCGAAACTATTGAACTGATGGAATTCCCTTTGAGGAGTCTCATTGGTCCAACATCCTCCGTGAGAGGTTGGCAGGAGGTAAAAGAGGATATCGAGTAGAACAATCCCATAACTGTTTTTTAAGGGTCTCGAAAGGGTAATTTAAAATTGCCAGAAGGGGTCTATCAGCGAAACTATTGAACTGATGGAATTCCCTTTGAGGAGTCTCATTGGTCCAACATCCTCCGTGAGAGGTTGGCAGGAGGTAAAAGAGGATATCGAGTAGAACAATCCCATAACTGTTTTTTTAAGGGTCTCGAAAGGGTAATTTAAAATTGTCAGAAGGGGTCTATCAGCGAAACTATTGAACTGATGAAATTCCCTTTGAGGAGTCTCATTGGTCCAACATCCTCCGTGAGAGGTTGGCAGGAGGTAAAAGAGGATATCGAGTAGAACAATCCCATAAATGTTTTTTTAAGGGTCTCGAAAGGGTAATTTAAAATTGCCAAAAGGGGTCTATCAGCGAAACTATTGAACTGATGAAATTCCCTTTGAGGAGTCTCATTGGTCCAACATCCTCCGTGAGAGGTTGGAGGCAGGAGGTAAAAGAGGATATCGAGTAGAACAATCCCATAACTGTTTTTTTAAGGGTCTTGAAAGGGTAATTTAAAATTGTCAGAAGGGGTCTATCATCGAAACTATTGAACTGATGAAATTCCCTTTGAGGAGTCTCATTGGTCCAACATCCTCCGTGAGAGGTTGGCAGGAGGTAAAAGAGGATATCGAGTAGAACTGTTTTTTTAAGGGTCTCGAAAGGGTAATTTAAAATTGCCAGAAGGGGTCTATCAGTGAAACTATTGAACTGATGAAATTCCCTTTGAGGAGTCTCATTGGTCCAACATCCTCCGTGAGAGGTTGGCAGGAGGTAAAAGAGGATATCGAGTAGAACTGTTTTTTTAAGGGTCTCGAAAGGGTAATTTAAAATTGCCAGAAGGGGTCTATCAGTGAAACTATTGAACTGATGAAATTCCCTTTGAGGAGTCTCATTGGTCCAACATCCTCCGTGAGAGGTTGGCAGGAGGTAAAAGAGGATATCGAGTAGAACTGTTTTTTTAAGGGTCTCGAAAGGGTAATTTAAAATTGCCAGAAGGGGTCTATCTGCGAAACTATTGAACTGATGGAACTCCCGTTGAGGAGTCTCATTGGTCCAACATCCTCCGTGAGAGGTTGGCAGGAGGTAAAAGAGGATATCGAGTAGAACAATGCCATAACTGTTTTTTTAAGGGTCTCGAAAGGGTAATTTAAAATTGCCCGAAGGGGTCTATCAGCGAAACTATTGAACTGATGAAATTCCCTTTGAGGAATCTCATTGGTCCAACATCCTCCGTGAGAGGTTGGCTGGAGGTAAAAGAGAATATCGAGTAGAACAATCCCATAACTGTTTTTTTAAGGGTCTCGAAAGGGTAATTTAAAATTGCCAAAAAGGGTCTATCAGCGAAACTATTGAACTGATGAAATTCCTTTTGAGGAGTCTCATTGGTCCAACATCCTCCGTGAGAGGTTGGCAGGAGGTAAAAGAGGATATCGAGTAGAACAATCCCATAACTGTTTTTTTAAGGGTCTCGAAAGGGTAATTTAAAATTGCTAGAAGAGGTCTATCAGCGAAACTATTGAACTGATGAAATTCCCTTTGAGGAGTCTCATTGGTCCAACATCCTCCGTGAAAGGTTGGCAGGAGGTAAAAGAGGATATCGAGTAGAACAATCCCATAACTGTTTTTTTAAGGGTCTCGAAAGGGTAATTTAAAATTGCCAGAAGGGGTCTATCAGCGAAACTATTGAACTGATGGAATTCCCTTTGAGGAGTCTCATTGGTCCAACATCCTCCGTGAGAGGTTGGAGGCAGGAGGTAAAAGAGGATATCGAGTAGAACAATCCCATAACTGTTTTTTTAAGGGTCTTGAAAGGGTAATTTAAAATTGTCAGAAGGGGTCTATCATCGAAACTATTGAACTGATGAAATTCCCTTTGAGGAGTCTCATTGGTCCAACATCCTCCGTGAGAGGTTGGCAGGAGGTAAAAGAGGATATCGAGTAGAACTGTTTTTTTAAGGGTCTCGAAAGGGTAATTTAAAATTGCCAGAAGGGGTCTATCAGTGAAACTATTGAACTGATGAAATTCCCTTTGAGGAGTCTCATTGGTCCAACATCCTCCGTGAGAGGTTGGCAGGAGGTAAAAGAGGATATCGAGTAGAACTGTTTTTTTAAGGGTCTCGAAAGGGTAATTTAAAATTGCCAGAAGGGGTCTATCAGTGAAACTATTGAACTGATGAAATTCCCTTTGAGGAGTCTCATTGGTCCAACATCCTCCGTGAGAGGTTGGCAGGAGGTAAAAGAGGATATCGAGTAGAACTGTTTTTTTAAGGGTCTCGAAAGGGTAATTTAAAATTGCCAGAAGGGGTCTATCAGTGAAACTATTGAACTGATGAAATTCCCTTTGAGGAGTCTCATTGGTCCAACATCCTCCGTGAGAGGTTGGCAGGAGGTAAAAGAGGATATCGAGTAGAACAATCCCATAAATGTTTTTTTAAGGGTCTCGAAAGGGTAATGTAAAATTGCCAAAAGGGGTCTATCAGCGAAACTATTGAACTGATGAAATTCCCTTTGAGGAGTCTCATTGGTCCAACATCCTCTGTGAGAGGTTGGAGGCAGGAGGTAAAAGAGGATATCGAGTAGAACAATCCCATAACTGTTTTTTTAAGGGTCTTGAAAGGGTAATTTAAAATTGTCAGAAGGGGTCTATCATCGAAACTATTGAACTGATGAAATTCCCTTTGAGGAGTCTCATTGGTCCAACATCCTCCGTGAGAGGTTGGCAGGAGGTAAAAGAGGATATCGAGTAGAACTGTTTTTTTAAGGGTCTCGAAAGGGTAATTTAAAATTGCCAGAAGGGGTCTATCAGTGAAACTATTGAACTGATGAAATTCCCTTTGAGGAGTCTCATTGGTCCAACATCCTCCGTGAGAGGTTGGCAGGAGGTAAAAGAGGATATCGAGTAGAACTGTTTTTTTAAGGGTCTCGAAAGGGTAATTTAAAATTGCCAGAAGGGGTCTATCAGTGAAACTATTGAACTGATGAAATTCCCTTTGAGGAGTCTCATTGGTCCAACATCCTCCGTGAGAGGTTGGCAGGAGGTAAAAGAGGATATCGAGTAGAACTGTTTTTTTAAGGGTCTCGAAAGGGTAATTTAAAATTGCCAGAAGGGGTCTATCAGTGAAACTATTGAACTGATGAAATTCCCTTTGAGGAGTCTCATTGGTCCAACATCCTCCGTGAGAGGTTGGCAGGAGGTAAAAGAGGATATCGAGTAGAACTGTTTTTTTAAGGGTCTCGAAAGGGTAATTTAAAATTGCCAGAAGGGGTCTATCAGCGAAACTGTTGAACTGATGAAATTCCCTTTGAGGAGTCTCATTGGTCCAACATCCTCCGTGAAAGGTTGGCAGTAGGTAAAAGAGGATATCGAGTAGAACAATCCCATAACTGTTTTTTAAGGGTCTCGAAAGGGTAATTTAAAATTGCCAGAAGGGGTCTATCAGCGACACTATTGAACTGATGAAATTCCTTTTGAGGAGTCTCATTGATTCAACATCCTCCGTGAGAGGTTGGCAGGAGGTAAAAGAGGATATCGAGTAGAACAATCCCATAACTGTTTTTTAAGGGTCTCGAAAGGGTAATTTAAAATTGCCAGAAGGGTTCTATCAGCGAAACTATTGAACTGATGAAATTCCCTTTGAGGAGTCTCATTGATTCAACATCCTCCGTGAGAGGTTGGTAGGAGGTGAAAGAGGACAATGAGAAAAAGAAAAAACTGTTGAACTCGCTGCAACCCGTTTACTCCTTGTAAAGTTGGAAACTCTCGGAAAAAAGAAGGAATGCCCCCTTCTTATTGTTTAGTATGAGCCAAAATTGTTAAACCAATTCCGTGGAAGGGGAATCAAGGGGAACAAAATACTGTTGAATTCACGCCAATCGATCAACTCCTTCTAAAATTATAAGCCGTCATAGAACAAAAAAAAAATCCTCTATAAATAAAAAAACTTAATAAGAGCGTAATTAATCCCATACCTGGAATTGTCTCGAGTCAAAAGGTCTCGAAAGACCATTTGAAAAGTGCCTAAAAATGGATCGTCGAAGAAGTCTATCTCCGAAACCAATGGCACATGGGATTCCTACTGTTTTTGCATAAAAACTTTTAATTTAAGTTTTTTTTTCTTCAATTTCCACACAGTTTGGAAAATAAATTGCTGAGTTGAAACATCCTTTTGGGCTTTTAAAACTATTTTCGGCTTCCTCGCAAGAGAATAAAATTTAATTAAAAAGAAAAATATCCAATTCAAAATTTGGTAAAAAATAGTTTTGTAAATATATTTTTGTTTTCATAATTTTCCAACAAAACATTAACGAAACTAAACTGTATCTCAAAACATAAGACTCTCCAACTACAATCTAAGGTGTTCTAACGGGCTTTGATGTCGTGGTCCAATGAAACTTCTTCCTGACGTTTCTTCTACAGCTGCGGCAGACATTATCAAAGGCGATGAGGCAATTGGCGAAGTGACTTCCCGTGCTTCCCGATATTGACTGAAATTTTAGTTTGAAGGTAAATAAGAGATTTTGACGAATGAGGAAATCCAACTTGTTTCAACAGGTTGTCGCTAATACGAAGAAACCCAATGATGACCTAACCTAAACTAGTTGCTAGTTGCGGCCTAACTTGATGTATGATCCATTGTGCAACACACTAACACATTTTCACCACCTATCAAAGAACATAAGGAATCCCAGGGTCTCTTTTAAGTCACCAAAATAAGAAAAAAACGCTGAAGAAAGAAAAGAGCAACGAGCAGAAAATTAAGATATTAAACCTACTTTTTCTCGACCGTTCATGTGAAAGAGCCCAACAACTTCCTGAAATCTCAAGTGCAATTGTTCCATAACGTAAAAATATACTACAAAAGTTCAACCACAAAAGAAACTCAAGAGGAATCCAAAATGTCACTTTGGCCTGTCTTCAATTAACAGGAACGAGAGACAAGGCTTGAAGAAGAAGTAGTTGATGCAGACTTAGCTCAACCAACTGCTGCTGAGATAAAGCAGTTCAATGACTTTCTGAAACAAGAAATCTTCCATGATGTAAAACATACAGAGAAGTCCAATTACATATCGAAGAAGAAGCTCATAGGAAATGCAAAGGCTACTTCGGCCTCGTCTTTAGTTAAGAGGAAAACAAAAAAGAAAGAGGAGAGTATTGAGAAAAAAATTGTTGACCTAAATTTGGCTGTTTTTGATCGGAATGGCACGTTTGCATTCCCCTAAGAACGTAACAAGCTAGATTCTAATGCAATTAACCACTAAAGAGACTTTCTGCAGCGCGATGGCGACGTCCGGGGAATAAATACCACGGAGCTCACTACAGTCGAACAGCAAAAAAATTTGACAATGTCCAAAAGGGTGGGTATTACCATTTTCTTCTCCATTCTCAAATTTGACTGCCTGTAAGTTGAGAACGCCTCGACCGATTGGAGTTAATCCAAATGTTTTTCCCTATTCTTGATATCCTCGTTCACTTCCCACCATCCACCATCGGAAGTTCCGTAGGTGCAATATTTTCGGAGATAGACCCCTTCGGAAGTCCATTTTTAGGCACTTTTAGAATCGCGTTTTTGGACCATTTTTAAAAAATTCCAGAAGAACAGGAAACTGTTGGATTCACTCCAATTGGTTCCCTGCTGCTAAAGTTATAGACACACTCCTCCCTCCACCCCCTTTGGTCAATTTTATGTGCTGTTTTTGATCGAAATGGGAACATTTTAATCCGCTATGAATGAAATAAACTTAGTACAAGCGAAATTGGTCCCATAACATTTTTTTTTAAAGGTATCGAAAGCACACCTCTAAAAAGTGCCTAAAAATGACCAATCGAAAAGGTCTATGTCCGAAACTATTAAAGTAATGGAACTCCCGTTGGTGGGAGATGGAAAAGAACATCGAAGAGAACCAAAAATTGTTGGATTCAGTCCAACCGGTCAAGTTATAGAGGTTCAAATTTAGAAATCGAGGAAAAACGTCGCTTCAAATTGGCAACTGCTTATTTGCCGAAGCAAGACTGGTAGAGTGTGCACACATCAGCCATCAACCAATGAAGTGGGAGAGGGCGTGTCTAGTTAATATATAAGGGATTAGCTTCGAGATTAAGTCGAGTCGGTCGTGTTAAGTGGTGAAGTGCCGTTCCGGATTATGTATGTGCATTAGTGCGATTTCGAGCGAAGGTTACCGCTTCACCAGGAGGAGAGGAAAACAGCGGGATGGAGCTTACACCCCAGGAACCGGGTTCAATGGCCAAAGAAGAGCCCGACGGGACGATAAAGCTCTTCATGCATATCATCGCAGAGAAACAAAGGCTCGCTAATGCCAACCAAGGCTATATAGCAGCAATAAAGAAATTAGAAACGAGGCTGGATGAGACAGAAAAACAAGTGGCTGAGATGAAAAAGCATGGAGACCAAAAAGGGGCCAAATGGAAGAAACCCCAGACAGCCAAAAAAACTTCCAAATCAAATGGAACTAGAGGAGGAGATTGAGAAAGAGGCGACTGGCAAGTCGTCTGCAACAAGATAAAGTCAAAGACTACGCCAAAGCGAAAAGGACCGGAAGCGGAATAACCATCGTCCCCAGTACCGCCCAAGATTACAGGCACCTTGCTGTCTGAAGTTAAAAAGGAGTATCACGGGATCGTCTACATCAAGCTAGACGAAGCACAGGTATTTGTTAATCATTTGGAAAGTCAGTTTCAGGAAAACATCATTGATGACGATGCTGCCGACCGTTGGGAAGAGATGGTGGAACAATGAGCCAGAAAAATAGGTGGGATGCTCGACGAAAGGCACATTCCGCACACCAACCCTGAAGAAATTCAGGACATTGTGCAGCATCTCGACCTCAAGAAGGAACCTGGATGTGACCAGATAGGAAACAGACAATTCCGGCTACTGCCACCCAAGGGGATTGCAGCCTTGGTCAATATTGTGAACGCAATATTAAGACTGAGGCACTTTTCAACCAGGTGGAAGCAGGCAAATGTCATTCTGTTTTCCAAACCAGTTAAAAACCTTCTTTTTCCACATAGTTACAGATCCATCAGCCTGCTACCTACCATGGGGAAGGTAGCAGAACGAGTGGAAGGGAAGACGAGAGGTAGAGAACTAAGACGACTAAAAGACAAAGCAGAGCAGCTAGAGGCGCTACCAGACGAGCAGTTTGGCCTTAGGGCCCAGCTGTCGACCGAACTCCAAGTGCTGAGGATGGTGGAATGCATCACCGAGGCATTCAACAGACGACAGGCAGCAGGAGCCATCCTGCTAGACGTAGCCAAAGCCTTTGACAGAGTCTGATACACAGAACTGTTAGTCAAGCTGTTAGACACTGGATTTCCTGTATCCTTTGTTAAACTAATCAGATCTTTCCTTTCTAATAGGTATTTCAGGGTGAAGCTGGACGGACAATACTCTGCGTGCAGGATGATGGAAGCAAGAGTGCCGCAAGGAGCTCTCGCCTTTCCTGTACAACCTGTTGAAGAACAAACCCCCAGAACAGAGAGGACCAGACTCGCATTATACGCTGATGACACAAGTATAATGGCAAAATCCTTCAACACAAAGTTACTATACTACACGGTAACTTCAAGAGGAAGTCACAGCCTTGGAAGAGTGGTGTGCCAACTGGAAGATAGACCTGAACGCCAACAAGACACAGGGCATAATCTTCAGTAAGCACGCAATCACAGGCCGGACAATCAAGTCGTCCTTAAAGGCGAAGTGATTCCTTGGCAAGAGACAGCCATATACTTAGGTGTGGAGCTGGACAAAAGCCTCAAAAACTGTCAAAAACAAGGCAAAAATGACAAGGAGCAAGCTCTACTCGATGATCGGAAGACGCTCAGAATTGGCTTTGAAGAACAAGGTCATACTGATCAAACAGGTGATCCAGCCACAGCTAACATACTCCTCAACAGCAAAGACACGCCTGAAAAACCTTCAGGCAGTCCGTAACCAGGATATACAAAGGACCTCGACTACACCACAGCCACTGAGAGGATGGTGAACCCCAACCAGCTGGACAGGACTACAACCCCGAGGTCGAAAGGCCTGAGCGGCCGAAATTCCAGCTGTTAGGTAACGGGTTAACACTAATTATTTTTATTTTCTTTTACAGGAAACCAGGACCACCCCAGAGGCCAGAAGTGACAGGATAAAACCCCGCTATCAGACGAAACCCCCCCGGGCAGCGAGTCTGGACACTCGAAGACCTGGGTTTAAACCGCGGGTAACTGGTGCTAACCAGCTCTTTCCGCAATCCTGCCCTCTCAGTAGGGGGGGGGGGCTTTCCCACTGCCATACCCACAGCCCAAACCCAAACTCCTTAGGATGGGGTAAAGATGCAATAGTTCTCCACTATTGTGTTATTTACCACACCTTAAAACAAGAGATTGCGAAAGGAAGACATCCGACGAAGAAAAGAAGAACTCAAGACAAGAAGAGCGCCTGAAGAGCCCCATTCGGCGGGGTAACTGGTTGCTCAGGAATGATGTTCAAGATTGTTCAGAAGGGAGACGGGTGGCTGAAATTTCTGTTACAGACTAGTCCGGTCTACAGCGATGGTAGAGGGCAATAGTCCTGCCTGACTCTTTTTTTATCTGAGGCCATCTTTTAGTCACAGATAGTGGTGCGATTAATCTCAGTTTTCACCCGATGGCGAGCAGAGATAATACTCTTCCAAGGACTTTCATCCTGTTACAAAGACTATCATCTTCAAACAACGTATTGCACCCCTTTTTCTAAAAGCAATAATTTTTAAATATGCATTTTCTTGCCTGCGTGTCGTAATCTTTTATGTGTTCAATAACTTTTTAACAGAAAACATATTTTTTAAGCCGCGCAAACTTGGAAGCGCATGTTGAAATATTGATAAGCTTTCAATGGGCGCATAAATATTGTATTTTCATTAAACCGACGCATAAAATAAATTGCAATTCCTGGAAGAGACACCCAAAAACTCACTAAAATATTCAGCCGTCAACATGTAGGGTGGACTAAATAAATGGAATTCCTTCTTGGATAGGAAACTCCCCCGCGAAGCATGTAGGGGGAGTGAGCCAAAGAAAACCGTCTTGTGGGATATTGACAAGAAAACTGCAGTAATATAGCCCTTCCATTGAAGCTGGAAGTTATTCAGACAAGCATTTTACTTTCATATTATTTAACACACAGAAAGTAAACTTTTAAGTGTTATCGTTGCTAAAGCGTCCTGTGCTTTTCCTTTTATTGAAAAATTTATTTTTTCCTTTGAATACGGCGCACTTGAACATTTTCCGTATTATTAAACATATTTTTTATGAGGGGGAGCGTAAATTCTTTGCCAACACGAGAGTTGAATATTAAAGCAGTAAATATGAAAAGTTAAAAACTTCGTTCGTATTTCAAAAGTCACGCCTGAACTTTTTGGGGCGAGAATTTTTCGTCCACCGTATTTAGTAATGGAAATCGAGAATCTCTCCTTTGGATTTGCAAACTTATTTCCATTGCGCTAACTTTTGGAGAAAGATATATTTTTTACAGGCATCAGAATTGAATTATTTTTACATTTGTTAGGGTTCGTGAAGCGATAGGCCATGGAAATCTCACAGATAATAAAACTTGACAAAATATACAATACAATGCCTAGTATGTGCATGTGCACTCGTATATTATTCAGTTTGCCACTTAAGCCACTTTACTTTTATTTTTAATGTTTAGCAATTCCATAATGGGTTTGATACTCAGTGGAATAACTGACAATTTGGTGTTCTAATAACTGATTTTGTTATCTTATTATTGTTGAAGATCAAAATCTTCAAAGGCGCTACAGTTCACCGATGATGAATTTAAAATCAAAAGAGGCCAAGTCATACCTTCGGCAAAATTGATCTATATCGTCCATACATCCATTGTTACAGAAACTATATACACAGAAAGAATTATATACACACAAAATAATAATTTATACATGTCATCTAATATAAAAGTTTCTTAGATAAATTCGATTTAGGAATAATCAGTAAAAAATTACTCAAAGGGTGAAAAAATTACAAAAAAAAATACATAAAATACATAAGTTTTTGGTGAAATTCACATTATGATTAGAGCCAAAATCGCTTACAAATTAAATTAAAAAGGCAAGAATTTCTGCAGACATGCAAGTGAGGACTACAACCGAAATCAGTTAAAAATGACGTGTAAATGTGTAAAAATACAAAATAGTTTTAAGAGAAACTCGGTTCAAAATCGACTAAATATGACCCAAATGCCGTCGAAATACAAGTTGTTTTTTTTTAATTCAAATTAGCCTTGGGGCCAATGTAGCGAAAAAAGCAAATTTGCAGTTTCTGCAAAAAAATCGTGTCAGGACTACGAACAAAATCAGTTAAAATGACTCAAAGCATGTAAAAAACATATTTGAAACTTTTAGAGAAACTCGGGTTAACTATAGAGTCAAAATCGGTTGTATATGACCCAAATGGTGTAAAAATGCAAACTTGGATTTTTTTTTAAACCAGATCAGTTAAAAATGACAGAAAGCGTCTAAAAACGAAAATGTAGAGCCTTTGCAGAAATCTAGATTAGAATTAGGGCTAAAATCGCTTACAAATTAACCGCATACTTTAAAAATACCAATTTGAAGTTTCTGCAAAAATCAAGTGCGAACTACGACCAAAATAGGTTAGAAATGACTAAAAGCATGTAAAAATGCATCTTTGAAACTTGTAGAGAAACTCGTGTTAACAATAGGGTCAAAATGGCCTTTAATTTTTTATTTAAATATGACCCAATTGTTGTAAAAATACAAACTTAAAGATTTTAGAGAAACTCTATTATATTAGAGACAAAATAGGCTGAATATGACTCAGATGGTGTACAAATACACCCTTGAGGTTTTTTTGTAAAATTCTGATCAAGATATGGGCCAAAATCAGTTAAAAATTACTCAAAATGTGTAATAACACAAATTTGAAGGTTTAAGACAAATTTGGGTCAAAATCAGCTAAATATGACCCAAACAAATTCAAAATACAATTTTTTTTAATTAAATTAGGACTAGGACCAATGTAAAAAAAAAATGCAAATTTGGAGTTTGTGCAAAAAATCGGATCAAAACTACCACCAAAATCAGTTAAAAATGCCTCAAAGCATGTAAAAAAACATATTTGAAACTTTTAGCGAAACTCGGGTTAACTATAGAGTCAAAATCGGTTGTATATGACCCAAATGGTGTAAAAATGCAAACTTGGATTTTTGAAAAAAACCAAATTAGGATTAGGGTCAAAATCGGTCAAAAATGTTGAACCTTTGCGGAAATCTAGAATAGAATTAGAGCTAAAATCGCTTACAAATTAACCGCATCCTTTAAAAATACCAATTTGAAGTTTCTGCAAAAATCAAGTAGGAACTACGACCAAAATAGGTTAGAAATGACTAAAAGCATGTAAAAATGCATCTTTGAAACTTGTAGGGAAACTCGTGTTGACAATAGGGTCAAAATGACCTTTATTTTTTTATTTAAATATGACCCAATTGTTGTAAAAATACAAACTTAAAGATTTTAGAGAAACTCGGGTTAATATTAGGGACAAAATAGGTTGAATATGACTCAGATGTTGTACAAATACACCCTTGAGGTTTTTTTGTAAAATTCAGATCAAGAGAAGGGCCAAATCAGTTAAAAATTACTCAAAATGTGTAATAATATAAATTTGAAGGTTTAAGAGAAATTCGGCTCAAAATCGGCTAACTATGACCCAAATAAAGTTAAAATACATTTTTTTTAATTAAATTAGGACTAGGGCCAATGTAAAAAAAAATGCAAATTTGGAGTTTGTGCAAAAAATCGGATCAAAACTACCACCAAAATCAGTTAAAAATGCCTCAAAGCATGTAAAAAAACATATTTGAAACTTTTAGAGAAACTCGGGTTAACTATAGAGTCAAAATCGGTTGTATATGACCCAAACGGTGTAAAAATGCAAACTTGGATTTTTGAAAAAAACCAAATTAGGATTAGGGTCAAAATCGGTCAAAAATTTTGAACCTTTGCGGAAATCTAGAATAGAATTAGAGCTAAAATCGCTTACAAATTAACCGCATCCTTTAAAAATACCAATTTGAAGTTTCTGCAAAAATCAAGTAGGAACTACGACCAAAATAGGTTAGAAATGACTAAAAGCATGTAAAAATGCATCTTTGAAACTTGTAGAGAAACTCGTGTTGACAATAGGGTCGAAATGACCTTTATTTTTTTATTTAAATATGACCCAATTGTTTTAAAAATACAAACTTAAAGATTTTAGAGAAACTCTATTATATTAGGAACAAAATAGGCTGAATATGACTCAGATGGTGTACAAGTACACCCTTGAGGTTTTTCTGTAAAATTCAGATCAAGATAAGGGCCAAAATCAGTTAAAAATTACTCAAAATGTGTAATAATACAAATTTGAAGGTTTAAGACAAATTTGGGTCAAAATCAGCTAAATATGACCCAAACAAAGTCAAAATAATTTTTTTTTTATTAAATTAGGACTAGGACCAATGTAAAGAAAAATGCAAATTTGGAAGTTTCTGCAAAAAAAACGGGTCAAAACTACTACCAAAATCAGTTAAAAATGCCTCAAAGCATGAAAATATACTTATTTTTTAACTTTTAGAGAAACTCGGGTTAACATTAGGTTCAAAATCGGTTAAATATGTCCCAAATAGTGTAAAAATGAAAACTTGAAATTTTTTGAAAAAATTCAGTTGGCCAAAATCGGTTAAAAATGACACAAAGCGTCTAAAAACGTTTACAGATATCTAGATTATAATTAGGGCTAAAAACACTTACAAATGAACCGCATCGTCTAAAAATGCCAATTTGAAGTTTCTGCAAAAAATCAAGTTAGAACTACGAACAAAAAAGTTAAAATTCACTCAAAGCATGTAAAAACACATCTTTGAAACTTTTAGAGAAACTCGGGTTAACAATAGGGTCAAAATCAGTTAAATATCACCCAATTGGTATAAAAATTCAAACTTGAAGCTTTTAGAGAAACTCGGAATAGATAATATTAGGTTCAAAATAGGTTTAATATGACTCAGATGGTGTACAAATCCAAACTTGAGGTTTTTTGAAAAAAATCAGACCAAGATAAGGGCCAAAATCAGTTAAAAATGACAAAAAACGTGTTATAAAACGAATTTGAAGGTTTAAGAGATGCGGGTCAAAATCAGCTAAATATAATCCAAACAAAGTCAAAATACATTTTTTTTTTAATTAAATTAGGACTAGGACCAATGTAAAGAAAAATGCGAATTTGGAAGTTTCTGCAAAAAAACGGGTCAAAACTACCACCAAAATCAGTTAAAAATGCCTCAAAGCATGAAAAAATACATATTTTTTAACTTTTAGAGAAACTCGGGTTAACATTAGGTTCAAAATCGGTTAAATATGTCCCAAATGGTGTAAAAATGAAAACTTGAAATTTTTTGAAAAAATTCAGTTTGCCAAAATCGGTTAAAAATGACACAAAGCGTCTAAAAACGTTTACAGATATCTAGATTATAATTAGGGCTAAAAACACTTACAAATGAACCGCATCGTCTAAAAATGCCAATTTGAAGTTTCTGCAAAAAATCAAGTTAGAACTACGAACAAAAAAGTTAAAATTCACTCAAAGCATGTAAAAACACATCTTTGAAACTTTTAGAGAAACTCGGGTTAACAATAGGGTCAAAATCAGTTAAATATCACCCAATTGGTATAAAAATTCAAACTTGAAGCTTTTAGAGAAACTCGGAATAGATAATATTAGGTTCAAAATAGGTTTAATATGACTCAGATGGTGTACAAATCCAAACTTGAGGTTTTTTGAAAAAAATCAGACCAAGATAAGGGCCAAAATCAGTTAAAAATGACTCAAAACGTGTTATAAAACGAATTTGAAGTTTTAAGAGAAATTCGGGTCAAAATCGGCTAAACATGACCTAATCGTCAAAATATATATTTTTTTAAATTCAAATTAGGATTAGGGCTAATGTAGAGAAAAATGCAAATTTGGAGATTCTGCAAAAAATCGGGTCAATACTACAGCCAAAATCAGTTAAAAATTACTCAAATTAAAAAGAAAAACATATTTGAAACTTAGAGAGAAACTCGTGTTAACAATAGGGTCAAAATCGGTTAAATATGACCCTTTTGGTGTAAAAATACTAACTCGAAGTTTTTAGAGAAACTCGGGTAAATATTAGGGTTAAGCTAGGTTAAATATGACTCAGATGGTGAATAAATAAAAAATTTGAGGTTTTTTTTGAAAAACTCAGATCAAGATAAGTGCCAAAATTAGTTAAAAATGACTTAAAACGTGTAATAATACAAATTTGAAGTTTTAAGAGACATTCGGGTCAAAATCGGCTAAATATGACCCAAAAGCCGTCAAAATGCATTTTTTTTTTTTAATTCAAATTAGGATTAAGGTCATTGTAGAAAAAAATGAAAATGTGAAGTTTCTGCAAAAATTTGGGTCAGAACTACGACTAAAATCAGTTAAAAATGAGTCAAAGCTTGAAAAAATACAAAATTGAAATTTCTATAAAAACTCGGGCTAACAATGGGGGTTAAATCGGTTAAATTTAAATAAAATATGGTAAAAATTGGTTAAATATGACCCAAATAGCGTCAAAATATATATTTTTTTAAATTTAAATTAGGATTAAGACCAATGTAGAGAAAAAATCAAATTCGGAATTTCTGCAAAAAATCGGGTCAAGGCTACGACCAAAATCAGTTAAAAATGACTCAAAACGTGTTATAATACGAATTTGAAGTTTTAAGAGAAATTCGGGTCAAAATCGGCTAAACATGACCTAAACGTCAAAATATATATTTTTTTAAATTCAAATTAGGATTAGGGCCAATGTAGAGAAAAATGCAAATTTGGAGATTCTGCAAAAAATCGGGTCAATACTACAGCCAAAATCAGTTAAAAATTACTCAAAGCATGAAAAAAAAACATATTTGAAACTTAGAGAGGGTAGTCAGTTAAAATTCGATTCAAGATAGTTAAGATAGCAAACACCATTCGATTGTTCGGTGACCCTGGTATCTTAGGCTCGACAAACCACACGTCCGCTGCCCAAGGTACAAAATTTGTGAATCACAAATTTTGACCTGACTACCCTCTCTAAGTGAGAATAGCCCTGATGAAGACTAAATAAATAGTCGAAACGTCGGCCATTTTCGCATAAAGAAGAGGTGCATTATTTGTCCTAATCCCGCTAACTTCACCAACAACTTACAACTTAAGGACGCTAATTACAACAATTAGTTAAAAATGACTTAAAACGTGTAATAATACAAATTTGAAGTTTTAAGAGACACTCGGGTCAAAATCGGCCAAATATGACCCAAAAGCCGTCAAAATGCATTTTTTTTTTAATTCAAATTAGGATTAAGATCATTGTAGAAAAAAATGCAAATATGAAGTTTCTGCAAAAATTTGGGTCAGAACTACGACTAAAATCAGTTAAAAATGAGTCAAGACTTGAAAAAATACAAAATTGAAATTTCTATAAAAACTCGGGCTAACAATGGGGATTAAATCGGTTAAATTTAAATAAAATATGGTAAAAATTGGTTAAATATGACCCAAATAGCGCCAAAATAATTTTTTTTAAATTCAAATTAGAATTAAGACCAATGTAGAGAAAAAATCAAATTCGGAATTTCTGCAAAAAATCGGGTCAAGGCTACGACCAAAATCAATTAAAAATGACTCAAAACGTGTTATAAAACGAATTTGAAGTTTTAAGAGAAATTCGGGTCAAAATCGGCTAAACATGACCTAATCGTCAAAATATATATTTTTTTAAATTCAAATTAGGATTAGGGCCAATGTAGAGAAAAATGCAAATTTGGAGATTCTGCAAAAAATCGGGTCAATACTACAGCCAAAATCAGTTAAAAATTACTCAAAATATGAAAAAAAAACATATTTGAAACTTAGAGAGAAACTCGGGTTAACAATAGGGTCAAAATCAGTTAAATATGACCCTTTTGGTGTAAAAATACTAACTCGAAGTTTTTAGAGAAACTCGGGTAAATATTAGGGTTAAGCTAGGTTAAATATGACTCACATGGTGTATAAATACAAATTTGAGGTTTTTTTTGAAAAACTCAGATCAAGATAAGTGCCAAAAATTAGTTAAAAATGACTTAAAACGTGTAATAATACAAATTTGAAGTTTTAAGAGACATTCGGGTCAAAATCGGCTAAATATGACCCAAAAGCCGTCAAAATGCATTTTTTTTTAATTCAAATTAGGATTAAGGTCATTATAGAAAAAAATGCAAATGTGAAGTTTCTGCAAAAATTTGGATCAGAACTACGACTAAAATCAGTTAAAAATTAGTCAAAGCTTGAAAAAATACAACATTGAAATTTCTATAAAAACTCGGGCTAACAATGGGGGTTAAATCGGTTAAATTTAAATAAAATATGGTAAAAATTGGTTAAATATGACCCAAATAGCGCCAAAATATTTTTTTTTTAAATTCAAATTAGGATTAAGACCAATGTAGAGAAAAAATCAAATTCGGAATTTCTGCAAAAAATCGGGTCAAGGCTACGACCAAAATCAGTTAAAAATGACTCAAAACGTGTTATAAAACGAATTTGAAGTTTTAAGAGAAATTCGGGTCAAAATCGGCTAAACATGACCTAATCGTCAAAATATATATTTTTTTAAATTCAAATTAGGATTAGGGCCAATGTAGAGAAAAATGCAAATTTGGAGATTCTGCAAAAAATCGGGTCAATACTACAGCCAAAATCAGTTAAAAATTACTCAAATTATGAAAAAAAAACATATTTGAAACTTAGAGAGAAACTCGGGTTAACAATAGGGTCAAAATCGGTTAAATATGACTCTTTTGGTGTAAAAATACTAACTCGAAGTTTTTAGAGAAACTCGGGTAAATATTAGGGTTAAGCTAGGTTAAATATGACTCAGATGGTGTATAAATACAAATTTGAGGTTTTTTTTGAAAAACTCAGATCAAGATAATTGCCAAAATTAGTTAAAAATGACTTAAAACGTGTAATAATACAAATTTGAAGTTTTAAGAGACATTCGGGTCAAAATCGGCTAAATATGACCCAAAAGCCGTCAAAATGCATTTTTTTTTTAAATCAAATTAGGATTAAGGTCATTGTAGAAAAAAATGCAAATGTGAAGTTTCTGCAAAAATTTGGGTCAGAACTACGACTAAAATCAGTTAAAAATGAGTCAAAGCTTGAAAAAATACAAAATTGAAATTTCTATAAAAACTCGGGCTAACAATGGGGGGTAAATCGGTTAAATTTAAATAAAATATGGTAAAAATTGGTTAAATATGACCCAAATAGCGTCAAAATATTTTTTTTTAAATCAAATTAGGATTAAGACCAATGTAGAAAAAAAATCAAATTCGGAATTTCTGCAAAAAATCGGGTCAAGGCTACGACCAAAATCAGTTAAAAATGACTCAAAACGTGTTATAAAACGAATTTGAAGTTTTAAGAGAAATTCGGGTCAAAATCGGCTAAACAATCGTCAAAATATATATTTTTTTAAGTTCAAATTAGGATTAGGGCCAATGTAGAGAAAAATGGAAATTTGGAGATTCTGCAAAAAATCGGGTCAATACTACAGCCAAAATCAGTTAAAAATTACTCAAATTATGAAAAAAAAACATATTTGAAACTTAGAGAGAAACTCGGGTTAACAATAGGGTCAAAATCGGCTAAATATGACCCAAAAGCCGTCAAAATGCATTTTTTTTTTAAATCAAATTAGGATTAAGGTCATTGTAGAAAAAAATGCAAATGTGAAGTTTCTGCAAAAATTTGGGTCAGAACTACGACTAAAATCAGTTAAAAATGAGTCAAAGCTTGAAAAAATACAAAATTGAAATTTCTATAAAAACTCGGGCTAACAATGGGGGTTAAATCGGTTAAATTTAAATAAAATATGGTAAAAATTGGTTAAATATGACCCAAATAGCGCCAAAATAATTTTTTTTTTTAAATTCAAATTAGGATTAAGACCAATGTAGAGAAAAAATCAAATTCGGAATTTCTGCAAAAAATTGGGTCAAGGCTACGACCAAAATCAGTTAAAAATGACTCAAAACGTGTTATAAAACGAATTTGAAGTTTTAAGAGAAATTCGGGTCAAAATCGGCTAAACATGACCTAATCGTCAAAATATATATTTTTTTAAATTCAAATTAGGATTAGGGCCAATGTAGAGAAAAATGCAAATTTGGAGATTCTGCAAAAAATCGGGTCAATACTACAGCCAAAATCAGTTAAAAATTACTCAAATTATGAAAAAAAAACATATTTGAAACTTAGAGAGAAACTCGGGTTAACAATAGGGTCAAAATCGGTTAAATATGACCCTTTTGGTGTAAAAATACTAACTCGAAGTTTTTAGAGAAACTCGGGTAAATATTAGGGTTAAGCTAGGTTAAATATGACTCAGATGGTGTATAAATACAAATTTGAGGTTTTTTTTGAAAAACTCAGATCAAGATAAGTGCCAAAATTAGTTAAAAATGACTTAAAACGTGTAATAATACAAATTTGAAGTTTTAAGAGACATTCGGGTCAAAATCGGCTAAATATGACCCAAAAGCCGTCAAAATGCATTTTTTTTTAATTCAAATTAGGATTAAGGTCATTGTAGAAAAAAATGCAAATGTGAAGTTTCTGCAAAAATTTGGGTCAGAACTACGACTAAAATCAGTTAAAAATGAGTCAAAGCTTGAAAAAATACAAAATTTAAATTTCTATAAAAACTCGGGCTAACAATGGGGGTTAAATCGGTTAAATTTAAATAAAATATGGTAAAAATTGGTTAAATATGACCCAAATAGCGTCAAAATAATTTTTTTTTAAATTCAAATTAGGATTAAGACCAATGTAGAGAAAAAATCAAATTCGGAATTTCTGCAAAAAAATCGGGTCAAGGCGACCAAAATCAGTTAAAAATGACTCAAAGCATGAAGAAATACACCTTTTAACAATAAGGTAAAAATCGGTTAAATATGAACCAAAATGGGGTAAAATTGCAAATTTGAATATTTTTTAAAAATTTCATATTAAGATTAGGGCTAAAATCGGTTAAAAATGACACAAAACATCTAAAAGCGGAAACGTAGAGCCTTTGCAGAAATCTAGATTAGAATTAAGGCTAAAATTATTTACAAATGAACAGCATCGTCTAAAAATGTAAATTTGGAGTTTCTGCAGAAAATCAAGTCGGGACTATGACCAAAATAAGTTAAAAATGACTTAAAGCATGTAAAAATACATATTTGAAACTTCTAGAGAAACTCCGGTTAGCAATAGGGTCAAAATCAGTTAAATATGACCCAATTGTTGTAACAATACAAACTTGAGGTTTCTTGAAAAATTCAGATCAACATAAGGGCTTATCAGCAGCGTGCGAATTCAGTTAAAAAATGACTTAAAACGTGTAATAATACAAATTTGAAGTCTTAAGAGAAATACGGCTCAAAATCGGCCAAATGTGACCCAAACGAAGTCAAAATGTGTTTTTTTTTTTTAATTCAAATTAGGTTTAGGGTTAATAAAGAGAAAAATGCAAATTTGGACTTTCTGCAAAAAATCGGGTCAAGACTACGATCAAATTCAGTTCAAAATTCCTCAAAGCATGAAAAAATACATATTTAAAACTTAGAGCGAAACTCGGGTTAACAATAGGGTCAAAATCGGTTAAATACGACCCAATTGGTGTATAAATACAAACTTGAAGTTTTTAGAGAAACTCGGGTTAATATTTGGGTCAAAAGAGGTTAAATATGACTCAAGTAGTGTACAAATACAACTTCGAGGGTTTTTGAAAAATTCAGATCAACATAAGGGCCAAAACCAGTTAAATTTTTTTTTATTCACATTATGATTGGGGCCAAAATCGGTTAAAAATGACACAAAGCGTCTAAAAGTGTAGAACCTTTCCAGAACTCTAGATCAGAATTAACACTCAAATCGCTTACAAATGAACCACATCTTCCAAAAATGTAAATTTGGAACTCCTGCAAAAAATCAAGACTACGACCAAAATAAGTTAAAAATGACTCAAAGTAGTAAAAGTACAATGTTGGAATTTTTAGGGAAATTCGGGTTAACATTGACACAAATGCGTATTTGATGTAAAAATTCAAACTTGAAGTTTTTAGATAAACTCAGGTTAACATTAGGGTCAAAATAGGTTAAATATGACCCAAAGAGAGTACAAAAAGATTAAGATAAGAGCCAAAATCGGTAAAAATGACGCAGAGCGTATAAAAAGCCAAAATCGCTTAGAAATGAACCTAATCATCTAAAAATGCAAATTTGGAATTTTTGTTGAAAATTAGACTACAACTAGAAACAATTAAAAATGACTCAAAGTGTATAAAAATACAAAAAAGTTTTTAAGAGAAACTCGTGTTAATATTAGGGTCAGAATCGGTTAAATATGACGCAAAATAGTGTAGAAATAGAAACTTGGAATTTTTTTAAAAATTCAGATTAGAGCCAAAGTAGGTTCGAAATGACACAAAACGTCTAAAAAGCTAAAATCGCTAACAAATTAACCACCCCGTCTAAAAAGGGAAATTTAAAGTTTCTGCATAAAATAAGGATTATCACCAAAACGGTTCGTGTAAAAATACATATTTGAAGTTTTTAAAGAAATTTGGGTTAGGATTACGGTTAAAATCACATCATACAAAAATACAATTTTGGGTTTTTTTTGTTGCATAAATTTAATTTTACGACAAAATCAAGCAAAACTAGTTCCCAAATTTTCTAATTAAATGTTTCTAGTACAATTATATTCTTAGAAAAAAATAACTGAAATTCAGCTCAAAACAACTCAAAATATAAGTATAGTGATTTTCAAAAAAAATCAGGTCAAGATTAGGCCTAATATCAGTTAAAAATGACTCAAAATTGACATATTTAAAGTTTTTAAAAAAATTTGGTTTAGGATTAAAGCTAAAATCACTTAAAAATAAATCACAACATCTAAAAATGCACTTTTCTATGTCCTTTTTTGTGGAGAATATTAATTTTAGGACAAAATCAGGCGAATAAACTTTTAACATAGTGTTTTTAGTAAAATCACATTTTTTGAACCAAAATAAGCGAAATTTGACTCCAAACACCTCAAAAGACAAATTTGATGTTTAAAAAAAAATAAAGATTAGGGCCAAAAAATAAGTCAAAGCATGTAAAAATTCATATTTTAGAGTTTTTGGGAAAATTTAGGTTAGGATTTGAGCCAAAATCAGTTAATAATCACTTAAAGCGTCCAGAAATACTAATATCAAATTTTCGCAGACACGCAGGCAAGAATTAGAACAAAGATTCGGTTAAAAATCACACGCAAAAGTGAGTATAAACGTGGAAGTTTTAAATTTTTTGAGAAATTCAGGTTAGAATTAGGGCCAAAAGTGACCCACATCGTCCAAAAACGCACAAACAATCGTGCGCTATACACTATTTCACCTGTTCTGGGGGTTCTTTAATAGTCGATTATTTATTAATTGATTTATACCCCTAAAAGACACCTTCGCTGTGATCATCTATATACTTTTTTATTTTAATACTTTCCTTGGTGCTTTAAAGTCCTGGCTAATGGCACATTGGCTCACTTACCGTATGAACTCGCCCCCCAATATGGCACGCGTAAAAGGCCACAAATCTAAATAACGGACACTAATGTCGTCCAATTAGGCACCCCCAAATTCTAACCAGATATTATCCTGGAAGGAGAACAAACTCTTCCGGCGCCTTCGAGCAAGTTACCTATTTAGTTATTTTCCCCCACAGGAACGTGTACAGGTGTTACGGGTAAGCAAGGGGGTAAAACGTCGAAAGGGAATGGCCTCATAACTGTCACGACTAATGAAAGTTTATTAGTTCTTTTCCGTTTTAGTCGTTAATTTTGCAAAAAGTGTAAATTGAAACTTAAACCCTATTAGAGCAAATTCTCGCAGGCACACACCAAAGCGTATTGTTCATAAAGAATCTACATAAGTAATTAATTTCCCCCCCACCCACCTTTAGCTATTATTGAAATTAGAAAGTAACTACATACAGTTGCAGCGGAAGAGGGATTTAAACCAATTTTCCAATAAAGCAACAACTTCTGCCCTTTGGATTTCCAATCAATTCGTACCAGTTTGCCCTTTTGCTTTTATTGCGAAGGGTCCGCTCTTATCGGAGAGGCAATTCAAATAGGAAAATATTACTTTGAAAAATAGAATCTATATCGAAGCAGAAGCTATCCCTAATTCTGATCTAATAGTGGAGAGTTAATGACAAACCAAGTATGAGCAAAATGAAGCAAAAATGGTCCAAAAACCCCATTCTAAAAGTACCTAAAAATCGACTTGCGAAGGGATCTATCTTCGAGAATATTGCACCTACGGAACTTCCGATGGTGGTGGGTGAAAGAGGACATCAAGAAGAAGAAAAACTGTTGGACTCAGTCCAATCGGTCAAGGCGTTTTCAAGTTACAGGCGGTCAAAGTTGAGAATTGAGAAAAAAGTCGTAACCCCCCCCAACCTTTGGACATTTTCAAAAAAAAATTTTAAAACATTTATTTGCTATTTTTTGGCCGGAATGGCACGCTGGCGATCCCTTAAGAATGTAACAAACTCAATTCGAAAGAAATTAACCTTTAAAGAGGTTTTTTAAAAACGGTCCAAAAACGCCATTCTAAAAGTGCCTAAAAATCGACTTCCGAAGGGGTCTATCTTCGAGAATGTTGTACCTACAGAACTTCCGATAGTGGAAGGTGAAAGAAGACATCACGAAGAGGACAACACAGTTAGATTCACTCTAATCGGTCCAGGCGTTCTCAAGTTACAGGCGGTCAAAGTTGAGAATTGAGAAAGAAGTCGTAAACTCCCCCCCCCCCACCTTTGGACATTTTCCAAAAAATTTGGAAACATTCTTTTGCTGTTTTTGATCGGAATGGCATGCTCGCAATATCCTAAAAATGTAACATACTCAATTCGAATGAAATTAACCTATAAAGGTTAGTCTAGAGGTTTTTTTTTAAAAATGGTCCAATAACGCCATTCTAAAAGTGCCTAAAAATCGACTTCCGAAGGGGTCTATCTTCGAGAATATTGTACCTACAGAACTTCCGATAGTGGAAGGTGAAAGAGCACATCACGAAGAGGACAACACAGTTGGATTTACTCTAATTGGTCCAGGCGTTCTCAAGTTACAGGCGGTCAAAGTTGAGAGTTGAGAAAGAAGTCGTAAACTCCCCCCCCCCTTCCTTTGGACATTTTCCAACAAATTTGGAAACATTTTTTTGCTGTTTTGGATCGGAATGACATCCTCGCAATATCCTAAAAATGTAACATACTCAATTCGAATGAAATTAACCTATAAAGGTTAGAGTCTAGAGGTTTTTTTAAAAATGGTCCAATAACGCCATTCTAAAAGTGCCTAAAAATCGACTTCCGAAGGGGTCTATCTTCGAGAATATTGTACCTACAGAACTTCCGATAGTGGAAGGTGAAAGAGGACATCACAAAGAGGACAACACAGTTGGATTCACTCTAATTGGTCCAGGCGTTCTCAAGTTACAGGCGGTCAAAGTTCAGAATTGAGAAAGAAGTCGTAAACTCCCCCCCCCCCCTACCTTTGGACATTTTCCAACAAATTTGGAAACATTTTTTTGCTGTTTTGGATCGGAATGACATCCTCGCAATATCCTAAAAATGTAACATACTCAATTCGAATGAAATTAACCTATAAAGGTTAGAGTCTAGAGGTTTTTTTTAAAATGGTCCAATAACGCCATTCTAAAAGTGCCTAAAAATCGACTTCCGAAGGGGTCTATCTTCGAGAATATTGTACCTACAGAACTTCCGATAGTGGAAGGTGAAAGAGGACATCACGAAGAGGACAACACAGTTGGATTTACTCTAATTGGTCCAGGCGTTCTCAAGTTACAGGCGGTCAAAGTTGAGAATTGAGAAAGAAGTCGTAAACTCCCCCCCCCCCTACCTTTGGACATTTTCCAAAAAATTTGGAAACATTTTTTTGCTGTTTTTGATCGGAATGGCATGCTCGCGGTATCCTAAAAATGTAACATACTCAGTTCGAATGAAATTAACCTATAAAGGTTAGAGTCTAGAGGTCTTTTTTTAAAATGGTCCAAAAACGCCATTCTAAAAGTGCCTAAAAATCGACTTCCGAAGGGGTCTATCTCCGAAAATATTGCACCTAAGTAACTTCCGATGGTACGGGGTGAAAGAGGACATCAAGAAAAGGAAAATCTGTTGAGAAACAGCAGAAAAAAAGACGAAATTGACCCTCTTGGTAAATTTCAAGAAAATGTCACAATTTTAGTTTTTTTTTTGAAGACTGTGAAAGCTTTTGCGGCCGGTCAAAATATGATCTAAAGTGTTTTCCGGGCTTTGAAGCCGTGGTCCAATGGAATTTCTTTCAGACGTTTCGTCTACAGCTGCGGCAGGCATTATCAAAGTCGATGAGGCAATGGGCGAAGTGATCTCCCGTGCTTCCCGATGTTGACTGATTGGATAGTGTTGCCAAATGCAGAAATTGTTTAACAGTAGAAAAACTGAATCAAGAACAGTAGATTCTTGACAATAACCAGTAGACATTAAAAATCATCATGTTTCGATGAATGTTATTCTTTTAGTAAGTTCCCAGGAGATTAATCTGTGTTGCTGAAGGGGAGATTTTTTAACTAAAAAGTAAATTTTTCGATTAAACCGATGACTGGTGAATTTTGGTGCATCCACATGTGGAATTTAGTGGTATTTAGAAGAATTTAAAGTGAATTTTATGGAATGTTAATTTTAAGAAAAATATATTTTTTTTGATTGAATGCTTTGCGAGGGTTTTGTTCGAATTAGGCCTAAAAAGTAAATTTTTTAATAATTCTAAAAAAGAATTTCTGTTCCAAGCCTGAAACAAAAAGTGATTTGGTCATTGTTCCGTGTACAAAATCAAAAATTGTTTTTGTCGCAAAATAATGCTACAAAAACCATTTATTTTAAAATGATTTCAGAGCAAAACATGAGATTTTAGTCATTGAGACGATTTTTTTCTTTTTTGAACAAGAAAAAACCAAAAATTGAATCTTTTGATTAAAGGAATTGTGACGATTTTGACGAAAAAAAGCACTTTTTTACTTGTATTTTGCTACAGAAACGATTATTTTTCCTTATTGATTTTGTGGCAAAACTTGAAATTTTGAGCCAAAAAAGTTGCAAAAAAAAGTATTTTTTTCAGGCTTTTTTGAATTAAATGTAAAGGTGTTTTTTTTTTTTCAATTTTGAACCAAAAAATTATTGTTTTTAATAACCGGCTACATATTTTTATCGATTTTGTTCTATAAAATTAAATTTTTTCATAATTTTTTTCAAAAAGCGAATTTTTGTTCTAGTACCGATTTTATTAGAAAAACGAGATTTTGTCAATTGATTTTGTAGAAAAACTTGAGATTTTAGTCCACAAATTGAGTCTCATTAAAATTTGCGAAAAAATGCGTTTTAACCGCTACACAACAATGTTTGTTTCCTTTTAACTAAACGAAAATGTAGTTTCTTTAATTTAGACTAAAAATATACTCTTTTGATATAAGCTTTGTGAGGGCTTTGTTCGAATTTGGCCCAAATAGTATGTTTTTTAATGATTCTAAAAAAATAATTTTTGCCTCGAGCCTGAAACAAAAAATTGAATTGATTTTTGTTCAGTATGCATTATTTTGCTATAAAAACAACTTTTTTTAGAATGATTTACGAAGCCCTTAGTGTAGATTTTAGTGTAACAATGAACAATCTTTAAAATCGCAAAAAAATCTTTTTTGTTATTTTGATTTTGGGACAATTTTGTTCTTATTGAACAAAAAGCAATGAACCAAAAACTGCATATTTTGATTGAACGATTGTGACGGTTTTAACCAAATATGATGATAAAAGAAATTAATAAAAATTAATTTTTTTTATTAACTGTGACTGTTTTGATCAATTTTGACCCAAGAAATTACATTTTTTATTTATTTTTTCCAAAAAGTGAATTTTTGTCCCAGTACTGATTTTATTAAAAAACAAGATTTTCTCAATTGAATTTGGAGCAAAATTTGAGATTTTAGTCGACAAATAGAGTTTCATTAAAATTTGCAAAAAAAAATAGATTTAGTCCTTTGAACATTTTTTTTGTTTTTTTTTTATTTATTTTTCTACCAAAAATTTATGTTTCGAATGATTTCTTTGTGAGGGTTTTGATCGTCTTGACCCTAAAAGTTAATTTTTAAATAATTTTGCAAAAGAGCCTGAACAAAAAAGTGAATTTTTCTTTCACCTGACATCTTACGAAAATGTATTACTTTAGAAACTACACTGATGAAGTGGTTATACATTTTCTGCAAATTTTAACGACTGTGCTGTTCAAAGTCAAGATTTATAAATCTCTAACCCGCTGTAAGGAATACTAAGTTTCTTCCCAGAAAATGACTTTATTTTCAAAAGATTAGTTAATTACATAATTCTCCTTTTTTTATAATTTTCTTTTTGTAGTTTAACGTATATGTTTTTATCAAATAATTCGAAATCGTGATTCGGCACTTGATGTGCTTTGTCCATAAAATAACGTCATGGGCACCTTAAAAAATGGCGGAAAAAACTGAACGGTTTTTTTTTTTTGGGAAATATTTGGCACTTGTTTGCTCTGTTAAAACAGTAGATCTGTCTACACTGTGATTTGACTGTGGTGAGCTCTATGGTATTTATTCCCACGCCGTCGCGATTCAGTGAAGGGACTGGGGTGGGAGTGGTGGTGACGGGGGGTTTCGGCGCACTTGAAGTAGGTTTATCGAAGAACTCGCTTCAAGTCTGCATTTAGAAACATTTCAACAGGAAGGAGGAAATTACTCTGAATGAAGATTGGAAGCGAGTTCTACGACATACTTCAAGTGCGCCGAAACTCCGCGCCACTACTACCCCCACTGCAGTGGCTCATTCTTGTATATGCCCTGTGGTTTTACCATTTTCTCAATTTTCTGAATCTATTGTTCCATTTTTTGGGTCAACACATTCAGAACTACCCCACAACAAGTGCGAATAATAATAAATATGACGAGAACTTTTGACTGCAATAACAAACTAAGTTGACCTCAGATCTATTGACCATTCCAAAAGATGTCATTTGACAATAAGTGCTTTAAAAATCCACCTCCGAAAGGATCTAATTCCCAAACTATTGAATTTATGGGTCTTTCTTTGGTGGGAAGGTGAAAGAGGACATCAAAAAGAACCAGAAAAAAGAATGAAGGAATACCCTCAATGCCCGGTCTAGGTCTATGGTTTGTGCCAGCGGAAGAGGTCACTTATCAAAGCTGTCAAGTTTCTGACATGAGATACTTGTGTTTTGAAAAAAAATTGTTAAAATAAAATGCACACAATTCTCTATGACCCAATAGCAATATTGTGTAAATAAAAAGTCTGCACCTAGAAGTTCCCAGAATTACTACAGATGTCATTTATTATATGGAACTTATGAAGTAAATCTCGCTAATGTCGCATTCCATGGCAGAACTTTGAACATTTTTGAAATCAATACGTCTCTAAGGATAAACTAAATTTCAAGGGCTTTGCGTCGAGCGTCACAGAGCTTAAGGGTATAAAAAGATTTAAAAGACAGCAAAACGGATATATACACTTTCGAGTGAAATAATTGTTTTTATATCTTTCGCCAGATGATAAACAAACATAAAGTTTCGTTTCGTTTAAGGTTTGAGAGGAAATACAATTTTCCGATCTGCAGAGCAAAATCCCTTGGATATTTTAATTCCCCACGTGTAGCTTTATGTTCGTAGGTCTGCTATAAATCCCGCAATCATGATGACACGAGGGAAAATGTTACTTAAAGTCGCGTAAAATTTGTTATATTAGATATGGTTTTCAAGTTCAATTTTCAAAAAATTTACTGAGAACATGATAGAGAGAGAGAGCAAGTCAGCAGAAAAACTATTTATCAAAACACAGCAGCTATGTATCAAAAAAGCTATTATCTACCTGACGGTCCTTTTAAACCACAATGGCCTCAAAGCCAACATTATGTATTACCCGAGAAGCGGCTTGTCAAAGTTCAATTTGGGCCATGTAATGAACCGTGATGGAAGAACATCATTTCGTACTTTGCTTTTAAGGGCCCCGCAGACACAGACGTGCAACATTTTGACAATATCGTGGCCCACCGTTCCCATTTCTAGCTTTCCTGAAAGTAAAGTGGTTTGGCGGAGTGACTTATTGCTTGTAATAATAACAATAATTTTAGTTGTTTAGTTACAAAAAACAGTGGAAAAAAATATGTATACAGGGTGGCCTAACGAAAACTTTCCATGCCCATGAAGCAGAAAACTCGAAAACACTCGGACCCGTCAATTTTCATTCTAAGGGGCACATATTTTTTGATGTAATTATTGCCTTAGAGGAAACCATGAAGCCGGGGTGACTTTCACCCTAAAAACTTTAAATGGAAAGGGGTGTCAAGTTATACATTATTTTGAAGGGCGTTCAATTACCTTTTCAGTGCTGCATCATTTTTTAAATTTGTATGATTTGTTCTCGAGAAAACAGGAGCAGGAGACAGAAAGTGTTCAAGTGAATCGGGTTGTGTAGCATAAATTTTGGACTTCAAATGACCCCATAAAAAAAAGTCCAGCGGGGACAAATCCGGGGAACGTGCACGTCATTCTGTAGCTCCTCTTCTCCCAATCCCCCTTTGAGGAAATGTTCATTTCAAAACTGACTAAAAGGGGCGGCGTAGTGCGGAGGAGCCCCATCTTGTTGAAAAATTATGTTTTCTTTACGGTGACGATCATCGTGTTCGATTATTTCTGTTAAAGCTGGATCAATGGCCTCTTCCAACAAATTCAAACAGACCTGTTCGTTCAAGTTTCCAGGTAAAAAAAATGGACCGAGAATATAATCTCCGAAAATTCCTGTCCAAACGTTTAGCTTTTGTGGATGTTGCGTGAGAACTTCATGAAAAAGCACTGGGTTGGTTGACCTCACCATTCAAGAAGAAGGAACACTCATCAGAGAAACAAATGTAAAAAGGTATTCCGGATTGTTAACAATTCGTTGACTAATGATCTCACAAAATTCTAAACGTCTATCGAAATCATCTTCGTTTAATTCCTGCACTAATTTAATTTTATAAGTTATGTGCTTTTAATATTTTCTGGATTCTTGTACGCCGAACACCTGATGCATTTGATAATTTTCTAGTGATGATAGCAGGTTCCATTACAATGTCCCAAAACAGCTATTTCAACTGCTTCTATTCTGATTGCATGATGATGAACAATCCTCTTTTTATTTCCTACTCTTTCAGTCTCTTGAAATTTGACATCCAGGTCTCTCATGTAAGAATGGGATATGTTCCTATCAGGATATTTATTGTTCATTAAACAAATTTGCGGCCCGTCTAGCACAATCGTTATTTCGGAAATAGAGCGAAATAATGTCAACTCTTTATTGAATACTGTAAAGCATTTTTAAATGATAGTATGTACAAAAGACAACTACTAAACTACAAAACATCAAAGTGCAGGTAGCATAACGCAATAACATTTACATAAATTTACTTTCCGTATCAGTGTTGTTAAATTCCTAAGATAAAATAAAAACCCTTTTTTCTCAAGAAGAGACCATTCAATTCTAAAATATTCGGTGAATCAATTTAAAATTATGTATAACTTGACACCCCTTTCCATTTAAGATTTTTGGGGTAAAAGTCATCCCGGCTTTAGGGTTCATCTGGAAAAGCTATAAATATCAGAGAAGCATGTCCCCTTCGAAATTAAAATTGACGGGTCCGGGCGTTTTCGTGTTTTCAACTTCATAAGGCAGAAAACATCGGTGGAAAGTTTTCGTTGAGCCACCCTGTATAACGGGAAAAGCGTTTTGTTAAGTCACAATCACTATTACACAATCAAGAGTGTTTTCCGCGCTTTGAAACCGTGGTCCGATGGAATTTCTTCCTGACAATGCGATGAGGCAATGGGCGAATTGACCTCCCGTGCTACCCGACTTTGACTGATTCGACTGTGGTGCAGTGGTGCCAACACTTAAGAAAATAAATTATCAGCACCAAAATCTAAAATTCTCAAATTTCCCACATCCCAAGACCTTACATTACCAGATATTTTGGCGTATTTCGTACCTTTCTTGTGATCAACATATGTCACACCACTCTTCTATGTTCCTCCCGCTATTGACCCAGTAAAATCGATTACTTACTCGTACCCTGTTTACTCCAAAATGGCCTCTTCCGCAACTATCATGCAATTGAGGTAGAACCCACTATTTACAAGAACTGAACACTATTGACTTGTCATTGAAAGGAGTAACTTTTCACTATTGGCCCATACCTTGATATGTCCTGACATATTGGTCGCTGACCATTCTTCCCCCATTCCTCAATCAGCTTCTTTAGGTCTCCTTGGTAATACCACTTTCCATGTTTTCCTAGATGATTCGCACTTTTCAAACCTCTTCTATATTCTTCCCGTAGGTTTATTAGTTCGGGAGAGAGACCCCTTCAGAGGTCGAGTTTTAGGCACTTTTAAAATGGGCTTTGGAGGTATTTAGAAAAAAGCCCACTTATGGGATTAATTTTATTCCTAATATGTTTGTTTCGTTCATAGAAACTCGGACTTAAAAAAATTAAAAATTTTTCGAAATTGACCAAAGGGCTAGGGGGGGGGGGGGGGGGAAGAGGGGTTTGTCAATTTTCAAATTTGACAGGTTGTAACTTTAGAACAAGTGAAAAGATCGGAGTGATTTCAAAGGTTTTTTTTGTTCTTTTTGATGTCCTGTTTTACCTGCCATCAAAGAAAGTCCCGTAGGTTCATTAGTTTGGGAGGTGTCGATTTTTAGGCACGTTTAAAACCTCCTTTGGACGCATTTAGAAAAAAGTCCACGAATGGGACTAATTTCACTCCTAATATGTTTGTTTCATTCATAGGAGCTCGCTTCATTCCAATCAAAAACAGCAAAAAAAAATGAAAACGTTAAATCACTGGGTGGATACAAAATAAAGATTCCTCAATCCTTTATCAATTTGCCGACGATTCGACCGTTTATTTCGACCTTTCTCAAGGCTGCAATCAAGCAAGAAACAATCCAGTTAGTGAACCAAAGAATAAAAAGAATAGAAAAACAGTAACAGAGCAATACTGTAAATAATAAAAACCACTTTGAAAAAAATTGAACTAGAAAAGCATATATGTATATAAAAAAAACAAACAAGACACAATAAACAGAATATTATTTATCTCTTAATGAAGTGAAGAGGAATCATTGGATTGTTTCTTGCTTGTTTGTAGCTTTGAGAAAGATCGAAATAAACGGTCGAATCGTCGGCTTGATGAATCTTTATTTTGTTCCCACCCAGTAAATTAACCTTTTCACCTTTATTGGGACACTAGGAACATCCTTATATCAAAAACTAAATTAAATTTTGCAAAATTGACCAAAGGGTGGAGAAGGGCCCCCCCTCCCTTCTCCACCTTTTCGTCTGACCAATGAGCGGTGGGGGAAGGGGAAAGTATTCCCTCGTTTTTCTCAATTTCCAAATTTGACCGCCTGTAACTTTACAACGAGTTGACCGATCGAAGTGATTTCAAGTTGTTCAAGGTTTCTTGTTCTTTTTTATGTCTTTTTTCACCTACCACCAAAAAAGTTCCCTTCGGAGGTCGACTTTTAGGCACTTTTGGAATGAGCTTTGGAGAAATTTAGAAAAAAGCCCACTTATGGAACTAACTTTACTCATAATATGTTTTTCTACTAGCGTGCGCGATAGTTTACTTTTCCGCACGCATTTGAGTGCGGAAAGTTGTACTTTTCCGCACTAGTGCGTATAAAAAACCTTAAATGGCTGCTCTTTTGCTTTAAATAACCTTGGTAACTATGGTTGGTATGGAAGAACATAATAAGAATCAGTAAAACTACCATGATTTATAGTTGTCAGGAATGGTGGCATTAGGTGCCTGGTAAGTATACCATCTTCGTTATACCTGTACTGCATCTTTAATTTTAGTTTTGCAAAAAAGGCAGGATATCGATCTTAACATTTTTTAATTGAAAAGGTTGATTTCTTTAATTATTGCTATGTGCGATAAAAGTAAGCAAACGTCATTCATCGCGCAGCTGAGGCAATTAATACCAATATATTGACAGAGTTCTAGGACTACTTTTACAACTATCAGTAAAACTTCGGTTTGAAGTTAAAATACCAGATATGACGTATACTGCATTGTTTATCTGACAGATAAACAACGCCATGTCTGGTGTTTTGACTTCAAACTGAAGTTTTACTGATAGTTGTAAGAGTCGCCCTGACTCGTAGAAAAAATATTGTTCCCAACACTTGCGGAAAGTATCTTTTCCGCACTCGACTTCATAGCCGAGTCGGTTCAACTGCAGTCGCGTGAGGAAAAGTATCACTTTCCGCATCCGTTAGGAAAATAACTATTGTTTCGTCCATAGGAACTCGCTTCATTCCGATCAAAAACAGGGGGGTGAAAGGGGGATGGTATTCCCTCGTTTTTATCAATTTCCAAATTTGACTGCCGGTAACTTTAAAATGTGTGGACCAAAGAGAGTGATTTTAATGGTTTCTTGTTCTTTTTGATATTTTTTTTTCTCCTCCCACCAAAGAAAGTCTTGTAGATTCAATAGTTTGGGAGGGTCACCACTTCAATTTTTAGGTACTTTGGTACTTTTAGAATGTGCTTTGGAGGCATTTAGAAAAGTGCAATTATGGGACTAATTTCACTCTTAATTAGTTTCTTTTGTTCATAGAAACTTGATTTATTCCGATCCAAAACAGCAAAAAAAAATGTTTCAAACATTTTGCATAATTGAGCAAAGAGCGAGGGAGGGGTATTCCCTCGCTTTTCTCAATTTCCAAATTTGACCTCCTGTAACTTTAGAACGAGTGCACCGAACGGAACGATTTTAACGGTTTCTTGTTCTTTTTGATGTCCTTCTTCACCTCCCACCAAAGAAAGTCCTGTAGGTTCAATAATTTGGGAGGGAGACCCCTTCGATTTTTAGGTATTTTGGTACTTTTAGAATGTGCTTTGGAAACATTTAGAAAAAGTCAAATTATGGGACTAATTTCACTCCTGATTAGTTTTTTTTGTTCATAGAAACTCGCTCTATTCCGATCCAAAACAGCAAAAAAAATGTTTCAAACATTTTGCATAATTGAGCAAAGAGCGAGGGAGGGATATTCCCTCGTGTTTCTCAATTTCCTAATTTGACCTCCTGTAACTTTAGAACGAGTGCACCGAGCGGAACGATTTTAACTGTTCTTTAATTTAATTGTTTAATTTCTTTTAATTGTTCTTAAATTGTTCTTTTCGATGTTCTTCTTCACTTCCGACAAAACAAAGTCCTGTAGGTTCAATAATTTGGGAGAGAGACCCTTTCGATTTTTAGGTATTTTGGTACTTTTAGAATGTGCTTTGAAAACATTTAGAAAAAGTCCAATTATGGGACTAATTTCACTCCTGATTAGTTCTTTTTGTTCATAGAAACTCGCTCTATTCCGATCCGAAACAGCAAAAAAAATGTTTCAAACATTTTGCATAATTGAGTAAAGAGCGAGGGAGGGATATTCCCTCGTGTTTCTCAATTTCCTAATTTGACCTCCTGTAACTTTAGAACGAGTGCACCGAGCGGAATGATTTTAACTGTTCTTTAATTTAATTGTTTAATTTCTTTTAATTGTTCTTAAATTGTTCTTTTTGATGTTCTTCTTCACTTCCGACAAAAGAAAGTCCTGTAGGTTCAATAATTTGGGAGGGAGATCCTTTCGATTTGTAGGTATTTTGGTACTTTTAGAATGTGCTTTGGAAGCATTTAGAAAAAGTCCAATTATGGGACTAATTTCACTCCTGACTAGTTTTTTTTTGTTCATAGAAACTCGCTCTATTGCGATCCAAAACAGCAAAAAAAATGTTTCAAACAATTTGCATAATTGAGCAAAGAGCGAGGGAGGGATATTCCCTCGTGTTTCTCAATTTCCTAATTTGACCTCCTGTAACTTTAGAACGAGTGCACCGAGCGGAATGATTTTAACTGTTCTTTAATTTAATTGTTTAATTTCTTTTAATTGTTCTTAAATTGTTCTTTTTGATGTTCTTCTTCACTTCCGACAAAAGAAAGTCCTGTAGGTTCAATAATTTGGGAGGGAGATCCTTTCGATTTGTAGGTATTTTGGTACTTTTAGAATGTGCTTTGGAAGCATTTAGAAAAAGTCCAATTATGGGACTAATTTCACTCCTGACTAGTTTTTTTTTGTTCATAGAAACTCGCTCTATTGCGATCCAAAACAGCAAAAAAAATGTTTCAAACAATTTGCATAATTGAGCAAAGAGCGAGGGAGGGATATTCCCTCGTGTTTCTCAATTTCCTAATTTGACCTCCTGTAACTTTAGAACGAGTGCACCGAGCGGAATGATTTTAACTGTTCTTTAATTTAATTGTTTAATTTCTTTTAATTGTTCTTTTTGATGTTCTTCTTCACTTCCGACAAAAGAAAGTCCTGTAGGTTCAATAATTTGGGAGGGAGACCCTTTCGATTTTTAGGTATTTTGGTACTTTTAGAATGTGCTTTGGAGCCATTTAGAAAAAGTCCAATTGTGGGACTAATTTCACTCCTGATTAGTTTTTTTTGTTCATAGAAACTCGCTCTATACCGATCCAAAACAGCAAAAAAAATGTTTCAAACATTTTGCATAATTGGCCAAAAGGGGGGGGAGGGGTATTCCCTCGCTTTTCTCAATTTCCAAATTTGACCTCCTGTAACTTTAGAACGAGGGCACTGAACGGAATGATTTTAACGGTTTCTTGTTCTTTTTGATGTTCTTCTTCACCTCCCACCAAAGAAAGTCCTGTAGGTTCAATAATTTGGGAGGGAGACCCTTTCGATTTTTAGGTAATTTGGTACTTTTAGAATGTGCTTTGGAGGCATTTAGAAAAAGTCCAATTGTGGGACTAATTTCACTCCTGATTAGTTTTTTTTGTTCATAGAAACTCGCTCTATTCCGATCCAAAACAGCAAAAAAAATGTTTCAAACATTTTGCATAATTGAGCAAAGAGCGAGGGAGGGGTATTCCCTCGCTTTTCTCATATTCCAAATTTGACCTCCTGTAACTTTAGAACGAGTGCACCGAACGGAATGATTTTAACGGTTTCTTGTTCTTTTTGATGTTCTTCTTCACCTCCCACCAAAGAAAGTCCTGTAGGTTCAATAATTTGGGAGGGAGACCCTTTCGATTTTTAGGTATTTTGGTACTTTTAGAATGTGCTTTGGAGGCATTTAGAAAAAGTCCAATTGTGGGACTAATTTCACTCCTGATTAGTTTTTTTTGTTCATAGAAACTCGCTCTATTCCGATCCAAAACAGCAAAAAAAATGTTTCAAACATTTTGCATAATTGAGCAAAGAGCGAGGGAGGGGTATTCCCTCGCTTTTCTCATATTCCAAATTTGACCTCCTGTAACTTTAGAACGAGTGCACCGAGCGGAATGATTTTAACTGTTCTTTAATTTAATTGTTTAATTTCTTTTAATTGTTCTTAAATTGTTCTTTTTGATGTTCTTCTTCACTTCCGACAAAAGAAAGTCCTGTAGGTTCAATAATTTGGGAGGGAGACCCTTTCGATTTTTAGGTATTTTGGTACTTTTAGAATGTGCTTTGGAGGCATTTAGAAAAAGTCCAATTATGGGACTAATTTCACTCCTGATTAGTTTTTTTTGTTCATAGAAACTCGCTCTATTCCGATCCAAAACAGCAAAAAAATTGTTTCAAACATTTTGCATAATTGGCCAAAAGGGGGGGGAGGGGTATTCCCTCGGTTTTCTCATATTCCAAATTTGACCTCCTGTAACTTTAGAACGAGTGCACCGAACGGAATGATTTTAACGGTTTCTTGTTCTTTTTGATGTTCTTCTTCACCTCCCACCAAAGAAAGTCCTGTAGGTTCAATAATTTGGGAGGGAGACCCTTTCGATTTTTAGGTATTTTGGTACTTTTAGAATGTGCTTTGGAGCCATTTAGAAAAAGTCCAATTATGGGACTAATTTCACTCCTGATTAGTTTTTTTTGTTCATAGAAACTCGCTCTATTCCGATCCAAAACAGCAAAAAAATTGTTTCAAACATTTTGCATAATTGGCCAAAAGGGGGGGGGGGGGGGGGGGTATTCCCTCGCTTTTCTCAATTTCCAAATTTGACCTCCTGTAACTGTAGAACGAGTTCACCGAACGGAATGATTTTAACGGTTTCTTGTTTTTTTCACCTCCCACCAAAGAAAGTCCTGTAGGTTCAATAATTTGGGAGGGAGACCCTTTCGATTTTTAGCTATTTTGGTACTTTTAGAATGTGCTTTGGAGGCATTTAGAAAAAGTCCAATTATGGGACTAATTTCACTCCTGATTAGTTTTTTTTGTTCATAGAAACTCGCTCTATTCCGATCCAAAACAGCAAAAAAAATGTTTCAAACATTTTGCATAATTGGCCAAAAGGGGGGGGAGGGGTATTCCCTCGGTTTTCTCATACTCCAAATTTGACCTCCTGTAACTTTAGAACGAGTGCACCGAACGGAATGATTTTAACGGTTTCTTGTTCTTTTTGATGTTCTTCTTCACCTCCCACCAAAGAAAGTCCTGTAGGTTCAATAATTTGGGAGGGAGACCCTTTCGATTTTTAGGTATTTTGGTACTTTTAGAATGTGCTTTGGAGGCATTTAGAAAAAGTCCAATTATGGGACTAATTTCACTCCTGATTAGTTTTTTTTGTTCATAGAAACTCGCTCTATTCCGATCCAAAATAGCAAAAAAAAATTTTCAAACATTTTGCCTAATTGAGCAAAGAGCGAGGGAGGTATTCCCTCGCTTTTCTCAATTTCCAAATTTGACCGCCTGTAACTTTAGAACGAGTGCACCGATGGGAGTGAAATCACCTGTTTTTTGCTCTTCTTGACGTCCTTTTTCACCTCGCATCAAAGAAAGTCCTGTAGGTTCAATAGTTTGAGAGAGAAACCTCTTCAATTTTTAGGCACTTTTAGAATGTGCTTTGGAGGCATTTAGAAAAAAAACCCACTTATGTGATTAATTTCACTCCTAATATTAACAATTTGTTTTGTTCATAGAAACTCGCCTTATTCCAATCAAGAACAGCAAGAAAAAATGTTTCAAACATTTTGCAAAATTGACCAATGAGCGGTGGGGGAAGGGGAAAGTATTCCCTATTTTTTCTCAATTTCCAAATTTGCCCTCATGTAACTTTAGAACGAGTGGACCGATCGGAGATATTTTCAACGGTTTCTTGTTCTTTTTGATGTCCTTTTTACCCCCCACCAAAGAAAGTCCCGTAGACCTAATAGTTTAGGACAGAGACTGCTTCGGAGGCACCTTTAGTGGTAGAAAAATTATTTTGCTCGTTCAGGTCACTCAAAAAATGTAGCCCTCAGCTCATTTTTCTTCTACATCCTTTCCGGGCTATACTCGAGTATGGTGTTCCTAGTGAGGCAAAGCCCATACGATGCAGAATACGCAGAAACACTTGTCGCCGGGTTGTCAAATGTCATTTTTTCTTTTTTCTGCTTAAACCCTTTTCTCTACAGATTTATCGCTAAATTTGCCTTTCTATTGCCATTACTTTGCCGTCTTTAGAATAAAATTTTCATCAAATTTAAATTTCCTTCAATTAACCTATTTTAATTTTATCATTTTTTCAAATTACACCACACTTAAAACATCATTAAACGCCTATTGGAGCTAATATCATCTAAGTTGCCTCAAATTGCCACACTAAACTTCCACTGTGTGCTGCAATATGCATATCCTATGTCTTGTCCTTAACTTCTTGTCGTTCACACAACTCACAGTATTTGTTATAACATGGCCTCTTCGACAAACAGTCAGCGTTTGCATGCAAAGTTGTAGGCTTGAAAGTGGTGCTTCTTGAAAGTTCTTTCAATCAACGGCCAATTGTCCTTTCGGAATTGAGTAGCCATTGTAGACGAGAATGTTGGAACTTTACAATGGGTGTTGGTCAGCACCTTACTGATTCAACTTTTGTCAGTTTCTTGAGTTAGAAGAGAAGACAAGTGCGAAAAAGTTTACTTTCTTTTATAGGAAGGAAGCACGTTCGGAGATAGTACTCCTAGTCATTATTTAATTATGAATCCACCACTTACGGCGCAGAATAACCACTGTTTCCAAAAGAATGCGCACGCGCGATCGTCGCTTTTTCTAATCTCTAACCATCCTTTATATTCGGGATTATCCAGCCAACATTGTTGAAAATTTTTGCCATTTTCATACGTAAGTTTACGCTATTTCGATCTTTTTTCTTCTTTCCTTGAAGGCCATGCTTACCATCATTTGAACTCGAAGCTGGAACTACTGGAAGTTGGTTCATCCATGGTTAGCCGCAAACCTTGTATTTTGCGGCATACCTTGTCAAAATAAAAACCAGGTAAAAAATAAAAAACTACAGATGTCCAACAGAGTACAAATTCCCATTTCTGCTTAAAAAAGTAATTTTCTTCCTAATCTTCCCATTCACGTTTTATTTCGAAAAAATTTCCCAGGTATTGGCTCCCCCGGGAAAAAACACTATTAGTGTTCTTATATATAGTTATAATCACTATTATATTTAATTTTTAAAATGTGGCTTAGCTTAGTAGAAATGCAGCAAGGCTTCTGGTCCAATTTCGGTCATTTTTCTATCTAAATTCTAATAAGGTTTATTTTGCAGAAAACCACACTGACTGCCCACGAATGCACCTTACTTGTCATCTCTGCTTGTCCATAGTCTATCCCTGTAGTCAATTCCTTCTATCTTACCTGTGGTGGTCAATGCTACTATCTCATTTCAACCTTTCGGTGGTTATTATTTAGACAATTTTAGAATAAAATCCAATGTCGTTCTTAAAAAAATTACTTCTATAGATAATTTTATTCGAATTAAGTTTGTTATATTCTTAAGGTTTTGCAATCGTACCATTACGATCAAAAACCATAAGATCAACACTCTTGGCTTTTTGAGATCTTGTAAGCTGAAAACAGATAACAGATTTCTGGTTGCATTTTTAAGTAAATATAATAACATATACAAACAATTATATTACCTAAAACTTCGTTTATTTTTCCCCTTTGCATGATATATCAAGTGTCTTATTTCTTTTATCAAATCGTAAATCATTTGACTTCTGGTTTCCTTTTTTTTGCATGCAGGACTCTGTCATGATAGTTTTCGAAAGTTGCTCAGTTCTATTTGAATATAGTTTTCATACTTGTTACAGTATGATATGGCTCATAGTCCACAGGATTCGAATAGAGAAAACTTATAATATAATTCAGACCACATACAAAATGATCACAATCTCGGCATAATTTTACTGCTACTTGAACCACATATAGGTTTACCATTTTTGTGACGTCTTAAACCTGCCTGCTATTGTTTCCAATTCCTCATTTGCTTGCTCCATAAGTGAAACTAAACTGATCGTTAAAGGCTTTAAAATTCCATATTTACCTCTCCGACCATTAAAAATAAAAAAAAAAGTACATTTGCACTAACTAAACGTCATTTCAGCTACTGCAATTAATCACGTTTAACTTAACAGAATCTGGAAGAGTGTCATTAAGTTAGCTTTCACGTTAAAACGATATCTCAGCAGAGTGCAACTGCAACTACAAGATGTAGCACTTTCACAGCTTAACGATAACGAAGCGGAGAAGCTGAGCGATTAGAGAAAATTTATGTAGCTGAGGGAACCTATCTAGCCCTGACACCGACACACGTTTGCGTTAAAATTCTTTGAAGAATTGAAATGCATGCTCATATCACGAGCACAGTAGGTCTTCTAAGGGAGTTTTTAAAAAAATGTTTGAAAAAAATGGTTTTTTTTAATGGTCAAAAAACGCGATTCTAAAAGTGATGAAAATACAGTTGGATTCACTCCGATTGGTCAAGGCGTTCTCAAGTTACAGGTGGTTTAAGTTGAGAAGTAAGAAAAAAGTCGTAATAACCCCCCCTTTGGACATTTACGAAAAAACTTCAGAAAATATTTTTTGCGATTTTTGATGGGAATGGCACGGTTGCTATCCCTTAAGAATGTAACAAACTCAATTCGAATTAATTTAACTTCCAAAGATATTTTTTATAAAAATCGTCAAAAAAAACGCGATTCTAAAAGTGCTTAAAAGTTGACCTTCGATGGGTTTATCTCCGAAAATATTGCACCTACAGAACTTCCGATGGTGAAAGAGGATATCAAGAAGAGGAAAAGACAGTTAAATTCACGTCAATCAGTCCGGGCGTCCTCGAGTTACAGGCGCTCAAAGTTGAGAATTGAGAAAGAAGTCGTAATACACATTTTCGGATTTCGGAAATTTTTTTTTGCTGTTTTTGATTGGAATGGCACGCTTGCAATCCCCTAAGAACGTAACAGACTCAATTCGAATGATTTTAACCTCCACAGAGGTTTTTTTTTAAAAAATCGTCAAAAAACGCGATTCTAAAGTGCTTAAAAATTGACCCCAGAAGGGGTCTATCTCCGAAAGTATATATTATTATACTTAGTATCAAGAAGAGGAAAAAACAGTTGGATTCACTCCAATCGGCCAAGGCGTCTTCAAGTTACAGGAGGTCAAAGTTCATAATTGAAAAAAGTAAACTCTAAAGAGGTTTTTTAAAAAATCGTCAAAAAACGCGACTCTAAAAGTGCTTAAAAATCGACCTCCGAGGGGGTTTATCTCCGAAAATATTGTACCTACGGAACTTCCGATGGTGGGAGATGAAAGAGGACGTCAAGAAGAGGAAAAAATAGTTGGATTCACTCCAATCGGTCCAGGCGTCCTCAAGTTGCAGGCGGTCACAGTTGAGAATTGAAAAAAAAGTCGTAATACCTCCTTGAACATTTTCAAACCAAAATGGGATTATTTTTTGCTGTGATTTGATTGGAATGACACGCTTGCAATTCCCTAAAAACTTAACGAACTCGATTCGAATGAATTTAATCTCTAAAGTGGTTTTTTTAAAAATCGTCAAAAACGCAATTCTAAGAGTGTTAAAAAAATTGACCTATGATGGGGTTTATCTCCGAAAATATTGCACTTACGGCACTTCCGATGGCGGGAGTTGAAAGAGGACATCAAGAAAAGAAAATTTTCGAAAAATTGTCGAAAATTTTTTTTTTCCTTTTTTGATTGGAATGGCATATTTGCTATCCCCTAAGAACGTAACAAACTGAATTCGAATAAATTTAACCTCCAAAAAGGTTTTTTAAAAATCGTCAAGAAACGCGATTCTAAAAGTGTTTAAAAATCGACCTATTATGGGGTTTATTATCTCCAAAAATATTGTATCTACGGAACATCCGATGACGGTGGGTGAAAGAGGACATCAAGAAGAGGAAAAACAGTTGGATTCACTCTGATCGGTCAAGGCGTTCTCAAGTTACAGGTGGTTAAAGTTGAAAATTGAGAAAAAGTCGTAATACATTTGTAAAAATTTTCGAAAAATTATGGGAAACATTTTTTTGGCTGTTTTTCATTGGAATTGCACACTTGCAATCCCCTAAGAACGTAACAAACTCAATTCGAATTAATTTTACCGCTAAAGAGGTTTTTTAAATAATAGTCAAAAAACGCGATTCTAAAAGTGCTTAAAAATCGACCTCTGAAGGTGTCTATCTCCGAAAACATTTCACCTACAGAACTACCGATGGTGGGAGTTGACAGAGGACATCAAGAAGAAAAAACAGTTGGATTCTCTCCAACCGGTCCAGGTGCTCAAAGTTAAGAATTAAGAAAAAAGTCGTAATAACACTCCCTTTGATGACATTTTCGAAAAAATTTCGGAAACATTTTTTTGCTATTTTTAATTGAAATGGCAGGCTTGCTTTTTTTTAAATGGTCAATAAACGCAATTCTAAAAGTGCTTAAAAACTGACATCCGAAAATATTGCACCTACGGAACTTCTAATAATGGGAAGTGAAATAGGACATCAAGAGGAGGAAAAAACAGTTGGATTTACTCCAATCGGTCCAGGCGCTCTCAAGGTACAGGCGGTCAAATTTGGCTCTTTGGACATTTTTGGAAAAATTTCGGATTTTTTTTTTGCTATTTTTTATTGGAATGAAGCGATTTCAATCCCTTATGAACAACTTAAGAGTGAAATTAGTCCCATAAGTAGATTTTTTTCTAAATGCATCTACAGCACATAAAAGTTCTTAAAAATCGACCATCGAAGGTACCACACTTGCTCATAACATAATAAAAATACTATTCACTCCAATAGACTAACGGGTTCTAAAGTTATAAAGAGTAAAAGTTGCCAAATAAGAAAAAAGAAGAAATACCTTGTAGCGGTAAACCTTCTCATCTAGAAGCGTTTATAGATCAAATTGATACTTTTCATACTAGAAATTTTAATAATGATTCATCACAGCAGGAATTTGTCATTCTCGCTATAAAATCAAAATTGTTGGGACCAGCCGAAGATTTTCTATTAACTAGACCTGAGTTAACGTCGTGGAATGATATTAAAGATGCTTTGAAACAAAAATTCAGTGATCCAATCACTCGTGCTAATCTACAACAATTAATATTTTTAACACGAAAAGATGAGTCAACTCAAGATTATATATTGAAACTTAAAGGATTAGTTACTAAGATTAAAGATTAACAGTAAAATCTGTTCTGAAGTTACTAATATGGAGGCTAGAACAATCCTAATCAATCAAAATGAGCTAACAGCTACACAGAATTTACTGACCAATATATCTAGTAAACTGAGAACTCTCTTAATTGTACAAAATCCTCAAAGCCTAAATAGCGCAATAGATATAATTACTAATTACGAAATTTTGACGAGCCAAACTACTTTCAAAAATAGCTTCTTATTGAGAAATGCTCAAATCAATCATCGTCTCATCAAAATAATTTTCCAATCAATCGATTTAGTCGTAATACATTTGTAAAAATTTTCGAAAAATTATGGGAATCATTTTTTTTGCTGTTTTTCATTGGAATTCCACACTTGCAATCCCCTAAGAACGTAACAAACTCAATTCGAATTAATTTTACCGCTAAAGAGGTTTTTTAAATAATAGTCAAAAAACGCGATTCTAAAAGTGCTTAAAAATCGACCTCCGAAGGTGTCTATCTCCGAAAACATTTCACCTACAGAACTACCGATGGTGGGAGTTGACAGAGGACATCAAGAAGAAAAAACAGTTGGATTCTCTCCAACCGGTCCAGGCGTCCTCAAGTTATAGGTGCTCAAAGTTAAGAATTAAGAAAAAAATCGTAATAACACCTTATCTACCGTAATAATAACACCCTTTGGACATTTTCGAAAAAATTTCGGAAACATTTTTTTGCTATTTTTAATTGGAATGGCAGGCTTGCTTTTTTTTTAAATGGTCAATAAACGAAATTTTAAAAGTGCTTAAAAACTGACATCGGAAAATATTGCACCTACGGAACTTCTGATGATGGGAAGTGAAAGAGAACATCAAGAGGAGGAAAAAACAGGTGGATTTACCCCAATCGGTCCAGGCGTTCTCAAGGTACAGGCGGCCAAAGTTGGCCCTTTGGACATTTTCGAAAAAATTTCGGAACATTTTTTTTGCTATTTTTGATTGGAATGAAGCGATTTCAATCCCTTATGAACAAATTAAGAGTGAAATTAGTCCCATAAGTAGATTTTTTTCTAAATGCATCTACAGCACATTATAAAAGTTCTTAAAACTCGACCATCGAAAGTACCACACTTGCTCATAACATAATAAAAATACTATTCACTCCAATAGACTCACGGGTTCTAAAGTTATAAAGAGTAAAAGTTGCCAAATAAGAAAAAAGAAGAAATACCTTCCCCTTAAAACCATTTCAAAAAAAATTTAAAATATTTTTTTTGTTGCGTTAGATCGGAATGAAACGACTTCAACCGAACCTACCAGAGGTTAGGCCAAAATTATGAATTGAAAAAAAAGAAAGTCCTTCCGATAGTAAAATGCAAACCTATGTAATGTTTTTTTTTTAAATAAACAAAATCAAAATCACAAATATCATAACAAATAAGAAACTAATAATAATTAAAAAAAATTCTAACCAATATCTAAACTAAATCTTTAATAATTAGTATTTTATAGAAAAAAAATCATGCAAGTTCAAAAACTACTTTTCACTTGTTTTGGCCTGGTTTCCTAAAATGACTTATCAGTGTGAACCCCCCTACGCTACGTAATTACTAATCGATTAGTATTCTCTTTTACATCTATCTCTTCTGTCACGTAAATACACCCTTATTTGAGCCTAGGGGCAGAGATGATTAACGAAAAGAATAGGAATTATATTCACGTGAGCTTTACCCCATTATTCTGAACACGTTTGTCATTTTCAGATTTTTTCGGGGTAAAAGATGCGTGCGTGGTTTGAGATAAAACGTGAAAATAGGGAAGATGTGTAATATCTCTATGACGATGGCGTCAGCTTGTGCTATACTTTTGAAGTGTTTATGTCACACACGTAGGCCTCGGAATGTGCCCAGCATTTACTTACATATTATCTAAAAATCATTGTTCGATCGCGAAGATGGTAAAAGAATTTCAATAGTGTCTCACCAACAATGGAAGAAGGAATTGAGCCTTATCGTAAACTTATAAACTAGAAAACTGTTAATTATTTAACATTTATGTCAGATTTTTGTGACAGAGGCAGGAAATTGTAGACCGTTTTGCTAGAGGAAAAATCTTAAAAGTTGAAAAATCCAATCTTCAAGCTGCATCTTCTCGAAAACCTTGGTCTTTATGAGTATGATTCATTTGAAAAAAACAAAGATGGCGCGGGAGTACAGGGAACATGGTAACCCTTCTTCCTAGTAGTCCTCAAAAGTCGCACCACCACAAGCCATAAAAACCCACCCTCTTCCTCCACCCATCGGTTACCGCGCTTTTTTAGGAAAGGAAAGAAGGAGAAAGGTCCTGCGTGTACCCTCTACTCGTTGTGAAGTGCAACTAACTTAAATATATTTTGTCTCCCAATAAGTGTACTATAAATCAAAATTTTCAGATCTTACTTGAAGTTTTTGCACAATCGATGCATGGGAAAGCCAACATTGACCACACATATTTTTTCTCAATTTCCTTCTTTTACTATTTTTTAATATCTAGACGCAGAGGAGACATATAGGGTGTATACAGGGTGATTCAAAAGTACTTTGACAAACTTCAGGAGGTGATTGCTGGCATTTTTACTGATTGAAGTTTACGCGTTCGATTCCACAACTAATTTCTACTATAAGCACAAAGTCACTTAAAAGTGCCCGGATCCATAACCTGTTGGAATATGGGGAATCTCAAATAAAAATGCAGCGTGTTGCTTATTGAACGCTCGACTGTATATTACTGATACTACCTAGATTCTTAAAAAGGAATCCTATCGCTTCGCCTTGGAAACACAAAAAAAAGGGTTTGCATTTGTATACAAACTATCTACGTGTGTTTAATTATGAGTATTCATACGCTCAGATCACTTATGAGTATTCAGCTTAAGATAAGGCTCATGTTACTATTGTTAGCGCATTTCTGCTTAAGTTGCATTTATCTTAATATAAATAGGAAGCTGCATAATGTTACAGCCAGTCTTTAGTTTGAGCTAACCGTAGTCGCTCTCAAGAATTGTAACCTTTCGCTAATAAAATAGTTTTTAAAGACAAAGGTTGCATTTATTCGAACGTAATTGGCGCAGTCGGTAGGATCCTTTTCGGAGTGCATAAATCGATCGTGCGTGTTTCAGGACAACCATCGTAGTGCCAAAGCTTTTGGATTACCATTTTTGTGCATTCTTTGGAATACCTGAATCTGTGTAGTGATTGTGCGCACCTGTCTGTATTAACAGTTAAGAAGAGGATCAGAACAACATCAACGGAGCCCTACGGAACTCAAGCTAGACTCCTGGTTGCATCGATTTTGGGGTACCAATACGAGGCGACCAGCCCACCTATCCGAAATATTGGCGTATGCTAGTGTTACCGACAGAGGACTACCAACCTGTGGAAAGTATCTCTTCAGCGAGGCGTCACCTGATACATAATCAAGACTAGAAACAAATATTCTCTAAGTGACTGTTAATTTCGAATTTTGCCTTAATTCAGCACTTGCATTATTTATTCTCTCTAACAGTTCCTCGCGAGAATTCACTTCGGTGCTTTTTAATCTACCCCAGAAGTAATAATCTAACGGAGTTAGGTCAGGCGCGCGAGGTGGCCAAGTTATCGGCCCACCTCTTCCTACCCATCGTTCTGGATAGGCCTGATTTAACCACTCTTGTACGAGTCGACTACTATGCGCCGGAGCTCCATCGTGCTGCAAATACATATTTGCTCTCACATCAAGAGGCACATCTTCTAACAAATTTATCAGCTGGTCTTGTAGGAACCTTAGATATACTCTTCCATTTAATCTGGGAGGTATTTCAATAGGTCCAATTAATCTACCACCAATAATTCCAGCCCACAACTTAACTGAAAATCGATGCTGAAAATTGGTTCTGCGCACTACATGTGGATTTTCGATTTCCCAGTGGTGATTATTGTGAATATTGAAAGCACCGTTTCTTGTTAACGTTGCCTCATCTGACCATAACATCAAAATCTGCAAATTGTTGCTACGAAAAATCCAATGACAAATCTCTAGTCTTGGCCCAAAATCTGCTTCGCGCAGCTCCTGCGCCCTTTGAAAATGATAAGGATGCAAACCTTCAATTGATACCATTCTTGAAATCTGAAATAGTAGGTAAAGTTACATCACTTTAATCACAATTTAGTTCTACTTCAAATAGGTTTCGTGAGCATACACCTGTTGCTGGAACACCAGTAAGCCTGGAAACCGAATTCAGTCTTGCAAAATACTGCGAGGACAAACAACTTTTTTGTGAGGCCAATATTATCAAATATTTGTTTTAATCGGAATGCTATTTCTGGTATGTTGAAATCAAAAAATAACTTTTTTTTTAGTTATTTAATTAAGTGCCTTTCTCCGATAAGAACTTCAGTCTTGCAGAGTAACACTGCGACGACAATTAAAATTATTGTGAGGTCAAGAACATCAAAAACTTGAGAGTGAGCGATCCACTGCTCCTTTTTAGTTCTTTAATATAATACGAAAAACTTGCGAGTGAATGTAACTTAGGTCTAAACACTTATTAACTTGCACTGAAACTTATGAGGACAAGTAGGGATATTCTTGTGAAGCCAAAGCGTTGTTTGCTTCAATATTTCTCTTGTGAATCGTTCTCATTTAGAAAATAGTGGTGCTTAGTTAAGTGCTTTTTCCTACTCGTCAATTCAGTCTTGCAAAACACTGCGAGGACAAACTACTCTTTTGTGAGGCCAATATTATCAAACATTTGTTTTAATCGGAATGCTATTTCTGGTATGTTGAAATAAAAAAATATAACTTTTTTTTCAGTTTTTTAATTAAGTTCTTTTCCCCGATAAAAACTTCAGTCTTGCAGAGTAACACTGCGAGGTCAATTAAAATTATTGTGAGGTCATGAATATCAAAAACTTGAGAGTGAGCAATCCGCTGCTCCTTTTTAGCCCTTTAACACAAAACTAAATGCTTGTGAGAGAATGTAACTTAGGTCTAAACACTTATTAACTTGCACTGAAACTTAGGAGGACAAGTAGTGATATTCTTGTGAAGCCGATGCGTTTTTTGCTTCAATATTTCTCTTTTGAATTGTTCTCATTTTAAAAAAAATAGTGGTGCTTAGTTAAGTGCTTTTTCCTACTCGCCAATTCAGTCTTGCAAAATACTGCGAAGACAAACTACCTTTTTGTGAGGCCAATATTATCAAACATTTGTTTTAATAGGAATGCTATTTCTGGTATGTTGAAATAAAAAAAAAAAATTTTTTTTCAGTTTTTTAATTAAGTTCCTTTCCCCGATAAAAACTTCAGTCTTGCAGAGTAACACTGCGAGGACAATTAAAATTATTGTGAGGTCATGAATATCAAAAACTTGAGAGTGAGCGATCCACTGCTCCTTTTTAGCCCTTTAACACAAAACTAAATGCTTGTGAGAGAATGTAACTTATGTCTGAACACTTATTTACTTGCACTGAAACTTATGAGGACAAGTAGTGATATTCTTGTGAAGCCAAGGCGTTGTTTGCTTCAATATTTCTTTTTTGAACCGTTCTCATTCAGAAAATAGTGGTGCTTAGTTAAGAGCTTTTTCCTACTCGTCAATTCAGTCTTGCAAAATACTGCAAGGACAAACTACCTTTTTGTGATGCCAATATTATCAAAGATTTTTTTTTAATGGAAATGCTATTTCTGGTATCTTGAAATCGAAAAATAACTTTTTTTTTAGTTCTTTAATTAAGTGCCTTTCTCCGATAAGAACTTCAGTCTTGCAGAGTAACACTGCGAAGACAATTAAAATTATTGTGAGGTCAAGAACATCAAAAACTTGAGAGTGAGCGATCCACTGCTCCTTTTTAGCCCTTTAACACAAAACTAAATGCTTGTGAGAGAATGTAACTTAGGTCTAAACACTTATGAACTTGCACTGAAACTTAGGAGGACAAGTAGTGATATTCTTGTGAAGCCGATGCGTTTTTTGCTTCAATATTTCTCTTTTGAATTGTTCTCATTTAAAAAAAAATAGTGGTGCTTAGTTACGTGCTTTTTCCTACTCGCCAATTCAGTCTTGCAAAATACTGCGAGGACAAACTACCTTTTTGTGAGGCCAATATTATCAAACATTTGTTTTAATCGGAATGCTATTTCTGGTATGTTGAAATAAAAAAAAAACTTTTTTTTCAGTTTTTTAATTAAGTTCTTTTCACCGATAAAAACTTCAGTCTTGCAGAGTAACACTGCGAGGACAATTAAAATTATTGTGAGGCCAAGAACATCAAAAACTTGAGAGTGAGCGATCCACTGCTCCTTTTTAGCCCTTTAACACAAAACTAAATGCTTGTGAGAGAATGTAACTTAGGTCTAAACACTTATTAACTTGCACTGAAACTTATGAGGACAAGTAGTGATATTCTTGTGAAGCCGATGCGTTTTTTGCTTCAATATTTCTCTTTTGAATTGTTCTCATTTAAAAAAAAATAGTGGTGCTTAGTTAAGTGCTTTTTCCTACTCGCCAATTCAGTCTTGCAAAATACTGCGAAGACAAACTACCTTTTTGTGAGGCCAATATTATCAAACATTTGTTTTAATAGGAATGCTATTTCTGGTATGTTGAAATAAAAAAAAAAATTTTTTTTTCAGTTTTTTAATTAAGTTCCTTTCCCCGATAAAAACTTCAGTCTTGCAGAGTAACACTGCGAGGACAATTAAAATTATTGTGAGGTCATGAATATCAAAAACTTGAGAGTGAGCGATCCACTGCTCCTTTTTAGCCCTTTAACACAAAACTAAATGCTTGTGAGAGAATGTAACTTATGTCTGAACACTTATTTACTTGCACTGAAACTTATGAGGACAAGTAGTGATATTCTTGTGAAACCAAGGCGTTGTTTGCTTCAATATTTCTTTTTTGAACCGTTCTCATTCAGAAAATAGTGGTGCTTAGTTAAGAGCTTTTTCCTACTCGTCAATTCAGTCTTGCAAAATACTGCAAGGACAAACTACTGCTTTAGCCCTTTAACACAAAACTAAATGCTTGTGAGAGAATGTAACTTAGGTCTAAACACTTATGAACTTGCACTGAAACTTAGGAGGACAAGTAGTGATATTCTTGTGAAGCCGATGCGTTTTTTGCTTCAATATTTCTCTTTTGAATTGTTCTCATTTAAAAAAAAATAGTGGTGCTTAGTTACGTGCTTTTTCCTACTCGCCAATTCAGTCTTGCAAAATACTGCGAGGACAAACTACCTTTTTGTGAGGCCAATATTATCAAACATTTGTTTTAATCGGAATGCTATTTCTGGTATGTTGAAATAAAAAAAAAACTTTTTTTTCAGTTTTTTAATTAAGTTCTTTTCACCGATAAAAACTTCAGTCTTGCAGAGTAACACTGCGAGGACAATTAAAATTATTGTGAGGCCAAGAACATCAAAAACTTGAGAGTGAGCGATCCACTGCTCCTTTTTAGCCCTTTAACACAAAACTAAATGCTTGTGAGAGAATGTAACTTAGGTCTAAACACTTATTAACTTGCACTGAAACTTATGAGGACAAGTAGTGATATTCTTGTGAAGCCGATGCGTTTTTTGCTTCAATATTTCTCTTTTGAATTGTTCTCATTTAAAAAAAACTAGTGGTGCTTAGTTAAGTGCTTTTTCCTACTCGTCAATTCAGTCTTGCAAAATACTGCGAGGACAAACTACCTTTTTGTGAGGCCAATATTATCAAACATTTGTTTTAATCGGAATGCTATTTCTGGTATGTTGAAATAAAAAAAAAACTTTTTTTTCAGTTTTTTAATTAAGTTCTTTTCACCGATAAAAACTTCAGTCTTGCAGAGTAACACTGCGAGGACAATTAAAATTATTGTGAGGTCATGAATATCAAAAACTTGAGAGTGAGCGATCCACTGCTCCTTTTTAGCCCTTTAACACAAAACTAAATGCTTGTGAGAGAATGTAACTTAGGTCTAAACACTTATTAACTTGCACTGAAACTTATGAGGACAAGTAGTGATATTCTTGTGAAGCCGATGCGTTTGTTGCTTCAATATTTTTTTTTTGAATTGTTCTCATTTTAAAACAAATAGTGGTGCTTAGTTAAGTGCTTTTTCCTACTCGTCAATTCAGTCTTGCAAAACACTGCGAGGACAAACTACCTTTTTGTGAGGCCAATATTATCAAACATTTGTTTTAATCGGAATGCTATTTCTGGTATGTTGAAATAAAAAAATATAACTTTTTTTTTCAGTTTTTTAATTAAGTTCTTTTCCCCGATAAAAACTTCAGTCTTGCAGAGTAACACTGCGAGGACAATTAAAATTATTGTGAGGTCATGAATATCAAAAACTTGAGAGTGAGCGATCCACTGCTCCTTTTTAGCCCATTAACACGAAACGAAATACTTGTGAGAGAATGTAACTTATGTCTGAACCCTTATTAACTTGCACTGAAACTTATGAGGACAAGTAGTGATATTCTTGTGAGGCCGATGCGTTTTTTGCTTCAATATTTCTCTTTTGAATTGTTCTCATTTAAAAAAAAAATAGTGGTGCTTAGTTAAGTGCTTTTTCCTACTCGTCAATTCAGTCTTGCAAAATACTGCGAGGACAAACTACCTTTTTGTGAGGCCAATATTATCAAACACTTGTTTTAATCAGAATGATATTTCTGGTATGTTGAAATAAAAAAAATAACTTTTTTTTTCAGTTTTAAGTGCTTTTCCTCGATAAGAACTTCATCAAAATGGTTTAGCACATTTAAATAGTCATGACCGTTTCGTGGCCTGCCCTGGCCTCTAAAATTAGGAAAATTTCCATTTTCGGCTAATCTTCTATGAAGGGTAGAGAATATCCTTCGTCCTGGTTGCCTTCGGTTGGGATATCTTCGTAGATACTCTCGTTGGGCAGCAAGTGCTCGTCGGTTACAATAGCCATAAACGAAATGCATATCTGCAAACTCCCGATTGGTATAATTTTCGATTACAAAAAGAAAATTATTTGAATTTTTTTGATTCTACTCTTTCTGACAGTGACAGTTGATGTTTATAAATAAACACATTTTATCGTAGCCTACTGCGCAAGTTAACCTCTATGGGAATTAGATAATTCATAATGCATCTGACTCGCTTGAAGGAAAGTTTCGTTTCCATATTTTCGCAAATAACTCGGAAAACAGTTAGAGATACGAAGTTCATACAAGAGCACAACTTTTTTTCCAAATTAAACAGGGAGCAAAAATTTTAAGAAAAAAACAGTCAGTGGCGTACGATAAACAAATTTGGGGGGTTAAAAGGGGGCATGACCCCAGTAAAATACTTTTCTGTAGATTTTGAATGCCAGTTGGCAAGCCTATCTATGTAGAGCATAATCAGTTACCCCTATTCCAATTTTGAAGTGATTATCTCAGAAACTAGAAGAGCGATGACGAAAACAACAATTAAAACTTTAAAGTTTAACACCCTGTATCTTCGTAATAAAGCCTTTTAGGACCCATGTTTATATAAACTTTTTGTCATATTTTCTGGTTTAGAATACGCAGTTAAATTATTGCACGCTAATTTCGAAACACCCTGTATAGTAACTAGCTATCATCATGTTTATTATCATGTTAATTTAACAAACAGTAATGATTGTATAAATTCCATTCAAAAAACACTCTCTCAAGCTAGAGATACATTAAAAACCGTTAGTTCACCTTTAGGTAACTTTTTAATTGTAAGAACTAATGATCTCCTTAACCAAGTAGAACAAATTAAATCATTTGTTAATCATTATACTAATGGACACAAAAGAACCAAAAGAGGACTTTTTAACTTGTTAGGAAAAGTACAAAAATACCTCTATGGCACATTAGACGCAGACGATGGAGAAAGATATGATACCTATATCAAAACTCTCCAAGGGAACCAAAATACCTTACATCAGAACTTAACCGAAACACAAACAATCGTGAAAAAATTGGCAAAAGACATTGATAACAAGTTAACAGACATTAAAGCGAATCAGTTACATTTATCCTCTCGTATAGACGAAATTATTCGTATAACCCACTCAACAACGACCATTACGTGCTTTATCGTAATACTTGACAATCTAGAAAATAATCTTCGTTCAATAAACGAAATACGAACCAACGTACAGACCGCAATTAATTTTGCTAAGCGAAACGTAATGCACCACAGCATCTTTGAATACAAAGAACTCCGAGAAGTGCTTAATCAACTAAACCCACAATCTAGAATTCCCTTCGATAATATAATTCGATATTAGGAAGTGACCCATGCAGATGTCACTATAAAAAATGACTTAATCATATTTTATGTTGCAATACCTCTGATTTCCAATACGCCCTACGAATTTTATCGAATTTATTCGATACCCATGGACAATAAGATTGCAGTTGTAAGCAATCCTTATTTAATGAAGTCTACGGACAATTATTTCAATCTCAAGAAAAAGTGTTATAAAATCGAAAATATCTCATTGTGTCCAACAGAGATCCTCAATCAAGACGAGCCTTGTATTGAAGAAACTCTTAAACTAACCAATCACTGTCCAATGACCCCGATTCAATACAGGAAAACTTCTATTACTCAGTTACAGGACAATTCAATTTTGGTTATCCCATACTCTAACGAGAATATTTCTACTGTCCTAAACAGGAAACTGTTGAGACAATCCATCAAACTTCCTTGATATTACCATCTGAATGTCAGGTAAAAATACAAAATAGAAGTTATGATTCCCAAATGTTTAAGAATTAAATTTAAGAATTAAACTACCGAAAATTAATATAAACGAAAAATTAATGCCAGATATTGAGTCATTAGAATGAAAAGAAATTAAATTAGACACAATACATGAGGATGTAGAAAGGGCAATGCAAATGACGACACATCCTTTAAAACAATTTACAATGACCTATTCTAATGTATCAGTAACCATACTTACTGTTATTGTAATCATTTTAGCATTAATTATTATATACTATTGTTATAAAAAATGTAGGGTCAGGAAAGAAAAAGTAAAAGTGGACATACAGTTGGATTCCTTTGAAAATCAACCCCGATTTTCACAGACTTGAGGAGGGAGGAATTATATGACCACTTATGAGTATTCAGCTTAAGATAAGGCTCATGTTACTATTGTTAACGCATTTCTGCTTAAGTTGCATTTATCTTAATATAAAGAGGAAGCTGCATAATGTTACAGCCAGTCTTTAGTTTGAGCTAACCGTAGTCGCTCTCAAGAATTGTAACCTTTGGCTAATAAAATAGTTTTTAAAAACAAAGTTGCATTTATTCGAACGTAATTGTTTACACATTTTACTGAATAAGCAAATATAAAAGGAAGTTCCTGTCGTGTGATTTTTGTTCATTAAATGTAAGGAAAATTCAATAACCACAATTTGAAAAAATTGAAAAAGAACTTATATGCGGAGTGTTCATTATAAAACTTCATCTAGTTGGCTGTAAAATGTCAAAACAAAAAGATGGAGAAACAAAAGCCTATTTATTTTGATTTTGTCATCCTTTTCTGACAAGAATTTCACAGCCTGCTAGATGAAGTTTTATAATAAACTCCCGGTATATCCTACAAGATTTTTTGTTTTATTTTATAATTGTGGCACGTGTTTACTAAACACCCTGTATAGTCTCCTAACTTGGAACCACTACTAGATGCGCCTGCATTTTATTGTGCTCAAAAAAATAGGTAGCAGCGGCAGTAAACTTGTGATGCAGCCAAGCCAAAACGTGCCCTTTTAAAACTTCGAGGTCACTGCGGAAAAGCAATAATAATAGGCGGCTTTGTTGAGTCATAACTCTAAACGACAAGCACGATAATACTACTAAGCCCATGAATAATATGTATTGTACGCAGCAACAACCGGAATAGCTAGCAAGGACTTTTCAAGTAAATTTGCCCCTGTGTGCAATTGAAAGGGTATAGTTTCAGTTGCAGTAATGGTAAACTAATTTACCTACTTGGAAAGGATCTAAATAAGCCCGATCATGACAAATTAATCCACGAATTAATTAAACTATAAACTCATCGTCGACGTTTCGTTTAACTCAGCTTCTTCAGGGCTCGAGTTCTTTTTAAGTGCTTGCAGCATGAGTTCGATTTTTAAGTGCTTGCAGTGTATTGCTGTCTCCAAAACGGCTGAAGCCATGAGGTTGGTTAAATTCTCGTTAAAATTAGTCAAAACAATTTCTCGCTTTACAGTTCTGAAACGTTCAATTTTCTGTCCCATTTACTAAAACAAGGGGTTGTATGGGTTTATACATTTGCGTTCAAGTTGCGCAAAAGCCAAATGACACAATAGAAATCATCAAAATTAAAAAAAAAAGAATAAGTAAGGGTAGATATTTTTTTCGAAATTGCGGTGTCACTATAGATATTGTCTAAAAAGTTTATAAGGGCTTAAAGTCTCGTTTAGCTTTCTATCCAAAAGACGGGATTTTTTTTAAATAATCCATTAACTGTTTTAAATGATTCTTAAATTTTAAAAATTTTTTTAAATGATCTTAACTTGATTCTATAAAATTCTTACTCTTATTTACTTATACAGGATGATTCTCGACACGGAAGATTATGGCTAAACTTTTAGATTTTAAAAAAGATTTGTATATGGAATGGATGGGAGACTACTGGAAGTACATTTTAAAATTATTGTCATTGTATACAGGTGGTCCCAAAAGTATAAAATTGTATTATTTTAAATGAAACACCTAGTATATTAATGTATTTTCGGTACCCACAGACAAAAGTAAAGGTAGTTTTATTAAGGTTTATGACATCTTAACCGTACCGTTCTTCAGATATTCGTGATTTTGTGAAAATGCAGCATCAAATTAAATGTTTAAAATCTCAGCACTTGGTTTCTTTTCAACCACCAAAATTGCTGGTGGGCTAATAGTACATTGGATTTCTTGCGGTGTGTATTAATTATTAATCACTGTGCACCGAATGTCAATAAATGAACACCAAATTATTGCAAACTTCAAACAGTAATAACTCGTTTAAATTAAATTAGACACCCTGTATTTTATACTATCATTAATTGCAGAATTTAGTTTCCTATCAAAACTATTAAACATTCCTATAGCTTGGTCTTTGCGTTTTCTTGAAAAATTGATTTTTTTCTGAATTTGAGCTGACATAAACGAATTAAGTAATCTACTTTACCTGTTACAACAACTGATTTTGAGAAAGCAAAATTTATTATCATTAGTCCTGGGTGTTCACTAGAAAACTTCACTTAGGAGGCTATAAAATTTTCACAGAAAAGGATGGCATAATGAAAGTAAATGGACTTTTGTTTCTCCATTCTTTTCCTTTGAAATTTCAAACCCACTAGACGAAGTTTTCTAATGAACACCCCGTATTTGCCAGATATTAATTTATAAGTTACAAAATTATGATCATGAAGATTATTTAGCAGTCATCTGAATGTTAAAGTGTCTCTATTTAGCATAAAATATCAAATAAAACAATAAAACATTATATTACAAGAGTTCTTATAAAATTTAGCATTTTTATTACACAATTAAGTGCAATAATAGTGGCAATGTGAAATACAATAAATAACAAGTCAACATAAGAGTAAAACAAAAACAAACAGTTATAAAATTTGTTCAAAATGACGACCGTTTGATACTAAACACAAACGTAGTCTGTTTTTAAATCCTTCACTCACATTGCTTAACATATAGGGAGTTATGCTTGTGAAGGCCTCTCTGATTCGTTCCTTCATATTTTCTTTTGTGGCTGATCGCGTATTATACACGATTCCTTTCACATATCCCCATAAAAAGAAATCGGGAGGCGTTATGTCAGGGGACCCCAATGTTGTGCTCCATTCCTTCCAATCCATCGATTTTGGAAACGAACATTTAAGAACTCCCGGACTTCACGATGATAATGAACAGGTGCCCCATCCATTTGCAGCCACATGGTTGTTTTTATATCTAGAGGAGCTTCAGAAACGACATTCCGTTTAAATGTTCGTCAAAAAAATAAGGTCCAATCACATACTGTCCCATTATGCCCCCCCATACATTTACTGACCACCTTTGTTGGTTATTAATAACTCTAATTTCATGGGGGTTAAAATCAGAATGATAATGAAAATTGTGACGGTTAAAAGAACCATCGTTATGAGTACACTCATCACTAAATAGAACTGATTCAAAAAAATCTTCTTGTTCTCCAACTTTTTCTAACACCCACATACAAAAGTACAGTCGTTGGCCAAAATCGTTATCGGAGAGTTCTTGATGTAGTTGTATCTTATAATCGTGATATTTATGTTTTTGAAGAATCCTTGATACGCTTGCTTGGCTAATATTTAAGTTTTGTGCAATTTCTCGTTGTCCGACATGGGGATTTTCAACTACAGAGCCAATAACGGCTAATTCAGTTTCTTGGTTTTCTGTAACTGGTCTCGTTTTGGCAGTCGTTTCATAGTGAACACTACCAGTTTGCCTAAATTGAACCAACAGTCTTTCAAAAACGGCTCTATTCGGTCGAGTTCGGTTAGGAAACCTTTCAGCATAAACCCTTGATTCTAAAAGACAATTTTGCAAGCGTTCTCCTAGAATGAAGATCATATCGACTCGTTCTTCTGTTGTGTAAACCAGCATTTTGATTAAATAAAAAACTCCCTGTTAACCACCAATTATAACAGTAAAAAAATATTTAACTTTAAATTAATATGTGACAACTAGAAATGACAAAATCAGGTAACACCTGAACAGACCTGAACAGGTAAATTAGATTAGGTACTACATTCGTTTATGTCAGCGCAAATTCAGAAAAAATCAATTTTCCAAGAAAATGCAACGACCAAGCTATAGAAATGTTTAATAGTTTTTGATAGGAAACTAAATTCTACATCTAATGATACTATAAAATACAGGGTGTCTAATTTAACAAGTTATTACTGTTTGAAGTTTGCAATAATTTAGTGTTCATTTATTGACATTTGGTACACAGTAGTTAATATTTAATACATACCGCAAAAAATTCTGTAATCATGTGTTGCAATGTAAACAATGACCCAGTAGGTAAGGCCAAAGGGTAACCAGACCTCAGTAGCAGCACAAAACCGAGAGAGTTCCATCAGTGAATGAACTGCAGAAGCAAAATGAGGCAAAATTTGATAAGTACAAAAGTGAAAGTGAGTGATTCAAATGTGTAAGGCATTAACTCAAAAACGAGATATAAACAAACCGTTAGGAACGTTAATTATTAAAATTAAGAAGTTACACTAGCAAAAAATGACCGTGACAAACATCTGGAATTTTTTTTTGCTGTTTTTAATTGGAATGAGGCGATTTTAACCCCTATGAGGGAAACAAACAAAACGGTAGTGAAATGTCCTTTCCCACTTTTCCCACAAGTGTCCTTTTTTCTAAATGCATCCAAAACACATTCTAAAAGTACCTAAAAATCGACCACTGAAGGGGTCTATCACTTAAACTATCGAATCTACGTGAAATTCTTTGGTGGGAGTGAAAGAAAACATAAGAACAACAAACAGAAGGAAAACCGTTGGATTCACTCCCATTGGTCTAAAACTACAAACGGTCAAACTTGGAAATTGAAAAAAAATGAAGGATACACCTACTTTTGGTCAACTTCGAAAAAATTATGGTTGATTTTTTTTTTGCTGATTTTTGATTGGAATCAAACACACTGCGAGTAAAATTAACCACATAAGTAGAAAGTAGACAAAAATTCGACCACTGAAGGGGTCTATCTTCTAAACTATTGAACCCACATGACTTTTTTTGATGGGAAGTGAAAAGGACATCAAACGGAACAAAAAACCGTTGGATTCACTACAATCAGTCCACTGGTCCTAATTGACCACTGAAGGGGTCTATGTCCCAAACTATTAAACCTACCAGATCTTCTTTGGTGGAAAGTGAAAAAAAAACATTAAAAAGAACAAAAAACGTTGGATTCACTTTAAACAGTCCACCAGTTCTAAGGTTGCAGGTGAAAAAAGGAAAATACTCCCAATTGTCGAAAAACATTTGGAATTTTTTTGTTGCTATTTTTGATAGGAATGAGGCGATGTTAACCCCCATGAGCGAAACAAACATAATGGTATGGAAATGAGACCAACAAGTGTCCTTTTTTCTAAATGCCTTCAAAAAATCGACCACTGAAGGGGTCTATCTCTTAAACTATAATTTACGTGACTTTCTTTGGTGGGAGTGAAAGAAAACATCAGAAGGAACAGAATACAAAAATGTACTCTAGTAGCCCACCAGCCAATTTCGGTGGTTGAAAAGAAACCAAGTGCTGAGATTTTAAACAATAAGTTTGATGCTGCATTTTTACAAAATCACGAATATCTGAAGAACGGTACAGTTTAGATGCCATAAACCTTAATAAAACTACCTTTACTTTTGTTCGTAGATACCGATAGATACCGAAATACATTAATATACTAGGTGTTTCATTTAAAAAAATAAAACTTTAATCAATTTTATACTTTTGGGACCACCTGTATACAATGACAATAATTTTAAAATATACTTCAAATAGACCCTCATCCATTCCATATACAAAACTTTTTTAAAATCTAAAAGTTTAGCCATAATCTTCCGTGTCGAATAACGTGAATCACCCTGTATTTGTAAAAAAAATATTCCCTTAATTTTTTTTTGCCTCTTTAAGTATTGAGAATAAATATAAAAAAATAAATATAAGAAAACAATTTTCTTATTTTTCTGAATTAAAAACAGAATATTTTTTGTTTTTAATTTTCCTAAGTTAAAAATCAAAAATATGTAAAACACATGACTTTGATTAAAACCATCATTTCAGCATTTTGAACTAAAAATTAAGCAAAAAACTTTTGTCACGTTACATAAGCCAAGTGACACCTCAATTTGCGCTGCCTTGGACCCATCAATTCAATAGTGAAGAGGAACTAATTAACGAAGAAAGTATCAACGTAATACAAGCTTGAATTTAATTGAAAGGACCCTCAAATTGTCAGATCATTCAATTTGCGCTCCTACCGTTTTGTATGCACGAAAGTGTCAGTGTGACGAAGAGGTCTGATTGATATTCAGACTGAATAACGTATTTTTGAAGTAGGTAAATGTATTTAGGGTCTTCGATAAAGGCCGTACAGACTATAATATTAGTTTCCAACAAACGTCGAATAATGACTAACTTTTCCTCTGCACTACGTAGTGCCGTGTGTATAAAGTATTGATAATTTCACTTTATTTTTTATAAAAAACGCAAAAAATGGGTTTCCCGAACATGGATTTAGATTTTACATTAAAACAAAATTAAAATTATTAAAAAAAATTAAAAATAAATTGTTTATAGTATGCAAGATGATGAATGAATCTTTTCCTCCTGTCACCTCCAATTGTCTTTTAGGTATGTCACTTGACACTAGTCATTGCTTAGGGCTTTTCGAAATGATTGTAAAATCAGTGACGTCCATTCAAGTTTAATAAACCTTTTCTTCCATGTTTTACAGAATAGCAGAAAATTTACTGAGAAACTAATGAATATTTTGTCAATAAAGCCGTCATGGAGGGTGTCCTAACTTTAAGGCTCTTCTTTTAGTTACATTTAATAGCCGTGGTCGATATCTCGAGAAATTCGGCAATTTTTGTATTATTACGGGGGGGTTTTCAAAAAGTTTGCGTTTTCTTATCAGTTGCCCTGTAACGTGATAATGCCGCTGCCGATTTTAATGAGATACATTATTTTTAGAATATAAATGAATTACAAATCTGTGGCATAGACTCATTGTACAAGAATTCCAAAAAGTTTAATGAGAAACTGATCAATATTTTGTTAATAACGACGCCATGGCGTGCCCTACTTTAAGGCTGTTATTGTCATTACAATGAAGATCCAAGCTTGATATGTCGGAACGTTTTTGGTGCTTTTTTGTTTTTTGGCCTACGAGAAAAGTTACGGGGCGTTTACTAAAAGTTTGCACATTCTTATAAATTACAGTGTTTTGCGGGAATAAAATTGCCCTCAAATCTCAGAGGAACGAATGTTCTGAAATTACCCTAGCTACCAAATGCAGTGGGTTGAAATTTTACAGTGTCTTTTCCTTTAGAAAATCACTTTTTTTTTTACCTCGTTTAACTTTTAACGTTTAAAATTAACCTCCCTCCCTGATTCTACAAGAAACGATCTTCCAAAGTCTCTTTGAGTTACGAATTTCAGCTGTGGCATTTCCGAGATACAGGTCCCTAAACATGACGAAAAATTTTGCCGTATCGATCTTTTTTGTTAGCATTTTATTTCTCAGCTCAGTTGCTGCGACTTCAGAATTTTAAGTGAAGTGACATTTCATAAGTTTGATAAATATCTGGTAACGGTTTTGGGGATTTTTGTTTTTTTGATACCGAATAAAATATACGAGTACCATTACCATTACCATACCTACCATTCAAAAATTTTAAAAGGTAAACTAAAATCTACAAAATTATGTACTTAATTGTTTTTATTGTGTCAGTAGATTTGCATTTTAAAGATTTTACATTGAGAGCTTTTATTGCCGCCCCTTTAAGAACGTTTCGCCGTCAGAGTGCATTTTTTTATTTAAATGGATAAATAAGAATTAGGGATATTAGTTCAACATGGAGACCGAAGACGCTAATAATGTGTGAGCCCACAAAAATGTATCTATAATAATCATCATGGAAACGAAGTAAACAAAGTATGACATGTCAGAGACATAACTTTAAATTATCTGTCACATATCAATTTTTTTGGTTTCTTAATTTAAAAAATGTCGTTACTAAGTCAGAGAGAATTAGAAAATATTGTGAGGTAAGTTTTAGAGGGTTTTAGCAATGTAGAATAAGAAAAGTAATAATTTTAAACAGGTTACGCCGGCGAGGTCTGAGTTTAAGCAATATTGCTGACTTAGTAGGCACATCTAAGTCGACGATTCAACGGGCACTTCAAAGAAGACAAAATTATGGTGTTCCTGCTTATAAAATGCGTGGGAGTTGCGGTCGCACAAAAGTTACGACCCCTAGAGAAGATCGGCTAATTAATTTGTCTGTCAGGAGGACAAGGACTCTAAATGCCAGCAAAATAAAAGCAAGAGTGCAAGCAACAACGGGGACCAACGTATGCACCTCCACTCTCAGAAATCGTTTGCATGATCGAGGACTACATGCTAGAAGACGTGCGGCATGTCCAATGCTTCAACGTATCCATCGAGTTTCTCGAAGACGTTGGGCAGAAGAACATTTGCACTGGGGAATAGCAGAGTGGAACAACTGCATGTTTTCACATGAATGTAGATTTTCATTGTATGCATCAGATGGACGTATTTTAGTGTGGAGAGGGCGGAATGAACGAAACCTGGAAGAAAATATGGAAGCCAGAGTGCCATTTGGGGGTGGAAATGTGAGTGTGTGGGGAGGAGTAATGGGGAATGGAAAGACTGACTTAGTGGTTTTAATTGGGCAAACTATGAACGCAGTTAGATATCGAGACTTGTGTATGAATGAAATTGTTATTCCCTTCGCTCAGAACTTTGGAGATGATTTTATCTTAGTTGACGATAATGCACGTCCACACCGAGCTCGAATTATTAACGAAGTTCTGAGAGAGAATGGCATCGAGCGCATGAATTGGCCTGCTAGGTCGCCCGATATGAATGTTATAGAGCACATGTGGAGCAGAATGAAACTAAAGCTGAAAGAGAGAGAGCAAGAATTTCAAAATGTGGATGAATTGGCAGTGGCAGTGAGGGAAGAATGGGAAGCTATTCCCCAGGAGTTTATAAGACATTTGGTGGAGAGTATGCCGAGAAGGGTGGGTGAAGTAATGCGAGTTTTAGGTGGGCCTACACATTATTAGCGTCTCCAGTCTCCATGTTTAACTACGGAAATGAAATGCCTATCAACCTTCATTGAGATATCTCTGGCGGTTTTACAGAAATCAATAACTTCCTATTTTTTAAATAAAACTAACACCCTATAACTTTTAAACGACAAATTGTAGACAACTCATTTTTATGACAGACTCTCCCCTTAAAATTGACCAGATTGTTTAAGGTGTTCATTTTTTTCCATTTAATTTTTTGTTGTTGTATAAAATTAAACTGAGGCGTTTTACTAACTATCAATCTGCCTCGATTATTTTAAAATTAATGAACTTTTAAAGTTTTTTAGTTTATTGACGTGAGTATTCCCGCAAAACACTGTAACTTAAAAAAAAGTGCAAACTTTTTGTAAACGCCCCGTAACTCTTCCCGTAAGAGTCTTAAAGTTAGGACACCTACCGTGGCGTCTTTATTAACAAAATATTGATCAATTTCTAATTAAATTTTTTGCCATTCTTGTACAACATGGAATAGAAATGGTTTATTAACCTTGAGGGTACCTCACTGATTCGTGAATGATTAATAGTAGATAATCAAAGCGGATTCTAGCCCAATTTCAAGGTCACAGGAACATCCATGAGCCTCTTAGATAACGCCAGACGAGGTTGCTAGACGTTGACCTTGAAAATCGCGCCCATGACCTTGAAAAGTGACCTTGAAAATCAATTGACCTTGGAACTCAGTTGACCTTGGTCCACACACGGACATTCCACCTTGACGCGTCCGTACCCCTGCTAAAATTTCCGAGGCTCATGCAAAACGCCTTGACGTTTTTCAAGTACAAAGGTGCAGGTTAAAGCTTCATTCACAACTTTGAAATTAATACGGGAAATTAATTTCAATAATTTTTTTCCTGAACTGGAGTCTACTTATCATTCATAATGTACCTAATTATAAAGAAAAATTAATACATATGCCCGAAGCCCCATCTGTTGAGAAATTACAGACCACCCCTAAAAACCACTGCTATATCGACAAATGTCAACAGTAAACAACATAACCTAAAATATTTAAATATTTATTCATTTGGCGCGATGGCGCCTCTTTTCTTTAGATTTTAGACTTTGAATATAATTTTGCGTTTGGTACTTTCCTTTCGACGTTTACAAATAAATAAATATTATTATTTATCGATTTTACCGCTAGTCATGTCTAGAGATCGTGCGGATGAAGAGTTTCTTCATTTGGTTACCCAAAACCCTTTTTTGTATGACAAGAGGGAAAAACAGTTTAAAAACACGACATTCAAGACGAAAACTTGGGCTAAAATAGGGGAATCCTTTGGATTATCGGGTAGGTATGCTATATTACATGTCTCAATTATTTTGCTTACATTCTTGATTCTTTTACTAGTCACATATACCTATTATGCTATTTAAAAACTTATTATATGTATTATGTGTTTTATATTGAAGGTGAAATGAAATGAAGGTCCTATTGAAAAAGGAAATGGCCAAATATGAACGAAGTGGTGCAGGAGCCTATTATGAAGAGAAATGGCATTTATTTGACACTTTAAAGTTTCTAGATGAAGTAACCCGACTTAGGAAGTAAGACTACAATATGCCTCAAATATTTTACCATAATAGAATATTTTTTAGAACAATATCAAATGCCATTCGAGCCAATACATGTGAACTAGATTCGAATGATTCACAAGAATCTCAGGACACTCAGTTTTTTACAGGCCCATGGGGCCAAAATACTGATATTATATTATCACCATCAGCTTCAAGCGAAGTTGAGATAGAGCTAGATGCCGACCTAACAGAGGAAGAACTGATGGAAAGCAATGTGATATCCCCAATTTTATTAAACCCTAGCACTTCATTTGTTAAGGAACCAGTAGGAACATTAAAATATGACTTACAAACTTCACATTCATCACTGTAAGTATTTGTTTTATATCTATTTTATACTGAGTAACAGAAATAATTGTAGATTAAGAGTAAAAAAGAAAGGAACTGAAGGACAAGTTACAGCTACTTCGGAAACCATAACAAGGATTGAGGAAGATGAACTAAACAGAAGTGCAGCGGAAACTGCAAGAAAACAAATATTAGGTACACCTTGGTAGGTACATATTACGTTTTTTCATGTTTAAAATTAAACTCTTAATAAAAATGGTTGTAGCTTAAGAAAAAAAAACAAAAAACTGAAGACAAAGTTGCAACTACATTAGAAGCCATAGCCAACAGTTTGAAACAACCTGAAAATGAATATATCAGTGCCTTTTGATCTCAGATTGAGCAGGAAATGTTAAGAATGCCTTCACATATAATGGAGGACTTTAAAGATGAAGTAACAGTAATATTATTAAGAAAAAGACAAGAAATGCGTAACAAACTTTAATGATCACATTACCAGTACAGATAATAAATATGATTAGTTATAGCATATTTAATTGTTTATTGCATCATATTGCCAAGAAACACTCCCAGTTTCACTATTCACATAACATTTCAGATAGTTCCTGTAGGCTGTATCAGCATCCTTACAATTTCGTGTTCCTACTCGACGTCGAAGTTCTGCCACTGATCCTAATGTTGTGTTAACAGGAATGTCATTTCGCCACTCTCCCAAAACAAGTTTTCCATTAACTTCATTATCCACAAATGCAGAAGAACAATACTTTCTATTTCCAGGTATTAATAGATCTTCTTGTTGTGTAATAAAATTATGAAGGCAGACACTTGCTTTTACAATTTTGACAATATTCTCAGGCATTTTAAATATTGAGTTGTGAAATATTCGAAAACGTGCCACTAAAATACCAAATGCATTTTCAATGCATCGCCTTGCACGAGATAAACGATAATTGTAAATTCGTTCAGCATCTGATAGGTTTCTTCCTCCAAAAGGTCTCATTAAATTAACTTGAAGGGGAAAGGCTTCATCACCCACAAAATAGTGGGGTTTCTTGTCCACCATTCCAGGAAAGGCTGCATCTTCTGCTGCAGCTGCAAAGGTTGATGATTTTAAAATACCACCATCACTTTGTGAGCCATATCCTCCTATATCTACGTATGTAAATCGATATTTATAATCGCAGATAGCAAACAACACAATGGAAAATGTTTTTTTATAGTTGAAATATGCAGATCCACTTTTATAAGGAGCTCTAATTCTGACATGCTTCCCGTCTATGGCTCCAACACAATTAGGTAAATTCCAATTTATTTTAAAGCCTTCACTTATACTTCTCCAATTCTCTTGGGATGGTTCTTTCAATACTTTCGGTTGTAAAACAGTCCATAATGCATCACAAGTTTCATTAATAATTATACAAGCAGTGGATTTACCAACTCGGTAACTAAAGGCCAAAGTAGGAATACTGTCACCTGCTGCGAGATGTCTAAAAATAAAGTAGTATTAAAGAATGGACAGCAACAAATATTTTTAATACCAAGTACCTACCTCAGTGTCAAAGTTAATCTTGCTCCTGGGGAAATTGGTTCTCTGAAACTATGTTTTGTTATTGCTGGACCAATCCAAGCCAACAGTAAGTCAAATTGATCAATATTGAGTCGCGTATAATTAGAAAACATGTCTGGGTCTTGTAATCTCATTTCCTGGATGAGATTATCATAATCGCCTTGGTTCTTTCGTCTTGCCTCACCCACCATCTTCGAGTTGTTTTTTGCTTTAGCAAATGCCATATCCCAATACTTAAAGCCGCATAACACAAATTCAATTTCCTCATCTTCATTACAACTACTCTACTGTACTAATTATTCTAAGATAATTAAAAAAAAGAATTTGAAAAATCTTGGAACCTATACAAACAAAAATAAAATAACCAAATAAAATCTTTTTCTCAAGTGACAAGTGACATTTGTGGCAGACTTTGACATCGTCAACCTTCCGTTTACGTGAAATTAATACTTAAAAGTATGCAGTTTGCAAGCTTTTGCGCAAAGTATTAATTTCAATCACTAATTATTAATGTTCCGAATGCCAACACTTAAAAACATTCCACAAACCATTACGCTAATTATACAGTATTAATTTTCTGCACTAATTTCGAAGTTGTGAATGAAGCTTTAGGCTCACGCGGGAAACGTGTCGCAGCAAGCCGAGCTACCTTGCCGACGAACGTGGCCTCGAAAATCGTCAGTCCACGCTAGACCTTGTGACATAACTTTAAACGAACGCCTGGACGAGGTCATACTGTAAAATCAATCTCGAACCCATTCCGTCAGTGAGACAAACGACCATGTTCGCATCAAGCGATGGATCTACCTGCTAAAATTTCCGAGGCAGTAGAATATTCATACAAAAGGCCATGACGCTTTTCAAGTACAAAGGTGCAGGTTTTGCATCGTTTAGCCTTGAGCTCGCGCCAGAAAAAAATATTCATACAAAACGCCTTGACTTTTGCGAAGGCTTTGTATTGTAATTCAGCGAGAGAGGAATTTCATGGCCACATGTGAGGTGAATCAATCCTTTGTAACACTCAGATAAGAAAATCAGAATTTGATGACGCATTTTGTTCAGTACATGTTCACTGCTAAAGCTTTTACCTTGAGTTGAGCTCGCTTAACCATGAAAATCCTGGTAACCTTGAAAAGCGACAGTTGCGCGTAATCTTGAGCAGGCCTGCTGGCTCGATTCAGAGTATCTCATTTATTAAGAGTACTAAGCGCCAAGCAATTTTCAAGTACACCTATTTAAGGCTTCCACGTACATACACGACCCACAAACAAAACGCGAGGTGAATCAATCCTTTGTAACACTCAGATAAGAAAATCAGGCCATCGGAATTTGCTGACGTATTTTATACAAAAAAATCACTTTCAAGAACGCCTAACAATTTAGAGATATCGCCAGTTTTCCTAAAAATCGAGTTTTCTCTGCAGCAATTTGGCATATACGTTTTATCATTTGCCACCCCACTGGTGACAATTTACCTCCGATTCTCCTCTAGGGTACGATAGAAATCACTTCCTAATAGCGCTTAACCATTGCGAGATATCGTCAAAGAAACAAAAGAGCATAGGCGCTCAAGGTTACGCACATCTATCATCAGTGAACGGCTCAAGGTCACCTTTAGCGCGGATCTGTCAAGGATGTTTGTTGCAATTGTCGAGATCTCCCTCAAGCGCTCGTCAGAGCCTCTCAAGGTGACACCGGCGTTCAAGGTCAGTGACTAGCGTGGACTGACGATTTTCGAGGCCATGTTCGTCGGCAAGGTAGCTCGGCTTGCTGCGACACGTTTCCCGCGTGAGCTCAAGCCTAAACGATGTGAAAAACGTCAAGGCGTTTTGCATGAACCTCGGAAATTTTAGCAGGGGTACGGACGCGTCAAGGTGGAATGTCCGTGTGTGGACCAAGGCCAACTGAGTTCCAAGGTCAACTGATTTTTAAGGTCACTTTTCAAGGTCATGAGTGCGATTTTCAAGGTCAACGTCTAGCAACCTCGTCTGGCGTTATCTAGGAGGCTCATGGGTGTTCCTGTGACCTTGAAATTGGGCTAGAATCCGCTTTGATTATCTACTATTAATCCTTTAAAAATAATTTATCTCATTAAAATCGGCCGCGACATTATCGCGATGCAGGACAACTTATAAGAAAACGCAAACTTTTTGTAAAACCTCTGTAGTTTTTTTGTAGTACAAAAAACAAAAATCACAAATCAAAATGTAATCACAATAAGATTCCTAAATTTAGGGCATCTGCCAAGGCGTCGTTTTTAACAAAAAATTAATCAGTTTCTCTTTACATTTTTTGCAATTCTTGTACAACGGAATAGAAATGTTTTACTAACCCACGGTACGCCACAGATTCGCGAATCATTTGTCTTTAAAAGATGATTTATTTCATTAAAATCGGCAGCGGTATTCTTGCGATACAGGGCAACATATAAGAAAACGCACACTTTTTGAAAAACCCCCGTAATTTCTTTTGTTGGCCAAAAAACAAAAAACTGCCAAAAACATCCCGAGATATCGACCATGGCTCTTAAATGTAATTACAATAAGAGCCTTTAAGTTAGAACAACCGCCATGACGTCCTTATTAACAAAATATTGATCAGTTTCTCAGTAAATTTTTGCCATTTTTGTACAACGTGGAATAGAAATGTTTTGTTAAACTTGAGTGTACGTCGCTGATTTTACAATCATTTGTCTTTTGGAGATAATTTACGTCATTAAAATCGGCAGCGGCATTCTCGCGATACAGGACAACTTATAAGAAAACGCACACTTTTTGAAAAACCCCCGTAATTTCTCTTGTGGGCCATAAAACTAAAAACCGCCGAACATGTCCCGAGATATTAGTCAAGGTCCTCAAATCTCATAGGAACGAATGTTCTGAAGATACTCTAGCTACCAATTGCAATGGGTTGAAATGCAACCATTTTGCAGTGCTTTTTTCTTTACCCTGTATATCATTTAGAAAATCACTTTGGTTTAAAACTAGCCTCCCTCTCTGATTCTAGAAGAAACGATCTTCCAAAGTCTCTTTAAGTTATGAATTTCGGCTAAGGCATTTCCGAGATACAGATCCCTAAACATGACGAAACATTTTGCCGTATCGATCTTTTTTGTTAGCAGTTTACTCATTCAACGCGACTACATCCTACATGGCATTGATAGTGACAAGAAGTTATTGATGTTATAAAATGTATATAGGTAACCGCACGGAAATAATAGTTACAATAATAATAGCGCACAGAAAATGGACATTTTCAGGGTTTTCGAAAGGTTATTCCAAGTTTTCGAGCGTCTTCACGACAAATGTGCATATTTTCAAATATTAATTGACATGAACATATCCCGCATTCCTTAAAGCTGGAGTGCAATTGTCACTGATTCACACCGACAATTTCCCTTATCGTCACCAAATTGAATATTGCGTTCTGCTGATGTCTTTATTGTTAACATCCACAGTTATGATTATAAGCAAAATGGGCGTCATCTCCAAATTTATCTGTCAGTTAAATCCAGTAAACTTCCAGTCTTTGAGAAGAGACTCCCTTCTCAAAGTTTGAGGTGAGTGTATTATGAGTCTGTTATATGTGAGAAGAGACTCTCTTCTCAAAATTCATAGTACCTACATGTCTGGCAAAGAAATTGCAGCTTTCTATGATAGTTGCGGCGAAATGCCAGACATGCAACTCAAACTCAAACTTTACACCTAAACCATCATTTACATCATAAACCCAACAATTGAACCACGCCCATGACGTAAAAAGGCTACAGGTTTTTTTCAACCGCATTACTTTTTTTGTTGCTATAAAAGTAACGCGTTACTTTAAAATGTGACTATTTTGCGTTACTTACAAAATGTAACGGCCTTACTTTAACTATTTTAAAAAGTAACGCGTTACTGCAAAGTAACGATTTTATTTCGTTTGACAGCTCTATCTGTAGACTTTTTGTTGCCGCAAAAGAACTAACTATAGATGATAGCAAATTTCAGTCCATGTATAGAATGTCAAAAACTGCATTTCAGGAACTTGAGCAGCTTAGAGCTGCTTTTACCACACGCTAATATTTAATTTAACTTAAGGGAAACCACAAAAAGTTGTGGTTTGGTCCACACACTAACGCGGGTTTGTGTTTCATACCCTCCGCATTGCGTCGTTAATTGAACAGCTATCACGTGCGGTAAAAACCCCCTTTCCGCACTTGTTCGATAAATAACCATTTCAGAAGCGAATGACAAAAACATTAATTATGCTGCCAACGCCTTTCGGATGTGCCGACGTTGCCAAGACCTTCAGAGAAGTTTATAAAGTAGTGGGATGTATAGGTAAATGGATGTGGGAACTGACCACACTTCTATATGCACGCCACTGGTAGACTTAGAAACAAGATTTGTTTGTCTAAAAAAATTGCTTTTAGCAACTGTTATAAACTGGAAAATTTCCGTTTTTAATCTTAAGTCATCTCAAAGGTATTTTAACACCAAAACAGATTTCGACAAATTTTTTCATTATTTCTACTTCTCTCGCGTGGCGCTCTGCATTGCACTCTTTTTCAGTTGCACCCTGTATATTGGTCTGCCAAATTGTCTAGGGGCACCCGAAATCAATTGGACACCTGCTTCTAAAGGTGGAATACATTGTATATTGATAATGAGAATAGCTAATATTTCCCCATTATGTTATCCCCAAATTTCGACAAATGGGAGAGGGATCAGCGTAAAATCTAATAGGAGCTTGCAAAGGTGCTTCTAATCAGCGCAAATGGTTAGTTATTACAAATTTGGAATTAGTCTGATTGTAAATTGCATAAGCGGCTTTCCATTGCTCCTTGGTTAATTACCGTAGGTACATTAGCAAGTTTGCAAGCGGACTTTTGCCCGTGGATTATCAAAATTAACATCCCTTTTATAAGTTAATAAAGTTGTTTTTCCTTCATGTGGTTTTTTTTCTAGGTTGGAATTATATCTAATATAAATTTCTGAAAAATAATTTCCAAATGGTTCTAAGTGTTATGAATTATAGCATCTTAGTTATGCACTAGGATGACTCTATAATAAACAAGTTGGTCAGCAGAAATCTTGAGTTGGTTTGTTTATCGTGTGCTTTTGTCACACTAATGCGTCATTTTTTTTTTTGACTATGCGCGCGAGCATCTATAGTTTAAGAAATAACCGAACGTTCCTCTTATGCCTCCCAAACTACCGTAAAATTATGAAAAAAGACCTCATGATGCCTAGAAGTACCTGAAATGTCGAAACGTCTGAAAAACTTTATTTCATATTCTCAAATGTAAATGCATTTGAAGAATGGTAAAAGGCATGCTAGAATTTGTGAAAAGATGTAAAATGGTACCACGGGAACTCATATCACGGTTCCCATTTATGACACATGATTTGTGATTGTGAAATGAACCTACAACCAAAATTTCAGGTTTCTAGCTTTAATGGTTCCTAAAAATGTTAAATTTGTCAATTATTGGGACACCCTATAGTATCTAAATCAGAAATCAAGGCAGTGTTTATAATAAAGTGAATAAAACTTACAAAAAAATATATATTGGTAAACAAAAGAAAATCTAAAGTTAAATATTATAGCATTTTTTGGGACACCCTCTACTATTTGCAACAGAAATCAACGCTTTATTTATCATAAAACTAGTCGAATTAACGCAAAAAGTTACTTGATATCGATTTACATTCTAAAATTCCAAGTTACAGCATTTTTTTTTGGGCACTCTATACTATCTACAAGATTAATATATATGTTCTATTCATCACAAAACTACTAGAACCATCGAATAAAATCGATTACCATTGATTTATATGGGAAAATTCGATATTTCTAAGTAAAGCATATGGATGGGACTCTCGAACCGGCCCAAAAACCCACATTTTTTACTGATTCTAAAAAGAAATTTTGCCTCCAGCCTTTTTTATGTTTTTTTTTATATTTTAAAAACAATTTTTTTATAATGATTTGAGAGATTTTAGTCTAAAAATGAAGAACCTATCTTTAAAATTACAAAAAAAACCTTTTTTTCCCGTTTTGAGACGATTGTTGTCTGAACTAACAAGCAATAACAAAAAAGTAAATATTTTGATGGAACAAATTGTGGCGGTTTTAACCAATTTATGACCCATAGCGCAAATTTCTTGATTTTTCTGAATCAAAAAAAAAAACTTTTTTTACTTGGTTTTCGCTACAGAGACGATTTTTGTACTAATTGATTTTGTAGCAAAACATAAAATTTTGGACCTAAAATTGAGTTGCAACTTGCAAAAAAAATAGATTCCATCTTTTCGAAGCTTTTTTTAATTAAACGTAAAAGTGTATTTTTTTCTATTTTGAAACAAAAACTGATTTTTTTTTATAACTGTGACTATTTTGATCGATTTTGGCCCAAAGCATTTTTTTTATTTTTTTTTAGTGAGCGAATTTTTTCATTGTACTGATTTTATTACAAAACCGCGATTTGCCAATTGATTTTCGAACAAAACTTGAGATTTTAGTCCATAAATTTAGTTTCATTAAAGTATGCGAAAAAATGCGTTTTAATCTTACAAAAAGTTTTTTGTGTTTTTTTTTATTTAAAGAAAATGTAGTTTTTTTTAATTTTTAACCAAAAATTTACTTTTTAATTTGTGAAGGGTTTTGATCGATATTGGCCCAAAAAATTTATAATTTTTTTTAAACGAATTTTTGTTCTTTTATTGCAAAAACCCAATATTTCCAATTGATTTTGAAGCAAAACTTTTAGAGCAAAAGGTTTTAGTGATTTTAATTGTTAAAATGCATTTTAATCGTTACAAAACATTTTTTGTGTTTCTCTTTTTAAACTAAAAGAAAATGTAGTTTTATTTATTTTCAACCAAAAATTTATTTTTTGATTGAATGATTTATGAGGGTTTTGATCGATTGTGGCACAAAAATTTATTTTATTTTTTAAAGTGAATTTTTGTCCTGGTACTGATTTTATAACAAAACCGCGATTTTGCCAATTGATTTTGAAACAAAAATTGTTGTGTTTTAATCGTTACAAAAAGTTTTTTGTGTGTTTTTTTTTATTTAAAGAAAATGTAGTTTTTTTTTAATTTTTAACCAAAAATTTACTTTTTAATTTGTGAAGGGTTTTGATCGATATTGGCCAAAGAAAATTATATTTTTTTTTTAAATAAATTTTTGTTTTTTTATTACAAAAACCCAATATTTCCAATTGATTTTGAAGCAAAACTTTTAGTGCAAAAGGTTTTTGTGATTTTAATCGTTAAAATGCATTTTAATCGTTACAAAACGTTTTTTGTGTTTCTCTTTTTAAACTAAAAGAAAATGTAGTTTTATTTATTTTCAACCAAAAATTTATTTTTTGATTGAATGATTTATGAGGGTTTTGATCGATTTTGGCACAAAAATTTATTTTATTTTTTAAAGTGAATTTTTGTCCTTGTACTGATTTTATTACAAAATCACAATTTTGCCAATTGATTTTGAAACAAAAATTGAGATTTTAGTCCCTAGATTCATTAAAATTTGCGAAAAAAATTTGTTCTAATCGTTACAAAACTTTTTTTTTGTTTTCTTTAACTAAAAGAAAATGTTTTTTTTATTTTTAACCAAAAATTTATTTTTTTATTAGATGATTTATGAAGGGTTTGTTCTTGTACCTACTGATTTTATTAGAAAATCACGATTTTGCCAATTGACTTTGGAACAAAACTTGAGATTTTAGTCCAGAAATTTAGATTCATTAAAATGTGCGAAAAAAATGCGTTTTATCGTTACAAAACATTTTTTGTGATTCTTTTTTTTTGACTAAAAGAAAATGTATTTTTTTTTATTTTCAACCAAAAATTTATTTTTTTATTAAATGATTTATGAGGTTGTTGGTCAATTTTGGCCCAAACAATAATTTTTTTTAAGTAAATTTTTGTCATTTTATTTATTTTATTGCAAAAACCCGAGTTTGCCAATTGGAACAAAACTTAAGGGCATAGTTCATAAATTTAGTTTCATTAAAATTTGCGAAAAAAATGCGTTTTAATCGTTACAAAACGTTTTTTGTGTTTCTTTTTTTTTATCTATTTTTTTTATTAATCTGAACTAAAAAAAAATTTTTTTTTATTTTCAACCAAAATTTATTTTTTGATTAAATGATTTATGAGGGTTTTGATTGATTTTGGCCCAAAAATTTATTTTTTTTAAGTGAATTTTTGTCCTTGTACTGATTTTATTGCAAAAACGTGATTTTGCCAATTCGTTTTTGAAACAAAAGTTGAGATTTTAGTCCGTGAATTTAGATTCATTAAAATTTGCGAAAAAAATGTGTTCTAATCGTTACAAAACTTTTTTTTTTTAACTAAAAGAAAATGTTTTATTTCTTTTTTTAACCAAAAATTCATTTTTTTATTAAATGATTTATGAAGGTTTTTGTTCTTGTACCTACTGATTTTATTACAAAATCACGATTTTGCCAATTGACTTTGGAGCAAAACTTGAGATTTTACTCCAGAAATTTAGATTCATTAAAATGTACGAAAAAAAAATGCGTTTTATCGTTACAAAACAATTTTTGTGATTCTTTTTTTTTTTTGACTAAAAGAAAATGTATTTTTTTATTTTCAACCAAAAATAAATTTTTTTATTAAATGATTTATGGGGGTGTTGGTCAATTTTGGCCTAAACAATTATTTTTTTTAAGTAAATTTTTGTCATTTTATTGATTTTATTACGAAAACCCGATTTTGCCAATTGATTTTGGAACAAAACTTGAGGTTATAGTTCATAAATTTAGTTTCATTAAAATTTGCGAAAAAAATGCGTTTTAATCGTTACAAAACGTTTTTTGTATTTCTTTTTTTTAACTATTTTTTTTATTAATCTGAACTAAAAAAAATGTATTTTTTTTTATTTTCAACGAAAATTTATTTTTTGATTAAATGATTTATGAGGGTTTTTGATTGATTTTGGCCCAAAAATTTATTTTTTTTAAGTGAATTTTTGTCCTTGTACTGATTTTATTGCAAAAACGTGATTTTGGCAATTGGTTTTGAAACAAAAGTTGAGATTTTAGTCCGTGAATTGAGTTTCATCAAAATTTGCGAAAAAAATGCGTTTTAATCGTTACAAAACGTTTTTTGTGTTTCTTTTTTTTAACTAAAAGAAATTGTAGTTTGATTAATTTTCTATCAAAAATTCCCTTTTTTTATTGAATGATTTGTGAAGGGTTTGATCGATATTGGCACAAAAACTTTATAATTTTTTTTAAATGAATTTTTGTCCTTTTACTGATTTTATAGCAAAGTCGCGATTTTGCCAATTGATTTATAACAAATCTTGAGATTTTAGTCTATGAATTTTGTTTCATTAAACAAAACAAAAACGTTTTTTGTGGTTTTTTTAACTAAAAGAAAACGTTGTTTTTTTATTTTGAACCAAAAATTTATTTTTTGATTGAAGGATTTGTAAAAAAGGATTTTTTTTAAGTGAATGTTTGGCCTTATACTGGTTTTATTGCAAAAAGGCGATTTTGTCAATTAATTTTGGAACAAAACTTGAGATTTTAGTCCTTAAATTTTGTTTCATTAAATTTGCGAAAAAAATGCTTTCGAATCGTTACAAAACGTTTTTTGTGTTTTTTTTTGACTAAATGAAAACGTTGTTTTTTTTATTTTGAACCAAAAATTTATTTTTGATTGATGGATTTGTGAAGGGTTTTGTGAGGGGTTTTGTTTGATCGATGTTGAATCAAAAAAAATTATTTTTTTCCAAAAATGAATTTTTGTCCTTATACTGATTTTGATTTTATTACAAAAACCCTATTTTTCCAACTGATTTTGGAGCAAAACTTTTAGTTTAGTCCATAAATTTAGATTCATTAAAATGTGCGAAAAAAATGCGTCTTAATCGTTACACAACGTTTTTTGTGTTTCTTTCTTCTTTGACTAAAAAAAATATATTTTCTTTTTTATTTTCAATCAAAAATTTATTTTTTTATTAAATGATTTATGAGTGTTTTGATCGATTTTGGCCTAAACAATTATTTTTTTTTAAGTGAATTTTTGTCATTATACTGATTTTATTACAAAAAATCGATTTTGCCAATTGATTTTGGAACAACACTTGATTTTAGTTCATAAATTTGGTTTCATTAAAATGTAAAAAAAAAACGTTTTAATCATTACAAAACGTTTTTCGTGTTACTTTTTTTAAGTATTTATTTACTAACCTGAACTAACCTGAACTAAAAGATAATGTATTTTTTTTTTATTTTCAACCAAAAATTAATTTATTTATCAAATGATTTATGAGGGTTTTGATCGATTTTTGCCGAAAAATTTATTTTTTTTTAAAGTGAATTTTTGTCCTTGTACTCATTTTATTACAAAAACGCGATTTTGCCAATTGGTTTGGAAACAAAACTTGAGATTTTAGTATATGAATTAAGTTTCATTAAAATTTGCGAAAAAAATGCGTTTTAACAATTACAAAACGTTTTTTGTGTTTCTTTTTTTTAACTAAAAGAAAATGTAGTTTTATTAATTTTCTACCAAAAATTTATTTTTTGATTGAATGATTTGTGAGGGTTTTGATCGACTTTGGCACAAAAAATAATTTTTTTATAAGTGGAATTTTCAATTTTGTCCTCGTACCCATTTTGTTACAAAAACGCAATTTTTCCAATTGATTTTAGATCAAAACTTGAGATTTTTGTCTATAAATTTATTTTTCTTTTAAAGTGAATTTGTATCCTTACTCGTTTTATTAAAAAAACGCGCCTTTGCCAATTGGATGAGATTTTATGGAGATTTTAGTCCATGCATTTAGTTTCGTTAAAATTTGCGAAAAAAATGCGTTTTAATAGTTACAAAACGTTTTTTGTTAAAGTTAAAAAAAACTAAAAGGAAACCGAGAACAAAACATGTTTTTTATTTTGAATCAAAAATTTATTTTTTGATTGTATGATTTGTGAGATTTTTAATCGATTTTATCCTAAAAAGTTAATTTTTGAATTATGCAAAAGCCTGAACCGAAAATTGAATATTTTTCTTAGATGTGTTATGATGATTTTGAGCCAAAAAATAATTATTTAATTTTTTTTTAACATTATTCCGATAAAAATTGTTGTTCGCTGGGCATTATTTTGTACAACAAAATTACGTGATTTTGGAGCCAAATTTGCGATTTGAGTCCAAAAAGAAAGAATCTTTAAAACCGCAAAAAAAATTATTGTTCCGAGACCAATTTGTTTATTTTTAACTAAAAAGCTGTTTTATCAATTTTGAACCCAAAAAGTGAATCTTTTGGTTGAACGCAATATGACGGTTTTGATCGATTATGGCCCATAACGCAAATTTTTTGAGAGTTTTTCTGAAACAAAGAACTTTTTTTAACTTGAATCAAAACTTGATATAATGGACCAAAAAATGAGTTTCTTAAAAATAGCAAAAAAAACTATTTCTATCTTTTAAAGTTTTCACTTTTTTGAATTAAATGTGAATGTAGTTTTTTTTAATTTTGAACCAAAAAGTGATTTTTTTAATTAATTGTGACCGTATCTGATGTTTTTTTGACCCAAAAAAGTAAAAATTTTAAAAATTAAAAAAAAAAAAATTGTCTTACCATATTTCTCAAACAAACAAAATGTAGTCAATTGATTTTATAATAAAACTTGATATTTTAGTCCACAAATTGAGTATCAAAAAAATAAAAAATGCGTTTTAATCGTTTTTTGTTTCTTTTTGTACCAAAAAAAAAATGTAATTTGATTTTGAATCAGAAATGTATTTTTTGTTTGAATGCTATGTTAGGGTTTTGATCAGTTTGGGCCCGAAATCGAATTTTTTAATGATTCTACTACATAAGGGTCTGAACCGAAACGTGATTTTTTTTATAGACAGGTATACCTACATGTTATGATGATTTTTTACGGGTTTAACAGTTTTAATGGCAGTTTTAAGGCGGTTTTAAGCAGCAAATAAAGGCAGTTTTAACGATTTTGAACTAAAAAGTGAATGTTTTAATTGAACCGATGGGGAAATAAGTGGTGAGTTTTGTTGTGCACACATTCGAAATTTAGTGGTATTTAGAGAAACGTAAGATGAATTATTTATGAAATTTTTAAATAATTTGTTTCCTTCACTTCAAAATTCACTAGGCAATTTTAACTAAAGATAATATTATTGGTGAGTTGTGTTGTGCGCACATCAGTTAGTGGTGTTTAATGGAATATGGTGGTTTTTAGTGAAATTTAACGAAACTTTCTTTGGAATTTAGTGGAATTTGTCATAATAAACTCTCATAATAAACTTTAAAATTATATAAAAATTAACGCAAAACATTTTCTTTACCACGAAAACTTTAAAACTTTCGATAAGAACAACAATCAAGACAAAAGTTGGGTTATAAAAGAGTGGCGCCCAAGCAAGCAAAACAATCGAAAGTGGTTCTCGCAGGTAGGTTATGTTGTCGATTGTTTACGTTTACGTTTGTTGTGACTCACCTGTAATTCCGGACAACAAAATCACTATCGGTAGAGCAGAAGAACACATGTCGCTCACAAAAAGTCTCTCCGTAAGTTTGTAGGAAACGATCGCACCAACTAAACTTCCAAAGTTGACGAAAACCCGAAGGAAAGCGGCCGGTTATTGAACGTAAAACACATCGTATAACGGGTCCTTTAGCGCGACTATCTCACGATCTCACAAAGTCACGAATCGCTGTCCCGAGAATGGAACTTACGGAATAGAGGAGCGTGGGGCGCCGCCGCACTCTCTTTTGTTTTTGTTCCAACAACCTGTTCGCTTTGCTATCGAAGGAGGATGGCGATAAAACAGCCGACTGATTAAAGAGTGACTACCTGTGTGAAAATATCGCTCTTTTATCTTATCGTTGGGTTTATCTTTACTATATTTCATTTACTAAGTTTATAAATTGAAAATGACTAACTCATCAAATAAATATCATGCAGGGGTATGGCGGGTGCGGGTTAGGTTACCTCGTACTTTTACTTTTCGTTGATAATGTGTTCATTGAAAACATCATCTATAAGGCTATGAATTCGTTTTTCCTTCTACGGCTGCAATTCTCTTCAATTTTCAATATTTTCTAATGTTTGCAGTTTTTTTATACAACTCTCCATTATTGTTTCCCAAAAATCGACACTTAATCTTAATTTCCCTAAATTTGCCCCAACTTTCTTTACTTTGTTATCGTTTTATATGTTTCAAATCCTTTGATTATTTATCCTCATTTTCATTTATTGTTCTTAATGTATAACTCTAAGGGCGACTTTTACAAATTCAAGTAAAACTTCAGTTTGAAATTAAAACAGCAAATATGATCTACATTGTAATGTTTTACCTGTCAGGTAAACAATGCAATGTACGTTATGTCTGGTATTTTAACTTCAAACTGAAGTTTTACTGATAGTTGTAAAAGTCGTCATAAAAATATTTTATGACGATGATTGTTGACTGAAGTACCTACCTTGTAATTTATACATTTTTGAACTTCAATAATTTTTATCCGAACGTCTGTGAGGATTATAAGGATCTTATGTTTTTCAATTTTGGGCGCAGATATTTGGTATTTTTTTTGGTTTTGACGCTTATAACTGTAAGGGCTGGTGTTTTGAATCCCGATCTCGCATTTGATCAAGGAATCATCGATCAAATGTTACAGTGCGATTTGAATCGGAATTCAAAATACCGGACCTTAAACTACTAATTTGACGAGATTACGGAAATAAACGAGCTTTCCAAAAATGTAGTCGGTTGGTGATATGTGCAAGGGAGAGAGCAAATAATTTGAAGTTCTACAAAAATTACGTAATTCCTGAAAAAGAAGCCAAAAACAGCTGACGATCGACATCTCAGAAAATGAAAACTAGTGGAATCCGCGCGCGCAATTCTCCGCTATATGGGCTAGGGTTGTGATCTTCATTGTACCCGGTGCATATGATTGTACCGGGTGCGGTGTTTATGAACGGTGCATATTGTGTTTGCACCCGGTGCATTCCGAATATGTCAGAATCGTCGGGCGTCTATGCTAATGTAAAATAAACAGATCCATACCAAACAAACGAAAAACAAATACGTCCATAATAGAACTAATCTGTAACAGTGATATTACAAAATAAACTCTTAACGAAAAAAAAAACAGTCACATAATAGGAAAAAATCATAACCAAACCACTTTTGGAAAAACAAATACAAAATAAACAACTATATAATGTTCTCTTTCATAATAAACAGTTACTAAAAAAAGAAATTCAAAAAAAATATTGTCATAACCAAAAATAGCTATAACCGTAGTAAGCCAAAAAAGAAAACATTGGAATTTTCACTGGCATAAACGTTATGGCATCGGCCACGATCGGAAACTGGCATAACCGTGCAAATCTGTAAAAAGTAGGTGGAGTTTGTTGCCCTGTTGCCACATCTACTCATCGGTTTTCGTGCTGGTATTGCAAGTTGTAATATTACTTAACCACAAGAAATTTATTCCTGTAGAAGCGTAATTTTGTTATGGTTTTAAAGTGAGAATGAACGTATTGGCGATGCTGATTGGTCAAATTATTTTGTTTTTAATTTTTAGCACTTTTTATCTATTAGTTGTATTAACATAATAATTTGTATAAACGAGAACTGAAAATATCGATTATGGAAATTTAGATTTTGACATATATAATCCATTCACTTATTATTGTCGTCAAGCAGGCGTTGGAAAATTGATTTTGACATTCTTATCGTATCTTCTCAACATGTGCTAAAAGGAGATGGGTATACAAAAATGAAGGTTTCAAGGGTAACTTAATAACAAAAATAAGTGAATGCATGTGTAAGTACCTAATATAAATTTTCTTTATAAACTGCTCAACTTAAAGTTTGGTACAAGCTATATTTTTCGTGTCATTTTCAATCAGCTGTAACTTTTTAAGCAATGAATTGTTATAAATACAATTTGCACAGTCTGAAACCTCACTTCGTCTAGATTAAAGAAACGGATAATTTTGAGAAAAAACCTACATTGTTGGTGCAAACATTGCAAAGATTTAATACCAAATTTCAAAAATGTTGAGCTAAATTACTATGGAAAATGTAACTACCAAAATAACTGTCAAGTATTATATTATTTTTAATTTATGTGTTTTTTAAATCCACTTTGACAATTAACAAACCCACAGTAACGTGTCAAATTGCTATAACTCTGCTCCTATTTTTCTTCCAACCGCCTAGTCAGATAAGTAAACACGTTTTGATGCAATGTTTTCCACATTTAACTAAATTGGCCCATAAAAAGTTGAGCAAATGCAATTTTTTGCAATACGGATGTTTGAAAACCTGTTTTTAACTTTTATGACATGAAGCATAATAATAATAAACATGAACAGCCTACGAAATAAAAATACAGTACCTACCTGCCTAGAACTTGGAAAGATGACGGCAACATAGTAAAATATGGCCCCTCCCCTTTTCCAGGTTTGCACGGTTTTGTCATTTGCTGGGTATGCGCTTGTTTTCTAGGGAAGAAACCCGTTATGCTGGTAATGCTGGTATCCTAATATAGTCGTTTTCAGGAAGATATTCATCTAGCCACCCATGACATTGTAAACGCACCTATTTAAAAACAATTGAAAAGTTACCAGAAAAGTTACTAGATCGGAGAGTGGTGCGAATCGAGCTTAACGAACGCATTTGTCGGGTTTTAACCTCAAATTTTGTAATTTTCAAACATAACTACTTTATTTCTCAAATTTTGCTCAAATCCAATTATTATTCAGCGTTTGTAATGTAGGAAAAGTAAACTGGCTTAATAAACGACTAACTATCACCCAGAACTATTAACACAATTCATCGCATGACCCAGAAAAGTCATCTGCAACCTCCAACTTCTGCAAAATAAGATGCCAGAGTAGAGTTAAATACAAAAATTGATACATCAAAACCACATTCAAGCAATTGTGAGTATTGATGATTGATTATTGCCAGCTAAAGCGAGCGTTAAATTAGTATGCATATGCAGAGGGAAGAACTGAACTGGACCATCAACCTGGACCACATGAACAAGATTTCCAAAAGTTCCGAATATACTCACCCAGAAATTACTTTAGTGTCCAGATGCCCTGGGAATAGACCATACATTTAACTATGGTTATGCCTTTCATAATATTATATAGTCTACCACTTTCCAAGTTTAAAATTGAATGCAGATTGCAGTCAAGTAAAAATTGTTCCAAACAGCAAAAGCCTCTTAGAAAAGATGGTTTTCTACCAGACTGAATTTAAGTACTGCCATATGATTTGGATTGTGTGATGATCTGTGATGAGAGTCATGAGAGTCCCAGTGGCCTTTTCACAAATTCATCAAAATTGACCCTTTCATTCATTTGTAGGTATTTAGAGAAGTGTATTTTTGTTTAGAGAAGTGTATTTTTGTTTTATTAAATATATGTGATTTTACATTATAAATTAATTATACTAAAAGAAGTCTTGCCTAATTGAGCATTTAGTTTCTTAAACTACCTAAATATCCAGAAACTAAAATGTTTGTGTGGTGGTTTATTAATTGTCTGATTTAATATTAGGTTTGTTCCAACCTTCTAGAGAACCATTGCAGAACATTTAAAAAATCATTTTGGCCAACTCACCAACAAACATTTCAAATTGAAATGAGGAACCATCTTGACATGGTTGCAGAACCACTGTGGACAAGCACATTGTTTATTTCAATTTCGATATCATATTAGTGAGTTGTCAAGAATGATAGACCCTTCTGGAATGGTTTCTTGATCGAATGGAACCAACTTATTTTCAACTAAAGAGAGCTACAGTTCTTTTAAACTAAATAGAATAAGCAGGGGCCATTTCTTACAAACTCAGTTGAAAAAGTTTTGACTTATAATACTTACGTATAGACATAGAATTTGAAGTAACTTTTAGAAACAAATAAAGGCTATTTATTAGTTTGAAATTAAGAACCCCTTTGCAAATAACTTACTATACCTGGAATAAAAATGCTATTGAAGTTGCAAGAACTTTTTATTTTATATACAAGGCAAAACAAGTATAATGTGTTCAATGGAAAAACTTACTAAGTTGGCTGAGAATTGTCAGGAGACAAGAATGTTGGAGTAATAAAGTACCAGCTACTTTCATTGTTCTATCCTATTCTATGAAAACTTCACGACCAACCTGTTCACATTTTGGAAGATATTTAAAAAATTATAACTCAGACATTGGTACTTTTCTGACATTAGGACTTTACCTTCCACTATAGGATGTAACCATAACATGATTTCGGAAGTGTATAGGGCAGGTCCAGGTCATCTTGTATAAATTTTTTTTCTCTATTTTTGGATCTAGGACATATCTTGGGCTTAAAAGATGCACTTGAGTGTTTGTGATACTTTCAAGCTAACTTGTATATTGTTTTGGAATTTTTAGTGAAATGAGTTATAAGAAAGAAAAATAAAAGGTTTCTGCTTGGTTTCTGTTAAAATCTCAAGTATAATTAAAAATTATATTTGCAGAAGAAGATAATTACACACACATGCCGTTAGCTTTCTTCTAAGAATGGAAGATCCACATCAAAGGCACACTAAGGGTTGTTGTGGTAATATATTATACAAGACACTTAAAATCTATGGTGGTTCAAATATTAGAACCCAGTATGTAAACTTCAAGAGGCTCCTTTTGAGGCCCAGTCCTTAGCAATCACATTGGCAAAAAATGAATATACCTAATATGATATACAGGAGTATGATAATATATAAACACTTAGTGTTATTTTGACAAATGTTATACTTATGCATCCTTCAGAGAGATTAACACTTACATAGTTAGCACTCTGTATAACTAAGAACACAACGGTCACCCTCAAATTGAATGCCACACAATCACTTAACAGAACATTTAAATTTATAAACAGAAACACACACATATTTTGTTTAGGTTAGTCCGTCCGTCCTTCCTTTGGCACATTCATGGATAATTGAGATGGTCAAAAGATCATTCTTCATTTATCTTGGTTAATGCAAAATCATTCAGTAGCACCTTGATGATGTGACTTGAATACTGCACACTGCGCAATTCTTTCTTTCTTTGGTTTTATGATTGTCTGCAAGTGAATTTTCCAATTCGCAAGTATCAAGCACTTTGCTTACAGTCTTCATACAAAGTCAAAAACAAACAATGCATGCAGCTGCAGCTCTGCTACTGGAGTTAAGGAAATTGCGAGGAAAATTGTTAAAAAATAGCTTCATTCTCCAAGGGATCAAATCCGTGGTAGGTTCTAGGTTTATTTCACTTTCTGCTTTCACTATATGAGTTGTTGAGTAGAAAAGTAGTACTATAAACATAAAGGACTGTTTGATGATAATAGGCAGTGTAGTTATTTGATAATTACTCACGAAAATTGGAATAAGAAAAAAAGAAATATGAGAAATACATTCACAATATTTACAAAGATGCTTTCAAGGAATCGTAATACGTAATATTATGCTCTCTTTCTCAAAATACGTGCGGAAAACAAGGATAGAACATAAGCGTCATGCCATTTCTTAAATTTTGACGGAATGTCTTAGATACCAACAGAAAATAAGAATTTCCCCAGATATCAGTTGAAAAATTTTTGGAAGAAGGGCTGCCACTATAAAACCGATATTTCCATGGCTGGCTAGATGAATATCTTCCTGAAAACGACTATATGTTAATATTTATTTTGTGAGAGCTTTTTTTGCTTATTGAACGTTTTTAGAAATGTGCAGTTTTGTCATAGTATGGATATTTAAATATACAGTTTTGCTAAAATACGGATACACTTTTATGTTGTTATGCTGTAGTTTTTTATTAAGAACGAATATATATTACACTTTAATCCAGTTATACCAAACTTCGTTTATGCCTTAGTTTATTTTGTTATAGTTTATTTTGTCATAGTTTATTCTGTGATAATACGTGCGCATCTTTATGCGTTATGGAACTGCATAGGGATTCGAATCGTCAAATGAATCTCGATCTGTCAAATGTCATCATTCAACAAATGTCATCGGTCAACTTCATATTTCATAAAACAAAATATATTTTTTTTATAAACAAATACTAAATAATATACGAACTACATACATAAATGTGTGTTAATAAATTATTCCCTATTACGGTATCCTGCATCCTGCAAAAGCAGAACCGTCATTTGTTGTTCCTACTCGGTGTAAACTGTAAAGTACTACTGTATTTCTCCGTTCTCGTCCAAATAAAGGTATTTGATCCAAAGTCCAAACAGTTTAAGTAATTTTTGTTATGAATATGTTCGTTAAATTTTGTTTAACTCTTAGCTCTAATAACATACTCAAGATAGAAAGAAAAACTCAGCAATCAAAGCAATATTATATCCTTTTTTTTCTTATGATATTCTTTCAAAAAGAGAGTTTTTTTTATAAAATCAGGTGGTTAAAAGTTTTATAAAATACGCATGCACGTGACTTGTAGATTGTAGTTAATGTAGAAAATATGAAAATAGTACATAATATGACATATGACATATAACAATATGGCAACGTGGTAACTTAAGTTGGAAAGGCAACGCTACGAATTGAATGCACCGGGTGCAATAAGGGTGCATATTCTCCAAATGTTGGTGTAAACAAATGTACCCGGTGAAATCACATCCCTAATATGGGCAGCTATTACCAAAAATGATGTCTAAGGCGAAAACCAAACATTTCGTTGGCTATGTGTTTTTCTGCAATAAATTGCATTTTGCAAGACTTTAATATTATAAATAATTGTGTCGTTTACAATGGTGGGATGTGCAGATTACGGTTTTAAAAGCAGCGGCTATAGAAAGGAGCCTGGAGTAACGTTTCACAGGTAAATAGATAATGGCGTTCTTCAGCAACAATTAAATTATTTCAAATAACTCTAAAACCAGTTATTTTACATCCAAATCTTCGAAATATGATTTAGTATATACCGCAGTGAATTCAATAATGCTATTTTGGGAAATATTTTTTTCTCAAAACGTCACTTTATTTGACACAACAGACGAAGGTAAAACACTTCATTTCCTTACTGTCATCCCGGCGGCAGGTAAAGTTTTTTTCCTGCCGCTCGTCGCCGGCAGGTAAAGTCTTTTACTGCCGCTCAAGAACATTGCGATGCGATATGCGAAGTTTATACTTACTTATATTTATTAATAATAAAATAATAAATTAGCACGCGCCTCTCTGGAAGTAAACTTATTGTTTCAGAATTCAGCCATGGAAACTAATAGTTTCGATTTATTTGTTCGTAAAGCAATTACCTATAATTCCTTTACAGCAGTTAAAAAAAATTATTTAATTTTTTATTGAATATAACATTATAGAGAGACGATGACAATAATTAATTAAAAAATACATATAAATTATAAAATAAAAGGAGAATAATAAAATTATAATTTAAAAAAAAAACAGATTGAACCTGATTCGAAACTGGACCGCCAGGATAAAAGTCAGTCGCTCTAACCGTCGCGTTACGGAAGATTTTATGATTTCTTCGCTTAACCGCGCTTACTATCATATTGGAGGAATGTCCCATACACATAATTATTATTGATATTTAATTGAATATTATTGTTCACATAAAGACCTTCTTGTTTTCTTGAAAACACGTAGGATATACCTAGAAACATAGCTTATCTAATTACAAATATTTAAATATACACAGACACAGCTGATGATATTTTTGAAAGCGCGTAATTTGACCACGTCAATCAGTGATGTACTTTACTCATAGAATGACATTAAATAAAATGTTTTCACTTGCTTTTGAATTATGTGCTATATTTTTAGCTTTGCTATCGCTATAACACATCGAATATAACCTATGGTTAAATTATTGAAACCAAAAATAGTATATTTAAGCATCTAAAAACAATATAAAATCATCATGAACAACTTCAACTGACTACCCTCGTTACTCGGAAGTGACTGCTCATTGGCTGCATTGACTCCGTATGCCTGCTTGATCTAAACTGACAATACATAGGCGCTGGTTTCATTTCACTTTCTATGTTGTGAGTTGAATCTTTTTTAGATTTATTTCCAGAAAAGTCCAATAAGGTAACAAATATTTTTATGAAAATAAGTATTGTAGTAGCAATTTAATATCGAAACTCAATGTATGGTACCTACGGGTATTACCATACGTTTTCGATGACTGAAAGAGGATTTGACATTGGTGGCTGTCACTTTACCTGCCGGCGACGGGCGGCAGGAAAAGACTTTACCTGCCGGCGACGGGCGGCAGGTACTTTACCTGCCGCTGGTAAGATTGTCTACATGTCTATTAGTACTAATTACAATATAGTTCAAAGGTTTGGAGAAAAAATAATATGTTTTATTCGGAGCTAAAGTGACTTTCCTGGCTCCGTGTTGCCGGAAAAACTGCACAGCCTCGCCAGAAAGTGACACTTTCGCTCCTTATGAAACAATATACTATTCTATTCCTGTAACTCGTAGACAGTTTTTTTATTTAAATTTTTGAGCAGTTTTTCCAGGGGCGCAGGAGATGTAATCCCAGGGTTATCAATGAGTGTCAACGACTATTAATTCACAATTATTTTTATTTATTTAATAGTAAGTCGATGTTTGCTAATAATATTACGTATAATATTACTAATTTTACAAATAGTAATTTAGTTCCATTATTATTTTTAATAAAATATTTTCTTATGTGCTACAATACCAATGCTACGTCACTGGCATTTTCACACTTGACAGATTGGAGCAAACTGGTAACAGACGCCGGCGTCGTATCCTACTTCCTCTGGTTTACATTTTCTAAGATCGACATGCCTATTTACTCGACGGAGGCATGCTCGACTCCAGATTTGAAAATTATTTGAAAGTTCTACGTTGCCAACTTGTCAACGCATCTGACGTCACGCGATTAGATAAATTAGTAAAATCTTACTAAAATCACCAATAATTACCATTTTAGCATTTTTAAGTTTATGCAAGATAGATATTTATATTATAACAGAACATATGATATTATAAAATCGATAAGATTCACAATAAATTGAATTTACATCTGTCAACCTTGCATTTAACCCTACTTTTTGGCGACGCTTTCAAGTTTTCATCTTGCTTGATCTTGTTCATTCTTTGCTAAATTTAAACTTTCAGTTTGGTGTTTGTTTAGTTTAATTTACTCAAATTATTAATCGGTCTGCATAAATGCTGTTTGGTTTAATCTAATTCAACTTTGCTGGGCTGAGTATTCCGGTGCGGCGTCTTTTGTGCTGTGTTTACTGCTGCAGATTCAGGATTGTTCCTATTTCTGACTGAGATTTGTTTAGTATACCTAGGTATGTATGTTTGTGTTGCAATTAAACTGATGTTCATGGATTTTGCCTGTATCCAGGCTCTCCTCTAATGAGCTCCTATAGGAGTTCCATATTATTTTATCCATACCAAGACCTATACCTAGTTAAGGTGTTTATTTTATGCGAAACTGTAGGAAAGCATCAATGAGATGGCCTCCAAGGGTGCTAGGCATATTGTGTGCCTGGTTTGTGCGCGTCAAGGGCCACAACTACCACAAGTTTCTTTCGGTAAGTATCTGCTTATACTTTATTTGCTTTAACTAATCTTTGTGTGTTTAATTCCATATGGCTTTACTTATCCTATTAAATATTCCATGTCCTTTGAAAACAAAATAAAGTTGTAGTAGCTATAACTAGGTATGTAGGTCCATGAAAGACCCTTAAATCCTCAGTGGGATCTTTACAACAACTCTAAAGCTGTTGATTTCTCTTTGTGCAAACTGAAAGTGGAATAGTTCTCTAAAACAGAATCTAGCCTTCAGTGCAGTCCTTACTTAGTTATTATGTAGATACCTATCTTCCTTTTAAATTTGAATGGCTTTATATAGTCCTTTGAACACATGAAATATGAAATATTGCTCCCTGCAATAAAACAAAACTCGTTGTCGTCAATCGTGCCAGAATCAAGAAATTACTTCTGTAGCCATATAAATTGAAGTGAAGTGAATAATTTTTTTTACGCTTTCTTTGTCCAAATGACTAAACATCTAAAACATCTTGCAACGAGCCTTAAAATCTCGTCCAGAGCTGTTTATCTCTAAAGAGAATCTTACATTATTAGATATTTAGGATCGATTTTTCATTTCGATATTTTCGTTGGATTCCATTTTGATGCACGGTAGACGTATCTTTAGATCTATTCGATTCTTCATTTGGATTTAGTGTCAATAAATAAAAAACAAATCATAAAAAGCTAGGTTAGAGTTACAGCTTTGACAGTTCCATTCGCACGCTCAAAGAAAAATCCAAAATAAAAATCGAATCCAAATAGATTCCGTCCCATTCCTAAAATCGAATGAGAAAATCGAGAGACACATCGAACCGAACCAGTTCAATGTAAAATCGATCCAATATTTTGCCTTTTCATTTGATAAATTAAAAGTCGAATGGGAAAATCCAATAATGTAAAGTGCACTTAATGGGAGCAATCGTCCAATACCTTTGTTAGTTAAAGCCCCACTCACGAGAGGCGCGTCAACCGACGTTTCATTAGAGTGTCTGAAATGAGAGTGTGGCCATAAGGACTTGTCCGCCATGTTTTTTCCAAGATTAACATTGTTCTTATGGGCGAAAACCTTCAAATGATTTTTTTTCAGACAAACGATGAACTATAATTCTTCCTTCCTACTAATAAGTAAACGCTTTAGTTCAAGATACATTATGAGCAATTGAGAATTGTTGAAGAATTCACAAATTCCCACCACAACCCTTTTACAGGTAATTTTTGAATATCCCGCCACTTTTAGATGACGTTTATCCATCATCGAGTTGACGTACTGAGTACTGACAGCCGACGGAAATTCAAATTCCTCTTAAAGTATTCTTGTGCTTAAATTCATATTGAGGAAACAAAGGACGGGTATATTCCCAGTGCGTAGTATCATGACACTCTTCGATTTCGCACCGATTTGAAATCGCGCGGCGTCGGTAACATGGCGGTGTTCTTGTTAAATTTGACACATTTTTTGTTTATAAAATGGTTTTAGTACGTTTTTTCGTTTTTTATTCATCAGATTTTTTCAAAATGTATTACTGTCGTGTCGCAAACTGCAATACCAATATAAAATAAACACGCGGTATCCAGTTGCATAGGTTTCCAAGAGGTGAAGGGGTAAGATTTTCCTGGGTTGATCGAGTCACCAACGAAAGAGTCTATTTTCATCTAGAAGGACATGAATTTTTGACATCAAAGCATGATATAATCAAGTAAAAATTGACTTATGTTCTTTTATCCTATGTTTTTGACGTTTCACAGGCAACTCAGCAAACAGCATCTGAATTGTTGACAGAAAAGGATGACGTAATTAAAGTAAATTGTCTTTTATTCCTTCATCCTTTTCTAGAAACCTTTTTCAAATGATTACTCCTTAGCTCTACTGCATTGAAATTACCACTAAACATTTTTACGAAAGAAAGGAAAGACCTGACACTGGAGATCGAGGGCTCTTTTACAACTAAATGTAGTTTTTTTTTTAAGAAAACGCGTTTGAATGCTATAATTATCAAGTTTTGAAGCAAGCACGAGTGCTTTTTAATGTAATATTTTCCTAATAGGTTTAACAAACTAAGCGCGGCATTCTAAACATGTTTGTTAACATACCAAAAGACCCTCGGGTGAACAAAAAACTATAAATTTAAAAAAACTCCAAAAGAGCTGAAAAACATTGTTTCCAACATAAAAAAAAAAGCTAAAAAAAATTTTGGAGCAAAATTGGTTTTAAACAAGTTGGTCAGCAGAAATCTTGAATTGGTTTATCTATGGATTTACTTGAATCGGTTGAGGCGTTCTCAAGATACAGGCGGTCAAAGTTGAAAATTGAAAAAAAGTCGTAATACCCCCCCCTCCTTTTGGACATTTTCGAAAAACTTTCAGGAACATTTTTTTGCTGTTTTTGATCGCAATACCACGCTTGCAATCCCCGAAGAACGCAACAAACTTAATTCGAATGAAATTAACCTCTAAAGAGGTTTTTTTTAAAAATTTTTTCAAAAACGCAATTCTAAAAAGTCTTTAAAAATCAAAGTCGGAACCTACGGAACTTCTGATGGTGGGAGGTAAAAGAAGACATCAAGAAGAGGAAAAAACAGATGGATTTACTGCGATCGGACGAGACGTTCTCCAGTTACAGGTGGTTAAAGTTGAGAATTGAGGAATAAGTCGTGATCCCCTCCCCCCCCCCCTTCCAATGGACATTTTCGAAAAAATGTCCGAAAAGGTTTTTTGGTGTTTTTGATCGAAATGGCACACTTGTAATGATTTAAGAACGTAACAAACTCAATTCGAAAGAATTTAACTTCTAAAGAGTTTGTTTTTTATATAGTCGAAGAATGCGATTTTAAAAGTTCTTAAAAAGCGAAGTCCGAAAGAGGGTATCTCCGGAAATATAGCACTTACTGAACTTCTGATGGTGAAAGAGGACATCAAGAAGAGGAAAAAACAGTTGAATTCACCGCGATCGGTCGACGCGTTCTCAAGTTACAGGCAGTCAAATTTGAGAATTGAGAAAAAAGTCGTAATACCCCCTTTTGGACATTTTCGAAAAAATTTCGTAAAAAGTTTTTTTGCTGTTTTTGATCAGAATGGCACGCTTGCAATCCCTCAAGAACGTAACAAACTCAATTCGAATCAATTTAATCTCTAAAGTTTTTTTTTAAATGGTCAAAAAACGCGATTCTAAAAGTGCTTAAAAATCAACCCCCGAAGGGGTTTATCTCCGAAAATATTGCACCTACGGAACTTCCGATGGTGGGAGGTGAAAGAGTATATCAAGAAGAGGAAAAAAGAGTTGGATTTACTCCAATCGGTCGAGGAGTGGTCAAAGTTGAGAATTGAGAAGAAAGTTGTAATACCCCCCCCCCACCCTTTCGACATTTTCGAAAAAATGTCGGGAAAATTTTTTTGCTGTGTTTGATCAGAATGGCAGGCTTGCAATCCGCTAAAAACGTAACAAACTCAATTCGAATGAAGTTAACTTTTAAAGAGATTTTTTTCAAAATGGTCTAAAAACGCGATTCTAAAAGTACTTCAAAATCGACCTCCGAAGGGGTCTATCTCCGGAAATATTGCATGTACGGTTGATCATTGAGCCCTTTGTATCCCCCTTTGTATTTGAAATGCTAAAAAGCCCTCGACTTTCAGAATCTATCTGAATCTATATCGCATTCAATTATTTTTGTTATCCAGTTGTTCCTTATTCATCCTATTCTTTTGGCATATTACAGCCAATACTAGATGACGTTTTCGAATAACCTAATAAACGTCACCTACCATTTCCAACCATTACCATTGCCAACTGGATGACAATATTATTAATAATAATATTTATAATGAGGTACTTAACAATTATTGTAATAACCTAATCAACACCAGACGAATCTGCCAAATATGAGGCGGCCAACTCAAATAATAATTTGTTAAAACTCATCTAAATATTTAAAAGTATAAAGCATTTACTTATTATTGTCATCAAGTAAGCTTTGGAAATCTGACTTTGACATTTTGCTCGTATCTTCTCAACATGTACCGAAAAGAGATGGGTATAAAAAAAATAAGATTTCAAAGGTAACGAGATGCCAAAAATAAGTGAATGGAGTATAAAGAGATAAATTTTAAACTTCGCCTTTGATTGATCATTGCAATGACTCGGGACTCCCTAAAGCGATTCGATGACATATCCGCAATTCGTCAATACAGTGCTCTCTAGTAGCCGCGAGCCGCAATTGTCTTTGAAGGTAAAGAAGAACTCTGACAGGTTCAAGCATTCTTGTCTTTAAAATCTATATCTTCGTTATTGTTGTATTACTATGCTGTATAATGGTTATCAAGGAGGCATTTTTTTTGGTACGATTAATGTAAATAATAACACGTGAAATAAATAATATGAGAGAGAATGTTACAGGACAAATGTCACAATCAAAGAATTAAACACATTCAGCAGTTAAAATTAATTATTTTTGCTGGGAACAATGATTTTACATATTTTTTTTTTACTGACGGCACTAGTTTTCTCCTATAGCTTTTAACTCACGCTTAAGTTATTAAGGGCAGACTTAGATTCGCGAAGAACGCTATCAGTGCTAATAGATCCCAGTAAACACAAACCCTCCAATTAACCGCCGGACCGTATTTGGCATTCCGTACTGCCGAGTTCCATACGAAAGCGGCTGCCGATTCGGCAACTATACCGGGCATGTCCGCTTTGCCGTCGAAATGCCGCCGGGTGCGATTCGCTTACTTTTAAGCAGCGGCAAAACATCTTACTAGGCGAGATAGCTGCATAACCAACCGATTTTCATTAAACTCAACTTAGCTGGCCACCGGCAACTGGCCGAATATGAATTTACTTACGGGCCGAAAGAAAAACGGATATTCAAAATTAACAGTTCCGGTTTCGACTAGGAACAAAATACAGGGTGGTACATTGTTTCTGGACAGTTGCTTTTTGATTTAATTGATAATATTTTTTGAAGTTTGACACTGCCGTATGGTATAGGTATACCATATTCCATTTTCTGCATCTCAGGATTCTCATCATGGAATTTTCCCAGTATACTATCGATAGCTTTTGTCCTCTTTGTCGCCGTCAAAACAAATTGATAAAGTTGGATTTATAATTCAAAGAAAGAAGTACCTCTTATGTTTGAAAACTGAGCACCTTACGATATTGCAAAGACGTTATTATCGATGTTTTATTCTCGTATAAGTTACGAACTTTTCTAACTAACCCGTCGATATACACAATAAAATTTTAAAGTTAGTTTTTTTTAAACTTACCACTGGTGTAAAACTTCAAAAAATATTATCACTGAATCACAACCAACCGTCCACATTTTATTGCCCACTCCTATATAATTGTTCTTCAAAATTTTTGAGTAGGTACCTATTGTTAAATGGACTTTTCATGACTTTTTACCAACACAATGACAAAACATGTGACTGTTTAACAGTTGACATCGTTCACGGGAGGATCTGCTCTATAGCGCTTCGTATTTCTAACTCTCCACTGAAGAGGTAATAAGTTCTTCCTGTTGGCAAAACATCAGAAAAACTTCATTCAACGATGACCTACAAACAATTTTTCTTAGTAAATATATATTAAACAAATTAATCAATAACACATTTTGGCACTAATATTGTTATTATTTATTGAATATAATAATTTTAATGAATAATAAATTGCAGAAAGCGAAATAAATTATGTAAAACAAGTACATACCTGTAATATTACATATCAAAATAATGACTGCAATAAACTAAAGTACAAACTTAAAAAAAGGTTGAGTACAAAAAAAGTAAAACCGGGCCGTTTCACATTTTTCTGAACTAAAGTATTTACAACATTTTAACCTAAATGGGAGTGCTTTGCCAAAAATGAGCCAATTCCCAAAACTAGTTATTGAGTAAGTTCTGTATAAATTATGTTGATGAACTAACTCATTTAGTCGGTTGGTTGATTTAGCATCAGAGTGTCACTTAAATCTTTTTTGCAGTGAAGTTTAGCTTTAAAATCAATATTCTAATCTATAATAAAGGATGTTTCTAAAACTTGTAAAACTTGGTTTCTTTCTATAAAACCACTCCAACTACAATCGAATATAAATTTCAGCTATGTCCTATATATCTATACATTAACAAAAAAGTGATTTAATAAAGAAAAAAGTCTCTACTTGTTTCCTTTTCTTTGGGTTCGACCTCCAGCCCTATCTGGGGCGTTCTTCAGCCAGTTCCGTATTGCTCGTTCAATCTCGGTATTTGTTGAATTCGAGCAGTGAGAATTTCTCCGTACTGCAGCTAATTAAATATATCTAATAGAATTCAAACTAAATTAATCATATGCTAAAGTATTACCAAAAATCAGCTTTAAAAGTTTTCCCAACTTCTGAAAGCTTCCTTTGTCGTTTGCACCAATCCAGTTTAAGTTCAAAGCTAATTCATGAGAAATAATCAGGGAACAAATCTTCTTTACTGTGTCGTTAACTTCTCTACCGCCGAGTAGAGACAGACCAGAAAGCTAAAAACGCACGTAAACTACTTAGTGTGCAGGTTTCTCCACAAATAAACACTTTATCTGCAATCGTGGAAAAAATGCCTATTTTTCACACGAGTGAAGTATACTTTTATTGATATAAGCCCTTTTCGGAAATCGCGATCCGGAGGGGGTTGATGTTGATCACTATCCGGTGATTTTCAACCAATCGGATTAACTGGCCTGTCATCAGTCATCAATACGATGGCCTGAAAATGAGCTACAGGGAACAATCTGATGCAAGAATTACCATTTCCGAAAAAGTCTTATTGTGTTTAAAAATTAAAGGTATTAATTTGTGCAATTTATTTTTTGTTTAGTGGTTATCTAGTTGCTTAACAAAATGTATAGCAGGTTAAAGTTAAGGTATTGTATTGTAAATTGCATAACTTTCCACCTTGTGACATTTATTAAAATCAAAACGAAATCTTTAGCTTCAAAGCAAGTCTTACTCATTTCTTAGGTAAAATATTGTAAAAAGTGTTTTCATTGTAATTAAAGTCGCTCTAGCAATAAAGAATGACTTTCTATACTAACTTGCAACTTAAATAGCTACAATGTGTAAGTAAACTATATATTAAAAAAGATTTATTAACCTACCATTTTATTGAAGTATGTCTCGTCAATTAACTTCCCATCAAACTCTATCAGCTCCTCATATTTTGAAAAATTCAGTTGATCATCCAGTGTTTCAAAGTCAGAAATTTTGCCTGTGTTATTCAACTGGATGAGCGTTTTTATATCAATTTTTATTATTTGCAAATCACGAAGAATACGTTCTTGGATTTCTAAAATAAATTGCCATTGTAAGTATAACACGCATTATCCAAAATTTTTTATCAGTAACACAAACTAATAAAATTTTATTTTCAATAAATTTTTTGTAAGTGGAAATTAAAGCGATTTTTCGGATTGTTGTCAAGTTAACTGCAAGTACAGTAGAACTATTTTTACACCAGTTACTATGTTAATTGATGTAAGGATAATAAAGAACATTTCGAGACATGTACTTACTTGAATTTTTTTCACACCCGCAATGCTTTTCTGACTGGCTTAAAAGAGATGTCTCACGCAACTGTCTGGATTGAACGTCATTTTCTGTAGATGTCCTTTGTAAATGGTCTGTAGATAACTGAGTAACCAGATTTTGTGAACTACATAACTCGTCTCTATTTTGTGTAATGGAATTGGAAACTGTAACCTCTCTCAAATTGAAATTGTCCTTTGATTCATCAACTTTTTTGGTTTTTATTTTATTGTAAGGAAACTTTGGTGGTGTTGGTATGTAGTCAATGTTGTCATCCGTGTCAGAATCTCTATAGTATACGAAATCGTCCTTGCATTTTTGGCTTTTTGACTTCTGGTGAGGAAAAGGTTCACTATTTGAGTCTTCATGCTCAATGTCAGTTTCAGCTTCCAACTGTCTCAATTTAGCAGAGGCTCTCTCATAGTTCTCTAAAAGACCACATAATAATTACAGAAAGAGAAGAAAGAAAATCATAAAATGTTATCATAGTGATAACTACAGAAGTGCAACTAGCATTAAAATAAATCAAGCAAAAAGTACATCCTGTATATAATTTGCTTCAGACAACTTTCTAAAAATGTTCCTCTAGAAGCTGCAAGAACTAAGATCACCTAAAAAATTCTTAGAAACCAACTATACAATATACAAGGCAGAAAAGCATCAAAATAAGCAACTACGTACGTTTGTACCGACTAGGCCAGGGTTATCCTGTAGGGTTATAAAACATCTTATTCTTATTTGTAATCATATTTCCAATTTTCGTGCATAACCCATATAAGAAGCGTTGTTATGAATGTTTTGTTTACACGGGTTATAATAGACAAAAATTACGAATATGATTATAAATAAAATCAAGAACTTAGATAAACCTGGACCAATGTCGATTAGCATTACCACGGCCAAAAGATAATTATTTCTATTAGTAACTACAATTACCATCATGATGTTTTATTATTATAGGACATTGGTCGCACTTTTTTACGTTTAAAAGTGTGTGCAACCTCACAGCTTTTTCTCTTGAGAGAGTTGTTTTCAAATATGTGGGCCAGTGACAGTAGGTCATTCCATCAGATTCAAAAATCCATTCTGATGAAATCAGTGCCATGGATATTATTCCATTTTTGGTCTCTTCTGGGAATTCAACGATAACATAATCTCTGTAATTTACATATATGGGTTTGAAACTGCCAATTATTTGAAAATTACCACCTCTAAATTATACAATAAATTAAAGATAAAATTTTACTAGTTTATAATCAAATATCTAAAATAATGTCATTAATAATTCAATTTAGAAATAGTCCAATATGTTGTGATATTATAGAAAATATGTTCAAAAAGTTCGGCGCGCTATTTTCATGACATTTTTATGTTAATGTTATACAATAGATCTGCATCACCCAAATTATCAGCACACTATCAAGCTGTATAACAAGTGTTAATAAGGAGCAGTCAAATAAAAAGGTAAGAGTAGCAAAAACATTAAACAGTACAGTCTAAATTATAAATGTTAATCCAAAAAGAGTAAGTAAATGAATATTTATTAACTATATGACATTTAATGATTCAACCTGTTTATTAATATGCTCCTTATATCAGCTCCATTGAACCAAGTTAAAAGTTATTTCACCTTTTCCCTGTCTACACCTCGGTCTACACTATTATCAATAAGTAACCAAAAATCCACGATTAACAATAAGTAGAGAGCTAATCAGCAACGGGCAAAGGGTGGCAACAATGTGTTCTAGCAGTAAAAATATTATATCTTTTTTAACTAAAACACTTGATGTGATTTTTTGAAGGGAAGTAGACTCAGAACTACTCAGGAGTAATTCCTAAAGTCATACCTTTTAGCCAAAGTTCTGCTATGACACTTTGACACTAGTGCTAATTAGTTATCTACTTAAGAAACTGCTATAAAAAAAAAGAAAGTTTGTTAAAGAATAAAAATGTCTCAAAGTTACTGGTATCTAGTTAATATTATTGTTTTAAAATATGTTATATTCATGTAAATGACAAGGTACATGGTTGTACCATTCAACCTTTGTTGAATGGTACAACTACCATTCAACCAAAGATATTCTAATAAAATATAGTAACACTACTAAGTCCCGGTACTTTCTTCCTCCAATAAATTTATTCTGAAACTGGAAGTAATAAAGTTGACCTCTAATATGTCTAATTTCACTCTATCTGTAATAATAAGTTTGTAAAGAATAAGTTTATTCAGAACTGAAGATACTGGGAACTAAGTAATTTACTATTTAATTTATAAGTAAATATCTAATGTTAATAGATTAAATGATTGACAGTGGATTGATTAATTTAAAGAAGTCCCTACGTTTTTAGGAAACAATATAGGAATCTCATTTTGTAACATTGCATGATCTTGTTGATATAATAATATAAATATAAATAAATTAGATAAAATAGAGAAATAAATAAACTTGTAAAACTGCAACTCTTTGCCTAGTTAAAATTTCTGTAGGCTGTAGTATCTCCAAGGTCCATTATAAAAAGTTAAATCTATATACAATGTATAAGTGGACAGCAGAGGTAATGATCATTTAAAAAAGGTAATAGAAGTCCTTTACTATTAATATTCTCTGCTGTAGAAGAAATTACACTGTTGCTGATTTCCACTTCATATAAAAGCATAAAAGAACTTGAAGAGGGATATGATAAAAAAGGCTTAATAATATTAAGCATTCGGCCTCTAATATATATAGTATTATTTAAAACCAAAATTTGATCAATATAAACAATATTATTATCTATAAGGAATGCACAATTATTTCCAACTTCAAGTGTAAACTTTAAACCTTTAAGAAAAAGTTTTGGGTAATTGACACTTTTATCAAGGTTGTTCAGTGTAGGTCTACCTGAAACATATACTTTCTTATTAATAATTGTTGAATCTACCTGTATATGTCTCCCTTCATATATACGATTAACAATCTGTTGAAGACTTTGGTGAGACTTTCTGAGAGATCTTTTTAGAAATCCTAAAAAATTTTCAAATGAAAAACAATTAATGGTAATTAATGTATCAAAATCTTTGGCATCCTGCGCCAAATGAATTAAAACATGTGTGTTGTAACTTAAAAATTCCTTGCCATATATTTGACTTGAATGTAATACAAACAACTTTAATAGTTCACTGGCATACTCATTAAGAGATGAATTTAAACTTTTGCTTAACAGAATTGTCATTGCATATTTAAGAAGCATTAAATGTGAAAAAACATTTGGATTTAGAACATCACTTAGAAGGGGAGATAAATATAACAAAAACTGTCTATATTCTATGGCCTTCCAGTGTTCAAGGTCTTTTAATGTTCTTGGTTTTCGGTTAAACTCAGAAGGCCAAAAAGCTCTTAAATGCTGAATTCTATTTTCAAAAATTTCAAAATTCTTTGGGGTAAATCTAAATAATCTGCTACCATCTCTCCAAAGAAACAATAATTTTCGCATCACTCCCAAACAAACTGCATGCATATAATCTACAGGGAAGCCTGATACCATTGGAAAATTTATTTCTGTTAGAGGACTTTTAGCTTTTTGATAGATTCCATACTGTAAATTCATGAATGAATCATCTGTACGAAGTGGGGCATTGACATCCAAGAAAACTATATGCTTAACATATTCACCTCTAACTTGACATTTGTCACAACCATTATATGAATTGTGAGCCATTGTGGCTTTCACAAATGACCGCGCTGGAGCATCACAACAGAATGTTCTACATTTTATTTTCACTAATTTATTATTTATAATTATTGGATTTTGGGTAAGTTCTTTAACCTCTTTAATAAAACTTTTAAAAAATTCTTCAAGTGGTGGCTTTCCAGGTCCACAATAAATTGCTACAATAAAAGGTGATTCCTCTTCAATATTACTAATTTTGCATAGAATAGGCCAAAATGACTCCTTGGTACTTTTATGAATTGGAAGGCCATCTACATTAAAATCCAGAAAATATAAATATTCTGTTATGTTGATATCTCTGGCATGTTTATTATGAATTTTGTTGAGTCCATATTCAATACCAAAATAATGAAACAACCCATGACCCATTGTAACTACTTTAATGTTTTTGGGTGTATGTAAAAGTGTTCGAGCATCCCTTGGAAGATTGTCAATATTTGGTGAAGTAGAAAACCAGTGAAGCAATTCACCAATTGCAGTATGTGTTATATTGTTCCTTAGAGCCCAGTTTCTCAAAAAAAAATTGCTTGAAGACTCAACTAATTCTGAATTTGGGCTGCTTTCAGTATTTTCCAAAGAAAGCTCCAAGTTTTCGAATGGTTCAGGTGGTACCACATTATCAGAAATTTCACTGAAACTGCTCTCATGATACAAACTAACTGGAGAATTCACATTTCTATTTCCTAATTGTAATTCAGACTCAAACTCATTCACTTCAGAAGAAATATTACTTTCACATATATTTGAAACGATAGGTGATGGTGCAATCTCTCCTGCAACCTCTTCTCTCGCTAAGTTAGTAATAGATTTTAATGCTGATGTACCTTCATCACCATGAGTACATCCATCATTTTTAAAAGGTGAACAGTCATTTAAAATACATTTTACCTGTTCAGCTAAAATGCGACGCTTGTGCCTTTTAGACACTTTTCCCAATGAAAATGAAGCAGCCATTGCTATCTATATTGTTACTGTATTTCTTTGCTACTATTGTGTCCTTAAAGTAAGTAAGTACTTACATTCTTCGGTGTGAAGATTCCTCATGATCAGTTAGTGTTAGTACGTCCATTTTACTTTAGATCTAGAATCCTTGTCTGGCTTGCCCTTCTTTGACTTAACCTACAAAAAAGTAGGTAACCTCTTGAGACTTTATTTTAGGCATCGCTCACTTAATACATACCGTTTAAAATTTCTATTCTACTAAAAACAATAGAGAGATAAAACACCAACAAAAAATTGAAACTGGTGGCACCAAATACAAAAAAAAAATGAAAAAAACACGACAGGCGACCACAACATTTCTTTGTGCACACTGCTCTGCTCTCTGCTCCTCTGCACACGCCGCACGCGGTTTATGCAAAATGCCGGCAACAAGTAACGTATGTCACTTGTCATTTTTCTTTCCACGACGCGGCAAATTCAAATTAGAAGCGTAAAAACGGTACTTTCGGATTGCCACTTATAATTCTATTGCAAATGCACTGGTGGCAAACAGAAAGGATCTTCGTGTTGAATCCTTTCGTATTGCCGACGAATTATGCCATTCGGGACGAAGAAGGCAACCCGTAGACGGCTCAGCCACTTACGGTACAGATTCGCAGCCAATACGGAAATAAGAGCCGTATACTATCCGTCGATGCCGGACCTCGGCCGAGCGTTATCCGAGACTTCTGTGCTTACTGGGATATCACCCTCTTTCTTGCCGAATTTGTCTTACTTCTCACAACATTTTCAGGCGACAACCCTAGAACGCTCTGAGAGTATTTCCATCCTTTTGTTTTCTAAATAGGAATATAAAGATAGGAATACTCTCATCTCGAAAGCGCCGTCAGTCTCATAACCAACGTTGCCATGGATATTTTGTTTATATGCGTTGAGCCATTTTCGTTTCGCACCGGTTTTGGTTCTAATTGCCATAAAAATGACAGACCAGCTGATTTTTGCCAAAACTTATTGGTTGAAAATCAGCTGGTCTGTCATTTTTATGATAAAAAGAATCAGAACAATTGTGAAACGAAAATGACTTTCTACTGGACGAAAATTGTGAATATGATTGCGACTACTAAGAAATTAGATAAGATAGAACCCGGACAGGGCACTTGTTTTATAGAAAGGTGTGAAAGTGAAAATGCAAATCTCTGGCCAATGAAATTGGCCAATAGATTTTTTAACCAATCAAGGTTGTCAACATTTTCATACCTTCACTATTTTTCTTAAGAATACACAAAAATATGTTCACCATAATGTATAGAATATGTTGTTGTTGTTGACTTCCTGATGGTGTCTGCTCCAAGTTGGGCAATTTGGCAAATAGAGTTGTCGTGAAGGCGAAGATTCACGATGTTTTGGCGACCGCGATTTTCGCCGCGATGGTCGTAGGCGCGGCGCACGCGTTGGCCTATCGATTTTGCTTGCCAGCTGCGCGTCATCTTCGGGAAGTAGCCCAAACGCGGTATTGATTATTTCAGAACGGGGCGTCCTCTGTGAGTGAGAGTGGAGAGGTATGCCGTGGGTCTGATGGCTTTCTTCGGTGCAGCACATGGACCTACGGCAACTCGTCGCTAGGTGGCCCTAGTAGCATCGAAAGTCGATGGTATTTCGTTGTTAGGGGCATTTTTAACCCTCCAAATGATTCTCCACAGGGGCGCCAAGTTTGATATGGATTTTGTTTAAATTCTTCTACCTCCTGGACAGGTGTTTTTGCCAATTTTCGCAGGATTTCCTGGGCACGTTTTTTTATTGGTTCGTGGTGTTCAGCGATTGGCCGAGAGGCCTTATCAGTGGCAATTTTGGGATCTTAGGTGTAAAAAGAAAGAATTTTTAGGAGAACGAAAGAAAACGTGTGTGAGGTGGTAGCTGTGTGTAGAATGGGAATTTTGAAGTCCGTAGCAGGATAGTGGGTGTAGTGATCAGGCTTTAGGGATAGCGGAGAAATTGCGATTCTTGATTAGTATAAATATTGGTAATCGTAAAAGGTCTTTCCGTTATTATTTGGGAGAGCGAGCCGTTTGAGGGAAAGAAGAAGACCAAGATTTGAGTACCTTTGCCTCCAGCTTCGGCTGCTGATGGCCATTTCAATTTTAGTTGGTTCTGCAATTTTTTCCTCAAAAGCCCTGCCGCCACCATTTATGGACCTTTAGTTATTGAGTGGAGTGAAGGTAAGATCGAAGCCTTTTAATAGAGTGCCGTTTATAGCCGCCGTTCAACTACCCCCCAGCGGTCCCCGCAGCTTTCACCAGCCGTTTTTGTTTTTTTTTTTTTTTTTCTTTTATCCTTGTTTGTATGTACCCTTGAGTAATTTTTTTTTCGGGATTAGTAATCTAGATAGGAGTTGTTGCTGGGGCCCTTGAGAATTAATTGAATATACCTTGCGGAAATCTTACTGTATTCTAGTTATATTTATTGTAGATTATTGTTACTGCGAACGGTCACGTTCAGGCCAATTTGTGGCCCAAGGTCGAAGGGTATTTAGTTTTTTTTTTATTTTGGATTTGGCTTAGGTCAAGATTAAATTTTAACTGACGCAAGGGGGAGAGAGTTTTTGGGTTATTTCAGGTTAGCGTTCGCCTGTGTACCACTGTCGGTGTGGTCGGTTTTTTTTTTTGTGCAAAATAGATCGTTTTATTGTTAAATTTTTTTAAATTGATTAGCCGCTATTGCTGCCATCGTGTTGTGCCTCCGCTGGTTCGGTAATGCGTAGATCTCATTACATTTAACTTCACTTCGTCTCGTTCCGTGGTGCTTCCAATTGAGTATTGAGTGCTGCCGTCCTCCGTTTTACCATTTTATAGTCGCAAATAGCCTTTGCGTTTGCTTGTTACGCGGAACACAGGAACTGATTAAATTTATTAACTTTCTGATATATTTCGCTGCCAAATGACGTCGGATTGTTGTTTCTGATGCGTTTAATATCGGGTTTATTTTCAGTTTTGATATATATATATATATATTTTTTTTCTCAGGTAATACATACTTTTACTTATTAATTTATCTTTAAGCCCTTCAGGCACGACTGCAACGGTGCTGCGATTCATGAGAAATTGCTCGCCAACCCCCAGGCTAACTGCCGTACAGCATTCGTGTTCACACTCCATACTTGGTCGCCTGCTTATACATTACAGGTTGGTCAACGTGGATTGAACAGACAAGCGCCCATACAACCCTTTATGCCATCCTGTTGTATTGATACTGTACTTAATAGTTAATACATCTAATTTCAATTAATTTTTCTTCTTTAGTTACGTTGAACTGTTTTGATTTGGTCAGTTTCTGTGTAAATTAATGTTGCGCGTTTGAGCGGCAGTAATCCGTATTAAGGAGTAGTAGGAAGTCTTACATTTTTTTTTTCTTTTGCGGCACTGAATTTGGTTGTTCCTCTGAACGGACGAACTTCATCGTTGTCCGTAATCGATTAAACGGTCTGGCATCCCGATCAACTTTATTTATTTACTAGCGTTGCTTCCGAACCGGTGGTGGCAGATTGGTGGTAATAGTCTGAGTGGGCGTGTTGGAGTGGACACGGTCCGCGGGTTTGTAGCGAGGATTCCGTTGTTCGCTGTAGTGGCCACCGGGCTACAGCCGCCTGTCTAATTGTTCCTTGTACTTGTTGACCGCGACAACGAGATGAGCGTCCCGCGGCGTAATCCGCCTCGTCAGACAACACGCGAAAATCCCACGAATCCTACAGCGGACACACCGACGCACGGCGACCGTGGGCACAGCCGGTGGAATACCGCCGGGGCGGCCGCTTTGCGCCCGATCGGTCCGCCAAATAGTCCGGAAGTTTGTTCCGACGGTTCGCGACCGATGGGCGGAAGCGACGCGCCGCCGCGACATGGCATCCCTGGTGGGGACTTAAATATTTTTGTCCCTTCATATAATGATTTTCCTGATAATGGTGCTTTAGACTCTCTTGCGTCCCACCAGGTCTCGCATCATGCCTCTTCACCGTCGGCCACGCCGGCTTCGCGGCATGGTCAGCCTGGTGGGGACGGAAAAAACTACGCCATGTCTGCGTCTGCGACGTCTTCGGACCGAAGTGTTGACCCCCAGTATTCAGTCCCTCAAATTTCGGGTGTGCCCCGAGAAGCTTCTTCAGGCTGTATTCTTTCTGGCGCTGGTCACAGACTCGATGACGGAGGGATGACCCGTCGGCTGTTACGGTCGTCCTGCCGTATGGGCGGTGGAGGAGGCCAAGACCATTTTGAATGTCAGGCCATGGAGGCCACTAATGGTGCACTTTCAGCCTCACTTTCGAGTTTGCATATTGTGTCTGACCCAGTTTCAAGTACTGGTGGTCATTTGGGACTGTTTGCGAAGTCCACATGTCGTCCTAGCTTGGCGGAGCAACTGAATCTTAACCTAAACATTCTAGACGAGCCTATGGAGCGAGCACTTGATAAACCTCCGGGTGTCGACTTGGGTTGGGACAGCTCGGGTCATCAGTTTGTTCCTTATCCTCGCACCTTGCCGCCGACGACGAGTCGACGCGAGGACGGGCTACAGTCTGAACCAGCGCCTTGCGCAATAGGCGCAGCGGCATGGTGCATCGGCCGGGATCCGGCCATTGCGGGCTTTGTTGAATTTTCTTCCGCCGCACCCCGAGCGAATCCAAATTCTAGTGCAGCCGCTAATTCAAGCCTGCGTCATGATGACCTTGCTTCCCGCGGAGCTTGTGTGTCGGTGTGTCAGGGTCTAACTTCGGCGACGTGTTACGCCAAGGGATTGGTATGTGCAAGCCCTCAGGTGGAGTTAACATCGGCAAATTACCGTCAAAGCGACGCTGCCGCGTACAACCTGGATAGTCGTGGAGCCATACCGCGTCGCCGGCCTTCTCTTCTTGATCCTTCCGTACCACCACCAGCGTATCAGAGAGTGTCTATGTCTCCACAGCGAGAGCCCCCTAGTTACGTAGCTGGTCAGTACCGTCAGCCGATCTCTACCGATCCTCCCGTTTACCGTGCTCCCGTTGCGCAATCCGCCATCTCAGAGGATTTCTTACCGTTGGCTACAGCCATAACCGCTTTAGCAGAGAAAATACAATGCCTCAAGGGCGCCCCACCTCCGTTTCATGGCGAGTTTTCGGGTGCCGAACACGAGACCCCCCATACGTATATCGACGAATTAACTGGACACTTTGACGAGTACAGTGTTACTAGCGACGTTGGCAAATTGCGTGTGGTAATGGGTAGTTTAAAGGGTCCAGCGCGCGACTGGTTTAGTCCTTCGAGGGCTTACCGTGAGTCGTTCGATGATTTTGTCATACGTTTTTTGAGACAGTTTGACTCGAGAGAGGTTATGAACGGGGTCCGAGCTTCCCTTTATAGTCATAAACAGCAAACTAATGAACCAGTAGATATATTTTTGCGCCGTAAGTTAGCATTGTATAAACGAGCTTTTAGAAATGGGCAGGATATCCTAATGATAGACATAGTTTTACCACTCATCCGACCGACTCTGCGATCTCACCTGCGTCATTACAATTGTGTGACCATCGATGAGTTCATACAGAAGGCCACCGAAATTGAAAAGGACCTATTCGAAGATGGTAACAATGCCAACCAGTCCAGCAGTGGCCCTAGGGCGAATGATGGACGGAGGCACGACGCGCTAGACCGGAGAAACAATAGAGGCGCAGGCACCAACGATAACCAAAACCACTGTTCGAGAGACGAAGATCGAGCATCCGGGAACCGAAACGGTAATCAGCAAAACGGAAACCATGGAAACAAATGGAGAAACGATACTCGTTACTTCACACGAAATGGCACAAATCACGACGCCCCGAGACGAAACAATAATTACAATCAAAATTGGAATAGAAATGGCAGGGCGACTTCTGAAAATTACGCTCCAGATAACACCCGCTATAACCAAGTACGAGATGAGCAGAACCACTCAAGTAACGAGGATGGTAATGCAAGAGGAAATTATTCACCTCCTGGACACACAGTTAGCAATCTGAGAGACAACAGAGACACGGAAGGTGAGATAAGAAAGTTTGACTGCCGCAACGCAGGTCATGTGAGGCAGTCAAGTGGAGCTAAGCCAAAGAAGCCCCAGACCGGCGGAGGAAATAAGCCACAGGACGTGCGACATGTGACAATCGCGCCTCCTACTCCGCTTGAGTTGGAGGAGATTGAACCCCCGAGCTCCCAACGGCAGGACGTAGCTGGATCACTGCTACATTGGGAGCCACGGAGGAATGAATATGACTCAAATTTTGGGAGCAAGAACGACTCGCTAATGTCGAGAGAGCGAGCGAGTCGTTCGGTGCGAGAAACCGCTTCTCAACAAGAACAAACCAAAGCCACATATAAATTCACAAATAGACCACAGGACGAAGCTGGTCACTATGCGAAAGAGCACCAAGACTTAACGGTGTTCTGTGCAAATGAAAAAGCCCCTCCTAGACCACGTATAAGAGTTATATGGGAAGGAGTAACCGTGGACGCCCTTCTAGATTCGGGTTCCGACGTAACATTAGTCTCTAAAGATTTGATCGGAAACCTCAGATTGGGAAACGAACGTAAAGAGCTAAGGATGGCGGTCGATGGAGATCGCAGCTATACACTAGGAACAGCCACTCTAAACTTGACAATTGGCAAGTACGTTTATCCTACAGCAACTCATGTAGTGGACGGATTGGGCGTGTCGCTGTTGCTCGGAAGAGACTTTCTGGAGGGGGAAGCCGTCGTGTTGGACTTCGGACGTGCCTGCTCCTATCTTGGAAGGAACAGACGACAGACAGTTTACTGGACGGCGGTGAGACATCGCCAAATTAGGGGAAACATAGTGTTACCTCCCCTACCTGATGCGGCCACTCCTGATTTCGAGGATTTGTTGACGGAGTACGCAGACCTGTTTGAAGAGGGCCTCAACCAACCTACTACGCGCACGACAGAGCACAGAATAGTGCTACGAAGCAGCAAACGAGTAAATAGGCGCTGCTATCCACTATCACCTGAGAAGAGAAGAGTATTATACGAACAGGTCGACGAGATGTTACAAGCCGGCGTGATTCGTCCATCTAACTCCCCTTACTCATCCTCCCCAGTATTGGTAATGAGACCCGGAAAGAAGCCGCGCTTCTGCGTTGATTTCCGCCCTTTAAATGAACTTACCGAGGACGAAGCCGCCAACTTGCCACGCATTACGGATGCAATAAAAATGATGGGAGATGCCAAGCTGTTTACGGTGCTGGACCTGAAATCGGGTTACTGGCAGATACCCCTCGAAGAAGCCTCGAAGCCAATGACAGCCTTCTCCATGCCTGACGGCGCAACGTACGAATTCGAGGTCATGCCGTTCGGACTCAAGAATGCCCCCAGTACATTTCAAAAGCTGATGGCGGGCGAAGTTCTGGTGGGACTCATCGGGGAATTCGTTCAGGTTTACCTGGACGATATTATTATATTTAGTAAATCTCCGGAACAACATGTGAGACACTTGCGATTGGTCTTTGAAAGGCTGAGGCTACACCAATTGAGGGTTTCGTCTGAGAAGTGTCAGTTAGCAAGAATGGATTTGGACTACCTGGGCTTTCGAATTAATGGGTCAACTATCGAGCCCCAAACAAAGCACTTGGATCAAATAAGGACGCATCCCGTTCCACGAACTAAGAAGCAGCTGCAGAGTTTCCTCGGAGTCTGTGGATGGTTGCGCGAACACGTGGCAGACTACTCTAGTCTGACAGCACCACTGACTGACCTGTTAAGGACATCCCGCCAACCATTTAAATGGACTCAGCAAGCCCAAGCAGCATTCGAACTGACGAAGCTTCAGTTGGCTAAATCTAAGCCGCTAGCCCGTCCTAATTTTGACTTACCGTTTGTTCTGCAGACGGACGCTAGCGCAGTGGGAATGTCGGCGGTGTTATATCAAGAAACGGACACCGGGAAACATGTTATCAGCTATGCAAGCGCCAAATTTAAGGAGACAGAGACTCGATATCACGTAAACGAGCAGGAATGCTTGGCATTAGTATGGGCAGTGGGATTATATCGCGGTTTCCTAGAGGACAAGCCTTTTCTAGTCAGGACTGACAGTCGCTCGCTGACCTGGCTCAGTAAGTTTAAAGATACACGTGCCAAACTTACCCGATGGGCCTTACTGCTGCAGGAATTTGCGTTTCGACTGGAGCACGTACCTGGATCACGTAACGAGCTTCCTGACTTCTTGTCCAGGGCACCAGAAGAAGCCGAATACCAGGCCGAACCCGATAATGAGCGACTGTTACCGCCGCTGACGGCTAATGCGTCGGACACCGCACTTATCGGACAGATTACCGCAGACCGGTTATTCACAAACATAGCCGAAGCTCAACGTCGCGTGCGACACATCCGACGAGCCATCCGGACCTTGGAAATCTATCCATTGACGGAGGAAACGGCCCGAACCCCTGCAATGATTAGATTGCATAATGAGTTTGCAACTTATGAAGGACTGCTCTGGAAACGGGCGCCAGGAGGAGATAGACTCGTGGTGCCCCAATTTATGGTCTCACGACTGATCCATTTCTACCACGACCGGGATGAGGCAGCCCATCCCGGAACAGCTGAGACTCTAAGACAGTTAGGGCGACATTATTTTTGGAGTCGCATGCACGTTAAGGTCGCTGAGTATATAAGAAACTGTGTAGTGTGCGCAGCATATAAAACGCAACAACGCCAGCAGCCTGCCCCACAACACGCCAGATCGCCCAAGTGCCCTTTTGAGATGCTATCTATGGATGTGATGGGACCATATCCACGATCCAAGGCGGGAAATGTATTGGTCCTGATCATCGAAGACGTATTTTCCAAGTGGGTGGAAGCTTTTCCAATTGCCGAGCAAACAGGAAAAATCGTACTGGGCATCTTCAAAAACGAAATAGTTTCCCGCTACGGCTTACCACGGAGTCTAATCACAGACCAAGGTACCCCATTTTCGTCAAATGTGTTCCGACGATACTGTGAAGAAAATCGCATAGAGTTACGGTTTTCCGCAACTGGCCACCAAAGGGCCAATCCGGTGGAGCGTCGGGTTCAGGAACTGAAGAAGGTGATTCGGATATTATTGGCAGGAACCCGACGACAAGACTGGGAGGACGTACTCGCACCAGCCCTACAGGTCTTGCGAAGCAGAGGTAACCGTGCCACTGGCGAAACCCCTGCTTCATTAGTGCTTGGATATGAACTTCCAACCCCTGGAGAGTGGCACACCAGCTGGATGCTGGAAGAGCGTAAGAGGGGAGTGAAGTCCAGACGTAGAAGACTAGTACGTGCTAGACGCCGTCAAGAACAATTCCAGCAAACTTACCACAATCCTCAAACCCCGCCGAGAGTGTTTAATCCGGGAGACAGAGTGAATATACGTCACCAAACTCCAGCTGCCTTTGGACCTCGATGGCAGGGCCCAGGCGAAGTAATTTCTCGAGAGGGACAGCTCACCTACTCGGTGCTGATAAATGGAAGAAATAGACTCCTCCATGTGGATGATCTTAGACCGGCACCGGCCGGTAATGAAACGCCCGACTTTGATGAGCCGGGATATCGCAGCTCCAGCTCAGAGGAAACCGACCCTGATGAAAGACCCGAGCGGGAGAATCGTCGCATATATGATGTTCCCTCTGAGAGTGATTCTCCTGACGAGGACCAACCTTTAATTGTGGAAGTGCAAGCCGAAGTCCATCAAGAGTCCGAACGGCCATTTGCGGACGTGCCTGCTGGGACTGAAGCGGCTGCCAAACCTGACGATATCGGACAGATAATCATCTCCAACACACGCACGGATGAGTCCCGTGGAGTCGGTCTAATTAGATTTAATCAGGCCGTCCGTCCTCCGCGGGAGGAATTGTTTAAGAGAGGTCCGTCGACGGGGCCAGCCGAAATTGGCAAAGCAAAAGTAAAATCGCGTTGCGCCCTGCCCTCGGTACATTATAATTTTGTGTTTAACAATTTTGGAACAGTAGTTTTAGATAACGCGCCCTGCGCGGCGCTTTCAAATGCTTTCTCCTCAATTTCGCCATTTTACCTAGCTTAAAATCGCAATAAAGTTGTGGAGGGAAGCGCCACGTTCGAAATGGAACTGCCGTTGAGTACTTTGTATTAGCAATTAATTAGTATAATTAGTTTAGGCTGAAACACCAAAAGATGTCACAAAAAAAAAAAAAAAAAAAAAAAAAAAAAAAAAAAAAAAAAAAAAAAAAAAAAAAAAAAAAAAAAAAGTGAGTGACCAAAGAATTTTTTTATTAGCTTTAGGTTTTCTTGCTTTATAATTGTTACCCGTCATTTGAAGTTGGTGTAATTAATGAGTTATATACACAAATGCCAGGCACGGGCGGTATATCGCGTTTCGTTCGCCATTCGCAACATTCCTTCAATGCACCGTTTACTCGCCCTTACCTGGTATTTTTTAATGTAGCATAGGTAATGGAGACTAAGTGAACTCGGTTATGTTGTGGTCGAATTCCCCTCGCTCGAGTCATATTATGTGTCCGCTGGTGGGCTATTCCGAAGCCTCACCAGAGCTTATTGTATTATTATCGGTATTATAAATTACGAAATCAGGACGCGTTGTTTTTCGATATCGCGTTTTTTTTTTTTTTTTACCTTGGAAATCAGCTCGTGGTCATCAAAATTACTCTTCGGTCATTTTAACCGACCTCTCGTCTACAGGGGGGGGTGTCGTGAAGGCGAAGATTCACGATGTTTTGGCGACCGCGATTTTCGCCGCGATGGTCGTAGGCGCGGCGCACGCGTTGGCCTATCGATTTTGCTTGCCAGCTGCGCGTCATCTTCGGGAAGTAGCCCAAACGCGGTATTGATTATTTCAGAACGGGGCGTCCTCTGTGAGTGAGAGTGGAGAGGTATGCCGTGGGTCTGATGGCTTTCTTCGGTGCAGCACATGGACCTACGGCAACTCGTCGCTAGGTGGCCCTAGTAGCATCGAAAGTCGATGGTATTTCGTTGTTAGGGGCATTTTTAACCCTCCAAATGATTCTCCACAGGGGCGCCAAGTTTGATATGGATTTTGTTTAAATTCTTCTACCTCCTGGACAGGTGTTTTTGCCAATTTTCGCAGGATTTCCTGGGCACGTTTTTTTATTGGTTCGTGGTGTTCAGCGATTGGCCGAGAGGCCTTATCAGTGGCAATTTTGGGATCTTAGGTGTAAAAAGAAAGAATTTTTAGGAGAACGAAAGAAAACGTGTGTGAGGTGGTAGCTGTGTGTAGAATGGGAATTTTGAAGTCCGTAGCAGGATAGTGGATGTAGTGATCAGGCTTTAGGGATAGCGGAGAAATTGCGATTCTTGATTAGTATAAATATTGGTAATCGTAAAAGGTCTTTCCGTTATTATTTGGGAGAGCGAGCCGTTTGAGGAAAAGAAGAAGACCAAGATTTGAGTTCCTTTGCCTCCAGCTTCGGCTGCTGATGGCCATTTCAATTTTAGTTGGTTCTGCAATTTTTTCCTCAAAAGCCCTGCCGCCACCATTTATGGACCTTTAGTTATTGAGTGGAGTGAAGGTAAGATCGAAGCCTTTTAATAGAGTGCCGTTTATAGCCGCCGTTCAACTACCCCCCAGCGGTCCCCGCAGCTTTCACCAGCCGTTTTTGTTTTTTTTTTTTTTTTTCTTTTATCCTTGTTTGTATGTACCCTTGAGTAATTTTTTTTTCGGGATTAGTAATCTAGATAGGAGTTGTTGCTGGGGCCCTTGAGAATTAATTGAATATACCTTGCGGAAATCTTACTGTATTCTAGTTATATTTATTGTAGATTATTGTTACTGCGAACGGTCACGTTCAGGCCAATTTGTGGCCCAAGGTCGAAGGGTATTTAGTTTTTTTTTTATTTTGGATTTGGCTTAGGTCAAGATTAAATTTTAACTGACGCAAGGGGGAGAGAGTTTTTGGGTTATTTCAGGTTAGCGTTCGCCTGTGTACCACTGTCGGTGTGGTCGGTTTTTTTTTTTTGTGCAAAATAGATCGTTTTATTGTTAAATTTTTTTAAATTGATTAGCCGCTATTGCTGCCATCGTGTTGTGCCTCCGCTGGTTCGGTAATGCGTAGATCTCATTACATTTAACTTCACTTCGTCTCGTTCCGTGGTGCTTCCAATTGAGTATTGAGTGCTGCCGTCCTCCGTTTTACCATTTTATAGTCGCAAATAGCCTTTGCGTTTGCTTGTTACGCGGAACACAGGAACTGATTAAATTTATTAACTTTCTGATATATTTCGCTGCCAAATGACGTCGGATTGTTGTTTCTGATGCGTTTAATATCGGGTTTATTTTCAGTTTTGATATATATATATATATATTTTTTTTCTCAGGTAATACATACTTTTACTTATTAATTTATCTTTAAGCCCTTCAGGCACGACTGCAACGGTGCTGCGATTCATGAGAAATTGCTCGCCAACCCCCAGGCTAACTGCCGTACAGCATTCGTGTTCACACTCCATACTTGGTCGCCTGCTTATACATTACAGGTTGGTCAACGTGGATTGAACAGACAAGCGCCCATACAACCCTTTATGCCATCCTGTTGTATTGATACTGTACTTAATAGTTAATACATCTAATTTCAATTAATTTTTCTTCTTTAGTTACGTTGAACTGTTTTGATTTGGTCAGTTTCTGTGTAAATTAATGTTGCGCGTTTGAGCGGCAGTAATCCGTATTAAGGAGTAGTAGGAAGTCTTACATTTTTTTTTTCTTTTGCGGCACTGAATTTGGTTGTTCCTCTGAACGGACGAACTTCATCGTTGTCCGTAATCGATTAAACGGTCTGGCATCCCGATCAACTTTATTTATTTACTAGCGTTGCTTCCGAACCGGTGGTGGCAGATTGGTGGTAATAGTCTGAGTGGGCGTGTTGGAGTGGACACGGTCCGCGGGTTTGTAGCGAGGATTCCGTTGTTCGCTGTAGTGGCCACCGGGCTACAGCCGCCTGTCTAATTGTTCCTTGTACTTGTTGACCGCGACAACGAGATGAGCGTCCCGCGGCGTAATCCGCCTCGTCAGACAACACGCGAAAATCCCACGAATCCTACAGCGGACACACCGACGCACGGCGACCGTGGGCACAGCCGGTGGAATACCGCCGGGGCGGCCGCTTTGCGCCCGATCGGTCCGCCAAATAGTCCGGAAGTTTGTTCCGACGGTTCGCGACCGATGGGCGGAAGCGACGCGCCGCCGCGACAGAGTATGTTATTAAAAATAGTTTTTCATGTTGTATAATGTTGTTTTTTCTGGAATGATGAATTATAAATAGGCTGTAGTTGTAAATTCGAGTCGCCACAAGGTCATTCAGAGTTATCTTCTGTTAAGATATCAAACCTCACTCTTTCAATAGTAAAGAACTAGCTGTTTTGAAAAGTATTTCGCCAAAAAAATAGTTTGCAACTCTAATAATTGTCTGTTGTTATCTTTTAGAGCTGAAATGGCAACTTAATGCTTAAAGCTAACATTGGGTACGTTCCGCCGACGGCAACAGCTTAGATGATTAGTAAGCGGACGCGTTCAGACGACGCGCTTTCCAAACGCTTGATGTCAGCGGATGGGTGATTTACTAAGCGCAATAATTTAGCGCTGACCATCTCAGTGTTTGCTTTTGTTTGCTTCGAGAATTTGAGGTTATGGTTGGTTTTCCGTTTTTGTTTATTCCTATGCATTTGGAGACAGTATTTTGAAATACACTTTCCTTAAAAGTAAGTAAGTAAGTAAGTAAGTAAATGATTTATTGCCGACAAAATGATACAGAATCACAAAGCAACGTCAGAATTTGTGTGGAACTCAAGGCCTTAACCTAAGGTACAAATTTAATATACTAACTTTAATTTTTGAACATTACATTATGACCCACAAATCAACATATCCTTAAACAGAGTAGAAAAATACAAATATGAACAATATGATTTAATAAATTTTAATATTTCCTGTATTTAGTAGTGAGAAAAGTTGACCCTCTAGTGATTAAGGAAACTATACTATTACCTTAAATTCATATATACATTGATTGATTAGGTACATATCCAATTTTCTTTTAAAAAGCCCTATATTGTCAGTTTCCCTTATTTCAGGTGGAAGCCAGTGAAAAGCTTTTATGGCTCTATAATGGCAACCCTTTTCATAAAAACTGGATCTGTGTTTTGGAATGGCTATATTAGCTGAACCTCTCGTTGACATAGACTAGAGTTAAGATAATTTTCATGATTTCTTTTAAATAGATGAATGTTTCTTTTAACAAATAGAGCAAGGCTTGAAATATACAATGAAGGAACAGTCAAAACTCTCAGCAGGGTGAAGTACTGTCGGCAGCTAGTTTTCGGATGCAAATTGTAGATTGATCTAATGATTCTTTTCTGAGCTATAAAGACATCGGAGGCTCTCATTCCAGCACCCCAAAATATAATACCATAGCTAATTATGGACTGAATACATGCTATATAGAACGTTCTGATGATATTTATAGAGAGTACTTCACGTAATCTACGGATCAAAACACAATAGCTGTTTAACCTCGATATTATCTTTGTAATATGTCCTTCCCAGTTTAGGTGAGGATCTATGTGGATTCCCAGAAATCTCACCGAGTCAGAAAGGGGTATTGAATTTGATGTGATTTTTACATACAGAGATTCATTTTTTGAAGATTGTGTGAATTGAATTAAACCCGTTTTATCTGCGTTAATGCTTAAATAATTTATTTCACACCACTCACACATCTGTGAAACAACTCTTGAAGCAATAATTGATAAGTCATTCATTGATTTACTGTGTAAAGTTATTGTCGTGTCATCAGCATACTGACATACAAGGCCATTTTCGAAAGTTTTTGGCAAATCATTTGAGTATAAAATAAACAAGAGTGGACCCAGTATAGAGCCCTGAGGCACACCCTTGTTGATTGGTTGTAATTTGGAAAAATACGCCCTTCCATCGTGATTAATACATATTGTTTGTTGCCTTCCACTTAAATAGGACTTTATTAGGGAGTAAGATACCCGTCGGAAGCCATAACGTTCCAGTTTCTGAAGCAGTAGTTCATGGTTTATTGTGTCGAATGCTTTGGATAGGTCGAAGAAAAGTCCACAGACTGACTCTCTTTGTTCAAGCAGTTCGTAAATTAATTTAGTAGTGTTGTATATTGCTAAGTCGGTAGATTTTCTCGGGATAAATCCATATTGAAATTCGTTCAATATTTTGTTGGCACACAGAAAGTGGAAAATTCTATTTGCAATAGCTTTTTCAAATATCTTAGAGAAAGATTGCAATAATGATACAGGTCTGTAATTAGAAACTTCATGCGATGACCCTTTTTTATAGACTGGAATTATTTTGGCTACTTTTAATTTGTGTGGAAAAACACCCGATTCTAAACAGTGGTTCACAATATCCGTTAAAGGCCAGGATATATATTGAGCAACACTCTTTACAACAGCTATAGGGACATCGTCAAGCCCCGAAGAATATTTATTGGGCAGGTTCATGATTATATTGTAAATTTCCGTATGGTGAACAGGTCGAATGAAAATAGTAGGGAATTGCATTGCGGCACTAAAAGGTTTAGTAACTGCCATTGAGGACGATAAGTCAAACTGAGTTTGCATGGGATCCGATAAGATGGTATCATTTTTTTGAAGTATAATATTCTTTTGAGTTTTCGTTTTATTAGTTAATTTGTTAAAAATGTTCCATGCAGATTTGGATTTGTTGTTAGAATTCATTATTCGATTATCATTTATGGCTGTATTATAATTTTTCAGGAATAACCTGTACTCTTTTCTGACCTGCTTATAATAGGCATAGATTACCTGACTTTTTGTAATTTGGTACCAAACGTAGATGTCTTTTAGATATTCAGAATAGTTCCTAATCTCTTTCTTTAGGGGTTCTTTTGTTTCGCGCCCGGTGCTTGCATAAACCAGTGGAAAGCTTAGGTTAAACCAGTGAAAAAATATGCTGGAGAAAACGTTATACATTTCGTCAGCTTCCATTTCACCAGCAACTTCATGCCAGTCTTCCCTACCAAGATATGCTACAAACTGCCGATAGTTTTGACTGTTATATATTCTCCGTTTAATTTTTGATTGGTCTTTAATTATGTTTACAGATTTAATTTTGATTAATATGCCATAATGGTCTGAGATGAAAGTTTTATAAATTTCACAGCTTACTTCATCAGGAGGTATATTTGAAAAAACATTGTCTATCTGAGTAGACGTTGTGGGTGTCACTCTTGTGTAGTCCTGTACAAAAGGTGTCAGACCGTACGAGCTCATGAGTTCAAGAGTCGACAAAGAATCAGTGTTACGAGACGAGAAGTCGATATTAAAATCGCCACAAATCAGAACAAAATCATACTTTACACATACGTTAAACAATATATCATCTAGCTCAGATAGGAAAAAATTTAAGTTTCCAGTCGGCGATCTGTACATACATAGTAAGAGTATCACTTTATTCATTACCTTAGCTACTGAAAAACAAAATTCACAATCCTTTTCTGTTGAATTTCTGGAATAATAAGCCTTATCCAAAGTTATGGAGTTTTTTGAAAACATAGCGGTACCGCCCCCCTCTGTAGTTCGATCTTGACGAATAACATTGTAAGTGATAACCTCCAAGATGCAGGCTTTCAATATCCTTATTTTGAAGCCAATGTTCCACGGCGCAAAAAACCTCTGGGGATTTATTATTCAATACCAATTCGAGTTCGGCTACTTTATTGTTAAGGCTTTGTGTGTTCAAGTAGAGTAAAGTAAAGTAATTCATGTTTCGATTTTTGTCTTCTGCTGATGGTGTTACTTGAGGTGATGGCTCTAGTCTAGGTCCACCATTGGTTAGGAGGAAAAATTTGCTCCTTCTTTCGCAGATCTTGGATTTAATTTGTTAATAAATTCTCGATGCTTGTTGAAGTTGAGCCGGCCCACACCCACATATCTTGGCCAGAAATTGGGATTATATAATTCCTCTTTACGGTCCAAGTCAGTTACCACCACAAAAGATTTAAGACGGTCCTCTTCCGTGGGAATCTCTCGAACCATGATGTCTAGTTGTTCAAAACCGGGCTTCTTTCTGATGTATTCCTTAATAGTTACTTCAGAAGCAGTTCTTTTAACGCGATATACGTAGAGCCAGGCTTTGCGGTCACCGCCCGCGAAATTTACATCTGCCTCTCCGGTTCCTAGATTTTTCTTTTTTCTTTGATGCCTTTTGTTGACGATTTCAAAACCATCATCCGAATCATGTTGACCATTTGCTATTGGGAGTTTTTGCAAATTCCTCACAGTACTTTCATTTTCACTATCAGAACCATCAGATAAGTGACTTTTTTCCTTTTCCGCAATGCTTGCAAGGTCGGGGGCCTTGCTTTGTGGTCTATTAATAATATTTACGCTAGGTTTGCGATGTTTACTCTGTGCTACGTCCCTATAGGATTTTGGTGGTTGTTTATTTATAACATTGCTGACCTTGTTTGAATTATTGCATTCGAGCATTTTGGCCTTTTCCATTAAGAGGTCAATGTTATGCTTTAAGACGCTATTCTTGTCTTCCATTTCACTAAGCAATTTCCTCAAGTAGTCTATTTCCAGTTGCATTTTCGATTTTTCCAAGTCACATACCTCGGACATATGACTGGACTCACCCACGCTATGTGAAACCTCACCATTTTGTGGTTTGCAGCATTCGATTTTAGTTCCATCAATTACCTTTATGATAGCACCCTTTCGCTTAGCACAACTTTTGTGATATATGGCGTAACAGTTGATACACACACAAACACTACAACTCTTTTTTTTGCAGCACTTAAACCCAGATATTTTATCATCTTTCACGCTCGACTCGCTTTCGACGTCCGAATCGTCCGACATCTTAGCAATTTATAATAGAATAAAGTGCTTAATAAAATAATTTATTAGTATAATTTCATGTGTTGAACTTTCTTGGAAGTTGGGTCTGCAGTCCCACATCAAAATGGATGGTGAGAACCGGCAAAACCTGTTACTTTGGACGAACGAAGGTAAATAGTGTACCACACTAAAGGGTTAGGTACCTAAAAAGTTTGTCTAGACATTCGGAAATTGTTATAAAGATCATTCAGACTATATAGTTAGGTACAACATTTTCATAAGGGCTGTACTTCTAGTTCTCTTTACACGTTCGGGTCTTACTACATTTATTGGTTGTACCAAATTATCTAATGTTGCATTTATTGCAATAAAATGTAAATCATCATCTAGTAATTCTACTAAAATATGAGGATTATTATCCATGACTTAAAATTTTAACCTTTTATAAATTAGGATGAGTAACAACAATTTAAATTTAAATTAAATCTGTCAGTGTCAGTACTGTCAGTTTGCAAAGCAGTGCGTTCACCCGACAATCATCCGCTGACTTGTTTTAATATTCAGCGATTTTGCGCTGACACTCAGCTGCTGCCGTCGACGGAACTCACCCATTAACGCTGCCTCACGAATCAGAAGACTGATGTCAGACATGGCGTAATAAGTTTTGTGATGATAGATCTCATTTCAAGTGGGAGAGGGGGTAGGTACCTAACACTTTGAAAAATTGTAGGCATAAAAATCAACTTCAACAAGATCGGGCTTTGACCCCTTCAACGCCATTAGGTAGGCTGGAGTGAGGTTTCACAGTTGCTTTTCGTCCAGGACAGAAGACCTACCTCGGATTTGTTTTTAATGCAATTTCTTGATGCGATGGTGAAGAAAATTTCCCCCCCAAACCAACTGATTTTCTTCCGGTTAATCTTGTTTCATCGCGCGTTTCATCCACTTGAGCCGACGTAAGAATCATATTAACAGGATTTTTATTTTTCCTGCAAAACACTCAAAAATATCCAATAACTTTGAAAAATTGTAATTTACAAATAAAGATGCTACGGAAGTACTGGATCCTCAACAAAGCTGAAGTTTCGCTCCGCATTAGCTAGTTGACTTCTTAAGATCTCCGTATGCTTAAAACACAAGTGAATTAATAGTATATTATCCAAGAAGCATATAATGTTGGCCATCATTACGAAAAGTGTCGTTTGAGCCCACGAGCGTTTGTGCAATTCACCTGAGATAATGGTACCTATCCCTATTATTTGCAAGTTGGATACTATAGGTACTTTGTCCACGGCCTAATTTACAATTTTTACATAATAATCAATTAGATCACTCGGTGGTCAACATGCGTTTTGTATTGATTTTCAAAGTCAAAGTGACGTTAAAACCATTATGCCGGGCCACCCTGACCATAATGGTCGTTGAAACCTTCACTTGTTTTGTTTGTAATTTCCAACATGGCGGCGTCTGCATGCAATTCTTATGAAGTGAATAATGAAAAAACAAAAGACGTAGCGAATAAAATGAATATTATTCAAACTCGTCCAGTCCAAAGGTCCCACACTCCATTTAGCCCCATTATGCGTTTACAACATCAAATGGTGACCATATATTATTGTATAACCGTGGACAAAGCAAATTTTTTTGCTCAAAGAGGACGACCCACGAGGGAAGGTGACATCATTTTGACGTAATTTTCTGGTAAGGCTCGGTTGTTTTGACGTCATCCCATGACGTCAAAACAACGTCATAATGACGGGCGTAAATCACCGACCGGTGACGACATTTTGTTAAACGACGTTACTTTGTGACGTCATAATCAGGTCACTTTATCACGTTAGTTTGAGAAAGACGTTAGTTTACGTTATTTGCTACGAACGGTTTTCCTTCTGAGGTATATATTTTTGGCTACGTCAAATAACTAAAAAGCTTCTAGAATAAAAATTTTCTTTTTAGTTTTTTGACTTTGAATTGGTAACAAGAAATTATAAGCTCTAAAAGTAACACAAGATTAAAAAAAATGACTTGGAACAAGAAATTTTAGTTTAAAAAATAACACGAAATTTCTAAATTTTAAAAGAAATGTTTAAATTTTGACGTAATAACACACAATTTTGGTCAAAAATTTTTTTACTAACAATAAATTTTAATCCGAAAGTAACATCAACTTTTTAAATTTTAACTTTACTAATACGGAAATTTAGTCTAAAGCGTAACACGGAATTTTTTTGTCTTTGACTTGGTAACCAAAAAATTTGTAACACAACAAAGACAAAATTTTTAAATCATGTTTATGTTTGTGTAACAAACAGTAAGACAAAATTTCGACATTAGTAACAGGACTAACATGAAACTGTAGTTTAAACGTAACACAAAATTCTTAAATTTTCTCTGTAGTAACACGAAATTTTAGTCTAAATGTATCACAACATTAAAACATTTTTACTTAGTAACAAGAAATTTTGATCCAAAGGTACCATCAAATTTTAAAGTTTTCACTTTATGAACACGAAAATTTGGCCTAAAGGGCAAAACGAAATTTAAAAATTTCTAATTAGCGATGAGAAATTTAGGTCTTAAAGTAACATAATCTTTTGACTTGAAATATTAGTATAAACGTAACACGAATTTTTTAAATTTTGATCTCGTAACAAGACGTTTTGGTCTAAAAGTAAAAGAAAATTTAAAAATTTTGACCATAGTAACGGGAAATTTTAGTCTAAACGTAAGACAAACTTTTTCAATTTTGAGTGTAGAAACACGAAAGTGTAGTCTAAACGTACCTAACACAAAAAATTTTGATCATGAACGTAGCATCAAATTTTTAAGTTTTGACTTCAGTAAGTGAGAATCTAGTCTAAAGCGTAACAGAAAATTTAAAACTGTTTCCTAAGCAACGAAAAATTTTGTTCTAACAGTTACACAAAATTAAAACATTTCGACAGGAAATTTTAATCTAAACATAATAAAAAGTTTTTTAAATTTTGACTTAATAACACAAAATTTTTAAATTTTGACGGTAGTAACACTAAATTCTAGACTGAACGTATCACAAAAATAATAATTTGTTTGGTAACAAGGAATTGGTTCCGAAATAACATCAAATCTTTAAGTTTCGACTTTGGTAATAGAAAATTTTAGCTTAAATATAACACGAATGTTTGATCTCGAAGTAACACAACATTAATAAATTTTGACGTTATTAACAGGAAATTTTAATCTAAACGCTATACGAAAATTTTGGACTTGACAAATTCTCGAAAGTTTGACTTAAAATGTTATTCTAAACTTAACAAAAAATTATTTAATTTTGACTTAGTAAAAAGAAATTGTGGTCTGAAAGTAACACAAAATTTAAAAATTTTGGCATTGCAAACGGGAAATTTTATTTAAATCTAACACGAATATTTAAAATTTTGACTGCAGTTACGCAAGATTGCAAAATTTAAAAATTTCGACTTAGCGATGAGAAATTTTGGTCTAAAAAGTAACAAAAAATCTCAAAGTTTTGACTTGAATTTGACTTAAAACAAGACATTTTAATCTAAAAGTAACAGAAAATTAAAAAAATTTGACGATAGTTACAGGAAATTTTAATCTACACGTAAGACAAAGTTTTTCAATTTTTACTGTAGGAAAACGAAATTGTAATCTAAACGTAACAGAAAATAAAAATAATTTTACTTAGTTACAAAAAATTTTGATCCGAAAGTGGTAACACATATTTAAGTTTTGAGCCTAGTAAGACGAAAATCTAGTTTAAAGCGTAACAGGAAATTTAAAACTGTTTGCTAAGCAACGAAAAATTTTATTCTAAAAGTAACTAAGATGTCAAAATTTTTACTTAAAATGTTAGTCTAAACGTATAACTAATTTTTTAAATTTTGTCTTGGCAGCGAAAAATTTTGTTTTAATAGTTACACAAAATTAAAAAATGTCGACATTACTAACAGAAAATTTTAGTCTAAACGTAACATAAAGTTTTTTAGATTTTGACATAATTACACGAAATTTTGAAATTTTGATTGTAGGAACACAAAATTGTAGTCTGCACGTATCACAAAAATTCAAAAAAGTTGTTAGTAACAAGAAGTTTTGTTTCGAAAGTGACATCAAATTTTTAAGTTTCGACTTTGGTAACAGGAAATTTTAGCTTAAATGTAACACGAAATTTTGGTCTGGAAGTAACACAAAATCTTAAAATATTGACTTGAAATGTTAATCTAAACGTAACACAAAAATGTTTAATTTTGACTTGGTAACAATAAATTGTGGTCTAAATGTAACACAAAATTTATAAATTTTGACGTTAGTAACAGGAAATTTTAATCTAAACGCTACATGAAAATTTCGGTCTGGAAGTTACATAAATCTTCAAAATTTTTACTTAAAATGTTAGTCTAAACGTAACACAAAATTATTTCATTTTGGCTTAGTAACAAGAAATTGTGGTCTAAAAGAAACACAAAATTTAAAAATTCTTCTGACATTACTACAACACGAAAATTTAGTGCAAAGGGTAAAACAACTTTCAAAAAATTTCTAAATAGAGATGAGAAATTTTGGTCTATAAGCAACTGAAATGTTAAAATGTTTACTTAAAATGTTAGTCTAAACGTATAACTATATTTTTTTTAATTTTGACTCGCAACGAAAAATTTTGTTCTAGCAGTTACACAATCTTTTGACTTAAAATATTAGTCTATACGTAACACGAATTTTTTTAAATTTTGATCTCGTAACAAGACGTTTTGGTCAAAAAGTACAAAACAATTTAAAAATTTTGACCATAGTAGCGGGAAATTTTTATCTAAACGTAAGACAAACTTTTTCAATTATGAGTGTAGAAACACGAAATTGTAGTCTAAACGTACCTAACACAAAATAAAAAAAATGTTTACTTAGTAACAAAAAATTTTGGTCATGAACGTAGCATCAAATATTTAATTTTTGACTTCAGTAAGTGAAAATCTAGTCTAAAGCGTAAAAGGAAATTGTTTGCGAAGCAACGAAAAATTTTGTTCTAACAGTTACACAAAATTAAAACATTTTACATTAGCAACAGGAAATTTTAGTCTAGTCGTAACACAAAATTTTTCACATTTTGACTTAATAACACGAAATTTTGTTCTAAGAGTGAGTAACACAAATTTTTTTAATTTTGATTGTAGTAACTCGAAATTGTAGTCTTAACGTAACACAAAAATAAAAAAAATGTTAGTAACAAGAAATTTTGTTCCGAAAGTAACGTCAAATCTTTAAGTTTCGACTTTGGTAACAGCAAATTTTAGCCTAAATGTAACACAAATATTTGAGCTGGAAATAACAGAAAATCTTAAAGTTTTGACCTGAAATGTTGGTCAAAACGTAACACAAAATTTACTAATTTTGACATTATTAAGGGGAAATTTTAATATAAATGTAACACGAATATTTAAAATTTCGACTGTAGTAACGCAAAAAAGGTAAGGGGTAAAGGGTAAAACGAAATTTAAAAATTTAGCGATGAAAAATTTTGATCTAAAAGTAGCAGAAAATTTAAAAAATTTGACCCTAGTGACAGGAAATTTTAGTGTGTAAATAAGACAAAGTTTTCCAAATTTGACTGTAGGAATACGAAACATTAGTCTAGAGGTAACACAAAATAAAAAAAAAAACGTTTACTTAGTAACAACAAATTTTGATTCGAAAGTAGCTACAAATTTTTAAGTTTTGACTTGCAACGGAAAATTTTGTTCCAATAGATGCACAAAATTAAAAAATCTCGACATTAGTAACAGAAAATTTTAGTCTAAACGTGACACAAATTTTTTAAAATTTTAAATTAATAACACGAAATTTTGGTCTAAGAGTGAGTAACACAAAATTTTTTAATTTTGACTACAGTAATATAAAATTGTAGTATGAACGTATCACAAAAATAAGCTTTGTTGTAAAGTTGTTAGTAACAAGAAATTTTGTTCCGAAAGTAACATGAAATCTTTAAGTTTCGACGTTGGTAACAGGAAATTTTATCTTAATGTAACACGAAATTTTGATCTGGAGGTAACACATAATCTTATAATTTCGATTTGAAATGTTAGTCTTCAAAAATGTTTAAGTTTGACTTGGTAACAAGAAATTGTGCTCGAAATGTAACACAAAATTTATAAATTTTGACGTTAGTAACAGGAAATTTTAATCTAAACGCTACACGAAGTTTGGCCTGGATTACACAAACCCTCAAAAAATTCACTTGAAATGTTAGTTTAAACGTAACACAAAATTATTGTGGTCTAAATGTAACACAAAATTAAAAATTTTTTACATTACTATCGGGAAATTTTATTCTAAATGTAACACAAATATTTAAAATTTCGACTGTAGTTACGCGAAATTATAGTCTGAATGTAACACGAAAATTTAGTTTAAGGAGTAAAACGAAATTTAAAAATGTCTACATAGCGATGAGAAATTTTGGTCTAAAAGTAACACAAAATCTCAAAGTTTTGACTTGACTTGTTGTAATAAGACATTTTGGTCTAAAAGTAAAAGAAAATTTAAAAATTTTGACCTTAGTAACAGGAAATTTTAGTTTAGACTAAAAGTAACACAATTTTTTTTTAATTTTGACTTAATAACACGAAATTTTGGTTTGAAAGTTAGTAACACAAAATGTTTAAATTTTGATCGTAGTAACTCCAAATTGTAGTCTGAACGTAGCACAAAAATAAAAAAAATTGTTAGTAACAAGAAATTTTGTTCCGAAAGTAACGTCAATCTTTAAGTTTTGAGTTTGGTAACAGAAAATATTAGCTTGAATGTAACTCGAAATTTTGATCTGCTAGTAACACAAAATCTTAAAATTTTGACTTGAAATGTTAGTCTAAACGTAACACAAAACTTAAACATTTTCGAAATGTTACCACGAAATTTTTAAATTTTTACTGTAGTAACAGAAAATGTAGTCTGAACGTAACACAAAATTTAAAAAATTTAACTTAGAAACCAAAAATACATTACTTTACATACAGAAGAACATATTAAAGCATAACATAAGATTTAAAAACTTTGACTTAAAATGTTAGCCTAAACGTAACACAAAATAAAAAAAAAAACGTTTACTTAGTAACAAACAATTTTGATTCGAAAGTAGCATAAAATTTTTAAGTTTTGACTTGCAACGGAAAATTTTGTTCCAATAGTTGCACAAAATTAAAAAATCTCGACATTAGTGACAGGAAAGTTTAGTCTAAACGTGACACAAATCTTTTAAAATTTTAAATTAATAACACGAAATTTTGGTCTAAGAGTGAGTAACACAAAATTTTTTAATTTTGACTATAGTAATATAAAATTGTAGTATGAACGTATCACAAAAATAAGCTTTGTTGTAAAGTTGTTAGTAACAAGAAATTTTGTTCCGCAAGTAACATCAAATCTTTAAGTTTCGACGTTGGTAACAGGAAATTTTATCTTAATGTAACACGAAATTTTGATCTGGAGGTAACACATAATCTTATAATTTCGACTTGAAATGTTAGTCTTCAAAAATGTTTAAGTAGGACTTGGTAACAAGAAATTGTGCTCGAAATGTAACACAAAATTTATAAATTTTGACGTTAGTAACAGGAAATTTTAATCTAAACGCTACACGAAAAGTTTGGCCTGGATTACACAAATCCACAAAAAAATCACTTGAAATGTTAGTTTAAACGTAACACAAAATGATTGTGGTCTAAATGTAACACAAAATTAAAAAATTTTGACATTACTATCGGGAAATTTTATTCTAAATGTAACACAAATATTTAAAATTTCGACTGTAGTTACGCGAAATTATAATCTGAATGTAACACGAAAATTTAGTCTAAGGAGTAAAACGAAATTTAAAAATGTCTACTTAGCGATGAGAAATTTTGGTCTAAAAGTAACACAAAATCTCAAAGTTTTGACTTGACTTGTTGTAATAAGACATTTTGGTCTAAAAGTAAAAGAAAATTTAAAAATTTTGACCTTAGTAACAGGAAATTTTAGTTTAGACTAAAAGTAACACAATTTTTTTTTTAATTTTGACTTAATAACACGAAATTTTGGTTTGAAAGTTAGTAACACAAAATTTTTAAATTTTGATCGTAGTAACTCCAAATTGTAGTCTGAACGTAGCACAAAAATAAAAAAAATTGTTAGTAACAAGAATATTTGTTCCGAAAGTAACGTCAATCTTTAAGTTTTGAGTTTGGTAACAGAAAATATTAGCTTGAATGTAACTTGAAATTTTGATTTGCTAGTAACACAAAGTCTTAAAATTTTGACTTGAAATGTTAGTCTAAACGTAACACAAAACTTAAACATTTTCGAATTGTTATCACGAAATTTTTAAATTTTTACTGTAGTAACAGAAAATGTAGTCTGAACGTAACACAAAATTTAAAAAATTTATCTTAGAAACCAAAAATACATTACTTTACATACAGAAGAACATATTAAAGCATAACATAAGATTTAAAAACTTTGACTTAAAATGTTAGCCTAAACGTAACACAAAATAAAACAAAAACGTTTACTTAGTAACAAACAATTTTGATTCGAAAGTAGCATAAAATTTTTAAGTTTTGACTTGCAACGGAAAATTTTGTTCCAATAGTTGCACAAAATTAAAAAATCTCGACATTAGTGACAGGAAATTTTAGTCTAAACGTGACACAAATTTTTTAAAATTTTAAATTAATAACACGAAATTTTGGTCTAAGAGTGAGTAACACAAAATTTTTTAATTTTGACTATAGTAATATAAAATTGTAGTATGAACGTATCACAAAAATAAGCTTTGTTGTAAAGTTGTTAGTAACAAGAAATTTTGTTCCGAAAGTAACATGATATCTTTAAGTTTCAACGTTGGTGACAGGAAATTTTATCTTAATGTAACACGAAATTTTGATCTGGAGGTAACACATAATCTTATAATTTCTACTTGAAATTTTAGTCTTCAAAAATGTTTAAGTTTGACTTGGTAACAAGAAATTGTGCTCGAAATGTAACACAAAATTTATAAATTTTGACGTTAGTAACAGGAAATTTTAATCTAAACGCTACACGAAGTTTGGCCTGGATTACACAAATCCTCAAAAAATTCACTTGAAATGTTAGTTTAAACGTAACACAAAATTATTGTGGTCTAAATGTAACACAAAATTAAAAATTTTTTACATTACTATCGGGAAATTTTATTCTAAATGTAACACAAATATTTAAAATTTCGACTGTAGTTACGCGAAATTATAGTCTGAATGTAACACGAAAATTTAGTTTAAGGAGTAAAACGAAATTTAAAAATGTCTACTTAGCGATGAGAAATTTTGGTCTAAAAGTAACACAAAATCTCAAAGTTTTGACTTGACTTGTTGTAATAAGACATTTTGGTCTAAAAGTAAAAGAAAATTTAAAAATTTTGACCTTAGTAACAGGAAATTTTAGTTTAGACTAAAAGTAACACAATTTTTTTTAATTTTGACTTAATAACACGAAATTTTGGTTTGAAAGTTAGTAACACAAAATTTTTAAATTTTGATCGTAGTAACTCCAAATTGTAGTCTGAACGTAGCACAAAAATAAAAAAAATTGTTAGTAACAAGAAATTTTGTTCCGAAAGTAACGTCAATCTTTAAGTTTTGAGTTTGATAACAGAAAATATTAGCTTGAATGTAACTCGAAATTTTGTGCTGGTAACACAAAATCTTAAAATTTTGACTTGAAATGTTAGTCTAAACTGTAACAGTTTGGTTTCTCCATTGGAATTTTATGAATAAAGTTACCTTTTTAATTGCTCCTTGGCCTCATTACACTCAATGTCTTTGCCATCTGGATCTTTTTGCTATTTTCCTTATTGGATAGTTTTCATCTTGCAGTTAATAATTTTGGATTTATTTACGTTGTCTACTTTTAGCTTCTCTTTGTTCGGTTGACGTCTGACAGTGTTGACACTGTTGAGAGTGACTTTTTGACTTTTCACTTGGCTTCCGGCATTGTCTTTCATTTTCTGTCTTGGAATTTGCTGCCGGCGTGAAGGTGGGTCGTGGAAAAAGAAAACTCCGAATTTGCGATTTATCTCAGGCATCCTGAGGATTTTTCGGCTTTTCTTGGTGTAAAATTTCGGGCCACCTTTAGTGCTGTTTTGCGTGGCCGAAATTACCGTTTCGTCACGGGATTTTGCCGACCAACCTCACTTGAGAAATACCTTGCCGGTAAGCATTTTTTTATGGCGTGTTTTTGGATCCATTTCTAGTAGTTTTATTTCGTACTTTAGCTTATTGGATTGCGAGTGTTTGAGCGCCGACGGCGGAGTTCCAGTTTGGTGTGGGACGACCCACTTCAGAGAAATTTTAGTGGTGGTTTGTGTCCTCCTCGGAGGTAAGTCTTCCAGCCATGTGCCTTCAGCGATTTCATTACTAGTATTTCACCTTTTTCTTGCTATTCTCTTGGTTTTCGAATATTAGAGTTCATTGTATCCCTAGGTGCTAGGTAGGGGCTTGAACTGCGTATAAAGGCAGTACCTTGGCGCTGCTAGATAGGGGCTTGAACTGCGTATAGCGAACTTCACCATAGCTATCGAGTCCACTACAGACTACTGTCACCAAGTCACGCTAACCTACATCCCTAGACTGACAGGACAGTGGACTGTTGTAACCCCATAAGTTCTCCCCCCCGACAGTATATGTAAATTAGTGGTAAGATCTTTTGAATGTGTAACTGATTACTCTTATTTGGCCAACGACTTTGCTACGTTTAATTTATATTGGAGTGAACTCTTGCGGTGGCCCCAAATTTACTAAGGTTTCCCTTCCACCTGGAAGGCGTCCTGTTGAGCCTGTGAGCAACAGGTGGCGCACCCACTCCTATAGCCGAGCTTTATCTGAGCCACTTCACAATCTTAATATGTTGGTGACCGCAAGTGTTCGCTTTAAGGGGCTCTTGGCCATCACACTACCTACACACCAGCCTTAGCGTATTGTTGAGTTTGTTGAATTTGTTTGATTTTTTTTTTTTTTTTGTCTCTTTTATAATATATGACCACACCACGTCAAGCAGTGCTTTTATTTCGCTTTTATTTTGTCATTGACTTTCATGTGAGAATAAACCGTCTCAAAACGTAACACAAAACTTAAACATTTTCGAATTATTAATACGAAATTTTTAAATTTTTAATGTAGTAACAGAAAATGTAGTCTGAACGTAACACAAAATTTAAAAAATTTAACTTAGAAAGCAAAAATACATTACTTTACATACAGAAGTACATATTAAAGCATAACACAAAATTTAAAAATTTTGACTTAAAATGTTAGTCTAAACGTAACACGATTTTTTTAAATTTTGGCTAAGCAACAAATGTTGGTCTACAATTAACACAAAATTAAAAAATTCCGACTTTGGTAACATAAATTTTTTAATCCAAACGTAACTCTAAACGTAACAAAAAATTAAAAATTGTCTACGTAACAACAAATAAAATTTTTAAGTTTTGACTTTAGTAACTAAGTTTTTAAAGTTTGACATAGTAACAAGAAAATTTGTCTAAAAATAACATGATATTTAAAAACTTTTACTTTAGTTACACGAAGCGTCTTCACCACAATTTAAAACAAACAAAAAGATTAATTTTATCAATAGTTTGCATATTTTAAATTAGAGCTTTTTGTCAAATAAGCTAAAAATTAAACATTTTATGACGTTGTCATCTAATAAAAGTTTTTTTTTATTGCATATAAGTTAATTAAATATGTTAAATGTATCTTTATTAGGTACCTATATGAAATATACACAAAAATTATTCGACTAAACATAACGTTATTTTGACGTCACTTATTTGTCATTTTTTCGTCATTTGACGTCGAACAACGAATGATCCCAAAAATTGACTTTCTAGTGAAATCACGTTCCCGCCTGGGTACTCTTTTGGCCCCAAATATGAACTTTAACGGAATCATATACGTTTTGCGACTTTTATTGAGGTCTTCCTCAGGACTTTGTCAATAAGCGAAGTTTGTCAACTAGGAACAACATTCCACTGAATATAAAACATCTCCAGTTTCACGAAAATACGAGCAAACAAGCACCATATAGGACGACACAAACTTTAGCGATGGCTGAGCTACAGCTAGGTTGAAATTTGGTCTTTCAATCAGAATTTAACAGAATGTTTGGAAGTGAAACCAAGCCAGTTTTCTACTGACGTTGTGCTTCCTACAGACAGATGGCCGAAATTCGTACCTATACTGTCCGAGGACGACGTTCAGCGGAGAACTGGCTTGGTTTTACTTCAACAAATCTCTCAAGCCCTAGTGGAAGTACCTGCCGTCGTCCGATGGCGCCACTTGTATATGTACACAGTGCCTTGAGCAAAAGAAGAGATCAAGTATTTTTCGGACTCATATTTCTGTCAGGTCGTCCGCTTCTGGCCGGAGTTGGTGACGGTGAATGAAGGTACCTCGGATCACAATCCAATAAAACTGACCCTTGAATCGAATGCCGAAATCAAAACGACTCGCTCTAGGCACACTAATTGGGAACGGTTTCAAGAGCATTTTAACGCACTTGCGACCGTCCCAATTATTGCTGATGTGGCCCAACTGGAGGGTGCCGTGCAAACGTTCGAGGAGGACGTGCTGCAGGCTCTAAGGTTATCCACAATTGAACGCGAGGTGCAAAAACCACGCGGTCAATATGGAGAAACCCCCGAACATATACGGGTGCTCGTTCAGGAACAGAGACGGCTGCGTAGATTGTACCGCAACGGCCCCTCAGAGGACAATCGCAGGTTGCTTAACGAAAGCAGCCAGCGATTGAAAACAGCCTTGCGGGAACACCGCGGCCGATGCTGGGAAGATAAGCTGAGCGAGCTGGAGCCGGGCTCGTCTGGCCTCTGGCGGTTGCAGAAAAGCCTCAGGCGAGACACAAACGCCATACCACCGCTACACAGCGTAAACGGTGTGGCGTACAGCGATGAGGACAAGGCAGAAGCATTTGGCCAAACACTCGAAAGAGAGTGTAGGCTAAATGATCACCCTGACGATGATGATCGTCACATTCTAGCGGTTGAGAGGACCGTTAGGCACCTGAGGGGCGAGGACCCCAGGGGTCAGCAGGACCCGATGGACCCGGTTAGCCCCGGCGAAGTCAGGGATGTCCTGAGGACCCTTGTGGAACGAAAGGCTCCGGGGCAGGACGGCATCTCCAACAAGGTGCTGAAAAACCTGCCTAGGAAGGGTGCAGCCTGTCTTTGCGCCGTGGCAAACGCGACGCTGAGGCTACGGCACTTTCCATCGAGGTGGAAACAGGGAGTGGTGATAATGCTGAACAAGCGGGGCAAGAATAAGGCATATCCGCAGAACTACCGGCCCATCACATTGCTGTGTGGGGCTGGTAAGGTCGTGGAACGTATTATCCTGAGGAGACTCCAAGACGAGTGTACACGCCTAAACGTCGTGCCCGTCGAACAGTACGGTTTTCGGGGACTGCATTCGGCAGAATTGCAGGTCCTGAGGACCGTAGAGAGCATCGCTGAAGGCAGGAACTCCAGACTAACCTCTGGGTTGGTCCTGCTGGATGTGGAGCGAGCGTTCGATAGGGTCTGGCGAGAGGGCCTGATCTACAAGCTGAGTGACTTAGGTTTGTCGGCAAACATTTGCCAACTTATCGACAGTTACCTCACAGATCGGACAGTCGTTGTAAGGGTCGGAACCTCCCTGTCGGCGCCCAGAGCGCTAGAGGCAGGTGTCCCCCAAGGGTCGGTATTGTCGCCGCACCTGTACACGCTGTACACAAGCGATATTCCTAGAACACCAAGGACTACGCTCGCGCTCTACGCCGACGACACGGCTCTTTTATCCAAACACCGGAGAAAAGATGTCGTGCGGCGGAATCTGCAACATGCGTTAGACGACCTCCAGGAGTGGCTGGTACGTTGGAGGATTAAAATTAATCCAACCAAATGCCAGGCAATCCTGATAGGTAGACGTCGCGATGCCATCCCTGATCAACTTGTGATCGATGGAATCGAAGTGCCGTGGCAAGGCTCAGCCGTTTATCTGGGGGTAACCTTGGATAAAGGGCTGACCTGGGGCCCCCATGTCAGGGTCGCCGCTGCTAAGGCTAGGGGGGCTATGGCCTCACTATACCCCCTGCTCAACCGAAGAAGCCATCTGCCCGTGAGAGGAAAACTCCTGCTGCTGAAAGCCATCATGCGACCGATCCTAACATATGGATCGGCCTCATGGGGGAGCGCGGCGGAGGCCCACCTCTCAAGGATAGAAGCTGTTGAAAACATTCACCTCCGTATGGCGGTGAATGCTCCATTGTACATTGGTAACGAAGAAATTCGTGCTAATCTGCAATGGCAAACAGTGCGCGACTTCATGAGAGTCAAAGCCGAGAAGACATTCCGGCGAGCTGAAGCACATCCAGACGACCTGCTGCGGGCTTTGGTCGATTACGAGCCGGATCCCGCATCAGGGCAACCCTGGAAGCGGCCACGGCACCAACTGTAATATCAAACTGCAGAGTGGAGCGACAGCAGAGACGCAAAAACCGCCCGAGAAGAAGGGCCACATCTTCCGCAAGATATGTCAAGCCAAACCAGCCAAGCTGGAGAGGCTATGAGATATGAAAACAGGAAAGAGCGCAAACCAGAGAAGTCTGCCGGCAGCAGATCGGGGATTTATAGGCAATCGGCCCGGAATCCCCAAGCGTAAAAAACATGGGGTTTTTTAGTGGGTAAGAATCCCACACTACCGGACAACGTCGTGCGGTAGTTGTCCGGTGTCTTTAGAAGATTTTTTAATGCCCCGGGGTCGCTCCCCCCGAAAAAAAAAAAAAAAAAAAATTCTGTCAGGTTTGAGTTATACCATACCGATGAGCTACAATAAGAGCGAAACCGGTCTATGGCTGATAGAGAAATGAGTTTGATACTCTGCTGAACGTCGTCCACCGACAGTATAGGTACGAATCTCGGCCATCTGTCTGTGGGAAGTGACAACTTCGACAAAAAACTAGCTTGGTTTCACTTCAATATATCTCGCATGCCCTAGTGGAAACACCTGACGTCGTCCGATGGCGCCACTTGCATTTAACAGAATTGTGTTTTAGCTATAAAGCGCCGTTAGGTAGTCTATTAGTTATTGGGGACTTGGGGAGTGAGGTTTGAGTCTTGCTTCTTGTCCAGGATAGAAGAACTATTACTCATTCACTTATTTTTGTCATCTAGTTACCTTTGAAACTTTCTTTTTTTAATACATGTTGAGAAGATACGATAAAAATGTCAAAGCCAAATTTCCAACGCCTCCTTGACGACAAGTTGACAAGCTTATTACGTCGGAATTTTTATAGAATACGCAAATTCCTGACGCGATGGTGAAGGAAAATTCCTCATGCGAAGGGCTGTTGAAAGGCACTTTCCTGCCAACTTTTCTCCGGATCACCTTGTTTGCTCTAGCATTTCATGTACTTTCAGCCGGCATAAGACTAGTTTTGACAGTAGTTTAACTTTTTCAAATGTAGTTTGCCGTTATATGCAAAATCCATTATTTCAACAATTTTAACGGGGAAAACGGCACTTTCCTGCCAACCGATTTTCCTTCGGATAATCTTGTTTCCTGTGACTGCTAATTTGGTATCTCTGGCTCGACTGTAGAAAAAAACTCACTCTATGGTGGAAGAAGAGAAAAGAAAGGAATCTTATCGCTTCGCCTTGGAGGCACAAAAAAGAAAAATGTCTGCATTTGTATTCTAATTTGTTCACTTATTTGAATTGAACGCTTCATTTTTGTCTAATAATGAGAAAAAAACAATAAGTGAGGCATTCTCAAGAAAACTGCCTCTGATGGGATTATTAAAAGTGAATAATTAAATTTAAATTTGTTATCAATAGCGAGGTATTACTAATGACGATGAATCTTCCTCTTCTTCTTCAATCATGACCAAAAGAAAAAACGGGGAGATGAAAAAGTTCGCACAGTTTGCGAGTGGACCAACGACGCGACGCTACGCAAACCGGTCCGCCAGCAACTCGCGTCAGTGAGTTTCAGTTGCACTTCAACGTTTAAAGACGCGGGTGACTATCGCAACAACGCCGTATACGCCTTACGCCGAAAAATACGTCACGATTCGCCTTACGGACGTGGTTTTTCGTAATCGAGCATGCGGCGAATGCCGCTCGGAATACGATTTTCGCGAAAAGTTTCCGATCCACTGGATGCATTTTGTTACGATGATGCTGATACCATTATGAGTTCGCCATCGGGATGGAAAAAAAGTACGTGAATATTATTTTAAAAGTGAATAAAATTTCAATTTGGACGACTTTATGAATCCAGATAATAATTTCTCGTTTTTTTTTTACGATTTACGGGGTCTGCAAAACTTTTTCACCTGCTCGATTTTCAAGTTTAGTTTATAGTTTGTACTGTTTAGAACCAACATCTAAATTTTCTTAATGAGTTTAAGGGGTCGATTGATGAAAATGAAAGTCTTCTTTCCAAAATTTGTCGACGTTTTGCAATGGTTTTATTGCATCTTCAGGACCCTAAGCAACAACAAGAGAGCAGTGACCTCAGGTGTTTTTGCACATTTTTTTAAAGTTTTTAGTTTAGTAGTTCAAGTTTAAAATAAAAAAAATGGATGTGCAACTTTTGAATGAAAAAGAGGTCATGAAAACTTAGTTTTAATCGAGGTAGAAATCACTCTATAAAATGTGTACACCAAAATTTAATTTTCAAAGAAAATTCCATATCATTCAACTTAAATTGCCCTAAATTCCAATACCCTTAAATTCCACCAAATACCTTTAAATTCAATACCACTAAATTCCCCTAAATTCCATAAAATTCATTTGACTCCTAAAAACTGCTTCTTTAAATATTCTTTTATGTCCCAGTTCATTTTAATGATTTTATTGCTTAGTTACCAAATACATAAACATGAACTTCAGTATGAAGTTCATAGTACACAGAAAAGATGAGAAATTTTATGTTTCTGTCGCCCATTTCGAAAACAAATATCATAAACTGGCAAAAATCGGAATGAAAGCAATTTTTTATTTTTTTTAATAGAAAACAATGCTTTACGCGAAATAAAACAAAAAGAGTTTTTTTTGTACAGTAATGGACAGATAATACCCTAGTTAATACAACTTTTTTTTCTTTGGCAACTGAAAGTCAAAATAATAAAATTTTGTTTACACTTTTATCAAACATCTCAAACCTCAAATGCATTTTTTCGGCGTTTCGAGTTATTTTAAACCAATTTTGGCCGTAATTCTAACCTGCATTTGTACAAAAACTTTCAATTGAGATCTCTAGACGCTTTGAGTAATTTTTAGCTGATTTTGGTTTTAATCGTAACCGACATGTTCTCATGATTTCAAATTCTCATTTTCAGACACTTTCAATGATTAAAAAAAAATCATGAAAACTTAGTTTTAATCGAGGGGAAATCACTCCATAAAATGTGTACACCAGTTCAACCGAAAAGGTCCATTGGTCCACTTCAGAGTTATGTTCTCCCAAACTTGTGCAAAAATCGAGTTTTGCAAAGCAATAGGCCAGCAGTTTATTCACAGCATATTGATAGCATTGACAGGAAACTTTTACTCTTTTGTAGAAATATTGCTGACGTTTCGACGTTTAATTGATATCTCTATCAAAGCCATTTTGCTGAGCAATTGCAGAGGATTCTTTGTGTCGCGTAATGTTGGTGGTCTACGAAGGCGTAGAAGGGGGGACAAAATTTAGTTAAATTCCGAGTTTAAAATTGGGATTTGGTTAAATTCCGAGTTCAAACTCGAAATTTAGTTAAATTTTGAGTTCAAAGTCGGAATTTGGTTAAATTTTGAGGTAAAGTGGGAATTTAGTTAAATTCTGAATTCAAACTCGAAATTTAGTTAAAATCCAAGTTTGAAGTCGGAATTTAGTTAAATTCCGAGTTTAGAGTGGAAATTAAGTAAAATACCTAGTTCAAACTTGAAATTTAGTTCAATTCCGAGTTCAAAGTCGGAATTTAGTTAAATTTCGAGTTCAAAGCTGGAATTTAGTTAAATACCGAGTTCATACTCGAAATTTAGTTAAATTCCGAGTTCAAAGTCGGAATTTAGTTAAATTCCGAGTTTAACGACGGAATTTAGTTAAGTTCCGAGTTCAACGACGGAATTTAGTTAAATTCCGAGTTAAAGTGAGAATTTAGTTGTAGTTCAAGTCCGAGTTCAAAATCGGAATTTAGCTAAATACCGAATTCATACTAGAAATTTAGTTAAATTCCAAGTTCAAAGTCGGAATTTAGTTAAATTCCGAGTTCAAAGTCGGAAGTTAGTTAAATTCCCAGTCCAATGTCGGAAATTAGTTAAATTCCGAGTTTAAAATTGGAATTTGGTTAAATTCCGAGTTCAAAGTCGGAATTTAGTTAATTTTTGAGTTCAAAGTCGGAATGTAGTTAAATTCCTAGTTTAAACTCAAAATTTAGTTAAATTTCGATTTCAAAGTCGTAATTTAGTTAAATAGCGAGTTCATACTCGAAATTTAGTTAAATTCCGAGTCCAAAGTCGGAAATTAGTTAAATTCCGAGTTCAAAGTCGGAATTTATTTAAATTCCGAGTTTAAAGTTGGAATTCAGTGAAATTCCGAGTTCAAACTCGAAATTTAGTTAAATTGCGAGTTCAAAGTCGGAATTTAGTTAAATACCGAGTTCATACTTGAAATTAAGTTAAATACCGAGTTCATACTTGAAATTTAGTTAAATTCCGTGTTCAAAGTCGGAATTTAGTTAAATTCCGAGTTCAAAGTCGGAATTTAGTTACATTCCGAGTTTAAAATTGGAATTTTGTTAAATTCCGAGTTCAAACTCGAAATTTAGTTAAATTTCGAGTTCAAAGTCGAAATTTAGTTAAATTCCGAGTTCAAAGTCGGAATTTAGTTAAATACCGGGTTCATACTCTAAATTTAGTTAAATCCCGAGTTCAAAGTCGGAATTTAGTTAAATTCCGAGTTCAACGTCGGAATTTAGTTAAATTCCGAGTTGAAAGTTGGAACTTAGTTAAATTCCGAGTTCAAACTCGAAATTTAGTTAAATTTCGTGTTCAAAGTCGGAATTTTGTTAAATACCAAGTTCATACTTGAAATTTAATTAAATTCCGAGTTCAAAGTCGGAATTTAGTTAAATTCCGAGTTCAACGTCGGAATTTAGTTAAATTCCGAGTTGAAAGTTGGAACTTAGTTAAATTCCGAGTTCAAACTCGAAATTTATTTCAATTTTGAGTTCAAAGTCGGAATTTAGTTAAATACCGAGTTCATACTTGAAATTTAGTTAAATTCCGTGTTCAAAGTCGGAATTTAGTTAAATTTTGAGATCAAAGTCGAAATTTGGTTAATTTCCGAGTTAAAGCGAGAATTTAGTTGTAGTTCAAACACGAAATTTAGTTAAATTTTGAGTTCAAAATCGGAATTTAGTTGAATAACGAGTTCATGCTCGAAATTTAGTTAAATTCCGAGTTCCAAGTCGGAATTCCGAGTCCAAAATCGGAAATTAGTTAAATTCCGAGTTCAAAGTCGGAATTTAGTTAAATTCCGAGTTTAAACTTGGAATTTACTTAAGTTCCGAGTTCAAACTCGAAATTTAGTTAAATTTCGAGTTCAAAGTCGAAATTTGGTTAAATACCGAGTTCAGAGTCGGAATTTGGTTAAATTCCGAGTTAAAGTGAGAATTTAGTTGTAGTTCAAGCTCGAAATTTAGTTAAATTTCGAGTTCAAAGTCGAAATTTAGTTAAATTTCGAGTTCAAAGTCGAAATTTAGTTAAATTCCGAGTTCAAAGTCGGAATTTAGTTAAATTCCGAGTTTAAACTCGAAATTTAGTTAAATTTCGTGTTCAAAGTCGGAATTTAGTTAAATACCAAGTTCATACTTCAAATTTAATTAAATTCAGAGTTCAAAGTCGGAATTTAGTTAAATTCCGAGTTCAACGTCGGAATTTAGTTAAACTCCGAGTTTAAAGTTGGAACTTAGTTAAATTCCGAGTTCATACTTGAAATTTAGTTAAATTCCGTGTTCAAAGTCGGAATTTAGTTAAATTTTGAGATCAAAGTCGAAATTTGGTTAATTTCCGAGTTAAAGCGAGAATATAGTTGTAGTTCAAACTCGAAATTTAGTTAAATTTTGAGTTCAAAATCGGAATTTAGTTGAATACCGAGTTCATGCTCGAAATTTAGTTAAATTCCGAGTTCCAAGTCGGAATTCCGAGTCCAAAATCGGAAATTAGTTAAATTCCGAGTTCAAAGTCGGAATTTAGTTAAATTCCGAGTTTAAACTTGGAATTTAGTTAAGTTCCGAGTTCAAACTCGAAATTTAGTTAAATTTCGAGTTCAAAGTCGAAATTTGGTTAAATACCGAGTTCAGAGTCGGAATTTGGTTAAATTCCGAGTTAAAGTGAGAACTTAGTTGTAGTTCAAGCTCGAAATTTAGTTAAATTTCGAGTTCAAAGTCGAAATTTAGTTAAATTTCGAGTTCAAAGTCGAAATTTAGTTAAATTCCGAGTTCAAAGTCGGAATTTAGTTAAATTCCGAGTTTAAACTCGAAATTTAGTTAAATTTCGTGTTCAAAGTCGGAATTTAGTTAAATACCAAGTTCATACTTCAAATTTAATTAAATTCAGAGTTCAAAGTCGGAATTTAGTTAAATTCCGAGTTCAACGTCGGAATTTAGTTAAACTCCGAGTTTAAAGTTGGAACTTAGTTAAATTCCGAGTTCATACTTGAAATTTAGTTAAATTCCGTGTTCAAAGTCGGAATTTAGTTAAATTTTGAGATCAAAGTCGAAATTTGGTTAATTTCCGAGTTAAAGCGAGAATATAGTTGTAGTTCAAACTCGAAATTTAGTTAAATTTTGAGTTCAAAATCTGAATTTAGTTGAATACCGAGTTCATGCTCGAAATTTAGTTAAATTCCGAGTTCCAAGTCGGAATTCCGAGTCCAAAATCGGAAATTAGTTAAATTCCGAGTTCAAAGTCGGAATTTAGTTAAATTCCGAGTTTAAACTTGGAATTTAGTTAAGTTCCGAGTTCAAACTCGAAATTTAGTTAAATTTCGGCTTCAAAGTCGAAATTTGGTTAAATACCGAGTTCATGCTTGAAATTTAGTTAAATTCCTTTTTCAAAATCGGAATTTAGTTAACTTTTAAGTTCAGAGTCGGAATTTGGTTAAATTCCGAGTTAAAGTGAGAATTTAGTTGTAGTTCAAACTCGAAATGTAGTTAAATTTCGAGTTCAAAGTCGGAATTTAGTTAAATTCCGAGTTTGAAGTTGGAATTTAGTTAAATTCCGAGTTCAAACTCGAAATTTAGTTAAATTCCGTGTTCAAAGTCGGAATTTAGTTAAATGTCGAGTTAAAGTGAGAATTTAGTTGTAGTTCAAACTAACAGTTCGCGGTCGGAACGTAGTTAAATTCCGAGTTCTAAGTCGAAATTTATTTAAATTCCGAGTTCAAGAGACTTCAAGTTTCCCAGACTTTGAACTCGGAATTTAACTAAATTTCAACTTTGAACTAAAATTTTAACTAAATTTCAACTTTAGACTCGGAATTTAACTAAATTTCGACTTTAAACTCGAAATTTAATAAAAAAGATCTTGTTGGCACTTCTACGCATTCGTAGTAATCCACTGACCATATGACGGAAAAAAAATAAAAGAACGACCACCTAGTATTACTTTTAGCAACATTACGACATCAATTAAACGTCGAAATGTCGGCAATATTTCTGCAAAAGAGTAGAAGTTTCTTTTCGTGCGAGTCCTGTCTGTGCTAAATAGATTGCATAACCTAACCAAAGCAGAATTATGACTGAACCAACCTAACCAAACGCCCGTGAAACTGATTGAACCTAACCAAAAGATAAACATAATTAAACTAACTAGGACTATCCTAAACAAGGAATAGAGGAAAAACATAACTGAACTGACTTGAACTAACTTAACGAAAGGGCAGCGCGTGGAAAGTTGACCTGGACTAACGTAATCTGACCTTACGAGCAACTCCATGATCAACCCAGAAACTTACTTTGATCAACACACAAACGACCCTGAGAGTCTTTAATTTGACTATTATTACATGGGGTGTTTTCGACTGGCATGGATGTGCTGCTGGTGTAGAGTACTACATATTTTTTTTAATGGAGGATGATGGAGTGTGGTGATCGGTGGCGGCCTGCGCAATACCTACTAAAACCCTGTACCTCTCTTCACTCTTGTTCCCTCCCGGGATCGCGTGCGCATTTCGTCAGGAGGGGGGTGGAATCTTCCCATACAGGCTTTCCGTATGATATTTTGCTACTTCTACTCTTTGATTTAATCTAGAACGACTGCCCTTCTTACCTCTTTCTCCTTGTCTGCTTTCCGCATCATAATCCTGGTATTCCTGGTGATCATCTTGTCAACCACCTTCCAGTTTTTCTCCGTTTCTAGCATTAGAATTCCGATGTATATTTTTCATAGACCGTAATTCGCCTCCCAGCTCAGCCGCTGCTTGCTTCCTTTCTTCCTCAAATTCCCCGCAGTGGAAAATCGTGTGTTTGGCTTCGTCATCTCTACTGCAATACCAACAATTTGAAGTGTCTCTTTTTAATTCTGTGTAGGTACGAACAGAACACCCCGAGCGCAGTAATGGTATGTGAAAGACAGTAATTCAGCTCTCCCCATTTGCGATCCTTACTTGCAGCTTTGACTCCCCTTAGGCCGATTTTGGTTACTTTATTACAAATAATTTGGCAACTATCGCCGGTTGCAAAGATTTATGTTTTGCCTCTGAACTAAACATTTTGTTAAATAAGTAGGCAACGTCGCCATCTATTGCAAAACTAAAAATTGATCCACATGCAAAATTTTACAAGGTTTCTAAATGCGGGTGTCTTACTTTAAATAACAAAAAATTATTCTGCTCCGCACTTACGCGACACCCTGTATAGCCGAAAGTATTTTTAAATTGTACACCAAATCATCTTGAACAATTTTAAAAAACACAGTCTTAAAAAATGCACTGTTTGTATTTTTGCATTCGGCCCTATGAAATTAATGATATAACTACAGAGACAGGCCAAAGCTCAGGAATTGTTGTAAAGTCGTGAATCACAGAATCGAAACTCCAAAACATGTCGGCCACTAAAGAAACCAACTGTTAAATTTCATTAATTTCACGCAACGCTTTGAGTGCGCGACTTCTAAAGAATTTGTTGAAATATATATGTCAGTAGAGGTTTACCATTACAAGTTTCTTCATACAAAACTTGGAGTGAGTGTCAAAAACATATTTATTTCTAAAAGTTTGATGACGAAAACGTGGTTTAATTTAACTACCCAACTGAGTTTTCCAGTGCGGTCCATAAATTTTAATATTTTTATATAGTTTATTCCTTATTGTTCTTAGTATTATCACTGTCAATTAATATTTATATTAGCTTTTTCTATTCACTGTTGAACGCCTTTCAATGTAGAAACTGTTGTAGAAATGGATAGTGGTAGATTTTTGTTGTGGCAGATCTCGTTTAAAAACTTGCCGACGTTTCGATTGCAATGGTCCTCAGTACTACAAGTATAAATTGAAAATTACACAATGAGCAGTGGGCAAAAACATCTAAACCCTCATCATCATACAGGATAATTTAACATCAAAACCGGGGGTGTATCCACTCATGGCAATACATGTACAAATTAGATGACAATACTTCACAATACCATGAAAATACCTCACAATACTGTTGCAATACCTGGCACTGCTTCGACAGTAAATGACAATACCAGACAATACCAAAAAGTATTCTGGCAATACCTCACAATACCGACAATATCAACCGGCAGAATTTAGTTCAATTTCGAGTTCAAAGTCGGAATTTAGTTAAATACCGAGTTCATACTTGACATGTAGTTAAATTCCGTGTCCAAAGTCGAAATTTAGTTAAATTTTGAGTTCAAAATTGAAATTTTGTTAAATTCCGAGTTAAAATGAGAATTTAGTTGTAGTTCAAACTCGAAATTTAGTTAAATTTCGAGTTCAAAATAGGAATTTAGTTAAATATCGAGTTCATAATCGAAATTTAGTTAAATTCCGAGTTCAAAGTCGGAATTTAGTTAAATTTCGAGTTCAAAGTCGGAATTTAGTTAAATTACGAGTTCATACTTGACATGTAGTTAAATTCCGTGTCCAAAGTCGAAATTTAGTTAAATTTTGAGTTCAAAATTGAAATTTCGTTAAATTCCGAGTTAAAGTGAGAATTTAGTTGTAGTTCAAACTCGAAATTAGTTAAATTCCGAGTTCAAAGTCGGAATTTAGTTAAATTTCGAGTTCAAAGTCGGAATTTAGTTAAATTACGAGTTCAACGACGGAATTTAGTTAAATTCCGAGTTTAAAGTCGGAATTTAGTTAAATATCGAGCTCAAAGTCGGAACTTAGTTAAATTCCGAGTCCAAAGTCGGAGATTAGTTAAATGCTGAGTTCAAAGTCGAAGTTTAGTTAAAGTTTGAGTTCAAAATCGAAATTTTGTTAAATTCCGAGTTAAAGTGAGAATTTAGTTGTAGTTCAAACTCGAAATTTAGTTAAATTGCGAGTTCAAAATAGGAATTTAGTTAAATATCGAGTTCATACTCGAAATTTTGTTAAATTCCGAGTTCAAAGTCGGAATTTAGTTAAATTCCGAGTTCAACGACGGAATTTTGTTAAATTCCGAGTTTAATGTCGGAATTTAGTTAAGTACCGAGTTCAAAATCGGAATTTAGTTAAATTCCGAGTCCAAAGACGGAGATTAGTTAAATTCCGAGTTCAAAGTCGGAATTTAGTTAAATTTTGAGTTCAAAATCGAAATTTTGTTAAATTCCGAGTTAAAGTGAGAATTTAGTTGTAGTTCAAACTCGAAATTTAGTTAAATTTCGAGTTCAAAATAGTAATTTAGTTAAATATCGAGTTCATAATCGAAATTTAGTTAAATTCCGAGTTCAAAGTCGGAATTTAGTTAAATTTCGAGTTCAAAGTCGGAATTTAGTTAAATTACGAGTTCAACGACGGAATTTAGTTAAATTCCGAGTTTAAAGTCGGAATTTAGTTAAATATCGAGCTCAAAGTCGGAACTTAGTTAAATTCCGAGTCCAAAGTCGGAGATTAGTTAAATGCTAAAGTGAGAATTTAGTTGTAGTTCAAACTCGAAATTTAGTTAAATTTGGAGTTCGCGGTCGGAATGTAGTTAAATTCCGAGTTCAAAGTCGAAATTTATTTAAATTCCGAGTTCAAGAGACTTCAGTTTCCGAGACGTTGAACTCGGAATTTAACTAAATTTCAACTTTGAACTCAAATTTTAACTAAATTTCAACTTTAGACTCGGAATTTAACTAAATTCCGACTTTAAACTCGAAATTTAATAAAAAAGATCTTGTTGGCACTTCTACGCATTCGTAGTAATCCACTGACCATATGACGGAAAAAAAATAAAAGAACGACCACCTAGTATTACTTTTAGCAACATTACGACGTCAATTAAACGTCGAAATGTCGGCAATATTTCTGCAAAAGAGTAGAAGTTTCTTTTCGTGCGAGTCCTGTCTGTGCTAAATAGATTGCATAACCTAACCAAAGCAGAATTATGACTGAACCAACCTAACCAAACGCCCGTGAAACTGATTGAAACTAAACAAAAGATAAACATAATTAAACCAACTAGGACTATCCTAAACAAGGAATACAGGAAAAACATAACTGAACTGACTTGAACTAACTTAACGAAAGGGCAGCGCATGGAAAGTTGACCTGGACTAACGTAATCTGACCTTACGAGCAACTCCATGATCAACCCAGGAACTTACTTTGATCAACACACAAACGACCCTGAGAGCCTTTAATTTGACTATTATTACATGGGGTGTTTTCGACTGGCATGGATGTGCTGCTGGTGTAGAGTACTACATATTTTTTTTAATGGAGGATTACCGGGTTGTGTGGGGATCGGTGGCGGCCTGCGCAATACCCACTAAAACCCTGTACTTCTCTTCACTCTTGTTCCCTCCCGGGACCGCGTGTGCATTTCATCAGGAGGGGGGTGGAATCTTCCCGTACAGGCTTTCCGTATGATATTTTGCTACTTCTACTCTTTGATTTAATCTAGAACGACTGCCCTTCTTACCCCTTTCTCCTTGTCTGCTTTCCGCATCATAATCCTGGTATTCCTGGTGATCATCTTGTCAACCACCTTCCAGTTTTTCTCCGTTTCTAGCATTAGAATTCCGATGTATATTTTTCATAGACCGTAATTCGCCTCCCAGCTCAGCCGCTGCTTGCTTCCTTTCTTCCTCAAATTCCCCGCAGTGGAAAATCGTGTGTTTGGCTTCGTCATCTCTACCACAATACCAACAATTTGAAGTGTCTCTTTTTAATTCTGTGTAGGTACGAACAGAACACCCCGAGCGCAGTAATGGTATGTGAAAGACAGTAATTCAGCTCTCCCCATTTGCGATCCTTACTTGCAGCTTTGTCTCCCCTTAGGCCGATTTTGGTTACTTTATTACAAATAATTTGGCAACTATCGCCGGTTGCAAAGATTTATGTTTTGCCTCTGAACTAAACATTTTGTTAAATAAGTGGGCAATGTCGCCGTTGCAAAACTAAAAATTGATCCACATGCAGAATTTTACACGGTTTCTAAATGCGGGTGTCTTACTTTAAATAACAAAAAAATTATTCTGCTCCGCACTTACGCGACACCCTGTATAGCCGAAAGTATTTTTAAATTGTACACCAAATCATCTTGAACAATTTAAAAAAACACAGTTTTAAAAAATGAACTGTTTGTATTTTTGCATTCGGCCCCATAAAATTCCTGATATAACTACAGAGACAGGCCAAAGCTCAGGAATTGTTGAAAAGTCTTGAATCACAGTATCGAAACTCCAAAACATGTCGGCCACTAAAGAAGCCAACTGTTAAATTTCATTAATTTCACGCAACGCTTTGAGTGCGCGACTTCTAAAGAATTTGTTGAAATATATATGTCAGTAGAGGTTTACCATTACAAGTTTCTTCATACAAAACTTGGAGTGAGTGTCAAAAACATATTTATTTCTAAAAGTTTGATGACGAAAACGTGGTTTAATTTAACTACCCAACTGAGTTTTCCAGTGCGGTCCATAAATTTTAATATTTTTATATAGTTTTTTCCTTATTTTTCTTAGTATTATCACTGTCAATTAATATTTATATTAGCTTTTTCTATTCACTGTTGAACGCATTCCAATGTAGAAACTGTTGTAGAAATGGATAGTGGTAGATTTTTGTTGTGGCAGATCTCGTTTAAAAACTTGCCGACGTTTCGATTGCAATGGTCCTCAGTACTGCAAGTATAAATTGAAAATTACACAATGAGCAGTGCGCAAAAACATCTAGACCCTCATCAACATACAGGATAATTTAACATCAAAACAGAGGGGGTATCCACTCATGGCAACACATGTACAAATTAGATGACAATACTTCACAATACCATGAAAATACCTCACAATACTGTTGCAATACCTGGCACTGCTTCGACAGTAAATGACAATACCAGACAATACCAAAAAGTATTCTGGCAATACCTCACAATACCGACAATATCAACCGGCAGAATTTAGTTAAATTCCGTGTCCAAAGTCGAAATTTAGTTAAATTTTGAGTTCAAAGTTGAAATTTCGTTAAATTCCGAGTTAAAGTGAGAATTTAGTTGTAGTTCAAACTCGAAATTTGGTTAAATTCCGAGTTCAAAGTTGGAATTTAGTTAAATTCCGAGAAGGAAAGTCGGAATTTAGTTAAATTACGAGTTCAACGACGGAATTTAGTTAAGTTCTGAGTTTAAAGTCGGAATTTAGTTAAATACCGAGTTCAAAGTCGGAATTTAGTTAAATTCCGAGTCCAAAGTCGGAGATTAGTTAAGCTCCGAGTTCAAAGTCGGAATTTAGTTAAATTTTGAGTTCAAAAGCGAATTTTTGTTAAATTCCGAGTTAAAGTGAGAATTTAGTTGTAGTTCAAACTCGAAATTTAGTTGAATTTTGAGTTCAAAATAGGAATTTAGTTAAATATCGAGTTCATACTCGAAATTTTGTTAAATTCCGAGTTCAAAGTCGGAATTTAGTTAAATACCGTGTTCAAAGTCGAAATTTAGTTAAATTCCGAGTTCAAAGTCGGAATTTAGTTAAATTTTGAGTTCAAAATCGAAATTTTGTTAAATTCCGAGTTAAAGTGAGAATTTAGTTGTAGTTCAAACTCGAAATTTAGTTGAATTTTGAGTTCAAAATAGGAATTTAGTTAAATATCGAGTTCATACTCGAAATTTTGTTAAATTCCGAGTTCAAAGTCGGAATTTAGTTAAATACCGTGTTCAAAGTCGAAATTTAGTTAAATTCCGAGTACAACGACGGAATTTAGTTAAATTCCGAGTTTAAAGTCGGAATTTAGTTAAGTACCGAGTTCAAAGTCGGAATTAAGTTAAATTTTGAGTTCAAAATCGAAATTTTGTTAAATTCCGAGTTAAAGTGAGAATTTATTTGTAGTTCAAACTCGAAATTTAGTTAAATTGCGAGTTCAAAATAGGAATTTAGTTAAATATCGAGTTCATACTCGAAATTTAGTTAAATTTCGAGTTCAAAGTCGGAATTTAGTTAAATTTTGAGTTCAAAATCGAAATTTTGTTAAATTCCGAGTTAAAGTGAGAATTTATTTGTAGTTCAAACTCGAAATTTAGTTAAATTGCGAGTTCAAAATAGGAATTTAGTTAAATATCGAGTTCATACTCGAAATTTAGTTAAATTTCGAGTTCAAAGTCGGAATTTAGTTAAATACCGAGTTCAAAGTTGGAATTTAGTTAAATTCCGAGTCCAAACTCGGAGATTAGTTAAATTCCGATTTCAAAGTCGGAATTTCGTTAAATTCCGAGTTTAAAATTGGAATTTAGTTAAATTCCGAATTCAAACTCGAGAATTAGTTAAATTTCGAGATCAAACTCAAAATTTAGTTAAATTCCGAGTTCAAAGTCGGAATTTAGTTAAATTACCAGTTCAACGACGGAATTTAGTTAAATTCCGAGTTTAAAGTCGGAATTTAGTTAAATACCGAGTTCAAAGTCGGAATTTAGTTAAATTCCGAGTCCAAAGTCGGAGATTAGTTAAATTCCGAGTTCAAAGTCGGAATTTAGTTAAATTTTGAGTTCAAAATCGAATTTTTGTTAAATTCCGAGTTAAAGTGAGAATTTAGTTGTAGTTCAAACTCGAAGTTTAGTTGAATTCCGAGTTCAAAGTCGGAATTTAGTTAAATACCAAGTTCAAAGTCGGAATTTAGTTAAATTCCGAGTTCAACGACGGAATTTAGTTAAATTCCGAGTTTAAAGTCGGAATTTATTTAAGTACCGAGTTCAAAGTCGGAATTTAGTTAAATTCCGTGTCCAAAGTCGGAGATTAGTTAAATTCCGAGTTCAAAATCGGAATTTAGTTAAATTTTGAGTTCAAATTCGAAATTTTGCTAAATTCCGAGTTAAAGTGAGAACTTAGTTGTAGTTTAAACTCGAAATTTAGTTAAATTGCGAGTTCAAAGTCGGAATTTAGTTAAATACCGAGTTTAAAGTCGGAATTTAGTTAAATTCCGAATCCAAAGTCGGAGATTAGTTAAATTCCGAATCCAAAGTCGGAGATTAGTTAAATTCCGAGTTCAAAGTCGGAATTTAGTTAAATTCCGAGTTCAAAGTCGGAATTTAGTAAAATTTCGAGTTTAAAATTGGAATTTAGTTAAATTCCGAGTTCAAACTCGCGATTTAGTTAAATTTCGAGTTCAAAGTCGGAATTTAGTTATATACCGAGTTCATACTCGAAATTTAGTTAAATTCCGAGTTCAAAGTCGGAATTTAGTTAAGTTCCGAGTTTAAAATTGGAATTTAGTTAAATTTCGAGTTCAAAGTCAGAAGAATTCGGAATTTAACTAAATTCAAAGAATTTAGTTAAATTCCGAATTCAAACTCGAGATTTAGTTAAATTTCGAGTTCAAAGTCGGAATTTAGTTATATACCGAGCTCATACTCGAAATTTAGTTAAATTCCGAGTTCATAGTCGGAATTTAGTTAAATTCCGAGTCCAAAGTTGGAAAATAGTTAAATTCCAAGTTCAAAGTCGGAATTTAGTTAAGTTCCGAGTTTAAAATTGGAATTTAGTTAAATTTCGAGATCAAACTCGAAATTTAGTTAAATTTCGAGTTCAAAGTCGGAATTTAGTTAAATTACGAGTTCAACGACGGAATTTAGTTAAATTCCGAGTTTAAAGTCGGATTTAGTTAAATACCGAGTTCAAAGTCGGAGATTAGTTAAATTCCGAGTTCAAAGTCGGAATTTAGTTCAATTTTGAGTTCAAAATCGAATTTTTGTTAAATTCCGAGTTAAAGTGAGAATTCAGTTGTAGTTCAAACTCGAAATGTAACTAAACTTAACTATATTTCGAGTTCAAAATAGGAATTTAGTTAAATATCGAGGTCATACTCGAAATTTAGTTAAATTCCGAGTTCAAAGTCGGAATTTAGTTAAATACCGAGTTCAAAGTCGGAATTTAGTTAAATTCCGAGTCCAAAGTCGGAATTTAGTTAAATTCCGAGTTTAAAGTCGGAATTTAGTTAAATACCGAGTTCAAAGTCGGAATTTAGTTAAATTCCGAGTTCAAAGTCGGAATTTAGTTAAATTTTGAGTTCAAAATCGAAATTTTGTTAAATTCCGAGTTAAAGTGAGAATTTAGTTGTAGTTCAAACTCGAAGTTTAGTTGAATTTCGAGTTCAAAATAGGAATTTAGTTAAATATCGAGTTCATACTCGAAATTTTGTTAAATTCCGAGTTCAAAGTCGGAATTCAGTTAAATTCCGAGTTCAAATTCGGAATTTAGTTAAATACCGAGTTCAAAGTCGGAATTTAGTTAAATTCCGAATCCAAAGTCGGAGATTAGTTAAGTTCGGAGGAGTTCAAAGTTGGAATTTAGTTAAATTCCGAGTTCAAAGTCGGAATTTAGTTAAATTCCGAGTTTAAAATTGGAATTTAGTTAAATTCCGAGTTCAAACTCGAGATTTAGTTAAATTTCGAGTTCAAAGTCGGAATTTAGTTATATACCGAGTTCATACTCGAAATATAGTTAAATTCCGAGTTCAAAGTCGGAAATGAGTTAAATTCCGAGTTCAAAGTCGGAATTTAGTTAAGTTCCGAGTTTAAAGTTGGAATTTAGTTAAATTCCGAGTTAATATAGCCGAAAATAGCCTACTTTTAGAGGTAGCATTAAAAGTAGCTTACTTTTAACACTAGTGCCTTAAAATGCTATTTTTAGTAGTTTTTTAGCGTGTTAAAAGTTTTGAATTTTTAATGCCTTTGTAAAAAAATAAGTTAATTTTGTTATGGATTAAAGTTTAACTAGTTAATCTTAATTTTTTATATAAACTCAGGTCATAAACTGAGGTCTGCAGGACACATTGCGGTCAATGTATAAAAAGTGTTTAAGTAATTAATAAAAGCAATAATTAAGAAGTCTACTTCCTCACACCTATTATTTTGTAGGTAGCTCTGGAGTTTTAATTTATTTAGGTATGTGTCATTAAAACATTCAAAGCTATTAGCAAGTAATTTTATCTAATCTGAAATACTCAGTGGGTACCTAGAAGCAATTTCAAAAATACCTATCATATCTGAAGATATACTTGCCAATACTTTACAATACCTGGCAATACCTCTTGCAATACTTGCAATACCTCTCACAGTCCCGAAAGTACTTAAAAACACCACCATAATACAGGTGATACGTGACAGACCTAGGACAATACCCTATTTTCAAAATACATGTACAAAAAATAAGCAAGTGGATACCCCCCGATCAAAACGGACAATCACTCACCGATGGTTTTATAAACTGTTTTTTTTTTTAATTAGAACATGGTTATGTCAATAAAGTATAGGTGTGGGTTACTGCACCTGCCTTAAATAGATAAAAAGAGATTCCAGAAGATAGAAGATACATTTTTTTATATCGCCACAAATAAGTTTAACATACGGTAGTCGTTTTGTCGACGGTTATTGCTTCTTTAAGCCTCCATGATTCATGGTTCGTTAGGCTTCACGACAATACTACTTCTAGGATCACATAAGTTCACTTGAATTTATGGTCCTAAGATGGATTTGTTGTTGAGATTTTAGTTGATTTCCTTTTCGTAGGGACAGAAAATAAAGTTCTGATTATTTAATATTAGGGGGAGCCATATGATGACCCCCGAGCGACTTCCGTGTAAAGCATTTTTTTCAGGAAAGAGAGTTTGAATTGGTTGTGGTTTTGAGTTTGGCAAAGATTGATTTTTTATACAAGGTGATCTAGCAAAAAGAGCAGAAATTTAAAAAATCTGTCAGCACAACTCTTGAGTTGAGTCTTTCATCATAACTGAGTTGTTACACTCTCGTCCAGCGTAGGAAAACTCTTTGCAATTTTCTAATAAGAAATATAATTTGTCGTTTTTTTTTGTTAATCATTTTTTGCATTTTTTTGATTTACAATACGCCAAAAAAATTAAATTAATCAAAATTGAGTACGTAAATGTAAGCATTAACATAACAAATTTGCGTAGTAATAGATTTTACTAAAAATAACTACTTCAAACTTTGATTTGAATCATTTTTTTCTGATTTTGCCTTAAAATTTAATTTCTTCAAACATAGCAAAATTTGCGTTTTTAAACGATGTGAGATAATTTTTAATTTATCTTTGCTTTAATTTTACCCAGAATTTCCACAAAAGCTTTAAATTAGCATTTTTTAGACTCTTTTTGTAATTTTTAAACGATTTTTGCTCTAGTCCCAATTCGAATTTTTTTAAAAACATCAAACCTGCATTTTTAAATGCTTTGAGTCATTTTCTCAAAAAACTCCATATTTGCCTTTATAGACACTTTAAGAAATATTTAGCAGATTTTGGTCCTAACTGACAATTGCATTTTTAAAAGATCTCGGTCACTTTTTAACTGATCTTTGCCCTAATTTTAACCAGAATGTTCACAAAGGCATCAAATTAGCATTTTTTAGACGATTTTTGTAATTTTTAAACGATTTTGGCTCCAGTCGCCTAACTTGAAATTTCTTAAAAACTCCAAACTTGCATTTTTAAATGCTTTGAGTCATTTCCTCAACGGGTTTCTCAAAAAACTCCAGATTTGCCTTTATAGACACCACAAGAAATACTTAGCAGAATTCTGTACAGCAGACATGAAGTGATGAGGTGATCTGATGATACCTAAGAGTACCTGAAACGTCGGAAAGGCTTTATATCATATTCAGAAACCTCATAGCTTTGGAACAATCATAAAACAAGCTGCTTTAAAGTCAGAAATTTGTTCGTGAAAAACAAAAATTAAGTGTCTTGCTTTGTAAAGGAAAATGCGATTAGAATAAATTAATCAAATTTAAATACTTCTCGTCCAGCGTAGGAAAACTCTTTGCAATTTTCTAATAAGAAATATAATTTGTCTTTTTTTTGTTAATCATTTTTTGCATTTTTTTGATTTACAATACGCCAAAAAAATTAAATTAACCAAAATTGAGTACGCAAATGTAAGCATTAACATAACAAATTTGCGTAGTAATAGATTTTACTAAAAACAACTACTTCAAACTTAGCAGATTTGAATAACTTTTTTCTGATTTTGCCTTAAAATTTAATTTCTCCAAACAGAGCAAAATTTGCGTTTTTAAACGATGTGAGATAATTTTTAACTGATCTTTGCCTTAATTTTAACCAGATTTTCCACAAAAGCTTTAAATTAGCATTTTTTAGACGCTTTTTGTAATTTTTGAACGGTTTTTGCACTAGTCCCAATTCGGAATTTTTTAAAAACATCAAACCTGGATTTATAAATGCTTTGAGTCATTTTCTCAAAAAACTCCAAATTTGCCTTTATAGACACTTTAAGAAATATTTAGCAGATTTTGGTTCTAACTGACAATTGCATTTTTAAAAGATGTCGGTCACTTTTTAACTGATCTTTGCCCTAATTTTAACCAGAATGTCCACAAAGGCATCAAATTAGCATTTTTTAGACGATTTTTGTAATTTTTAAACGATTTTGGCTCTAGTCGCCTAACTTGAAATTTTTTAAAAACTCAAACTTGCATTTTTAAATGCTTTGAGTCATTTCCTCAACGGGCTTCTCAAAAAACTCCAGATTTGCCTTTATAGACACCATAAGAAATACTTAACAGAATTCACTTCATGTCTGCTGTACAGACATGAAGTGATGAGGTGATCTGATGATACCTAAGAGTACCTGAAACGTCGGAAAGACTTTATATCATATTCACAAACCTCATAGCTTTGGAACAATCATAAAACAAGCTGCTTTCAAGTCAGAAATTTGTTCGTGAAAAACAAGAAATTAATTGTCTTGCTTTGTAAAGGAAAATGCGATTAGAATAAATTAATCAAATTTAAATACTTCTCGTCCAGCGTAGGAAAATTCTTTGCAATTTTCTAATAAGAAATATAATTGGTCGTTTTTTTTTGTTAATCATTTTTTGCATTTTTTTGATTTACAATACGCCAAAAAAATTAAATTAATCAAAATTGAGTACGTAAATGTAAGCATTAACATAACAAATTTGCGTAGTAATAGATTTTACTAAAAATAACTACTTCAAACTTTGATTTGAATCACTTTTTTCTGATTTTGCCTTAAAATTTAATTTCTCCAAACAGAGCAAAATTTGCGTTTTTAAACGATGTGAGATAATTTTTAATTGATCTGTGCCTTAATTTTACCCAGAATTTCCATAAAGGCTTTAAATTAGCATTTTTTAGAGGCTTTTTGTAATTTTTAAACGATTTTTGCTCTAGTCCCAATGCGAATTTTTTTAAAAACATCAAACCTGCATTTTTAAATGCTTTGAGTCATGTTCTCAAAAAACTCCAAATTTGCCCTTATAGACACTTTAAGAAATATTTAGCAAATTTTGGTCCTAACTGACAATTGCATTTTTAAAAGATGTCGGTCACTTTTTAACTGATCTTTGCCCTAATTTTAACCAGAATGTCCACATAGGCATCAAATTAGCATTCGTTAGACGATTTTTGTAATTTTTAAACGATTTTGGCTCTAGTCGCCTAACTTGAATTTTTTTAAAAACTCAAACTTGCATTTTTAAATGCTTTGAGTCATTTCCTCAACGGGTTTCTCAAAAAACTCCAGATTTGCCTTTATAGACACCATAAGAAATACTTAACAGAATTCATTCATGAGGTGATCTGATGATACCTAAGAGTACCTGAAACGTCGGAAAGACTTTATATCACATTCACAAACCTCATAGCTTTGGAACAATCATAAAACAAGCTGCTTTAAAGTCAGAAATTTGTTCGTGAAAAACAAGAAATTAAGTGTCTTGCTTTGTAAAGGAAAATGCGATTAGAATAAATTAATCAAATTTAAATACTTCTCGTCCAGCGTAGGAAAATTCTTTGCAATTTTCTAATAAGAAATATAATTTGTCGTTTTTTTTTGTTACTCATTTTTTGCATATTTTTGATTTACAATACGCCAAAAAAATTAAATTAATCAAAATTGAGTACGTAAATGTAAGCATTAACATAACAAATTTGCGTAGTAATAGATTTTACCAAAAACAACTACTTCAAACTTAGTAGATTTGAATAACTTTTTTCTGATTTTGCCTTAAAATTTAATTTCTCCAAACAGAGCAAAATTTGCGTTTTTAAACGATGTGAGATAATTTTTAACTGATCTTTGTCTTAATTTTAACCAGATTTTCCACAAAAGCTTTAAATTAGCATTTTTTAGACGGTTTTTGTAATTTTTGAACGATTTTTGCACTAGTCCCAATTCGGAATTTTTTAAAAACATCAAACCTGCATTTATCAATGCTTTGAGTCATTTTCTCAAAAAACTCCAAATTTGCCTTTATAGACACTTTAAGAAATATTTAGCAGATTTTGGTCCTAACTGACAATTGCATTTTTAAAAGATGTCGGTCACTTTTTAACTGATCTTTGCCCTAATTTTAACCAGAATGTCCACAAAGGCGTCAAATTAGCATTTTTTAGACGATTTTTGTAATTTTTAAACGATTTTGGCTCCAGTCGCCTAACTTGAAATTTTTTAAAAACTCCAAACTTGCATTTTTAAATGCTTTGAGTCATTTCCTCAACGGGTTTCTCAAAAAACTCCAGATTTGCCTTTATAGACACCATAAGAAATACTTAACAGAATTCACTTCATGTCTGCTGTACAGACATGAAGTGATGAGGTGATCTGATGATACCTAAGAGTACCTGAAACGTCGGAAAGACTTTATATCATATTCACACACCTCATAGCTTTTGAACAATCATAAAACAAGCTGTTTTAAAGTCACAAATTTGTTCGTGAAAAACAAAAATTAAGTGTCTTGCTTTGTAAACTAAAATGCGATTAGATTTGTAAAGGAAAATACGATTAAAATAAATTAATCAAATTTAAATACTTCTCGTCCAGCGTAAGAAAACTCTTTGCAATTTTCTAATAAGAAATATAATTTGTTGTATAATAATAATATTGTAACACAATATTAATATTAATTTTCCTTCGTAACTGAAATTTGACAAAAAAATATAAAAATTTACTAGAACTAAAAAAAACTAATTGAAAACTGAGTTTTTCAGATTGCAAAATGAAAACATTTCTGAAAAAATATGTAAGTATATTACATATCTAAAATCAATTAAATTTTTTTTAGTGTACACTTTATTTTTAGCTACTTTAAACTCAGAATTTCTCAGGCTTCACAAAGACTAGAGAAAAATGTCTAGATGTTTCTATTACCCCAAAAATATTAGAAATCTGCTCATCTAAGGTGATGCTGAGCAAGTTCGGATTTTCGTATTAACAATTTTTGGCATTTTAGTTCCAAAATTAAGTTTTATAACACAGAAAATGCACTTGACAATATGTAAAAAATTGGCAACAATTAAATTTCAATGACACTTTTTGACAAATATGTTTTTACACCAAGTAAACAAACAAACGCTATTAATGTTATACTGGGGAAATTCTATGGCATGAGTTGTTGCCAAAAATAATTGAATGGATAATAGCTTATACCTGGTGGCCCAACGAAAATTGAGGCCACCATGAAGCCAGGGAGTGACTTTAACTCTAAAAATTTTAAATGGAAATAGGTGTCAAGTTATACATCATTTTGAAGGGCGTTCAATTACCTTTTCAGTGCCTCATCATTTTTTAAATTTGAATGATTTGTTCTCGAGCAAATAGGAGTAGGAGACAGAAAAACCGATTTGACATTAAATTAATTTCAATTTATTAGTTGTTGAAAATGACCACCATGGACCTCCATACAGTAGTAAAGCCACTGTTCAAAGTGCATTCGAACATTTTGCAACATTTGTGGAGTTTACTATAAGATTACACTCATTTACAATACGTTGCCGCAAGTCTTCAAGTGAATCCGGTTGTGTAGCATAAATTTTGGACTTCAAATAACCCCATAAAAAAAAGTCAAGAGGAGACAAATCCGGGGAACCTGCAAGCCATTCTGTAGGTCCTCTTCTCCCAATCCACTTTTGAGGGAATGTTTAATTTAAAAGCTGCCTAACAAGGGCGGTGTAGTGCGGAGGAGCCCCATCTTGTTGAAAAATAATGCATTCTTCACGGTGACGGTCATCGTGTTCAATTATTTCTGTTAAAGCTGGATCAATGGCGTCTTCCAACAAATTCAAATAGACCTGTCCGTTCAAGTTTCCAGTTGACCGACAATATGATCTTCGAAAATTCCTATCCAAACGTTTAGCTTTTGTGGATGTTGCATGTGAACTTCATGAAAAAGCATTGGATTAGTTTACGACCAATAACAGCAATTATGGCGGTTCACCTCACCGTTCAAGAAGAAGGAGCACTCATCAGAGAAGCAAATGTTATAAAAGTATCGAAATCATCTTCGTTAAATTCCTGCACTAATTTAATTTTATAAGGATGGAATTTATGTGCTTTTAATATTCTCTGGATGCTTGTACGCCGAACAACATGCATTTGATAGTGCTGGTAGCAGGTTCCATTTTCTGTTCTTATTGCTGGATGACGGACAATCTTCTTTTTATTTCCTACACTTCCAGTCTCTTGAAATTTGGCAACCAACAAGAAACGTAAGAATGGGATACGTTCCTATCAGAATATTATTCAGTAAACAAATTTGTGACCCGTCTAGCACAATCGTTATTTCGTAGTGTAAAGCATTTTTAAACGATGTATGTACAAAAGTAAAAGAAACTACTAAACTACAAAACATCAACATGCAGGTAGGAATAATGCAGTAAGATTTTCTAAATTTACATTCCGTATCAGTGTTGTTAAATTCCTAAGATAACATAAAAAGCCTTTTTTCTCGAGAACAGACCATTCAATTCTAAAAAGTTAGGTGGCATTGAAAAGGCAATTGAATGCCCTTTAAAATGATGTATAATTTTCCATTTAAGATTTTTAGGGTAAAAGTCACCCCGGCTTTGGGGTTCATCTGGAAAAGCCATAAATGTCAGGAAAATATGACCTCTTCGAAATTGAAATTGACGGGTCCTGGCGTCAGAAAACATCGGTGGAAAGTTTTCGTTGGGCCACCTTGTATATTTTTATGATGTGCTTTCCATACCTAACAAGTGAAACTAAACTATCATTTCTTAATTTTCAGATAAATATACAACATTGCTATTAATCGTCCTCTCCGTTTTGTTGTTACCACGAGGGGGTGCAATAGGATTTTCGGAAGAGACACTCGCTCCCTGTCCTGTGTTTGGAGAGGGACGTTGCTATTGCACCCCCGATCTTCACGAGTTTCAGTGTCGCGATGCAGGATTTAGAGAGGTTCCTGAGCTACCTTATACCATCAATAAATTGTAAGTATGGCACACCGTTAGTATGTTTTTTTTTGCGTTTCACCACCCGTGCGGGGCCTCCATAGTTAAGAGTTTAGTTAAATAAAAATACCTGATGATGTCTAAAAGTAGCTGAAACGTCGACATGTCGAAAAGCGTTTCTATCATATGCGCAAACCTAAAAACGTGTTAGACATCATAAAAAAGGCAAAATGGTACCAAGGATACCCGTATCAGGGTTCCCATGTATCACTTATTGTGTAATTATGAAAAATAAAACCTACAGTTCAGTTTTCTAGTTTTAATGATTCTTAATAATGTAATATTTGCCAATTTTTGGGACACCCTAGAATATCTTAATTAGAAATCAAGACACTGTTTATAATAAGGGAATAAACCTTACAAAAAATACTGTTGCGAACTCGGGGTTCGATAATTCCAGTGTAACGATTTCACACGAAAACACTATTTATTTACTCCATAAATACACACTGGTACAAATCGACTAGTAAATAACTCAGTACTTAACACTTTATAGCCTTCTATTATCGCTTCGTAACTTTAGCTTACTTATAGCTCGATTAAAATACGACTACCCCTACTCGGGCGCTCTATGCGCCTTTTATATACAATCCTAAAATTACAGAAAAACCTAGAAAGTTCTTTATAAGAATTCTTGAATAATCTCATATAAAAAAAACGGTTGTAAACAACTGCCTTCTAGATTAAGCCAGACGAGCAATAAATCACTCGTGTCAGCCATGACGCAGCGCGGATAGGTCGTGAAGCTCCACCAACCAACACGCTCCCATGCGTTGCCCCGCCTCCCATGCGGCGTTGCTGCGATCGTAACAATACATATTGGCAACCAAACAAAAATCAAAAGTTAAATGTTACAGCATTATTTGGGACACCGTATATTATCTACAAAAGGAGTCAACGCTCTATTTATTACAAAACTACTCGAATTAACGCAATAAACTAACTGATATAGATTTACATGCTACAAATCTAAAATTCCATGTTACAAAATTTTTTGGGACACTCTATACTAGGTACCTAAAACGTAAATATAATATATTTATAAATAAAATTATATTTATATTTTATCATTTAAAATTTGTTATTAGAATGTATAAATACATATAAATAAAATCGATTACTATTGGGAAAAGTCGATGTTTCAAGCGTAAGGGCTCTCGAATCGGCCAAAAAACCTAAATTTGGAGATCAAAATCGTGCATTTCGGCCTTTAACAGCTCATATCTCGTTTCGATGAAGATTTATCCAAAAGTCTATAAGAAGAGGTAAGAAAGTGGAAGAATAGAGCTACACGTAGAGCCCATTTTCGAATGTCTGCCTAGAAGAGTAACTGAGCACGGGTGGCCCAAATATAAGGTACAAATTTTGCACTTTTTTAAAATTTTCTCGAAAGCTGTGAAAGGTAGCTTCTTTCTGATACATGCATCTGATAATCCCCAGTGACCTCTTTATACATTAATATTAACCTGCGTATCGAGAAACCTTACTGTTTCCAAGATAGACAGGAAAATGTAAAAATTTCAAAAATTTTAAAGGGAGAGGGTCGTCAAAATTTTTGACCGAAATTTATTGTCATTGATTTTATCAAAAATGGTCTCATATGTAAGAGCAGACAAAAATATGTAAAAATTTTGCAAATTTGGAATTTTTCACCCTCCTACAACAATTTCTAAGTTGCAGCAAAAAAGTGCCAATGAATTGAAAAACTATTCAAAATAGAACCTTTGGTTCCCGCGGCAAGGTTCCGGCCCTTAAAGACCTGGCCTTTGAAGTAGAAATGGGAAAATTTAAAACGACTGGAGCAGACAAAATGGAAATTAATGACGGTTCCCGACAACCAAAATCTGGTATCTAAATTTGATCTTTATAGGTGTTTTCACCTATTTTTCTCTAAAAGAGTTCATTCAGAAATATTTTCCCATACTTGGGTTGTTTATATTAAAAAAAAAGAGTTATAAATGACGGTTTCCTATAAATGTACGTGTCATTCTGGTATTCCAAAATTTTCCTTCCCTTCATTTCTTCCAGCTACTTTCTCCCACTAACACATAGAATACCAATACCAAGGTCAACGTGGGATACATTGTTTGTATGCCAAATTTGTGCGAGTTTTTATTCAGTTTTAAATACTGTAAGTTCAATCACCAAGTTGTAGCAAATAAGTGTCAACAATTTGAAAAAAGTTTCAAAATGGAGCCTTTGTTTCCCTTGGCAAGGTTCCGGCCCCTTACAACCTCTAGCCCGTCCCATAAAATTTTTTTCGGACAATGATATTTTAAATTATTGAATTCCCTGTGTTTATGAAGAAGTAAGCTTTTTTTGTACCAAGCTCCCTTTTTTAATACATAAATAAAACTCATTGTGATGCAGCCATCTTAGGAGCCTAACAATGAATCTTGAAAAAAAACTAATTATAATTGCAAACTAATAAATAATAAAACTAATAAATGAAAAATTTGCAAAATCACATTTATTTTTGATTTTTAAACACTCATTGATTGAAATTAATAGAAAACCCTCTATAATAAATATGATTATAGTATATAATAATATAAATATAATAAATCAATTTTAATTGCTACGTTTATATGTTGCTTCGTTCTTGGACCTATGTTACATTGGGGTGGGAAATTCTTTGGGTACGGTCCTATGATGATGAGGAGAGATCGACAAACAAAAACGACTTCTGTTGATCCTCTGATGTTTTGTAGTACCTAACTATCGAAAAAACCATAACATCGAAACGTTTAAAAACAATTATACGTAAACTGAGAGGATCCGCAGAAGTTTGTCCATCTTTTTTTATCATCATGTACCCTAAGAATTTCCCACCTCTATAATAAATAAATATAATAAAAAAATAATTGTAGTATTTCTCGCTACATTTCCTACATCCTATTTGCGATATTAGGCAATAAATACTCTCTAAATAAAATATAATGTCGAAATAATATTTTGAACTAAGTACAGGATGGCCTAATTTGGGTGTTTTAAATGGGAAACTCCTAACCTAATCGGAATATTAAAAATCAAAAAGTCGATGCCGGGGTATGTTTTCGAGCTGAATTCATTTCCGCAAACAGAAGTCTGCTATCGTCTTTTGTTTTCTTACAGTTGATGAAAGTTCAATTTTCGCCATTTTAGAAAATACCTTGTAATTTTTTTATTAGTCTAGTTTGGTAAAAATGGTTTTTACATTATTAAGGCACTTTTTTGAATAGATTACAATGGTGATTTTTTGAATTTTTATAGACCCATTGTTATTTGAGTTATAACATAAACTTCTATTTTTTTAAATACAATCTATAACTTCTTTCTACTTTGGTAAAAAGATAATTTTTTTCTCTTTAAAATGACGTGTAACATGTTAGGTTTTACTTTGAACTTATATACTTTATTTAAGGAAAACTCCTTTTTGGAATAGCTCTTGTGTGAGTTAGTGAGATATTCTAATATGGCCTACCAAAACAATGCGTTCCCCCGACTCTCAGCGTCCGCTTAGCTGAAATTACACTTCCAACATGTCTTTTAAAACATTGAATATCTTTGGTCTAACGACTACAACAGAAAGTGTTTTTTGTTCTCTTATTATTTTTTAAAACATTGATATCATATAATCATTATTTTAGTTCAAAATATTTTCAAGTTAGCAGCAAATTTAAAGATGCAAAAACATAACTATTTGAATTTCAAAACTAAACATCACACCAATAACAAGTTCAATTTCTATTTTTAACAACAAGATATATTGGTTTTTTAATTTAAATAAAATGTGACACAGAAATGACAACTATTTTACATAATGTAACAAACAATAAACTACAAAAGATGTTCAAAAGTTCCTCCGTTGTTATCGATACATAATTGGCACCTTCTGGAAACGCCTTGGATGGCTTTTTGTATATGCAGATTTGAAATTGAATTTAAACAATTCAAAAAATTGTTTTGTAACTGGCCCATGTTTTCATTTGTGAGCCTATATAATTTATCTTTTAAGTGACCCCAACAGAATCAATCTAGAGGTGTCAAATCTGGCGATCGCGGCGGTCACTTGATAGGTCCTTTGTTTCCTATCCATTTGTTGCCAAAGTTTTCCGTCAAAAAATTTGAAATAACCCGTGAGTTGTGGATGGGTGGATGGGACCTTGTTACAGAAAATAGGAATTTCTATCATTTAACAGAATCTCGTCGCATATTTCGCGAGTTTTCTATTGTTGAGCAATGCGCACCAAACACTAAAACCAAATCTACTTTGATTACGGATGTCTCGGACTTGATGAGGATTCTCGTCAGACCAGTGATATTCGTTATTTCTGTTAAATATACCTGCACTGCTAACATAAGTCTCATCCATTCAAATAACTTTTTCATGAAATTTTGGATCGTATTTTCAAAAGATTGAAATTACATTTTTTCGTTACGTCTTTATAAGGCTAAAACTTAATGAACGTTATTGAACTATCTAGGCTACGAGATTATTAAACTTCTCCAACCGCGGAATATCGGCAGTATCCGCTGCACAACAAGATGGCCGCGACATCGGCACATTATACGTCATTTTAAAGAGAAGAAAATCCTCTTTCTAATAAAGTAGAAAGAAGTTATAGGTTATGTTTAAAAAAAATAGAAGTTTATGTTATAACTCAAAAAACATTAAGTTTTTAAAAATTAAAAAATCATCATTCGAATTTATTCAAAAAAGTGCCTTATAATATGGAAACCATTTTTACCAAACTAGATTATTAAAAAAATTACAAAGTATTTTCGAAAAAGGCGAAAATCGAACTTTCATTAATTGCAAGAAAACAAAAGACGATAGCAGATTTCTGTTTGCGGCAATGAATTTAGCTCGAAAAAATACCCCGGCATCGACTTTTTGATTTTTAATATTCTTATTAATTTAGGAGTTTCCCATTTAAAACACCCAAATTAGGCCACCCTGTACAGTAACTCTAATCCATAATCGTAACTCCAATTAAAAGCTATATTGCACGTTTATATGTTATAAGATATTAATGACAAATGATGGGAATGAAATAAATGATACATAATAAATTACTGTTCACGTGTTAGTTAGCTAAGCTCCAAAGTCAACAGAGATTGATAATTGTGGCAACAGCAAAATGCGTAGTACAAGAACATTATTAAATATTATCAAAAAAACAACATTAACAAAATACATTAACCAAAGGATACAATTAAATCTATTTTATAGCGCTATCTAGTAAAAATAACAAATACAGGGTAGATATGGTTGGCGGATTGGAACTATTCGGAGTCCCAATCCGCCACATACCAAATTTCAGCTTTCTTGACTCCTCTTGGCACAAGCCTTTCCAGAGATATTGGGATAAAACCCTTTTTTTTTCAGGCGGCCATCTTGGGTTTCTAATAATTCTATTTTCAGCTAATGTTACGTAAGGAATACCTACCATTTGATTTTCAACTTGATGTCACCATCGGTTCATTAAACAGCTATAACCTAGTAAACTACCATCAGCTACTTGGCTATGTCAGTTAGTTTACCATTCATGGCATCTCCATGGGCACCCAGCATCCAAAGTTGAACCGTGTACCATAAACAGTTCTCTAAATATTAATGTTACTCAGCTACTGTAGCTGTGATAGCTGAGTTAGCTATATCACAATTCGTGGTATTGTATTGTATTGTATTCAATGTGAGTCGACTTAGACAGTCCTCCACCGCGACCTGCGGTCTATTGTGGCTCACTCGAAGTGTTACCACTAAGGTTTGCCCCTGCTAGCTCCACTAGTTGTCACTCGTTCTATCCACACCCTCAACGAATCTGATGAGTCTCTCGGGCGACACTGCGTTTGCATCTTGAGGTTCAATGATAGTGTTTCCGAACACTGCGTCTCATCGGACACTCCGAATCTTTGCATGTAAAATCTTAGGTGACAATGTCCTGTGTACAGGTCACTCTGAATTGTCTCCTATTTCGTCTGAGGAGTGAGAGTATGGGACTCTAAACCAAATTTAGGGTTTTTACCCGGGTTTTTTACCATCTTTACTTGAAAGCACCCGGCAGTTTCAAGATTTAAGGTTAGATTTTAGATTAGAATTCAATAAATCCAGATTCTGGTTTGTGTTTTGATAAACTAAACGCTGGTCAATTGATTATAAGCTTCAAGCTGCACAAGCCAACTAATTATTGCTTAATTGGTAGGAGTTAAGCATTTTGAAAAAGTTAAATTTAGAGGTTATAATGGAATAAACCCGGAATTTTCCCGGATGTGTGCAGGGAATAAACCCTCAAAAATGAAAAAACCGGGTGAACACCCATCTCTAGGGTATATTCGTAATAATCATATATAAATAATAAAGTTTAGGTAATTTATCAATTGTTCTAATTGACAATTATTGTTTAATGACATTAATTTATATACTTTTATGTGATTTTAGCAACTCTCGAGAATTAATGTAGATATCTATACTGAACCAGGGGTAACTAACAAAAAGCAGAACAAGTTATGTAGTTATAGATTGGTGGTTATTTTATGTATTGTTGCGAACTCGGGGTTCGATAATTCCAGTGTAACGATGTAACACGAAAACACTATTTATTTATTCCACAAATACACACGACTACTAAATAACTCACTACTAAACACTTTATAGCCTTCTATTATCGCTTCGTAACTTTAGCTTACTTATAGCTCGACTAAAATAAGACTACTACTACTCGGGCGCTCTATGCGCCTTTTATATACAATCCTAAAATTACAGAAAAACCTAGAAAGTTCTTTATAAGAATTCTTGAATAATCTCATATAAAAAAAAACGGTTGTAAACAACTGCCTTCTAGATTAAGCCAGACGAGCAATAAATCACTCGTGTCAGCCATGACGCAGCGCGGATAGGTCGTGAAGCTCCACCAACCAACACGCTCCCATGCGTTGCCCCGCCTCCCATGCGGCGTTGCTGCGATCGTAACATTGCCCTCCTCCTAAGTCTGTTCGTCCCGAACAGATAGAGTTCCATGGTATCGTGCTAATCGATCCAAATGAACGACCTTCATCTTTGACCTAGGGGTCCGCTGGATCCTGTACACCACATCATTAATCTTCCCAATTTTGGCTAAGTTGTTCAGCCTCTCCTTAAGCTCCTCCACAAAATTCTCAAAGCTGAGCGACTCTTTTTCTGGTGTTCCATACATCAAATCCGCAGGAAGCCTCATTTCCCTCCCGAACATCACTTTCGCCAGAGTATAACCAGTGGCTTCATGCGTAGAGCCTCGATATGCCATCAACATGAGAGGTAGATGTTGGTCCCAATCACGCTGATGATCTGCCACCATTTTAGACAGGTAATGTTCCATGGTCCGATTAAATCTCTCTACCATCCCATCCGACTGTGGATGCAAAGGAGTTGTCCTGGTCTTGCGAATTCCGAGAAGTTCCATGACCTTCTGGAAAACAGCCGATTCAAAATTTCGGCCCTGATCAGAATGAAGTTCGAGAGGGACTCCAAATCTGCAGAACATTTCATTTACTAGCACCGTTGCCACAGTCGTTGCTTCTTGATTAGGCAGGGCGTATGCTTCAGGCCATTTAGTGAAGTAATCCATGGCAACCAAGATGTATTTATTGCCCGACTCAGTCTGAGGAAACGGTCCCGCGACATCAATTGCTACCCTCTCGAATGGAGCACCTACAGTGTACTGCACCATTCGGCCGCGTGATCTTGTTCGAGGTCCTTTTGTGGCACAACAAACTTCGCACTTGCGGCACCAAGATTCGACGTCTTCATGATAATTCACCCAGTAGAACCGCTCTTTAATTTTGGCCAAGGTTTTATTGACCCCAAAATGACCTCCACTGGTTCCGTCGTGCATTTCCTGTAGTACGTCCGATTTTCTGCCTCCAGGAACAACCAACTGACTGACTACGGTCTTGCCATCCGGACTCTCCGACGCTCTCTTCAGTAATCCATTTTCTATTTTAAGAGAGTGCCACTGGGCCCATAGCGCCTTCAGGTTTGGACTTTTACCAGCAATTTCTTGCCATTCTGGTCTCTTGTCGTCAGTCTTTGCAGAGAGGATGAGTCCAATATCTGGATCATTCATTTGTTCTTCTCGAAGGGTCTGTGTGGTCCAGCCATCGTTTATTTCTACCGACGTTCTCCTTACCAAAGGAAGTCCCTCACGCTGCTCAGTTCTTTGACAATGCCGACAATCTTCTTTACAAGGCCGTCTAGACAATGCATCGGCATTTCCGTGAGACCTTCCTGGTCGATGTTCAATTTGGAAATCGTACTGCTGCAGGCGCTCTATCCATCTGGCTATTTGACCTTCAGAGTTCTTCATCTGTAATAACCATTTCAAGGCTCCATGGTCAGTCCTAATCAGGAACCTTTTTCCATATAAGTAGCGATGGTAATGTTCGACTGCTTTAACGATGGCCAACAGTTCCTTTCTAGTGACGCAATAGTTTCTTTCTGGCTTATTTAAAGTCTTACTGTAGTATTCAATGACCTTCTCTTGCCCGTTTTGTCTTTGAGAGAGTACTGCACCTAGACCACAGTTACTTGCATCCGTGTCCAAAATAAAGAGTCCGTCCTTTATAGGGTAAGCCAAGATCGGACTAGAACAGACGGCAGCTTTAAGCCTTGCAAACGCCTGACTGCATTCGTGGTTCCACAAGAACGGTGTTTTCTTTTCCGTTAATTTGTGCAGCGGTTTTGCGATGTCGGCAAATCCCTCTACAAATCTCCTGTAGTAAGTACATAGTCCCAAAAAGCTCCTTACTTCGTGTTTGTCTCGGGGAACTGGCCAATCTTTAATGGCAGATATTTTACTATGGCTAGTTTGAATGCCTTGCTCTGAGATAGTATGCCCCAAGTACTCGACTTGCTTCTGGAACAGGCTGCATTTCTTGTAGTTTAACTTCAGGTGAGCATTCCGTAACTTGTTGAAGATTTCTCTTAAATTCTTCAAGTGCTCGTCGAAATCACGTCCCATGACAATTATGTCATCTAAGTATACCAGGCAAGTTTTCCAAGTCAGCCCCCTCAAGACAAGTTCCATTAGTCGCTCGAAAGTTGATGGAGCATTGCACAATCCAAAAGGCATAACAGTGAATTGGTATAGTCCAGAACCAGTAGAAAATGCAGTCTTTTCTTTGTCTTCGGGAGCAATCTTTACTTGCCAGTACCCACTTTTTAAATCTAGAGTGGAAAACCACTTTGATCCCGATAAAGTTGCTAAGGTGTCGTCTATACGTGGCAATGGGTAGCTGTCTTTCTTGGTTACATCATTAAGTTTCCTGTAGTCAACACAGAACCGCGTTGAACCATCTTTCTTCTTAACAAGAACCACAGGCGACGACCATGGACTAGATGATTCTTCTATGACGCCCTCCTTTAACATTTCATTCAGCAAACTGTTAACTTCCTGTTGTTTAGCCAGAGGGACCCTTCGTGGATGTTGTCGTATTGGCTGGGCATCTCCTGTGTTGATCTTATGGACAACTAAATCGGTTTGACTGTCGTTGCTCTTGAAGTTAAACATATCAGATTCATCCATGGCAAATTTTATAGCAGACTGAAGTTGTTCCTTTGACAGGTGACTCCACTGTCGCTTAAAAGCATCAATAACTTCTGGGGAAGCTTGGTTAGAAGATATAATTTTGGATGTCTCTGCTTCGACACAATTGCATACCCATTGTACAGGCTCATAATTGGCAAGAACTGTTCCTTCTTTTAGCTTGATGGTCCTTTCTCCAATATTGGCAACTCGTACTGGCATAGTCTTCTTCGTGTCGGTCAAAGTTCGGGCTACCATGATTTCAGTCGTAAAATCCAGGTTAGGTTCTATAAGTCCTATGGACCACCCAGGATCATTTTCAGAAGTCACTGTGATAATTTGTTCTGAATTTGGAGGAATTTTTACATCTTCCACCACCAGTAGACGGATACTAGTTTCCACATTTCCATTGGTTAATGCAAACTCCTCATCTCCAAACGTGAGAATATTCTGTTTGTGATCATAGGAGAATCCATGTTTCCTGATGAGATCCATTCCCAAAATAAACTCGTCTTTGATCCTGGCAACCAACACTTTATGCCGAACTTCAAGTCTTTCTCCAATAATGATGGTGACATCGGCTTCTCCGTCTATAGGGCAAGATTCTCCAGTGACTGATTTTAACATAATAGGGTTGGGCAATGGTTGTATGGTATATCCGAAAAGTTTATCTGGCCTTACAATGGTCACATCTGCTCCTGTATCGATGGTAATCTGGATCTTCTGTCCTTTAATGCGTCCGGCCACTGTGAGACTTTTGCCACCCAAATTATTGACTTTAAAGATCCTGGGGGTCTTAGCGGCCCCGGTCAATTGCCCCCTTGCATTGACCGGAATTAGTTTTCCTGGGACCTAGGGCGGTCTTGGTCGCCGCTTGGTCTTCTAAACGATGGCGACGGACTTCTTGCCCTATTACGGCAGTTACTCTTGATGTGACCCAGTCTGCCGCAGTTAAAACATTTTATGCCCCGATTGTCTGTTGATCGAGGAGTTCTCTCTAACAGGGCTTGCATATTGACTGCCATATCCTTCATCGCTTTATGTAAACTGGCCATGGATTCAGCCATAGACGTATTCGCCTCTTCATTGCAAGTTGCCATTCTTACACGTGGAGATGAACTAGATGACACTCGTGACGCCTCGAATTCCAGGGCCCGAACTAGTGCCTCGCTGATATCCTTGGGCCTTACTAGACGTAAGTGGTATCTCATGTCACTATCGCGAACTCCCTCAATGAACCTTTCGGCGGCAAATTGCATTTGAAAAGATTCAGGGGCCGATGGATATGCCAGGTGAATAAGTCTGTCTATCTCCGCCTCAAATTCTTGTAAGGATTCACCTGACTTTTGCTGCCTCATCCTCAGCTGGGCCTGGAACACGGTCTCTCTGTGCTCATTCCCAAATCGTAGTTGCAGAGTGTGTACTAAAGCCGCATAATTACTTTGATCCGCTGCCGACAGAGATTGGAGTAACTCAGCCGCTTTTCCACGAAGTGCTACCACTAATGATATAGCTTTCTGGGGCTCGGACCAACCATTAGCTTTTGCCGCTGCCTCAAACTGAGTTTTATAAATTTCCCAGGCCGTAGTACCGTCATAATCAGGAGGCTTAATTTTAGCGTTGGCTGTGCTAAAACTCTCTGTAGACACGGTGTCGTCCTCAAGTTGTTCCCGGAATTTCTTTTCTAGCTCGAGAACCCTCTGGTTGACGTCGTTGACGGATTGCATTATTCTTTCTTCTAATTGTTGCTTCCTAGCTGCGAGATGGTTCACTAATTCTTCTTTGAACCGTTTCTGTTCTTCTTTCTCTTGTTGATAACGTCTTTCCTGCTCTTCCTTCTGTTCTTGATAACGTCTTTCCTGCTCGTCTTTCTGTTGTTGATAACGTCGCTCCTGTACTCGATCACGTCTTTCTTGTTCTTCTTTTTGTTCGTTATAACGTCGCTGCTGTAATTGATCACGTTTTTCCAGCTCTTCCTTCTGTTCTAGATAACGTCTTTCCTGTTCTTGATCACGTTTTTCCTGTTCTTGATAACGCCGCTCCTGTACTTGATCACGTTTTTCCTGTTCTTCCCTCTGTTGTTGCATAAGGGACAGCAGAACGGCAAGTTGATCCTCCATCGCTTGATGCTGGCTTCTGGTCACTGGCATAAACACGTAATGTCCGGTAATGAAGCACTCACTTACAGTTCAGCAATATTAGTCCTCAAATTCCCACTGGAATCCCACTTCTGACACCAATTGTTGCGAACTCGGGGTTCGATAATTCCAGTGTAACGATGTAACACGAAAACACTATTTATTTATTCCACAAATACACACGACTACTAAATAACTCACTACTAAACACTTTATAGCCTTCTATTATCGCTTCGTAACTTTAGCTTACTTATAGCTCGACTAAAATAAGACTACTACTACTCGGGCGCTCTATGCGCCTTTTATATACAATCCTAAAATTACAGAAAAACCTAGAAAGTTCTTTATAAGAATTCTTGAATAATCTCATATAAAAAAAACGGTTGTAAACAACTGCCTTCTAGATTAAGCCAGACGAGCAATAAATCACTCGTGTCAGCCATGACGCAGCGCGGATAGGTCGTGAAGCTCCACCAACCAACACGCTCCCATGCGTTGCCCCGCCTCCCATGCGGCGTTGCTGCGATCGTAACAGTATATATATATATGGGAGGTTGACCTAACGTCAAATCGTTGTCTTAAGGACTAACCCATTCCTAAGGTTCATGTAAGAGAATTATAAATTATTTGCTGTAAATGAAGTATTTACCTAAGCACTTTAAGGAATATGTTATATTCCTTAAACTGTGGTGATACTCTACGCATGAATGTATGCTTCATCATTATAGATATTTAAGGATACCTATTCTATAGGTAACCTTTCATGTAGTAAAAATCATCAGCTAGAAGTTCTAAATGCGTTTCTTCGGCCATAAAATTAATAAAATAATAAAATTAATAGAGGATAAATCGTTATAATTATTCTTTATCTACTTTGGTTTTTATTATGCCCTTTGCGCACGGTTGATTAAAGATAGAAATATCACATCGGCAACCTTGCACTGGAGGCGGTCCTTAAATTTGCTATGATAGTAAAATCTGTAAAGATACGATGTTGACGAAATTTTGAGGTTAGTTTGTTTTTGTTATTATTTTTGCCTTTAAAAGATTTTGTATACCTTGTGCCCATATTGTGTCTATTTTTTTATGAATATTGGTACATAAAAATTAGAATTCTTATCAACCCATTAAGAACATAGAACACAGGTTCCCAGCGATTATAGTGCCTGAGTGCCAAGTCTATTTAGTTTAATTCTCGATCAGTCTTGCCATTCTTCATCAGTCCTGATGATTTTGTTCATGCACGCTTTACTTACCTTACCCCTATTTGCACCAAACAAATTTAGGTAAACCTAAACTTAAGGACCCCTTAGCCATAGCTATGAGTATGAGGAAGTAATAGGGAAAGCCTTAACTAGATGTACGTACTTAAAAATTGTGTGGTGCCAATGGCAGTAAGTTTCATCATATATAAGTGAATTAAGTTAAGAGGCACTAGAATAGGTACTTACATGTATTTTCTGATCTTGGACAATAAGATTTTAATTATGCAAAAATGCAACCAACCTATGCATATTGGAGAATAACCCTACTGATCAGTATACACTCAGCACCTGGTTACTGGTAACAATTTAGTTCGTTGAAAGCCCACTCTTTATGCAAGAAGCCTTACAATTCATCATTATTCTTATACATAAAGTTAGCTTTAGCTTTGTTGAAATGAACTTACTGGTGTGAGTAAAAGCCCTTTTTGGACACAAACACAATTGAAATCACTGGATGAAGCTGATTTACTATCACCCTCATCTTCAGCAGTGTTTGCTGATGAACACAGCAGATTTTCTTTGAATTAACTTGACTCTGCCCTAAGAGTGAACTTAAGAGTCAGCTGTGTTTTCTCAATATGTTTAATAATCGGGGCCTGGTGACTTAACTATAAAACTGGGTCCAAAGAGAAAGTGTATGGGCCATTTTAGAGGCAGTTGTAGAATTGTGGTTCAACTGAACTTGGGTGGTACTTGACCAAGACAATAATTCTATAGAAATGGGTGGAAGTGAAACTGAAAAATTTTGAGCCTTTAGGGTTGCTTAAAAATGGGTGAGAATCAATTTTGCTTGGTCCCTACCTACAAGGAAAAATGAAGGGATAAATCGCCATAATTATGTGCAAACACCTAAAAGTCAAACTGTAAGCTGTTAAATCATTAACAAAATTCACACTTTGTGTTCAAGTAAATAGACTTTTATTCTTTCTTTTTTTTTTACGTTTCTCCCGCTACTTTATCATGTACTTATGTTGATTGCTAAGCTAAGATAAGGGAATAAATGAATATATACATAACTAGTTGGTGAAGTTAGCGGGATTAGGACAAATAATGCACGTCTTCTTTATTCGAAAATGGCCGACGTTTCGACTGTTTATTTAGTCTTCATCAGGGCTATTCTCACTTAGAGAGGGTAGTCATTTAAAATTCTATTCAAGATGGTTAAAATAGCAAACTCCATTCGATTGTTCGGTGACCCTGGTATCTTAGGCTCGACAAACTACACGTCCGCCGCACAAGGTACAAAACTTGCGAATCAAATTTTTTTTCAAATTCGCAAGTTTTCGGTTTTTTCTTTTCAATTCATAATATATCTGATGATTTTTATTTCTCTGTTACCATGCACATCATAGAACTATTTACTATTTAACTTATTATAACTTCTTGAAATACATATTCAATAATATCCACTTTAAAAATGCTTTTTAATAAATAATTATTTAAAAGCAGAATTATTTTAATATAATTTTAAATTGGATGAGCCATCAGCTGATATTGTTTATATCCTGTCCCCTGTCCTGATTGGCCAGTAGTTAGGAATGAACACCGCGTCGATTTTATGAATGAAGTATGCCCGATGCCTATACTGCCATGTGTGGTGCTCCCGATGGCCCGGGCTCTATACCAGTGTGACGCTTTTTCAAGCATGAGACGCAATAGAGAGAAGGATAATCCCGATGACGTCACAACTGTAATATCCACATTTTACGTCGTGACAAGGACTCCGTCACGATATAAATTCTGACAAGCGACAGCTGACTTGACATTAGTAGGAAAAAGTCGGTTATAAATTTGAATTGCGAATTACAGATCCCTATATAGACGGTAGAGAGGCGTCTTGATACACACACAGCTCATGTAATCACTTCCAAGCTAAAAATGTATTTTATTGCAAATAAATTATAAATTATCAAATTATGGTTCATTTGTTTAAATAAATCGTTCAAGCCAGAACCAAGTGACGATAACGTTAAACTACTAAAATGACGCCCTGCCAAGTCTGTCATTGCTAATTACCAATGGCGCCCAATTGACCATTCTACAATTGCGTCATTTGGTACTTGTCCCTCAAGGCGATATGGCGGACCAACCTATTATTATATCAATCATGTGTCATGTCTATCAAATTTGTAATAAAGTTTAAACCTCTCCCGTTAGGCTTCATTTGAAAAATTTCTTTTCATTGAAAATATGATGTGTTAACCTCGTTTGACAACTACTGTCAAGTGATGTCATAAAACAGAAAGCTTCGATGAAGTCAAGACCAACTAGGATGATATAAGTTTTAATTTTTGGACAATCACGAAAGCAAGTTATACATCAGTGAAATCAGAATAAAAGGCACTATTTTTCTGTCTAGCTTTCAGTGTTGCTGTTTCAGGCATTTGAGCATGACAATTCATGGTACCCCCATACCTACCATCCAAATTTGAACCATGTACCATCAGTAGTACCCTGAATGCAACCTTTTCTATATTTCTCCCATTTAAAAATACATGAGACCAATGCAATTCTTATGGGAAAATCGTGGTGGGCCTCTTTGCTTATTAGAATAAGTCAACGTCCGCCGTTCTTTAATTTCAAGTTCCTGAGAGAATTGGAAATAGTTTTAAAATTTTTATTTTAATCAATTAATAATTATAAAGCAATAATTGTAATTAAAGAGAATACGTTGATGATGGCGTATAGTAAACAAAAAGTCGAAACGTCGGATAAACTTAGTTTCGGCATCATATTGCACAGTCCTTTAGTTGTGAAGTGAAACCAAGCCGGTTTTTTGCCGAAGTTGTCGCTTCCCACAGACAGATGGCCGAGATTCCTACCTATACTGTCTGGGGACGACGTTCAGCAGAATATCAAACTCATTTCTCTATCAGGCAGAGGAACCATAGACCGGTTTCGCTCTTATTGGAGCTGATCAGTATGGTATACCGTTTAGTCCTTTAGTTGTGGAATGAAAAAAAGAAAAAATCTCGAAAAAAAATTTCAAAATAAAACAAAACCTTTGGTATTTGGCAAATTTCAGCTTCCTAGCTCTAACCGTTCCAGAGATATAGGCGTAAAACCAGTGTTCCCACGGCGGCCAACTTAATTTTTTTAAAATGCTATTTTGTTCTATATTATATAAGGAAAACCTACCATTCGATTTTCAATTCGATACGACTATTGGTTCATAAAAGAGCTATATCTCAGCTATCGTAGTTATGATAACTACATCACCTATTTCACATTTTTCGTAGGTCACCCACCATTCAAATTTGAACCATTTGTCACGAACCGTTCTGCTGCAAGCTGTGTGAGCTATGTCACCTATTTTAGAATTAATGGTATTCACTTTGCTACCTACCAGCCGAATTTGAACCATCTACCATCAACACTACCCTAAATATGACGTTATTCCTCCCATATAAAACGTATTGGCCAACGGTTAGACGGGTAAACGGATATAATATAAAAGCCTGATGATGGCGTATATCGAACGGACAAAACGTCGTATCGCACCATGTAGCCGTAATAAGACACATACCAAAATTTCACCTTTCTAACTTTAATCGTTTGAAAGATATCAGTGCTATCGCTGTTTAATCGCTTACGTCACAGCATACGTCACGGCCGCAAGTATAGGTATTTTTACTCTACATTTTTACATTCTAGTTGAAACTCTACATCGGAAAGAGAGGGTCTTTGATCTAGGTAAAGCCTTTGACATGAATCCCGACACGAAATTTTCAAATCGACCAGTCTTTGTGAAAACGTTCTCGAAGACCGGGCATTTTGCCAATAATCTTCCTAGAAATGTTCAAAATTTCTCCTGCCACACAGTTTTCCACGATTTTCGGCCGATTTTCTTCAGTCTGAGCCTTTAAAGTTAATGTTTACATTTCGGAAAAACTCAGCTGTCAGTTGACGTTCAGTGGGAGAAGCCTAATTCCGAATGGTTCCGATTCACTAGTGGACGGGATTCGGAACCATTAGGGATTTCGGGCCAAAATTTGACAAAATCTGCATATTTCTCTTCGAAATTCAATTTAAACCATTTTACGACGTCCCAACGAAAAAGTGGTTTCTAAGTCCCAAAAAGAAAACATTCCAAGGTATCACCCGGGATAGAATGCCATTCGATTGGATGCACGGTCTCGGTACGAATAAACCTCAAAGTGGCAGTTTGAAATTTAAAGTTTAAAAATAATTCTGCAAAATTTCAAATTCAAAGCTCGGCCCTTGATATTTGGCCAGGTCCGGGGCTCATATGTGTACTACCTCTAGGAATTATTATCTCGAAAAAATGTGGAATCTACAGGGTAAAATGTGAGAAAAGTGCACCCAAATTGGCAAAAAATGTGGCACAGAAAAACTTTTGTAGCTCGCTATCCTCTCTGGGTTCGGATATATAAAAATTCCAATAACTTTTCCTGCGGTCATTACTTTATGTAAGAGCTAAGAAATTGTTAAAACTGGTATCTGCTTATCCTTTGCGTGCATCATATGGGCTGTTCGAGTTATAACGGTTCAGTAGGCGAGACAGATTAATTTGGGAGGCCATGACTTTGCCATTCCGCTCACTCTGACCCAAGGTAAAATAAGATGAATAACAGAATCAATAACCGAACGTATTCATTTCAAACCTAAAAAATGACCGGATAACGAATGTAAAATGGAGCAGGCCTTTGGTTGCATAAGGCTTTGTAATGAATGATGCGAAGCTTTTGATATGCAAACGATAATATTGTAGTGGAGTGGGCACATTTTGAAATCTCTAGTGGCTAAACCAGTCCTTTCTATTGATCAGTTTTAATGCAAAATGAGTGCATGGTCACGTTTAATTTTAACCCTTTTTGAAGCAATTATTTTAACGGTACGTGCGTAAAAGGTGTTTCTAGCTAATAGTTGAAATTTTCAAAATGTTTTTTACAGACGAATCAGAAGGTGTTATTGCAGTGTGCACGGTATCAGACAAGTTTCAAGAAAACAATGGGCGTGTATTTTGTATCTAAACTCAATATTCTTCGTCGCCCCCGGTAGAGGCGACGATCCTAAATTAGGAGCTGCTCAAATCGATTTCCGCCCACCTCAAACATCAAAAATATCTACAATGACTGCAAAAAAAAACGCCGTTATTCAGAAAAAACAAATGTACTTTCTCGTACATAGACGTAAAATTATAATTTTTGGCCACCCCTAAATTTTTCCTCCCGTGTTTCGTGCACTCTTTTGCCTATAGGTAGGATCAGAGACAAAAATCTGCCGGTCTCTTTGCACTTCTTCACAAGGAATAACCCCAATAGACTTTAAGTTATTCCATTAAATTTCCCGTCTTAAGTAACTTTGACAGTGGTTCTATGCCGCATTTTGGCCATGGATGGGGTGACTCTTGAGGGTTCTATGTGACCTCACCATAGACAAACATAACTACTAGATTGAAACATTTCATTAGAAACAGTTGAAGCTTGGAAATTTAACACTTTATGAAAGTACGAGACGTTACATTAAGGATATTTCCTCGACCAAACTACTCAAACCAGGATAACAAAAAAGTTAACCATTCGAATTTCCTTGATTTGTGGTCCAAACCGTGACGTCAAACTTAACTAGACCAGTTAACCTGCAACCGGGGATGGTTTGCCTCTTGCCACGTATATAGTTAAGTTGTTTGTTTATGTTTTGTTTATTTATGGTCACAACAAAAATAAAGTGAAGGCGCTAAATACAGCACATTTCTGCTTTTCCTTTCCAATTTTGCACCGGCTTTTCTTGGAAAAAGAGTATAAATTCAAAAGAAAAAGTTCTCGACCCTGTCAGTGCGAGTTTCTTCTTCTCGGAATCTCTTGGTAAGTAAAAGAATCTGGAAAATAGAAAGAAGATAAATATGAAAAAAACTTTTGTGGAGTGTGATGCTTGATGAATTATTAAGCCTAATAATTCCTCCACTTTCCTCAATTTGATTCCTTATTGACGGCTGAATCTAGGAATTGTGGTTTTGTAACCAATCCAATATGATCTGGACACTTTTTGACGAAGAACGCATAAAAATGCCAGAATTTCACGAAGAACGAAGGGTAGATTGACAGATATCTTAAATTTTAACGGAAAACCGAGTGGAGTCAGGAGTGACGTTGCCACGTTGACGTTATAAAAGATTACCGTGATGTCATTAGGTAAACCCTTGACGTCACTAACTTAACTTAACCACTCTACACCATTTTCACATGTAGTTTAGAAAGTATCAGTTGTATTTTAGAAAACGTCACTTGGATTTCAGATATATCACTTGTATTTCAGAAATCATCACTTGTATTTCAGAAACCATCAGTTGGAATTTAGATTAGTCATTTGTATTTCAGAAAAGTTCAGATGTATTTCAGAATTCGTCATTTAAATTTCCGAAAATGAATGAATTACATACTATCTTCAGAATCGGATTGAAAAAGCATGCGATGCTGCTCCAACGCAGTTTCCTTTTTTTATATTGTATAAATTATACATGATATACACATAAAATTTAACAATGACAACAATTTACTCTTGGCAAATATAAAATGTAGTCCAACTGGTATATTTTCTATTACTAAGACGGCAACATTAAGAGAAATGCTAAGTTGTGCGAATAAAGTCCAATTTTTTAGAAAATATATTGTGTTGAAGTGGTTTTTGAGTCCTCACTTTTGCACTGTACCTTCCTTTTTTGAAGAACTTCACACAAATGTAAAAAACAAACTTTGTTTCCAAAACAATTTTCTGATATTCAAGTAATATCTTCTAAACTACAAGTGACGCCTTCTGAAATACAAGTGATATATTTGAAATCTAAATGATTGTTCTGAAAATCAAGTGTAGTTTTCTGAAATACAAGTGACTATTCTGAAATACAACTGATGATTTCTAAAATCAAAATCACCATTCTGAAACACAAGTGATATATTCTTAAATCCAAGTGACAGTGAGAATCGGTGTAGTGGTCTACACCATTTTCACATGTAGTTTAGAAAGCCTCATTTGTATTTTAGAAAACGTCACTTGGATTTCAGATATATCACTTGTATTTCAGAAATCATCACTTGTATTTCAGAATAGTCAGTAGAAATTTAGAAAGTATCATTTGAAATTTAGAAGCGTCACATGTATTTCAGAAACCATCAGTTGGAATTTAGATTAGTCATTTGTATGTCAGAAAAGTTCAGATGTATTTCAGAATTCGTCATTTGAATTTCAGAAAATGAATGAATTGCATAGGTACTATCTTCAGAATCGGATTGAGAAGGCATGCGATGCAGCTACAACACAGTTTCCTTTTTTTATATTGTATAAATTATACATGATATACACATAAAATTTAACAATGACAACAATTTACTCTTGGCAAATATAATATGTAGTCCAACTGGTATATTTTCCATTACCAAGACGGCAACATTAAGAGAAATGCTAAGTTGTGCGAATAAAGTCCAATTTTTTAGAAAATATATTGTGTTGAAGTGGTTTTTGAGTCCTCACTTTTGCACTGTACCTTCCTTTTTTGAAGAACTTCACACAAATGCAAAAAACAAACTTTGTTTCCAAAACAATTTTCTGATATTCAAGTAATATCTTCTAAACTACAAGTGACGCCTTCTGAAATACAAGTGATATATTTGAAATCTAAATGATTGTTCTGAAAATCAAGTGTAGTTTTCTGAAATACAAGTGACTATTCTGAAATACAACTGATGATTTCTAAAATCAAAATCACCATTCTGAAACACAAGTGATATATTCTTAAATCCAAGTGACAGTGAGAATCGGTGTAGTGGTCTACACCATTTTCACATGTAGTTTAGAAAGCCTCATTTGTATTTTAGAAAACGTCACTTGGATTTCAGATATATCACTTGTATTTCAGAAATCATCACTTGTATTTCAGAATAGTCAGTAGAAATTTAGAAAGTATCATTTGAAATTTAGAAGCGTCACATGTATTTCAGAAACCATCAGTTGGAATTTAGATTAGTCATTTGTATGTCAGAAAAGTTCAGATGTATTTCAGAATTCGTCATTTGAATTTCAGAAAATGAATGAATTGCATAGGTACTATCTCCAGAATCGGATTGAGAAGGCATGCGATGCAGCTACAACACAGTTTCCTTTTTTTATATTGTATAAATTATACATGATATACACATAAAATTTAACAATGACAACAATTTACTCTTGGCAAATATAATATGTAGTCCAACTGGTATATTTTCCATTACCAAGACGGCAACATTAAGAGAAATGCTAAGTTGTGCGAATAGAGTCCAATTTATTAGAAAATGTATTGTGTTGAAGTGGTTTTTGAGTCCTCACTTTTGCACTGTACCTTCCTTTTTTGAAGAATTTCACACAAATGCAAAAAACAAACTTTGTTTCCAAAACAATTTTCTGATATTCAAGTAATATCTTCTAAACTACAAGTGACGCCTTCTGAAATACAAGTGATATATTTGAAATCTAAATGATTGTTCTGAAAATCAAGTGTAGCTTTCTTGGCAAATATAAAATGTAGTCCAACTGGTATATTTTCCTTTACTAAGACGGCAACATTAAGAGAAATGCTAAGTTGTGCGAATAAAGTCTAATTTTTTAGAAAATATATTGTGTTGAAGTGGTTTTTGAGTCCTCACTTTTGCACTGTACCTTCCTTTTTTGAAGAACTTCACACAAATGCAAAAAACAAACTTTGTTTCCAAAACAATTTTCTGATATTCAAGTAATATCTTCTAAACTACAAGTGACGCCTTCTGAAATACAAGTGATATATTTGAAATCTAAATGATTGTTCTGAAAATCAAGTGTAGTTTTCTGAAATACAAGTGACTATTCCGAAATACAACTGATGATTTCTAAAATCAAAATCACCATTCTGAAACACAAGTGATATATTCTGAAATCCAAGTGACAGTGAGAATCGGTGTAGTGGTCTACACCATTTTCACATGTAGTTTAGAAAGCCTCATTTGTATTTTAGAAAACGTCACTTGGATTTCAGATATATCACTTGTATTTCTGAAATCATCACTTGTATTTCAGAAGAGTCAGTAGAAATTTAGAAAGTATCATTTGAAATTTAGAAGCGTCACATGTATTTCAGAAACCATCAGTTGGAATTTAGATTAGTCATTTGTATTTCAGAAAAGTTCAGATGTATTTCAGAATTCGTCATTTAAATTTCAGAAAATGAATGAATTTCTCAAATACAAGTGACTATTCTGAAATACAACTGACGATTTCTAAAATCAAAATCACCATTCTGAAACACAAGTGATATATTCTGAAATCCAAGTGACAGTTCTAAAATACAAATGATACTTTCTAAACTACATGTGAAAATGGTGTAGTAGTCTACACCATTTTCACATGTAGTTTAGATAGCCTCATTTGTATTTTAGAAAACGTCACTTTATCGTCACATCAAAATCACCATTCTGAAACACAAGTGATATATTCTGAAATCCAAGTGACAGTGAGAATCGGTGTAGTGGTCTACACCATTTTCACATGTAGTTTAGAAAGCCTCATTTGTATTTTAGAAAACGTCACTTGGATTTCAGATATATCACTTGTATTTCAGAAATCATCACTTGTATTTCAGAATAGTCAGTAGAAATTTAGAAAGTATCATTTGAAATTTAGAAGCGTCACATGTATTTCAGAAACCATCAGTTGGAATTTAGATTAGTCATTTGTATTTCAGAAAAGTTCAGATGTATTTCAGAATTCGTCATTTAAATTTCAGAAAATGAATGAATTTCTGAAATACAAGTGACTATTCTGAAATACAACTGACGATTTCTAAAATCAAAATCACCATTCTGAAACACAAGTGACTATTCTGGAATACAACTGACGATTTCTAAAATCAAAATCACCATTCTGAAACACAAGTGATATATTCTGAAATCCAAGTGACAGTTCTAAAATACAAATGATACTTTCTAAACTACATGTGAAAATGGTGTAGTTGTCTACACCATTTTCACATGTAGTTTAGAAAGCCTCGTTTGTATTTTAGAAAACGTCACTTGGATTTCAGATATATCACTTGTATTTCAGAAATCATCACTTGTATTTCAGAATAGTCAGTAGAAATTTAGAAAGTATTATTTGAAATTTTGAAGCGTCACATGTCTTTCAGAAAGCATCAGTTGGAATTTAGATTAGTCATTTGTATTTCAGAAAAGTTCAGATGTATTTCAGAATTCGTCATTTAAATTTCAGAAAATGAATGAATTTCTGAAATACAAGTGACTATTCTGAAATACAACTGACGATTTCTAAAATCAAAATCACCATTCTGAAACACAAGTGACTATTCTGGAATACAACTGACGATTTCTAAAATCAAAATCCCCATTCTGAAACACAAGTGATATATTCTGAAATCCAAGTGACAGTTCTAAAATACAAATGATACTTTCTAAACTACATGTGAAAATGGTGTAGTTGTCTACACCATTTTTACATGTAGTTTAGAAAGCCTCGTTTGTATTTTAGAAAACGTCACTTGGATTTCAGATATATCACTTGTATTTCAGAAATCATCACTTGTATTTCAGAATAGTCAGTAGAAATTTAGAAAGTATCATTTGAAATTTAGAAGCGTCACATGTATTTCAGAAATCATCAGTTGGAATTTAGATTAGTCATTTGTATTTCAGAAAAGCTCAGATGTATTTCAGAATTCGTCATTTAAATTTCAGAAAATGAATGAATTACATAGGTACTATCTTCAGAATCGGATTGAGAAGGCATGCGATGCAGCTACAACAGAGTTTCCTTTTTTTATATTGTTTAAATCACACTTGATATACACATAAAATTTAACAATGACAACAATTTACTCTTGGCAAATATAAAATTTAGTCCAACTGAAAAAAAGTCCGATTTTTTAGAAAATATATTGTGTGGAAGTGGTTTTTGAGTCCTTCACTTTTGCACTGTATTTACCTTTTGAAGAACTCCACACAAATGCAAATAACAAACTTTGTTTCCAAAAGAATTTTCTGAAATTCAAGTGATATCTTCTAAACTACAAGTGACGCCTTCTGAAATACAACTGACGATTTCTAAAATCAAAATCACTATTCTGAAATACAAGTGATATATTCTGAAATCCAAGTGACTGTTCTAAAATATAAATGATACTTTCTAAACTACATGTGAAAATAGTGTAGATCGAGGAAATATCCTTATTATCGCGCTAGTTGTTCATTGACAATGACAGACTTGACAGGGCAACATTTTGGTGATTTAACGTATTGCCCTGTCACTGTCGTTGTTACAGTTGTGACGTCACTGAGATTACTCTACTCTCTACCAATATTATACACAAGGTGTTAAGTATTGGTAGTGACTATGCTCTGGATAGAATTGATTCATTTAGTTGATTTTTAAGCAATTTAATTTTTTGATCTATTGTGGAAGATCATTCCGATTGTTTAAAAATCAACTATTGGAAAAGAATCCCATACAGATCAAGAGGTCGCGATTTCTGAAAAAAGTTTTTCAGCTGTTCTGGTCTGCTATTAAGAATAATAAGGCACGTAACTTTTATTAAAATATTTTGTATTTGAGAACAATGTTTTCTGTAAAACCATAAAGGGGAAACCAAAAAATACCAAGTTGAAGGTACCCAGGATTCTTCTTTGCAGCCCTTAATAGCGCTTGCATCGTCTCGTCCGAAGAAAAGAGAACCAAAAACTCAAGATAATTGACACTACTAATAAGCTTAATAACTATCTCTGGTTTCTATCGTCATACAGTAGAGGATCCAAGAGAGTGGCCAAAGGGGGAGGGGCAATCTCCCCTTTCTAATTTATTTCGACTAGTTTTAGATTTCTTTGGGATTTTTGTTTGACTGACTGATAAACGCAATCTTACAACTGAAAAGACTCATTTTGACGACTCGAACTTCGAAGGGTTCTGTCTCCGAAAATATTGCATCTATGGAACTTCCGATGGTCGGAGATGAAAGCAGACATAAAGAAGAGGAAAAAAACCATTGGAATCATTTCAATCGGTCCTGGCGTTCCCAAGTTACAGACGGTCAAAGTTGAAAATTGAGAAAAAAGTCGAAATGCTCCCCCCTTTGAACATTTCCAAATGTTTTTGCTGTTTTTGATCCGAATGGCACGTTTGTAATCCCCTAAGAACGTAATAGATTTAATTCGAATAAAATTAACCTCTAAAGGGTTTTTTTAAATGGTCAAAAAAAAAACGCAATTTTAAAAGTGCTTAAAAATAGACCTCTGAAGAGGTCTATCTTCGAAAATATTCCATCTACGGAACTTTTGATGGTAGGAGGTGAAAGAGGACATCAAGAAGAGGAAAAACCCTCTGGATTCATTCCAATCGGTTCTGGCATTCTCAAGATACAGGCGGTCAGAGTTGAGAATTGAGAAAAAAAATGTAATACCCTAAGAACGTAATAGTCTCAATTCGAATGAAATTAACTTCTAAAGGGTTTTTTTAAGTGGTCAAAAAAAAAACGCAATTTTAAATGTGCTTAAAAATAGACCTCTGAAGATATCTATCTCCGAAAATATTCCACCTACGGAACTTCCGATGGTAGGAGGTGAAAGAGGACATCAAGAAGAGGAAAAAACCGTTAGATTCACTCCAATCGATCCTGGCGTTTTCAAGTAACCTGCGATCAAATTTGAGAATTGAGAAAAAAATCGTTATACCCCAATTTGAACATTTTCGAAAAAGTTTTTGGAAACATTTTGGAAAAGACACGTTTGCGACCCCTAAGAACCTAACAAAGTCAATTCGAATTAATTTAACCTCAAAAGAGGTTTTTTTTAAATGGTCAAAAAACGCGATTCTAAAAGTGCTTAAAAATCGAGTTCCAAAAGGTTCTATCTTCGAAAATATTGCACCTACGCAACTTCCGATGAAGAGAGATCAAAGAGGACATCACTGAGAGGAAAAAAACCGTTGGATTCATTCCGATCGGTCGTGGCGTTTTCAAGTTACAGGCGATCAAAGTTGAGAATTGAGAAAAAAATTGTAATACCCCCACTTTGGCAATTTTCGGATCACAACGTCAATCGGAACGTCAATCGGAATGACACGTTTGCATTCCCCTAAGATCGTAACAGATTCATTTCGAATGAAAGTAACCTCCAAAGGAGTTTTTTTTTAAAAATGATCAAAACTCGAAATTCTAAAAGTGCTTAAAAATCGACCTCCTAAGAAGTCTATCTCCGAAAATATTCCACCTACGGAACTTCCGATGGTGGGAAGTGAAAGAGGACATCAAGAAGAGGAAAAAACGGATTCACTCCGATCGGTCGAGGAGTTGTCAAATTACAGGCGGTCAATGAAGTTGTTACTGACTTTCTCAGTCAAAATGGTTAATAGGTGACAGCGGAAGTTAACTGTTGTCTACACATCGCGGAATTTCCGCTGAAATTCTTGGAAAATTACACTCCTCTTATGGGAAAATTTATGCATGAGGGAAACAACCAATTATTATTGGTTTTTCGTTGAACAAATATTCGTCAAACTTTAACAAAAAGTGGGCGTGGCAACTCAAACAATTTTTGCCCTATTTCCCCCCCCCCCCCTCCCTTCACAGAAGGCTGGTTCCGCCACTTTCGTCATATAAACCAGGAAAAATTGAAAAAACCATCAACTTGACCGTAAAGCTTGCACTTTGTTTTGAATTATCTTTAGGACCATATACCATGAACTTTAGCGTATGGTCTTAGCTTTTATGGTTATTTCATGGAGGTCATTATTTTTCAAGATTTCTTCTCCCTTCCGAGGCTTCTCTCACAACTGCTCATGTTCAAGTAATTGTTTTATCAACCCTAAAAAATTTTAAGGTAGTATTTTGGTATCCAGTGACTGCAAATGACACCATTCATCAGTGCCTTCAATTTTCTAAATCATTTCAAATTTGACCTATATCAAGGATACATGTGCCCATTGGAAAAGTCACCTAGGACTTGTACCAGCCTCCCTAAGTCATTGAGGCGAAAAAGAAACCAACAAGAAAGCATGAATTTGTGTAGTCTTACCCAATTATTTATTTTTTTCTATGTTTTGACCAATTCTAACACGCATGTGTTTTATCCCCTTTGTCTTTAGAGTTTTTGAGTCTTAAAACATCACTTATTTACTTGCTCGAGTCTGATTTGGCGCTGAGGATGGCTTTAAGCCCTCCTTTTCTATTTTGGGCGTGCACAGCTTGTGTTCTCTAATAGGTCTCTCATTAAGAAACAAGATTAGCCACTTGTTTACCTGTGTCGGTAAATTAAGCCATCCACTAATATCCCGGAGACTAAAAGCCACTGGATGATATATTAAGCTAGAGGACGGATTCTGATTCTATAAATAATCTGCATTTACATACAACAGCAGCTCGGTTTGTGATTAAGTTGTTGACCCGGTACGAATAACCGCGAGATCTGGTCTATGAAGGAAAGATTGAGGAATCTAAACTTCTAAAAGACTGAAAGAAAATGTCAATTGTAATTTGGCTCTGTTTTGTTACGCGTATACTATTTTTAGTCTTTCAGTTGGTATGAATAATCTTAATAGATGGACAACATACGGTGGATTTACGCAAGACATATTCAGGACGTGCAAGATTTGTATGCGTATGACTATGAACGGCGTGAATGTTTGTTTATGTGACCTCCTAGCTTTGCTTTGAAATTTTCTTAACCTGCAGTGCTTTTGAATTGCACAGGTTTCACTTCTCTAAAATTAGGTGATTAGGTGAGTACTCGTTTTTATTATAGCGCAACAAAATTATTTATTGTTTACTGTGACTCCAATACAATAAACATAACCATAAATACGATAAAATAGCCGTTATTTTTGCAATAAACAATTAATATTTACTCTAATTATACTAACGATAATAATTGATTAATACTCATGAACAGCGGCTATTTAATTACCAATGAACTGTCTCTGGTGCAATTATGCGTTCGCCTATTGATTATCTTTATTTATCGACAATCTTGACACTGTGTGAGTAGTATTACTTGCAATTTACATCTTGTGCATTAACTGCCGTTTGCTTTTCATTAGCAGCAGCCAACATCGAATGCGATAATCTGATCAACGATAATTTGAAAGGAAAATCATAACTAAACAGATTGAACATTGTTAGTAAGGTGAAATCACTTATTGCATCGAAAAATGCACACATCAATTTACATTTTGAAGCATCAGGAATGCTATTTGCAAAATATTAGCGCTGTAGGTCCTCTAAGGGAGTTTTAAAAAATTTCTGAGTCAGTTTCAAAAATGTAGTTTGAAATCAAAAATTGATTTCTGGTTCTTGGCCCTAATATACAGGATGTCCCGTAAACCTTCGACAATACTCCGCCTGATAGAAGCCCCATCCTTGACAAGTCAAGAAATGCACAATTAGAATTAACTGTTATGGTTTCAAGATATTTGCACTTTTTTCAAAATCGACAGTAACTGACACCACTTAATATTTCGTACATTTACTCTTCCATAACATCATGTAAAAAGTAGTTATTTTCCTAACGCAAAGTGCGCAAAGTGATACTTTCGCGCACGCAACGTTCGGGCAACGAAGCGGAATTCGGACAGCAGTCAAGCGCTGGCGATCTTCCAAACTATTGAATCAACGTGACTTTTATGTGCGAGAGGCGAGAGAGGACATTAAGAACAAAATTTGCTCCATCAGATAGACGAGATCGAAAGTTATAAGCAGTCAAAGTTGCAAAATTGAAGACAAAAGTATACCACCCCCCCCTCTGTGGTCAATTTCAAAATTTTTTTTTTTGCGGTTTTTTATTTTAATGAGACAACTTCAATTTCCTGTGAACGTAACAAACTTAATACCAGCGCTGTAAGTCCTCTAAGAGAGTTCTTAAAAAAAAATGACGAAAACGTCGATTCTAGAAGTGCCTAAAAATCGACCAGCGAAGGGTTCTATCCCTCTCTTTGGTCAATTTCACAAAATTTTTAATTATTTTTTTGTTGTTTGTGATGAGTATACCTCTAATACCAGCGGGGTGGATCTTCTAAGAAAGTTTTTTAAAAAAATGATTAAAATGTCGGTTGTAAAAGTGTTTATGTGTGTTGTGTGGGGGGGGGGGGGGGCGAAAGAGGACATAAAAACAAAAAAACTGTTAGATTCACTACAATTGGTCTACGCGTCTCATCCAAAAATGTCCCAAAAACTGGTCGAGTGACCACAAAACTAACACCAACTAAGGGAAGTTGAAATACTACTACAAATCGACTAAATCCCACATGGTGGTTACACTTTCACGTCGAAATGAGTAGCAGCGAAGAGATGAGTGGTGTCTTCCACGTGTCTTGATCCGAAAAGAAAGATCTTCACCAAAAGGTGGAGGTGGGGAAAAGATATTGGTCGAGAGCGCCAGGACGCTTATTCTATAGGAAAGAGTGAAAGTGAAAGTGAGAATTGCTGGCCAATGGAATTCGTCAACAGAATTTTTTGACCAATCAAGGTTGTCGAAATTCTCACTCTCACTTTCACTCTTTTCTATAGACTAAGCGTCCAGCGCGCAACGAACAATTGACGAAAGTCAATTCTCATCGCTATCGAAAGGCGTTTTTGGACGACACCCAAAATACTTGCTCTCGCTACCCTTTTTACTCCTCAGAAAATGTAACACTTTAAGTTTGTCCCACATGTTTTCCATTTCTTCTGTTGATATTATCATAAAATAACGTTTGACATACGAACAGCTAACAATGAGTTATTAGGTGCAAGCAAAGAATTAGCAAAGTCCTCTCAAACATGGCGGACTTCCGGCCTAGAAACGGAACCCCTTAGGCTGATAGGCAGTCACCTCCATATCTACACAATTCACCCATTGCCAAACCGTCAACAAATTAGTCAACAAACCCGACACCTGAAATAAGACAGTTGTTTATTTATTTCCAAATTTTTGGGGTCATAATTTTGTAAACTTAATGGAATCTGTGGCCTATTTTTTTGAATGAAAGGCAAGGAAAATGGGCGCAATCCACTGCCAGTACAGTCCTGAGACCCCTGACAAAAGAAAACGCGAACACTACCCACCTTCCACAGGTTAGCAAAAAAAGGTAAACAAACAACCTCAAATCTTTATACCCGATAGCAGAACACCAAACGTTTCAGCTCCAAATAAACGACAAATATCCGCATTTGCATGACTAATTCTAGCGACAGTTTTCAACCGTTACAAATTTAAACAAAAATTTGTTTTTAAAGAAACCATAACTTTATGATTGAAGTTTAATAAAACGTAAGAGCACCGGTACCGCCAATTTCTTAGTAAAATGCCAACAATCTAGGTACTTGCAGGATTGGTCAACGGAAGAGATATGTATAATGTTTTCGTTCCTCGCAGATCTAAGGCATTTAAATATTGCTATTAATTTTTAGTATAAAGTGTTGCAATGCATCATGGTTAACGTATCAAAGCATGGCTTAAAATAACTTTATCCACTCTTATCAATATAAATTCTATTAGTATGCGAGACATTAATATGAGGTGTTTTCTTTATAATGAGCACGTTTGCGGTGTCTCTCAGGAATTTTGGTTAACGCGAAGTTACCTTGCCTGAAAGTACGGTGGCATGCATATAAATATAAGTTACGTCCTACATTCGGGCAATCCGTGAATTTTTAATAAGGCCCCATTTTTTTCTCCATGTTTTAAATATAATATTACGTATGTATTTGCATAATGTACACATTATTTTCTAGTTGTAGATAGGCTTGTGTCTGAGTCGGGATTTTAACGTATTTCGGATAATTCTTGCAAGAACCAGGAAACTGTCAAATAATAGGATCACGTGATTTTCAACCATAGCCACGCGAGGCAGTTCCGCTCTTCCGCCTACAAGTGAACTTAATTCTCAGGGATCCGACGTCAGGTGCTGGTATGACCTAGTCTGGAGACCCTTTCCTGTTTTACAGTTTTGGCCCCCTTTTTAGATAAGAAAATAACGGCGATATCCGCCAGAAGTGACGTCTCGATTACGTCATGACGTCTTACTTCAAATTATTTCAAAGCAGTTGTCAATGTCATTATAGACGATTCCAAGATTACGTCATTTGACATATGTTTGCCCCACAATGTCACTGTCAAACGAAACTTGGAAATCGATCTTTATCATCATGTTTCAGTTTTGATTTAAGATATTTTTAACTAGAAGTATCCCCTAAAGTCTCTAAGCGGTCTAATCATCATCTGAAGTGTTGCTTTGAATTATGCCTTTATTGGAAATGTCTTATTCTTGTAATGTCGTTTATGTTCAAATGCGTACTGACTGAATAAGATAATTGAAATACCCTTTCATTCTTTCGATTTCCTGTTCTGCCTGGTTAGTGAACACTGAACATGGAAATGCTTGGGTTTGAATTTCAAGCCTTAAAGGAAGCAAAAATGACTTAGCAAGAGACGTATTACCTGATATTTCATAACTGGTAAGTTCAACAGTAATTATTCTTAAAAAGTATTTAGATAGGTATATGTGCAGGTATACTGGAGCATACCTACTTATTTATGTTTAAAATTGTAGGAAAACCTGCATTGCCCTGAAAGGCAAACCCAGACTGGTTGTTTAGCTAGAATTTCGGTTCTTGAAAGGAATTTTAGAAAAGCTAAGTGTGATCCAAACACAGTTATGATTTGTAAATAGAGTTTAGGTAATAAGTGTATTCCTATGTTGTTTTTTTTAGGCAAAGGAAGTTTTATACAGTAATTTTAAGAGCATCCAGTCAGAAGTTGTGTCAGCAAGACAAATACATACTTTGATAATGAGGTAGTTTAATTTTAGTTTAAACTTAAACACACAAAATCTGATATTAACAATGAGCATTTTAGAAATAATTAGTTAATCAAAATCATGCCTTTCTACAGGCCCTCCAAAAAGTTGTAGGTATGTAATTGGTTCTGATCCATACAGTATTGTTTGTTTATAGTTTTTCATTGTAAGAATATCTAGCCACTTTTAAACAGACTATCATATATATTATAGATATTTATACTAAAATAGTTTAAACATTTTATTTACTTTTAAACATACTACTATTTCGTTACATATTATCCTTTTATAAAAGTCCTGCTGAACTTGCCATTTAAATACTTATCTTCTAAATTCATCTTTAGTCCAACTATGTACAAGACATGTTTATATTTTTTTCATCATAAGAAAGTTCTGTGGACATATTAAAATATTTTAAACATACCACTATTTTTGTTTAAAGGTTGGAGACAATGATGTACTATTAAGCTAGACATCTTGGACTTCCATTGTCTTTATTGAGTATTTTTACATGACGTTTTGAGCAGTGGAATCTCTGCTCATTTTCAAGTGAGGCTGGAATCTCTGCTTGTTTCAGTTTCACTTGAAAACGAGCAGAGATTCCACTGCTCGAAATGTCGTGTAAAATAACTCAATATAAACAATGGAAGTCCAAGATGTTTCCATAGCACTATTTTAGTACATACTGTCCTTTTATAAAAGTCCTGTTAAACTTACCATTTAAATACTTCTTTAAATCAGTCATTAGACCAACCACGTAGAATCCTTTTACAAGACTTTCATGTCTTATTTCATATTTCATGTCTTACAATCAAGAATTTGGTACATTGGCTGGAATAAAAGCATTACAAAAGTATTTTATAATGTTTCAAGGAGGAGCTTCAATTTTTGTCAAAGGTTGTAACTAGCTAAGTGTGGCTTGGTGCTGGTTAAATTATAAACACTACTAAGTGGGGTTTTATAATGTCATTTTGGAGCTTCCGATCCGATTATCTCTGAAGTTAGGACAGGGTGTCAAAGTTGTAAAAAGTACACAAATTGTTTTTGGATATTAGGCAGGTAGGTATATTAACATTAAGTATATTATTTTCACTGTAAAATTATATGATACACAACATATTTTTATTGCAGTTCTGAGCATGTCAATAAAAGTGATATTAAGTAACAATTAATACAACCCTAACAATACTGCAAATTTACACTACTAATATTAAATACAATAAACAGGTAGAGTATAATAGGTAAATACAAGTCATGCACTTATTTTTGTCATCTCATTATCTTTGAAATCCTCATTTTTTTAAAAACCTAAATATCTCCTTTCAGCACATGTTGAGAAAATACAATAAAAATGTCAAAGTCTAATTTCCAATGCTTACTTGATGTCAATAACAAGTGATTGACTTACATGTAACAGTAGGAGTTCAACAGAAAATTTCAGGAAGAAGTTCTCATGTTGGGTATGAATTTTTGACCCAAAAAGTTGGAGTAATAAAAGCATTTAGATAAAATGAATTTCACTCGAGTTGTCACCCCACTATTTTCTTTCAACAACTCAAAGAAAGAGATCTCTCCGATTAAACTACAAGTGAAAATAATTTGCATTTTGCTTTCAAGCACTTTCTTATATCTGGAGTTACCTATGTACTTTTATGGCAGTCATGTTAATTTTATGACATTTTCTGCCTCCTTTGCAACAAAATCTCTGCACTTGACCAACATATGTACATTTTTTTACTTGGTGAGAGATTCCTTGATTCACAGCCCATTTGACTCTGTTAAACCACAACCTTGCAAATGAGGCTTATTGTGTAAGTAAATTGATATCTTGTCTTATCACATGTTCACACAGCATCTAAAACGAGAGGTAAATCAATTCATAAATTATGTTCAAATTCATTCCACTAAGTGTCAAGTAAAATTTCCTTGAATTTCACTAAATATTACTAAATTCAATTAAATTTCACTAGATATTCTATGTGCCAACAATAAAACTCACCAGTAATTATACCTCTGGGGTAAATGACCCTCTGGGGTGAATTTTGAGGAAATCTATAAAAAAATTTAATTTATGTCACCATAAATTCTTCTGAATACCTACAACTAAATCTGCAAAATGTGTACACCCAGTGATTCTAAACCTAGCATAGTCTTAATAAGCACCTTTAATAAGAACTTTACTTTAATGAGATTTCTGATGGAACTGAAAAGTTATGTGGTTATGCTAATGCCCAGTTTTATAAAGTCAAGTTCTCCTGCCCTAAGTATGTATAAAATATAAGGAGAAAACACAGCTGATAATTGGTTGAATTTCTGCCTGTATGGTTAAACTCAATTTGGTTCATTTTGTGACAAAAAAAACAGCAGGCCCTAAATTGATATATGAGAATTCAGAAACATATAGCTATTCACACCATTTGATGAATATGCTAGTCTTGAAGTTAAGACTGTAGGAAAAACTATAAAAAAACCGCATAAGCTATAACTTTGGCTAAAGCAGTAGCTTGTTTAAATTGATCTTACCTTACTTAAAATTACATAAGCATCCTTAGTGACTTGTTTTCCATGGATCGAAAGAACTGCACCAGATTCATACAGTTTAAAAGCTTGTAGACTCTTATATGCTTTCAACTGCTGCTTAGTACCTACGTATAATAACTGTGCTTTAAAATAAATTAGTCTGCAAGATCCAGTAAGGTCACATTTGGCAAATCACAAATTGGGAAATTCAAATCTTGTGGAGAAAGGGAGTAAGGATCAATATTGTTTATAATTTCCACTTTCTGGTCATAAGGATACTTGACATCACCAGTAAGCTTGAAGTAATATTCACTTCTAAACATTTTCGGCACAAAAATTAGAAATAAACGACTTTTTCAATAAGTTTCAATGTTCAAACCAACAAAATCGATGTTATTCAAACGTTTACACATCCAAATTAATAAACCGGCGGCGGGGTTGCCGTTCTCACTATTTTTTTATACTTAAATTTATTTATGTTGTTTTAAAATCGGTAAGAGGAAAAATAATGCGAAAAAATGTAAATAACAACAGAAAAATATTCTTTTAATAAAAGATTTCTCGCCCCAAAAGTACCAACAACATGTGAATTGTCATGATCCTTGTGGATCATTTCCGTATAAACACGGAAAGTTTCGTATGTTTGGCTACATGGTTTGTTTGACCCACAATAAACTATGGCGGACCTAATCAAAAACAGCTGTTCTGGAATCGTCTATTTTTATTACTTCCAATCCAATCGAACATCGAACTTGTATGGCATTGTATTGTATAGACGATTCCAGAACAGCTGTTTTTGAGTAGGTCCGCCATACTTTATTGTGGGACAAACAAACCATGTAGCCAAACATACGAACCTTTCTGTGTTTATACAGAAATGGTCAACACGGATCCTGACAATTCAGTCGTTAGTATTTTTAGGGTAATAAATCTTTTTTTTAAATAATATTTTCCTGTTGGTATTCACATTTTTTCACATTATTTTTCCTCTTACCGATTTTAAAACAACATAAATAAATTTAAGTATAAAAAAATAGTAAGAATGGCAACCCCGCCGCCGGTTTATTAATTTGGATGTGTAAAGGTTTAATTAACATCGATTTTGTTGGTTTGAACATTGAAACTTATTGAAGAAGTCGTTTATTTCTAATTTTTGTGCCGAAAATGTTTAGAAGTGAATATTACTTCAAGGTTACTGGTGATGTCAAGTATCCTTATGACCAGAAAGTGGAAATTATAAACAATATTGATCCTTACTCCCTTTCGCCACAAGATTTGAGTTTCCCAATTTGTGATTTGCCAAATGTGACCTTACTGGATCTTACAGACTATTTTATGTTTTTATGCGTAGGTACTAAGCAGCAGTTGAGAGCATATAAAAGTCTACAAGCTTTTAAACTGTATGAATCTGGTGCAGTTCTTTCGATCCATGCAGAACAAATCACCAAGGATGTTTATGTAATTTTAAGTAAGGTAAGATCAATTTAAACTAAGCTACTGCTTTAGCCAAAGTCATAGCTTATGCAGTTTTTTTATAGATTTTGCTACAGGCTTAACTTCAAGACTAGCATATTAATCAAATGGTGTGAATAGCTATATGTTTCTGAATTCTCATATATCAATTTAGGGCCTGCTGTTTTTTTTCACAAAATGAACCAAATTGAGTTTAACCATACAGGCAGAAATTCAACCAATTGTCAGCTGTGTTTTCTCCTTATATTTTATACATACTTAGGGCAGGACAACTTGACTTTATAAAACTGGGCATTAGCATAACCACATAACTTTTCAATTCCATCAGAAATCTCATTAAAGTAAAGTTCTTATTAAAGGTGCTTATTAACACTATGTTAGGTTTAGAATCACTGGGTGTCCACATTTTGCAGATTTAGTTGTAGGTATTCAGAAGAATTTATGGTGACGTAAATTACCTTTTTTAATAGATTTCCTCAAAATTCACCCCAGAGGGTCATTTACCCCAGAGGTATAATTACTGGTGAGTTTTATTGTGGGCACATAGAATATTTAGTGAAATTTAATTGAATTTAGTAATATTTAGTGAAATTCAAGGAAATTTTACTTGACACTTAGTGGAATGAATTTGAACATATTTTATGAATTGATTTACCTCTCGTGTTAGGTGCTGTGTGAACATGTGATAAGACAAGATTAGAAAGGTGTTGGATCGCAGGTGTAGGACAAATAACCACTTCACTTTCTCGAAATCGCCAACGTTTCGACCTTTATTTTTAGGTCTTCCTCAGGGACTTCCTTAGGTCTTCCTCAGACCTAACATAGATAATGTATGAATCGATGTGAATGGGGAAAGGAAAAAAATAAATAAAAAAATTGGGCAAAACACTGCACTTGGTACAGGTCGAGTTCCACTTTATCGTTTTGGACTCCTGGTTTTATTTCTCTGTTTTGTTTCCTTGGCCCGTGTGTTTGTTGCTTGTCTTTTACGTGCACCGTCTGGATTTTAACAATTTTTCGTTTTTGTGTACTGCCATGACGGTCAGTATAAGATTTGGTGACATTCTTCACTGACTGAAAAAGGTAAGCTGTGTCCCCTCCCGCGGCAGAATACATTCCAATATGTAACTGCTTTTACTCGTATTTTGCGGGTATGGCGCTCAATTCAATTACCTAGTGATGCATGGCCATCAAGTCAAATGGTTCATCCGTTTTTTTTTTAATGTTTTTTTTTGTTTTTGTTTTGTTTTGTTAATAATTGCAAGATGCACCAGTTTGGTGATGCTTTTTAATTAATTTTAATTACGTTAATTTACCTGTATATTTAAAGTTTGTCATACGTATGTTGTTATTGTAGCCCTGAGGAAGACCTAAAAATAAAGGTCGAAACGTTGGCGATTTCGAGAAAGTGAAGTGGCTATTTGTCCTACACCTGCGATCCAACACCTTTCTAATCATTGATAGGAGGCAAAGCGCAATATGATAAGACAAGATATCAATTTACTTACACAATAAGCCTCATTTGCAAGGTTGTGGTTCAACAGAGTCAAGTGGGCTGTGAATCAAGGGTCAAGTGGGCTTTCACCAAGTTAAAAAATGTACATATGTTGGTCAAGTGCAGACATTTTGTTGCAAAGGAGGCAGAAAATGTCATAAAATTAACATGACTGCCATAAAAGTACATAGGTAACTCCAGATATAAGAAAGTGCATGAATGCAAAATGCAAATTATTTTCACTTGTATTTTAATGTGAAAGATCTCTTTCTTTGAGTTGTTGAAAGAAAATAGTGGGGTGACAACTCGAGTGAAATTCATTTTATCTAAATGCGTTTATTACTTCAACTTTTTGGGTCTAAAATTCATACCCAACTTGAGAACTTCTTCCTGAACTTTTCTGTTGAACTCCTACTGTTACATGTAAGTCATTCACTTGTTATTGACATCAAGTAAGCACTGGAAATTAGACTTTGACATTTTTATTGTATTTTCTCAACATGTGCTAAAAGGAGATATTTAGGTTTTAAAAAAAATGATGATTTCAAAGATAATGAGATGACAAAAATAAGTGAATGACTTGTATTTACCTATTATACTCTACTTGTTTATTGTATTTAATATTATTAGTGTAAATTTGCAGTATTGTTAGGGTTGTATTAATTGTTACTTAATATCACTTTTATTGACATGCTTAGAACTGCATATAAAAACATGTTGTGTATCATATAATTTTACAGTGAAAATAATATACTTAATGTTAATATACCTACCTGCCTAATATCCAAAAACAATTTGTGTACTTTTTACAACTTTGACACCCTGTCCTTACTTCAGAGAGAATCGGATCTGAAGCTCCAAAATGGCATTATAAAACCCCACTTAGTAATGTTTATAATTTAACCAGCACCAAGCCATACTTAGTTAGCTACAACCTTTGACAACAACAATTGAAGCTCCTCCTTGAAACATTATAAAATATTTTTGTAATGCTTTTATTCCAGCCAATGTACCAAATTCTTGATTGTAAGACATGAAATATGAAATAAAACATGAAAGTCTTGTAAAAAGATTCTACATGGTTGGTCTAATGACAGATTTAGAAAAGTATTTAAATGGTACGTTTAACAGGACTTTTATAAAAGGACAGTATGTACTAAAATAGTGGTATGGAAACATCTTGGACTTCCATTGTCTATATTGAGTTTTTTCACACGACATTTCGAGCAGTGGAGATGTTCCTCACAGGATGGCAGGCGACCACATACCCGGTGTCCAGCAGAACCCTGGACATAGAAGATTAACATGGGAAATGGGTTTTTATTGGTTTGGGCCTGTACGGTTGATTTGATTGAAAAACGTTTAAGAGTAAAGTTGTAGAGCTTATGGTCAGCTATCATCATGTAATTTTTTCAATACCCCAGTTTTGGCCGTTTTTTGGAAAAACTCCTCGAAAGTGCAAGAATTTGAATTTGGCGCGTCACCCCCGCCATGCATGTGCAGGGTCGTGCTTGTCATTGCCTTCAAAATCACGTTAGCTACTACATGATAGTCTCTCAAAATAAATAAGAAAGGAAAATCGGCTCTGACTCTGACATAAGAAATTATTATTTTGGCGACACTGCACATGCACGGCGGGGGTGACGCGCCAAATTCAAGTTTTTGCACTTTTCGAGGCGTTTTTCCAAAAAACGACCAAAACTGGGGTATTGAAAAAATTACAGGATGATAGCTGACCATACGCTCTACAACTTTACTCTTAAAAGTTTTACAATCAATTCAACCGTACAGGCGCAAAAAAATAAAAACCGATTTCCCATGTTAATCTCCTATGTCCAGGATTGTGCTAGACACCCGGTATAAACAATATCAGTGGCATACTAACAAGTTTTGGGGTGACAGAGGGGCTGGCCCCAACATAACGGATTTTTGTAGATTTCTAAAGTTAGTTAAGCTTCTCTATGTGAAGCATATAATTGCCCATTTTCCAAATATGAAGTCTCCGTAAACTTTGAAACTGGACGGGCTATATTACCAACACAAATGATATGACAAAAAACGTTTAATTATCTAATTTTAAATTTAGAATATTGACCTCAATAATTAAAAGAAAAGACACCCAGCTACTCGACACTATAAAGAAAAATTCCTCTTGACACCCAAACAAGCGGGCAATTTCTTATTTAAATGTGGTCATTAAGTAAGTACCTCTTAAGCATAGAGCTTTGCAACACAAATCATATGTAATTGTTTCCCATTTTTGTAACGAGCTGTTCCAAAAAAGGCACCGATAATTCGAAGAAAGAATTAATGACCGGCAGGTCGTTGAATTTTTCAAGGAGTGTACGAACCTATTAGAGACACAATATTATGAAAGCGATTTCTGCGATATCGAGTGTAGAAAACGTTAAATTCGATTACAAGAGAACGTTATCGTGGATAGTGATGCTGGAAATGGTACAAATAATGGGGATTCTTATTACAAAATGGAGACTATTAGTGGCGCCGCCAAAACGAAATCGTGACAGGTTTTCGTAACGCTATGTGTTGTGCTAAATCAAAGAAAGCTTCAATAATTGCAGGTATAAACCATTCACTTATTATTGTCGTCAAGTAGGCGTTAGAAAATTGACTTTCACATTTTTATCGTATCTTATAAACATGTGCTAAAACGAGATGAGTATAAAAAAAATTAAGGTTTCAAAGGTAACTAAATGACAAAAATAAATGAATGGTTAATACTTAACAGTAAAGAAACCAATAAACAGAAACCAAATGAATTTATTTGCTTTGTGATCTCCGAAACGGTATCTTCCTTTCGTGGCCAATACCATGCCACAGGCTTATTACTTTTAGGCAGTCACGAAAAACAAATGTGTAGTGAAGAACCTTTTATCTTTCACTAAATCACATGTGCGAGTGTCTTTCCGATGACTTTTAAATTTATGATGACAACTAACTCCGGGTTAACTCTCAGGCAGTGGCGAATCCAGAGGTGGCCTTCGATTGCCCCCCCCCCTCTTTTTTTCGACACCTTTTAGAGTTCTTTGGGGTTTTTGTTTAACTGACTGATAAACGGAAACGCACAACTGAAGAGATTAATTTTAACGACTTTTGAAAGCGATTTCCGAAGGGATATATGCCCGAAAATATTGCCCCTAGGAAACTGCCGATGGTGGGATGTGAAAGAGGACGTCAAGAAGAGGAAAAAGCAGTTGGATTCACTCGAATCGGTCGAGGCGTTTTCAAGTTACAGGCGGTCAAAGTTGAGAATTGAGAAAAAAGTCGTAATACCCCCCCCCCCCCCCCCTTTGGACATTATCGAAAAATGTTTTTCGCAATTTTTGGTCGCAACGGCACGCTTGCAATTCACTAAGAACGTAACAAACTCAACTTTTTCACTAAGAACGTAACAAACTCAATTTGAATGAATTTAACCTCTAAAGAGTTTTTTTTTAAATGGTCAAAAAACGCGATTCTAAAAGTGCTTAAAAATCGACCTCCGAAGGGATCTGTCTCCGAAAATATTGCCCCTGCGGAACTTCCGTAGGGGCAATGGTGGAAGGTGAAAGACGACATCAAGAAGAGGAAAAAACAGTTGGATTCACTCCAATCGGCCAAGGCGTTTTCACGTTAGGGGTGGTCAAAGTGGAAATTAAAAAAAAAGTCGTATACCACCTTTGGACCTTTTCAAAAAAAGTTTCGGGAAGTTTGTTTGCTGTTTTTGATCGGAATGACACGCTTGCAATCCCCTAAGAACGTAACAAACTCAATTCGAATGAGTTAAACCTCTAAAGTTTTTTTTTAATTAGTCAAAAAAACGCGATTCTAAAAGTCACCACCACATTCTAAGAGTCACCATCTAAAGTTCACCTCCGAAGGCGTCTATCTCCGAAGATATTGCACCTACTGAACTTCCGATAGTGGGAGGTGCAAGAGGACATCAAAAAGAGGAAAAAACAGTTGGATGCACTTCGATCGGTCGAGGCGTTCTCAAGTTACAGGCGGTCAATAAAGTTGTTACTTTATCACGGAAATTAACCGTTGTCTAGACAACGTGGAACTTTTGCTGACATTTTTTTGAAAATGACCCTGCTCTTATACAGCAGACAAAGCAGACAGTATTTTTGACCGATTAGTGTGAACAGGTGATAGTGTTCTTGGGTATTTGGTCTGGACCGAATACTCAAGAGAGACCGAATACCCAAGAACACTATCACCTGTTCCTCCTCTTATAGGTAACTTCATCTATGAGTGAAAAATTCGTCAAAATTTAGCAAAAAGTGGGCGTGGCACCTCAGAAAAATTTTGCGCTATTTTCCGATAGATCCGCCACTGCCTCAGGGCAGAGGTAATTCCCGTTTATAAAGTTACGTTTTTCCTGTCATTCCGTTTACAGTTCCCCAATTAGAACGTCTTAGGGCGACTTTTACCACTATCAGTAAAACTACAGTTTGAGTCGTAAACTCCAAATTTGACATTGTTTATCTATCAAAATCTTCAAACTAAAGTTTAAACTGAACAGTGGGCCTTAAGCGGATGACATTAAAAATGGCAAAAAACAATTGAGTTCACTACAAATGGACCACTGGATCTAAGGGCCTTAATCTTTGTCCGCGGGCGTATCTTCTTTAGCCTTTTAAACAAAAGGTTTAAAGTTTGGGACAGAACCGTGGTTTTTTACCTCACTAAAACAAAAGATTCTAGAACCCTCCCCACATAACCCAAACAAAAATATACCCGGTGTTCATTAGAAAACGTCTTTTAGAAGGCCGAGAATTTTTGACAGAAAAGAATAACTTAATCAAAGTAAATTGACTTTTGTTTTTTCATCCTTTCCTTTTGACATTTCAAAGCCTACTAGATGACGCTTTCAAATGAACACCCCCTATATTGATGCTGCAAATTTCGTTTCAAAACATTTAAGTTTCTCTTTAATACATCAAACGCAACAGTTCACTGAGACTTTGAGACTTGTAAATTCGTTCTATTTGTGTGTGTAAAACTTTTCGGGTCCACAACTACAAATTGTAATAAATTTTGAGTTAAACACGATAGCACGAAAGTTATAAATCTAATTTTCGTCTAAAACTTTCTGATGTGTGATGCTGAAAAAGATATACAACTTCTGTATTAGGAAACCGATATCGCAAAAGTTGGGGAATTAATTCGTTGGCAAAAGGGAAATAATAAATTTCTTATTTCTGGCGGATCTAAAGCGATTATCCGATATGCTACAGAATTTCGATATACATTTGAATGTGTCTTAGTTTATTGTCTTGCATTTGTGAGTAGTCCAGTATTCATAAATTCACATTTATTAGACTGTGTAGGCTTTCACGGCTGGTCAAAATACAATCTAAAGTGTTTCATCAAAGGCGATGAGGCAATGGGCGAAGTGACCACCCGTGCTTCTCGACGTTGACTGATTCGACTGTGGTGAGCTCCATGGTATTTATTCCCCCGCTGCGCCGTCGCGTTGCAGTGGAGAAACTGGAGTGGGGGCAGTGGTAGCTCGGGGTTTCGGCGCACTTGAATTATGTCGTAGAACTCGCTTTCAGTCTGCATTGAGAAACGTAATGTTTTCCTTTTTGTTAAAAATGTTATGTTTAAAGATCTCATTGGCCTCTCTCGTTAGTCTCAGATAAAAACGCTGTGACTGATAGGATATTCAACTCGTTGAAAAGGATGTCTTGAGCTTCGGAGAAAGCGTGCTCTGCTACTTCAGACTTTTGGGTTTATCCCAGCCTGCAACTCCTCTTGTGTTTCATAATCCTCGTGTTGACACTGCGTATCAACCGAGCCACATCTGCATGGAACTGATGAAAAACAGAGGATCTCTGCGGCCTTTGGCCGATCTCAAGTTCTGTTGTATTGTACGAGTAGGTTTAAAGATAGTTTTAACATTGTGCTTTTCCAGTATCTGCCGATCCTGTCCGTTACTTTGTGGATGTATGGTAATCCGCGCTTTTCTTCATCTTCTCCCGTTGTTCCTTACCGGCGGTCTACTTTCCTTGGATGGAAGGCCCTATCGAATCTTTCCAGATGCTTGATCTTTCGTTCCAATTCAGCCGGCTCACAAATTCTCTCGACTCTCACAGACAGAGTCTTTATGACTCCCCTTTTCTATCTGGGATGATGATTTGATCCATTATTTAGGTATCGGTCAGTTTGTGTTGGTTTTCTATAGACGGTGTGCGCAAGTTGCTCATTCGGCCTCCTTGATACTAAAAGATACTAAACGATCCAAATACGGTAGGCGTCTTTCCAATTTTATCTCCATAGTGAATCGAATTTTTGGGTTGATAGAGTTGAGATGTAAGAAGAAGTTTGCCCTCACCATGGCTCCAAATTACAAAGGTGTTGTCCACCTATCGGAACCAGCACTTTGGCCTCTTATTTGCCGTTGGCAACGTCTTGGGCTCGAAAGTTTCCATAAAATAGTTGGCTCTTACTGGAATAAAGAGGCTGCCCATTGCTATATCATCAGTTTGTTCGTGGAAATCTTCCTTCCATTGAAAATATGTAGTGGTTACGCAGTGTTGGAACAACTTGGCAATATCTTGTGGAAATTCATGGTTAATATGTTCCATGGCTTCAAGTGCGCCGAAATCCCACGCCATCACTATCCCCAGCCCAGTCTCTCGACTGCAGCGTGACGGTGAGGGAACAAATATCAAGAAGTTCACCGCAGCCGAACGAGTCAACGTCGGGAAGCTCGTGAGATCACTTCGCCCATTGCCTCATCGCCTTTGATAACGTCTGCCGCAGCTGTAGACGGAACGTTAGGGAGAAGTTCCATGGCTTTAAAGCCCGGATAACATTTTTGATGGTATTCACATTTATTGTTCATAATCTCCTATGGAAAGTCTTTTTTATTTATTTTAGTATAATAAATCTATAGTATACAGGTTAGTTCTTACTTAGTCCTTCTGGTTCCCCCCCCCCCTCAGAAAATAATAGTTCTTCCATTCACTATCGTTGTTCCGACTCTTTTAAAATTACTTTTTTTTTGTTTTTTCATGTCTCAATCTCAACTGTTTCCCAAAGCTTTCATGAAGAAGCATATTTTACTCCTCTAGAGAATTAATTATGTTATTTTGAATTGTGATTGGCCGGACATATTTAACAAAAAGGATGTTACAAATTTTTAATAATAATATAAATAGAGTACTTTACAGCCCTATCTCTTCTTTTTCGCCATGTCATAAGTGAACTGTCTTTGTCAACACCAAAAGTCTACGTCAACTAATGACATCTATCAAGCGTCAAGAACGCGTTCGAAAATCGAATCTCGGATCGATCGGGGTAAAGGCTCAATAACATCATTAGGCACACAATCAACTATTAAAAATTAAAAGGGACTTCCTAGATCCAGAAAACCTTGAAAAGTAGCATAATACTCAATCTTTTGCCAGTGCTGACCTGTCAACCTGCGTAGTGGATTCAGCAGGACACTTGGTGGTCTTCAGGCTTCTTCCGATTTGGACAACTCCGCAGTTGGTGCTGGTCTGAACCACATTCGAAATAGGATCATGGAGCTCGCCTCGACCTGGAGCAATCAGCGGCTCTGTGACCCACAGAACTGCAGTTGAAACATCGAAGTGCAGGTGTGGTACCGCCCTGGGTACCCTGACTACCACCATTCTCAGAACTATACCTCCCTGAATGTGGCGGGCACGCAGAGTGTTTCCTCGGTCTTCTAAAGTCACAGACTTTAAGGTCACCAGTAAGTCATTCAATTGCGAATGTAAACTAGAATCATTAAAGCCATCAATAACATAGCCACTTATCTCAGATTCTGGTAGTCCAATCCGATTACATAGCATCACTTTTTCCGTAAAGTACATGGAAAATTTCTTAAACTTCTTCCATTTGCGAGCTTCCATGTTTTTCATTAACAAAACTTTATTTGCCCTAGTGTCAAATATGGTCACCATTTCGTCTTTCAGTTGGTTCCATCCCAAAGTGATGTACTCCAATTTGGAATTGTACCAGTGTCCCCAGTGTACCCATTGCTATAATCTGCATTACTTCGTCAGGCACTGAATACGTAGCCTGAACTGCACTCACTCGTCGAAGCCCATTAGCAATATCATCTTCGTGCCCGCGAAATTCTGGCAAAAATGTTGCAATTTCACTGTTCTTAAATTTTGTTACCTCATTACGTGGTTGGGCTGTTGGTATCCAGCAGTTTGTAAGGTCTGAATGGTCATCGAAATGATATCCTGTACGGTCAAATTCAGTGCGGCAGGAGCGTTAGCCGAACGCTGGTCATCTCCTTCTTTTCGGTCAGACATTTCGTAGCAGTAAATTCGTAAAAACTCGAAATTGCACGTAAACCACTCACGAGGTGTTGAGGTTAGACCTCATGACAACTCACATAAACTCATAATGAGCAACTGTTAAATAAACTTCCGGGTCTATATCGATATAGGCTCGATACCACTGAATTTCGCAATATTTTCTTCTGTTATGAGTAGCAGGGTGTCTACTGAGTAGATCAAAAGAAGAAAAAAATTTGGATGAACCATATTTAACATCAAAAAATGAATCACAAAACAGCCAATTTATCACACTTTAGTATGCTAAAACTCTTCCCTCCATCATTTTCCATATACAGGGTTGCCGGTCGTTGCGCAAAAATAAATGTTTAAAAGAATAAATGCCATTACAAGCAAAATGTAACGTAAAATATAAAAAATAAAGAAATAACAGAACTGATCAAACCTGATCTAACCTGAACTAACCTACACTAACCGAAATTAACCTGAACTAATCTGAAATAACCTTAACTAACCTATACTAACCTTAACTAATCTAAACTAACCTTTTTGGAGGATTAGAGAAATCTGTTGCCAGACATGTGGGCTAGGCACAAAGCGATCTAGGTTGCCCACATAGTGTCGGGTTGATGCCTCATGATCAGGGTTTCTTCTTTTATTCGCTTTGTTTTTCTAGTTTCTCTCTTTCTTCCTTTCTCCTCATAATTGCACATATCATTTTGTCCACAGCTATCCATCCTTCTTTCGATTCGAGCATGAGGTCTCCGATATTTGTTTCTGTAATCTCGCATCCAACTTCGGCTGTTGTTTGCCTTCTTTCTTCCTCAAATTCCTCGCATTGGAAAATGGTATGTCTAGCGTCATCATTTCTGCCGCAGTACCAGCAATTTGAATTTTCTTTCTTTTTAATTCTGTGTAGGTAAGAACAGAATACCCCGTGTCCAGTGATAGCTTGTGTTAGGTAGTAGTTCAGTTCTCCCCATCTTCGATCATTCCAAGTTTCCACGTCTTTGATGAAGACTCTTGACCATCCTCCATAGTCCGTCCATCTGGATTTCCACTCCTGTATCATTTCTTCTCCCAACCTTTTTCTTTCATCTTTAGTCTTTTTGAATGATTTCTCTCTTTCCTGTATTCGCAAGTCGATGGGTGGTAAACTAGCAACCGCCTCCACAACTATCGTGGAAACTGTTCTGTAAGCGCATGACATCATTATGGCAAGGCGTCTGTTTACTCTCTCCAGCCGTCGTAGATAGGTCGTGTATGAAATAGCTTTCTTCCAAACAGGAGCTTTCTCTTACTTTGCTTGGGACCATTTATTTTTGGAGTGATCCTTGCGAGAGAATTTATCAAAGTGTGGGCTCTGCTACAAATTTCCTTGACGTGTGCTGTCATGTTCATGTCTTTGTCTATGTGAACTGCTAGATATTTTACACACTTTTCACTCTTTACCCTTGCTGAATCAATGTTTAGACTTCTACTACTACTACTAATACTTCTCCTGCCCGCTAGGATAACTACTTGCGTTTTTTTCAGCTGCCACCTCTAGCCTCATTTCTTTAAGGCGACGTGTTATTTGTGCGACATTATACTCTGCTTTGTATACTAGCTCCTCTCTGTCTCTCCCCGACACTATTAATGCCAAGTCGTCAGCATACGCTATGAGTTTCACTCCCGTGTCTACTTTCAGCCTGAGAATGTCATCGTAGAACACATTCCACAGGATAGGCCCCAAAATTGAGCCCTGCGGAACGCTGCATGTCACTTGATGTTGGTTTCCGTCTGCATCCACAATTACCCTTTCGGACAGGTATGACTGAATTAATCTAATCAGGTAGCTCTCTACTTTCTTCTTCTCCAGTGTGTGTATTATTTTTTCCCAGGATACAGAATTGAATGCATTTTTAATGTCGAGTAGGATCATGATGCAGAAACCCCTATGTGTGTATGACTTTCTGTTTATATTGTGTACAATTTCTTGTACTGCCTCCAGTGCATCAATGGTTGATTTCCTTTTGCGGTATCCAAACTGCGAGTCACTGATTAGGTGCCTTTTCTCTATTTCCAGTTGCAACCTGCCTTTTATTAAAGTTTCCAGTATCTTTCCGGTTGTGTCTAGCAGACATATTGGTCTATACACTTTCTCCTGGCCATCTGGTTTTGGTTTTTCCAGCAGTACTAGGGACGCCTTCTTCCAGATGCTCGGAAACAATCCCTTTCGTAAGCAGTCGTTAAATATGCCTAAGAAGACATCGATGTTTTGTCTAATGCAGATTTTTGTTAATTCTGGAGGAATGCCATCTAGACCGGGAGCTTTCTTTTTTTTCATTTGATCTACGGCACTTTTTATTTCTTTGTCTGTGAACAGGGGGATAGTATCCCAAGGTACGTCGATTTCTGGCCATATGATGGCTGTGTGTGCAGGGAAAAGCTTAGAGATTTGTTCTTTGATTGTTTTAGTTGGGACCGCATGTGCTTGTGTTGTTTTTAAACGTTTTAAGGCTATTTCATAAGCCCGTCCCCATATGTTCTCATCTAACTCCTTGCATAGGACTTTCCACCTTTCGCGCTTGCTCTTGCTAATTTCTTTCTTAAGACTTTGTTTTGCTGCTTTTAGTTCTTCCTGTAGTTGGTGTTCTTCGTCTTTAGTGTGCGGTCTTGCTTTTAAACGGTTGTATTTCCGCCTACATTTATAGCATTGCTGTCTCTTTTCCCCTATATTGTCATTCCACCAATATATCGGTCTGTGCTTGTTTTTTCTAGGTTTCTTAAAAACTTTGTCGCAGTGTGCGGTTAATCTTTCTATCACTTCTTCCGCATCTTTCGGCGGGCGGGAAATAAAAACATCCGAGACTGTGCTCGTAAAGTATTCCATTTGTTTCTGTGTTATAATCCATTTTTTTGAGCATTCTGCATGGCACACTTTTTTGCTTTTCTCTAAGCTAATATTGTAGCTAAGAGTGTAATGGTCACTAAAATTTTCCACGTCATTTTCTATTTTCCAGTTGTTTATTTGTGAGACATAAGTCTCTCCCGTCGCCGTGAAATCGATCACCGATCCCTCTCCTCTAGGAAATGTTGGACCCTCTCCCTGGTTACACACCATAAGTCGATTTGCTGCTAACCAATCCTCCAGTATTTTGCCCCTAGGATTTAGACAATTTGACCCTATTGCTGGAGTTTTAGCGTTCCAGTCTGCACCAAGGATAATTTGTTTATGGCAATCTCTAATTTCCCTCTCTAAGTCATCCAGAAGTTGCTTGTAGGCCTCCGTATTCCCATTTGGGGAGAAGTATGAGGACACGATGAGCTTCGACGAGAGCTCAACGCACACGTACCCATTTCCAGAGATGGAGCTTGTCACTGGCAGGTCACAGTATACAAAGGCGTCACGGTTCTTGTCACATACGAAATTCGTTGATCTGGACTTATTCGGTTCTTGTCCAATTACCACATTTATTTTGTCTTCGTTCACTCTTTGTATTAGTAACAGCCATTTGCACCAGTGCAACTTAGGTTCACCTTAAAGTTAAGTATCACTTAAGTATCAGAATTGGTTGCACCAATGATTCTTAAACACTAAGCTTCGCTCAAAGTCCAACCTAAAATAAGCCGAAGATAGACCACGGCTTAAGCTTCAACACAGGCGCAAAGACAAGTTTCATTTTAAAATTTCACTGTTTTGAGGTTATGATTGTACAGATTATTCTATGAAGCAAAGAAATCGTGTTGGATATTTTTATTTGTTATTGTAGGAATTGATTTTTGTTCGTGATGAATATCTTAAATAACGATTTATTATTTGAAAATGATGATCATAATGGCCTTGCACAAATTGCTCGTCAGATTTACGAAAGATCAAACTATTTTAACACTTTTGAAAATCTTCTATTCTTCCAACGATTTCGTGTTACAAAACCTACAGCACTGTACATTTTAAACTTAATAGAAGAGCAAATAGAAATTCCTTACAACATGTGAGTAGAGAATAACCTACGAATGTAATCACTTTCCTTTGATATACACTTACTATTATTTGCAGGAACCACAGTGTCTCACCGATGAATGTAAATTATTCATTAATTTAGAAATAAATACTAGTTAAATAGTTTGATTTTAGATATTTATTTTGTAAATATTTATAACTGAAACTTAATTGTTTGAACCAATGGTAATGAAGGTTCAAACAATTAAGAATATGCAGGATGTTACAGAAGAGTTCACTAATAAAAAATGTTTATTTTACTACCCTGCTCTATCAGTTCTGAAAATTAAGAATAGTTATTATGTGACACCCCGTATACAGAAACATTAGACATTTTAACATTGTGCCATTATTTTCTAAACAAGTTGTGTTATAAAAATCTGATGAACACACATTGATATCACAAAAAGTTTACCTAATTAATAAAAAAACACGCTTATAATACCTGCACACCATTTTGCACCTAAACCACTTTATTCATCAGTTTTTTTCAATTCTTGTTTCTTAAGCTGAATTTCCAGAAGCAAGTTCTCCTTTTGTAACTCAAATAATTCCCTTTCATGTTGTCTACGAGCCTCAATGTTTAGAAGTTCTGCTTCAAAACATCTTCTCTTTATTTTGGCTCCTTCCAGATATTCTGTATTTAATGCTGTTGTAGAAGAAGACTGAGAAGGTAAAGCTGGTCTTCGTCTTCTTGACCAGGTCCTTAGGCAAGGTGTTTTAGCTTCAGTTTTGGCATGACCAGAGAAGGCTTCACGTGAATCCTAAATGAAATAAAGAATTTGTTACAAGTCTTGATGCACCTTCGAAGTTTTGAAAGCAACATTAGCAGGAGAATTAAGTTCCTGCATTATTGGTTAGAGATAGTTAGTTGTTCTCTAACCAATAATTCTATATTGACACTGATCAAAAGCTGGATTTATAGCTGATATAATTCAACATAACATAAGAAACACATAAACCATTTTCAATACAAAAAAGTATTTATAGATAGGTAAGCAGGCTGACACATATTAATTTTAAATATACTCTTGTCATGCTTAGGTTAAAACAAACAAAAAATTGTAATTTACACAAAGAGCTTATGCTATGTTGGGTTCTGCTACGCAAATCTTCAAATCTGGCTTAAGGATTTTGGAGAACATAAAGAAATATACCTGTACATTAGCTGTTTCGTCCACTGTTTCACAATCAGGTTCTTTCTCTGGCTCACTCTCGATTTTTGCTGTTGATGCATAGCAATGCTCAACTTCCTGAATTGTGTAAAACCCCAATCCGTAGTTTTCAATTTCAACCTGACTGTCCTGAACATGGAGGTCCTGACTCTGTTCAGTTATTTTTTTTATGTACTCTGCGCTTCATTTGGCACACTATCTCCATCAAATCTATTTCTGAAACGATCGAAATGATATTTAAAGCAAGCTCCTTGACTGGGTCATTTTTTATGATAAAGACACCTCCTCCAGTTTTATTTACTTCTTTTCTTTCTTCGGCTACTTGTTTTCGAACAATTTTTTTATTGTTTTTATCATAATATTTCTTCAGTGCTTCTTTGCTTCTAAGATTCATGTCCTCATTTTGAAAGTTGAAAGCCTGGGCTATTTGTTTCCATGCAATGTCCTTTTCACGCCAAGTTACAGCGTTTGTTTGTTTGTTCTCAACAATATGTTTGTAGTCGTGAACTATATTCAATAGTAGTGTTTTTTCTCGAAGTGAAAAATTAGGGGCTCTTTTTCTAATATCCTTTGAATCATCTTTAGAACTCATTATATTATGGCAGTTATTACTAAACTGAAGCACTTTCTTTATAAAATATGTTAAAAATGATAACACAAACACCGAGATTGAAATTAAATGACGAATGAGGTTAGATTTCTGTTCTTAATCCGGTGTTGCCACGTCATTCTTATTCTTAGCCAAGATTCTGTTAAGGACAACTCGTGCAATCCTTCTCTGAATTATGGTTAACCTTAAACCAAAGTATAACTTAGTTATGATTGGCTTTTATGGAACAGTGGTGCAAATGGCTGTAAGTCTTGGGCTGTTATGCATCTGTTTAGGTTAATTTGTAGACATCTAATGTTTTGGGTAACTTTGGTTGATTGGGAGACTTGTATTTTAGTACTAGACATTGCTGGCCTGTCGAGAGAGCTTTTCTTCTCCTATCAGCAACTTTTTTTCCATTTTTCCAATCCTCTACTGCCTTTTTATACGTTGGACATCTGAGACTTTGCGCTTTGTGATTGCGATCCTCTTTGCACATATAGCAGATGGGTTCATTTTGGCATTCTTTGGCCTTGTGGCCTTCGTTGCTGCATTTTAGGCATTTACCTTTCATGTGTGTTTCATTTTTGCATTGTGTTGCTTCATGTCCAAAATAGTTGCATTTGAAACACTTAATGGGTGAGTAGAATTCCTCGATTTTGTAATCCTTCCACCCTAAACGTATCGTCTTTGCTGCTATCCATTTGTAGGCATTTTCTATTGGTAGCCTCACAAAGGCATTATAGTTACTTTGCTTGGTATTCGGTATATTTACTTCTATGCATTCCAGATTTCCTTCTGTGTTAATGGCTACTTCAATATCTTTTTTTTCTATACTGTCGTCTATTCCTTTAATTACTATTGACTTTGTTCTTCTAACAATTCTGGTTTCCGCTTCTTCTTTAGTAAATTTTTTAACCTCCTCTATAAACTTTGTTTGACTCTCTTTGTGTCCCGCGACTTTGATTTCAATGTGACCTTCTTGAGTTTTCCTCAGACTTCTGACGCTTACTCCTATGTTATCTACATTGATTTTATTTTTTAATCCTTTCAGAATGTTTGAATAGGTGTTATCTTTGCCTTGCGGTTTTATGATTATCGTTTCTTGTTTGTTTCGTTTTGGTCGGGTTTCTATCCATTCCATTTAATCGTTATTTGAAATGTTGCTGTTGTGAAAGTTAAAAGAAAGTTATTTTCTGTGAAATATGTTAGTGAACGAAACTTTTAGCTTTTTCGCAGGAAACTCTAGTTTAAAATATGCAAAAAAGCAATATTTACTAATTGGAAATTGAAAACTTATCTGCTTTCAATATTTCCAAAAATATTGCAGCGTTTAAGAAGGAAAATTTCATGTTGCTGTTGGTTCTTCTAAAATTTTGGCTGCTCTGTGCGTCTGATTTTTCCTCCTGCATTAATATGCGTTAATATTTCTGCGTTAATATTTCTCTTAAACTAAGGTGGCGTTGATTTATCGGTCGATGTTTTTCTTGGTGTTGCCATGGTTATTGTTATTGTGTTATTTAAAGCTAGTTTTAATCCGTCCCGTTTTCGGTTATTATAGGAACTTGAGAAATTGTTTAAAATGAAAACCTACAGTAAACAACAAAGAATTGACATGATTCTTGTAATTGGCGAATGTGAAGAGAATTGCTGTTTAGCTTCTCGAGTTTATGCTCAAAAATATCCAACACGGAAGCGTCCAAACAAGGCTGTATTTCAAAAACTACTGCAAATTTTTCGCCGAACTGGAAACGTTTCCTACGAAAAAGTTAGAAGGATAAAACATGTGACTGGTAATGAGGAAAATGAATTTAGAGTACTTACATCCATTGTTGAAAACCCGCATGTGAGTCAGCGTAAGATTGGATCGCAAACAGCTAATGTAAGTAGAAGCAGTACTCAAAGGATATTAAAACAACATAAATTCCATCCATACCGCATTTAGATGCATCAGGAGCTGTTTGAAATAGACTTCCATCGGAGGCTTGAGTTTTGTTTGTGGTGTCTTGATAAGGTTGGGGAGGAAGATGACTTTTTTGATAACGTTTTATTTTCGGACGAATCCACAGTTCATAATAACGGCCTAGTAAATAGGCATAATTTTCACTATTACAGTGACCAAAATCCCCACTTTTTCCGAACACTTGGGGACGCCCCATACACTGAATGTATGGGGCGGCATTTTAGGGCCATATGTGATCGGACCTTACTTCTTTGAAGGTCATCTAAACGGGCAAGAATTCAGTAGATTTTTAGCGGAAAATTTGTTTGACCTTTTAGAGAACGTGCCTTTGGGTGTAATATGTAGAATGTGGCTACAATTAGATGGTGCTCCAGCTCATTTTCATATCAACGCCAGAAATCGTCTACATCAATATTTTCCCAACAAGTGGATTGGTAGAGGAGGGCCGCAAAACTGGCCAGCAAGATCGCCTGATCTAACATCCCCCGACTTTTTTTTGTGGAGTGACATTCAAAGCAAAGTTTACGATGTTCCACCCACAACCCCCGACAATATGAAACAGAGAATCCGCGCAGCCTTTGCAACTGTAACGCCAAAAATGTTAATCAATGTTCAACATTCGTTTCAAAAAAGAGTCCAGTTGTGTATTGAAAATGATGGTCACTATTTTGAACACTTACTTTAGCTTTTGTTTTGGTAGGCAATAGTAGGCATATCCTGTTTGTGTATTTGTCTTCTTGTTAATACTGTTTATGTTTTACCTTAATGTCTTCATATTATAATTAAGTGAAATTACTAAGAAATTATTAGAGATAGGTATAGGAAACCCTAACACAGATCAAAAGAGGGTAAAATGTTGTATCGTATTTTATTATTACATACAGGGTGTGCTATTTAAAATAATCAAGTAATCTGACTTTAAATATGGCCATTATTTTTGACAGTTAATTATCACCTTGTAACATTTTTTAAATAATTAAAGAGTTTAATGTTAAATTATTGGACCTTTACTCTTAATTAAATTGAATTTCGTAAAAGTAGCCTATGTGTTTTAGACATAAAAAATGTGTAAAATCTATCTTACAATATTAGAAATATTTAAATATTCCAAAAACCATCAATATTAGGTATAGGAAACATAGCGGTAAGTAGCCTTTATTCTACCTCTAGAGTTCAAAAATGGTCTAAAATACAGGGTGTTCCATAAGAAAAAAACATATGTTTGATATATATCTTTTTTTCGAGCACCCTGTAGAATACCAAACATTTTTAAATTGTTCTTTTAATCAACTTGTATATGCCTGTAAAAATCGCGAAAAAATATTTAGTAGTTTTCCGTTAAGAGACCGTGTCGTATATGGTGGGCCACCCTGTATAATGTAGAAAGTCAAAAAACCATTATATAACATATAACCTTGCGAGGTCAATGTTAAATTATTGTTTTTTGATTCTGTGTATTTGTTAGGTAGTTTATTCATCAGTTCATTGATCACTCGACTCCCATATAAATTGAAAACCAATCCAATAATAAATGTATAATATTCTTATTAAAGAATATAACTAAAAAAATCAAGTAAAACATAAAGCCACTTTAGTGTTATATGTTATATTTTTTGCTTTTATAGTAGAATAGTTTAAACATTTTGCAAAATATTTGCCATCAGTTCTCAACAAGTAATGTACCCCAGATAATCAATCTGTTGACTTGAGCATCGCTTGACATGATTAAATTAATATTTTTTTATTAAATTAATAATTTTAACTTTTGAATGGTTTTGCATAGGTTTTAAATTTAAGTACACCATAAGACAAATAATTAATGACGTAACAAAACAATAATCATACCATACCATAACTCTACAAAGCTTGTCACTCAGTTGTCAGTTGTCATCAGTGTAAAAACAAATTTATGAAATCTACATAATTTACATGAAAGCATTATCTACATTATTTACGCATTGTATACGTCGTAAACGTCAAAAATAAATTGTACGCTTAAACGCCCATCACTGATCTATACTGACCTAAACTAACATAAACTAACCTAAGCTTACAACTATATCACTATTCTGGGCACCGTTACCTCTACATCGGTTACCAGAATAAGGGTTGACTACTTTTTGTTGTAATCAAAAAGTGAACTGTTTACCAAGACACTATTGCTTTATGATTTGGGATTATTCAAGAAAACACAACAACTTTGTCAAAATCTAGTTATAATGAATTACTAATATAACAAAAGTAGCAAAACATACAGCTACGCAACTTAATAATTGCAAAAGATTGACAATGTTTATATAAGCAGTAAAATATAGAAATAACCCAACAATCAATTACTAGTAACTATATAGTTCGGTAACCACAGAATCAAATTACAATGCCCTGAAAACGGAAAACTGGTGGGTCAATGGTATCAATGTCTAATAATTTTGGACAAGCAAGTATACACAGAGCGACAAAACCAAATGAATCAACCTTTAGGTCCAAATGTGTTGCATTTACTTCGCCTACCTTCAATCTTCTCGATAGATATTCCAATGTTGAGTGACTTGCAAATCATAATTTCTGAAGATAATCAGCTAGACCTTTACCTTGTTACTTGTAGTAGTACACTAGGGATTGCTAGTGTACTACTACAAAAGGTTGGGGTGGGTGGGACTTCAGAGTTAAAGGAAGGCCTTTATGTTACTTGGACACTTGTATCCAAAAACTGGACTGTGGTGCTTCTTGGTGCACTGATGTCTTCATATCCACCAAAGCATTTAATACCAATTGTTCCTTAGGTGTTAGATCACTCAATCGTAACAACTTTTCCTCACTACATTCAGCATTTAAAGTCATAGGTTCTTTATTACAACTATCACAAACACTACAAAAGTCTGGGATAGAGAAATCATTGTCTGACAAACTTTGACTGGACGAAGATTTCTTGATGGTCCCGCAAAAGCTTTTAACTTAGGTCTCAAAAAGTTTGATGCTAGTTTTCCTGAAAAATTATTACCCAAAAATGTTAAAGAAAAAACGCTTAATTGAAAAATATGTCTAAATACCTCTATTGTAATCATGTTTCATCATGTCTAACTGGTTTTGTTATTGATAGGACTTTGATCCAGGATTTTCTCCTGTCCACAAACTCATCCACGCCAAACTCTTCTTTGGAAATACTTCTGTTGGTATTTTTGGGGCAATTGCAATTGAATTCGCAGCAATCTGTATTATGGATAGTTTTCTTCTGATTTTTTCTTGTACTAAACATTCTTGCACAAAACTAATCATTAAACACCGTGATACATGAAGTAAAAGAAAAACTATACAAAATGTAAACAATTTCGGAAAATGTAGGGAAATTTAAAAGTAAATATGACTTTGTTGATGCAACTAGGAATATTAGGATACAACTCCCGAAGCAAGGACGAAAATACGTATAAATATAAATAAACAATGAAGATGATAACTTCCTAACTAGTTTTACATTTTTGCCCCCAGGTGGCGACTAGATTTTTTTAATCGCCAATAATACAGACACCGCCAAATGTCAATAAATCTAATTCTGACGTGATCATTTTTTTTTTTTTTTCAAAAAAACAGTATGAAATAAAATATTGTGCGATACACGTCCATTAGGTGTTGTTACAGTACTCGTATAACTTTCCAGACTCGGCTCCTGACGTCGCCTCGTCCGTCAAAACCTCGTACTGTAACGAGTCACCTACTGGACTTGTGACGTAAATTACTATTTATCCACTCAGTAGACCCCCATAACAGAAGAAAATATTGCGAAATTCAATGGTACCTATATCGATATAGAACCTAAACTTCCAGAGGGGCCATAATCTCACTTCTGAAAACTGTGGTTGGCCGGACGTCTTTAACAAAAAGAACTCAGGATGTTACAAATTTTTAATAATAATATAAATAAAAGTAATTTACAGCCTTATCTCTTCTTTTTCGCCATCCCATAAGTAAACTGTCTCTGTCAACACCAAAAGTCTACGTCAACTAATGATATCTGTCAAGCGTCAAGAAAGCGTTCGAAAATCGAATTTCGGATCAGTAATGTGATCCGAGATTCGACAGAATCAATACGTTTTATTATTTTAAATTAATAATGAAATTAATTTGATTGAGAAAGACTTATGAAGAAAATAAAGTGCGTAAAAGAGAGATGTGTACACCTTCAAAATCGGCTTTATTGAAAAGTGTTTTTTTCCACTTAAAGGAAAATTAAATGGTTCTCGGGCATTTCTACTTTTCCTTACTGCTTTTCCTGGAGCTGACTATTGCGTATTCTACTTCCGGGTGTTTAAGTGTGAATACAATCCCGACCCAAATTTAAAATGTAAATATAGCGTGTCGTTCCTAAAAGTTTTAACCAAATAGGAATTCCTTGCTTCGTGTATTCCGTTCTATATGGCGGCTATATTATTACTTAAAGTTGCTCGCATTTTGCTAGAAGTAGGTTTCGAAGAAGCGCCTTTGCAAATGCCTGTAATATCTATGTATATCAGGATGAATTTGAATATGATAAAGCGTAAAAAGTTTTGTTTTGCGGTTACTCTTTTAGGGTGCACGTAAAGCTAAAATGCATAAAACTTTATAATGAGTATCGTTCTTACCAAGATTTTTATAGCGTAAACAACACAAATCATTAATTAGAATTTTCGTAATTGTGTCATTTGTGGCATAGAAAATTTATATCAAGTGAACTGGTAACGTGAATGCACAACCCGAGTCTGAAATATTGCTAGCTCAGCCGTAAACATGTATGGCTTATCCTAAATCCTCAGCTTTCGTAGGCACGCGTTTAAACCATTTGATATACTAAAATGTCACTTGGTTTTAAAAGCATGGTATACGGAGCTTCTGAAATCTGACCTGCATACATCACACCTTTTTAGGAGATTAAAAGACGACAGAAAGGAAATAAGTTCGTATACAGCAAAGTATCAGAATACTTATAATAATAGTATATAACTATATTATTAGGACATTTTATAGTAACATTTTTCTTCTTGTAGCAGTTTTATAAGTCCGGAGAGAAAGAAAATAAGCGAACCAATTTCGTTTGTTTCAAAGTGTAACCTCTTTGCATATAAATTGATATGAATAGAGAAAATATTTGAATCATTTCGGGAAGAACTTAGTGAGCAGCTCAGCCCGAACTGGATAAAATAGATATGCAGTGAGCTGTTATTTACGTGAAAATAGAGGGTTTTCACAAAGCTGTCAGATCTTAAAAATTCAGGTCACCGTCGTTTACATTTACTAAAGGGTTATTGGTTTAGAACGAGCGATATCTTGATGCTTGTTTTATGAGCCTTACAAATTCTGTTTTAAAGTGCGAATTTGCGTCATTTTAGTTCACTCCGAAGCACATTCGATCCGCTTATCTGATCGGATCAAGCAAAGCACCACGACAAGCGTTATAGAAGAACTAGTAAAAAATGATTTATTGAAAAGTGACGAGATTTTGTAGAAGTTACCAAGATAATTTAAATATTCTATAGAAAGTTTAAAGAAAAATGTAATTACAAAACAAACGCGGTGAACTCTATTTTATTACCAGGTCAAAAAAAACTAGTTATATACAGGGTGATGGTTTATCGTCACCGTGTATATAACTAGTCTGTCGCTATTGTCACGAAAATGATATAAGATGGGGGTTTATGAAAGCGTAGGTACTTATTTATGTGAAAATTACTATATTTGACTGGGCGTTAATTTACGCTTTAAATCTCTATTCTTTAAATGGGTACCGGATCGTCGTTACCTCCCCCGAAGGGTCCTATGCTGATTTACTCGCTGAATGAGGGCTTCCAAAAATATGGGGGGTTTATATTTAAAATAAGAAGATGGGATTCAAGTAAACTTCTATTTTCTGTGCCTTAAAATTACCCTACTACTTAACTGAAATGACTAATATGAAAACAAACACCGTTATAACAAAAGGGTCTTACCTAGGTCAAGTGTCATGTCATGTCTGTTAGTCAGTTGAACTGTGGCAACGTTTGAATGGTAGGGTCCTCTCCCCTTTTTCTCCTTCTTCCAGTTTGTAGCACTAGTAGTGCTTGCTGTGGCCCCTTTGCTTTTTTCCTTCTTTGTCCATATAATTTCTAAAAAAAAAAATGTTACCTCTTTTTTTTTCCTGTTCTCTAACTTCTGGTCCCTGATTGGCCTCTGAATTCATTTTGATAATATCTTTAACCTATTTCAGCGCTCTCTTTTTGGTGGCGTTTGATTTCGTAACTTATACTTAGCAAATTGTTTGTCCTCTCGATTACTTATTTTTTCTTTAAATATCTATCTAATCCTAAGCCTAAGCCTAACCTTCTACGATAGTCACCTGAGGCTATACTCAGCGCAGTGTTAACTCCTTTTGTTTGCCTAACGCTATGTAAATCTCCCTGTGGAGCCCCTTTTCATTTTATATATGCTGATCTTCTAATTTAAAGTTCATAATTATCCCAACTATTATACTATCCCCTCTTTTCGTTCTTCACTAGTCTACCTGTCTTGAATTTGATCTCGCTCTATTCCTTATTTTCCCTGATTACGCAGTTTATCGTCTTTCCTTCCCCTGGCTGCTCTAAGTCCTCCCTGCTGATTTCCAGAGTTAGTGCGTTTGATCTATCTTCTTCGTTCCCTTGCGATACCTCTATTCATAGCCAAGGTACGGTCTACACAATGGCATAACGCGTAGTTCTCTCCTGTCGAAAAAATATCAATTTCTCGTTCTTCTATGACCTTTGAACTACTGAGTTTTTGCTTTTTAAACTTTTCCCAAAATAAAGCGTACTCTTTGGCGTTTGTGGGCTTTTTCCTTTCCACTTTATTTTCATTTCTCTTGTTTTTTATCTCGTTGAAGTTATTCGCAATTGATCTCTGGCATTCTTCGTAGTACATTTGTTTATAGTTTAATCCATGTGGTTTGCGATTATAGGTTTATTCATGTATCAAGCCTACTTGATTTCTGCGTGTGTGTGGCTCCAGCTTTGCTAATTTTATTTCCTGCTCTCCTTGCTGTGTACTTACAGTCAGCTTGTTGGTACCTAGATCTATGTTAGCTTTCACTGAGTTCAAGAATTCCATTCCTAAGATTAACGGATATGGGGAGTTTTCGATCACTCCTGCCTCGCATCTAGTTTGGACTGCTCCGATTTCTAATGTAAAGTTTGACTTTCCTAGTACTGGTATGCGATGGCCTCCGGCTGATATCTTCTTCTTCTTGAAGTGCCTTCTCCATTCAATGAAGATCGGCAACAATTCTGGCACATTCGGCTCTGTCCTGGGCTCTTCTCAGCAGGGAGTTTGAGTCTAAGCCTGTCCAATCCCTTATGTTTTTCAGCCAAGAGCACTGTCTACGTCCAGGACCACGCTTTCCCTCAATCTTGCCCTCCATAATCAGTTGTAGGAATCTGTATTTGTCCGGTCTCATGACATGGCCAAGGTAAGCGGTCTTTTGCTTTTTTATGGTCTCGAGGATTGTTCGGTCTTTGTTCATCCTATGTAAGACCTCTTGATTAGTGGTACGATCGGTCCATGGAATACGCAGCATTCTGCGGTATACCCACATCTCAAATGCTTCCAGTTTATTAATGCCGCTGACTTTCAGCGTCCAGGCCTCGACTCCATACAGTAACGTGGAATACACATAACATCTAACGAAGTTAAATCTTATGTTTAAGTTGAGTGTTCTGTCCGTTAATAGGTTCCGCATCTTAATAAAGTTAGTTCTCGCTTGCTCTATGCGGGATTTTATTTCTATCTCAGGATCCAGGTCCTCGCTGATCCAACTTCCCAGATATTTAAATTTAGTGACCTGCTCTATAGGTGTTCTGTATATATTTATGTTGGGATGGTTGTTTGGGTTGCGGCTTATTTGCATGATCTTCGTTTTTGAGATATTAATCTTCAGTCCCATTTTGTCCCCGGAAACCGATATGCTGTCGATTAGGCGTTGCAGTCCTTCAGGACTGTCCGCAATTATCACTGTATCGTCAGCATATCTTAGATTGTTTATGAGTTTCCCATTGACTTTCAGACCGTCCACCGCCTCGTCCAGAGCGTTTTAGAAAATGATTTCTGAATACATATTAAAAAGCATGGGGCTAAGTACGCACCCTTGTCTGACTCCACACCTTATGGGTACAGTGCTTGTTTCGGTGTTTTCCAGTTTAACAGATGCTATTTGCTGTTCATAGAGATTCTGTATGATCTTTAAATCCTGGGCATCGACACCCTTTCTTTCCAGTAGGTCCAATAATTTGGTGTGATCTATACAGTCAAAGGCCCATGTGTAATCTATAAAGCACAGGTACACTTCCTTTCGCTGGTCTCTGCATTTTTGTAGTAGGACAGAGAGTGCAAACAAGGCCTCTCTGGTACCCATTCCTTCGCGGAAGCCCATTTGCACTTCGCTTACATCCTGTTCGCATTTTGCACGTAAGAACACCTTTAACACCTGGCTCATCAGGCTGATCAATCGGAATTTTGCACACTTCCGTGCTCCGGGTTTTTTAGGAATAGGTATGAAGATTGATTTCAGCCAATCTCGGGGGATGTATCCCGATTTATAGACATCGTTAAAAAGTTGAAGCAGGATGTGTATGTTTTCCTCTCCTATAAGTTTTAGGATATCTGGGCAAATGTCATCTGGGCCTGCTGCTTTCTTAGTTTTTATCTCTCTTAGTGCTTTTTGGACCTACGATTGAAGTATTTCCGGTGTCGGCTCCGTCGGATCTTGACTGTGAAAAGGAGGGCTATTGCTTTCAAATGTATTTGCCACATATTCAGCCCATAGGGGAGATACGTCTGAGATGGCATACTGGCTAAGATGGCATACCGGCCATTTTTCGAAATGTGCTTTACATTTCGCGACGACAATTACAATAACCGGTTCTGCAGCGGTTGATTTGGCAACTGTGTAGCGAAAACATCTATCGGATCATTCCTCGCGAAATAATTGGCGCGAACAGTTGTCTGGTGGACCGAAAAACTATTTTGCTTTTCAAAAGTGTTTTTGTTCTTACGACATTTGAAACAAAAGGTATGACATTTTATCCTGCATAAACATAATGCATAGTTTGTAGTTACTTACCATAATAAAAAGCTAAAATATAATCAGCTCAAAGAAATTAGGTTATAATTTGCTTGATGATGCATTTTAGTCAAAGATGGCATACAATACCACAGGTCAAGATGGCATACCATGCCATCTTACCCGTAATCATTTATTTCTAAGTCAAATTGTATCATTTAATAGTTTATTAAGTTCAAAAAAAGTTTTATATTTACGTAATTTCAAACGAGCCTAAATTATCAATCAGGTTTTTTTTGTCAATTACAGAATGGGAAAATATTCCAGAAAAAGCAGCAGGCAAAGTTGGTCACAGGAGAACATGCAGTTAGCTATCGACACCGTCAAAAAGAAAACAATGGGTTGGCAGTTAGCATCGAAGACTTATAATGTTCCTTTTACTACTTTACGGCGAAGAGCAGAAAGTCCTATAGGTGCAACAAAAGGATATTTAGGCGGCCGAAAAGCTACATTTTCTAAAGAACTGGAAAATGAACTTGTAGAGCATATTAAAATATTGGAGAGCAGATTTTTCGGTTTGACAACACTTGATGTGCGAAAGCTTGCTTTTGAAATTGCTGAAGCCAAGAAGATTCCCCATAGATTCTCCACTGAGAAGCAAATTGCGGGATGGGACTGGCTTTATGGATTTACCCAAAGAAACCCTACCATATCGCTTAGAACACCCGAATCAACTTCGGTTGCTAGAGCACAATCACTTAATAAAGTTCAAATTGAAACTTATTTTGAACGTTTATCATCAGTTTTAATGGAACATTCGTTTGAAGCTGAAGATATATGGAATGTTGACGAGTCAGGTTTGTCAACCGTCCCATCTAAAAATGTAAAAATATTTGCTACCAAAGGAAGGAAACAAGTGGGGGTAATAACCAGCGCTGAGAGGGGACAACATCTAACAGTTGTTTGCTGTATTAGTGCTATTGGGACATTTGTACCCCTGCTTTAATTTTTCCACGCAAAAATATGAAGGTGGAACTGATGGATCATGGTCCACCAGGAGCAATTGGACTTACTCAGGAAAAGGGGTGGATGAATGGTGAAGTTTTTTTACAATGGCTAAAGCATTTTGTAAAATTTGTAAAGCCATCTTTGGAGAAGAAAGTCCTATTAGTGATTGATGGCCACTCTAGCCATAAGAGCTTGGATGTTCTAACCTACGCAAAACAAAATGGAGTGATTCTTTTCTGTCTTCCTCCTCATTGTACCCATCGGGCACAGCCTCTCGATGTCAGTTTTTATGGATCGTTAAGAACATATTATAACCAAGAGTTAACCTCCTGGCTAAAAAATCATCCAGGTCGAATTGTGACCCATTTTCAAGTGGCAGAAATTTTTTCTGCTGCTTATATGAAAGCTGCTACTGTTAAAAATGCCACTAGTGGATTTTCAACCACTGGAATTTCTCCTCTCAACCCAAACATTTTTCCAGAATGGATGTTTGCACCTGCTGCTGTTACAGATATCCCATTTAATGATGCTGTTCTTACTGATATCCAAGTTAATGGTCCTGCTGACAATAGTGAACAAAACGTAACTTTCGATCAACCAGGCCCATCAGGGTTATGCTGTAATAATATTACTACCAATCCTACAATAGCGGAGATATCGCCCCTTCCAACTGCAAAGACACAGAAACGATCCAACAGAAGGAAAGGAAAATTTGGCGTCATCAACAATACCCCAGAAATTGAGTTAGTAAAACAAGCTGTGGTGGAAAAAGAAGCGGTGGAACTAAGAAAATCGGCTCGTGCTGCAAAGAAACGTTTGAAAATAGTTGTTGAGGGCTCAGAAGAAGAACGAACTCTCGACTACGAAACAGACGATGAAGATGATGCCGCATGTCTTTTTTGCAATGAAGAATATAAGCGATCTCGTGCAAGAGAAATGTGGCTGAGATGTCAGAGTTGTCTAAAATGGGCTCATTCCGAATGTGCAGGCTTGCCCAGAACTGCAAAAAAATTTGTTTGCGAGCTTTGTCGTTAACAAAGCACCTATTTGAATAGTATGCCATCTAAGCCACATATATGCGGCTAAGATGGCATAGGAAGCTAGTTTTTTAACTTTGTTTTAGAAGAAAAATATTTGTATTAAATTTTAATAAAGGTGTTTACATAATAGTTTACGGCTTTTTCCACCAAATCAAACTTTAAGGGTCGTTGTAGCTCTTATAGACAAATTATTATTAACTAATTTAAAAAAGTATGCCATCTCAGACATATCTCCCCTACCTTTTTAAGTTCGCCATGATCTGTGATTATTTTGTTGTCCTGGTTAACTATATGGGACAAGGCTGGGTATTTTCGACTACTTGTAATTTCCTTGACCTTCCTATGTCAATTGAAGAGGTGGTGTTTTTTGTATTGTTCTTCTACTTCTTGGAACCTTTCTTCCATCCACTTTTCCTTGGCTTCTCTGATTTTTCTTCTGATATGTTTTTCGGTTTCCCTATATTTTTCTGCGCTCGTGTTCTTGAAGCTACGTCTCTGTTCCATCAGCATGAGTATTTCTTGGGTCATCCATTCCTTATGTTGTTTCGTTCCGTTTGGTGTTACTAGCGGCTTTTGTGTGTCTAATATAGCTTTCTTGAATGAATTCCAGGTGTCCTCGATCCTGTCAGGGCTCTCGGTATCAGGAATCATTTCGTTCTTTTGTATAACCTTTTTGAGCTTATTGTTGAGTTTGTCAGTGATTGTTTGACGTTCGGGTTCATTCTGTAGTAGTGCTACGTTTGGTTTGTTGGACTGCGTTCTTTTAAGTTTCTTAAGTCTAATACGAAAGTGTGCCACTACGGGAACATGGTCTGACTCGACATTTACTCCTGGATATGTCCTAACACCAAGCACTCCATTTCTATATCTTTTTGGAACCAGTATATAATCAATTTGATTCCTGACCGGATGCTTTGTGGTGTCCTGTGGAGATTTCCATGTGTAGAGGCGACGTACAGGTAGCTTAAACAATGTGTTGGAAATCATCAGTTTTTCTTCTTGGCAAAACTGGACCAGAGTATCGCCTCTTTCGTTTCTAATTCCCAGACCGTATTCACCCACGGTATCCCCACTTTTTCCTCTACCTATCTTGGCATTGAAATCCCCGAGGATAAGGGTGATGTCGTCTTTATTTGTGGCGGCTATTCATTGTTTGACTTCTGTATACCATGCCTCCAACTCTGTCTGTGGTTTGTCGGCTGTTGGGGCATATGTTTGAATGATGTTTAGGTTTTTAGGTGTGGTCCTTAGTTGTATCATCATTGCTCTATCAGAGAGTGGTATGAAGTTAATGATAGAACCGCTGGTGTCCAGGACCACCATAATGCCTACTCCGTTATAGTGGTGGGTGTCTTCGTTTCCGGAATAAAACAACACTGCGTTCTTCATTCTGATTTTTCCACGACCGGGCCATCTTGTCTCACTTATTCCCAAGATGTTCACTCCCAGTCTTTTCATTTCCTGCTCTATATTATGGGTTTTTCCTGGAATATACATGCTGTTAACATTCCAAGTGCCAAGTCGAAGTGCTTCTTTAAGTTCCGTCGTTACTACATTAGTGTTTTTCAACGTGGGGATTCTTCGCACCCCTTGACCATCTAAGGTCTGCCACGGACTAGGGGCCATTTGATTATCTTGTGTTGCCATTATTGTTTGTCTTGGAAAATCCCTAAGGATCCTTAATGCAGTGGTTTCCCGTTGCCTTCTGCATCTCCATGCCGTTGAACTTGTAGCGGTTTCATCCGCCTTTAGGGAGAATTTCTTCTTCCAAGGGCAAGAAGGTGCCCTATCTCTTGTCAGCTCCTCCACCCGCAGCTGTTGGCCGACAAGAGGGGATTACTTATACCGGTAACCACTCGGTCGACAGTGCCTCGTCAGTTTTTCAAGCAGGGTGCACCACGTGCAGGTGAGGTTGTCTTTTGGGTCAGCTACATATAGTTTGTGCTGTCACCCCTTACACCCCAATCTGATATCAAATGTCCTATATCCCGGTTGCGGTTTATGTTATGCGCTATGTCCTTTCTTATAACATTTTTCACACTTCCTGTATCTACAATCCCTTGCGTCTTCCTTCTATTATTTACTTTTACATCTAGCAGTAATGTAGTCAGTTCTGTAGTTCGTCTTTCGCTTCTGGCCCCATTCATCAAGGCGACCTGGTGAAACTTTAGTTTCGTCGCCCTGACCCATTTGGGCAGGCTGCTGCATAATGTCCTATTCCATTGCATGCATAACATCTTGGTCGATTGTCTCTAGTTCTTGTGTTAGGTAGTGTAGTAATACTGCGCTCAAAAGTAGTCATTCTTGGCCGGTCGTATCTGTTTTCTCTCATTTCAGGTCTCTTTGGGGCCCTCTCACGTATGTTCTCTTGAGTCCTTTCATCATATCTGCCTCTTCTATCCTCCTGTGGTGGTTTAAATTGATTACCGCTCGACTCTCTCGTGTAGGACTCATTTCTTTTTCTCGGGTAATATTCTTGTCGTACGTTTGTCCTTCTGAAGTCCCTCGGTGGTCTAAAATTTGCCTCTCTTTCCATGTAGTCTGTTGTGCTGTGTTGTAATCTGTTTTGCTTCTTCTAAGGTTCTTGGCCTTCTATTCGGGTTCGTAAAATAATAATACCCCGTTGCCGCTTGCTCGGAAAGTCCATTCTGAAAATAGTCTAAGAACAAATCTATGTCCATATCTTCATCGTACTGTGAATATAAATCTAATATCTCGTAGTAATACTCCGGTGTTTTCTCTGTTGGGCCCTGCCTGCGACTTTCTAGCCTTTTTTTGGCATCCCATTTAGAGTTTTTTCCACCCCACTCTTTCACAAATGCGGCCTTTAAGTCGTCCCATGTGTCGTCTTTATTTTCTTCCTCTCGCGCGTACATTTTGTACCATGTGGCTGGGGCTCCCATCAAAAATGTCCCAAAATAAAATATTTTCAGCTTGTTTGGCCAGGCGTTTGCGGTTGCGCATCTCTCAAACTTGTTGATAAAACTATCTCCCGACTATGTGCTTGGGTTGAATGTTTCTGGATTTATGAAACTTGGAACTGCCGGCACTGTGCCCTGTGGTGCTGATTGGCACTTTCCTAACGTAGCGTCCATCTCGCTTTTACCTATAAATACTTTCTCGTCCTCTGATTCTGAACTCTCTCTGTGGGTGTCGATTAATCTGCTCGTTTTTCTCTTATCGTTTTCTTCTTGATTTGTGTCTGTTGGTAGTTTTACAATCTCTACTACTGTCTTCTCTCCCTCTAGAATACTTAGATCGTTCGCTATGTTTTCCTCCTCTATCTCTTGTTCGTTCTGTTTATCTTTTTTTTCCAGTTGATTTGACAGGGATCTCGTTATTCTTCTTGGTGTGTCTACGTTTGGGGTACTAATGGACTCTTTTCTAGTCTCTAGGTGATTTTTTATCGTCGCTGTATCAAATGAAAGTTCAGTGTTTTCTCCCGGCGGGGTTCTCGACAATTTTGGCGTTCGCTTGAACGCGGTTTCTTCTAGTTTCGTCGGTGTTAGTTTTATTTTCAAATTTAGATTTTTTGACATTGAATTAATTGTGAGTATGTGACGCTTTTATTTTATAATATTAATTTACTATCAAGGGTTATTGGGAATGTTAAGCACTGATTAGTTCTTGTTTGTTAATTGGAATCTCTGGAACTTACTAAAAGAAAATCGTTACTTAATACCTTACTTCAGAAAGAGCGAAAGGAGGTGAATAGTAAGTAATCGAGCAGGAGCACTAGCGGGCCGCCAGCAACAGTGAAGATGGGGTAGGTTCAATACGATATTAGTTGTATTATTTTATATCCCGATAGGCGCCACGTGATTTCCGGAAGACGCCAGGTCCTGAGAAGGATGTTATGCCATACAGGAATATACCAATCACGAAATATATCCCTCTTTCACTACCACTTTCCTAACTACTCTGATTTAAATTTACTTTTAATAAAAAAATGAAAATAAGAAACTATAAATCTCAATTATCTGCACCAGTCAAAATCCGCATGAAATTAAAGCAAAATTGTTTGAGGACAAATAACACTGTTTCTATTGATAGATTGGTTAAAAAATTAAGGAAGAGCAATTCGAATAAAATTTGAAATGCTATAAAGCAATTAAACACAAAATTTAAGGTAATTGCAATATTCTCGAATATATGGTGAAGGAACTTTATGTATTAATGAATATGAATTATTACTAATCAATACGGCTCTCAATAATCAACTAATTAGGGACGGAGCTCAGGGTTTATGGCCATAAACTTACACAGGGTAGCTTCCGTAGCTTACCAACTAATGACTAACGCTGTAATGTTAGAGTGATTATTGATTACCTGATCAAATCTAACTTTAAATCCCTGAAAATTGAAATTTACTTAATAACGATAAATACTAAAGTGAGGAATCACGAGCCCTCAATATCTGTCCTCAAAATTACACAACACAATACGGTACAAGACATAAAGGGTGCGGTACATAAAAGATTCGTAACTGTACAGACGTAGTGCTGTCCAATACCTAGCAAAAGTTAATTCTTTATAAATAAATTAAAGTGTGTGAAGCACAAACAAATTGTAGATCTGAGAGAACTTACTACTCAGTAAATTGTCATAAAAAGTGATCAAAAAAAATAACAAGAATCGCTTACTTGGGGCCTCAATACTATCAAAAAAAATACTGCTTTAAATTGTTATGGTGACGGCACGAAGTAAAGTTAATAATTAAAATTGATAAGATAGAAAAAGTTACGTTAGTCGGTTCAACGCTCAGCCACTATCGTCGCCCATTTACAACACAACAAATTGGAAAGCTCTCACTCTAAACTATCCCCTTATCGCGGATCAGGGTGGTCCGGAAGAGCAGCTATCCGAAGGTCTCTGATGAGGAGCAGGCCTCCAGGAACGGCGTGGATGTCCCAAAAAATGCGCCGACAAGGCACGTGGACGGCGGAAGAGCGTCAAACGTAGAAGCCCGTTAATAAAAAACGTGGACGTAGCAGAAGCCCGTCAAAAAAAACGTGGACGTAGCGGAAGCCCGTCACAAAAAAAACCCCTATAGAAACACGTGAATTAGCACGGAAAACTACAGAATATTCCATTAAATGGAGTTACACATACCTGCAAGGTTGACAAACGGGGCAAGGTGATGACGTTGGCGGCGTGGATTGCTTTTCATCCCTCCAAGAGGTAAAGGTAGAGCGGCGTAAATCGACAATAATCCTCTCCACGAGGATCCGGAAAAACTTCAAAAAGCAACTACCATTTGGAATATGCCCTGGTCTTGATCCTCCAAAGAGTATTGAGATGAAAATCACTCAAAGTAGACCACGAGGACATTTGCAAATCACGGCCAGCACGACGGGATTCTGGCTCACGCACCAGAAGTCAGAATCAAAAAAAAACCAAAAGTCAATGTCCTGCCCTTTTATACCCACGAGTGACCTTCATAACCCTTCCGCAATGATGCCGAAAATGCCACAAACAAATATGCACGTGCTCGTCCCACGATGACGTCACGAAGAGTAGCCGAAAACAAACAGCTGAAAATAGTAAAAAAAAGGAGACAGAAGAAATGCGGAACAGCAAAACAGGAAGAAGTATCCCATTAGTAATGGCCAATTAGTCCAACCTCAAGGAAAGTAACATCAATCTCCACGAAATCAAAACTGACAATAAGTACCTTTTAGTACTCTGGTGACGTCAGAATACGGTATGGGAGAATTGGACGATGACAGACGGCGTCATCCATCGAAGGGAACGCTGTCGGGAGCTTCGCCGATATCGCTCGGAATATGAGTCTCTCTCGCTCTAGCTCGCTAAGATGTGGGAAGATGGTCTATGTCCGGGGCGCTCGGATGTAATCACCGAACTCCGCAATTGTCACTAATGAGTGATGGCTAAGTGACAGTGACACTATTTGGTAATTTTGCATAAACATAAACATAAGCAAACGAACCCCCAATCCAAATTTACAGAAAACCTACAATAACGATGGAAACACACACTCCTGGCCGATTGGCAATGGCAATTTCACCACAATCCTCAGATCCTCCAAGCCCAGGAAAACAATAAAAATAGAGGTATGTACCATCATGAAAGGGTCCCCAAACGGGAAAACTCAGCTTGAAATTCCAGCTAACAGGCGACACCTTCCACTTATAAAACAATGTGAGCCAATGCCGGGCTGTCCACACACTTCTCAACCCAGAAAGGTAAACTCAGGCATCATGAAACAGAACGTAATAGAAGGCAATACATTCTCAGTCAAAAAGGGCAGATAACCAAGGTGATATTGGAAATTACTGAACTAGGTACACAATAAAACTCTGACCTAATGGGCGGAAACCATAATTACCCCAAATAAGGTACGTGCATAAATTTCACAATGTTACAAGTATCCGTATAGTAAATCCAAAAATATATAAGCGTTTTATGGTACTAAAGAAGTGTCAACTTGCAAGACATCAGAAAACCAACAAAACAATCAAAATGGCGAGTTCTTGTAAAACTCTTAAAATTTGCGAGTAAATTAGCGGTTAGGTCCCTTTCAAAATTACTCGGTTCTTTTAAAATTACTGTCGAATAACGGAAAACACAAATTTACAACTGGATATTTGTACCTTTTGCCCTAAAACGCTCCGAGAGGACAAATACTGCTTTAAACAAAAGTTACTTGGTGGTTTAAGAAGCAACGCTCTGTATACTAGCTTGGTTCAAAATGGAAAACAAAAAAAAAAATTAATTTATTAAAATTCTCGTCGTCTCAAATGAAATTAGTTACACTTATATTAACTTGAAAGTCTCAAGAAAATTTAGAAAAAAAATATTTCTTACTTGCAGACTGTTTAAAACAATGAGACCTTCAGTTATACTTCATTTACATAAAATCAAATCGAAAGCAAAAATGATGGTAAAATGTGTCGAAATATCGCGCCCTTTACCACACTAAAATTTCCTTTCTAAATTCGTTTTCAGAAACAATGGTATCCCTTCCTACTACTTTATTGATGACATTGCGCAACTTTTAATAATAATTACTGGTACGCTTTTCAATAAAAAATATTCCTATCCCCGCGAAACTGAGTTTTCTAGCTGACGCTCTACAACCAATAGAAATATTCTATCCTCCAATACTAAAAAAAAAAATACTAAAGCAAGACGGCACCTCTAATAGGATTCCAAGAATTTTCTTTAGAACTCGTTATTGTTCAATACCCAAATTCTAAGTGGAGTATGATTACTCTGTTCTTAGTAGTTTTTCGCAATAACTAAAACAATAGACCTGCCTCAAATGAAAAAAAAATAAATTACCACCTTTTACGACTTTTAAAAATGTTCGCAAAATTTCTACAAAGAAAGTTGACCTGAGGAAATCTGACCTAATTAAATTATAAGGCAGTAGTTCATAGAAGTTACTTGACCCTGGTTCGTATTAAATTAATAAAAACACAAATAAAATAACAAGTCAGCATATTTGCCTTCGGTTTGCGCTCTCCACCATGTCACGAAAATGGTATGCTGGGGGAGTTTATATTTAAACGATGATGATAGATGGGATTCAAGTAAACTTCTATTTTCTGTGCCTTAAAATTACCCTACTACTTAACTGAAATGACTAATATGAAAACAAACACCCTTATAACAAAAGGGTCTTACCTAGGTTAAGTGTAGAGGAGGACCGTATCGTTCCAACCAATTTAACCTACTTCAGGGGTACTCCTATGCGTACCCGTGGCTTCTCTTAGGACAACAAGGACTTCTAGGACAACTTTCTTCTTTGTACTCGGACGATAACAAATTTTGGAAAACAACAAAAAATACTCTTCGACGGGTGGTCGTTCGTCTATCTGACGTAACGCCCCCAAAAGGATCAACCCGAACTTCAAAATAATCTTGGAGTCTTGCCTACGTGCAAGCCACCGAGCAAGTCCTCATCGCTAACCCAAAAATCCTCGAGTACCCAGTTGTTGAACAAATTTACGATCTATGATTTATAAATTTGGGTCAACTATTCCTTGGTTACTAAACCGGTCATCGGTCGACAATTTCTAAGGACGCTGCAATTTTATGTCTTTTTGCTTCTTTGTGACAATATACAGGGTGATGGTTTATCGTCACCGTGTATATAACTAGTCTGTCGCTATAACTACTATCGATCTCGGTTATTCGAAGAGATACGAAGAAGGTTAATTTAGAGCAAAGACGAACAATTGTCTATGAAAATGACGTTTTTAAGTTTCGAAAATTCCGACTGGTTTCGGAAGTATTCACAAAAAAACGAAAATTTAAGTTTCAGTTTCAGTAGTTCTTCATTGTTCAAAGATAAAAATCTTATTAACAAAGCTTACAGTAGTCTTAAAATAAGGAAGCTGATCAATTAACAACAACTACAAAACAAAGAAAATCACAGAGAGTGGCGTCTGTGAGGGTTTCCCTTTAGCAGAGCACTGGCTTATTCAAAGCATGAGACTTAAGTTTCCGCCGAAAGAGGCAATAGTACTCGGTGTGTCGTACATGAGGTGGCAAATGGTTAAATACTTTTCTGCCATCAAACATCCTGAACTGCCATCAAACTAACTTATGAACTTGAAATGCGTCCAATTGAATGCCATCAACATTACACCCAAACGACACAACGCCGGTCTTACAAAAATTCAACTTCAATCGGTTAGCATGACATCATCCCTTTATATTCAAGAGATCGCCCCCGCACCATCGACCGTCAAACTAGATAGACTCAGTAAGTCAATCCTAAATCGTCAAGTTTGTTTACTTCCAACATGTATATGGATCAAAGCGGGCGCGCGTCGCGAGGGGAATGAAAAAATGGCCGCCGAGTCGGGTAATCGGTGAAAACATGACACATACACTTACCTGTGATACGAAAGATTTCTGTCCAAATTTTATAACTAGAAGTCTTACATATGCCACAATATCTCACCATAATGATAAAATCTTAGCACCAAACCTTTAGAAATTATGCCAGACAAAATTTTTGAAATAAAGGACTCTAGTTAATTCTTCCTCTGCTCATGCCCAGCACAGTGTTGCCAATACCTGGGAAATTTCCTAAATTCTGGGATTTTTTTCGCAATATTAATTGTGAATGGGCAGATTGGGGAGAAAATTACTTTTTTTTAAGCAAAAATGGAAATTTTTGCCCTCAGAGTAGTGATGTGCTTCTATCATTTTGTATGCTATTTTTCTCTAATGACACTTTGTAAAGCGAGATAGCATTTATTATTGGTGTTAGGCGTTTGAGACATTTAAATATTGTTGCGAACTCGGGGTTCAATAATTCCAGTAAAACGATTAAACACGAAAACACTATTTATTTATCTCACAAATACACACAGATACAATCCGACTACTAAATAACTCACTACTTAACACTTTATAGCCTTCTTTTATCGTTTGGTACTTCAGCTTACTTATAGCTCGATTAAAATACTACTACTCACTAACCGCGCGCTATTCACCTTTTATACACAATCCTAAAATTACAGAAACACCTAGAATATTTTAGAAGAAAAATAATTAATACCAGACACATAATACAAAATAGGTCGTAAACAACTACGTTCTAAGTAAACAGAGCAATAAATCACTCGTGACGACATGCTGAACGTCGAGACGCGAAGATTCTACCTCCTTCATCGCGGAGCGTAACGGTCACCGTAACAACATGATATAGATTTGACATGACTATTTTGTATGATTATATTTAATGCGATTATTTTGTATCTACTATTAGTATAGTATTTTATATCCAGGCTTGTATCTAGTGGCGGAAAATTTGGGAATTTCTAGTTTTGGTGCAGGGAATTTATTTTCTTAAGTGTTGGCAACACTGGCCCCGCAGTATGTGTACCAAGTCAATAGCGCTATATCTGTGCCAGAGAATTGTTGCGTCATCCGTAAAAAGAGTGAACTCCGTTCATAATTGGTCTTTCTGGTTGATGTTTGCCACTAACCTAGTTTCAATGAATTTGTGCATTAACTTTAAAACATATTGACGACCAACGAATTTATCGGGATGAATTTCATTGAAAGCACGAGCTGCAGCGCGTGCGCAGTCGTTATTTTTGAAATAAAAATGCACACTCTTTTTCGTGTATTTAATTTTCTTATGTCTCAATTTCATGCGAATGGCAAAATGAATAGTAGAATGTTACCTTATGAACTAACCTTTACAACGATGTGCCACACATGGTGCGGAGACACTCAAAAAACTCTGAACTTCTGATTTATGGTGACCTCAGTGCAACGAATCTCAGTGGCGTTCTAGAGGAAAAACTGAAGAAAAGTCGCAGGGTGGAGTCTACTGTTGCTACTCTGGACGACGATCCAAAGTGGATGGCAAGTGAACTTTTTCAACATATCTGGACTTTACAGAAGATGACACTATCTTTTTATCCTTGGATTTATCGAATGGAATCCCTCATACCTCCCATTTGAGAGAACTCCTCGCTGTCGGCAGATTTGGATGGCGGGGATTATTTTTGTATCTAGTATTGGTATAGTATTTTGTATCCATGTTTGTATCTAGTAATGTAAGGTCTTGGGATGTGGGAAATTTGGGAATTTCTGGTTTTGGTGCACTCAGTGGTTTGGGTCGCACACTGGCCCCGCAGTGTCAATAGCACTATCTTTGTGCCAGAGAATTGTGGCGTCATCAAAAGAGTGAACTCCACCGCAATGTCAATATTAACTATGTCATTTATGTACAAAAGAAACATAATTGGGCCCAACGAGACAGCAGCCCTGCGGGACAGCAGACTCGATGTGCATCTCGCCGGATCGCGAAACTAACCTGAAACACACACTGACGCCTATTCTGTAGATAGGATCTAAACCAGCTCAGCACAACACCCTTGAAACGACAGAACTTCAACTTCTCCAGGGGTATTCCGTGATCCACACAATCAAAAGCTTTTGAGTAGTTACAGAACACTGCCCCCTCCATTGAGTGTAAAGTACAGTCGCTCCAGAAAAGAAAAAATTGCGTCATTTGTGCTTTTGTGGCTCTGAAATCTAAATTGCTTAATGCTGAGTATGCGATGTTTTGTCACGAATTTCATTCAACTAGTTTCTCAATTATTTTGGCAAGTGTTGGAAGCAAGGAAGTAGGTCGATAATTCGCCAGGGTACTCTCATCCCCGCCCTTAAAAAGAGGCACAACCGTAGGCGATTTTAGACAATCCGGGAACAAACCTTTCTCCAGAGAGAAGTTAATTGCATCGGACAGTGCCCCGAGGGCAGCGTCTGGCAAACACTTTAAGATTCTTACCGAAATCTGGACACACTGGGTTAGTGTACATTCGGAAAAAAATCCCTGAGTTCATTTGGAGTAGTAGGAGTGAAGGAAAACTAATCGGACGCATCGAACGGCCTTAGAGAAGAATGAAAATCGGCCTTCTTCGTCCAGCCAAGTCTGAAGCGATTGAGCAATAAAACCTGTTAAATTCATTCAGACGTAAGTCAACATCAGTACCCTGACTACTACTAATGTCAAGCCTCTCTCTGCCGACTATTAGACTCTAGAAGTCTGGACTTTAAGTGCGCTTTGTCAGCTTAATAGTACGTCGATGCACATATCTATATTTGCTGAAGTAGGACAAAACTGCAAAGTTATAAATAAAAAAACTTTCTTATATAGTATAGCCACCTCATGTTAGCACTAGAAATCCACCACCATCTAGTGACCCATGGCCCTTGTTAAAAATTTCAACCACTTTCTCATAGAAGCATTCGGGTGGATCATCAGACAAGGAGCCAGCGATAGCTTCAGCTTCTTGAAACTAACGTTGTTTCGCCCAGAGCAGAATTACTGGAAAATGACGAAAATTTGCTTCAAAATGAAGTAGTTTTGCAGCAAGATCCTCACTATGTAGTTCCCGTTCGAGAATTTTTGAACAATCCGTTTCCGGGACGATGGATTGGAAGACGTGGTCCTATCGAATGGCCGCCTAGATCACCCGACCTGTCACCGTTGGATTATTTTTGAAGGGGGCATTTGAAATCCAAATTGTATACAATACAACCGGTCAACACGGAAGATCTTAGACAGAGAATAATAGAAGAATGTCGGAAATTGACTCCGCAGGTTTTCGCCAATATTTGTGTTTTCTTTCAAAGTCGACTGCATTATTGTATGGAAATTAACGTAAGTCTTTTTGAACAATTATAGTCGTTTTCAGGAAGATATTTTAAAAACAATTGAAAAGTTACTAGATCGGAGATTGGTGCGAAGCGAGCTTAACGAACGCATTTGTCGGGTTTTAACCTCAAATTTTGTAATTTTCAAACATAACTACTTTATTTCTCAAAATTTGCTCAAATCCAATTATTATTCAGCGTTTGTAATGTAGGAAAAGTAAACTGGCTTAATAAACGACTAACTATCATCCAGAACTATTAACACAATTCATCGCATGACCCAGAAAATTCATCTGCAACCTCCAACTTCTGCAAAATAAGATGCCAGAGTAGAGTTATAAATACAAAAATTGAGACATCAAAACCACATTCAAGCAGTTGTGAGTATTGATGATTGATTATTGCCAGCTAAAGCGAGCGTTAATTTAGTATGCATATGCAGAGGGAAGAACTGAACTGGACCATCAACCATGAACAAGATTTCAAAAAATTCCAAATATACTCACCCAGAAATTACCTTAGTGTCCAGGTGCCCTGGGAATATACCATAGTTTGAAATTAAGAACCCCTTTGCAACTAACTTACTATACCTGGAATAAAAATGCTATTGAAGTTGCAGGAACTTTTTATATTACATACAAAACAAAACAAAAACTTATTAAATTGGCTGAAAATTGTCAGGAGACAAGAATGCTGGAGTAATAAAGTACCAGCTACTTTCATTGTTCTATCCTATTCTATGAAAACTTCACAAAGAGAATTATTACTGTTACATACAGACATTGGTACTTTTCTGACATTAGGACTTTACCTTCCACTATAGGATGTCTACCATAACATGATTTCGGAAGTGTATATGGCAGGTCCAGGTCATCTTATTGCTTAAATTTTTTTCTCAATGTGGGCTCTAGGACATATCTTGGGCTTAAAAGATGCACTTGAGTGTTTGTGATACTTTCAAGCTAACTTGTGTATTGTTTTGGAATTTTTAGTGAAATGAGTTATGAGAAAGAACCATGACATGACATAAAATAAGAGGTTTCTTCTTGGTTTCTGTTAAAATCTCAAGTATAATTAAACATTATAATGCCGTTAGCTTTCTTCTAAGAATGGAAGATCCACATCAAAGGCACACTAAGGGTTGTTGTGGTAATATATTATACAAGACACTTAAAATCTATGGTGGTTCAAATATTAGAACCCAGGATGTAAACTGCAAGAGGCTCCTTTTGAGGCCCAGTCCTTAGCAATCACATTAGCAAAAAATGAATATACCTAATATGAGGAGTATGATAATATATAAACACTTAGTGTTATTTTGACAAATGTTATACTTGTGCATCCTTCGGAGAGATTAACACTTACATAGTTAGCACCTTGTATAACTGAGAACACAACGGTCACCCCCAAATTGGATCCCACACAATCACTTAACATTTAAATTTATAAACAGAAACACACACATGTGTTGTTTAGGTTAGTCCGTCGGTCCTTCCTTTGGCACATTCATGGATAATTGAGATGGGCAAAAGATCATTCTTCATTTATCTTGGATAATGCAAAATCATTCAGTAGCACTTTGATGATGTGACTTGAATACTGGACACTGGGCAATTCTTTTTTTCTATGGTTTTATTATTGTCTGCAAGTGGCATTTTCCAATTCCCAAGTATCAAGCACTTTGCTTACAATCTTCATACAAAGTCAAAAAACAAACAATGCATGCAGCTGCAGCTCTGCTACTGGAGTTAAGGAAATTGCGAGGAAAAATGTTAAAAAATAGCTTCATTCTCCAAGGGATCAAATCCGTGGTAGGTCCTAGGTTTCTTTAACTTTCTGCTTTCACTATATGAGTTGTTGAGTAGAAAAGTAGTACTATAAGCATAAAGAACTGTTTGATGATAATAGAGGCAGTGTAGTTATTTGATAATTACTCACGAAAATTGGAATAAGAAAAAAATAAATAAGAGAAATACATTCATAATAGTTACAAAGATGCTTCCAAGGAACCGACAGACGTTACGACGTAATATTATGCTCTCTTTCTCAAAATACGTGCAGAAATAAGAATTTCCCCAGATATCAGTTGAAAAATTTTTGGAAGAAGGGTTGCCACTACAAAACCGATATTTCCATGGCTGGCTAGATGAAAACGACTATACTTTAACGGTAATTGCTAGCTTATAACTAGGTAGTAACTAAAATAAGCATTTAGAATTTAATAATTTTTTGGGTCTCAATTTCATGCGAATACACAAAGTTAATAGTAGAATGCATTCCCTGTGAAATAACCTTTGCAACAATGTGCCACACATGGTGTGGTGACATTTTAGAATTTATCGGGGATAGCTGTGACGGCTAAGGGATTGATGACAGCCACTCAGATTTTCTGTGAAAAGAGGTCCATTTTGCTATCTTTGTTGACATGTATTGGCAATTTTTAAATAAAAGATCCTTTTGAAAGATATTGTGGGTGGCTACCTTTCGTTGAACAACCCTGTATATAAAACTTTCAATGCGAATATCTCTGAAAGCAAAGAAAAAATAGAAAACAGCACTTTGGTGCAAATGTTATACAGGTAGGGGGAACTAGAATTACCATATTTTGGTTGTAGGGTCAGTGACCCCTTAAGCCTTATGCACTCAACCCCAAAACTTTAAATGGCACCACCCCTTTCATGATACCTCAAATTAAAGGTCCTTTTGAGTAGTATTCACCTGCATAAGAATTTTGTTTTAATTTAATACAGGGACGAACAAAAAGTACAATTCAAATAAAATACATTGTGTTTTTTATGAAATGCTATTTTATTTAATTAGATGCTCAAAATGCATTCCATTTCGGGCTAAACAAAAACATAATCTATTTTCAAGCTCATTTCTTACATTCTGAAGCACTTCTCTCGGAATTGATGCACATTCAGTAATAATCCGTTGCCATCCAGTGAAGCAGGTTGTGTTTTAAATACAACAGTTTTCAAGTAACCCAGAGAAAAAAGGTCGAGGGGCGTTAGATCTGGTGATCTTGCCGGCCATTATATTGGACCTTTTCACCCAATCCACTGATGTGGATTGGGAGAAGAGGTCCCAATCCACATGACTGATGTGGAAACGTATCATTTAAAAATTGCCCCACGCGAAGAACATAGTGGGGTGGTGCTCCATCTTGTTGAAAATGTATTAAACATGCGTTTAGATTCCTACCCCCGTTAATATCTAACTGATTTTCAATTTCTTCGACAATAAGAGGTTGAATGGTGTTTTCAAGTAAGTGTCGCCATTAATGTTACCATTCATAAATAAAGGCCCAACAATAGTATCACCCAATATTCTCGTTCACACATAATTTTTTTCTGGGTACTGTGTGTGTCCTTTCCTCAAACATGTGGACAAGTGAATACTACTCAAAAGGACCTTTAATTTGAGGTATCACAAAAGGGGTAATGCCATTTAAATTTTTGAGGTTGGGATGCATGGGGCTTGAGGAGTCACTGACCTCACAATCAAAATATGGTAATTCTAGTCCCCCCTACCTGTACAACAGTTGCACCAAATTGGGTTCTTCAGTTCATTCATTGAAAGTTTTCAAATTGACATTCTGTATATGTACTTTGAATGAACGTGATGAAGACGTCCGACAACAACTTAATATTTCATAAGATAGTGAATAAGTCCATGGACTCGCATACAAGTACCTATCTTGGGAATGTACTACCGGCGGCCATAAATTAAAAGTTGTTCAGTTAAAACGTAAAAAGCTTCGTCATATAAATATGGAAGATTTATACAAACGTAATCCATCAAAATACTGTATGGTCGTTTCTTTCGAACCAGATGGGAGAGCGCTACAAAAAAAAAGTACCAATTAATTTCAGAACGAGAATGATGGCGGGTTGTGTGTTCGGTGCCGAGTTCAATAACTGGCCTGCCTTAAGAAAACAACGGCATGCCGCTATTGCATAAGTGTGAATTTGATTCGACGACGGCTGATTTATGAGATCTAGATTTAATTGCGTACTTGAGCAGATCTTGCCATGGTTAGCCGTTGATCATTTCAATACTGCCACTAATGAGCGACGAATTAAGTCTTGTACGCTTCTTCTTACTGCTGGTAAAAATAAATGATTATGCTACATATTGTCATGTATGTCATTGTCATGTGATTTGTAAAAACCCAAAATGCACCATATGCAATAATTACAATTACATAGAAACTTAACTTTTATAATGTTAGAGTTAGTCACTTGAAAGCGCTTAATCTTATTGATAGGCGACATGCACGACATTTGACAAGTGATGTACAAAAATATAAGGTTAAAAAAGTTTTCTTCTCTCTGAGTTCCTTTAGTTTTTTTTTTTGTTAATAAAGCCTATAAAAACAATAAAACTGCTGCTTAAAATTAAAAACCCAACCTAATCCATTCAGTTAGGTTAGGATAACCGAAATGTCCCCTCATTTTCTGGGCAATTTCTCTTCACATATCAACTACCATTCTATATTTATGTGGGGTTTCTTAACCAAAATGTGCTGCCCGTGCACTATGACCTTTCTTGAAAAGAACTACTTTTTACGTGTCGAACATCTGGTCTCCGACCTTGCTGAAACTAGCAAGAAGCGCGTTTTATAGTCTGTTTATTAGAGTTTAGACACAGCTAAACGTGGCTTAGGAGTTTAGTTTTATGTAATCGGTGTTAAATACGAATTCCAAATTTTATTAATTTTATTCAAAATTCGGTTTGATTATTGGAGAGCTGGAGATCGAAAAAACCTCAACCTATTATCTTTTATTGCCTGTAGTGTCCTAATCTAATCTCCATAGAATCTATTGCCAGGCTCATTTAGAACACGACTCATCGCTTGCAGGGCACCATAATTTCACTTACAATCGTCTAGACGAGAGAAATTATGTTCTTTTTATTTCCACAAGCTGTAAAAGAAGATGTTTAACAGCAGGAGATAACTATAAGACTGGGGTTCTAAGGAATATAGATTTTAAATATTACTTGCTGATGTGGTGGAGCATTGTAGAACGACTTTGCCGAATCGGTTTCGTCGTCGTTTCTTTTGCAACTCGAGGACATAAAAGTTTTATGTCTGGCGACTTGTAACAGTCAATGTTAGATAGCAAATAACTCGTAATCAGTTCTCTTACATTTCGGGATATTTGCTTTAGGAATCTATACGTTTTTCCCCGATTCGTAAAATATATCTAGACGGACGTATTGGAAGAGTTATTTGCAAAGTCGTTTGGTCTGACAAAAACAAAGGGTGAGTAACTAGCTAGACGTTACAGTTAGATTTCTATATTCTAGAAGAAGTATTAAATTTCCGAGCAGAGGGCCTAGAACACTTAGGCGAAACTATTTAAATGAGAATGTGTTAGTTGATTAAATCTCAACATTACAAGTATTAATGCATACTTTAATTTAAAATATGTGTGCATAAACCTTGGCAAACAGTCTATGGATTGTGTAGTTTTTGCCGCTAGCCTTTCTGATCATGAGGAGGTTTTTGACTACTCCATTTCGAACTGTAATTCAGAAAGCATCAAGTGTAATTCAGAAACCATAAAGTGTAATTCAAAATAGTCAAGTTTAATTCAGAAATCTCCAAGTGTACTGCAGAATAATCAAGTGTAATTCAGAAATCGTTACTTGTAATTCAGAATAGTCAACTGTAGTTCGGAAAGCATCAAGTGTAGTTTTGGAATAGTCAAGTGTAATTCAAAAAACGTCACATAAAATTCAGAAAGCATCAAGTGTAATTCAGAGTAGTCAAGTGTAATCCAGAAACCGTCACTTGTAATTCAGAATAGTTTGTAATTCAGCTGTAATTCAGAAAATATCAATTGTAATTCAGAAAGCATCAAGTGTAATTTGGAAATTATCAAGTTTAACTCAGAAAGCATCAAGTACAGCGTGTCTCAGTTTCCAAGGATTTTGATTTTATTCCTGTTAATATTAAAGTTAGACTGTCAACGGCAATCTTTTGTTTCGAAAAGAAGCCCAGGTTGTGCATGTAAGCGTCAACCGCACCTTTCTAACTTTAATATTAACAGAGATAAAACCAAAAACCTTGGAAAATGAGACACCTTTTAGTTGATGCTTTCTGAATTACACTTAATAATTTCCAAATTACACTTGATCCTTTCTGAATTACATTTAATATTTTCTTAATTACACGTGACTATTCTGAATTACACTTGATGCTTTCTTAATTACATTTGATGTTTTCTGAATTACACTTAACTATTCCGAAATTACACTTGATACTTTCCGAATTATATTTGACCATTCTGAATTACAGGTGACGGTTTTTGAATTACACTTGACTATTCTGAATTACGCTTGATTGGTTCTGAATTACACTTGCTACTGTCTAAATTACTGTTGGAAACGGTGTAGTTTTCTTGTTCCCAACCAAGAAGCCAAAAACAAAAGAGTAATAATTTTATATATACAAACATTTTGAAAAGATCTCGCTTTTCCTTAGAGAGATGAAGACTGCAGATACTCTTTGTTACAGTTTTAAATTGTGCAGGGTGTCCCAAATTGGTTACCCGAATAGGGTATCTTTTTTTTAGAAGAATGACGCTTTGAACTTTTTGCAATTGTCTTTTGTTTTGGCACTTGAATCAATTTTTTTATTTTTGCCTAATTTGAAAATGGCTGGAATTTCGCTAATATCGCAATGATGCAAAGATTTTATATGGGCACTTTTTAAATGGTTATCATAGTGGGCCTTGAACAATCACCGCACACCGACTAATTGGCCATGATCATAAAAACCAATTGAAAAGCGTTTTTTTCGTGATTTTAACAATGTACATCATAATGGGTGGAAGCAAATCAACTCCTCAAAAAAAATAAGAGTTTTTGTTTTTTAGTTAGCATATTTTTTATTTACCATTTAAAATATCTAATATCTAGTTTTTACTAAAATTGCAATGTAATTATGTTACCTGTAGGGTATTTACGTTAAAGATGCAAATGATTAATAAAACGCAGATAAATAACTAACAAATGAGATATTCTCGTTAGCTTCGATGTTGTTTCGCTCTCACGATGGTATGCATTAAGCCATGGAATGTGTATACATTATGAGTTGCGGATTACCCTTCGGGGAATGTCACTCTGGGATTTTTTGTGAAAACAATGGGCATTACTGGGATTTTCTCGCAATTACCTACTGGGAATTGTATTACTCAGTTTTGGAATTTTAGTGTACACATTATGAGGTGCGGATTACTCCTCTGAGTGTGTCACTCCAGAGTTTTACTATATAAACAAGGTGTATATTACTACTAATCCGCCCCACAATATGTGGGGCGGTTTACTTCTTTGAGTATGTCACTCCGAAATTTTAGTATATAAACAAGGTGTATTACTAACAATTACTAAGAGTCTCTTGAAATTACCTACTAGAAATTTTTCGAAATTAGTTAGAATTTTCTATGGAATTAACTACTTAGTACTGGGATTACTTAGAATTTCTCAAAATTACTGCAAATAATTTCATAGATCCACAAAGACATGTTTTGAAGTTACACGGAATTTCTATGAAACTGTTTGGAATTTTAGTGTTCCCAATTTTAGAATTCTATTCCTAATTTTGGAATTTTAGTGTACACATTATGAGATGCGGATTACCCCTCTGAGTATGTCACTACAGAATTTTAGTAGTATATAAACAAGGTGTATTACTAAAAATTACTAAGAGTTTCTCGGAATTACCTACTAGAAATTTTTCGGAATTACTTAGAATTTTCTATGGAATCAACTACTGGAAATTTCTTGAGATTACTTAGTATTTCTCAAAATTACTGCAAATAATTTCATAGAAACACCAAGACATGTTTTGGAGTTACACGGAATTTCTGTTTTGAAATGTCATTGTTCCCAATTTTAGAATTCTATTCTTAGTTTTGGAATTTTAGTGTACACATTATGAGGTGCGGATTACCACTCTGAATATGTCATTCCGGAATTTTAGTAGTATATAAACAAGGTGTATTACTAAAAATTACTAAGAGTGTCTCGGAATTACGTACTAGAAATTTTTCGCAATTACTTTGAATTTTCTATGGAATCAACTACTGGAAATTTCTTGAGATTACTTAGTATTTCTCAAAATTACTGAAAATAATTTCATAGAAACACCAAGACATGTTATGGAGTTACACGGGCTTTCTGTTTTGAAATGTCATTGTTCCCAATTTTAGAATTCTATTCTTAGTTTTGGAATTTTAGTGTACACATTATGAGGTGCGGATTACCACTATCAATATGTCATTCCGGAATTTTAGTAGTATAAGTATAAATAATAAAATTACTAAGAGTGTCTCGGAATTACCTACTAGAAATTTTTCGAAATTACTTAGAGTTTCCTATGGAATTAACTACTCGAAATTTCTTGGGATTACTTAGAATTTCTCAAAATTACTGCAAATAATTTCATCGAACCACCAAAACATGTTTTGAAATTACACGGAATTTCTATGACATTTTTGGAATTTCAATGTTACCAATTTTAGAATTCTATTCCTAGTTTTGGAATTTTAGATTATGAGGTGCGGTTTACTCTTCGGGGATGTCACTCTGAAATTTTCGTGTAGAAACAAGAGGCACTACTGAAAATTACTGGGAATTTCTCGGAATTATCTACTGGAAATTTCTCGAAGTTTAAAGAGTTTCTCAAAATTATTGCAAATTACAAAGATTTTGTACAATTTTTTGGAGTTACTCGGTTTCGAGGAAATGCTTGGAATTGCATTACCCAGTTTTCGAATTTTAGTGTACACATTATGAAGTGCGGATTACCCCTCGGGGATGTCACTCTGGGATTTTTTATGAAAACAAAGGACATTACTGGAAACTACCGAAAATTTATCGGAATTACCTACTGAGAATTTCTCGAAATTATTAGTATGTCTCAAAATTTCTGCGAATTTTAAAGAACTTTATAGAATTTTTTGAAGCTGCACGTTTTCTAGGAAATACTTGGAATTGTATTACTCAGCTTTAGAATTTTAGTGTACACATTATAAGGTGCGGATTACCACTCTGAATATGTCATTCCGGAATTTTGGTAGTATATAAACAAGGTGTATTACTAAAAATTACTAAGAGTTTCTCGGAATTACCTACTAGAAATTTTTCGAAATTACTTAGAATTTTCTATGGAATTAACTACTCGAAATTTCTTGGGATTACTTAGAATTTCTCAAAATTACTGCAAATAATTTCATAGAAACACCAAGACATGTTTTGGAGTTACACGGACTTTCTTTTTTGAAATGTCATTGTTCCCAATTTTAGAATTTTATTCTTAGTTTTGGAATTTTAGTGTACACATTATGAGGTGCGGATTACCACTATGAATATGTCATTCCGGAATTTTAGTAGTATATAAACAAGGTGTATTACTAAAAATTACTAAGAGTGTCTCGGATCTACCTACTAGAAATTTTTCGGAATTACTTTGAACTTTCTATGGAATCAACTACTGGAAATTTCTTGAGATTACTTAGTATTTCTCAAAATTACTGCAAATAATTTCATAGAAACACTAAAACATGTTTTCAAATTACACGGTATTTCTATTACATTTTTGGAATTTCAGTGTTACCAATTTTAGAATTCTATTCCTAGTTTTGGAATTTTAGTGTACACATTATGAGGTGCGGTTTACCCTTCGAGGATGTCACTCTGAAATTTTCGTGTAGAAACCAGGGGCACTACTGAAAATTACTGGGAATTTCTCGGAACTATCTACTGAGAATTCCTCGAAGTTTATAGAGTTTCTCAAAATTACTGCGAATTACAAAGAATTTTGTACAATTTTTTGGAGTTACTCGGTTTCTAGGAAATGCTTGGAATTGCATTACCCAGTTTTCGAATTTTAGTGTACATATTATGAGGTGCGGATTACCCCTCGGGGGATGTCACTCTGGGATTTTTTGTGAAAACAAAGGGCATTACTGGAAACTACCGAAAATTTATCGGAATTAGCTACTGAGAATTTCTCGAAATTATTAGTATGTCTCAAAATTTCTGCGAATTTTAAAGAACTTTATAGAATTTTTTGAAGCTGCACGTTTTCTAGGAAATACTTGGAATTGTATTACTCAGCTTTAGAATTTTAGTGTACACATTATGAGGTGCGGATTACCAGTCTGAATATGTCATTCCGGAATTTTAGTAGTATATAAACAAGGTGTATTACTAAAAATTACTAAGAGTTTCTCGGAATTACCTACTAGAAATTTTTCCAAATTACTTAGAATTTTCTATGGAATTAACTAGTCGAAATTTCTTGGGATTACTTAGTATTTCTCAAAATTACTGCAAATAATTTCATAGAACCACCAAGACATGTTTTGAAGTTACACTGAATTTCTATAAAATTTTTGAAATTTCAGTGTTCCCAATTTTAGAATTCTATTCCTAGTTTTGGAATTTTAGTGTACACATTATGAGGTGCGGATTACCCCTCTTAATATGTCACTCCAGAATTTTAGTATATAAACAAGGTGTATTACTAAAAATTACTAGGAATTTCTCGGAATTACCTACTAAAAATTTTTCGGAATTTCTTAGAATTTGCTATGGAAGTAACTACTGGAAATGTCTTGAGATTACTTAGAATTTGTCAAAATTTTTGCAAATAATTTCATAGAACCACCAAGACAACCAAGAATTTTCACAAGATATTGCTAAGTTGTTCCAACACTGCCTAACCACTACATATGTTCGATGAAAGGAAGATTTCTACGAACAAACTGATGGAGCATCTATGGGCAGCCCCCTTAGTCCAGTAATAGCTAACTATTTTATGGAAATTTTCGAGGCCAAGGCGTTGGCAATGGCAAATAAGAATCCAAAGTGCTGGTTCCAATACGTGGACGACACCTTTGTTATTTGGAGCCATGGCGAGGGCGTACTTCAAAACTTCCTTTTACTCCTCAACTCTATCAACTCAAAAACTCAATTCACTATGGAGATAGAAAAGGAAGGACTACTACCGTTTTTGAATTTCTTAGTATCTATCAAAGAGGCCGAATGGGAAGCTTGCATACACCGTTTATAGAAAAGTAACACGCACGGTCCGATCCATCATTAAATGATCAAATCATCATTCCAGGCAGAAAAGGAGAGTCATAAAGACTCTGTCTGTGAGAGTCAAGAGAATTTGTGAGCAGGCCGATTTGGAATGGGAAATAAAGTATCTGGAAAAAACCTTTTTTTGGAATGGATTCAGCAAGTACGAGTTCCGTAGGGCCGTCTATCCAAGGAATGTAAAGCGCCAGGAAGGAACAAAGGGAGAAAATGAAGAAAAACGCGGATGGACTAGTCTACCATACATCTACAAAGTATCGGACAGGATAGGCAGACTACTGGAAAAGCACAGTGTTAAAACTGTCTTTAAAACCACTCGTACAATACAGAGTTCCATGTAGCTGTGTCTCGGTACACATTGTCACCACAAAACGCAGTGACAACACAAAGATTACGGAACACAAAACAACACAGCACACAAAAGTCAGCAGTAACAGACCACGCCCTCTCCGAAGGTCACAACATCCTTTTCAACGAGGTGGATATCTTATATCAATCGCAGCGTTTCTATCCGAGACTAACTAATGATGAGCCATCGATGAGAAATGTATTAACAGAAAAGATTTTTGTTATTTAGGGAAATACCACAGGGTCTAACCTGAACTAACCCGAGATCGTTATAGCCTAGGTATGTGGTGTTGGCATTTCGTCCCGAGGTTTACCCTGGGCTCGTCAATAAAGCGTGGTAGACCCTGCCTTATACGCCGGGATGAGAGTTCATAGTTAGAACTTGTATTTGAAGACAAATTCGGCGCAGGAAAGGCGGTGTGATGTTATGAAGGATTTCGACTAATGCCGCCACCTGTGAGTCAGTGGGTGAAGTTTCGGCGCTGCCAACTGTGAGTTGGTGGACGAAGTTCCGCCACAAGCTGTTGAAAGTGTGAACCTGAGAACCAATGTTGCAGACTCGGCCTGTAATATAGAGTGGGTTCATTCCATTTTATTCGTATCCAAGATATGTAGCAACCCATTCGTTACTTGAAGACAAATGTGTCCTAATATTGACTTCATTAACTGCTGAAGTTTATACACCGAATCTGAAAGTAAGGTTTTAAAAGGATATGCATCCCATCAAAAGAAGATGCTTAGCATTAAATTGTTTTTTTAATGTAAGGTAACGAAGGTACAGGTATCTTAAGGTTACGTACATAAAAAAAACATTTAGGTGTCTCGAACTCTTTAAATTAGACTCGGAAATGCAGCTCGTCTGGGGTGAATGGATACACAGTCGAAGATCAGGGCTTCGACTGTTTTTCAATAAACTCTTACTGGGAAAGCTTGAAGTGCACGGTTTTAGAGGTCCAACGCTGGAATGGTTCATTTCGTATCTGGAGAATGGTTCTCAGGTTGTCAAGTTTCAGAACGGTGTGTCTGGTATGAGAATGCTTGATTGCGGCGTTTTCACAGTTTTTGGTGTATGCTAACCACATTCATAAGATCACTAAAAGTGGGAAATGCGTCTTCTTTGCCGATGACACGACGATAGTGTGGAGGGGACCCGACAGTACTTGAGGCAGTGATGAATGGAGCGCTAAATGAAGGGTGTCAAATGTATTTTAAATGGTCACAATTGCCATTGTAAATATCTTGATCGAGGCCCTGGAATTGACTACTTATCTGCTGCTAGGTTTAGACTACTTTCAATGCCCACATTCTAACGTTGAGATAGAAGTTTATTCATATTTATGTGACATTTTTATAGACCACATAATGTGACTGATATATTATTTATGCAGTAAATACTGTCGGCAAAAAAATTAAAAACTTTTCAAGGATGTGGACCAAAATATTAATTGACGCTATCTTTAAGAGGAAATGGAGACGTAAGAACGAACTGGTCATTTTAAATACATAAGAAATTAATTAACGGTTTTAACGTCTATGTAGGAACATTTTTTCTATTTTTCAGTACACCTCGTTCCTTTGATAGCTTACAGCATCGTACATAAATGCACCATATACTACAGTGAGTCCCACAACGTTGGTGCCATTCAAAACGTCTTCAGCAGGAACAGATATCAATTCCGAGTAGAACTTTCCGCTTTGCAGGGCTCCTCGATAGATGGAGGCGTCATTCTCGTATTCTTTATCAAAAACGATATTTTGGTTAACGGTAACTTGAAGTCTCGCATTGGATATTCCATAAAGTGGAGTTCCGCTGGCTCCTGCAATGGCAATACGCAACGTTCTGTTTTGTCCATCTGGATTGTCTTCAAATACTATTTTCCAGGTGCCATTATGTGACTGTGCGTAATACCAGTCTTTAAGGGGGTTACTTTTGCCAATGTAGTAAGTGAGATTTGCTGGAGGGAAAGTTTGCCAGTAGAAGTTACGAAGTTCGTCGCTGTATCTAAAGTTGTCAGCTCTTCGGTTGGTTTGGCCTATTGACCATAATATTCCAGTGGGCTCTGGTAGGTTAACAACGTCTAGTGTCTGAATGCCTGAAAATGAATACGTAATACTATTATTGGTAACAAAACTATTTTTTTTTTTTAATATTAATTTGTCTAACCGATATACACCTCGTCGCAATCATTGCATTGAATTTGTTTTTAAACCATATTGTTTCTTTCGTTTATAATTTTGAAAACTTGATATATTCTCAGGGGTGATGTTCTATTTTTGATATGCCCAGTGTTGAACAATAACTAACCATCAAATGTTTTATTATTTTGGTATATTACTCTGGTACTGTTGAAGTTAATAAGCTGGAATTTTTATTTTTGTTAAATCTGCCTCACCCAGCATATTCGACACATATTTACCAACCTGTGGTATTATAACAAGGTAATTCAAAAAGTATGGTATCATTTCTGCCGTACTTTTTCTTAGGCTCTGCAATTTTATAGCTCCACGAAAGGGAATCGAAAACCTCTTATAAATGTTGGACTATAGGGATACAAATTTAAGAACTTTCCTAATAAACAAACGGTTTTAAGGTCAACATATGACTATTTCGTCTATTTTTCATAACACCTTATTCCTTTGATAACTTATAGCGTCGTACATAAATCCCCCGTATACAACTGTAAGTCCCAAAACGTTGGTCCCATTTAAAACATCTTCAGCAGGGACGGATATCAATTCCGGGTAAAACTTGCCGCTTTGGAGAGCTCCTCGATAAATGGCGCCATCATTCTCGTATTCTTTATCAAAAACGACATTCTCGTTAAAAGTGACTTGAAGTCTTGCATTCGTAAGTCCATAAATCAGAGATCCGCTGGCCGCTGCTATGGCAACGCGCAACGTTCTGTTTTGCCCATCTGGATTATCTTCAAATATAATTTTCCAGGTGCCGTTGTGTGATTGAGCGTAGTACCAGTCTTTGAGGGGGTTACTATTGCCAATGGAGTAAGTGAGATTTGCTGGAGGGAATGTGTGCCAGTAGAAGTTGCGAAGTTCGTCGCTGTAGCGAAAGTTGTCAGCTCTTCGGTTAGTTTCGCCTATTGACCATAACACTCCAGTGGGCTCTGGTAGGTTAACGACGTCCAGTGATTGAATGCCTGGAAATAAATAACACTATTATGGTTAAAACTTGGTTACAAAAAAATCCTTGTTTTGCCTATTTTGGAATTTTAGTTCACCTTTTTTTCTCATTTTTTTCTCATACAAATTCTCACGTTTCCATTTTTTCTATGTAAACTAAGCTTGACCCGGCTCCTTCACCATGTCACGTAATATCTTTTGGCATAAGCATATTTACAAAAAAAAGTTGTGCTGAATTTATACTTTACTGACATTTTTGCAATTTGGGTACAGGGGCTTACGTGACCTTCCTCGAAGGGTCCTATGTTGATCTTTAAAACAGAACGAGGTGTTTCAAGATAGGGGGATAGCGTTAGAAATAACAAGTTGGTCAGCAGAAATCTTGAGTTGGTTTGTTTATGGTGTGCTTTTATGCTTCTGTGCGTATTTTTTTTTGCCTATGACCACCCGAAGCGCGTATAGTTTGCAACAAACTGTTGTAGCAGTTTTGTGGGTTAAGACCACGTCCGAACGTATCCGAACGGTGTTAGGAACGATGATGGCGTATATTGCATGAACGAAACGTCGTATGGTATCATGTAGCCGTAGTAAGACACGTACCAAATTTCAGATTTCTAAATTGAAGCGTTTCAAAGATATCAATGATATCTTTATTCGCTTACGTCACAGCGGTATGTTAATGAAAGGAATATTTAGTCTACATTTTTTCATTCGAGTTGAAACTTTACATTTGAAAAAGAGGGTTTTTGATTCAGGTGAATTTTTTGACATAAATCCGGACACGAAATTTTCAAATCGACCAGTCTTATAAAAGCGTTCTCGAACACCGGACATTTTGCCAATAATCTTCCTAGAAATGTCCAAATTTTCTCCTGCCACACAGTTTTTCCCGCTTTTCGGCCGATTTTCCTTGGTCTAAAAGTTTAAAGTTTGATGTGTCAAATGAGAAATTTCCGGAGTCAAAAAATGCGATCACAGCGCACAGTTTAGCCGAAGACGGTAGCGTCAATTGAACTACGGATATTTAGCCAAAATTAAAAAAACCTGCATCTTTTGTTTCGAAATTCAATTAAGACCATTGCGGGACGTCCCAGCGAAAAAGTGGTTCATTGGTGCCGAAAAGAAAACATTTCAAGGTATCCTCTGGGATAGATTGGATGCACGGTGTCGGCACAAAAAGACCTCAAAGTGGCAGTTTGAAGTGTAAAAATTCGTCAAAATCTAGGGCATTGATTTTTGGGGGACTCCAGGTCGAGAGCCCGTATGTGTGCTACCTCGCTGAATTATTTCAGATTTTTTGCTGCATAAATGTGGAATCTACAGGGTGAAATGTGAGGAAAGTACATCCAAATTATCCAAAAATAGCTCGCTCGGTATAAGAGCTAGACTGATACGTGACTTTTTTCCCTCCAGGTCCTCTAGTTAAGTTTATTTACCAGAAACGGGGCTCCGCCATAGTTTTCGTAAAAATCGCAAAAAACTACTATACTATTTAGGACACTTTTTCTTAACTGTCTTTGGAATTTGTTTACTCAGACTGTATTTAAGTGACACCTTTGGGGGGTAGGATTAAAAGTGCTCAAGGATATGCCCTTTCCTCCGGTACCTCGCCCATCGGGCCAGTCGTCTAACTAGGTTTAGAAGGTCAAGTCGTCTGGAAAGCCAAGAAGTTGACAATTACAAAAAATTAAAAAAAAAAACCGTTCCAACTTTCCGAAGGCGTAGAAGGGCCAACAAGATTTTTTTTCTTAAATTCCGAGTTCAAAGTCGGAATTTAGCTAAATTCCGAGTTTAAAGTCGGAAATTAGTTAAATTCCGAGTTTAAAGTCGGAATTTAGTCAAACTCCGAGTATATGACGTCCTCTTAAAGACTCCTATTGTGATTACTTTTAAGAGTTATGATCGATATCTCGGGACGTTTTTTGCGGGAATACCCGCGCCAATAAAACACATAGGCTTTAAAAGTTCATTGATTTTAAAATCATTTTCGTATAGTGATAGTTAATAATGACAAAAAAAATAAAATTGTAGAGATAATAAAATAAGAAAGAAAACTGCTAACATAAAAGTCGATACGACATAATTTTTCGTAATTTTGAAAGCGTTTCATCTCAGAAACCACTTATGATAAATTCATAGTTTAAAAAAGCTCTGAAAGAACGTTTCTTCTAGAGCTAACTACCATGGACAATCTTTAAGTAAAACAGTTTTGTCAATGTGATACGGTGTAAAACTTTAAAATTGAACTCACTCCATTTGATTGGCGTTGGGCAGAAGAACATTTGCACTGGGGAATGGCAGAGTGGAACAATAATTGCATTTTTACAAATGAATGTAGATTTTTGTTGTATGCATCAGATGGACGTATTTTAGTGTTGAGAGGCCGGAATGAACGAAACCTGCAAGAAAATACGACCCAGAGTGCCATTTGGGGGGTGAAAGTGTCAGCGTATGGGGAGGCGTAATGGGAAATGGAAAGACTGACTTGTGAGTGGTTTTGATCGGTTTTAATTTATAATTAAACCTGAACTAACCTGAACGCAGTTAGATATCGATATTGGTGTATGAATGAAATTGTTATTCCCTTCGCTCAGAACTTTGGAGATGGTTTTATCTTAGTTGACGATAATGCATGTCCACACCGGGCTCAAATTGTTAATGAAGTTCTGAGAGAGAATGGCATCGAGGGCATGAATTGGCCTGCTAGGTCGCCCGATATGAATGTTATAAAGTGTGGAGCAGAATGAAACTAAAACTGAAAGAAAGGGAGCAAGTTTAAACTTGCTTCCTTTTATTCATAGCTTCTACCAATCAAGCAAAGTACCTAGTCTCCTTTACTGGCCAAACAAATTCTGTCAATTCGGATAGAGAAGACCAAAGGCTTGTTGATTCTTCTATCACTTCGTTCTTCAACATGTCACTAACAAGCTTCTCCTTTTTTATTTTCAACATTCCTCTTCTTTATTTCTAACACTGATCTGATCTCCAAATTTGCATTTCGAATTGTAATCCTACTATTTTTGTATATATATATTTTTGTTTTATGTATAGTATTTTTGTCCTATCTGAGTTTTTGATGATGTGGTAAGTTTTGTCGATCCAATATACCACCCAGAATCCTTTCCTGGCGGTACAAATTCTGTCAATTCGGATAGAAAAGACTAGAGGCTTGTTGATTTTTCCATCAATCCGTCCTTCAGCATGTCACCAAAAAGCTTTTCCTTCTTTATGTCCAACACTTTAGCCATACAAATGCTGTCAATTCGCATAGTGGACGTAGTCCTACTTTCTGTGTCCCTACTAATCTGATTCTGCTGATTTTCACCCTACCGTCGTAGAGAATTATTTCTTGGTTTGCAAACCTCAATACCTGCTGCTGATGATCGCAGGTAAATTCATATTTATGGATCAATTCCGTCCCCACCAAAAGTACATCTTCAATATCAGCCACGAGTGCTTTATATGCCGGATTTCCAAACTCTCTCCAACTTCCTTGAACTGTTAAAAGCGATCGTTCACGGCATTCAAGACGGGAAATGACTTACTAACCTTTCTTAAAAAGCCTTAATGACTAATTTCAAAACTTGGATGAATTGGCAGTGGCACTTAGGGAGGAATGGGAAGCCATTCCTCCCTAAATCGGTTTTTATTTTTTTGCGCCTGTAGGGTTTAATTTATTGAAAAACTTTTAAGAGTAAAGTTGTAGAGCGTATGGTCAGCTATCATCCTGTAATTTTTCAGTACCCCAGTTTTGGCCGTTTTTTGGAAAAACGCCTCGGAAAGTGCAAAAATTTGAATTTGGCGCGTCACCCCCACCATGCATGTGCAGTGTCGCCAACATATTTTCACTGCATAATCACGTTAATTACTACATGATAGTCCCTCAAAGTAAATAAGAAAGGAAAATCGGCTCGGACTCTGACATAAGAAATTATTATGTTGGCGACACTGCACATGCATGGCAATTCTTGCACTTTTCGAGGCGTTTCTTCAAAAAACAGCCAAAACTGAAGTATTGAAAAAATTACACGATGATAGCTGACCATAAGCTCTACAACTTTACTCTTAAAAGTTTTTCAATCAAATCAACCGTACAGGCGCAAAAAAAATAAAAACCGATTTTCCATGATAATCTCCTATGTCCATTCTGATGGACACCCGGTAGTACATTTTTGAAGTTACAGCAAAGGAGCTGAGAAATCATTAACAGTGATGATGTCACAGAAGTAATATTAAAGTTTTGCGAAAACATCCGAAGCAATCTTTATGAACTAGAGTTCTACGTCACTGATTTTGTACTTAATGAGCTTTTAAATTTCGTTCATATCAAATCAGGTGACCTACACTGCTATACAGAGCAAAAATAAAAATACTCCAAACTTTCTGAAAATACCCTGTATAGAAGTAAAAGCAGACACAAGCATAAAAACAAACACCGCCGAATATGTCCCGAGATATCTACCAAGCCTATAAAATGACATGACAAAGTTGAAAAGTTAAGATTTACCGTAGATATCAAATAATGCAGTGAGTTCAAATTTTACATTTTTGCGCCGTATCACAATGATAAAACTGGTTTAGTTAAAGATTGGTTCAGGTAGTTAGTTCTAGAAGAAAAGTTCTTTCAGAGCCTTTTTAAACTATGAATTTATCATAAATGATTTCTGAGATAAAACGCCTTGAAAATTACCAAAAATTAGGTCGTATGAATCTTTTCTGTTAGCAGTTTACTTTTTTATTTTATTATCTCTACAATTTTATTTGTTTGTCATTATTAACTGTCAATATACGCCAATGATTTTCAAATCAATAAACTTTTAAAGTCTATTAGTTTTATTGGCGCGGGTATTCCCGCAAAACACTGTAACTTATAGAAAAGCGCAAAACTTTTTGTAAACGTCCCGTAACTTTTCTTGTCGACAAAAGAAAACAAAAAACCGCAAAAAACGTCCCGAGATATCGAGCGCAGCTCTTAAATGTAATCAATAGATGAGTCTTAAAGTTAGGACTCCCACCATGACGTCGTAGTTAACAAAATATTGATCCGTCTTTTAAATTTTTTTTTGCCTTCCTTGTACAACATGGAATACAAACGTTTTATTAATCTTGCGTCTACGCCACTGATTTGTTAACTAAATTCCGACTTTAAACTCGGAATTTAAGAAAAAAAATCTTGTTGGACCTTCTACGCCTTCGTACAACTTTGCGATTTTTTTTAGATTTAGATTTTCCTATTCAACTTATCGGAGTTAGACCTCAAATTTTATCATCTACACATATAAGGAATTCTACTCATGGCGAGCCCTATACCCCACATAGCCCCGGAGGTACAGTAAAGACGCGACAAGTTTGTGTACCGAAAAAACGGCATTTTTTACTTTGGTACGCCATACCATGCGCAGTGCTCACTCTGCATATACTACCAAACCGACCACATTTTTGAAAGCCCATTCATTTCTGTACTTACCCCCCTCGCAGCGAAATCCCGTCAAATTAATAGTTTAAGAGTTATAAGCGTCAGAAACAAAAATCTACAACCAAAATTGCTTCTGGGAGACGATTTTATATCCTCAGTGGCGTTCGGACCACAAGAAGAGGATCTATGTAAGCTTCTATTTTCTATGACCTTAAAAGTAACCTACTCTAGCAAATTTCGCGACAACGAAAATAAACACAGAAATAACGCAAATAGTATGCACAGTAGTTCTTACCGAAATTTTAGGTAGACCAGGAGCATATATCGCGACTCGAGTAAACGGACCTTGTAGCTCCTATCGATCTTACGGTTGCAAAGACTTATGGGTAACTTTGAAACAGAAACTTAACTGTAGACTTCTACTGGCGGTCTCTGCTGGTGCTCGTTTGTCCTTTTGGCGTAACGACACCCCTTCTCGACCCCTATTCACCAATTCCCCAAAACCAACCCTTTTCGCGAATCCCCCAGACTAGACTTCTTTCTCGAATCCCCAAAACTAGACTCTCTTGGTGAGCACCCCAACTGAGACTTCTTTTTCTACTTTTAAGAGGTGGGCAGGTACCTGATGGTGGTCGTTCGTCCTTCCGGCGTAATGTCGACCTCCAACCAGCCCCAACGCGGCTTTCCGCACCGACTCCTCGTGAGCCCCCCCAAAACCGGACTCCATTCCTGTTAGCAACCACACTGACACTGCCATTTCTCTTTCAAAAAACGCTCGTGCTTTTGTCAGCCAATTTTCCCTATTCGATTGCAATCTTCTTTTCTATGACGTCAATGAGCCGTTCGATGTACCACATATTGAAGGTTTGATTTTTAAATTTAGGTCAACTAGTGTTTTGTTGTAAAACCGATCGTAGGGCCGACCATTTCTAAGAATCCTGTAATTTTCATGTTTTTTTGCTCCTTTGTGACAATATTATGAACACATAATGGCTTGGAGAGATTTAAGGAAAGCGAGATAAGGAATTGTATCGTGTAGAGGCTTGGACGTTTTCTGAAGCAACAGAATAAAGGATTAAGAGCTTTGAACTATGGATCTATCGAAGACTCCTAAAAATTTCCTGGGTTGTTCGAGTCACCAACGAAGAGGTCATTCGAAGAATGAACTGCCAATTAACCCTCATGAATACCATGAAACAACGCAAACTTACTCAATTTGGGCCATGTCATGAGAAACCCTGTCAAGTATTGTTTACTACAATTGTTCCTGCAAGGTAAAGTGTAGGGAAGAAGAGGACCAGGTAGAAGGCGAATTTCCTGGCCCGCAAACTTACGGGAGTGGTTTGGTGTGACTTCCATTGAGCTGTTCCGCGCGGCAGCCAACAAAGTGCGCGTTGCCATGATGATATCCAACGTCCGAAACGGGATAAGCCCGAGGAAGAAGAAAGAAGAGATAAGGAAGCAGCTTGCTATCCTTTCTCGTATTCGTATTCTTATTCAATGTGAGTGTGACCTGTACAGTCCTCCACCGCAACTTGCGGCATATTGCGGCTCACTCGAAGTGTTGCCTTTGCTTGCTCCACTAATTGTCACTCGTTATGCCCAGACCCTCAACGAATCTGATGAGTCTCTCGGGCGACACTGCGTTTGCATCTTGAGCCTCAATGTGAACAGTGACTATCTCGATCTGACAATAGCCGGGCAGTAACATAGGACATGTTTGACTATCTTGTTGTCCTCCAAGCACAGCCGACAGTCCGAGTCTGTGCATGTGAAGTCTTAGGTGACTATGTCCTGTGTGCAATGCGGTGGCTACTCTGATTGTGAGGAATATTTAGGTTTTTGCCCTCCCTGTTCCCGTGATAAATTTTTTAGAGTGGGATAGTCCGGGCAGGTTCTTCTACCAGTCCTGGGACTTGACATTGCTCTATTTCTGCAGTTCAGCCTTATTAGATTATGGTACTCCCAGTGCCGGTTCCGGGCCTACGAATGCAGAGCTCGCCGCCTTCTTGGCTAGATGGACGGCCCTCTCACTGCCTTCGTGACCACGATGGCCCGGGATCCATACCACTGTGACGCTCTTCTCCTGTGACAGGGTGTTCAGAGTCCTGTGGCAGTTGCAAATAGTTTTGGAATTGCAGCGCAAAGACATAAGCGCTGCTATACAGATGCCATCTGGTGTCCCGTACACTCCGAAGACAGCCCCTTCGTCGGTGTTTCTTGACTCTCGACACCTTCGCTGTCCTTTCTCGGTGCTTCTTCAGTGAATGTCAGCTTCTTGTCCTAAAAACATCTCTTTGTCGTTCCACTCTTACAGTCAATTCCTTCTCAAATTTATCTAATAGACTGGGAGCCAGCGACCGTTTAGTGTTAGTCATTTTAGAAAAGCTGAAAATGTTCTCATCCGCTTAATTTGGTATCACTAATAAGGGAATGGATCTCCAGCTGGCTCACTTCCTGGGGATGTAGCTGCGGCAGCCTCTTCGACACGTAAAAAAATAATAAAAAAAAACTTATTTTTGAAAAGCTGAAACTTTGTTGACATGTTTATTATGTTGCACACAAATAGAAAAACGTATCCAGCTGACTTGAGAGTGGGGGATTACGCCCCAGCTGGTCACGTGAACATGTCAAAAATATGCATCTGGTGAAATTTCATTCGAATTGAGTGTGTTACGTTCTTAGGGGAGTGCAAGCGTGCCCTTCCGATCAAAAAACAGCAAAAAAATACCGAATTTTTTTTTAAAATGTTCAAAGGGGGTTACGACTTTTTTCACATATCTCAACTTTGACGGCCTGTAACTTAAGAACGCCTGGACCGATTAGAGTCCGAGACTACTATTTTGTCCTTTTCTTGATGCCATCTTTCACCTGCCACCATCGGAAGTTCCGTAGGTGCAATATTTTCGGCGATAGACCCTTCCGAGATTGATTTTTAGGTACATTTAGAATCGCGTTTTTGGACTATTTTTAAAAACCTCTTTATAGGGTAAAATTCTTCGAATTGAGTTTGTTACTGCAAACGAGCCATTCCGATCAAAAACAGCAAAAAAAAAGTCCGATTTCTTTTTTAAAAATGTCCCAAGGGGGTAATACGACTTTTTTCACATTTCTCAACTTTGACCCCCTGTAACTTGAGATCGCCTGGACCGATCGGAGTGAATTCAACTGTTTTGTCCTCTTCTTGATGTCTTCTTTCACCTCCCACCATCGAAAGTTCCGTAGATGTAATATGCAAAAAAAATCCGATTTTTTTTTTAAATGTCCAAAGGGTGGGGGGTGTTACGACTTTTTTCACATTTCTCAACTTTGACCCCCTAGAACTTAAGAACGCCTAGACCGATAGGAGTGATTCCAAGTATCTAGCTGATAAAATCAAAGATGCAGCTCAAGTTGGCCACGCGGACAGCGTTGTCTCTTTGATGGCAGCAACTGGACACTTTTTCCCCCCTAATGTAAAGCTAGATATTTTTTTGTCTCATTTGTTAAGTTAACTAGTAGTTTACCAAATTTCAGCTTTTCGGTTATCAGTTCACTGAATGCATATTTTTCACTTTTTAACATGACCAGCTGGGGCATAATCCACCACTCTCAAGTCAGCTGGAGACGTTTTTCTATTTGTTTACAACATAATAAACATGTCAACAAAGTTTCAGCTTTTCTAAAATAAGTTTTTTTCTATTATTTTTTTACGTGTCGAAGAGGCTGCCGCAGCTACACACCCCGGAAGTGCGCAAGCTGGAGATCCATTCCCTTATTTGTGATACCAAATTAAGCGGAGGAGAACATTTTCAGTTTTTCTAAAATGACTAACACTAAACGGTCGCTGGCTCCCAGTCTATAATGTCTTCTTTTGCTACTCAAAATGCTGCTTTATCATTTCTCATTCCATTTCTATTATTTTACTAAGAAAAAATATTATTGATATCTTCTAATGCAATTAAAGTTTCATCTTCAGTTCAGTATTGTCGTTTTGAGGATACTTGTGAAGAGTATCCTTCTTTGTTGGTTGTCCCTAAAATTACGATTGCATGACTCAGTTGCATCATTTTCTTCATTATTATCATGAATTGTATACCTATTAACTGCCTCTTAGAACTTATATCCTTATATAGCTGACTCCTAAAGGGTTCAAATATCGAGCATCGAAGAGGCGTATCTCCAAAATTACTGAACCAACCTTAAGAAAAACCTTTGAATTCGCTTCAATTTGTCTATTATTTCCCAAGTTACAGAAGCTCAACGTTCGAAATCGCTAAAAAAGAGGAAATATTCCTCCCTTTAGTCAATTCGAAGAATCCTTCTCTAAATCTTTTTATGCTCTTTTCTTATCTGACTAAGACTATTTTAGTCTCAGTAGTTCAGGTTTTTTAACTATGTGTGTTTAAAGCTGATTTCAAAAGAATCCAAAAATTGGATGTCGAAACGGTCTATTTCTAAAACTACTGAACCGATCGATCGGCAGTTCGATTGCAGTATCTGAAAGAGGACAAGAAAAAACAAACCGTTGGATTCACTCCAATAGGTCTATTATTTTTTAGGTTATAGAGGTTCAAAAATGAAAATCGCTGAAAAAGAGGGAATGTACCCCCACTTTAGTCAATTATATATTCTGTCTTTTCCTTTTATTTGTCTTTCTGTTAATTTTTTAACGATGAATGTTTCCAAAAAGAATCCAAAATCGACTATTGAAGAAGTTTATCTCCAAAACTACCACACCTATACACTGGCGTTTGCGGTATCTGGAATAGGACAACAAGAAACAGTTGGATTCAGTCAAATCCTTAATTTAATAGAGATTCGAAATTGGAATTTTCGAAAAAAAAAGGAAATGCCCTCCCGCCCCCCCCCCCCCCCCCTTCCCTTGGTCAATTTGAAGAAAATTAAAAAACAATTTTATGTTGTTTTTCTTTAGAACGAGACAATTTCTGTTTTCTTTTACCGTACCTAATTCGATTTAAGTTTAAGGAACGCTACTAAGGGTGACTTTTACAACTATCAGTAAAACTTCAGTTTGAAGATAAAACACCAGTAATGCCGTAGATTACATTGTTAGTAACAATGCAGTCTACGTCATTACTGGTGTTTTATCTTCAAACTGAAGTTTTACTGATAGTTGTAAAAGTCACCCTAAGGGCGACTTTTACAAGTTGAAGTAAAACTTCAGTTTGAAGTTAAAACACCAGATGTGACGTACATTGCATTGTTTACTTGACAGATACATAATGCAATGTAGGTCATATCTGGTGTTATAACTTCAAACTGAAGCTTTACTTCAACTTGTAAAAGACGCCCTAAGCTTAAAACCACAAAGCGACTAAAGCTTACCTGCTTCAACTGTAATGTTCTTCATTTCCAAATTTTCTACACCTTGTCCCGCCAAAGGGTATACCACCAAGCTGTAATTTCCAGGCCTGACATTTCGAATTACGTAATATCCATCTTCGTCTGTCTCATTGTGGTAAAGATACCCCTTGGTTTGATATTCGAAAGGCTCATCAAAAGAATCATACAAAATGATTTGAGCTTTAGGCTGTCCCGTTACTTGTCCGTACACGTCACCCCTTTCCATAGAATATTCGGAATCTTCTACCCAGTTGTAGGGCCATTGGGACTGTTCGATGGCGGTTTGTCGTTTGACATCCTCAAAGAGCGCCTCCTCGTCGCTTCCAGAATTTACGTATACGAGCCACGGTCCGTAAAACTTGGACCATCCAGGTTTAGTTATGAATTGTCCGGTGCCCATGTGACGGCTTGTTAAATAGTTGCACATCAATGAGTCATGTTGGGTTAGTAGGTCTTGCTTCAAACGACCTCCGCCGTGGTATTCTCGGCTGGGCGAGATAATCCAAGTCCCAACATCTTCTAAAAAAAATATTTTTTTGTGTTAATAATAACGATGAGCATAATCGATAGATTTCTATAATCGGAATGTCATTAATCACATGATTTTTCAAAAAATCATTTATAATTGATTGTTGGAGTGATAACTTTTATTAGGAATCATTGATAAAAAACAGTCATAATTGATTATCCAAATCGAATGATTTTTAGTTATGGGCATAGTCCATACAATCTAAAGTGTTTTCCGAGCTTTGAAGTCGTGGTCCAATTCTTCCTGACGTTTCGTCTACAACTGCGGCAGACACTATCAAAGGCGATGTGGCTATAGGCGAAGTAATTTCCCGTGCTTTCCGACGATGACTGATTCGACTGTGGTGAGCTCCGTGGTATTTATTCTGCCGCCATCGCGCTGCAATGGAGGAGCTGGAGTGGGGGTAGCGGTGGTGCGGGGTTTCGGCGCACTTGAAGTACGGGGTGTTCATTATAAAACTTCTTCTAGCAGGCTATGGAATTTTGACAGAAAATGATGACATAAACAAAGTAAATGGACTTTTGCTTCTCCATCCTTTTCTTTTGATATTTCACAGCCGACTAGATGAAGTTTTATAATGAACATCTCCAGCCTGCACTTAGAAACGAAATTTCTTCCTTCCCGTTGAAATTGTTATCGTGTTTAAACATCTCAATGGCCTCTCTCATTCGTCTCGAATAGAAACGCTGCGATTGATATAAGATATCCACCTCGTTAAAAAGGATGTCGTGACCTTCGGAGAGAGAATGCTCTGCTACTGTTGACTTTTGTGTTTATCCCCGCCTGCAACTCCTCTTGTGTTCCGTAATCCTCGTGCTGACACGGCGTATTGCGGTGCCAATGTACACCGAGCCACAGCTGCATGGAACTCGGTAAACTCCGGGTACACTCCACCACTACCCCCACCCCAGTCCCTCCACTGCAGCGCGACGGCGGGGAAATAAATACCACGGAGCTCACTACAGTCTCAACGTCGCGAAGCATGGGAGATCACTTCGCCCATTGCCTCATAGCCTTTAATAATGTCTGCCGCATCTGTAGACGAAACGTTATGAAGAAATTCCATTGGACCACACGGCTTCAAAACCCGGAAAACACTTTAGATTGTATTTTGATTACTTGATTTGAATGACAAAAAAATGCAAATTTGAAGTTTTTGGAAAAATTGAGGTTATGATTAGATTCAAGATTGGTTAAAAAATGTCACAAGGCGTTTGAAAATGTATATTTAGTCTCTAGAGAAATTCTTCGTAGAATTATCTCGCGTAAAAGTGCATAATTGAATTTATTTTGAGAAAGCCACGCTAGGATTAATGCCAAAATCGGTGAAAAATACTCAAACTGTGAAAAAATACAAATTTGAAAGATTTGGAGATATTCAAATTAAGATTATAGCCAAAATGAGTTAAAATTCACCCTATTAAAGTGTCTAGAAGAGTAAACTAAAAGTTTCTGAAAAAAAAATCAGATAGGGATTAGGGCCAAAAGTGGTTAAAAGTTTTGCAGAAAGCATCTAAAAGTGCAAATTTGGAGTTTTTGGATAAATTCAGGTTAGAATTAGGCACTAAAGTCGATTAAAAATGACCCATTTTTCTAAAAATAAAAACTTGATGTTTTTTTGGTTAAAATTAAATCCAAAATGGGTGAAAAATTAGTTAAAGTATGTAAAAAAACAGGTGAAAGGGTTTGGAAAAAATCAAATTAACAATGTGGCAAAAATTAGTTAAAAATTACTCGAAATGTCTAAAAATGCCAATTAAAAGTTTCTGAGCAAATTCAAGGATCAATTTTTTATCAATTTTTTTTGTGCGATGTGCGTGATAATGCGATTTTTGATCAACATTAATGCGTAGGTACGTGACTTCAGTCAGCACAAAAATTGATGAACTGAAATGCGTGCGTGGCTTAAGTCATCACGAGACGAAAATTAATCAAAACACTAATAAAAAAAGCTTATACCGAGTTGATTGGTGAAAGTGGTTGAAAATTGCCTGACAATATTCAGAAATGTTGCCAAACTTACTCTGATATATAGCTAGATAATATTAAAAATGTACTCAAGCCTATGTGACTACATTTTTGTGATTCACAAAAAAATGCGTACGTGACTTCAGTCAGTACGACACAAAAAATTGATCAAAATCCTAATAAAGAAAGACTTAAACCGATTTTGTTGCTGAAAATGTTGAAGTTACACGTTCGATTTTTCATCAACTAGAATGGGTACGTGACTTCAGTTAGCACGAGACGAAAATTGAACAATTGAAATCCGTACATTACTTTAGTCAGCACAACGAATAGTGAATAACAATAATAAGCAATGTTATTCTTTCTTCATCTGTCTTTTGATGATGCCATTTTTGATCAACATAAATGTTGTGTGACTTCAGTCGTGTGTGATGTTGTATGTACGTGACTTCACTCAGCACAAAAATTGATGAACTGAAATGCGTGCGGTGCTTGAGTCATCACAAGACAAAAATTAATCAAAACACTAATAAAAAAAAGCTTGTACCGAGTTGATTGGTGAAAAGGGTTGAAAGTTGCCTGAAAATATTCAGAAATGTTGCTAAACTTACTCTAATTCTGATATATAGCTAGATAATATTAAAAATGTACTCACGCCTACGAGAGTACATTTTTGTGATACACACTAACATGCGTACGTGACTTCAGTCAGTACGAGATAAAAAAATTGATCAAAGTAGTTAAATAATTACACAGAGTATTTAAAAATGCAAATTTGGAGTCTTTGGTAAAATTCATTTTAGAAACAGGACTAAAATTCTTTAAAAATGACCCATTTCATCTAAAAATAAAAAATTTTATATTTTTGAAAACTCAGGCTAGGAATAAGGTTAAAATACGTAAAAAATAATTCAAAGCATTTAGAAAAATTTTAATTAATATTATGTTTAAAATTGGTAAAATTGGTACTCAAATTGCTTAAAAAAAAATGTAGTTTTTGAAGTAATTCTCCATAAAAAATGATCCCTCCCCTCATCTAAAAAATTTTATATAAAATCAGATAACAATGGTTCGAAGTGTGAAAATACAACATTTGAAGGTTTAAAAAAATTTAAATTAAGGTTATGGCTAAAATCGATTAAAAAATTCCCAGAGGGTCTAATAATGCAAGGTAAAAGCTTCTGTTCAAATTTAAGTCAAAAGTAGTTAAAAAAAAAACACACAAGAGCGTTTAAAAATGCAAATTTGGAGTCTTTGGAAAAAGTCAGATCAGAAATAGGACTAAAATTGTTTAAAAATGATTCGCGTCATCTAAAAATAAAACATTTGAAGTTTTTTGATAATGTCAGGCTACCACTAAAGCTAAAATACGTGAAATGTAATTCAAGTCAAATTAACATAATGGCCAAAATAGGGTAAAAATTCTCAAAGATTCTAAAGATGCAAATTTGTAGTCTTTGGAGAGAATTAAGTTAGAATTAGAACTAAAATCGACTCCCCTCATCTAAAAAATGCATATTTTAATGTTTTTTTTTTGGAAAAGCTAGGATAGGCTTGAAACCCAAAATCAAAGAACAATGTTTCGAAGTGTGGAAATACAACATTGGTAGGTTTAGAAAAATTTAAATTAAGATTATGGCTAAAATCGATTAAAAAATTCCCAGGGGGTCTAATAATGCAAGTTAAAAGTTTTTGTTCAAATTCAGGTTAAAAGTGGTTAAAAAAAACACAAGAGCGTTTAAAAATGCAAATTTGGAGTCTTTGGAAAAATTCAGATCAGAAATAGGACTAAAATCGTGTAAAAATGATCCACTTCATCTAAAAATACACAATTTTTTTTTTAAAAAGTCAGACTACGAGTAAAGCTAAAAGACGTGAAAAGTAATTCAAAGCGTTTCAAAATACGAACTTGGAGGGTTTAGAAAAAAGTCAAATTAACATAATGGTCAAAAATAGACTAAAAATTCTTAAAGAGTCTAAAAACGAAAATTTCTAGTCTTTGGGGAAATTTTAGTTTGAATTAGGACTAAAATCGATACAAAATGACCCCCCTCATCTAAAAAAATGCATATTTTCAATGATTTTTTTTTTTGAAAAGTCAGGGTAGGATTGAAGCCAAAATCAGAGAAAAATGGTTAGAAGTGTGGAAATACATTATTGAAAGGTTTAGAAAAATTTAAATTAAGATTATGGCTAAAATTGATTAAAAAATTCTCAGGTCTAATAATGCAAGTTAAATGCTTCTCTTCAAATTCAGGTTAAAAGTGGTCAAGAAGAACACAAGTGCGGTTTAAAATGCAAATTTGGAGTCTTTGGAAAAATTCACATCGGAAATAGGACTAAAATTGTTTAAAAATGATCCAAATTATCTCAAAAACACAATTTAAATATTTTTGAAAAAGTCAGGCTAAGACTAAAGCTAAAACACGTTAAAAGTAATTGAAAGCGTTTCAAAATACGAACTTGGAGGGTTTAAAAAAAAGTCAAATTAACATAATGGCTAAAATAGGCTAAACATTCGCAAAAAGTCTAAAAATGCAAATTTGCAGTCTTTGGAGAAATTTGAGTTAGAATTAGGACTAAAATCGATTCAAAATGACCCCCTCATCTAAAAAAAATGCATATTTTAATGTTTTTTTTTAAAAATCAGAATAAGATTGAAGCCAAAACCAGATAAAAATGGTTAGAAGTGTGGAAATACAACATTGGGAAGTTCAGAAAAATTTAAATTAAGATTATGGCTAAAATCGATTAAAAAATTCTCAGGTCTAATAATGCAAGTTAAATGCTTCTGTTCAAATGCAGGTTAAAAGTGGTTAAAAAAAAAACACAAGTGCGTTTAAAAATGCAAATTTGGAGTCTTTGGAAAAATTCAGATGGGAAATAAGACTAAAATCGTGTAAAAATGATCCACTTCATCTAAAAATACACAATTTGAAGTTTTTTGAAAAAGTCAGGCTAAGACTAAAGCTAAAATACGTGAAAAATAATTCAAAGCGTTTCAAAATGCGAACTTGGAGGGTTTAAAAAAAGTCAAATTAACATAATGGCCAAAATAGGCTAAAAATTCTCAAAGAATCTAAAAACGCAAATTTCTAGTATTTGGAGAAATTTGAGTTACGATTAGGACTAAAATCGATTCAAAATAACCCCCCCCCCCTCATCTAAAAAATGCATATTTTCAATGTTTTTTTTTTGAAAAGTCAGAATGGGATTGAAGCCAAAATCAGAGAAAAATGGTTAGAAGTGTGGAAATACAACATTGGGAAGTTCAGAAAAATTTAAATTAAGATTATGGCTCAAATCGATTAAAAAATTCTCAGGTCTAATAATGCAAGTTAAATGCTTCTGTTCAAATTCAGGTTAAAAGTGGCTAAAAAAAAACACAAGTGCGTTTAAAAATGCAAATTTGGAGTCTTTGGAAAAATTCAGATTGGAAATAGGACTAAAATTGTTTAAAAATGATCAATTTCATCTCAAAAACACAATTTAAAGTTTTTTGTAAAAGTCAGGCTAAGACTAAAGCTAAAATACGTGAAAAGTAATTCAAAGCGTTTCAAAATGCGAACTTTTAGGGTTTAAAAAAAAAGTCAAATTAACATAATGGCCAAAATAGGCTAAAAATTCTCAAAGAGTCAAAAAACGCAAATTTCTAGTATTTGGAGAAATTTGAGTTAGGATTAGGACTAAAATCGATTCAAAATAACCCCCCCCCCCCCCCTCATCTAAAAAATGCATATTTTCAATGTTTTTTTTTTGAAAAGTCAGGATAGGATTGAAGCCAAAATGAGAGAAAAATGGTTAGAAGTGTGGAAATACATTATTAAAAGGTTTAGAAAAATTTAAATTAAGATTATGGCTAAAATCGATTAAAAAATTCTCAGGTCTAATAATGCAAGTTAAATGCTTCTGTTCAAATGCAGGTTAAAAGTGGTTAAAAAAAACACAAGTGCGTTTAAAAATGCAAATTTGGAGTCTTTGGAAAAATTCAGATGGGAAATAAGACTAAAATCGTGTAAAAATGATCCACTTCATCTAAAAATACACAATTTGAAGTTTTTTGAAAAAGTCAGGCTAAGACTAAAGCTAAAATGCGTGAAAAATAATTCAAAGCGTTTCAAAATGCGAACTTGGAGGGTTTAAAAAAAAGTCAAATTAACATAATGGCCAAAATAGGCTAAAAATTCTCAAAGAGTCTAAAAACGCAAATTTCTAGTATTTGGAGAAATTTGAGTTATGATTAGGACTAAAATCGATTCAAAATGACCCCCCCCCCCCTCATCTAACAAATGCATATTTTCAATGTTTTTTTTTTTGAAAAGTCAGAATGGGATTGAAGCCAAAATCAGAAAAAAATGGTTAGAAGTGTGGAAATACAACATTGGAAGGTTTAGAAAAATGTAAATTAAGATTATGGCTAAAATCGATTAAAAAATTCTCAGGTCTAATAATGCAAGTTAAATGCTTCTGTTCAAATGCAGGTTAAAAGTGGTTAAAAAAAACACAAGTGCGTTTAAAAATGCAAATTTGTAGTCTTTGGAAAAATTCAGATTGGAAATAGGACTAAAATTGTTTAAAAATGATCCATTTCATCTCAAAAACACAATTTAAAGTTTTTTGTTAAAGTCAGGCTAAGACTAAAGCTAAAATACGTGAAAAGTAATTCAAAGCGTTTCAAAATGTGAACTTGGAGGGTTTAAAAAAATGTAAAATTAACCTAATGGCCGAAATAGGCTAAAAATTCTCAAAAAGTCTAAAAATGCAAATTTGCAGTCTTTGGAGAAATTTGAGTTAGAAATAGGACTAAAATCGATTCAAAATGACCCCCCTCATCTAAAAAATGCATATTTTAATGTTTTTTTTTTTGGAAAGCCAGGATTGGCTTGAAACCAAAATCAGATAACAATGGTTCGAAGTGTGAAAATACAACATTGGAAGGTTTAGAAAAATTTAAATTAAGATTATTTCTAAAATCGATTAAAAAATTCCCAGAGAGTCTAATAATGCAAGTTAAAGGCTTTTGTTCAAATTCAGGTTAAAAGTGGTTAAAAAAATACACAAGAGCGTTTAGAAATGCAAATTTGGAGTCTTCGGAAAAAATCAGATCAGAAATAGCATCAAAATTGTTTAAAAATGATCTACTTCATCAAAAAATACACAATTTAAAGTTTTTTGAAAATGTCAGGCTACGACTAAAGTTAAAATACGTGAAAGGTAATTCAAAGCATTTCAAAATGCGAATTTGGAGGGTTTAGAAAAAAGTCAAATTAACATAATGGCCAAAATGGGCTAAAAATTACTAGAGTCCAAAAATACAAATTGCCCCCCTCATCTAAAAAATGCATATTTTAGTGCTTTTTTTTTGGAATGTCAAGATAATAGGATTGAAGCCAAAAGCAGAGAAAAGTGCTTAGAAGTGTGGAAATACAACATTGGAAGGTTTAGAAACATTCGATTAAAACATTCTCAGAAGGTCTAATAATGCAAATTAAAAGCTTCTGTTCAAATTCAGGTTAAAGGTGGTTAAAAGGACAAAAGGGCATTTAAAAATGCAAATTTGGAGTCTTTGGAAAAATTCAGATCAAATTAAAAATTAAATTAGATATTAATTTTTTTTGTCGGAAAGTCAGGATAGCACTGAAGCCAAAATCAGAGAAAAATATGGAATTACAACATTGGAAAATTGAGAACAATTCAAGTTAAAATTATGGCTAAAATTAGTTAAAAAATTCTTAGAAGTCGGGTCTAATAATGTAAGTGAAAAGCTTCTGTTCAATTTCAGGTTAAAAATTGTAAAAAAAATACACAGGAGCGTTTAAATATGCAAGTATAGATTCTTTGGAAAAATTGAGACCAATTTAAAAATTAAACTAATTATTTTTTTTTTCGGAGAGTCAGGTTAGTACTGAAGCCGAAATCAGAGAAGCGTTTAAAAAATGCAACTTTGGAGCCCTTGGAAAAATTGAGATCAAATTAAAAATCTTTTTTTTTGTCATAAACACATGTCAAAACACAAATTTGGAAGATTTAGAAAAATTAAAATTAACATTATGGCTATAATCGGTAAAAAAACTTTTTTTGAGACAGACATTGTAGGATTCCATCCAAACTCAGGAAGGTTGGATTGGATCCAACATTGGAAATTTTAGAGAAATTAAAATTTGGATCATGGTTAAAATCGATTAAAAATGTCTCAGAGCGTCTAATAATGCAAGTTGAAAGTTTTTGTTCAAATTCAAGTTAGGATTAGGGTCAAAAGTGTTTAAAAAATTACGCAGAGGGTTTAAAGATGCATATTTGGACCCTTTGGAGAGACTCAGGTTAGAATTAGAAGTAAAACTGTTCCACAATGATTTAAATTCCACAATGATTATCTAAATATAACAATTTTGAAGTTTTTTCTAAAAAGTCTGGCTAGGACTTAAGCAAAAATACGTGATGAGTTCTGTGTTCACTCACACGGGATCTGATATATATCAGATCTACAAAAACGGAAACAACAAAATCGGGGATTGCAGAGCACGCTTGGGCCGAACACCATAATATTAAGTAGTCGGAAGCCAAAATTGTGCATAGGGAACAGCACTGGAAGAAACGAAAGTTGAAGGAAGCAGTCTTTATTGGAAACAATAAGGGTGTCTTTAGTAAACCAAGTCGGCGTCTCTTCGGTATGACATTCATTGATACGGCGGACAAATGCTGGACGCTTGACGGCCGACGGTGGCGACGATCCGGCCAATAAGATTGGTGGGCGTGGTTAGCTGTGTTAGTAGGTACATAAGCAAGTAGCAAGTAGCCTCGAGTTTAATGCTCAGTTTCATTTGAAAACGAACAGAGATTGCACTGCTCAAAACGTCGCCGTCGTGTAAAAAACTCAATAAAGACAATGGAAGAGGTTTCGCTTAATAATACATCATTTCCTACCATCTTTAATGAAATCCTAAATCTATTATGAACGCTGCAAAATGGAGAATAATAAAATGAATTAATAACGAAATAATATAAAACATAAGAAAGTTTTCTTCAGTTCATTCAATTATTCATTATTAAAATAACTTATTATACCAAAATCGAAATTTATCGATTATATCATTGATAATCACCCAACACTACTTAATTATATTTTGCTATTAAAAACTTTGTTTCCAGTCATAGTTATAGATGAATAGTACTCTTACCTCCATATACTCCAAACCATGGTGTTTCCCTAATGTAGCCTACATAATCATATTTAGACCAATAGCTTCCGTCAGGCAATTGCCACGTTGTATCCTGAATTGTTGGACTAGTGTGTAATTCCTTTGGAGTGTCTCCTTTTCTAATCATATTGGTTATGTGAGGCGTCAGGCTTTTGCTTAAACGATATACCATCCTAAACTCCGGCATTGATGACGTCTCATTGCCATTATTTCTACATTTGAGCCATTGATAAAATCCGCTGGTATTTTTTAATACCGCTATGTGATATTCCATCTCTAAGCGTTTGTGACTGACGGGCTGAAGATACATAACGTGAACCATATCGGAGGTATTTGTGATAATGTTGAATTCAGTTGGGAGAAACTTGCCACCACCGGCATTCCAGTCGAAATAAAACGTTCTGGCTGTGACGGTTCCCAGTAAGTCCTTTCCATCTTTGTTCAGCGAAATGGCACTGGCGTTGTTGTCGAAGGTAACATTGAATAGACCATTTCCAATAGTCACATTGCCATCAGCAGTAATGTCTAAAGTTACGTTGTCACTGGAAATGGAAAAAATAAGAGCCGCCAAGAACAAAAGGTGACTAGTTAAGTTTGAAACCATACTGCCACTCGTTGACATAATGTAATTGTTTTTTGCCACTCCAGTCCCTTTTATATAAAGTTCTTACGTTATTTTATTATCTAATATCAGTCCACTTGTTTGAATCACCGCATTTTTCATTACATCACTGAGTGGACAGCAGTATACACTTTGTAAAATCATAAAGTGGAATCAGCACAGTCGACACTTGCGTGCAAATAAAACTATAAACTGTAAAAGGACTTTTGAAAGTGTAGGGGTTCACTCTTATCAAGGCATAAGTGGTTTGTTATATTCTCGACGGTTACTCGAGATTTCGAATGTTGTTTGTACTAATCACAGCTCATTATATCAAAACAGAACTGCACTAGGAGAAAAACAAACCTCTTTGACATGAATAGTTGTAGGTAAAATGCATAATAAATGAAAAGGCCCAGTGATGTAGTTTTATCGTCGTTATTATTTGATGAGCACATAACGATGACTATTACTCACGAAGGTAAAGTTTGCTACACGAGCCGCAGACGATGATATGCTCTGTGAGTTTCCATGGTTACCTCGGTGGCAAGAGGACAGATAAACTAACCGAATACTTGTTACCAATATGTTACATTTTAAGTGATAAGTGCGAACGTTTTATTAATAAATAGTGCGCAATGTTTTGCTGACTTGAAAATCTTAAGTGATACTGACGAAGAAATCGAAACCAAACCACCAAATAATTTTAAAGAAGCTGCTTAACCTTTTGCTGCCTAAAAAATCTCCAAATATGCATACGCATAAGCTCAAGGAGGGGAACTAGCGGTAGGAATATTCCTGGATATTGAAGGAGCTTTCAACAATGCCCTCCCAGACTCGCTGTGAAAAGTCTTGGTGCTTGAGGGGTAGAGCAGATTATTCAGGACTGGACGAGCAGCATGCTGAAGACCAGAGGAATCACCACAGCCCTTCAGGACACAACAGTTCGCCAGGGGGTGTCCGCAGGGAGGAGTTCTATCACCTCTTCTGTGGTCCGTACTGGTGGATGACCTGCTTGCTGTGCTTGAACTGTGGGATGTGGATGTTCAGGCTTACGCAGGCCATCTACGAGTGGTGTCTTTGTCTACGAGTGGTAAAGAGAAGATGTCTATCAACCCGGACACAACCTTGGTGGTTCCGTTCACAAGGAAGAGAAAATTGGACTCTTTGAGGCCACCCTCCTTGCTGGTCAAAATCATTCCATTTCCAAGAGGTGAAATCTCTGAACGTAATACTAGATAAGACACTAAACTGGAATGCACATATGGAAAGAATGATCACCAGGTGTAAATACAACCGAAAATCGGTCAGATGCTATATCCAGGGGTCTTACAGCTAGTGCAATACTTACCGATAAACTTTGGTGACATAGGCCATCCGGCTCGAAGGACCATATTTTGCACCAAGAAACTACTTTAAATGAACTTTAGCTGTAATGATAGATAGAGTTACAAAAACTTGAATTAGTTCAGAACAAAAGTTGACTTCTCTTTATTGCCATCGTGACGTTGTCATCTCGTCTTTGTGCTGGTTATAGGTAGGATATTGCAGAGGCCATTGTTGCTATCACACGGTATGGTCAGCTACAACACCAGGCTATATCAGAAACCCTTTTTATGATGAAAAATCGAACACTCCTGAACAGTATACATGCGAAGGTCTTGATATAACTAAGGAAGAAGTCCAATATGCAATCTCGTTAACAAAAAATAGAAAAACTGCAGGTCCAGATAGAATTAGGGCTCTGGTACACTTGAGAGAAATCGTTATTACTCATTGTTTTCGAAAATTTTCTTTAGGAATTAATAAAATGGACAAAATAGAAAATTATAGGTGGTGGTAGAACTTAAAAACATTTATAATAATATCAATTTTTAGAATAAATATAATAATAAAGTTCGCTTACCTGAAACAAACTAAACACTGTCATGGGGATATAAATTGAAACAACATTTGTTATAAATGTCAACAAATGACATTAGTGAAAAACTCTGAGTAACCTTGTAGATTATGTAGATTATTATGAAAAATATGGTTATATAAGTTATATTTTTTCTTTGATTAGATTAATTAAAGGCAAAGCGGCCCGTTAGGGCCGCTTTGTTTTTCTATGAGAAATCTTTTGGTTAGGTTAGATCACGTTGGTTCAGGTTAGTTCAGTTCTAGTGTTTCTTTAGTTAGGTTAGTTCAGTTATGTTTTTCCTTTGATCAGGTTAGTTCAGGTTAGATAAGATTAGTTCAGTTCTGGTTTTCTTTTGGTTAGGTTAGTTCAGTTATGTTTTTCCCTGAGGGATCCTTTGGTTAGGTTAGTTCGGATTAGAAACGACCAAACTCTAAACTAGTGCGTTTCACCATATTTTTCAAGATAATCTACATAATTTACAAGGTTACCCAGAGTTTCTCAAAAATGTTTGTGACAAATGTCGTTTTATTTCATATTCCCATGACAGTGTCCTTCAAGTCAACTTCCATTGTATAGTTTGTTTCAGGTAAACGAAGCTTATTATTATATTTAATGTAAAAATTGGTGTTATTATAAATGTTTTTAAGTTCTACCACCACCTATAATCTTCTATTTTGTCCATTCTATTAATGCCTAAAGAAAATTTTCGAAAAAAATGAGTAATATCGACTTCCCTCAACTGTACCAGCTCCAGAATTAGATAGAACTCGGAAGTCATTAAAATCATAAAAAATGGGGAGTCGCTTAACGTGATTGTGAAGCTTTTTAATATGGACTAACGAGCGGGTGTTTCTTATAGCTGGTCTCAATCATGCAGCGATTATCGGCTTGATAAGTCACTTCCTTAAGATTTTCCTAAAGATCATCCACAAAAGAATATAAGCAAAATGTGAGTCCTTTATGGCCAAATCTCAGTTCGGTTTTCGTAACGGGTTCGTCACAAGAGAGGCTCTGTTTAGTATTCGGGTGTTGGTCCAAAGGTGCAGGGATGTCTCTGTTCCCGTTTATGCATGTTTCATAGACTACGAGGAGGCTTTTGACAGAGTTCAACACGAAAAGTTTATGGAAATCCTCAAACACATAGGCCTGGACGATAGAGACTTCAAAATAATTGCAAATCTATACTGGAACCATACTGTGCAAATTAAGGTAGATCAACAGATATCAGGCGAGGTTCGAATCAAAATGAGTGTCAGGACAGGGTTGCATCTTTTCACCATTACTTTTTAATATCTCCTCAAACAAAATATTTGAGGATGCCCTGGAAAACTGCCCTGAAGGAATTTTCTTATAAATGACCTTAGGTACGCTGACGACACCGATAATCGCAAACTCGTTGGAGCATCTTCAAATTTTACTGGACCAAGTTGAGATTAATAGTACAGAATTTGGATTAAATTTAAACACCAAAAAACCAAATGGATGGTCATTAATAGGAATCAGGGTGGAGGAGGTATTCTACAGACAAAAGGCCAACAAATCGAACGCTTTCAGTAATGCAAATATCTTATATGCTAGGTTAACGAAAACTGGAATAATATGTGGGAGGTCCGAGTCCGAATCGAACAAAGCAGAGCATCATTTGTAAAAATGAGGAACAGTGTTGCCGAAGTCGAGTACTACGTTGTTACGTCTTCAGTATTGTCTATTATCTCGTGTTTTAATGGGTTTAGGACAAATAAAAACTAATTTTTCTATCGAAAAACGCCTACGTTTCGACGTTTAATTTACGTCTTCATTACGGCTATTTTCTCGCGAAAGAGGATGGTGGGATCCTCTTTCGCGAGATATTTATTCATCACATCACATCACTGTCGGCTCGACACCTGTACTGATGCTCCTACTATGGTCTGTATGTGTGTGTGTGTGTGTGTGTGTGTGACATGAATGCCTTTACATATTATAGACTTTGAATTTATGTTTTGTGTGGTGTCACCGTTCAGCATTCATATTTGTCTGTATCGTGGATTTATGACATCATCTTCTTTCGCGAGAGAATAGCCCTGATGAAGGCTTAAATCGTCGAAATGTGGGCTTTTTCGAGAAAAAAAGGAGTTTTTATTCATCCTAAACCCACTAAAACACGAGCTTTTGGAATCTTGGGGACGCTATCCTGCATCAATTCTCTATTATAGAATTGAGACGTGAACTCTGGACGTCATGTGTTAAAAGCTGGAAGCTTTCGAAATGTAGACGTATCGACGGATGTTAAAGATATCCTACATGGACAGATTACGCAATGTGGATGGGATGGAATGTCGAAAGATCTCGAGGTCATGTTCAGACTAAAAAAAAACGAAAGTTAGGATTAATAATAGAAGGAAAAATCGATGGCAGAAGAAGGCCCGGGCGTAGAAGCATATCGTGGCTAAAGAATCTACGACAATGGTATGGTGTTGTAACAAACTGTACAGGTAGCCATGACTGTACAATGATTGTTCGAAAAGGACAAGGCACCTAAAGAAGAAGAAGAAAAGATCAGCAGGGCTACATTGTCCTTGTGGACATGCAAAAGGTACTGCGGAAAAAACTGGAGATTAAAACCCAAATTAATGCACTCGCTGTATGTTACGGTCATTAGACCAATAATCACGTATAGAGCCATTGTCTGGAATTCCAAGGGCGGACCAAGAAGTGCGGGATGCAAACTGAGTAACTTGCAGCGTCAAGCCTGCCTGGCCATCAATGGGGCATTTGTTACCACTCCAACATTGGTCATGGAACGACTTCTCGGGCTAATCCTGCTTAAGGGAAACCAAATGAAGTATATACAGACTCTCGGGGGATGGGGGGGAAGGGGTTACATTGGAACAAAACCTACTGCAGGCTGAATTACCGGCTGGGTATGCTTTCGGCCATGATCCCCCTGTTACTTACACTTATTCGGCCTACAAGGTAAACCTCCCTACAAAGGAGGAATGAGACAAGAATAAACTAAGGCTACAGAGCGGGCGCCATGGCTCGAAAACTCCCAAAGGAGTGGGAGCTGAGGCGTATGGTGGTGGACAGAGATGCAGAGTCCAGGAGAGACTGGGAACGCGCGCAACAATATTTCAAGCAGAGCTCCTTGCCATTGAGATATCTACCACTTCGATAAGCAATCAAAACTGGACAAACAGAAATATCAAAACATATTCGCACAGTCAAAGCGCTTGACTCCAGCAAGAACTCTTCGAGAAGTGTCTAGAGAGTTCGAAACATACTAAACCACACTGGGGAGCATAATACGCCAACTTTAGTCTGGAGTCCAGGTCACAAGGGCCTTGAAGGCCTTGGTAAGGATGTAAACGCCGATTATCTTGCAAGAAAAGCGGCCAGTGCTACTTTCATAGGGCCTGAATCGGTATTGGGTATCATAAGAGAGGTATCAAGGAGGGCAATAAATCCAGATGGCGGAAGAACAGAGCGCACGTTGCTGGATAGATTGCCCGGGCCTTGTTCATTCAAAGGCGTTTAAACAAGGACCCCAAGAGAAAAAGACTTATTAAACCTCGACAGACAACAGCTCAAAGCTGCTATCGGCTTATACAATGAGCACGGTTGATTAAAACCCCACACCACATGCATAGGATCGGCCTGGTAGACAATGCCGAATTCAGACTGTGCATGGAGGATGATGAGACTGTAGAACACATCCTGAGTGAATGTCCTGCAGCTGAAAGACCTAGATTTCAGAACTTCGGAAGAATACACATCCGACCACCGGACTTCCACAAAATCTCACTCAAGAAGATAGTAGACTTTTTAAAAGGACCGGGTCTTCTTAATGAACTTAAATTTATATTGAGATTATAGATCTTATGGGTCGTGGTGCACGAGTTCCCCTCTTGGGACCACTCATTTGGAATCAATGAATCAATTTCAAAACGCTATCTTGTTGGAATAAACACTTTGGTTGAATCTTAAGTGACCAGTTGTCTGAAATGTCGTTTCATTGATTTTCCGATAAATTAAGCTAGATTTCTGCTTTTAGTATTAGAAATAAGAGAAGTAGATTTTTGGGGTAATCGGTCTAATAACTCTTTAGCTACCAAGCTTTTGGCAACGTTTTATTGCCTTCCTTAAGCCTACAATATTATGGCTTAGAGCAAAATTACTAGACAGTGAATTTTCCTACTGCTCTCAGAACTGCAGCCGTGGTGTCTTCCCCCCTCCTCACCCCCCGGTCTTAAGGACTACATGGCCAGAAATTACAAAAACATTGCCGAATTTGCTTGGTAGCTAAAGAGTTTCTTCTTCGATGCCCAGACTGTTTACCCGAGAAACCTACTTCCCTGTAAATTCTCCGGTCAAGATAACCACTACATTAGAAATAAGGCCAAAACTCAAAGCCAATTGACGATCTGAGGCAGCAACACAAGTCACGGTGGATGGTTTTGGTGTGTCGAGATCCACAACACTGTTTTCAAAAATGCCTATTGTTTGAGTATTGAGCGAAAGACAGAGAGTTAACAAGAGATGAAAACAAGTTTGAAAAAAAGGTCTCTGGTATGAAAAGCAATAACGTTCTGGTTACACAGTGAAATAAAAACTGAAATTTCTTCAATAACATGTATATTTTATATTACACCTAACTACGTTGACACCGCAACGTTCTGATAGCTGATCGCATCGTACATAAAACTACCGTAAACTACTGTGAGTCCGATTTTATTGGTACCATTTAACACCAAGTCTGCGGGAATGTCTATAACTTCTAACCAGAATCTTCCACTTTGAAGCCCTCCCCTATATATGGTTTTATCATTCTCATATTCTTTATTCAAAATCACGATTCCGTTCATATCGATCTCAAGACGAGCATTAGCAATGTTGAATATCAGGGAACCGCTCGCCGCAGCAATTGCAATTCTGAGGGTTCTATCGTTTTCGTCCGGTGTGTCTTGGAACACTATAGTCCAAGTTCCGTTATGTGTTTGTGCGTAGTACCAATCACGGAAATGGTTGCTTTTGCCTACGTAGTAGGTTAAGTTTACCGGTGGCAAGGTATGCCAGTAAAAGTTGCGAAGCTCGTCGCTGTACCTAAAGTTATCCGCCCTGCGGTTTGTTTCGCCTATAGCCCATAAAATGCCTGATGGTTCTGGTAATTCTATTGACTCTACAGTTTGGTTACCTAAAAGTGGAATATTGTTGCAGTAATATTTCGTCATTTAGATGATACATACCCGCCACCACAGTTATATTTCTAGTCACCAAATTGTCACTCCCTTGTCCAGCCAGCGGATACACAGAAAGAACATACTCCCCAGGTCTCACATTCCCAATAACGAAACTACCATTCTCATCTGTTTTTGAACTGTACAAATACCCTTTAGTTTGTAACTCAAACTCTTCACTTAATGAATCGTGCAAAATAACTTCAGCATGTTGCTGACCCGTAATTGTTCCATAAACATTTCCGCGTTCCACTGGATAATTGGAGCTATCTACCCATTGGTATGGCCATTGAAGTTTCTCTTGTGCTGATTGTTTGGAAACGTCCTCGAGAATGTCGTCTTCTGTTCCTGCATTCACGTATATGAGCCAAGGCCCATAAAATTTTGACCAGCCGTATTCGGGCTCAAAGTCACCAGTTCCAAAATGACTGCTCGTTAAGTAATGACACATAAGGGTGTAATGTTGAGTGAGTAAGTCTTGCTTTAAGGGGCCTCCTGTGTGGTATTCATGACTTGGTGAAATAACCCATGCTCCTACTCCTCCTGTATACAAATAAAATAAGGCAAAGCTATAGTCAAATTATTTAATTCGATTTTACCTCCATACATCCCAAACCAAGGCGTTTCACGAATATAACCCACGTAATCGTATTTGGACCAATAGGAACCGTCTTTAAGTTGCCAAGTCGTGTCTTGAATTTGAGGACAGTTGGACAAACTTGGCACTTCTCCAGATCTTACCATATTACTCATATGTTTAATGAGACTTACACTGAAACGATAAATCATCCTAAACTCTGACCATTTGATCGTCAAGTTGCCATTGTGCCTGGCATCGATCCACTGGTAAAATCCACTAAGATTTTTGTGGAACTCGATGTGGTATTCCAACTCGAGATGGTTCTTGCTAAATGGTTGGAAATACATGATATGCACCTTATCCGTCGTGTTGGTAATCAGGCTAAAATTGGTGGGGGAAAATTTTCCACCTCCGGCGTTCCAGTCGAAGTAGAAGGTTCTTGCAGTTACTGATCCGACCAGGTCAATATCATTTTTGATTAATGACAGAACGTCCGCGTTGGAAGCGAACGTCACGTTTATCAATCCATTGGCAATAGTAACGTTTCCATAGTCGTCTATGTTGATGGTGACGTCATCACTTGCTGCAGCCGAGAGCGGTAAAGCAGTAACTAGGAAATACAGCAATAAGGGAATAAATAAACTTTCAGCCATATTTTGTAGTTTTTTGTTCTTTTTAGGAGGTGCCTTTATGAACTATTATTGTTGTAAGTGTTTACGAGTAGCAACAGCTCGTTTTATAATAGGTTATTGAATTATGAGTATTTCAAAAGTGCCATTAAGTAGATAGATAATCTTGAAGAGCACCGTAATGTTTTATTTCAAAGTTGCTACAGAGTGACAATTTTATATAGGGTTACCGTTTTTCAAGTTTAACCACGGGAAGAGATACAAAAAAGGTTAAATTAGGTTGCGTAATTAGAAGTCTAAAGTCTAGGGCATATAAATTTTGAAAATTCTCACTTCTTTCGAAAATATTTGTAAAAACATCTCAAAAAGATTTTTTATTTTTCTAGTCTTAATTTAAAGAGATAAATAAAAATAATTGACACTTTCTCATAGACACTTTTTATTATCTTTAACGTGGTATTTTCAAATTAAAAATACGAAATTGAACAAGTTACATGTGATGGTGTTGCCGAAACCTCCATGAGCGGACTATCAAGCGCCGTTGTTGTAGCCCATCTGAAGGATCAGTTGCCCTTCGCTCGCCCTCAGTTGTTCTTCCGTAAAGGTCCTCTCGTTCTTTTCGGCCAATTTTGGGCTCAAAGTGGGGCCTTTGTATTCCGGATGCTTCTGGGTGAGCCGGTCCACAGAATTCTGCAAAAGAGCTACCTAACGGGATGGTAAAACAATAAAACCTCAGCGATAAGACGCAAAATTAAGTCACACTTGGGCAACGTTTCTCTTTTCGAATAAACTCTGGAACTCTCAGCACTCTGGAAGATTTCCTCTTGGGGCACTTCGTAAGCCTACATGCCCGCCTGGAACCGTTGGATGTTCTCCATAAGCTGGAAATTGGTTCCTTTGATGGCAATTTTCTTCACGGAACCCGGCGCCAGCTTGTTCATCAGGTTGCGCAAGATAACGCCATCTTTAAGGATGTTTTCAAATTCGCCGGCTGGGAGCAGCTCCCCAGGACTTTGGATAGGTATCCAGTCCAAGATCTCGGCTTCCAGTTCCTTGCCTCGTTTCTACGGAGAACAATTACAGCCGCCTTGTAAGAATGAAACTTCAGATGCTTGAGACGTGTTGTATTCGTTGGCCCGATTCCTGCTGCGAAATCTTCCAGATTCATTTTTAAAGGTGACTTCACAATGCAAAATGTTATTTCAAAATCGATGGTAATTAAGAATTTGATCGGAAAAATAATCATTGCAAATAGGTGGTAGCAGTGTGGAAGTAGTAGTGTCCTGTACAACAAAAAATACCAAAAAGCAACAAAATTTTGGCTGAAAAGAGGATAGAAAAAAAGGAGATGACTCATTTGTATATGGACCCATAACCTTAAGGAAGGTTTTGACTCATTGCAACTTGCAGTCCATTCCCTAAGGAACCATGGTACCAAATTTCAGCTCTCTAACTTTATCCGTTTCAGAAATATCACCATTCTTTACTGATATCACCTTGTCTATGGCGGCCATTTTTTTCTCGCCTCCATCTTTTATTTATGACGAAATCATTATTGTCCCATTAAAAAAGCATTATGCAATGGATTTCTTATAGGAAAGCCGAAAACATGCTAAAATAAAATATTAACCCCGCCCATGTCTGCCGAAAAATCGAAAAAATATATTTTTGCCCGAATTTGTAACCGCCACTGCCTTGACATGGTCGGCCCTCGACGTCATCAATCGTCATCATGAATCCCGACACAACATTTTCAAATCGACCAGTTTTTACGAAAAAGTTCTTGAGGACCGGGTATTTTGCCAATAATCTTCCTAGAAATGTTCAAAGTTTCTCCTGCCACACAGTTTTCCACGCCTTTTGGTCGATTTTCCCTGATTTGAGCCTTTAAAGTTAATGTTGACATTTCGGAAAATCTCAGCTGTCAGTTGACGTTCAGTGGGAGGAGCCAAATTCCGAATGATTCCGATTCACCCACAGTGGTCGACGTGATTCGGAAAACATTTTACGAAGTCCCAGCGAAAAAGAGCTCAATTGTTTTTGACTTTGGTCTTCTTTTATAGACTTCAAATTGCGCAATTTTGCCCCAATTTAACCTTTTTCGCTTCTCTTCAAATAACTAAATTCAAAAAAAGGGTCACCCTATATAATGTTTTATATTTGAGTTGAGTTTACCATTTAAAAATACTAGGTGCTCTATGAAGAGGGTCATGAATTCTAGAGAAATTGCTCCTCTTAATCCTGATTTTTCATTTATATTGGGTGTGCTAGTTATTATACAAATTTTTACCTTAATTTTTCTAACTTTACGGTTTCTTCGACTTCTTCGTTTCGTGTTCATTTATCTTCAAATTAATTTATTTTAATTATTTAATTCAGTTCACGTATGATAAGGTCCAAAATCAATTAAAAAATACTTACAAAATTAAAAAACAAAAATATAAGAATTCTGGAAAATTGAAGGTTATGAGAAGGATGAAAAGTCACCAAAAATTATTTAAATTAATCTAAAAAGTTTTTTAAGATTAAAATTTATTAAAGATAACTCAAATAATATAAAAATTTATATTTGAAGTTTTTGGAGTTATTGAAATATGAAATTTTAAGTTAAGATCCGTTTAAAATGGCTCAAAACATTTAAGAATGCAAATTAAAACTTTTTGAAAAGGTATGATAAGGACCAAAATCAGTTAAAAAATACTTAAAGCGTTAATAGTTAAAAATTTTGAAATATTGCTGGTCAAAATTAGGATCAAAAGTGACAAAAAATAATTCAAAGCAATTTAAAAATGCAAATTAAGAGTTTTTGAAAAAAATAGGTCAAAATCCATTAAAAATTACCCAAAGCATCTAAATATATATATATTTAAACTTTTGGAGTTATTGATGATCTCAGTAACTCCAAAAGTAAAGCCAAAATCGGTTTAAAATGACTCAAAGCGTACAAGAGTGCAAATTAAAACTTTTTGAAAAAAAAAACCAAGTTATGATAAAGCCAAAATTAGTTAAAAAAACACGTAGAGCGTTAAAAATAGAAGTTTAAAACTTTTGGAAAGAAAAAAAATTAAGTATAAAATCATAACCGACAAAAATAATTCAAAACAATCTAAAAATGCAAATTAAAAGATTCTAAGGTCAAAATGTTTCAAAAAAACAGCCAAAGCACCAAAAAATGTGTATTTAGTGTTTAGGGATTATCGAGATAATGATTCTAAAGTCAAAATCGCTTTAAAATTAGTGAAAGCTTTTAAAAGAGCCAATTTGAAATTCTTGGAAAAATCCAAGTGAAGATCAAGGTCAAATTTGAAGTTTGTAGAAAAATTCAAGTTAAGGCGTCTTAAAATATAAATTTAAAGCTCTTGGAGAAAATGAGGTACGAATTAGAGCTAAAATCAAGTTTTCAAACCCATCGAGTTTGTACTCGTTTTCAGCTAACTTTCACCAACTAAGACGATGGTCCAGTTCAATTTTTGTAATCTTCCCCCGTTTTCGAGATATTTCTAACTTTTATTCTCAAAATATTTACTTTTCTAATTGCAAAAAGCCGTGAAGTTTATACTGGTGTTCAGCTAACTTTTTCTAGCTAAAACAAAGGTCCAGTACAATTTTTGAAACCTCCAACCGTTCTCGAGATATCTACTAACTTCGTTATTTTCAAATATAAACCCATGAAGTTTGTATTCGTTTTCAGCTAACTTTTTCTAATTAAGACGATGGTCCAGTCCAATTCTTAAAACCTCTAACCGTTCTCGATATATCTGCTAAATTTATTGTTCGCAAAAAATAAACCCATGAACTTTGTCTTAGTTTTCAGTTCAACTTTTTCCAACAAAAATATCACTCCAGTACTCCAGTTCAATTTTTTAAACCTTTAACCATTCTGGAGATATTTCTAACTTTACCATTTTCAAAGATAAACCTATGGAGTTCGTACTCGTTTTCATGTAACTTTTTCCAGGAAACACGATGGTCAAGTCCAATTTTTAAGACTTTCAACCTTTTCGAGATATCTACTAACTTTGTTATTTTCAAAGATAAACCCATGAAGTTTGTATTCGTTTTCAGCCAACTTTGTCTAATTAAGACGATGGTCCAGTCCAATTTGTAAAACCTCTAACCGTTCTCGAGATATCTACTAAATTTATTATTCGCCAAAATAAACCCATAAACTCTGTATAAGTTTTATAATTTTCGTTTTCAGCTAAGATGATAGTGCAGTCCAATTTTTGAAGCATCTATTAGTTAGTTCAGGTTAGGTTTGTTCTGAAGATGTTTTGTCTGGAGATGTTTGTTCTGGAGATGTTTTGAACTTTGTTATTTTCAAACATAAGCCTTTGGAGTTAGTATTCATTTTCAGCTAAGTTTTTCCAACTAAAACGATGGTCCAGTCCAATTTTTAAAACTTTCAACTGTTCTCGAGATATCTACTATTTTTTTTTATTTTCAAATATAAACCCATAAAATTTGTATTCGTTTCTAATTCGTTTCCTAACTTTTTCCAATTAAAACTATATATATAGTCCAATATAGTCCAATATTATTTTTGAAATCTCCAACCGTTCTGGAGATATTTCTAACTTTATTATTTTTAAAGGTAAACCTATGGAGTTCGTACCTGTTTTCAGCTAACTTTTTCCAGGAAAAACGATGGTCGAGTCCAATTTTTAAAACTTTCAACTGTTCTCGAGATATATACTAATTGTTTTTATTTTCAAAAATAAACACATGAAATTTTATATTCGTTTTCAGCTAGCTTTTTCCAGCAAAAACGATGGTTTAGTCCAATTTTTTAAATCTCCAACCATTCTGGAGATATTTCTAACTTTATTATTTTTGAAGATAAACCTATGGAGTTCGTACTCGTTTTCAGCTCATTTTTTCCTGGCAAAACGATGGTCCAGTGCAATTTTTAAAACTTTCAACTGTTCTCGAGATATATACTAATTGTTTTTATTTTCAAAAATAAACACATGAAATTTGTATTCGTTCTCAGCTAGCTTTTTCCAGCAAAAACGAAGGTTTAGCCTAATTTTTTAAATCTCCAACCATTCTGGAGATATTTCTAACTTTATTATTTTTGAAGGTAAACCTATGGAGTTCGTACTCGTTTTCAGCTAACTTTTCCCTGGAAAAACGACGGTCCAGTCCAATTTTTAAAACTTTCAACTGTTGTCGAGATATCTATTAATTTTTTTATTTTCAAAAATAAACGCGTGAAATTTGTATTTGTTTTCAGCAAACTTTTTCCAGCAAAAACGACCGTTCAGTCCAATTTTTAGGACCTTCAACCGTTCTCGACATATCTACTAACTTTGTTATTTTCAAAAATAGACCCATGGAGTTTGTATTCGTTTTCAGCTAACTTTTTCTAACTAAGGCAATGGTCCATTTAAATCCAACCGTTCCCGGGATGTCTAGAAACGATGTTATTTTCAAACCAAACATAAAGTTTGTACTCTTTTCAGCTAATTTCTACCAACCAAGACGATGGTTTAGTTCAAAGTTAGTGTTTTGTACACTAGTGAAAAGGTAAAGTTTACGCGGATCAGGAAATTACCAGAGATAATTCTATAAAAGTAAAAGAAAGTAGAGTCCGGTTTAATTTTGTTTAATGTTCAACCTAGATGATCACTTTCAATGATTACTAGTTTAGACGGTTCATTTGTATTTCACTTTGGATAATCCATCTATTTGAATCGTGTAAACGCTTCTATTCGGTTCATTTTGATTCAATATTCATCTTGGATGATTGCTTTCAGTGAATACTAGTTTATACAGTTCATTTATTTTCCACTTTGGATGAATCAACCAAATTGAATCGTGTCAACGCGCCTTAAGATAATGCCATATACCCTACGGGGGGTGTAAGTGACCCAATAACCATCCAGGCTGTAAGTGACATTTTTACAAAGAATGATAACCATTAACCGAACACCTTCGGAAAACTGGGTTACTCCGAAGTCGCTTTAAAAAGTTAGCATCAAGCAGCAGCAAATCGCCTTCTGGGTTAACGAACTACGTCACAGTTGGCCCAATCCCGACACTTTGTGTGCGATCGGATCACGGACTCGTCCTTGGCAGGACAAAGACCGTGCCACCACCGCTCTCCGAACAAGCAAAAGGAGTCCCGATGATAAATTGCTCTAAAATCCATCTTTTCTTGCTACGCGGGAAGAGCATATTGAAGAAAATGTCAACTTCTCATGTGCGTCGACAATTACGGTGTATTATAAATGATGCCGAAAGGGCCCGAGAAAAAATTAAGAGCTGCCCTTTTCCGATGCCGACAGACCTCCCCTCTTAAGACCCGTGCGATCTAATTTAATTCAACTCAGTTTTTCTTTCGGTCTTTCGGGCCGTCTTGAGGGACGGGTCACATTTTTTATGGTTCGGGTATTTTGAATTTACATAATGCTGCGTAGCCCAATCGTTATAGGATATCATTATATCTTTATTTGATAGATTAACTTATATTTCATCAGAAAGCTGTGCCTAAGCTTATAAGGTCCAAAAGCCTTCGTTACCAAACACAAAATTCAAATAAAATTTTTCCGCCGACTGACTATTAAGCACGTTTCTTTAATAATTTCAATAATTAATGATTGACTTTAATTGCTCAATTTTTTATTGTTTTACTTTAACGTACGAATGTCGCTTGTTTTCTGAAGACGGCCACTTGTCATCTTTCAATTATCATGTTGTTATGTCATTATGTTACTCAAAACCAAAAATTAACTGCACGGTAACAAATAGGTGGTTTTGGGGATTTTTGTTTTTTTGATTCTGAATAAAATATACGAGTACCATTACCATTACCATACCTACCATTCAAAAATTTTATAAGGTAAACTAAAATCTACAAAATTATGTACTTAATTGTTTTTATTGTGTCAGTAGATTTGCATTTTAAAGATTTTACATTGAGAGCTTTTATTGCCGCCCGTTTAAGAAAGTTTCGCCGTCAGAGTGCATTTTTTTATTTAAATGGATAAATAAGAATTAGGGATATTAGTTCAACATGGAGACCGAAGACGCTAATAATGTGTGAGCCACTGCCACCTAGACTATAAGGCCGTGAAGCAGAGTCTGTGACGTCACAGTCGTGGTCCAAGGTCACCATTTGAAATGAATGGATTTCAAATGATTTCGTGTATATTTTCCGTCATTTTACTGTGATTATTCGGTTTTTTAATGTGAATTTTGTTTTTATGAACATAAGTGGATTTTAGGAAACGCATTAAAGTTTGTGCTAAATTCGGAACTATGCAATTTAGTGTTTAAAAACTGTGAAAATGCCTTACCGGTTCTGTGTCGGGGTGCAACACAAACTTAAAGAATGGACCTAAAAAATCGGTTTTTTGGTTTCCCAGTGATGAAGATTTAAGAGAAAATGGATTAGAGCCATTAAAAGAGAAGATTTCGTGCCTGGAGAACATAGTCGGTACATTTATACATAAATAAGAGACAAGAATTTTAGAGAAAGTTAGGTTATCATCCCTCAGATTTCATTTATAAACAATGCATGAATTCCATGAACTTTGTAGAAAACTGGTGTTTTAGGTCTGTGAGGTGCATTTTCGCAAGGATGAAGTACAGAAAAAGTTTATTTTTTATAATGCATTTTTGTAACAGTTCATTCTTCATAGTTTTGTTAAGTCTTTTTTACACTCTTTTACAGTCTCAAGCTGCAGTTGCCTAGGCTGTGGCTATGCAGCTATCACTTAATATCGTATAATTGAAATATACTCAGCATTATTGAGTGACTAATGTTGCCTTGGATACATTGTTGTATAAACTATACATTCTAAATAAAAAAAGTATGTTTCTTGAATTAACTGTTTTATTTTTGATTGCTAAGGGCCAAATGTTGTAATAATCAAAACATGTTTTATTTGTGTGGGTTTATCCAACTTCTTAGTTGTAGTCATAATAATTGTATTCTCAATTTTCACCCATTACAACCCATTAAACAAAATAGCCATGGCAAGGCTTGTTATATGGGTTGTAATGGATGAAAATTAGGAATATGATTACAACTATGACTAATAATATGTTGAATAACCCGGGATTTACTACAATGAAAAGTTGTTGGCAATTTAATCTTACACAATTACCTATAAATAGAAAAAAAACAACTTCCTGCCGATTACAACATTTTGCACTTCCAACACAACACTGCATACAGTTTCTATTACTTTGAGTCCTTGCTGTTACTACACACTCGAGAACTCAAATCCTCTTGGAAATAGGCTCGATACATCTCTGTTTGTGGAAGTAAGTAGGTACTTTCTGGACACTGGCACTTTCCAACTACTATTGTGTTCTACCATTTTGACTGTGAAGACCTCACTAAAGAACTTGCAGGACATCAAGTTTTTGGTATAAATGGTAGGTAGGTATATGATGATCTCTTGCTGATTCCTTTAAGAAAAGTAAAAGTTAAAAGATAATGTAATTCCTAAAGATAATTCCAAAATTTTTAACAGAAATATGAAGTTTACTGAGTTTGATCTTAGGGTGACTTTTACAAGTTCAAGTAAAACTTCAGATCGAAGATAAAACTCCAGATATAACCTACATTGCATTGTTTATCTGTCAGGTAAACAATGCAATGTACATCAAGTCTGGTGTTTTATCTTCCATCTGAAGTTTTACTGGAACTTCGTAAAAGTCGCCCTTAGTCATGTAGTACATTTACACCACGTGGACCAAATTAGACCAAGGAATAAATTGAGTAGGTACCTAATCAACTTGAATCAAAGTTTGTCAAAGAACAGCTGTTTTAGTTATAAATGGCAGCGTTTCTAACTAAAATATACCTTTTTCGGAAACTGCAATCCAATTCCAGAATCAAATTTGGGACTAAAGTGTTTACACCATAAAAAAGACCTGTTTGATCTACCTCCTTTACTCTGGACCAAATATTTGATCCCCAGTGTTTACACCATTAAGAAAGTACTAGTGACATCATTTGATACTTGGACCAAATGTTTGGTTCATGCAGTGTACCTAAATGAGTAAATGTAATTCATGGTCTATATAGGAATATGTTGAAAGCAAATAAATCTGTTTATGTAACAAATTTTGAAATTTGTAACAAGGTGTTACATAAAGGAGTTAGAGTTTTGTATAAAAGAATATAAATGATTAGAAACTCTTTTTGCATCTTTGCTCTGGGTGAAAAACTCTTGGGAAAAAAAGCTACATTCTTAATAGGTATATATTAAAAAGTTAAATGGAACCCTCTATTGGCAAGTTTACTGTACTAGTTCATAGACTTCAGTCTGGCCTTTTTCAAATTCAGGAATCAGGATTAGTCACTGAGGGTTAACCTAACTTTTTTTATGAATCGATGTAGGTACTCTATTTTAACTTACCTTACTATTTTCTTAAGATATAGATTACCTTACATCAATTTTTTCTTCACACCCTTATTCCTTTGAAACCAAAAAACGGATTGGCTAGACCTGTTTACATTGATTTCGCACCGTGACACCCAACCACGTTTGAGAAATTTTCAACACTTTTAAAGCACTTGTTGTTAGTCTAAATGCAGCACTAGCTGCAAGAAATGTCCTAAAATCCGGCACAATTTATAAAAACAAAATTATGAGTACAAAATGAACAATATTAGTCGCAAAGTCGGAAAAAATTATTGAAGTCCATACAATTCAAATGATCTCACACTAATGACCTTGGACCACGACTGTGACGTCACAGCTTCTGCTTCACGGCCTTATGGTCTAGGTGGCAGTGTGTGAGCCCACAAAAATGTATCTATAATAATCACCATGGAAACGAAGTAAACAAAGTATGACATGTTAGAGACATAAATTTAAATTATCTGTCACATATTAATTTTTTTGGTTTCTTAATTTAAAAAATGTCGTTACTAAGTGAGAGAGAATTAGAAAATATTGTGAGGTAAGTTTTAGAGGTATTTTAGCAATGTAGAATAAGAAAAGTAATAATTTTAAACAGGTTGCGCCGGCGAGGTCCGAGTTTAAGCAACATTGCTGACTTAGTAGGCACATCTAAGTCGACGATTCAACGGGCACTTCAAAGAAGACAAAATTATGGTGTTCCTGCTTATAAAATGCGTGTGAGTTGCGGTCGCACAAAAGTTACGACCCCTAGAGCAGATCGGCTAATTAATTTGTCTGTCAGGAGGACAAGGACTCTAAATGCCAGCAAAAATAAAAGCAAGAGTGCAAGCAACAACGGGGACCAACGTATGCACCTCCCCTGTCATAAATCGTTTGCATGATCGACGAACATGCTAGAAGACGTGCCGTATGTCCAATGCTGCAACGTATCCATCGAGTTTCTCGAAGACGTTGGGCAGAAGAACATTTGCACTGGGAAATAGCAGAGTGAAACAATTGCATGTTTTCAGTTGAATGTAGATTTTCGTTGTATGCATCAGATGGACGTATTTTAGTGTGGAGAGGGCGGAGTGAACGAAACCTGGAAGAAAATATGGAAGCCAGAGTGCCATTTGGGGGTGGAAGTGTGAGTGTGTGGGGAGGAGTAATGGGGAATGGAAATACTGACTTAGTGGTTTTAATTGGGCAAACTATGAACGCAGTTATATATCGAGACTTGTTGTAGTGGAAAAGATATTTCTGCCCATAAATATTATAACTGAGTAGGTATTTGAGATCTAATGTGGGCAATGAAATGTGTGACAATATTACAGTAAAGTTACTAAAAACGAAAGATAAATCAACAATATTTTCAGTCAGATATTATATACATTAACTCATTTACAAAACATTAAATACTATTAGAAAAGAGAAAAGACCTTGAGATGTAAACTCAGAATAATTTGTTAGTCATTATCATCACTTAGCATCACTTGGTATGCTTTTTGTAATAATTCAACCTCCAGTTTTGCCCGCTTATTAAGTGGCAAGGAGTCCAAAATATCAGACAATCTTAAGCATATAGGATTTATTTTGGGAATGAGGGTAGCAGCAGCTGGAGCTCGATCACTTGTCTTTGAGTTTTCTTGCAATGTTTTGAGAACTTCCATGTCAATATCAATTTTTCTTTTTCGTTTGCCTGGTAAGTGTTCTTTTTGAGTGACACTCTCCAAACTAGATTCTGTTGACTGCTGGGATACTTCAGAATCATGACTTTGCTGGGCTTCATTCATATTTGTGATGCTTTGCCGTTGTTCATTTACATCACGCAAAAATTGCATCTGCTCATAAAATTTCCAACTTGCCTTTTTTGGAATAGCACCACTACCAGATGGTACATACGGGTTTATGTCAGCCTTGATCTTAAAATAATAGTCCTTCAGCCCTTTCCACTTTTTTTGTAATGTTGCAATTGAATAACCAAACTTTAGATTTTTTTGGATTTCTAACCATAACTTCTCCTTTATCAATTTAGACCTATGTGTAATGGCAAGTGATGATCCCACAATGCTGGCCTCTCTGCCACTAGCTCTATAAGTTTTTCTTCCAGAGAAATTGTGTTCATGGATTGCATTGGATTGCTGGCAGCTCCACTGGGAGGAGAAATATTACTTTCCAATAAAGATTCATTATGTTTCGAATCATCTTGAAAACATGGATGGCTCAAAAGTTGTTCCGTAGTCAGATTTTTATTGCAGTTACCACATAAGTACTAAAAAAGAAATTAAGTAATAGAAATATTTCTGGCAGAACAAGCCCTATCTAATACAAAAAAACTTTATAAACAGCTCAAATTAATTAAACAAAAACTGTGGTCCTAGGACTAGGTATGGTTTTTAAAGTTTGGGCCAAGAGTGGTCAAGGTACCAAAAGCTCAAATTTAAAAGATGTTTTGGTTTTGGATGTTTATTTCCTATAAAGGTAAAATAATTAGCTAAACAAACCTGTTCTACATCCATTTTGCACACTTTTAGAAAGCTTACAAATTAAAGGTGTTTTGCGAACCGTTTATTGTTTTTCTGTATCAAACGCACAAAACAGAAGCAAGAAGTTGAAAATTTTTGACTTCTGGCGGGCTGTCATTTTCAAATATGGCTTCTACCAATAGAAAATTAATGACGTCAGACGCAGGAAGCAAGAAGCTGTAATGAGAACGCACCTTTAGGCAAGTTTTCAAAATTTTTATCTCTAATAAATCCTATTGATGAGGTCCAAGTAAACGAGTTACAGGTCCGTACTGCGAAAATTGAGAATTTATTAGAGCGATTTGAGGAAACTCAATTATAAATTGATGTTTTAAGTCCTGATAGTGAAGGCAATGTGGACGAGCAGAGTATTTTTGAGGGGCCGTTTTACACATTGGTCTCGACAGCAAAAAAAGTGATTGCTGATTTCTTAAAGCGTTTAGTGCCAACTAGTGGAGTTTATCAAAATCCATCTGGGGTTAATGATTATTATTAACAGTAGTATGTTGTTGGGTGGCGCTCGTTTGCCTAATTTGGGATTGCCTAAATTTAGTGGGAATTTTGAAATGTGGACCCAATTTTTTGAAAGTTTTCAAACGTTGGTTCATAATAATCAGAATTTGGATTCAATCCAGAAATTTTATTATCTTCTTGATAGTTTAGATGGTGAGTCACGTAGGGTGTTAGAAGGTTTAGAAGTGACTAGAGATAATTATTCAGTTGCTCTAGATATTTAGAAAAATAGATTTGAACATAAGCCAGTTATTATTCATAAGCTTGTCAAGGCTTTAGTAGATATGCCTTCAATGAGTAAAGAGTCAGTTGTCCAGTCAAGAGATATACACGATTCACTTGGAAAATATATTCGAGCACTGAAGGCTTTGGGAGAATTCGTGGAGTATTGGGACAGGTTAATAAATTTTTTAATTAGTAGAAAAATTGATTCTGAATCAAAGAAAGATTGGGAGGAAAAGTCTATTTCGCTTTTTAAAGGCAACCCCCCCCCCCCCCCCGTGACGTTACAAATTTTCTAACAAGCAAGTGTCGCATATTGGAGACATTGGAAAATAAGTCAGATATTAAAGTATCAAGTTTTAAAGGTCGTCAGAGAGATGGTGCTTTGCGGGGTGCAATGCAGTGGTTGATAGCAGGGTAAAATGTGAGTTTTGTAAAAAAAGTCATTATGTATATTTTTGCACGAAATTGTTGGAGCTATCAGTTTCTGATCGTGTGAAAGAAACAAGAAGATTAAAGTAGTGTTTCAATTGCCTTAGATCAAGTCAATCAGCCAGCGATTGCAGAAGGTGCCAAGGGAGTCATGACACACTGCTGCATTATGATAACCTTGGTAATGATTCATTGCGGAAGGAAAAATCTGTTGGTGATTTGCAAAAAATCTGTTGGTGAAATGCAAAAATGAACAAAAGTTAGTAAATTTGGCTGGCTGGTTCGACGATGAAAGCAATTTGGAAAATAGCGAGGAACTTGTAGTGACCACATCGTATAGTACAAATAATGCAAAAATGTCAAGTCAAGTATTGCTCTTAACTGCAATAATTTTGATAAGAGACCGCGCCGGCAAATTTGTAAAATGTAGAGCCCTGCTGGATAGTGGCTCTGAAATAAACTTTATATCTCAAGAATTAGTTGAAAAGTTACAGTTAAAGGTGGAAAGGGTAAATGTGCCAGTAGCAGGGGTCAGTCAAATGTTAACACATATTAAATCTAAGGTTCAGGCACAATATAAATCCTGCTATAACAATTTTGAGAGTGCGATAAATTTTTTAGTATTGGAAAATATCACATCAAAAATTCCTATTGAAACTTTCAATACTGAGATTCTCGAAATTCCACATAATATAACAGTGGTTGATCCTAATTTCAACATATCTGAAAAAGTAGTTATTCTGTTAGGCTCTGAACTGTTTTTCCATTTGATGCAGATTGGTCAAATTCGACTTGGCCCAAATAAACCTTTATTACAGAAAACTGTTTTGGGCTGGCTAATTTCAGGTACTGTATCTGAAGCTATACCAAACCATCAAACTGATTTGGTTGTGTCGTTCCATTCAATTTCAAATCAAGAATTAGAAAATCAGCTTGAAATATTTTGGAGCATTGAGGAATGTGAACAAAAAAGGTGTATGAATGAAATTGTTATTCCCTTCGCTCAGAACTTTGGAGATGATTTTATCTTAGTTGACGATAATGCACGTCCACACCGAGCTCGAATTATTAACGAAGTTCTGAGAGAGAATGGCATCGAGCGCATGAATTGGCCTGCTAGGTCGCCCGATATGAATGTTATAGAGCACGTGTGGAGCAGAATGAAACTAAAGCTGAAAGAGAGAGAGCAAGAATTTCCAAATGTGGATGAATTGGCAGTGGCAGTGAGGGAAGAATGGGAAGCTATTCCCCAGGAGTTTATAAGACATTTGGTGGAGAGTATGCCGAGAAGGGTGGCTGAAGTAATGCGAGTTTTAGGTAGGCCTACACATTATTAGCGTCTCCAGTCTCCATGTTTAACTACGGAAATGAAATGCCTATCTACCTTCATTGAGATATCTTTGGCAGTTTTACAGAAATCAATAACTTCCTATTTTTAAAATAAAACTAACACCCTATAACTTTTAAACGAAAAATTGTAGACAACTCATTTTTATGACAGACTCTCCCCTTAAAATTGACCAGATTGTTTAAGGTGTTCATTTTTTTCCATTTAACTTTTTGTTGTTTTATAAAATTAAACTGAGGCGTTTTACTAACTATCAATCTGCCTCGATTATTTTAAAATTAATAAACTTTTAAAGTATTTTAGTTTATTGACGTGAGTATTCCCGCAAAACACTGTAACTTAAAAGAAAGTGCAAACTTTTTGTAAACGCCCCGTAACTCTTCCCGTAAGAGTCTTAAAGTTAGGACACCTACCGTGGCGTCTTTATTAACAAAATATTGATCAATTTCTAATTAAATTTTTTGCCATTCTTGTACAACATGGAATAGAAATGTTTTATTAACCTTGAGGGTACCTCACTGATTCGTGAATGATTAATCTTTTAAAAATAATTTATCTCATTAAAATCGGCCGCGACATTATCGCGATGCAGGACAACTTATAAGAAAACGCAAACTTTTTGTAAAACCTCTGTAATTTCTTTTGTAGGCCAAAAAACAAAAATCACAAATCAAAATGTAATCACAATAAGATTCCTAAATTTAGGGCATCTGCCAAGCCGTCGTTTTTAACAAAATATTAATCAGTTTCTCATTACATTTTTTGCAATTCTTGTACAACGGAATAGAAATGTTTTACTAACCCACGGTACGCCACAGATTCGCGAATCATTTGTCTTTAAAAGATTATTTATTTCATTAAAATCGGCTGCGGCATTCTTGCGATACAGGGCAACTTATAAGAAAACGCAAACTTTTTGAAAAACCCCCGTAATTTCTTTTGTAGGCCAAAAAACTGACAAAAACATCACGAGATATCGACCATGGCTCTTAAATGTATTTACAATAAGAGCCTTAAAGTTAGAACACCCGCCATGACGTCCTTATTAACAAAATATTGATCAGTTTCTCAGTAAATTTTTTTGCCATTTTTGTACAACGTGGAATAGAAAGATTTTGTTAAACTTGAGTGTACGTCGCTGATTTTACAATCATTTGTCTTTTGAAGATAACTTACGTCATTAAAATCGGCAGCGGTATTCTCGCGATACAGGGCAACTTATAAGAAAACGCACACTTTTTGAAACACCCCCGTAATTTTTTTTGTTGGCCAAAAAACAAAAAACTGCCAAAAACGTCCCGAGATATCGACCATGGCTCTTAAATGTAATTACAATAAGAGCCTTAAAGTTAGAACACCCGCCATGACGTCCTTATTAACAAAATATTGATCAGTTTCTCAGTAAATTTTTAGCCATTTTTGTACAACGTGGAATAGAAAGGTTTTGTTAAACTTGAGTGTAGGCCGCTGATTTTACAGTAATTTGTCTTTTGGAGATAATTTACGTCATTAAAATCGGCAGCGGCATTCTCGCGATACAGGGCAACTTATAAGAAAACACACACTTTTTGAAAAACCCCCGTAATTTCTCTTGTGGGCCATAAAACTAAAAACCGCCGAACATGTCCCGAGATATTAGTCAAGGTCCTCAAATCTCATAGGAACGAATGTTCTGAAGATACTCTAGCTACCAAATGCAGTGGGTTGAAATGCAACAATTTTGCAGTGCTTTTTTCTTTACCCTGTATATCATTTAGAAAATCACTTTGGTTGGATTCTAGAAGAAACGATCTTCCAAAGTCTCTTTAAGTTATGAATTTCGGCTAAGGCATTTCCGAGATACAGATCCCTAAATATGACGAAAAATTTTGCCGTATCGATCTTTTTTGTTAGCAGTTTAAATAGATAGGTGTATACTTCGTGCATTTCCTTCAAAAATCCTTTATTGGCGGACCGGTTTCGGCGCAAAAGCCATCATCAGCGCACAAAAATCTATTGATGACCAACATTGTAGCAATAGTGTTGGTTGCCAACGTAGGTATATATATATATTTTTTTTATTTTTAGTAACTTACTCGTCAAAAGAGTGGAAGTGAAAGGTGAGGCGTCATCGTGCCAAGTCAGTTTAAAACTTATGCTAATAAAAACGACACGTAACAGGCACGACAATTTGAAAATGTCCTCGCCCTCCGACAATACAGACTCAGACCGGTAACCCACCATACCGTTTGTTTATTGTTGTTTTGGAAAAAGACGGGTTAATGTAATTTGTTGTTATTTACTTAATTCAAAAGTCTTTTATGCACATGTCGATGACTCTTTTTGCATCCTCGACGCTAGCCTTGAAGGGGCTAGTTTCTTGTTAGAAAAACTCAATCATATCCTCACCATCCTAGAATTAAATTTACATTAGTGCTTGAACATGAAAAGTCTCTAAACTTCTTGGACTTAACCCTTATAAAGACAGCCATCGGGCTTGACTTCTCCATAAGCCCACCCAGACAGACCACGCCATTTCTTTTTTCTATGTAACATATTAACAATTTCACCCTAAATAACAATGTTAAGAGCAATAAATTCAAGCAGCCCTGCTAAGGAAAACAAAGCAAATACATACACATATATAGGCGAAAAAGATTGGCATTTAAAAAGATATATTATCGTAGTTTGCCAAGAAAAACAGCGTTCATTTTGTATAAGAATCTAACTGCTCTCAGGAATTCCGGCAACTTGACAGCAATGAATGATCTTTTCATAGCTGCGAGTAGAAGTTAATCAGAGAAACCCTCTTTTATTAGATTTATTATTTTATTTACGTCTTATGATTATTTACCCACTGCCATTATATCCATAACCCAACAGGGGTGTTATGTAGACCTTTACGTACTGAGGGTCAAGATTTTTTCACACTTATGGAATTTTGAGCCTTTTTTATGTATAAAACAAACAATTGTCAAGGTTTTTTTAATACTTATGCAGTTTTTCACCCTTAGTCATAAGCAAATTTGAAAATATGGGGGCTAAAAAGATTGTACCACTGGAATAGGAACAAAGAAGAGCAAGAATTTATTGTTGTGTCGACAAGAGTCATGTGGTGTATGCTATTCTTGTCTATATTACTATTGTTAGTTTCAAAGTTTCGTGTGGGAAATGGCAAAAAACTTTTCAGCTTTGTCGGCACATGGACGATAAGGTCCTCTGAATGGCAGAAGTTTACGCAGTTCCTCGGTTGTCCTTTTCCGCTTCGTTGCGGTTATTCTTGAACACAATTCGCTTTTTATAGGACTATACAGGGTGGAGCTAGATTTAAGCTCAAAGTTTCTGTTTTTCAATGGGCTTAAATAATAATAGTGCAGAGAAATCTAATTACTATATAGGGCGACGTTTTTCGAATTTTACTATAAGCCACCCTAGAGGTCATTTGAAGGGATACGAAGAAGGTTAAAAATGGTGATTTAAAATATCGAAAAATCTCATTGGTTTCGGAAATATTCACAAAAAAAATCCCAATTTTGAAAAATCGTTATTTTTTTTAGTGTTAATTTAATATGAAATAATTAAAAATAATTAACACAGGGACGACCCAATCGAACTAGCGCTTGCTGTATCCATTCCAAGCAAATGCACCGAAAGTTTATCGAGTACAAAAGGCAGTGTCAACACGAGGATTTCGGAACACAAGAGGACTTGAAGACTGGGACAAACACAAAATAAATGTTTGCACTAGCAGAGCACGCTGTCTGCAAAGGTCACGACATCCTTTTCAAAAAGGTGGATATCTGGACATCAATCGCATTGTTTCTATCCGAGACTAACGAGAGAGGCCATTGAGATCTTTAAACGCGACGACAATTTCAACAAGAAGGAGAAAAATCTTTTCTAAGTGCAGACTGGAGGCGAGTTCTACGACATACTTCAAGTGCGCCGAAGCCTCGCGCCACCACTACCCCCGCCCCAGTCACTCTACTGCAGCTCGACGGCGCCGGCAGGAGAATAAATACCAAGGTGCTCACTCGCAGTTGAATAGTGATGAGCAAAAAAGTCTTGGTCCTGTTCTTGCATAAAATGCAAGACCAAGACTAAGACTGGATAGATGAGAACAAGACCAAGACCAAGACTCGATGTGCGAGAACAAGACCAAGACCAAGATCGACCTTGCAAGACTGGAAGAAATGCAAGACTCTTGCAAGTCTTGCAAGCAATTACGAAGATTATAATAAAACCTATAATCTATTATGGCACAGTCCCGCGTTTGCTCTGCTGTATATATTGTGTAATTATTGCATATTCATTCGTTTCACAAAAAAGTGATACAGTCTTGCGAAAAGTGCATCGTTCTATACCTTTGCTATTGCTAGATACCGAAGCACCCTGCAACTGCAACGAATTTGAGGCAGCACTACACTAAAAAAGAAAAATTGGGTGGTTCCATTTTCCACTTCAAAAATTAAATTTGTCACTCGTATCATATTTTTGACTCACCATGTATAAGTAATTAGAAATAGTTTTAAAATGTGCACAAGGCGAAAACCAAATCGACGGTCGACCTGTACAGGTGTTTTTGCTAAAATCTATTTATTCTGAGAGTTTTTAATATACTCCACAAAAAAATCACCATGAATTCAGTTTAAAATGATGTACAGACAGAGTGTCTCACATAACTTACAGCTATATCTTATCTTAAATGAATTCTTTGGTCGTTTTTAAGGGCGGTCTGTCATACAATTGTATTACCTATCGAGCTTGGTTAAACAGTTACAGGGAGTTAAAATTTGAATTTCAAAACACATATGTATTGACTAATTGATTATTCCGAAAGCGTAAGAGATATTTTATTGAAATTTTGACTGCTACGGAAGGCGCAAAGTTTGCAATTGATTACATTGATGACGCACAATGATTTACATTATTTGAAAAATAGGTAGCACGTCACCGAATTTTTGAAACATGAAACTTGTTTTTTTAATACCCATTCTACTATAAAGAAAAGAGCCCTCTCCGCGTTTTTTAGGACGATGCATCGTTATCGAGTAAATAAATAAAACTAGAGATGGGTTTTCACCCGGTTTTTTCATTTTTGAGGGTTTATTGCCTGCACACATCCGGGAAAATTTCGGGTTTATTCCATTATAACCTCTAAATTTAACTTATTCAATACGCCTAACTCGTACCAATTAAGCAATAATTTGTTGGTTTGTGCAGCTTGAAGCTTTTGATCAATTGACCAGGGTTTAATTTATCAAAAAATAAACCAGAATCTGGATTTTTTAATTCTAATATAAAATCTAACCTTAAATCTTGAAACTGCCGGGTGCTCTCAAGAAAAGATGGGAAAAAACCCGGGTAAAAACCCTAAATTGGGTTTAAAGGTTTTGGTTTTTTGGGAATTTTCGTTTCGCCCATCTATAGGTAAATAAAACCATTGTAGTGCATGTGAGTACAGCCGCAAAAAATTACATTTTGATGAAAAATGTAAAATATTCGACTAATTATGGCTTGAATTATGTTGCAAATGAATAGTATTTTAATGGGCATTCAAAAACTAGATTTAATTTTTCGAAAAAGCAGTGACGTTCTATTTTGTTTTAAATAAGACAAGGCAACGTGCTGGTAAGCGCGCCACTGGCGGAAATAAATTTTTTTTATTGCAAAATGTCCGTCTTCAATAGCAGTCAAACCTGCAGAATTTCAGTAAGATATCTCTTATGCTTTCGGAATAATCAATACATATGCATTCTGAAATTTTAATTTCAACACCTTGTATCTTTTTAACGAAGCTCGATAGGTAACACAATTGGATAACAGACCACCCTTAAAATCCACCAAATAATATGAGATTTGTCAAGTCCCATACTTATTTGTGAAGTCCGTCCCTACCTGCAATTCAGTAACCACTTTTGGAAAATTCTCTTGGTGAGAAATAATTTGCAGATAATGCTGTCGATCCAGATAATAATAACAATAATCCATCAACTTGTCCGCGAATTACGACGATTTGAACAAATTGCTAACGAAATTTTCAAGAATATTTTGATTCCCTCTGTATAAGTTCTAATGCCTCAAAAACAAAAAAATTACAAAAACATCTAGAGATATTGATGTTGGCTATCTGCAACGGTATCACTCAATTTCCTTTTGCCTCTAACAAGGTTATTTAATATTGCTATTATAAGTCACAAGGATTAACAATAATGGTATCATATTTTTTGAATGCTAGTGCACTAGAAAAAAAGTCACTTATTTTAAAATTTTTTGAATGGGTAGCAATCCGCAGGCAATATGTCAACAAATGAGGAAAAACACAGTAAAATTCTTTACCGTTTTTCCGAACTACGACGATTTAAAAATATCAGCAACAAGAATTTCACACATTTTACGTTTCGTTCTGTTTAAAAATTCAGAGTGCTTTAATAAAAAATCTGGTCTCGAGATATAAATGTTGGCTTACTCCTTACCTCAAAATGATAAAGAAAAAAAGTTTATCGTGAAATAGCTGAGCATCAAAATTTTGCAATTTTTGCACCACTTTGTTTCACACCCTATATAATAAAGATAATGTGGGTTTCTTTTTCAATATTATCCGGTTCTTTAATCTAAAAGAAATGAGGTTTCAGGCCGTGCAAATAGTATTCATAACAATTCATTGCTTAAAAAGTTACAGCTTATTGAAAATGACACAAAAAATTGCTTGTGCCGAACTTTAAGTTGGGCAGTTTATATGCGCCACAATGGCAGTAGCGGTGACTTTTGACTTTACTTTTATTGCCTAGGACTTTTTGCTACTTTTTTAGTCTCAGTATTAGAAAGCCCACTTTAGGTGTGCGTATGGAGAATACAAATGACGAACTTTTAGTCCGCTTGAAAAAAAAATTATTTAAGTTAATTTTTGTGATCAATTAGTTTGGAAAAACTGGCTTTATAACGAGATTTCTATGATGCAGTTGGATGCCTGCATTTCTGTAATGCATGGACCATTCTAAAGCTACTGAAGCCTAATAGTCCAAATCTTGCTCCAGCAAATTCATACTAGAATGACGCCAACCGTTAACGTGACTAAATTGTGAATTCAGGTTATACAAGAATAAAAAACATATTGTGTTATTTTCATAACATTCGAATACGGATTTGCTCGAATGGGAGAGAAACTAAACATCATTTCCGTAGTAAATGCAGTCATCATATTATGATTTGTTGATTTAAAAATCAATAGTTTTGCTGATAAAATTGGGAATTTAAATGGGAACGCAGAAAACAGGTATTTCTTATGGAAAAATTATGTGCATTCCTAGACACTTTCTCGTAAATGATGGTTTATAAGGCAGGGATGCAAAAGGCAAGAACGTTTCTAAATTAAACAGAAAACTCAGATTTTTAAGAAGAAACAATCAGTGGCTTCACAAAATGTAAGTACAGCCGCGAAAAATTACATTTTGATAAAAAATCAGGAATATTCGATTAATATTGACTTGAATTATGATACAAACAAATAGAATTTTAATGGGCATTCAAAAACTAGATTTAATTTTTTGAAAAAGCAATGACGTTTCGTTTTTTTTTAATAAGATAGGTCGACGTGCTGTTACGCTCGCCACTGGCGGAAATAAAAATAATTTTTTATTGCGAAATGTGCGCCTTCCATAGCAGTCAAAACGTGCAGAATTTCAATAAGGTATCTCTTATGCTTTCGGAATAATCAATACATATGCATTTTGAAATTCTAATTTCAACACCCTGTATTTTTTTAACGAAGCTCGATAGGTAACACAATTGTATGACAGTCCCCCCACCCCCCTTAAAATCGACCAAAGAATATGAGATTTCATTTTCGACCATCCATTATGACCCGCCCCGTATACTTATTTGTCAAGTCCGTACCTACAATTCAGAAACTACTTTTCGAAAATTCTTTTGGTGAGAAATAATTTGCAGATAATGATGTCGATCCAAAGAATAATAACAATAATCCATCAACTTCTCCGCGAATTAGGACGATTTGTACAAATTGCTAACGAAATTTTCAAGAATATTTTGATTCCCTCTGTATAAGTTCTAATGCTTCAAAAGCAAAAAAATTACAAAACTGTCTAGAGATATTGATGTTGGCTATCTGCAACGGCATCGCTGAACTTCCCTTTTCCTCTAAAAAGGTTATTTTATTTAATATTGCTATTATAAGTCACTAGGATTAACAATAACGGTAGGTATCATATTTTTTGAATGCTAGTGTGCCAGAAAAAACGTTACGTATTTTTTAATTTTTTGAATTGGTAGCAATCCACAGACAATATGTCAACAAATGAGGGAAAACACCATAAGATTCTTTACCAAGTTTTCTAACTACGACGATTTACAAATATCAGCAACAAAAATTTCACACATTTTACGTTTCACTCTGTATAAAAATTCAGAACGCTTTAATAAAAAATCTGGCGAAAATGTTACGAGATATGAATGTTGGCTTACCGCTTACCTCAAAACGATAAAGAAAAAAGAGTTGATCGTGAAATAGCAGAGCATCAAAATTTTGCATTTTGCACCACTTTATTTCACACCCTATATAATAAAGATAATTTCGGTTTCTTTTTCAAGATTATCCGCTTCTTTAATCTAGAAGAAATGAAGTTTCAGGCCGTGCAAATTGTATTTATAAAAATGCATTGCTGAAAAAGTTACAGCTGATTGAAAATGACACAAAAAATTGCTTTTGCCAAACTTTAAGTTGAGCAGTTTATATGCGCCACCATGACAGTAGCGGTGACTTTTGACTTTACTCTTACTGCCTAGGACTTTCTTGCTACTGAACAAAAGTGATAATCGAAATGACAAGAACCGTTAAAAAAAATAAAAGAAAACTGAATACTTAGCTTAATAATAATGAACAAGAGCGGAAAACGATATGTTAAGAATCAACAAAGTCACAAAAAAAAAAACAAAAAATGAACAAGTAAATAATAGAGGCGCGAAACACAAACTGAAAACTGAAATTTAGAAAAAGGGGAAAGAAATTATTAAAAACCAATAGAGAAAAAGTAATAGCACGTACAAAAAACATATTATGGGTAAGCAAAAAAAAGCTATTTTATGTTTTTAAACAGATTGAGAGAGAATAAAACGACAGATAAAAAAGGCAATAATGAACCTTTTGGAAAGTCAGCGAAAGATGAAGAAGAGTGGCAACTTAGTGAGCCAATAAATATGATAAGGAAGCTGAGAGATAATCAAATCATGAAATGAGGACTACAAAAAAGGCAAATAAAGTATAGAAAAAAGTGTAGAAAAAAGATAGGGATATGTGTAGATACATTAGAAAGCGCAAAAAAAAGAGAAAGTGGTGGAACAAGAGCGGAAAAGAAAATGTTAAGAATCAATAAAATCACAAAAGAAACAAAAAATGAACAAGAAGATAATAGAGGCCCGAAACAGAAACCAAAAACTGAAATTTTGAAAAGAGAAATTATTATAAACCAATAAACAAAAAAAGTATTAGCACGTATAAAAAAAACATATTATGGGTAAGTAGAAAAAAGCAATTTTCTGTTTTTTAACAGATTCAGAGCGAATAAAAAAGCAGAGAGTAAAGCAGATCAAAAAAGGCAAAAGGTGAAAATTTTGAGAGGATAAGAAGTGTGGCAACTTAATGAGCCAATAAATAAAATAGGGAAGCTGAGAGATAATCTTTAATAATAATCCTGAGACCAAAAGTCTCAGGATTAGAAAGCCCACTTTAGGTGTGCGCATGGAGAAAACAAATGACGTACTTTTAGTCCCCTTGAAAAAAAAAACTTATTTAAGTTAATTTTTGTGATCAATTAGTTTTGTAAAACTTTATAACGAGATTTCTATGATGCAATTGGATGCCTGCATTTCTGTGATGCATGGACAATTCTAAAGCTACTGAAGCCTAATTCATACTAGAATGACGCCAACCGTGAACGTGACTAAATTGTGAATTCAGATTATACAAGTATAAAAAACATATTGTGTTATTTTGACAACATTCAAATACGGATTTGCTCGAATGAGATTTTGAAAATTAGGCGCGTTTTGAAATTGAGAAATTTATTCTTTTTGAAAACTAAACATCATTTCCGTAGTAAATGCAGTCATCATATTATGACTTGTTGATTTAATAATCAATAGTTTTGCTGACAAAATTTTTGAACAACCTCATTTTCATTCGAAAATTCTAGCTTTGTTATTCAATGATGTCCAAGATTATGTTCAAGATGAGTACATAGGCTTGGGTATTGTTAACAAACCAATGGATGGCTGTTTGTGCATTTAATTTAACTTTGTTAGTCTTAATTTTAATTAGTTTATGAATTTAGGAGGTAATTTAGGATTTCCTCTTACGATTTCAATATGTCATTTTTTCGAACATCGTTAAAGATAAGGTTAGGGTATGCTACATAGAAAGTTATTAGAATTTGGGGATGTGTTTCTATTTAAAAAAGTTGGCTATGATATCATAATTTATTTTTGGGTCAACCTGTATAATTAAAAACTAACACAAAATCCGCAATTAAAAATAAATATCGACGGGTCCGAGCGATTTCTCGAAAAATGAACAACACATTTTTAAATCATTATATGCCATACATTTGGCGCTCGCTGTATATTAAAAGTGTGTTCAGAGGTCACAAGTTATTACTTTCCTCCTTAAAAATTAAAACACAATTATCAAGACTCTTTTTTAAACCATTGTTCAATTTTTAAATGACATTATTGAACTACTTTTAACACTGGTGCTAAAAATAAAAGCTGTTAAAATTTTAATAAAATGAATACATTTTGTGCATTTGTAGAAGAAATTTTTTATGAAATTAGTATTAAAAGTATTTTTAAAGTGTGAAATAGTGCTTTAATTAAAAATGCAATTTTAACACTTGCATAAATAGCCATTACATCACATAAACTATTCGGGTTCATATATCAAATTGCCCAGTGCCGCAAGCGCTTCCGCTCTATATTTTACGCATAAGCATCCGATGACACAAAATACAAAAACGACCAGCAAATAATAATATAATATAGTTTCAGTAATCTATTTTTAGACACCAAGGCCAAATTGGCGCATTCCCCAGAGTTTAAAACTGGCAACCTTGCTAGAGGCGCATGCATCGACAGCATACTCCGTTGTATATAAGAGGGACCCACATCGGACTAGACGTCATTGAGGCCTATTACATTTACATGTGTACCGCTTATACAGCTTTTTTCTTTGCACATTTTCCCTACCCCTCTTCGGTGGTACTTTTGGATAGCATAATAATTATTCTTATTCATTATATATAACATAATTATTCTTATTAACTAGTAGGTTATAATAAGTAAAGTTAAAAAACAGATTTGGCTGACCATTATTCAGTTCTGTATACCCGGACTCTTCAAATCTAGTTTCGATTTCGATTGTCATTTATCACGTAAATAGCCCTTTTAAGAAAAAGTCCAGCAAATAAATGTGGAGAACTATGAAAGGGGTTTTGTTATTCACAATGATCTTGAAATATGTTTGTTTAGTTTTGTCGAATATTAATTAATTACGCAAATAAATTAAAAGTATTGTTACAATCGCAATCGATTTGAGATTTCAAGAATCCGGGTGCAGATCTTGTTTTGTTAATTTGAATACAATGCATGATTAATGATGCGCGATAATGAGCGCACGAAAATAGTTATTTTCCTAACAAGTGCGCAAAGTAACACTTTCGCGCACGCGACTGCCTTTATAGCCCCAGCCGGGCAGCAGTCAAGTGCGCGAAAGACAGTTTGCGCAAGAATTAGGAACAACATTTTTTCTACAACGGTATAAAAGTGTAGCTGCGAGTAACATGGAACATCTTTAACGATTTTATAAATGATTAAGCTTCACAGTTCTTTTCTGCTACCCCTGTATTGACGGCGTGCGCGAAAGACTTGTCGCACGTGTCCTATGGCAAACAGTAACTTTTTTTTACGCTGCCATGGGCGACGTGTGAGAAAGATAACAATGAAAATATGTGTCAGTTTGCATACTGTCAGTAAGGCGCGAACCGTGTCATATTTTGACGGTTGTAGAAAATAGTTATTTTCCTAACAAGTGCGCAAAGTAACACTTTTGCGCACGCGTCGTTCGGGTAGCAGTCAAGTGAGCGAAAGACACTTTGCGCAAGAATTAGGAACAAAATTTTTTCTATAACCGTATAAAAGAAAAAAGGTTATTAGAAAACTTATTCTCTACTCGGAGCTTGAAGTAGTTCTCTACGTTCTTTCGTTGCTTTCTACCTCAAAAGTGTATACTGAATTTCAGGCATTGCAAAGTAACGATAATTGCCACCAAACGTCATAAATATATTCAGATGGTTTTGGTAATTTTTGTTCTGGGGCAGGATAAGATAAATGCACTTGAAACATTTTTGTGCTTGAAACAAACCCCATTTTCTAAATCCTACTCCAGCAGTGCAATTCAGTCAGCGAAAATGACCTTTTCTAAAGTCATTCTACTTCCCAGCTAATTTCGGATTAATTTAAAAGAGAGGTGTACCTTTTAAAAGGCGGCACTTGGAAGATGAATAGCCGAAAACGTAACTTTCGTCTCTAGTGAGAGAAAATCCCATAACGTTAACTTTCGTCTCTAGTGATGAAAGTAAGTTGAGTACCCGGGCCTCAGAAAAGTGAATCAAAGTGTTGAAATTTGACCAAACTGGACTCATTGACAATCGAGGCGTCATGTTGACAATGACATGCCTTAATTTTTGAAAGAAATACTCTATAGAGATTGTTTATAAAGTTAATGAAGACTTAATGTTAGCATGGTCGAAGAAAAAGTATAGTGTTTTACTTGTCAAAAAAAGCATTTTCTATCGCTCGAGGATACAGGAAACTGTTCTCTTGCGAGGGAAAATGCTACTTTCGTCACTCGTTAAACAATATACTATTTCCTAACAAGTGCGTAAAATGATACTTTCGTTCCGCTTTGCGTCGTTCGGACAACGGCACGAATGTGTTAGGAACGATGGTGAAGTTTGGCTAATGAATTGAGTTCACCTAAGGAAATGACGCTCATCATATACAAGTGAAATACTACACTTTGTCGATAGCCTTTGAATAATAAATATTGCTAAAAATCTCAATTTTTAGTAAACAAAACATTGAGATTATAAGGGCCATATCACCATTTGCAAAAAAGATGCATACATTTTATACAGGGTGTTCCAGAGTTGTGGTGACAAAAGCTTAGAGGAGATTCCTCTGCCAAAATACAGCAAAAAGTTCAAGAGAAGTGTGAGAGGGTCCGCAGGTGCTTTGCTTTCGAGATATACAGTGTGTTGAAGATTGAAAAAAATAAAAATTTATTAATAAAACGCATTATTACAATTACAACAAATATTCAAATTGAGCACCTCCTTCTTCGATACAGGCATATAGCAGGTGTATAATATTAATTATTGTTTTGTTCAGTAATTTAAAATTTTAAATTAAAATAATAACATTGCTTTTAAACGAGCATAACGACAGTGTTTATTTTTTTATTCAAAAATTTTGCATTTTTTGAAAAAATACAAAAGCGACCTTTTCTCTTCAGAATTGAACGGGCATATCAAAAATAATTTTTATGGTAAAAAAAAAGTGGTGTAAAGTAAGTGACACCAGTGTATTTTATATGGTAAATTTTAAGGTCCACCTTGGCTCAACTTTAAGATGAAGATGGGCAAACGGCCTTTAACGGTAGTTCAATGCTTTAAGCTTAATTCTTATGCATCCGTCCATTAATTATATTATTTATTGAGTATAGCCTACTTATAGTAGTTGTAGGATACAAAGTAATAAAAATTAAAAATGTTTAAAAATTTTTGTCTTTACCGATTTTAGAGATTGTAAGATTTTTATAAGAAATAAAGGTTCAGAATCAGTTTTAAAACCGACCTGTGAACTCGGATCCTTGATTTATATTTCATGTGCAAGACTAGCAAGAGTCTTGTGGCACGACCAAGACCAAGACTCTCCATGCAAGAACAAGATCAAGACCATGTCTCATTTCGCAAGACCAAGAACAAGACTCTCCATGCAAGAACAAGACCAAGACCAAGACCACCTTAGTCTTGGTCTTGGTCTTGTTTTGCTCATCACTACAGTTGAATCAATCAACGTGGGGGCACCCGGGAGATCACTTCGCCCATCGTTTTTGATAATATAGGCTGTAGGCCGTAGACGAAACGTTAGGAAGAAATTTCATTGGACTAGGGTTTGAAATTCTGGAAAACACTTTAGATTGGACACCGTTTTGCTTGGCAAAAAACGCCATTGGAAATGAGGTATTCCTTAACAATATAATAAGGCTCGTTTGTATTTGATGATAAAACAATATTTTGGTCTCAAGAAAAATATTTTGACTTGATCAAGGCTAGAATAATTAAAAATCGTGTCAACGTTAAGTGTTTGATACGTTTCAAGTGTTTTCAAGTTTTTTTTTTCTGGTCTTCTCCTTCTTACAAATTTCACTAAAGAACGATGGTATGAGTATCAATTATTGCCTTATATATGAGATTTCCTACGCATATCTACGCTATAAATGACTCGTGGTTTAAAAATGCAAATTTTGATGTTTTTGAAGAAATGCAATTTTAGGGCAAAATTAGTGAAAATTGATTCAAATGGTTGAACAAATAATTTTACCAAAAACAACGAGAATTACAAGAAAAACACCTCAAAATGTAATTTTTTGTAGAAGTCAGATTCAGAAAAACCAGAAAGAGTGCAAAAATATAAATTTAAAGTTTTTGAAAACATTATGGCTTCCCTTAAGGCTAAATCGGTTAAAAAATAGCTTGAGGAGCGCAGAAATAAAAATTTGAATAAAAAAAAAATTACGTTAAATATAGGTCTAAAATTAATCAGAAATAATCCGTTGTCTAAAAATGCAATATTTGATGTTTTTCGAGAAATCCAATTTTAGGGTAAAATTAGTGAAAATTGATTGAAACAATTAATTTTACCAAAAACAACAAGAATTACACGAAAAACACCGCGGGTGGGTCAATTCCTACGTATACGAGTATGGTTTCTCCCATTTTTTGTATCTTTTTCTTTTAATGTGTTAATGATACTCTTTCTTAGGTTATTTCTGTATATGCAACTTTTAAAGGTTCTTTTTTTTTAACTTAATCGTGGTAATATGTTATTTACAAATATTGTCGTTACCGTTTAGTTGTTCGGTGCATTTATGACATGTTTTTCACAATTTTTTGGGTCCTGAAGAGGGCTCTGTTTTAGAGCCGAAACGTCGATAATTATAAAGGTTCACATCCCGTAGTTGTTTTATTGATCCAGACCAAACCATTCACCTTAAAATATATATCTGGGATTATCAATAACAGCTGCTCAAATTGATATTTTATGTTTGGTTTATGCTTGCCATCCAAAGGAAAGGGTGTGAAAAGAGAGGCAACCTTATCAGAGATGGTAAAGGAAAAAGTTAATGTTGGACATTTTGGCAACAGAGACTGAAATTTCAAGGAAGATGATTTTTTTCGTCACTTTATTTAAACGTTAATTATTAAGAAACCTTAACTCTTTAAGTCAAAGTAAAGAAGAAGTTAATAAAGATTCTCGTTACGATAAATATAAATAGTAAAAAAACGATGGATACTGTACACATTTGTAAGCATTGGTAATAAATTTGATCATAAAACATTAAAAAATTATTGTGGGTAATACACATCAGCAAGAAAACAATTCTATAAAACATTTCATTGAGTTATGTAAAGCGGTAAACCCTGTCAATGATGTCTGTTATATTATAAAAGCTCTAAAATAAATCATAAACTAATTCAAAAAAAATATGAATGACAATGTCCCAGATTTCTATGGCCTACCGCTTCGCGAAACTTACTGAAAAGCTTTATAAATTCAATAGCCATAATAAAGTCAAACAATTTTCTATTATCTTGGGTTAAGAGCTACTTTCTTTTATTTCTGTCGCTGCTTTCTTGGTAGGTATTATGAGGCAAATGATGGTTCGCAAATCGGCAATCTAGCACCACATTTTGCAATGTTAATGAACCTATTATAAACAGTATGTGAAGGCTTTTATCTAATATCTAAAGTGTTTTCCGGGCTTTGAAGCCATGGTGCAATGGAATTTCTTCCTGTCGTTTCGTCTACAGCTGCGGCAGACATTATCACAGGCGATGAGTTAATGGGCGAAGTGATCTCCCGTGCTTCCCGACGTTGACTGATTTAACTGTTGTGAGCTCCATGGTATTTATTCCCCTGCTGGCCGTCGCGCTGCAGTGGAGGGACTGGGGTGGGGGTATCATCACCTTTGATAATGTCTTAGACGAAACGTTAGAAAAAAAATCCATTGGACCACGGATTCAAAGCCCGGAAAACATTTTTGGATATATTATAAACAATCTATACAACTCTTGACCAGCAACGAAACAAAGCCTCTTCTTTCTTAGTTCGTCGGGGTCTACAGATCCAACAATTAGTTTAGATGATTTTACGTGACAGTAAATAATTAAGAATTATGAGCTTCATAGCCCCGATGTGAAGCTTATAAATTTAGAAATAAGGTAAGGCCACGAGGCACATTTTCGAGCAGAATTTTCTCTTTAATAGCTTGTTTAATCTCTAATATTTCCAACATATTACCTCGTAACTTCACCTAATGCCTTTTATTAAGACGTGGAAATATTATTCACAGCAGCTAAACTAGCTTTTATTGGCCTTTAAAGCCGTTTAATGAAGCTGTTAGTAAAACAACGTCTGGTAAAAGGCAAACGAAATTTATGTCTTCTGGCTAATTGCTAATTCGCCCGGAATATAATTGCAATAAAGAAACTACGTATTGGCATTTTCATTACTTTTGAATAGGTAATACCTGATTTGTTAAAGAAGAACAGGAATTATTGTAAAAATGTTAGTATCGTTATTTGTTGATATATCCTTTTTGCACTAAAATTTTAAGCAGAAACTCGTATTTATACAACGTGCACAAATCACACAGAGAAATGATCCGCACGATATTTCAGGTTTAATAAAAGGGCAACTTTGGCATTATCACAGGGTAATTTATTATCCAATTCTCCCTTAGAAACTACGAGACTAAATCGTTTAATGCTCACAAAATCTCTCCAATGTTTTGTACATCATCCTTTCCCCGAGCTCTTACTTAGAAAGGTTCGGCGTTTCTGACACATAATACTTATAACCCTAGAAACATAAAGGACTTGAAAAGATTTCGGGAATAAGCGAAAGGAGCCCTATATATTGAGCAAACAAATCGAATTGACTTTGGTTAATGCAACGTGAGACGACAAACCTATAATTTCTGTATTGTCAGCTACTAGTCCTCAATATAATATTGGAAATTATTAAACTGGGGATTTTGAAAATGGTTGATTAATGAGATTTGAGGTGTTTTTGAGGTTGTCTGAGGTTGGGTTTTGATGTTGAATTTATTGGGGGATTCGTTTAATTTGGAAGCTAGATGATTTTGGGCTTTAAGTTAAATTTTATACCTCAGAGCCGTGTATCTATAAAGCTTTTCATTAAGTTTTTCGAAACAGGTGGCCTTGGAAGTAGCCATGTATAGATTTCGTGCCTGGTACGTCACAATTTCAACCTGGTCACGATCTAATTTTTTTTGCAACAACTTCAAATTTGTTGTTATGTGTTTTAAATAATTTTTGAACCAAATTCTGACTTTAATTTTGTAGCCACCTTTAATCAAATTTTACATATTATGATCAAAAAATTATTTATGCCAAACACAGGAAATTAGAAGATTTGAGTTTCTCCATTAACATCAAACTTTGCTTTTTTTAGTCCCGTGGTGTGACATAGAAAAAGGTTACACTTTTGTGTTTTTTGAGAAATTTTGAAACGATTTTGGAACTAATTCTAACCTGATTTTTTCCACGAATTTTAAATTTGCTTTTCTTTAGAGCTTTGAATATTTTTTAAGCAATTTTGGCTTTATACTTTTTCTGAATTTCTGAATTTCTAAGCTCAATTTCTCAAAAGATTTCACATATGCATTTTTAGAAGCTAAAACCGATTTTGACCTTCGTAGTAGTAGTATAAGTAGTAAGGTGTTGGATCGCAGGTACAGGACAAAAAGCCACTTCACTTTCTCGAAATCGCCAACGTTTCGAACTTTATTTTTAGGTCTTCCTCAGCGTTTTTTCAGTCAGTGAAGAACGTCACCAAAGCATATACAGACCGTCATGGCAGTTCATAAAACCAAAATTGTCGTTAAAATCCAGATGGTGGACAAACGAAACAACCAACGTTTTGTTTCGTTGGCCCGTGTGTTGGTTGCTTTTACGTGCACCATCTGGATTTTAACGACAATTTTGGTTTTATGTACTGCCATGACGGTCTTTATATGCTTTGGTGACCTTCTTCACTGACTGAAAAAACCCTGAGGAAGACTTAAAAATAAAGGTCGAAACGTCGGTCGAAAAGTGAAGTGGCTATTTGTCCTATACCTGCGATCCAACACCTTTCTAATTATTGATAGGACGCAAAGCGCAATATGATGAGTATAAGTAGTAGTAGACTTGGAGGGGCCGAAGGCTTGCGACTAGGCCTTAAAGGCCCTTTTCACAGTCCCCCGATCCACCCATCCCTACTCTGCCTGATCCCTCATTTCCTCCACGAGTCGACTCATCCCTCTAATGAAGGAGAGTATCCCGTCCCATCTCAGAGTCGGAAGCTCCTCTAGATCGAGGAAAGCGGCTCCCTGTGTCCTGTGTCCTGTGCCGCAGGCGCGCCCACCTATAGCACACTCCCAGAAAGTGGTATGACTACTCTTCCCCTGCTCCACAGTGGGTGCAGAGTGAACTGTCCACCATTCTTAGGAGGTGCATGTGTCTGTTTAGTCTGCAGTGGCCAGTGAGGATTCCTATAAGTTCTCCCAGGCACAGCCGACTTCTCCCGACGAGTAGTGACGAGGCCTTGGATTTATCCGAGTTACTATAGTTTTCCTTGATCTGTCTACATATTTCTGACTGTGTCCAGTTTGTCCTTGTACTCTCCCATACCCACTCATTTAAAGTGTGAGAGACGTACCTATTGCTTACTCCTAGACATGGCTCCGGGCCAGTAAAGCACGTCTGAGAGCTACGCTTTTCTCTCAATTCTCTATGTCCCATCCCAGAGTTACCTTTTTGTTTCTGGCAGTGACTCTAGAGCATCCCTGCAGTCCTGAACGAGCTTTGAACTCGTCGAAGAAGAAGAAGATGTTCTGCTCTCCTTCTTGTTTGACTTCGGGTCGTGTGGCCACTTCGAGTATTGCAAACACCTCCGCCTGGAAAACCGTCGTGTGGCTTCCCAAGGGAAAGCTCTTGCCCTCTTCATGGTCTGCTTTGTATATTCCGGCTCCTGATAAGCTCTTCTGATTAGCACCAGTTATCCGCGGAAAGGTTATAACCAGGCTATGATTTAAGTCCAGACTCGCTGCCCGGAGTGTTTTTATCTATTGGTGGGGTTTTGTCCTGTCACTTCTGGCCTCTGGGGTGGTCCTAGTTTCCTGTAAAAGAAAATAAAGACAATTAGCGTTTACCAGTTATCCACCAACTGGAATTTCGGCCTCTTATGGAGCCTCTCGTCCTCGGGGTCGTCAGCGATCGCCGTCCTCACCAGCTAGTTGGGATGGTCCTCTGTCTTCTGGAAGGCTTTCCTCGCATAGCTTTTCATCCTCTCAGTGGCTATGATGAAGTCGACGTCCCTGATTTGTATATTCCGACTCCTGATGAGCTCCTCTTTGAATTCTTCTCTTGTTGGGATGTTTGCGCCCCCCCCCCCTCTGCGACAGGACAATTGGGATGTCCCACTGGATTAAACTGGCGATCTGCGTGTGACCGCTTTCCACGACTGTTTCCTTCCACTGGTCCCAGAAATCCACCCTCCTGCAGGAAGCCATCGCGTCCCTCCTCATCCAGATTGGAAGCTCCGGCAGATAATTAGGCCGTAAGGCATTGAGAGCTGCTTCCGGTGTTGTTCTGAACGCACCCGTCATCGCTAGGCGGACTGTTCTCTGCAGTCTGGCCAACCTCAACGCATAGCAGGCCCTGTCCACCGCTGGCCACCAGACTATGTACCCATAGGATATCCTCGGTCTGATTACCGCGGTGTAGAGCCGATAGTAGGGATAGTATGAGCATTCTGCGCCAAGCTTCACCGAGCCAATCAGGAACGTCCTACCGCCACCCTGCGACCTGCCACCCTGCTGTGCATTCTATTAAGCCGCGCCCTCAACCAATCAGAATCGTTAAACCCTAACCTGGTACATGTACAGGTTCTTAAACACCATCTTCAACTAATTGGAAGCGACCCAACCGCCCAATAGAAGGACACGATTTTCCACCGAGTTTTAGGCTCCGCCTCCCACCGAAATATGTCCAGAGGTGTAGCCAGGTTTTCAGTCTCAGAAACCATGTATCATTAATAGGCAACACGGTACCATAAAAACTGCGCTCGGTACGCGTCTGTTTGGTTGCACAGATTTTTAGTGGCGCATCCAAGAATACACCTACAGGAAGCGACCTAACCGGGCCACCTTCTATTAACCGGTTATTTGGTTGGGGTTTAAGGACCTGCACAGGTACCAGGTTGGGGTTTAACGATCCTGATTCGTTGGGGACAGAGCTTAAAAGAATGAACGAGTGGGGGTAGGAGTTTCCAGATTGGCTCGGTGAAGCTTGGCGCAGAATGCCCATACTACCCATACTGCCGATGCAGGACGATTTTGGCCTTAATCCTAATCTGATTTTTTCCAAGAATTTTTAGAAGATTTCAATCATTTTTATCAAAGTTTGTTCTAATCCTAACCTGTATTTTTTCAAAGACAGATTTAATTTGCTTTCTTAAATGCTTTGAGTCATTTTTAACCGATTTTGGAAATAATCATTAAATTAATTACTCCAAACACCCCAAATTTTCATTTTTATATTGTTGGAGTCGTTTTTTTAACTGATTTAGGCTTTAATGCTAAACTGACTTTCTCGAAAACTACCGGATTTGCATTTCGGGGCGTATTGAGTTTAATTTTATTTATTTTAGTCCAAACGTGTAAATTTATCAAAATCAATAGATCAATATTCAAATTCAGTTTTGCATTATTTTGTTACAAAAACATCAAAAGTAGCGTTTTTAGAGAATGTGGTTTAGAGGATGTATAGAAGGTCATTTTTACTTAAATTTAGCACTAACTTCAACTTTAATTTTTAGGCGTTTCAAATAATTTTTTAACCGATTTTGCCCTTAATCATACCATTTTTGTTTGAGACTTTAAGTAATTTTAATGATATTTAGCCCTAATTCTAACTAGAGATATAAGGGTTCGGAAAAAAATCAGACGGTTTTTCTTTTGCCAAGCTTTAAAAAAATAGGAAAAATACTAAAAAAATTTAAAAAAAACTGGAAATTGAAAAAAAAAAAAAAAGATAGGCAATCTAAAGTGTTTTACGGGCTTTGAAGCCGTGGTCCACTGGACAGTTGAGACAGCTGAGGCAGACTGATTCCACTGTGGTGAGCTCCGTAGTATTTATGCCCCAGTCGCTCCGTCGCGCTGCAGTGGAGGGACTGGAAACGTAATTTCCTCCTTCCTGTTGAAATTGTTGTCGTATTTAAAGATCTCAATGGCCTCTCGTTAGTCTCGGATACAAACGCTGCGACTGATATAAAGAGAGAGCGTGCTCTGCTAGTGCTGACTTTTATGTCTAAAAAGTTAATAAAACCTTAGTGATTCTCTAGTTACGAAGTTTTAGTATTATCTATTTGCATTTACTCATAAAACTTAAAATAAGACTTGATCCGTACGACAAAAACGATATTGCAAATTCTAGGAAAAAGTAAGGTCCTAAAAGTAACCGAATAATGATGATTCCGGAGTCTACAGACAACAATTTTCCAATTTTCCAAGCACGAAAACTTTTATTCCCGTCGCCATAACACTTTAAGCAACAACACAAAGAAGTTCAGCAATAAAGATCGTAATAGAGATGAGATTGGCTTCTTATGCAGTTGAATCCTATAGAACGGAAAAAGTAGAAATACATCGAGATACTTTCAAATAATGATAATTGGTTTGTTTACGTAAACGAACGCATCAATATTATTCAGATAAAAATCTGGTAGAGTCGACTAGAAAAATGAGGTTTGACACATGTGGTGTAATTTAAAACGTATCTGCTGCTTTAAAAAAACTTCAAAGGTGTTTTTCACATATGTAAATTATTGTTATCAAAGTGAAAACGGAGATGTCATTAATTTAAACATTTTAACGGTAATTAAAAATCTAAAATTGCTTACTTTCATTTCCACCAACGTTAGTTAGGCCAGGCTTTAGTTATAAGTTTAGTTTTGAATGTGAGATATATGATTTTATAAGAGTGTAAATAAGGCTTCCACGGCTGGTCACAATACGATCTAAAGTGTTTTCCGGGCTTTAAAGCCGTGGTCTAATGGAATTTCTTCCTGACGTTTCGTCTACAGTTGCCGCAAACATCATCAAAGGTGATGAGGCAATGGGTGTAGTGATCTTCCGTGCTTCCCGACGTTGACTGGTTCGACAGTGGTGAGCTCCGTGGTATTTATTCCCCCGTCGTCGCGCTGCAGAGGAGGGACTGAGGTGGGGGTAGTGGTGGCGCAGGGTTTCGGCGCATTTGAAGTATGTCATAGAACTCGCTTCGAGTCGTCATTTGGAAACGTAATTTCCTCCTTCCTGTTGAAATTGTTGTCGTGTTTAAAGATCTCAATGGCCCATCTCGTTATTCTCGGATAGACTAGTATGTTCTCAGTTTCACTGCCCACTACAGTTGAAATCTGAAGGTTCCCCTTACCACAAAACATCCCCATATAGAACGGAAAGTGAAATGTTACACCTAGGCGATATCTTTCAACGCCATCTGTTAATAGGAAGGCATAGTTTTAGAATCCTGGCGCATTCACCATTTTTAATTCCGCTTTTTGGAAGGCGCCATTATGCAGGGTGTTTCAGAAAAAGATGCATGTGATTCAATATGTTATTCTACATTTCATTCTAAGCAAAAATGTTCCTTTATACACTTAAATCGGCAGAGGCTTTATGTAGGATATACTCTAATTATATCCCAAGTTTATAGGAACATTTTTGCTCAAAGAAATATATAGAATAAGATATTGAAGCACATATCTTCTTCCTGAAACAACCTGCTGGTCTATCTAATAGATTATGGTATTGTATTTATAAGGAGACTTTTTTTTATGTGAATAATCTTAAACAATTTACATTTAACAGCCTACCTACTATTAATAGTATTAATAGTTCACGGACTATTTAGTACTTATATATTGTGATTGAAGTTAGCAGATTAAGCAAATAAATACTATAACCTGAATTCAGTTAACTTAAATTGCGATACAAATAGGTAGTGTTTTAAATAAATCGCTATCAGTATTTTAGTATGTGGTAATAAAATTTTGTTTTCTAAAACATACTTAAAAATAACAAAATTATGTGGTATGCTGTTTTTTACAAAAACTACAAAGTGTCTAACATATTATAAACTTATGTGGTCCAAACTTAAGGGTAGTAACTGAATATTCTATGTAGAATAAAAAAAACTATAGGAAAATAAAGCGTGCAACTGTAAAATAAATAATGAAAAAGCACTATGCATCCCTGTTTAAACTTTAAAAATCAAAAATGTTTTTTGATTTTGTTTTACTGGTAGAAATCATTTACTAGTACCCATTTTCGATTTTAAGCTTATTTTAAGTTATACTTTTTAATCGAGAAGCATAAAGATAAAAGCATAGAAAAGTACTATTAGTAAAACCTTCAAAAATCAGTCAGAAAGAAGAGAAAATATACTTATTTTTTGTTAATTATTTTTCATTCATTTAACATTCATATCATAATGGCACCAAGGTTTCTTAACACCTAAAGTTAATAGATTAAAATATTATAATTTTATGTTTTTAGAGGCCTTCTGTCAAACACTGTTTGATTTTGGAATCAATAGTCCTGCACAGTTTAAATTCTATGAAATAAAAAAAAAACATAAAACTGCTGTGGCATTAACTAAAATTAACTGAAATATAGATAATTCTTACAATTTAGGTATCTACTTACGTCCAAGTGCACGATTAAAAATATTGTGTAATATACAAAAACTACAAAATTTAATTATCTAAATACTAAATAAAAATTCGCCTACCGATTTTTCTCTGTTGCAATTTCAAATATATTATATACCCCGTGTTGATTAGAAAAAGTCATCTAAAAGGTTATGAATTTTTGAGAGAAAAAGATGGCATAATCGATGTAGATGGATTTTTGTTCTTTCTTCCTTTTGTTTTGATATTTCCCAGCCAACTAAATGTCGTTTTCAAATGAACACCCCCTATTATGGACTTACTTAATACTACTATTTTATAAGTGACGTTTGTGGCCTCAGCGGACAGAAGCCACTGAATCACTTGTAAATTCCTACAGATGCAATTATACTATCTATCACTACTATTTTAATTACTGTACAGGATGTCTTGCAAGTCGTTATATTACCACAAGTTTAGAAAGGCAGTATTTAAATACTATCTTTCTAAACTTGTGTTTAGAGACACAAGTTTAGTGTATACAAGACAGTATTTCAAAACAAAGGAAAGAGATAAATACAAATGTGTTTTTTTTTTCACAAATATTGTTACACTTAGTTGGTAGTATTTGATTAAATAGACAGAATATCATCAAGTCTGTCACCTCCTAAAATTATTGTAACAACTGGCAAGACTTACTACGTAATATGTTACTATAATTATTAGTGTTAATATAATTATTATAATAATCTTTTGCCAACCAAGCCACACAAATAAATTAATAATTTTTTAACATTGTGCAGAAGCTTCTGAGGTAAGTTACCTGATTATAGGCTACTTAAATATACATAACAAGCATATGTTATTCCATAAAAAAATTATTACATCACTTTTGAAAAAGCCCTAAAACAGAGGGCGAAACGTCAAGACACCGATTAAATATATGGAACAATTACACCTATCCATTATTTGATTGATTCAAGAACATTCCTATAACCTCTACCCAAAAACTCACACCCAATTAGTACACTAGTAAATTATAATCATTAAATTTCTGTTGTTTGTATATTGTGTAATAATACATAATAACTCATTTATGGAGTATTGTACCTGTTAATGTTTGAGTATCTGGAATAAATCTTCTTTGATGGATTGTATTGCCAGAGAAAGAAGGCGAGTTAAGTTGACTGTGTGCTTTGGGTTCTTCAGATGCATTTCCATGATTTTCTAGAATCTCTTTACTTGATGATGCATAAATCCATGTTTTTCAAATGTACCGTCAATGTTCTTCAGAGTTTTAATTTGTTTGATAATGTCTGCAAAAGTTGTTGATGTAAATATGTATTTTCTTGCAGAAATAATATGCGAACATTAGGAAACAATACAATATAGGTAATCTGGCTCATATATACCTTTTCTTTTTTTAAATACCATATTAATAAGAGATTATTAGAAAGTATATAAACTGGAATGATAATGGGCTCGATGTGCAACCTTTCGCAAAAATCACCTTATTTTCAATTTTTTTATGAGATACTGTATGTCCAAACACACTCAAAACGAGAAAATCCCATAAAGTATATTTCACATAGGTATTCCTTATAAATTTGGCAAATCTTACCTTGGGGTATACATTAAACAGGAAAAGCGCCTGGAGTAAGATTTCTATCATCCTCAAGTAACCACATATTTGCAATAATTAACTTTTTTGAACTAAATGATACACTCAATAAGCGACAAGTCGAAATCATTGAAATTAAATGAAGTTTGTGCCAAAATTTGAGTACTGCCAAGTTGAGAAAGATGTGAATTTGAAGTGTCCCGTCATTTTCACCTTCAACTTAACCTAGTTTTTTGGTATTTTTTGAAGAAAACTGTAACCTTTGAAAATGGAGTACTAGTGGCGCTCTCACACAATAGGAAGGCAAACTTAAAACAGTTAACCGAGCCTTCCATTTGATCTTTCCTTTCTATACGGGGATGTTTTGTGCCCCTTACATTCAACTGTCAATTTCGTTTCATTCGCAATCACAATTTTAGTAAGTTAAGTACACACTAGCTCCGAGTCAAAATAAAAATAATTTTTACTGAATTTATTACTTCCTCCAGAGAACACTGTGGCACAAAAGACCTGATTCCGGTGGTTTTAACTTGGAACAATTATTTAAAGGATGTTAGACGCTTAGTTAGAATTTTGGTGAACAATTTATAGAGATGAGAAAGCAGGCTAATTGGTCTATAGTTCTTCAGGTCGGCAATGTTGCCCTTCTTATGCATGATGATTATGATTGCATTGTTCCATTTTGTAGGTGTTGTGGTTTCCACAAGACATTTGTTGAATAATTTTGTGATGGCCTTTAACAGTTGTTCTCCACCTTCCCTAACTGCCTCAATCACGATGTCGTGATCACCTGGAGCCTTATTGTTTTTCATTTCCGACATTGATTTTAGGACTTCCTCCTCTGTTATGTCAGGCATTTCCTCCGATCCCTGGTTTAAAACTCGAGGGATGTCCTCTGTGCATCTCGGCTGTTCATTATTGCAATATAAATTTGCATAGAAATCTTTCACAGTTTCTAAAATCTCTTGTTTATTTGTGACTATTTGTCCATCTGCGTTTTCCAGTTTAATGATTTCTGTCCTCCCCAAAGCGAGTTTATTTCTGAGTACTTTCATGCTCTTGTTTTCCTCTATGACCCTCGTTACTTATCTTGTGTTGTAATCTCTGATATCTTTCCGTGCGGCTCTCGATATATTCCTATTCAATATTCTCAACTGGTCTCTGTTGATTGATTGTTTGTGTATCATTTCTCGCCTTTGTTTCATAAGGTGGCGGGTGTTCCCCGATAGTCTTTCTTCTTTATCACTCCTTTGGGTACAATGTATTTGCTGAGCTTCTCGTAACGATTTCAGTATTGTGTCATTCAAGTCTTCTACATCCTTTGTGTCTATATTTCCCAATTTTTCAGCTATGGTTCTTTGATACTCTTCTTTGTTTGCAACTGTATTCCATTTCTTATTTTTTGTGTTTTGGAGCTTTCTTCTCTCTTTCCTTAAGTTCAACGTTATTGTTGCTCTCACCATTCTATGATCGCTTCCCACTGATACACGGTTGAGTACTGTTACATCTTGTATGATTTGCTTCTTGTCTGTAATGATGAAATCTATTTCATTTCTCGTGTTTCCATCAGGGCTAGCCCAGGTCCATTTCCGTTGTTCCGGTTTCTTAAAGAAGGTATTCATAGCATTTAGGCGGTGTTCTAAGAGAAACTGCAGCAGAAAGTTTCCTCTATCGTTTCTTTCTCCTATCCCATACTGTCCTAGGGAGAATTCACTCTCATCCTGCTTTCTTCCGAGTTTAGCATTAAAATCTCCAACTACCACTGTAAAATGTGTTGGGACCTTGGACATTGCCCTGGCAATGTCTTCACAGAAGATCTCTAAATCTTCATCGGAATAGGTGGATGTAGGTGCATAGACTTGAATAATCTTAATGCTGTATCTTTGGTTTAACTTCAGTACTAATAAGCAAACTCTAGGGCTTACACTCTCAAGGTGTTCAATATTCTTAATATGTCTCTTATGTATTATAAAACCAACTCCTCCCTCTGATCTGTCCTCATTTCCTCTAAAGTAGAGCGCGCTTCCTGATTTTAGCCTAAGCTGTTGTTCTCCTCTTCGGCGAATTTCGCTAAGACCCACTATATCCCAGTGTATTCTGCTAAGCTCTTCCTCCAATTCAAGGATTTTCTGGTCTTGCAAAAGCGTTCTTGTATTATACGTCGCAATATATAGTTTTCTTCGTCCTTGGTGGCCTGGTCCTACCCGGTGATTCTTAGCACCCTCTGATCTCTGTTTGATCCAGCCGCCACCTTGGCTGGGAACCAGCGATCCGCCGGGGACTGAGGGTCGTATCCTTTTCGTCTCTTTCATTTACGGGATTTTAGCCTTAAAACACCACGCTGGCCGGGCGTGTTGGTGAGTGTCTGAGTCAGCCGCCCACTATGGGAACAGACGCCGTTTGCAGCCGCCCATTTTGGGTCAGACGCCGCGAATTTTTCACCATATCTGGCTATCCTCACTTAGTTTAGCCTGCAGGTCGATGCAGTTGCCCGGGGTGTGGCACGATGGAGCCATAAGTGAGAATTGGGTGCCCTGTGAGGACCAGTCATCGCCGACTACTCACCGGTTATACCACTGAGCACGACCATCCTTGATGAAAGGTACTACCTCTACAGCACAACCCCAACACCCCCACGTTCGTTCATCAGCTGTTTTAAAATTAGATCTGCCACCAAAACTGCCATCTCTCGGATTATTCTTGAAATTCGCAGAAAATGCGCCATCGGCATAGTTGCCGCCATATGACTGCATATCTAGCAACTTTGTTTTGATAGAATCGGTATTTGCCTTGATTCCGGAGTGCTCCAGAGCTTATCATTGGCGAAAACCGGTCTGGTAATCCCCCTAACCTGCCCACTCTTCATCGATGTTAAAACCTGTACTTCTCAGTCTCTGAGAGGTTTCTACTACCTAGTTAATATGTGCTCCAATTGAAGAATGTTTTTCCAACCTGGCTGATATCTCAAGAAATGGAGAAGCCTTAGGATCCCTAAGGTAAATAATCTTAGGAGCCTTAGGCGCCCCTTGGGGCCCTTTGTGAAATCAATGTCGTCATACAGGGCTCGAAAGTTTTTCCAAACTTCCTCTGCTGCTCCTTGCAGCATCTTTCACATGGGGAAACAAGGACGGATCGATTGTCATTACTAACTTCGCCTTGGCCTTGGCCTCAAGCGTCATATCCTGTTCTTTTCCCTCAATACATCGCGGATTCCGATTTCAAGGACACATCTCGTACCACCACAACCCGTTTCAAAGTTTCTACTTCTTCAATCACAACTTATAACTTAGTTATCTGGGCGTCTGGTCTAGTCTGGGCCTATTGAGCAGAGTAAAGTTTGCGAATATCCTGAATTGTGATCGGTTGGATGGTATGTGAGGGGAGGGAGGGGGGGGGGGGGGGGTTGCTGAACAGTGGCGTAGAAAAGTAAGTCAAAAATACGTTTTTTTTGATACCCAAATTTACAACATAGATCCGGAACTATGTGGGGTATAGGGCTCCCCATGGGTAGATTCCCTCATCTGTGAAGATGATACATTTTGAAGTCTAATTCCGATATGTTAAATAGGAAAATGTACAAAAATTGGCAAAGTTGAGACGGTTTTTTTTTAATTTTTTTTGTAAAGTTTAGTCAACTACTTGGCCTTTTAGACCCCCTTAGTTAGACTGGCCCAATAAGGATGGCACTAAGGGAAAGGGCATATCCTCGGGCACTTTTAATTCTATCCCGCCAAAGGTGTCACTTTAATACAAAGTGATTAAAAAAATGTCCAAAGACAGTTAAGATAAAGTGTCCAAAATAGTAAGAAATTTTTTGCGATTTTTACGAAAACTATAGCGGAGCCCCGTTTCGGTTGTAAATGTGTAACTAGAAGACATAGAGAGAAAAAAAATCAGTTGTTAGTGTTGTTCTAGCGCTAATACCGGGCGAGCTACAAAAGTTTATCTGTGCTAAATTTTTTGCCAATTTGGGTATACTTTTCTCACATTTCACCCTGTAGATTCCACATTTTTGCAGTACAAAAATCTGAAATAATTCAGAGAGGTAGTACACAAATGGACCTCGGACCTATCTAAAAATCAAGGGCCTAGCTTTCAATTTGAAATTTTGAAAAATTTTTTAATTTTAAACTTGACACTGCCACTTTGAGGTATATTTGTATCGAGATCGTGCATCTAATCGAATTGCTGTCTATCCCAGGGGATGCCTTGGAATGTTTTCTTTCTGGGACTTCAAAACCTCTTTCCGGTGGGAAGTTGAAAAATGGTCTTAATTGAATTTCGAAGAGAAAGATGCAGATTTTTTTTTTTTATTTTGGCCAAAAATCCCGAATGGTTCCGAAGATCGCCACTTAACTAAGGTATAAATTTAAAAGCTCAGAGCAAGGAAAATGGGACCGAAAAGCGTGGAAAACTGTGTGGCAGAAGAAAATTTCGCTAAAAATTAAATTTTTAAATATCCAAGATGACCGCCTGAAAATATTTGGATTTATGCCGAAATCCCGCGCCACCACTACCCCCACCCAAGTCTTTTCACTGCAGCGCGAAGGTGGGGGAACAAATACCACGGGGCTCTCCACAGTCGAATCAGTCCAGGTCAGGAAACAAGGGAGATCACTTCGTCCATTGCCTCATCCCCTTTGATAATGTCTGCCGCAGCTATACGTCAGGAAGAAATTCCATTGGATCATGGCCTCAAAGCGCGGAAAACACTTTATACTGTAACATTGTTTTTGCTTAAAATCTAGGAATTAGAGTTGCAACGTTTGAAAATGCGTCGTTCTTGGACCCTGGTTGAACAATGTTTTTTTGCCAAACTTCTTATCCATTTGTAGTTACATAGTTTTTTTTGTTAAGGTGAACAAATGTCTGTTCGTATGCAAATCCTGACTGAGTCTCTCGACTTCATTCTGCTTTAGCTGTTGATAGTATAGCTGTATTTACGTCTTCTCCGTCTTTCAAACTACACTAACCAACTATAGTAGAAATATCAATATTCGCTTTTTATGTAAGATGTCCTACAATAGCTCTTTTGATTCTGACGCACAGGGACTGGCAAGTGTTGTATTGTCCTGAGGATGGCTCTGTTTTAGAGCCGAAACTTTGATAATTATAACGGTTCAGATCCCGTAGTCGTTTTGTTGATCCAAGCCATACACCTTAACGTCTATATCTGGGATCACGAATAACAGATGATCAAATAGTTTTTTTTCTCACCACACTAAGACCATAACTCAAGAACTACCCCCCTATACGGGGTTCAAGTTCAATAACTTTGTCAGCCTGTATATCCAAAACGAGTGATGTTCTAGGTATAGAGAGGAGTACTTTTAAAAGCATCCTTTCAAGCTCTGTCGATTTTGGGTAAAAAAAAAATGTCATTCCATTTAACAAATTTTCGGGTAACCACTCTAGATGACTCTGAAGGTTATCCCTCTATGCATTTTTATTGAGGAAACAAAGGATAAGAATACTCTTACACTGCTCTAGAGCCCTCACCCGAAATCGCTGACGTTCAGGGAGGTAAGCGCCGAATCTGCATGATATGAGTTTTGTTCCAACTTACCAAGAAACCGTTCCAGAATGGTGCAAAAATCATTCTGAAGAACTTACTAATATAAATTTAAAACTAAAATAAACAATATGTTTGCCCCGAGTGGTTCTGCAAGCGTTTTGGGATGATTCCTTGGCAGGTTGGACAAACTTATAAGGTTCCCGAATCTCTATGAGAATCTAAAATAATAGCTTTGTTCCAACCCGACAGGAAACCATTCCAGAACCGTTACAAAATCATCCTGGCCAACTCACTAGTAAAAATTTCAAATCGAAATTATTATTTTAGATTCTCAGAGAGATTCGGGAACCTTATAAGTTTGTCCAACTTGCCAATGAATCATCCCAAAACGCTTGCAGAACCACTCTGGGCAAACGTATTGTTTATTTCACTTTTAAATTTATATTAGTGAGTTGTTCAGAATGATTTTTCCACCATTCTAGAACGCCGGTTTCTTGGTGGGTTGGAACAAAGCTCATAACTTCGACTTGAAATTTTTACTTGTGAGTTGGCCAGAATGATTTTTGTAACAGTTCTGGAATGGTTCCCTGGAGAGTTGGAACAAAGCTATTGATTGGTGGGTTGATCCCACCAATCGGTTTGAGCTAGAAAGCTGAATTTTGGTATGTGGCTACTTTATGAGAAGGGCTAGAGGTCTCTACCGGAACCTTGCTGTGGGTACCGAAGGTTCTATTTTGGAAACTTTTTTCAATTTATTGACACTTTTTTGCTACAACTTAATGATTGTAGCTAAATGGTGCTGAAACCAAATATATTCGACGTTTCGACTTTTTGCTTACTGTACGCCATCATCTTATTCTTCTTTATTCAATTCACTTTTTATTCAAAACAATCAGTTTTTCGTATATGACTGTTAAAATAATATTAACGAAAACCTTTCTACTGGTACTCACTGTTCGATTTTATCGTTTTTTAGCTTCCGAGATTTACCTGGTTAAATTTCTCATTGATAGTGGTAGAGTGACATTTACCATTTTATAGCAAAGCCGGTTATGACAATAGAACAACATTTTGCTTAGTTTAATAACAGTCTCATAGGAAGTAAAAAACTGTTAAAATTGTGTGAAAATTACCTAATGTTTTTATTTCATCGAACATTACGCCAACTAAATCAAAATCCTTGAATAACAAATTAAGCAGGTATTTTGTGGTCGTGAATTCTCTATTCATTAGTGTCAATAGCATCGTTATACCATGTTTAGTTTTCAAATTATATAGATAAAAGTATTAAAATGTCGATAAAAAGTGGAAAAATTACGTTTTAGGCGCCATTTTGAAGGGGAAGGAAATTACTAAAAATTCCAAAATTGCAAATTTTTTACATATTTCTGTCTCCTCTTTCATATGAGACGACTTTTGATAAAATCTATGACAATGAATTTCGGTCGAAAATTTTGACGACTCCCCCTTTTTCTGATTATCTTGGAAACTGTAAGGTTTTTCGATGTGCAGGTTAATATGATGTATGAAGAGGTCATTGAGGACTATCAGATGCATGTATCAGAAAGAAGCTGCCTTTCCCGGTTTTCGAGAAAATTAAAAAAAAAAAAGTTAAAAATTTGTACCCTATATTCAGGCCACCCGTGCTGAGTTACTGTTCTAGGCAGACATTCGAAAATGGGCTCTACGTGTAGCTCTATTCTTCCACTTTCTTAGCTCTTCTTCAAGAATCTTCTTCAAGAATCTTTATCAAAACGAGATATGAGCTGCTATAGGCCGAAATGCACGATTTTCATCTAAAAATTTTGGTTTTTTGGGGCAGTTTGAGAGCCCCATATGCTTAACATAGAAATATCGACTTTTCCCATATAAATCATTACTAATCGATTTTATTCGTTGTCTCTAGAGGTTTTATGATAAACAGGGTATAGATTTACGTTTTAGATAGTATAGAGAGTTTTTTTTCTAACATGAAATTTGAAGATTTTAGCATATAAATCGATATCAATGCGAGCGCGTGGCGACGAAAGACGCGTTCAAATCTAAGCACACCATAAACAAACCAACTTAAGATTTACTTGTTATTTATAACATTCAAACAGAGCAAAATAAGCTAATGAAATACTCAAGACCTTGCGAAGAAGGATAAAGAACATAAAAACCGACTACAAAAATGTCCACAGGCAAAAGTAAAAAGTCAATCGTTTTTAATCTACAGCCTGTAAACATAACTAATTCTCATAGATGGCACTCATGTTTTCATTAATAAATGATTTAAATATTCTCAACAAAATGCGTGGGAGGCAAATTTACTCGATACAGAAGATTTGGCAACAACCCACGCACACGCGCTTAGTGAATCGGATTCCCCATTGGCAACAAGGTTACTAAGGAATGTCCTGTACGTTATTGACGTACTTCATTATAGCAGTTACGTCACACTACGAAATGTCAATGTAGGCAATGTTGCCAAACGTTTATTATTTTCTTTAACAGTAGGTTTATTTGATGTTTATCCTTTGTAATGTCTCGACAAAATGAAGTCAATGTTATTTTTTGTTACAGAGTGTTCATTTTGGTGTGACACTCATTCTAACCAGAGCAATAAACCACGTTAGAAGTGTCCAAATAATGAATGAACCTTAATTTTATATCTAAAAAAAAACAAATATGATTGTCTTGGATGGGAATTTCAGTTTAATGTACTTACTCTACATGACTAATAATAGTAGATTATGTCACTAGGAGTAAAAGTGGGTCTTTTTGTGCTGAGCCCAGAGATTGACGGCCGAAGCGAAGCTGAGGCCTGCAACTGGGCGAAACACAAAAAGACGTTTTACTCCGCGTAACATATAGTAGATTATGTCACTAGGAGTAAAAGTGGGTCTTTTTGTGCTGAGCCCAGAGATTGACGGCCGAAGCGAAGCTGAGGCCTGCAACTGGGCGAAGCACAAAAAGACCTTTTACTCCGCGTAACATATACTATTTTTTTTCAAGCATGCAGGAAAGTCTATTTCAGAGTGATTCAGTGTTGCAATTTTCTTTCATCCTCTTTAAGCAGGTCTAGGTACTTACCCAATTAGTGGTGTATATAAATAGAATGTGTTAGAACGGTGGTGTTCAATGTTAAATGGTTTTAATGGTATTAAATCATAACCAATGGTTTAGATGGTTGAGGTAAATTAGGGTAAACTAAAAATGTATAGCATTATTATTAATACTAAATTAATAAAAATGACATTGACAGATAAATATGATGACAACTAACGACATTTAACAGAATTCGAGAACCTATGCGATTTCGACTAAAAACGGTTTCGGGTGGTGCTCTCGAGCGCTCTGAGAGTATTCCTATCCTTTGTTTTTTCAACAAGAATGTAAAGATGGCAATAAGATGGTTTATATATGCGCCACCATGACAATAGCGGTGACATTTGACTTTACTTTTACTGCCTAGGACTTTTTTGCTACTTTTTTTGGTCTCAGGATTAGAAAGCCCACTTTAGGTGTGCGTATGGAGAGAACAAATGACGTACTTTTAGTCCGTTTGATAAAAAATATATTTCTTTTTGAGTTTTACGGATCCCCAATTTATATGCAAAACACGCGAGCTTTCAACTCGAATTGTATTGGACTTCCATAACACTATATGTTTAAGCTCTATTTACATGCATGACTACAAGTGCTTTATTTTCATGTTGACCGACAATAGCACAGTTAAACGAAACGCAACCTGATTATTTAATTAAACGCTAGATGTTCCCGATATACCACATATCAATGGTTTTCTATGGAAATCTTTTTTTTTGCTTATTAACATAACGTCAAATTTGTGTACTTGAAAAAATCTATTACCTAGCAAAAAAATATATATTAAAATGTTTTTTTTTTAGTTTTTTATTCATATTTTATTTACCTAATTTTGTTTGCGTTTTTCAGTAAAATTCTAAAGTAAAAAAATGAGTTTTGTTTACTGTGCCAATGCTGCTATCAAAGCCAAACTTTTTGTGTGTGTCCATATTCCTATCCCGATTAGTAAGTAATTCCAGGTACACTTTTTAATGTAATAACATTGAAGTTCAAAATAATCAATAAGAAAATAGGCAAAAATTGTTACAAAAAATGTTGGTAACATTACAGCTGATGACTATTTTACATGCCACTGTAACGAAATTACTATTTTTTTTGTTAAGCGCGAAAGCCTCCGCATAATTGGGAACTCACCTCAACATGTCAAATAATTGTAGCCTAGGCTTAAAACCTCGTTGCTAAGGTAACATCAAAAGCGCTTTCCAGCCGACCATTTTATGCATTCCAGCAAGCATTCGTACGTACACTCTCTTAATTTTTATATGAATAAATGTCACATGTGCATAAACTACTACACATCGAGATTACTCTCCGCCACGATATTAAATATCTGACAAGCGACAGCTGACTGGACACAAGTCAGTAGACACAACAGTCGGTTACAAATTTGAATAAAAAATTACAGATTTCGATGTTATCGACAGGGAGACATCTTGATATCCACTCAACTAACGTACTCCTTCCCAGGGTTGTTACAAGCTACACAATTGTGCAAAATGCTACACAATCCATTAACGAACTGCACGGCTACACCCCATTAGTAAATAAGGCCATTTTACTGCACATTATCAAAAAACTGCACAGAAAACTACACAACTGAAGCGGACCTCGTATTTCGAATACATTTTTTGTAACTGCTTGAACCACTCGCATGTAGCAAGGCGAGAGTCACACTGCTCGCTCTTTTCCAGAGTTGTCAACCATGGCGACTTTTTGTCACTTTTTGGAACTTCGAATTGGAAATGGCGATTGGCTACAAAATTGGCGAAATTTAAGCTTTGATTGGTGAAAATGTGGCGACAAATCATGAACCAGTTCGAGCTCTGTTTTTCTTTTGCCCTTTTTATACATTTTACCCTTTTTACTCTGAATATTCAAAGACCTCTTTTTGCCAGTTAATTCTGTTACGTGTTCGTCTTTCTTTGTCTTGACTATTTGATTTGTTTCGTTATTCTTTCTTGTTCATGTTCATTTCCAGCTCCAGCCGTCCTTCCGCGGCATCCGCCTTTGCCCTGTCTTGTCATCTTCACCTCACCTGACGCTTATTTTTAAGGAAGGAGTTGAGAATTGCTGGCCAATGGAATTCGTCAAAAGAATTTTTTGACCAATCAAGGTTGTCAAAATTCTCACTTGGCGCGGCGAAATAATGGCGATTTTCTCTTTCATAGAGTTGGCGATTTTTTGGCTACTTTTTTTTCTTGATCTGGCGACACTGAATTGGAAAGGTTGGCAACTCTGCTCTTTTCATTCTTACCTTAAAAAAGAATTCTGTAATCTAATCTTGTTAGAAAATGGAGGAGAAACAATAAATTATTAGTGTCTACACTATGTGCCAACAGATTTTGCTATTTTACTATGGGCCATTTCAAATAGATGTTCTTCTAGCAGGCTGAGGAATTGACAGATTCGTCCTATTCCATCCATGTAAACATGTCATTTATATGTCAATTTCTGAGCTTACTAGATGAATATCAATATCTATTTGAAATGGACTATATCTACAAGATATTTATAGCCAACTGGGGAGCTTCATTTTCGATCTATTCAAATCTATTGGAAAGGTTCTCCGTATATACAGGTACAGGTATATGCAAACATTGCAAACAACTGATAGCGTTTTCGATTGGCAGAATTAGTGCATAATGAATGTATTGTTTTCTTTTTATTTAACGTCAGTAAAGTAGTATGGAAGTATACTAGTTTTGCACTAAAATTATCAATCGAAAACGCCATAAGCATCATTGAAAATCTTTGATTTTTTATTGGTGCACAATGCTACACAATTTTATTTGAAATTTGTACACATATATAAATCAGTCCGTAACAACCCTGCTCCTTCCTTTTCTTGTAAAAAAGTGAATTTGTTTGACGAAACATAAAATTTAAATAATATCAAATTATGGTTCGTTTGAATTAACAAATTCATCAAGCGAGGGCAAACGATCATAGAGCGAATCATCTTACTTTATAGTTGAGGTTTACTAAATCGGGTGGAGCATTTGGCCTGGTAGACGTAACTCGTTCGTCTCTTTCTTTCTCATTAAAGTAGTTAGTTGTCCTTTTTAACTCGCTGGAGCATTTCAGTGGGAATTTTGGTTTATCTCTCATATAAGAACGAGACAGTTGGGAATCATGACCATAACCCCCTTTATATTTTCATGTCTCCAAACTGATCCGAATATCCTTACCCGTCATTTCCGATTCCGAGGTATCTAGTAGTTTATAGTTCATTGGATATAAGGTTTTGGTTATATTTATCGTTATAACGTATTCATAGTTATAAATATACACACTGTTTAACAACTTGTTGTTTTTGTGGTTTCTGGGTGAAAGATAGAATGTCAACTGCCTAAACTGTCAAGAGCCTAATAGACATTTTCCAATGAATCGCTTCGTTTACACCACCAGTGAAACTAGAACTCTGTCTCCGTCTGTTTAAAAGCTACACCGGAGCAAGTGGGCCTTTCCCAAGCAATATTTAATACAGGCAAGTCGATACTAAATGTTTCATTTTTACATGTGCTAACTCCACCCAATTTATATTTCAATAATTAGTATAATTCTGATTCAGGATGCGTGATTTGGGTGTTCAATCTACGCATATACTTCTAGAATTTTGAAGTGACAAGCTTTCAGAGCGGTGTGTTTAATTTCTTAATGAGAATTTAAGGATAAAATTCAGCTTCTTTGTCCTGTTCATGGCCCACCGTTTAACACAATTAGATTCTTAAAAAGGCTCTAACTCCTGAAACATTTACACTCAATATACGATTCCTCCTGGTCTTCTCTAGATAGATTTGTTATGTCAATTCACTAAATCAGTATTTACCGTGACCCTTTTACTCGATTATACAGGTGGCGAATCAGGAAAGAAAGGAAAATATAATTCCCGGTTTCCGGCCCTTTTACTGATAAAATTGGAAAAGCGTTCTGGTGCTGTAAGGTTGTTGCGAAACCGTGAAGGAATCTGTGCCAATATTTAATTTATAAGTCTATGCCAACATGTCTTTTCATAGTAAGTGATATTGATTAAACTGCTGATAAAAATATTGAAAAAACAATTGAAAGTAGTGAAAAAAATATTCACATGGTTCGATTATATCCTCCCCAAGGGACTGAAAACCTTTAAAACTTAAAACAATAAGATCGGAGGAACAGGAAAAGACAGGACACTTAATGAAATGGCAGGAAAGTTTAATGAAAATCGGAGTGTCCTTCTGGAGACCCAATTCAATTAATTCTTTCTTGTTTAGAAGCGGGTGGAAGGCGATTTTTTAACTCTGGCGAGGAATTCTCGACTCTCCAAGAAGACGAATTTTTCAGTCCAGTATGCAACATGCAATTTAGTTTTGTTCTTTTATCGACAATGAATGTCGCACACGTTTGTTGACCTCTGAATTTTATTTACGGCAATAAGTCAGAGAAATCAATCGACGAAGTGTGTGTTTGCGTTGATTTTTCTTCTTTGAAATTGGCACTAATCTCTTTAGCGCACAGTTTGGTTCGGATGCAGATTTTGTGTCTTTTTAAGCGGATTATGAGTTACTCAAAATGGATATTTTCATTATCTCCTTTCAGTTACGTAATATGTTTTTATTATTTCTACTTTTATTATACTACTGCAATTGGTTTATTTCAACATTGGTTTTTCTTCACTTGATTCAACAAAATATGTACATTTCTGAAGACCTAAATGACGCTTTAAAAAAAGTGTAATTATAAAGAGTAGGTGGCCACCAATTTGTCGATCAACCCATCTGCAAATTAATTGCGTGGTCTGCCCCTCATCAGTACAGCTTTGGCTGGTCGCCAAATTGGAGACCGTGAGTTCGCGGCTTAAAGCCAAAAAGCTACGGAATAGCGGTGAGATGTTGTAAAGAGCAGTAGCAGGCGACATCCACCAGCAAAAAAAAAGTTCATGTAACGGCAAGAAAAGTTCTTCATGACTATACATATTTAAATTCCTGCTTTTTCAATGTAACCATTTGGATCAGCACTACACGTACAGGACATATCAATAAAAAAAAACATCCAGCAGTATATAAAAATGGTATATTTTGGCAGTACCTAATTGCATTAAATAATTTATGACTAAAAAAATGAAACTATTTTATTAGGATACATACTTAAACTGCAATTCTTATAATATGTACAAAATATAAGACACAATGTTACAAATCAGTGAAACGAAAATATATAAATTAACAAGACTTTAGAAATTTGTAAGTGTATAGTCTATATTCTCAAAGAGACCTGGTTCCAGTACCACAAAATGGGCGGCCTCAAAAACCTATTTTTGAGACTGCAGATGTACTAACTGCGATAGATTAGTTCTAGAAGGAATTTAACTTCAAATAGAAAAACTGTTAGGTGTGTCCTGTGGTCTAAATAAGTAAGCAACCAACGTTTTGTTTTCTTTGAATTGACTCAAAAACAAAGAAGTCTTTAGCCTGGGCCCACACTGCAACACCTTATAATGCCCATTTATATCTATCTGTGAGCCCTGGCAACCTAATACCTTTCTCTTTAAGTAAGGTGCCAGAGGTATACCCTAATATGCTGTACTGACAGGCGAAAATCACCATTCTCAGTGAAACTCCTTAAGTCTACTTTACAACATTATTTAGAAAGCTGACTAACAAAAGACCTTACAAATTCCTACTTATAATAGTGTCTGATTTGATCTGATTGATAGTCAACTGATCTACTACTGCATGGCAGATGGCTCTCAGATCGAGAAGCAGCCATATTGCTCTGTAACTCGCAGGTTATCAGAACCACAACGAAATGTAAAGAGTAGGTGGTCATCAATTTGTCGATCAACCCATCTGCAAACTAATTTCGTAATCTGCCCCTCATCAGTACTGCTTTGGCTGGCTACTAAAAAGCTACGGAAGAACTAGTATGCAAATGGGTTGATGGACAAATTGGCGACCACCTACTCTTTAAATTTCGTTTTGGTTCTGATAACTTGCGAGGTACAGAGCAATATAGACTGCTTCTCGAACTAAGAGAACTATTAGATCTAATACGCTGTTAGATGTCGCCTGCTCCTGCTCTGAACAACATCTCACCGTTCTTCCAAAGTCTAATTATGGTGGCCATAAAGAGTTACCCACTGTGAGGCTTTTGCCTTCCACGATAAGATATATCTCGGGCGCCACCCAATGAGGTAAGGGGACGACAGACACCTGGGTGGCTTTTTACAGTGGAGGAAGGTTCCGCGCTTTGCTATAAATAATACTCAAAAACAAATAGATAAATGTCAATTCTGGTGGTCTCGAGCCTAGCCTACAAAAGGAACTTGAAACGTAAATACTTATTCTACTTATCACAATTACGGATTAGCGGACCGATGCGATATTTGCAAAAGAGCAGGAAGGGCGGGGAGTGAAGGGTGATAGTACATAGTCGGTAATCGGTATTCAAACGGTATTCGGTGTTTAAGGGATTAAACGGTAATCGGAAATCGGACGAAAATCAGTCGAAGAGGGGAAATGGCCGCAGTAGGCGTTACCAGCGCCTCGGGTTACCTATAAGTCGACTTACGCCCGAGCTCAACTGATAAATCGTGCACGGTGGGTACGACACGTGGATGGATAAAGTAAGCCCTGACTTACACCAGGTCTTGCCAGTATCCTTTTATGCAGGTAAGTGGACTTACACCTGAGCTCAACAGGCGGACAACTCACGGTGGACAGTGATACGGGAGGCAGGAGAAGATACAGTAAGTCCTGACTTACACCAGGCCTTACCAGTAGGAATCCCTATTTGCCTGCTAGTTGATTCGACTTACACCTGAGCTCAACAGGCAGCCAATTCAGGATGGGCGGAAGACAAGCCTAGAAACAGTAAGTCTAGGGTTACACCAGACCTTACCAGTATCCCTATTTGCCTGCTAGTAGAGTCGACTTACACCCGATCTCAACAGGCAGAGAAGACTAGATACAGTAAGTCCTGACTTACTGCATCTAGTCCTGACTACACCAGGCCTTACCAGTATCCCTAATTGCCTGCTAGTAGAGTCGACTTACACCCGAGCTCAACAGGCATAGAAGACTAGATACAGTAAGTCCTGACTTACTGTATCTAGTCCTAACTACACCAGGCCTTACCAGTATTCCTATTTGCCTGCTAGTTTAGCGTGGCTGTTGTAGTCGGCAGGAGAGCCCAATGTCTACCAGTGTTGCCACATTGATATGCTTAGAAAGTACTAAAATTTACTGAATATTGTACTAGATTTCCTTCTAAGGTACTAAACACTGAACTGGGTCATAAAAAAATGCCCTTCTGACGGAGACCACAAAACCACAGAATGCCGAGCGCTCTGTACATCAGCCTATCTCACTCTAGCTTGTCTAGATATTGCGACCAACCTAGTATACAATGTATGAATACGTCATATGTGGAAGTGACACTTGACGTGAAAACGTGTAGTTTTGACAGATCCCGGATGCCCTCAGCGTGAACTGTGAAGTTTGTGAGCTGTGGGTACTAGAGTACTAAATGAGATACGAGAGGACTAGATCTAGTATAATTGTACTGATCTGGCGTCGACTGACTGTCCAAGGGCCCCGTCTTCCTCTGTTTTAAACATGCTGCGCGTTGAGTGTAGGAGTGGAGGAAATTGGAAGGACCTTGTATGTATATTATTGCTAACGACAGCCTGTTTGTTTAGGTTTAGGATTGGATTTCGTTTATAAACCGGAGAATTTGTTTATAAACCGGTCTTAAAATAAGTAACTTCGTTACACCACATTTCAAATTTAAAGTGATTATCTCTCTCCGAAACTGAGTAAGGTAGGTATGAAAAAAAATCAAAATTTTAAAGTTTAACACCCTGTTTGAGAACTTATACACTCTTTTTGTTATCTTTTTTGTTCTAGAGTCAGCTGTTAAATTATCGTACGCAAATTTTGAGACCCTTTTTAGTGTTAAAATCTCCTAAGGCACACAATTTGCGTCCACCAAAATGTCAAGAAATCTACCTTATTCGCATGGAACAAAATTGATGGTTATCCGAAAAAAGGAATTCATTGCAACAACAGCTTGAAAGTTTTCCATTTTCGAAACAGCAAGTTGGTTGCATAATTAAGAATGAAGTTGTTGAAGAATCTAGCGGTCCATAGTAATCTCCAATTGTTCTGGTAAAAAAGAAAAATGGTTGCACAAGGACGGTTATACTCTACTTAGAATCTACGAGACTCTCAACATCCTAGATGAATGGCTCCAAATGGTTTTCCACCCTGGATTGGAAAGCTCCTGCCTTATTTGAGCATTTGATGATGCTTGGTCTTGCTTAACGACGAATGGTGATTGAGAAGGAGCACCTGAAGAATCTGAGAGGGGATATTGTCAATAATTTTGTAATATAAGACTGTAAAGGGTTTTCCGGGCTTTGAAGCCATGATCCATTGGAATTTTTTTCCTGACGTTTCGTCTACAGCTTCTTCTTCTTTTTCTTCTTATGACGCTGTCTTTCTTCGAGGGTTAGTATAGTGCGCGAAACTGCACCCCTAAATATCTCAATAGACGTTCAGCCAAACCATCTTCTCAGATCCTTGAGCCACGAATTCTGCCACTGCCCACAGATCTTTTGCCCTCAATCCTTCCTTCAGTAACAAGGCGGAGTATTTTATATCGCTCTCTATTTTCTCTTTATTTCTTTTATTGTTGTTAATCTTTATTCATTCGCCTGAGTACCTCTTCGTTGGTTATTCCGTCTATCCAGGGACATACGTCTCTCATCCTCTCTCATGCGTTGATCCGACGCTCCAGTGCTTCATTAAAGGTCCAGCTTTCACATCCATATAGAAAGATCCGGAAGATATATAGCAGCATAGCACTCGCACACGCAGCTGAAGAGTCAGGTCACGGTAAGCGAAGAAGCTCCTCATTGATGTAAAGAAAGAATTAATGCTCCTCATTGAATTTCGACTTTAAGATATTTTAGAGCCGAGATTTGTTGTACAACTGCGTTGTTAATTCTGAGGGTTGCTAGTTTTGGGGTCTTGGAGAATATGACAATCTTGGTCCTGGAAACGTTCATTTGTAGTCCGTGCTGCATGCTATGTTCGACAATACGGTTCATCATGCTCTGGAGATGCGGCAGGCTGTCAGCAAAAACGTCATCAGCAAAGCGTATGTTGTTAATGCAAATGTCAGTGATCTTGATGCCCTCTCTCACATCCTCCAATGCTTCACGAAAAATCGCTTCGGAATATGTATTGAAAAGAAGGAGAGGCAGAACCCAACCCTGTCTCACTCCCCTCCGAATCTCTACCTCTTCAGATGTTTCGCCTTCTATTCTGACTTCCGCCGTCTAATTCCAATATAGTTGGTTGATAATGCGCAGGTCTCCTTCGTCAACACCAATGGATTTGAAGATCTCAGCAAGTCTCTGTTGCGAAATGCAGTCGAATGCCTTACGGTAGTCATTAAAACATGCGTATATTCATGTCCCTGCACCGCTGCGTCAGACCGTTGAGTGTAAACAGAGCCTCGCGTGTACCCATTCCGTTTCTAAATCCGAACTGCGTGCTACCAATGTATGGATGATACGCAGGAACACCTTGAGGACATGGAACATCAAGGTAGTCATCGCACTCGGAAGCATTCGGTTTTTTGGGTATGGTGATGGTCGATTTTAGCCAGTCCACTGGTATTCCTCCAATCTGATATATAGAGTTAAAAAGAGAGATGATGAACGCTAGGCCCTCCCCATCTGCATCCGTAATGAGTTTGAGCGTTTCCGCGTGCACCTGGTCAGGTCCCAAGGCCTTGTCGCTTTTTTGAAGCCTGATAGCGCGTATTACTTCCTCTTTCGTAATTCCAGGGCTAGACTCATTAACAGCCTCACCTTTAGGAGGTTTTTTTGGGTCAACATTCACATATTCCTCCCACCGTTTTCTCTTTTCTTCAGCGCCCACCAAAATTCTATTAATGGCATCTCTCAAAACACCCTGCTGCTGTTTACATTGCGTGTTGGTAAACTCCTTGATTTTTTTTTGTAGAGAATGAATAGGTCGTGCTTATCTTGTAGTGCCTCGATTTCAATGCACCTTTCTGTTAACCAACGTTCCTTTGCCTTCCGGCATTCTGTTCTCACCTTTCGATTCAATTCTTCGCCTCTGGCGTTTTCTCTTCTTTTGTCGTCCATAAGTTGTAGGATCTCATCCGTCATCTACCGCTGCCTGGCAGAGCTTTCCGTATAGGTATAGCGTATGTCTAGCTCCTGGGTATCTATAAGGGTCTCCTTCAGCATACTCCATCGGGGTTCCACATCACTTGCGTCACGATTATCGGCTGTTTGTAGCGCATCTCCAGATTCTTGCTAGCTTGGATCCGCACCTCAGGGTCTGCAAGCTTTTTGATATTTATTCTTCTACAGCTGCGATAGACATTATCAAAGGCGATTCACATGAGTCTTCCAGTCTGCATTTAGAAACGTAATTTCCTCCTTCCTGTTAACATTGTTGTCGTGTTTAAAGATCTCAATGACCTCTCTCGTTAGTCTCGGATAGAAACGCTGCGACTGATATAAGATATCCACCTCGTTGAACAGGATGTCGTGACCTTCCAACTATATTGAGAAAGCTTTACAACTCATTTATTTGGTGCATTTAAGATACAAACTTTGTCTTTTCAAAACATTCTACAATCTTTTATAATTGAAAACGCTTTGGTTCTGCTTTCAATAGGTGAATTATTTTGTGCAACAAGATATATTCCTCGACTCATTGTCGAAACGTCCGCTCTGGACACTTATAAACGCTAAATATATCCCAAGTGGCAAACATTTTTTTGAGGCAGATTTTATTACAAACACCTAATAATTTCAGTATTAAGCGCCGTTATCATTTACAATTTTGGCAACGGGCCTGTTGACGTTCCCACACTGTAAACATAAATTAGGCTTAAAGAGCCATTAATTTGGTTTCAGTGGTTCGGTCCATTAAAATACTAGAAGGTTAGTGAACCACATGTCTTTTCTATTCCGGTTTCTGGAGCTCGTTAGATATTGACATGTTTATCATATCTTGTATCATAAAATGTTTCATTAAAACCACTTTTCTGCACAGTTTTAAGTCAAAAACCTTAACAGATTGAGGCATTTTCTGCAGTTGACTGCAGACAAGTGCAAACAGGCGTAAAGACCCGAAACACTAGCTAATTTGTCTATATGTATATAACTATTAAATGAGTTAGATGTTTTTGAGTTAAAATTTTTACAGTTGTCAAAAAGTTATCTTGAGTTAAACCTAGCAGAGAATTTAGCAAATCAAGGGCGGGTATTTGAATCCCGATCAAGTAATCATCGGTTAAATGTAACAGTGCGATTAAACCGCGATTAGTAATTTCGATATAAATAAGCAATGTGGATGTGGGTTCATCTAAAAATGCAATATTTGAGGTTTTTTGAGAAAGTCACGCTAGATAAAGGCCAAAATCGGGGCAAATGACACAAAATGTGTAAAAATACGAATTTGGAGGGTTTAGAGAAATTCAAATTAAGATTATGGCCAAAGTGGATTAAAAATGAAGTACTCAAAGCATTAAAAAATGCATATTAAAGTTTCTGGGCAAATTGAAGTTAGGAAAAGTGGTTAAAAATTTACGCAGAGCGTCTAAAAGTGTAGATTTGGAATCTTTGGAGAAATTCAGGTACAATTTTGAATAAAGTCGATTAAAGTTGACCCACTTCATGTAAAATAACAATTTTGTGGTTTTTTTAAGAAAATCGAGTCAAAAAATTAGACCCAAAATCGATGAAAAATGACCGATGATGTAAAAATTAAAATTTGGAGGGTATGCAGCAAAACAGTTTTTTATATTTTCAATTACTGGTAATTTCAGAACAAAACTAATATCTACTCTAAATTTCCAAGTACATGGCAGCAGAAAACTGATGGAATAAGGCATGGTTATTTCAAGAAATTATACAAATAGCAAGACTTCATTACTTGAAAAATCCTGAAAAAAAACAAGTGTTGAAACTGATTTTGTTCGTTTTTTTTTTGTTATTGGTTATTTTAAGAAAAATTTGACCACTTCTGCAAATTGCTGAGTTCAAACTAGCTGCAGCAAAGTGAAAATTTGGTGAAATAAAAAAAAAACAAAATCGATGAAATAAAAAACAACTTTTTATTTTTTTGTGGTACTTTAAAAATGTCGACGAAAAAGAGTTTTAAACCTGCATTTTTGTCAATGTTTTTTCAGTTATTGGTTATTTTGGAATAGCTTTGAATTGATTTGGAAATCTTCAAAACTGCTGGGTGTAAGATAGCTGCAACAAGATGAAACAAGGCCTGGCTATTTCAAAAAGTTTAATATTTTTTTTCTATTTCTGAAAAAATGTGAAAAAATTAACATCTTCTATAAATTGCTAACTTTAAGGCAGCTGGAAAAAGGTGAAACAAGTTATTGTTGAAGAGTCTACAATATGAAAATCGTATGTGTGCATTTTAACCTATTTTAAAGAAATGTTGGCATGTGTCTTGGTTGAGGCCTGATGATGCCTTTTCAGGCGAAAAGGTAGCCCTGAAGGACGAATATAAATTATTTGAGGCTGCTGACTTAGAGCTCTTTTGTTTTCGACTTTGGATTCCTATCATTCTCTCTGAGAGAGAAAAATGGTCTTTTTCTACGAAGGTAAAACAAGATGTTCCAGAAAATTATTTGGACAAAAAAAGCTTTATTATTTCAAAAGTTCGAATATTAAACTTGATATTTTGTAATTTTTTTTCCAATTATTGGTCATTCCATAAAAAATGTGAGCATATCCTCTCTCTACTTTTTGAGTTCAGGAGAGCTGCAGAACATTTTTTGGTTATTTCGAGATGTTTTGTAAAAAAAAAGTAGTTTAAAAATGCTGACAAAAGACGTTCTACAACTGAATTCTGAAAGCCAAAATCGGTGAAAATTCTTCAAAGCGTGCACAAATACAAACTTCGATGGTTTCAGAGAAATTCAAACTAAGATTATGGTCAAAATAGGATAAAAATTACTCCAAACGTCAAAAATTTGAAAATTAAGTTTCTGGGTAAATTCAAATTAGGATTAGAGCCAAAAATAGTTACAAATTTACATAGAGTATTTGTTTCTTCGTTCATTCTTGTAAAATGATAATTTTGATGTTTTTCGAGAAAGTCAGGCTGAAAAATTAAGTCTAAAATCGGTAAAAAAAATGTGTAAAAAGTCAAATTTGGAGGCATTGGGAAAATTCAAATTTCAAAACAAAATTCCTAAATGAAAATTAAGAGTTTCTGGACAAATTCACTTTAAGACTAGGGTCAAACCAAAAACCACGACACAAGGCGTCTAAAAATATAACTCTGTTGAGTCTTCGGAGAAATTCAGGTTAGAAATAGGACTAAATCAAATAAAAATAAACCACTTTATCTAAACATGTAAGTCTGTCGAAGCGCTATAACTTCATGCTGATGATCTTCCCTAGATAAAAAAAAAACAAAACAATATGTTGCAGGGTACTGTAAAATACAGAAATCAATTTCTAGCCGTCGGTACTATAAAAACGCTGTTTTCGACCTTTGAAACGACTGATGAACCATCATTTCGCAAGCTCTAATTTTACCCATCCCCAGACTAGTTTCGCCGTATATGGCTCGTCAGTGAGGCTTTGACACAATCAGAACTTGCAAAATTTTCGGTACTCAAGACACGTTTCATAGCAGCACCGAGAAAAGTTTCCCGGTGGCACCATCTGTGTCCGTTTGTTGAACTAACGAGATTGCACTCGTCCATCAACGTCATTGCCCGATCTAAGGAAAAATGGTGCAGATCACATCAATTTTTAGCCGTCGGTACTATGAAAACGCCGTTTTCGAGCTTTTAAACCACTGATGAACCATGATTTCGCAAGCCCTAATTGTTCCCATTCTCAGACTAGTTTCGCCGTATACGGCTCTTTAGTGAGGCTTTGACATAATCACAACTTGTGAAATTTTCGGTTCTCAACACACGTTTCATAGAAGCACCGTGAAAAGTCTCCCGGTGGCGCCATCTGTGTCCGTTTGTTGAACTAACCTAACAAGATTGCACTCGTCCAGTATTAACGTTATTGCCCGGTCTAAGAAAAAATGATGCAGATTATTGTAGAATAAAAAAATTAATTTTTAGCCATCGGTACTATGAAGACGCTGTTTTTGACCTTTTAAACGACTGATGAACCCAAGGACGGTAAACATAACAGAACGGTTCACTGCCATTTAAACAACAGGGAGCCCATAGTGTGGGCCCAAACCCTAAATGTTACAGTCCGATTAAACCGCGATTACTATTGATTGAGTTGGTACTTTTTTGGGTGTTCGATTAGCTAATCAGATTATTTTATAACTAATTGTATGTTGGCATTCTTGATTTTCGAAATTAGTTGTTGGTTGTTCATTGCCGTGTTCATGCTGAGCTCCCGAGTCCCGTTTTTTGCGTCGCAAGCACAGAAAACTTTCTGTTCCTGGAACTTACGGAAACAAAAATATCAAATGACAAAATGTCAAAAAATGACGTTAGCAACCGGCGACGGTTATAGTTATTTTCCTAACTAGTACGGAAAGTGATACTTTCCCGCACGCTAGTGCGGGAAAGACACTTTCCGCTCGAATTAGGAACAATATTTTTTCTACGAGCCAATTCATTGTAACAAAGACAAGGAATAAACATACAATACATAAACAACTTTATCTTTGTCAACAGTATGACAGCTGAATTAATCAACAATCAATTGGTTGTTATGACAAAAACTTGGTGTGACGTAATGTTTCATGGTGACATTAGAATAAAAAGTACGTATATTATGGGTATATTTTGTATCAAAAATCAATGAAGGCAAGCATAATAGTTCCTTAAAACAGATAAAAATGTTAGGCACGGCTATAAGGCAGGTGCACCTATCTAGATAGACAGACTATAAAGTCTAAATTATATTATAAAACAGTCATTCTTTAAATATTTACTTTCCTGCACGCCAAGTTTACTTTCACGCACGCCGTGCGGGAAAGTGAAGCTTTCAAAAACAAAATGCGTGCGGGAAAGTGATATATTATGAACGCTCGTAGAAAAAATCTTTATCCACGACCATACTATAATAATCACATTATTCTTGTACATTCTCAAGACTAACGATAATCATTATTCACTTGTGAATAATGAACATTATTCACAAGTGAATAATGAGTTGTCATGGAAACGAAACATGTCGTAGGCAACTGACAACTCAAAAAGTAAACTGCCCTAAACATGAAATCGGTAGTTACCACTGGTTCATTCAAATAATTATCCTTCTATTAGGATGTATTGAGGCAAATGTAGGTTACAGTGTATCTTTTTCCCTAAAATATGTACTTTTCACTGAAAAATACTTAAAATAGGCCATAAAATGAAGTAATTTACCGTCCACCCTCGTAGCATTGAAATGAACATGCGATGACATGCGCGGGTGACTAGACCGTCATCTATCGAAAAGACGCATCAAACGTCGCGCCATTGAATAGCGAAACCAGTCGTGGTCGTGGTTTTAAAATTGTAAATTAAAACCCAGAATCTTGGTCGTGGATAAAGTATAGTATTCAACGCGCATTTAATGAGCGTTATTCTCTCGGGCAACTTGTTCCACTCGCTTCGCTCGTGGGCTCAAACGTTACCCTCGAGAATAACGACTCTCATTAAATGCTTGTTGTATAATATACTATTATCGGCTGCCAATTAAAATTAATCAACGTACGTTGGTATTATTTGATACCTGTTTGAGGTTAATCGGCACTTAGAATATCCATCATTCAGGGGATTAAAAATATAATCAGTGTTCAAATAATTTAATCGGTATTCAAAATACCGGCCCCAAATTTGTTATTTATGTCGGGCGTAACCTGGGAAGAGGTGAAATGTGAAAGTTCCAGTAGAACGATGTTCCCTTGGGTTAAAACTTGGGCAATTTGTCAAACTGGGTTAAGAAAGACACTATTTTAATAAATTAAACTCGCTACATGCAACATGATTTCTACTTCGCTTTGTCCTGAAACTTCAATTATTGTCTCAAAGTTCACGTTAAAATGCATGTTGGTTGTGTCTTATTTATACAGCTAATGCCAAAAGTTTTGTATACGATCCCGATGGGAATACACTGTGTGGCCAGACAACTCTTCCCAATATAAAAACCGATATTGTTACAATCCTAACGTTAACATAACATTCAACATAGAAAAAAATTCTATACACATTTAGTGGCATGCATGAAATTTAATTCCTTTTCACAAAGGACCTTCGTCTTTATCTTAACGTTAACCTTGGGATGTTCAATGTTAAGTTGAAGTTTTCAAAGTGATAGAGTCGTGAAACGAGGAGCGACATTAAAATTAAAGGCCGTATTTTCTGGTTAAGCCCGTTAGAAGTCTCTGAGTTCGGAAATTGAACCGTTTTACTACTATTTCGGGGTCTGGATTATGGAGGAAGGTCTCAGGAAAGATTAGATGTCTAGATGGATGAGTATTTGTCATTTAAAAGGACTCTTAGTGGAAGTTCTAACGAGAGGTATTCGTTCTTTCGGTCTAAAGTGGAAAATTACCACCTTGCTAGATCACTTGTAGTAACGAATTATTATAAAATGGCAGAAAATTATGTGTCCTTTTGGGTAATATTTCATATTTATTAAGATGTATCTCTTCATGCATATACGCGTCCGTTAGATAAAACGACAAGGGGTTTAACAACCCATGTTGGAGCGGAAAATACAATTTCTCTTTTTCTTGCCTGACAAGATAAGGTCCCAGAAGTGTAGTGCACGTCCGTCTTTACTTAGAAAAAACTGCAATTTATAGGCAAATTTATTCAAATTTTTGTGAATGTGGGTTGGAACGTCGCAACTACATGTTTGTTTTAGGTACATTTTTCAAGTGTCAGTAATATCGTTAAAATGTTTTTCTATTAATCCGACGTATGACTTTTATCAAAACTGAGATGAACCCAATGACTGTGAAGTATTTGCTACACCTTGGAAAATGCTTTAATGTTTATATACGGGGTGTTCATTATAAAACTTCATCTAGCAGCTATGCAATTTTGACAGAAAAGGATGACATAATCAAAATGAATGGACTTTTGTTTCTACATCCTTTTCTTTTGACATTTCACAGGCAACTAGATGAAGTTTTATAATGAACACCCTGTATTTACACAAAGTAGCCCGTCAAAAAAAATATAACAACGTTTTTTTTCCAATTGAATATACAGAGTGTTTCATAAAGGTGCTGACACAATTTAGGGGGTTAGAGAGGACACCACTCAGCTTCGCGTTGTTGATACTATGGATGAGTTGGAGAAGGAATGTCTTAAGCTGGAGGCAAGAAAGTATCGAGTGGATAATTATGTACTACCTCCTCGGAGGAAAGCTAATCAGTTGGAGCCAGATTTAGCTTCTGTAGAGTCAGTTAGTTCTTTTCGAGTTTCTGCGAATGAGTTAGGAGTTTCAAGTAGTAGTGTATCTTATTAGAATTGTAGAGCTGTAGGTCATATTAGCCGTAATTGTCCTAAATCCAAGAAACTACACTGTTTTAATAGTAATTAAGATACCTAGAGCATTGCATGAGGTCGACAGCCCGAGGGGTATACTTTGACCGAAGGCATTATGTCTTATAATGCTCATGGTGTCTTCAACGTTTAATGTCCGACTTCTTGTTCTTAAAAAAATTAACTTTTATGTATTATGATTTGATATAAATTATACGTGCCTCTACCTGGCTGGGCATTTACCGTGCAACACACAACAATGATTATTTTGATTTATAAATGACTTACTTATCAAATTCCTGTCTATTTAAATTCATAATGCCCAAGGGTGTTATTTTTTTGCTTATGCGCCCTAGGGCCTTATTTTTAATATATATGACTTGGAAATAAGTCAATTATTATGAAATAATAGACCGGTTGGACATTAATGTTTTAAAGAGAATGTTACTGTCCGAACATGTAAAAAATGTGGAGCTTCTGGAAACGAACAGAGGGGAAGCTGAGTTTGAACAAAACAGTTTTTCCTGATTATGGTCTTGTCCATAATAATGATTTGTTTGCTAACCAAGCTGTTTTAGATTTTGTATTGTCTCATGCTCAAGGTGATCAGCATCGGTATTTGAAAATTTCAATTTCAACAGTGCCAATGTTAGGATTGTTAGATAGTGGAGCCAGTAGGACTTGCTTATAAACTAACGATGGGCATAGTCGATAAATTTCTTTTATCAAATTAATCAAAATAATCGGTTCAAATTTAGGAAAACTGAGGTTAGGATTAGGTTCAAAATTGGTTAAAAAAAAGATACAAAGCGTTTAAAAGTCTCTGGAGAATCTCAGCTGAGAATTAGGAACAGGTTTGGAAAAAATAATATTAACGCTGTGTCTAAAATCAGTTAAAATTAATTTTCTGGCCAACTAAGGTTAGGATAAGGTTTTAAAACATGACACAAGCTGTCGAAAAATGTAAATTTGAAATCTTTAGAGAAGGTTAGAATTAAGCCTAAAAGAGATTAAAAATAACCATGTTTATCTAAAAATGTAAATTTAAACATTTCATGAGAAAGCCAGGTTAAGATTAAGGCCAATTTCGGCGAAAATGATTCAAAGTTTGTAAAAATACATAATTGAACGATTTGGAGAAATTCAAATTAAGATAATAGCCAAAATCGGTTAAAAATTACTCAATTTGAAAAAATTCGATTATGATTAAGACCATAAGTGGTTAAACTTCAACATAAACCCTCAAAAAATGCAAATTTGAAGTTTTTGGAGATTTATTAGTTATTGGAGTTAGAATTAGAACGCAGAATCGATTAAAAATTAACCACTTTATCTCTCTAAATTTTATGAAAAAGTTTTTGCTAGAATTAAAGCGAAAATCGATAAAAAAAATAAAAACGCGTAAAAATATAAATTTGAAGGGTATAGAAAACTTGAAATTAAGAAAATTAATTAGAAATACATATTTGAAGGGTTTGAACAACTCCAACCAACTTAAAAATAACTTATCTCATAAAAAAATGCACAATTTGATGTTTTTTGAAAAAATCACGGTAGGATTAAGACCAAAAAGTACTCAAAGCGTCTAAAAATGCAAATTAAAAATTTATGGAAAAACTCAGGTTAGGAGAAAAATGGTTAAAAATTTACACCACACAGCGTCTAAAAGGGTCAGTTTGGAGTTTTTGGGAGAAACTCGGATTAAAATTAGGACTAAAGTCGATCAAAAATGACCCACTTGAAATGACGATTTTGATGTTTTTTTGGCTAAAATTAAGGTTAAAGCGGTGAAAAATGACTAAAAGTGTGTAAAAATGCTAATTAAGGGTTTCTCCACAAATTCAGGTTAGGATTAAGGTCAAAATAGGTTAAAACATGTCACAGCGTGTCTAAAAATGCAACTTGTGTCTTAGGGGAAATTCATGTTGGGATTAGTACAAAAAGTAGTTAAAAATTTACAAAGAGCGTCTAAAAGCGCAAACTTGCGAGTCTTGCAAGAAATTCAGGTTAGAATTAAGACTGAAATAGATTAAAAATGAACCATCTTTTCTGAATTAATTTTTATTAAAAATGTTTTAATTCTAAAATTAAGATAAAAATTGGCGAAAATAAATCAAAGTTTAAAAAAATGCAAATTAAAAGTTTTTGGGAAAATCAGGTTAGGGGTAGTGTCAAAATGATTTAAAAATGACCCAAACCGTCTAAAAATATATATTTAGATTTTCTGGAACCTAAAATCCATTAAAGACAACTCACCTCATCAAAAAATGCTTTGAAATCTTTGGAGCAATTCGAGTTAGAATTAGAACTAATATCAACTAAAAACGCAAATTTTTAGTTTTTTTATTTGGGAAAATCAGGATAGGATTGAAGTTTAATTCAGAAGAAAATGGTTGTGAGTGTGAAAAAAATGTGAAAATACAACATTACCTAAAAATTGATATTTAAATGGTTCATGAGAAAGTCAGGTTAGGATTAAGGCCAATTTCGGTGAAAATGACTCAAAGTGTGTAAAAATACATATTTGAAGGATTGGGAGAACTTCAAATTAAGATTATAGTCAAAATTGGTTAAAAATTACTCAAATTGTGAAATTCGTTTATGATTAGGGCCAAAGGTGGTTAAAATTTTACAAAAAGTCTCTAAAAGTACAAATTTGGAGGTTTTGGAGATTTATAAGTTAAAATTAGGCTTAAAATCGATTAAAAATAAACCACTTTATCTCTCTAAGTTTTATGAAAAAGTTTGGCTAGAATTAAAACAAAAGTCGACAAAAAATAATAAAAAAAAATAAAAACGCTTAAAAATACAAATTTGGAGGGTATAGAAAACTTCAAATTCAGAGTTAGGACAAAGGCCACAATAATTGAAATTTCCTCAAAGTGTATACAAATACGTATTTGAAGGGTTTGGACAACAAACAGCAAAAACGCAAAAGGATTAAAAAATTACACAGAGTGTCTAAAAATGCAAATGTGGAGTCTTTGCAGAAATTCAGGTTAGAATTAGGACTAAAGTCAATTAAAAATTACCATTTTTTTCTAAAAATAACAATTTTGATGTTTTTTGAAAAATTCAGGCTAGGTTTAAGGCCAAAATAGGTGAAAAATTATTTAAAACATGTCAAAATATAAATTTGGAGGATCTAAAAAAATTCAGAATAACAATATGGTCAACATGTGTTAAAAATTACTCACAGTGTCTAAAAATGCAAATTCGAATTAAAATTACAACTAATATCAATTAAAAATGAAGCAACTCATCTAAAAATGCAAATTTTGAGGTTTTTTTTTTTTTGGAAAGTCAAGGTAGGATTGAAGTCAAACTCAGCGAAAAATGGTTCGAATGTGAAAAAAAAGTGTGAATATAAAATATTGGAAAGTTCAGAAAAATTCAAAATAAGATTATGTCCAAGATCGATTCAAAAAATCTCAGAACGTTTAATAATGCAAATTAAAAGTTTCTGAGCAAATTCAAGTTAGTACTAAGGTCAAAGTGGTTAAAAAAAATACATAGAGTGTTTGAAAAGGCAAATTTGGAGTCTTTGGATAAATTCAGGTTAGAATTAGGACTAAAATTGTTTAAAAATAATCAATTTTGTGTAAGAATAACAAACTTGATGTTTTTGGAAGAAGTCAGACTAGGATTAAGGCAAAAAACGTGAAAAGTAATTCAAAGCGTGTCAAAATACAAATTTGGAGAATATGGAAAAAATAATATTAACGTTATGGCCAAAATCAGTTAAAAATTACTCAAAGTGTCTAAAAATGCAAATTAGTAGTTTTTTGGGGAAAAAAAAGTCGCAATATCTCTAGTGTATTAATCGTTTGTTCGATTATTATGCCATAATCGAAATATTTCGATTATATTATTCATAATTGCAATAATCGAATATCGTTCATAATTTCCCAACACTATTATTCGCAAACTCATCGTTTTCGAGATATAGCAAAGCAAAATTGAATGACTTGACATCTTCTATATTCCCCTAAACTTTGTCATCACTTTTCTGAAACCTACTCTGTATGCATCAAAAATCGCTCGCAAACATGTCAACTTTAGTCTTTAGGGAAAACAAACAAATTTTTGAGCAGAACCCCCTAACTTGGACAGGAGAATGAAAACCATATCGCTGTATGCAAATTTACAGATTTGTAAAATTTAACTGGCCGCTATTTTGGATTGGTTAAATAGACCTTGATGAGGCATTCAAAACGAGGTATCACTCGATCCATCTTTCCGTTCCACAAGTTGAGGATTTAGGGGTTCAGATTAGAGTTCGAAACTGCTCAGAAAATTGTTTTCCCTAAAAACTAAAGCGTCCGAGCGATTTTTGATGTATATGCTCAATTGAAAGAAAAATGGGATCCTCTTCGATGGCCACCTTGTATAGATAAAATAAGGAAAGACAAAAACAATTAAAATCTCTAAACAAAAGCAGAAAGTAAACATATTTATATGCGAGTTAATAACACATATATAAAGCGAAACATTCTAAATGAATTTATAGCGTAATTTAATACCCCAAGCGACCTGTTATGAGGAGAATTATTAAACCTTAATTAATACAAACTGTTAGTGTGTGAAACCATTAATATTAATTTAACGCCGGCAATGGGGTTAATAAAATTTGTAGGAGCATCTATTCCAGTTGTAGGTATATGGTAACACACGTTTGGATAGATATATGGAGAGTTTGGGCTTGGCTCTGATATGCACATTCTTTCTTTTCAATATTTTATCAATTTTTTGCTTATTATTTAAGCTTTGAAACAAAACCACACAATTTTTTATTGTCGATAAAATTATTAATCTAAAATATATCCATCTATATTCATCTTTTTTTTTCTCATTGTCTTTTTTAAATATTTCACTTCCACACACCAATTGTGATGACATATAGAAACAATGATAGAGGTCAAATTTTGAAAATATTGGGAGTTTTAATCTCAGATGGAGTCGCAATTATGTTGTAGGGTTTACACTAGTAGTACACGTCATCGAGTATGCGTTTTGAGAATTGCGTTCTCATTTGCAAAAAGAAACAATTTACTTTTAAAAAAAGGGAATATTAATGAACCGTAGACAGTGAATTGAGGTATAATATTTAATAGTAAAAACTTAAAAAAATGTATTACTCAATCAATTAAATAAAACGGGTTTTTAACTTAAAATTAAGGTGAAACAAACTTACTCGTCAAAAAGAGACTACCAAAAACGAACTGCAACACACAGAACTGGCCAGACACAAAACAACAAAATATTTAAAAATGTATAAAACAGCACAAGTTTGAGCCTGTTGTTTGTGCGCTGCCTGTGTGACAACTGTTTTTATACAGGGTTCACCCTATATTACAAGAACGGTGCGTTTGTGGATAGAGTTTTGTAAGCAAGAGTTGGATGACTTCCGTAACCTACAAAAACTTGTCAGCACTTTTCTGAAACACTCATAGAAACAATAATAAAGCTCAAGTGTGAAAATATTGGGAGTTTTAAAAAGTTGAGGACGCTGATATCAGATGGAGCCACTAGAAAGATCAATGATGTCGGATTTACAGTAGTCGTACACGTCATCGAGTATGCGATCTCCTTTGCAGAAAATTTATTTACCTTCTTAAAAGGGAAACATTAAAGAACAGTAGATAGTGAACTGAGGTATAATATTTAAAACTTAAACATAGAGTCAAGATCCTTAAAAGTAATTTCAGAATACTTTGGACGTTAATAAAACTTTTTATTAAATTAACTGAACAAATTAAAATGTTGAAAGCAAGCAGAAAATACGTCGGCCTAAGATTATTGTCCTGGGAGATAAGAAAATGCAAGAGCACTTTTTCACAGTGCCTAAAGCGGTTAAAAGCGCTCCCGAGGGATGAAGGGGAGACGCGATGTGCGGCAGGAAGTGCAAGAGGTATTTTTGGAGCTCTTGGGAGTAATTCAACGCATAAATCCAAAGTGGATATACAGATGTTTGAGTGGATAGCAATATGGAATTTTTCCCAATTGGCCTCTCCAATGTATCCTTGATAGAGTCATCATCCTTATATTCATGGTCAATCAATATTATTTCGTTACTAAAAATTCCCATTGCTAGATGGCGGGTATCCTGAAGTGTGCTGACCGATGACCTAGCAGATATGGACAGAGCCAAAAAATGCTGATATTTCCCTACAAATAGTCCTGCTTTTTGGCCGGAGGTCTTAAGGCCAGCACTCTTAAGGTTCATATGACGTAATGTTGTCGTCAGCACACGTCATACAAGCGTCATCGCAACTTAAAGCCGAACCGGATATTGATTGTCGATTGTGTTTGGTTTTTGTTAGGTTAGAAGTTAAATTTTAAACAACCAAGTCAACTAAGGGCTAGGAGTCCTAGCTAGGAGATGAATATAAGTTCGATATTCGATTGGATTGACAATTAGAACTAATAAAAATAATAGTGATTGAAGAAGTAATAATACTTCGATCGGTAGACATACAACAAATGGTTTACTGAATTAGACTGTTTCGAAAGATTCAGGAGAGCTCAACTTGTCATCTTTTCAAGCCTGAGCAATAAATTTTCGGTTATCATTTCTTTCATCAGGAAGTAGAATAATTCCAGTTTTCGTGAAGAAAGTGAGTTGTTTGAAATCAAGTTTTCTTCACAATGAGAGTTTCCTCGAAGAAGAAGAACAGAGAAACAACTACTTACATCCACTTAGATTAAATTGTCTTTTATTTAAATTTATTAATGTTATTTAAATTTAGTAATAGTTAGTAATGCCTAAATATTTAAATTTAGTAATCTGTCTTTAAATTTAGTAAAATGTTGTCTCTGGTCTTTGACAATAATAACAGATCCATCTCCGAGTTTCAGGGTGATCGCCATTTTGTAGAAATCTTGAGGGTATCTTCCACTTTCTATCACGATACTGTGCTTCCTCAAGATAGCATTGCTATGAAGCTGAGAGTCGTATTTAATAGTTGATGTCCATCATCTTCTGGTCAATCCTGTAATTCCATTCAAATGATGGGGATGACTATTCAGGAGGAACTGACATCAATTTTAATCAGACTCAGACAAGCAGTTACTTGTTGCAGAACAGTTCAGGTTAGTTTAGGTTCGCTCAAGCCCCTGAAGTGTTTCTTTCTTGACCACAAGGTGTCTCTTGCAGTCGTGTCTGAGACCTCAAATAGCTTATCCCAAGGCTGCTGAATAGGGCAAGATTTTTACGTCGACTACTCGTTGTCAGGTGAAAAAAACCAGAAATGAGGCAATGCAAGCAGTTTTAGCATTCTTTTTTTCTGACATGACTGATCTTATATTCAATTTTTTTTATAAGGTTTACGGTTGCATCATTTTCCGGAACTAACGGAAATTTTGCCAAAATAAAAAATTCGGCATCTTTCGCTTCGAAATACAATTAAAACAACGTCGCGACGTCCCAACGAAAAACTGGTTCCCAGGCGCCGAAAAGAAAATATTTTAAGGTATCCCCTGGAATAGAAAAGCATTCGATTGGATGCACGGTCTCAGCACAAATAGTCCTCAAATTGGCAGTTTGAAATTTAAAGTTTAAAAATTCGCAAAAATTTCAAAATTAATTCTAGAACCTTGATTTTTGGCCAGATCTAGGGCTCATAAGTGTACTACCTCTCTGAATTATTTCAGATGTTTTTTTGCAAAAATGTGGAATGTACAGGTTGTAATGTGAGAAAAGTACACTCAAATTTGACCAAAAATGTAGCACAGAAAAACTTTCGTAGCTCACCTGGTATAAGAGCTAGGCGAAAACTAATAACAGATTTTTTTTCTCTGCACTTCTTCTAGTTACCTATATACAAACGAAGATGTCGCAAAAAACTACTATACTATTTTGGACACTTTTTCTTGATGTTTTTGGGTCTTTGGATTTTTTTTTATCCCCACTGTATTAAAGTGACATTTTTGGGGGGGGGGGGGATAGGATTAATAGTGCCCAACGATATGCCCTTTCCCCGACGATTACCTTTAGTGGGCCAATCGTCTAATTAAGGGGGTCTAGAAGACAAAGAATTTGACCATTAAAAAAAAGAAAAAAACCGCCCACCTTTGCGAATTTTTCTATATTTTCTAAATTTCAAATAACGCATTTTTGAATTCTTCCCCGCCCCCTTAAATACATTCGCTTCCTTTTTGCTCCAAGTTTTCCAACCATTTTTCCCTTTCGTAGACCTGGAGTATATTATCTTTCCACACTGCACTTTTCGTTTCAGTTTTTCCTTACATGGTTTCAGTTTTTAAGGAGAAAATCATGAAACTATTGAACCTACAAAACTTTCTATGGTGGAAGGTGAAATAGAACAACGAAAAGAACAATCATGAATTGCCCAAAACTCGTTGGATTCGCTCCAATCGGTCCACTCTTCTAAAATTACATACTTACAAAGTGTGAAATTCAGAAAAGAGGAAATACACCTCCCCCGTAATGTACTTTTTTTTTGTTTTTGATCGAAATGAGACGATTTCAATCCCCTCTGAACGTAACAAATATGATTTCCACAAACCACGTTCTAAAAGTGGCAAAAAATCGTTCTCCGAATGAGTCTCCCAATCAGATTATTGAACTTACGGGACTTTCTTTGAGGTGAAGGAGGACATCAAAAAGAACACGAACCAGCTGGATTTACTCCAATCGGTCCACTCGTTTTAAAGTTACAGGAGGTCAAAGTTAGAGATTGAGAGAAAAAAAAAATTCTGTATTTTTTTTTGCTGTTTTTGATCGAAATGAGGCAACTTTAATCTCCTCTGAACGTAACAAACATAAAAGATTGAAATTAGTCCCATAATTAGACTTCAAAGCACATTCTAAAAGTCCTTAAGAATCGCTCACCGAAGGAGTCTTTCTCCCAAACTATTGAATCTTCGGGACTTCCTTTGGTGGAATGTGAAAAAAGACATCAAAGAGAATAAGAGAACGTTGGATTCACTCTAATCAGTCCACTCGTTCTAAAGTTACAGGAGGTCAAAGTTGGATATTGAGAAAAAAGAGGAAGTACCCCCCTTGGTCAATTTCGAAAAAATTCTGGAGTTTTTTGATGTTTTTGATCGGAATGAGGCAACTTTAACCTCTTCTGAACGTAACAAACATAAAAGAGTGAAAGTAGTCCCATAAGTGGACTTTTTTTTAAATGCCTTCTAAGCATATTCTAAAAGTCCCTAAAAATCGACCACCGAAGGAGTCTATCTCCCAAACTTATGAATCTTCGGGACTTTCTTTGGTGGAATGTGAAAAAGAACATCAAAAAGAATAAGAGAACGTTGGATTCACTCTAATCGGTCCACTCGTTCTAAAGTTATAGGAGATCAAAGTTGGTTATTGAGAAAAAAGAGGAAGTACCCCCTAGGTCAATTTTGAAAAAATTCTGTATTTCTTTTGCTGTTTTTGATCGGAATGAGGCAACTTTAACCTCTTCTGAACGTAACAAACATAAAAGAGTGAAAGTAGTCCCATAAGTAGACTTTTTTTTTAAATGCCTTCAAAGCACATTCTAAAAGTCCCTAAAATTCGCCCACCGAAGAAGTCTATCTCCCAAACTATTGAATCTTCGAGACTTTCTTTGGTGGAAAGTGAAAAAGGACATAAAAATAATAAGAGAACGCTGGATTCACTCTAATCGGTCCACTCGTTCTAAAGTTATAGGAGATCAAAGTTGGTCATTGAGAAAAAAGACCCCCTTGGTCAATTTCGAAAAAATTCTGGAGTTTTTTTATGTTTTTGATCGGAATGAGGCAACTTTAACCTCTTCTGAACGTAACAAGCATAAAAGAGTGAAAGTAGTCCCATAAGTGGACTTTTTTTTTAAATGCCTTCAAAGCACATTCTAAAAGTCCCTACAATTCGCCCAGTCTATCTCCCAAACTATTGAATCTTCGAGACTTTCTTTGATGGAAAGTGAAAAAGGACTTCAAAAAGAATAAGAGAACGCTGGATTCACTCTAATCGGTCCACTCGTTCTAAACTTACAGGAGGTCAAAGTTGGATATTGGGAAAAAAAGAGAAAGCACCCCCCCCCCCCCCTCCTTGACCAATTTCGAAAAAATTCTGGATTTTTTTTTGCGGTATCGGAATGAGGCAACTTTAATCTCCTCTGAACGTAACAGACATAAAAGATTGAAATTAGTCCCATAATTGGACTTCAAAGCACATTCTAAAAGTCCTTAAAAATCGCTCACCGAAGGAGTCTATCTCCCAAACTATTGAATCTTCGGGACTTCCTTTGGTGGAATGTGAAAAAAGACATCAAAGAGAATAAGAGAACGTTGGATTCACTGTAATCAGTGCACTCGTTCTAAAGTTACAGGAGGTCAAAGTTGTATATTGAGAAAAAAGAGGAATTACCCCCCTTGGTCAATTTCGAAAAAATTCTGGAGTTTTTTGATGTTTTTGATCGGAATGAGGCAACTTTAACCTCTTCTGAACGTAACAAACATAAAAGAGAAAAGAGTGAAAGTAGACCCATAAGTAGACTTTTTTTTAAATGCCTTCTAAGCACATTCTAAAAGTCCCTAAAAATCGACAACCGAAGGAGTCTATCTCCCAAACTATTGAATCTTCGGGACTTTCTTTGGTAGAATGTGAAAAAGAACATCAAAAAGAATAAGAGAACGTTGGATTCACTCTAATCGGTCCACTCGTTCTAAAGTTATAGGAGATCAAAGTTGGTCATTGAGAGAAAAAAGAGGAAGTACCCCCTTGGTAAATTTCGAAAAAATTCTGTATTTCTTTTGCTGTTTTTGATCGGAATGAGGCAACTTTAATCTCCTCTGAACGTAACAAACATAAAAGATTGAAATTAGTCCCATAATTGGACTTCAAAGCACATTCTAAAAGTCCTTAAAAATCGCTCACCGAAGGAGTCTATCTCCCAAACTATTGAATCTTCGGGACTTCCTTTGGTGGAATGTGAAAAAAGACATCAAAGAGAATAAGAGAACGTTGGATTCACTGTAATCAGTGCACTCGTTCTAAAGTTACAGGAGGTCAAAGTTGTATATTGAGAAAAAAGAGGAATTACCCCCCTTGGTCAATTTCGAAAAAATTCTGGAGTTTTTTGATGTTTTTGATCGGAATGAGGCAACTTTAACCTCTTCTGAACGTAACAAACATAAAAGAGTGAAAGTAGTCCCATAAGTAGACTTTTTTTTTAAATGCCTTCTAAGCACATTCTAAAAGTCCCTAAAAATCGACCACCGAAGGAGTCTATCTCCCAAACTATTGAATCTTCGGGACTTTCTTAGGTGGAATGTGAAAAAGAACATCAAAAAGAATAAGAGAACGTTGGATTCACTCTAATCGGTCCACTCGTTCTAAAGTTATAGGAGATCAAAATTGGTTATTGAGAAAAAAGAGGAAGTACCCCCTTGGTCAATTTTGAAAATATTCTGTATTTCTTTTGCTGTTTTTGATCGGAATGAGGCAACTTTAACCTCTTCTGAACGTAACAAACATAAAAGAGTGAAAGTGGTCCCATAAATAGATTTTTTTTTTAAATGCCTTTAAAGCACATTCTAAAAGTCCCTAAAATTCGTCCACCGAAGAAGTCTATCTCCCAAACTATTGAATCTTCGGGACTTCCTTTGGTGGAATGTGAAAAAAGACATCAAAGAGAATAAGAGAACGCTGGATTCACTCTAATCGGTCCACTCGTTCTAAAGTTATAGGAGATCAAAGTTGGTTATTGAGAAAAAAGAGGAAGTACCCCCCTTGGTCAATTTCGAAAAAATTCTGGAGTTTTTTGATGTTTTTGATAGGAATGAGGCAACTTTAACCCGCCTGAACGTAACAAACATAAAAGAGTGAAAGTAGTCCCATAAGTAGACTTTTTTTTTAAATGCCTTAAAAGCACATTCTAAAAGTCCCTAAAATTCGCCCACCGAAGAAGTCTATCTCCCAAACTATTGAATCTTCGGGACTTTCTTTGGTAGAATGTGAAAAAGAACATCAAAAAGAATAAGAGAACACTGGATTCACTCTAATCGGTCCACTCGTTCTAAAGTTATAGGAGATCAAAGTTGGTTATTGAGAGAAAAAAGAAGAAGTACCCCCTTGGTCAATTTCGAAAAAATTCTGTATTTCTTTTGCTGTTTTTGATCGGAATGAGGCAACTTTAATCTCCTCTGAACGTAACAAACATAAAAGATTGAAATTAGTCCGATAATTGGACTTCAAAGCACATTCTAAAAGCCCTTAAAAATCGCTCACCGAGGGAGTCTATCTCCCAAACTATTGAATCTTCGGGACTTCCTTTGGTGGAGTGTGAAAAAAGACATCAAAGAGAATAAGAGAACGTTGGATTCACTCTAATCAGTCCACTCGTTCTAAAGTTACAGGAGGTCAAAGGGGGATATTGAGAAAAAAGAGGAAGTACCCCCCTTGGTCAATTTCGAAAAAATTCTGGAGTTTTTTGATGTTTTTGATCGGAATGAGGCAACTTTAACCTCTTCTGAACGTAACAAACATAAAAGAGTGAAAGTAGTCCCATAAGTAGACTTTTTTTTTAAATGCCTTCAAAGCACATTCTAAAAGTCCCTAAAATTCGCCCACCGAAGAAGTCTATCTCCCAAACTATTGAATCTTCGAGACTTTCTTTGGGGGAAAGTGAAAAAGGACATAAAAAGAATAAGAGAACGCTGGATTCACTCTAATCAGTCCACTCGTTCTAAACTTACAGGAGGTCAAAGTTGGATATTGAGAAAAAAAGAGAAAGTACCCCCCCTCTTGATCAATTTCGAAAAAATTCTGGATTTTTTTTTGCTGTTTTTGATCTGAAAGGGCAACTACAATCTCCTCTGAACGTAACAAACATAAAAAGAAGAAAATTAGTCCCCTAAGTGAAGTTTTGTTCTAATAGCACACAGCACAGCCTTCAAAGCACATTCTAAAAGTCCCTAAAAATCAACCACCGAAGGAGTCTATCTCTCAAACTATTGAATCTTCGGGACTTTCTTTCGTGGAATGTGAAAATGGACATCAAAAAAGATGAGAGAACGTTGGATTCACTCTAATCGGTCCACTCGTTCTAAAGTTACAAGTTACAGCCGGTCAAAGTTGGAAATCAAGAAAATACCTGCCCCCTTTGGACAATTTTGAAAAACTGTAGGTAATGGTTTTTGCTGTTTTTGATCAAAATGTGGCGTTTTCAATCCCCTAGAATCTCACAACTATAATAAGAGTGAAATTAGTCCCATAAGTGCCTAAAAATCGACCATCAAAGGAGTCTCACACAAACTAATAAACCTAGAGGACTTTTTTTCTTTTTTTTTTGCATACTCCATGATAAAACCAATTATAAGATACAAGCGCCAAGAGCGCTGTTTTCTGACAAGCTAAGTTTAATCAGAATAGTTATCAAGAGCGTTTAATAAAAAAAAATCATTAAATTGGCTGTGAGTTACTGAGAGAAAAACTTGCAGTAACACAAGCACTGCTTACTTTTGTCATTCGCCACTCCATCGTTTCCTGTCAAGGATTCATAGCCGATTTGATGACTTCTACTATTGAACATTGTTCTAGATGGTCTTTGTACGGTGTGTTCATCATTACAAAACCTCATCTAGAAAAATGATTTGTTAAAAGTGAGCTTTGCGTGTGACAGCCCAATCTATCATATAAACGTTTAGTAAGTGAAAAGTGAAGGAAAGTTGTAATAAGCTTATATTATTAAAATACTTTGCTTATCATCAAAGTTAAGTGCTGATCATAAAGGGGGTTAAAAACTGTGAATTTTTTTGTTTTTTTTTTTAACTTTACATCCTACGCCACATCAATGAATCATGCTAGGGCGACTTATCAAGTAGAAGCGTTTATTTATGGTTCACTGACGTAATCACTTCACTTATTTTTGCCATCTTGTTACCTTTAAAATATTCTTTTTTTAATATCTATCTCCTTTCAGCACATGTTGAGACTATACGATAAAAATATCAAAGTCAGATACACTTCAACGGGAACCTGCCAATTTGCATTGTCTGCTGTCGATTCTATACCTATAACTGTTTGTTTTTAAGCTGGACGCGATTTTATTATTGTTGAAGATTAAATATTGGAGCAGCGAGAGTCGAAATCGGAGCACAGAGCAATAATTTCAGTTTCCCATTACGTTTTCTAAAAACTTCGGACGATTTCCACTTGAAAAATCAACTCTTCGGAACTAAAAGTTTCGATAAAGTTTTCAATTTATTAACCGGATCTGGTAATATTCGTGAAGTAAACGGCTCCAAATGATCGAAAAACAGGAAAACCCGTCACAAAATATCGTTAGTTCCAATCCAATTAATCGGTCCTGAAATTACGTTTTCCCGCAAAGCGATGAAATCCTGTTCGTCTCGGGGTCAGCGGTTTTAAAGCAAATTGGAACAAAGTGCTTCCTCAACTTTATTATCCTTTAATTCAGACTGGCACCTAAGAAACCTCACCGTTCACAAACTTTACTCCAAAACTTCGAGATTAATATTTTTATCGGTATAACGGAGCTCAAACTTGATGACAAGAAAGAGGTCAGATTACGCCTAGATTTTCTTTCAACTTACTTTCCACAGAAAGGAACATTTTTCACTTAGATTGTGTATGTCACCGCACTGTTTTCTGTAATGCTATATGTAATAAAGGGTGAATAAAGAGTGCCAACTGAAGCAATCTATTGGAAACCTTAGCCTTTAGAAAACATCAATAAATAATTATTAACAATTCAGTAATGGAAGTAATAAAGGGGGCTAGTAATGGTAGTAGTAGTAGGCATTGTGGAGGGGGGGGGGGGGGGGGGGGCGAAGCATTGTGACTAGGCTTTAAAGGCCCTTTTCACAATCCCCTGATCTACCTATCCCTACTCTGCCTGAGCTCTCATTTCCTCCACGAGTCGACCCGTCCCTCTAACGAAAGAGGGTATCCCGTAACCAGTGGCGTACCAAAGTCAAAAATGTGGTTTTTTTGGTACCCAAATTTACGGAGGTTTTGTCGTAACTCCGGGACTATACGGGGGAATAGGGCTCCCTATGGATAAAATTCTCCATATATGTAGATGATAAATTTTGAAGTCTAATCTCGATAAGTTACATAGAAAAATTTACAAAAAATCGCAAAGTTGGCACGGTTTTTTGAATTTTTTTTTTGGTAATGGTCAACTTCTGGCCCTTCTAGACCCCCTTAGTTGAACCTTAGCTGGCCATTGTTGGTTATACCGACGAAAAGGGCATATCCTTGGGCACTTTTAATCCTATCCCGCCAAAGGTGTCACTTTAATACAGAGTGGTCAAAAGAATGTCCAAGACAATTAAGGAAAAGTGTCCAAAATAGTAAGGTAGTTTTTTGCGATTTTTACGAAAACTATGGGGCGGTCCAGCTTCGGTGGTATATGGGCAACTAGAAGACGTGGAGAGAAAAAAAAATAGTTTTGGGTTAGCTCTTATACCGGGTGAGCTACAAAAGTTTTTTTGTGCCGCATTTTTTACCAATTTTGGTGTACTTTTATCACGTTTCCGTAGATTGCACATTTTTGCGGAGAAAAATCTCAAATCATTCAGGGAGGTAGCACACATATGGGCCCTCGATCTGCCCAAAAATCAAGGTCCTAGCTTTCCATTTGAAATTTTGACGATTTTTTAAACTTTACATTTGAAATTGCCACTTTGAGGCCTATTTGTGCCGAGACCGTGCATCCTATAAACTGGATTTCTATCCCAGGGGATACCTTGGAGTGTTTTCTTTTCGGCACCAGGGAATCACTTTTTCGCTGGGGCGTCGCGAAATGGTCTTAATTCATTTTCGAAACGAAAGATGCAGATTTTTGAAATTTTGGCAAAATTTCCGTTAGTTCCGGCAATTGCCTCACGAGTAAACTAGTAAACCGTGCGCTGCGATCGCTTTTTTCGAATCCGGAAATTTCTCATTTGACAGATCGAACTTTAAACACCTATACCAAGGAAAATAGGCGGAAAATCGTGGAAAACTGTATGGCAGGTGAAAATTTGAATATTTCTAGGAAGGTTACCGGTAAAATGCCCAGTCCTCGAAAACGTTTTCACAAAGACTGGTCGATTTGAAAATTTCGTGTCGGGATTCATGATTTCCGACCACGTGGTGCCCTGTGACGTCGACGCTCGGCTGGCTACGTTTGTTCCATACATAGTTAAAAACACTTCCCATAAGAAATACACCAATGCTTTTTAAATGGGAGGAATATAGAAAAGGTTATATTTAGAGTACCATTGATGGTACATGGTTCAAATTTGGATGGTAGGTACCTACGGGGGTATTATAAATTGTAATATAGTTGCCGTAGCTATCATAGCTACAGTAGCTGAGTACCGTTGATATTTAGAGAACTGTTAATGTCGTTTTGAACGTGAACGAATTAAACGTTTTTTTTAAACATATTAGACGTTTGAACGTTTTATCAGCACGCCTAAAATGAGCTTTCGTTTAACCCTTACCCGGTCGTTTGAAGGACTATTTTCAAAGAAGATACTCCATAGATCATTTTTTATTACAATTTCACAAAAGCAGTCCAAAGGTAATTTTGGACTGGTGTTACCATCTCTTAAGTGGTGGTGCCGAACATAGCCGAGCGGGCCCGAAAGGAGCCGAACGTATTCAAATTTGCGACGACCGAACATAGCCGAGCACGCCCGAAGATAACCGATCGTGGTCAATTTTGACCAGAATGGACCTTAGCGCCCCTTATAGGATTTTACATGGGAAAATGGGCCAAATTGCGCCCGAATTCCTGTTGCTACTCTACTAACCTTGAACGACAAATTAAGCAGGTATTTTGTGGTCGAGAATGCTCTATTCATGGGTGTCAATAGCATCGTTATACCATGTTTAGTTTTCGAATTATATAGATATAAGTATTAAAATGTCGATAAAAAGTGGAAAAATTACGTTTTTGGCGCCATTTTGAAGGGGAAGGAAATTACTGAAAATTCCAGAATTGCAATTTTTTTACATATTTTTGTCCCCTCTTTCATATGAAACTATTTTTGACAAAATCTATGACAATCGATTTTGGCTGAAAATTTTCACGACCTAACCCTTTGAAAATTTTGAAATTTTTACATTTTTCTGTTTATCTTGGAAACGGTAAGGTTTTTCGATATGCCGGTTAATATGATGTATGAAGAGGTCATTAAGGGCTATCAGATGCATATATTAGAAAGAAGCTACCTTTCACGGTTTTTGAGAAAATTTAAAAAAAGTGCAAAAATTGTTCCTAATTTTTGGGCCACCCGTGCTCGGTTACTGTTCAAGGCAGACCTTCGAAAATGGGCTCTACGTGTAGCTCTATTCTTCTACTTCCTTAGCTCTTCTTATACATGTTCTGCTAAATCTTCGTTGAAACGAGATATTAACTGTTAAAGGCAGCAATGCACGATTTTTATCTCAAAATTTAGTTTTTTGGGCCGGTTTGAGAGAAGAATATGTTTAACATGAAATTTTCGATATGTGTCATATAAATCTATAGTAATCGATTTTATTTGTTACTTCGAGTCGTTTTATAATGAATAAGACGTTGATTCTGTTTTAGATAGTATAGGGTAGCTCAAAAAATGATGCAAGAAGCTAATAATGCAGAAAAGGTCCATAAGCAGTGTGTATTTTACATAGAAAGGATGGATTATTAAGTACGTAGACTAAGCAGAATAAGATGTTAGATATAGCCGATGAAAGCTTTATTAAAACTTACCAATGAAAGCAATTTTATAATTATGGAAGGAGTCTGGTGTTGAGGTACATATGAGTATTTACTGCGAAATAATTCCTTCGCCATTTTATCCACAAATTGTTAAAAAACACTAAAATTATTCTACTTTTTTGGCTCCTCTTATAGCTTTTGGGATAAATCCTCATTAAAACGCGATATAAGCTGTTGAAGGCTGAAATTCACGATTTTTATCTAAAAATTTAGGTTTTTGGGCCACTTGGAGAGAGTTATTATAGAAATATCGACTTTTCCCATATAAATCAATAGTAATCGATTTTATTTGTAGATTCTAGTAGTCGTATGATAAATAGGGCATATATTTACGTTTTGGATAGTATAGAGTGTCCCAAAAAGTGTTGTAACCTAGAATTTTAGGATTTTTTCATGTAAATTGATATCTGTTAATTTATTGCGTAAGTTCCAGTAGTTTTATGATAAATAGAGCGTTGATTTCTGTTTTAATTAGTATACGGTGTCCCAAATAATGTTTAACTTTAGTTTTTTTGTTTAACAATATTTTTTTGTAGGTTTTATTCCCTTATTATAAATAGTGCCTTTGATTTCTGATTTAGGTACTATAGGGTGACCCAAAAATTGACAAATATTAAATTTTTATGGTCATCTAAAGCTAGAAAACTGAAATTTCAATTGTAGATTCTGTTCACAATCACAAACAATACGTCGTAAATGGCAACTTTGATATGGGTACTCGTAGTACCATTTTATATCTTTTTATGAATTTTAGCACGTTTTTTACCTGTTTACCTATTACTTAATATGAAATAAGGTATTGAGACGTTTCGACATTTCAGTTACTTTTAGGTATCTTCAGGTTCATTGTTAATAATTTTACGGCAGTTTGGGCTACATCTGAGGAACGTTCGGATATTTCCTAAACTATGGGCGCTCCGCGCGCGTGGTCTTACCCTACAAAACTTCAAAAGTACTTTGCCCACAGCGTTCGGATTTCCTAAACTATGGGCGCTCCGCGCGCGTGGTCTTACCCTACAAAACTTCTACAGCACTTTGCCCACAGCGTTCGGATTTCTTAAACTATGGGCGCCCCGAGCCGGTGGTCAAACGAAAAAAAAAAAAATGTCGCCTCTCAAGTAAAAAGCACACCATAAACAAACCAACTCAAGATTTCTGCTGACCAACTTGTTTGAGACGAAGATGTTCAGTGCTGCTCCTTGTTTGACTTCTAGTCATGTGGCCACTTCGAGTATTGCAAACTCCTCCACCCGGGAAACGATCGTGTGGCTTTCCAAGGAAAAGCTCTCGCCCTCTTCATTGCCTGCTTTGTATATTCCGGCTCCTGACGACTGTAAATCATCCATTCTCTATCAGTCTGTATACCATAACTGATTATTCTCAAAAGGTTGTTGAAGGAGCTCTTCTTTGAATTCTTGTCTTGTTGGGATGTTTATCCCAAATGACAGTTTTAAGTTTCAGCCGATCGGAGGGGCGCCTTTCCTGTGACAGGACAATTGGGATTTCCCGCTGGATGAGGCTGACGATCTGCGGGTGACCGCTTCCCATGACTGTTTCCTTCCACTGGTGGCAACAATCCATCCTCCTGCAAGAAGCCAACGCCTGATGCGGCTTGACTGCGCGGTTACCGGTGTAACCGTCTTGGTGACCAATAGGAATTAACTGCTCGCTGCAAAGGTTATTAATAAGTTGCAGGCTTACCAATGTATCTTCACAATTAAAGCGTCACTGGGATTATTGTAAATAATTAGCGACTGATGTTACAATATGAGAGTTAGTAAGTTCATATTTCCTGTGAACTGAAGTGAGGATCCGTGACGAAACAATTTTTCTTTTGGTTGCCAAACATCTGAAACTCACATTTTCAATAACTACTCTTCTTCAAAGACTGGCTTCTTTCTTACCCCTCAGACATAGAAATTAAGTAATATTAAGCAGGCTTTTGAAATGTCACAAAATTATCTTTTGAGAGGTTAAAAAGGACTCTGTTTCTTGGTTTTTAAAAAATTCATTAAGGCATAACACTCTTTTTCAATCATTTAGAACTGCACGTGACCTCAGTCACTTAGAATGCTTAAAGTCTTCAGAAAACTGACTATAACTCATTCACTAATTTTTACCAGCTCGTTATCTGCATTATCTCCTTTTAGCACATGATGTTGAGAAGATACGATAAAAATATCAAAGTCACATTTCCAACGCCTAGTTGATGTCAATACTAAGTGAATGGATATGGGTACCAGGTGTGTTCACTTACGTGATCTCTGCCGTCCATTTTCTTGTAAACAACCATATAATCTTGCCTTTTAGGTACTTATTTATTTTCTTATTTATTTTTTTGGCGAAAATTTTCTTCTTTAATGTACAGTAATTGGCGCATAAACACCCATAATTATGTCTTACAATGACTGTTCTCAAAAGTAATAAAAACGCCTTTCGCCTTCCACGCTTCAGTTTTGTGTGAAAAAGAAACTTGCTTGATCAGGTGAGCGCCTTTATCGCGATGACCGAGCATTCCAATCACAACGTGTCGTTATTATCTGCTCGATTACTACTGGAAAATTTATGTAACACATTTCGACGCTTTGTCATTACCAAATATGGAGCTGTGTATACCAAGAACCCATCATCATATTGTCTCCCAACTTTAGCCTGATGATCAAATCAAGTTCATAATTATGTGACGAAATTACTATTTTTTTTTAATTATGCGCAAAAGGCTCCGCATATTTGGAAACTCACCTCAACATGTCAAAATAAATGTAACGTAGGCTTAACGCATGTACGCACAGCACGCATGACAGAAATGAATAAAAAGTGAACCGTCTGATATCACCTTTAGATTCACGTGATTCGTGACATCTCCTTCATGCCGTTCCGATCAAAAAGAGCAAAAAAAATTCCGAAAATGTCCAAGTGGAATTAGCCCTAATTCTACTTTAACATATTAGACACTTGGAGTCATTTTTAACTGATTTTGGCTCTAATCTTCACCTGCCTATTGCCGAATTTTCAATTTAGGTTTTTAGACTCCGTGTGTAACTTTTAACTCATTTTCACCTTAATTATAAGCTGAATTTCCTAAACACTTTTGTATGCACCTTGAAATGGTTTTTAACCATTTTTGGCCATAATCACAAACTGAATTTCTTCACATACTCCAAATTTTTATTTTTACATGCTTTGAGCGATTTCCCACCAATTTTGGCCTTTATTCTAACTTGACTTCCTTGAAAAGCACCAAATTTACATTTTGAAGTCGTTTTCAGTCATATTTTGCTTATGTGTTCAAAAATGTAATTTTACCAAATACAACAAAGTAAAAGATTGGAAACAATTTTGCCTGATTTGTCCTAAAATTGGCTTTTTTCAAAATTATAAAAAATTTGCATTTTTAGACAATCTGGACATTTCGAACTTGAAATTCCCCCAAAATCTCCAAGTATAGATTTTTTAGACCTTTTCTATTATTTTGGCCTTAATCCTAAATAGAGTTATTATTCCACAAGCTTTAAATTTGTATTTTTAAATTCTTTGGATCTTTTTTTTTGCCAATTCTCTCTTTTCTCTACTTTGTATCTAAATTACTCCAAGCACTAACAATTTTCCTTTTTACTCGCTTTAAGTCATTTTTCACGATTTTGGTCATCATTTTAACCTATTTTTATCGAAAACTCCAAATTTGCATTAAGAAAGGAGTGTTGAGTCAAATTTCACTTATAGTTTGATTCAAAAATTTTGTTTACCTTAGATGATTTGAATCAATTTGATCTGGTTTTGCCCTAAAACAGAATTTCATAACAAAAATTAAAAATTAATTTTTTGACTATTTCAGTCATTGTTAATTGAATGTAACCCCAATTCCAACATAAATTTCACGAAAAACTCTACATTTGCACATGACAGGCGCTTTGAGTTATTTTTAACCGATTTTGGCGCTAATTCTAAACACACATTTTTCCACAAAGTTCAAATTTACATTTCTAAACCCTTTGAATAATTTTTGTATGATTCGGGCCTTAACCTTTACCTGAATTTATCGAAAAACTCCTCATTTAAATATTAGACACTTTGAGTAATTTTTCACCGATTTTGGCTCGAATCATGACTGCATTTTTGTAAAAGTTCCAAATTTACATTTAGTAATTTTTAACCCATTTAACCCTCTAATCATAACCTGAATTTTTCTAAAAATGTTTTAATATGCACATTGAAATGCTTTGAATACATTTTAACCATTTTTTGGCCACAATCCTAATAGGAATTTCGCCGATTACTCAAAGTTTGTATGTTTATTCGCTTTTAGCCATTTTCCATCAATTTCGGCCTTAATCTTAACCTAATTTTCTTGAAAAACACAAAATTTGCATTCCGATGTGTTTTAAGTCAATTTTCGCTTATTTTGGTTAAAAAAAAAGCAGTTATAGATAATGTGGGTACTATTTAATCGATTTTATCCCTAATTCTTACTTAAATGTCTTATTAATTATATTAATAAATTATTAAATTCTAAATAAAGCAAAAAAGTTTTAATTTGCAGTTTTAATGCTTTGAATAATTTTTAATCAATTTTAGTTATAACCTGAACTTCTCCAAACACTCCAAGTTTGGATTCTTTTACACTCTTTGAGAAAAACTCTACATTTTTATTTTGAAGTGTTTTGTGTCAAGTTTCACTTATATTGGCCCAAATATGTATTTTTTTCACACAAAATTTCACAAACAAAAATTAGAACATTTTAATGAATTTTGCCTGGTTTTGACCTAAAATCAAATTTCTCCAAAAACAGAGAATTTCACACGATGTAAGTAATTGTTAATTGATTTTAATCATAATTTTAACACCTATAACTTGCGAACGCCTCGACCAATCGGTCAAATATTTTTGGAGATAGACCCCTTGGATGTTCGATATTTTGGCACTTTTAGAATTGCATTTTTAGACCATTTTTAAAAAAATCTCCTTAGAGGTTAATTTCAGTCGAATCAAGTTGGTTACGTTCTTAGGAGATTGCAAGGGAGTCATTCCGATCAAAAACAGCAAACAAATTTTCCCGATTTTTTTTTGAAAATGAAGTATTACGACTTTTCTCTCAATTTTCAACTTTGACCGCCTGTAACTTGAGAACGCCTTGACCGATTGGAAAGGATCCAACTGTTTTTTCCCCTTCTTGATATCCTCTTTTATCTCCCACCATCAAAAGTTCCGTAGGTGAAGTACTTTCGGAGATAAACCCCTTTGGTAGCCGATTTTTAGGCTACTTTAGAATCGCATTTTTTGACCATTTCTTAAAAAAAACTTTTTTAGGGATTAATTTCATTCGAATTGAGTTTGTTACGTTCTTAGGGGATTGCAAACGTGCCATTCCGATCAAAAACAGGAAAGAAAATTTCAAGAAATATTTTTAAAAACTGTCCAAAGAAGAGCTATTACGACTTTTTCTCAATTCTCAACTTTGACCGCCTGTAACTTGAGAACGCCGTGATCGATTGGAGTAAATCCAACTGTTTTTTCCTCTTCTTGATGTCCTCTTTCACCTCCCATCATCGACAGTTAGTGAGTAGCTGGAATATTTTCAGAGATAGACCCCTTCGATGTTCGATTTTTTAGCACTTTTAGAATCGCGTTTTTGGACCATTTTTTAAAAAACCTTTTTAGAGGTTAATTTCATTCGAACTGAGATTGTTACATTCTTAAGAGATTGCAAGCGTGCCGTTCCTATCACCAAAAACATTGTCCCCAATTTTTTTTGAAAATGTTCAAAAGGCGAGGGGATTATTACGACTTTTTTCTCAATTCTCAACTTTGACGGTCTGTACCTTGAGAACGCCTTGACCGATTAGAATAACTCCAACTTTTTTTTCCTCTTCTTGGTGTCCTCTTTCACCTTCCGCCATCGAGAGTTCCGTAGGTGAAATATTTTCGGAGATAGGATTTTCGATTTTTTGGCACTTTTAGAATTGCCTTTTTTGACCATTTTTTAAAAAAACCACCTTAGAGGTTAATTTCAGTCGAATCAAGTTTGTTACGTTCTTAGGAGATTGCAAGGGTGTCATTCCGATCAAAAACAGCAAACAAATTTTCCCGAACTTTTTTAGAAAGTGTTCAAAGGGGCTCTCAATTCTCAATTTTGACCGCCTGTAACTTGAGAACGCCTTGACCGATTGGAGCAAATCCAACTGTTTTTTCCTCTTCTTGATGTTCTCTCCCACTATCGGAAGTTCCGTAGGTGCAATATTTTCGAGATAGACTTCTTCAGAGGTCAATTTTTAGGCACCTTTAGAATCGCGTTGATAAAACCCAGTACTTTGATAACACTATAAAAACCGACGAGAAAAATCTTCTTATTCTAGTATATTAACAATTATTATTATTGAATAGTTAGTAGAGATGTTTTTTTTTCCTTTGGAATAAAGCAATCGAACAGTGGGTGCAACTCCTCAAGCATGACCCTCTTCAATGTATTCGCCAATCATCTCGAACCACATCTGCGTGCTGCACTGATAAGAAAAATGGATCTTCGCGTTATTCGCTCCACTTCCGAGTCCCCAAGTTTTAAGAGCCGAGCCGCATTTAGAAGTCAAAAGTAAACAGAATAAAGGATTTATGTTCCTGATAAGGCTTAACTTTAAGTGGATGTAAATTATTCCGTGTGAAAATTTGGACGGGGCTTTACTAATTAAGGCTCTCGGATGAGTCCTTCAACCCGAATTTTCGGTATTATTCTACCCAGATTCGGAAATTATCGAAATCATGATAACATAAGGCCACATTGTTTAAGTTAATGGCTTAAGTTAGAGCGTCAATGGATCAGTGCCCCAACCATCAACGGATTATCAGCGAAAGGCAAAAATAAACTAAATTTATGTGAATTTCCACAACCACTAAATATAGAGTTTGAATTTTTTTTTATCAGAATGGCGGCTTGTTGTTTTTTCCAAAGGAATAGTCTATTTCTAATCACACGTCTACCCATTCATGTACACGTAGAGCATATGTGGCAGAGCGCTGGCATTGCGTTCACTCGATCACGAGTTCGATACCCACTGCCGACATTTTTTTTTTTTCTATGCATCATGGAGGTGGGAAAAATAGTCTATTTACAAGAAAATTTCTCAATACCCTCGCGTCATTGCCATTCTCGCCTGCGCATTCCACATTTCTCATTTCTCCATGAAGCAAAATTCTATGTTTGAGTGCCGTGTCTTCAGAGATGAACTTCAGAATGACTAAAAGAAACAGAAAATGTATTTTAAAAAGTCGAGTTGTCAAATATTCATTTGGCACCACTGCCAAGAAAGCAAACGCTTATTAAATTAAAGACCTCATTCACTTATTTTTGGCATCTCGTTACATTTGAAATCTTCATTTTTTTTATACTTATCTATTTTCCCCAATTAGATGTAAATGTCAATGTCAGTCAATTGAGGTCATGATTTTGATAGGGCTAAAAATGTCCAATGCCACGTTTGACAGATGACACTGCACTCTGCTGGTTGCCTGACATGACAAATTACCTTTTTATTCGGGATAAATTTTATCATTTAACCAACCGAATCGTAACAGTTGTCTCTCAATTGTCCATACACGTTAATTGTTTCCAAGTTTCACAGTTTTACCAGTGTTTCGCAAATGTTTCCAAAAAAGAAAGCAAAAAGTCGAAGCGTCAGTCATCGAATCACCAAGTTGTAGCAAAGAAGAATGAATAGATTGGAAAAAAAATGAAAATGCCCAATAAAGTAGCCACGTACCAAATTTCAGCTTTCCAGCTCAAACCGTTCCAGAGATATCGGTATAAAACAAAATGTTTTCAGGCGGCCATCTTGGATTTTAAAAAATGCCCTTTTCAGCTAATATTACATAGGGGAAACCTACGATTCGCTTTTCAACACAATATCACCATTTAAACAGCTATAAACTAGCTACCGTCAGCTACATAGCTATAAACCATTCACTTATTATTGCCATCAAGTAGGCGTTGGAAATCTGACATTCACATTTTTATCGTATCTTCTCAACAAGAGATGGCAAAAATAAGTGAATGAGGTATACGCAGTTAGTTTACCATTGATGATATCCCCAAGCGCACCAAGCATTCAAAGTTGAACCATGTACCATACACAGTTCTCTAGATATTAGTAGTTATAATGACGGGGTTCTGGGACACTTTGACCTTGAAGCCTACGTGAGCCCTTGAAACGTTACTCAGCTACTGTAGCTGTGATAGTTAAGTCAGCTATATCACAATTCCTGGTACTCCGATCCCATAAGTACCTGCCATCCAAATTTGAACCCTCTACCATGATCAGTCCATCATTTATTTATAACAAAATCAATGTTGTCCCATTTAAAAAGCACTGGGCAATGAGTTTCTTATGGGAGGGTGTGGATTGTTGAAATGTATTCTATTGTATCGCGAACAAACTATAAACGGCGTGGTCGGGCATCGACGTCATCAGTCATCATGAATCCCGACACGAAATTTTCAAATCGACCAGTCTTGCGAAAACGTTTTTGAGGATTGAGCATTTTGCCAATAATCTTCCTAGAAATGTTCAAATTTTCAGCTGCTATACTTTTTCCTACACTTTTCCGCCTATTTTCCTTAGTCTAAGTGTTTAAAGTTTGATCTGTCAAATGAGAAATTTCCGGAGCTGAAAAATGCGATCGCAGCGCACAGTTTACCCGTTTACGGTTGCGTCAGTTTCCGGAACGAACGAAAATTTAAAACACACTATTATTAAATCACAATTTAAAAAATCTGCATCTGTCGACTCGAAATTCAATTAAGACCATTTCGCGACGTCCCAGCAAAAAAGTGGTCTCCAGGTGCCGAAATGAGAACATTTCAAGGTACCACCTAGGATCGAATGATTTTCGATGGAATGCACGGTCTCGGCACAAATAGACTTCAAAGTGGCAGTTTGAAGTTTAAAGTTTAAAAATTCGTAAAAATTTGAAATTCAAAGCTAGAACCTTGATTTTTGGCCAGATCTAGAGCCCTTATGCGTCCTACCTGTCTGATTTATTTAAGGTTAGAATCTACCATGGGGAGCCCTATACTCCCCCCCCCCCCTCCTCCGCACATACTACCAAACCACACTTTTTTTGGAAATATAAATGACACTGCAAGACAATGAAATTACATATGGTACTTACTGGTTAAGGGTGCTCCTCTCCTTACTATCTCGTTTTCGTTACAGGTTTTTGTGTTTCCTTGTAACATTCTTGTAATATAGTATATGGTTATAGTTGGGTTTTGGGTTAATTGTTAATTAGCAGAAAATAAATAATGTCTAATCGCATAACAATTATGACATGTGACATGACAGTCATGACACCCATGTGACAGACTCTTTCCCTGAATCATTGGTGGCGCTGAGAGACCTTGGAGTCCTCGAAATTAGCCAAAAAAGAGAGAGAGAGAGAGAGAGAGAGAGAGAGAGAGAGAGAGAGAGAGAGGGCAGATATTTCTCAGTGAACAAAAAGAGAGAGACATGCTCCTCGTGCTAATCCCGAGGACTGTGAGGCCTCACAGATGAATAACCGAACCTAGCTACTGATTTATTTTATAGTGAACGTCGTTGGGAAAAATAGTGCAGAAATAATGCTTTCCTATTGTCAAATCTGGTCCCTTTTTGCAGAATAGTATAGAAATGAAGTACTACCTTAAAACAAGAGTTCCGCATTAACCGTACCATTGGAACACGTTATTAGACGTTGACGCTGTATTTCGGGTTGCCTATACAATTAACTGTAATTGCGTGCAAAATACAAACAACTTAGGTTTGCACATGGCTTTCGCTTTTGTTATTCATTATTAACATAGGTCAATAAGTGTAGTAAGTATTGCGGGTGTAGGACTGGAAAAATGCACTTCACACTTTCGAAATTACCAACGTTTCGATCCTTTATTGGATCTTCATCAGGGCTAAAACATTACAAATTAGTTACCATTAATTATGATATACATCTCCACAATGTAAATTAGCCTGAACAATATAAATTGAAAAACAAAAACAAAACCACATAAAAGAAGATAAAAATCGAAAAACTATATCTCTAAGTTGTTAAAATTGTGCATACCTTTAACAGTGAGTGACGAACGATGCACAATTTTAACAACTTAGAGATATAGTTTTTCGATTTTTATCTTCTTTTATGTGGTTTTGTTTTTCAATTTATATTGTTCAGGCTAATTTACATTGTGGAGATGTATATCATAATTAATGGTAACTAATTTGTAATGTTTTAGCCCTGATGAAGATCCAATAAAGGATCGAAACGTTGGTAATTTCGAAAGGGTGAAGTGCATTTTTCCAGTCCTACACCCGCAATACTTACTACACCTATATCTATAAGGACGCGAAGTATCACGGTATCATGATAGGTCAATAATGCAGGTAAATTAAATGTTTCGATGAAGTCAATAAAGTACTATTTATAAGTTAGTAGTGAAAAGTATAGAAAAAGAATGAAACTTCTGGTTTGTCTATTGCATTCAACAGATCGGTGCGTTACGAGCGAATTAATCTCAATTACATAGCAAATATCATCAGTCTAACTTTAGCCACTAAATCACCTCGTGTAACGGCATAAACAAAAGCTACCTAAAACATAATGGCAAAAAATGTAAGTCAAAAATATCAATAAAATTTCCTAATCCATTTATCACTTTGACAGCATCGATAGAAATTTCGCTGGCTTTTTATCAGCGACCCATCGGCGATCGGAAAAACAAATTGCTGACGGAAAAACAAGTACTTCATCAAATTTTATTAGCCATTCAACCCTAGAAAAGGTATCTATTATATATATAAGTTTTTATGATGTTTCATGCATATTTCGATATTAGTTTTTGCGGATGGCAATTTAAGATAAATAAAGTTAGAATAAGATTCACTTTTTTTATTCTAAATACCTTGAGAACAAGCTAATGGGATGCGCGCAAAAGCATTGTTCAAATATGAAAAATAAAGCTGTTAAAAATGATTTAGATAGTATAAACAGTATACAAGACGTTCTCGTAATTGTCACCAAAAAATAGTAATAATAATAATAATAATACAGAACAAACTTCACCGAGTGGAGGCGCCACAGTCAAAACAGGATCGGCGGCTCTCGGCAACCATCGGGCTCGCACGTAGGTTTATTAGAGGAGCGGGATCGTTGTCGCTTAGTCGAGGAGGTTTACAAACGCTCCAACAATTACATAAAAGTAAAGAAAATTCATTGTTGTAATTAGCGTCCTTAAGTTGTAAGTTGTTGGTGAAGTTAGCAGGATTGGGACAAATAATGCACCTCTTCTTTATTCGAAAATGGCCGACGTTTCGACAATTTATTTAGTCTTCTTCAGGGCTATTAGTCGCAAATTTTGTACCTTATGCAGCGGACGTGTAGTTTGTCGAGCCTAAGATACCAGGCTCACCGAACAATCGAATGAAGTTTGCTATTTTAACCATCATGAATAGATTTTTAACTGACTACCCTCTCTAAGTGAGACTAGCCCTGAAGACGACTAAATAAAGTCAAAACGTCGGCCATTTTCGAATACAGAAGAGGTGCTTTGTCCCAATCCTGTTAACTTCACCAACAGTAAAGATAATGTTAATAAAATGGGAAAAATATTGTTTTAATGCAGAGATGTCATCGTAAAAGAACAAACAACGTTGAATTGTTTTTGATTCTTATTCATTTCATTTCAGTATAACCACGGAAAATTTCGTAAATTTGGCTACATGGTGATTGTCCCACGCATCAGTATGAAGGATCTTTATCAAAATCAGACGTTCTGGAATAGTGAATATGTTTTTATTAAATTGAACGAGAAATATTAACGTTTTATATGAAATCTCGTAAAAGGGTAAAGATATGGTAGCAGTGCAGTCTTCTATTATTTAAGTTGTAAATTATTCCCATTTCAACAAATATTCAATAAAACAAACCATTTTTTCAATATTTTTATTCCCAAGACGTCCCGAACACTAAACATCAATCGAGTTTGACCTAGATTTAAGAAAAAAATTGAAAATTCCCCTGTCGGACTCGCGGGAAGCCCTAAATTTGAAAAGTTTTAGATTTCACGTGTGTTCGGCAGCAATCCACTGCAGTATAAAACGCAAATAAAAAGCGTTAGACCGCCCTGCTTTCCACACAAATCAGCGTATAAAACCACTTCAACCGTTTTGTGTGTCTCTTTTGGGCCGTTTCCTGAATATAAAAAGCGCCCTTGACAGATGTGAAATAAAGTTTGTAGTCAACGGTTCCGGATTACGTTGTCGGTGAGACCACTCTCGCTCTGGATGAGGGTTCCACGTTTTATCAGTTTTATGCGAGGTAATATACCGTAGTACCTAAGCAGGAGATAAAACTCAGGATTTAAGCTGTTCTTATTCAAGACAGAGGGCTACTCCATAAAATAAGGCACAAGCTAAATGCGATTTGTTAGCAGGAGAACAAGCCTCCAAACGTACATCTTTAAGAAAGTCAAGACTTTAATTAAGCACACCGGACCTAATCTTTGTTTATAGAACATCCATCATCATCTTATATTTACACAAGCCACCATCTTATTGACTTTGCTTACTAAATTACATTGTTGCCAAATCAATAATGACAACCGATTCATTTAATAAATTTGGAATTCCTCCGCCTTAAAGGTCTTATGATTTCTGCATACAGCACGGACAATTTTCTTTCACCTCAACTCTCATGCTCTAACACCAATTGCTAATTATTAGCAACAATCCGAGTGACGCTTTAACTGCGAACAGACATTGGTAAGCCTACAACTTATCATTGGTCTTTGTGGCGATAAGTGGATTCCTATTGGTCACGCAGACGGTCACCTCGGTAACCGCGCTGTCAATCCGTATCAAGGTTTATTAAACCGCTGTGCTGCTAGGCTTATTCTAATAAATGCACGACTACTTTAGGCAGTGTTGTCGTCTGGCATATGGAAACGGTACCGCACTTTTACCAAGAAAAGTACTGTATTCGGCACATTTAGTATACCTGAGTCATCAAATTTTTTAAAATGACCGTTTAGTGAATGAATGAGTATTGATTTAAACGAACAGACATACAGTTCAGGTTAGTTCATGTTATTTGAGGTTAGTTTAGGTTAGTTCAGGTTAGTTCAGGTTAGTTCAGGTTAGCATGCATTGGCCAAGAGCAAAAAAACCTACAGGCAAAATGGTGCAAGAAACTCGGGCGGCCAAAAATTGTAATTTTACCTCCACATACGAGACATTTTTAATTTTGCTAAACGGCTGAATTTGTAATTTTTTAAATTTAACTGAAAGTGAGCCTGGGAAGACATGTATTTTCAACAACCATAGGCATCTTGAACAACTCTGGCCGTGATCCAATAGAATTTCTTCCTAACGTTGCTTCTACAGCTGCGGCTGACATTATCAAAGCTTCGTGATATTTATTCCTCCGGCGTCGCGCTGCGGTGGGTGTAGTGGTGGCGCGGGGTTTCGGCGCACTGGAAGTATGTCTCAGAACTCGCTTCCAGTGTGCATTTAGAAACGTATTTTCCTCCTTCCTTTTGAAATTGTTGTCGTGTTTAAAGATCTCAATGACCTTTCTCGTTAGTCTGGCATAGAAACGCTGCAATTGATATAAGATATCTACCTCGTTGAAAAGGATGTTGTGACCTTGGGAGAGAGCGTGCTCTGTTACTGCTGACATGTGTGTTTGTCCCAGCCTGAAACTCCTCTTGTGTTCCGTAATCCTCGTGTTGCCTCGTGTTGCCACAAGTTTTGTGGTGCCAATGTATACCGAGCCACAGCTGCATGGAACTCGGTAAACTCCGGGTGCCGATAGGGGATCTCTGGCAATCTGATTGTCCCACTTTGGGCGCCATAAAAACCTTGACATAATTGGGTAATTACTGTGGACATTTTTAAAAGGTAATACTTCACATTTGTGAAAGAGCCAACGTTTCGACCTTTATTGAGGTCTTCATCAGGGCTTTTTCAATAAGCGAAGTTTGTCAACTAGGAACAACATTCCACCGAAATTGGACGACACACACATTACTTATGTATGATGTGTCGTCCTTTATTGTGCTCGTTTTTTTGTGTGACTGGAGATGTCTTAATTTGACTAGTTGACAAACTTCGCTTATTGAAAAGGTCCTGAGGAAGACCTCAATAAAGGTCGAAACGTTGGCTCTTTCACAAATGTGAAGTAGTTATTTGTTTTACACTCTCTATTTTCACTTCTATCGACTTAATATTTATTTTATATATCGCTTCTGTACTCTCTCAGGTAGCTGTGAGTTGAAGTGATTTTTTTTTACCAAAGTGCGTCACTAAATTGTGCCCCACATTGAGCTCCAGAAAGACCTCGATGTAATTCAGAGATTACTGAAATCATTTTTAAAGAAAGATATTTATTTTATCTTTATAAAATCTATCTCTCTATATCACTTATCTCACAAAATTAATGTTGAATTGAAAATGTTTGTACAAAAGTGCGTCTTAATATATAGCGCCCCACGTTGGGCTCCAAAAAGACTTCGATGTAATTTAGAGATTACTGAATACATTTTTAAAGAAAGATATTTATTTTATATTTCTCTATATCACTTGTTCTATCTCGCAAAATTGAAAGTTGAATTGAAAATGTTCGTACAAAAGTGCGTCTTATTATATAGTGCCGCACGTTGGTCGGCAAAAAGACTACGATTTAATTTAGAGATTACTGAAATCATTTTGAAAGAAAGATATTTATTTTTTTTTATATCTCTCTATATTACTTGTTCTATCTCACAAAATTAAAAGTTGAATTAAAAATGTTCATACAAAAGTGCCTCTTAATATGTAGAGCCCCACGTTGGGCGCCAAAAAGACTTCGATGTAATTTAGAGATTAGTAAAATTATTTTTTAAAGAAAGATATTTATTTTATTTTATATCTCTCTATATCACTTGTTCTATCTCACAAAATTGAAAGTTGAATTGAAAATCTTCGTACAAAAGTGCGTCTTAATATATAGCTCCCCACATTGGGCTCCAAAAAGACTTCGATGTAATTTAAACGTTACTGAAATCATTTTTAAAGAAAGATATTTATTTTCTATCTCTCTATATCACTTGTTCTATCTCACAAAATTGAAAGTTGAATTGAAAATGTTCGTACAAAAGTTCGTCTTATTATATAGTGCCCCACGTTGAGCGCCAAAAAGACTTCGATGTAATTTAGAAATTACTGAAATCATTTTTAAAGAAAGATATTTATTTTTTTTTATATCTCTCTATATTACTTGTTCTATCTCACAAAATTAGAGGTTGAATTAAAAATGTTCATACAAAAGTGCGTCTTAATATGTAGAGCCCCACGTTGGGCGCCAAAAAGACTTCGATGTAATTTAGAGATTAGTAAAATTATTTTTTAAAGAAAGATATTTATTTTATTTTATATCTCTCTATATCACTTGTTCTATCTCACAAAATTGAAAGTTGAATTGAAAATCTTCGTACAAAAGTGCGTCTTAATATATAGCTCCCCACATTGGGCTCCAAAAAAACTTCGATGTAATTTAAACGTTACTGAAATCATTTTTAAAGAAAGATATTTATTTTCTATCTCTCTATATCACTTGTTCTATCTCACAAAATTGAAAGTTGAATTGAAAATGTTCGTACAAAAGTGCTTCTTAATACGGGATGTTCATTCTAAGACTTCATCTAGTTGGCTGTGAAATGTCAAAAGAAAAGGATGGAGAAACAGAAGTATATTTATTTTGATTATGTTATCCTTTCCTGTCAAAATTTCATAGCCTGCTAGATGAAGTTTTATAATGAACTCCCCGTATATAGTACCCCACGTTGGACGCCAAAAAGACCTCAATGTAATTCAGAGATTACTGAAATTTGCTCAGGAAGTTCTTCTACCTTGTACACAGGAGTGACTTTTGATTGTAGGTGTGTCTTTTTCCATTGAAATTATTTAATAATCTTAGCAATAAGCAGTATTTTGACAAATTTTTAAAAAGTACCGGATTTGAGAATATTAAAATATTCAATAATTGTGGGTTTGAAGATGGAACGAAGAATGACAGAACATGGATGAAACACAGTTACGACGCTGACGTGACGACGCACCGCATGTAACAGTTTTTCTATGAAAATTATACTTCTGCTAAAACTACCCCGTGTTTATTAGAAAAGGTCATCTAGAAGGCCATCAATTTTTTGGATGCCTTGGAGGCACTGTTACTGTCAATTCCTGACGGAGGTCTCGTTCTGGCGGGTGATTTGAATGGCGATTACAGCAACTCTGACCTGTCCTGCGGTGGGCCAGCTGGGCTTCTTGTTGTCTTCATTTGGACTGATTATGCATGTTGACCGGCCAACCAGAGTAAATGGTCATTCATCTACGCTTCTGGACTACGTGTGCAGTAATCTGGGTGGGGGTGATGCGGGTGTCCTGGTAGCGGGGCTGTCGGACCATGAGACGGTCTCGTTTAATTTTCCGGGAAACTTGTCTGTGCCTGTAAGTCCCTTTAGGAGCGGGCGACTATATACTGAAGCCAACTTCCGTTCGGAGCAAGTTTCGGAGCTATAGCCAGTCCTGTGGGTGGACCCCTCATGAGTGACGATCCAGTCACAGTTTTTCATGTTGATTTAAAAAAAAATGATAGACTTCAGCTTTCCTGTGAGAAAACTCAAAACTAAGAGGTATAATAAACCCTGATTTACTAGTGGCTCGAAAACTTCATATAGGACTGAGGTGTCTGAATATGTAAGAAAATTCTTTACTAACTGTTTTTTGACTCATTATTACAACGTATATCGTCGTTGTAATAACGATTTCGAATATATCGTTATTGCAACACAACATATACACAACAATATAATAAATCATCTGAAGGGGAAGAGGATGCCGGTCACTCCTGAGATCGATTCAAGCGACTTGAAGAGGTACAGAAGAGCTCAATTCTCATCTTGGCAGGGTGGTTGATCCGTTGACCTACCTGGGGAACTCTCCTTATGTGCGAAAGTCATTCTTCTTCTCACCCTTTGTCCTGTCAGAGCTTAAGACGGGGATAGGACAGATTCGCAACAAAAGAGGGTACGGACGAGATATCTATCAGGGTCTTTGAGAGTCCACTGGTAGTAGGGCCAGTTTCGATTGCAAATGATATCTTCCTTTCTACCTTGAAAAAAGCACTTGTAATACCTATTTATATAGGTGGCGATCCCAGTTTGCCCTCCAGTTTTCGACCCACATCTCTATTGTCGACGCTGGGTAAGCTGATGGAAAGTTTGCTCAGTGTTAGAATGGTCTCTTTTCTGGAAGCTCATCAGGCAGCCACTTTGGCTTTCAGAGTGATAAGTCAACAAAAGACGCAATTTTTTCCCTACTGGAGAATCTTTACTGTGGCTTGAATGGGGGAGATTGTTGTGCAGCCGTCTTCTGTGACTTCTCCAAAGCGTTTGACTGCGTGAATCACCATCTGTTGTTGACTAACTTGGAGCGCTATGGATCCCGAGAAATAATGCTCGAATGGTTCAAGTCCTATCTTCACCCTAGAGAGCAGGTGGTGCGTGGTCCTAGAGGGATTCCTGACGTCTGATTGTGGGTCACGGTGTTCCACAGGGTTTCGTTCTCGGGCCGCTATTGTTTTTAATGTACATAAATGACCTGACTTACCTTGATGTTCAGGGGCGTTTCACGATCTTTACTGACAATACGACTCTGCTTTGGAGGGCTTGAGACCCTGCGGGTTTTGAGGATGGCGGCGTGGGTAAGATGAAGGAGTGGTGCGCATCAAATTACTTGTCGTTTAATGTCCAGACACATATTCAAGTGTGAGCCCCTCAATCTCAGTGTGGGCTCCTGTCCCATTGAGAGACCTGGGTGTGCATATCGAATATGGTCTCAAATTTGATTCACTTATCCTATATTTATGTGGTAGATTGTCGACAGAATGTTTCGCGGTCTCCAATCCAACGATTTGGGCTCAACTATCGCAAGGACGGCTTTCTCGTCCCCATTGAGTTGCACGTCAGATCATTGTTACGGGATACGAGTTCCAATAATTTATCGTCTATTAACTACACACTTTTATTTACTTTTAACTATTACAACACGATTAAAACACAATTACTCTTTACTAACAATTCGCACTGTGCGCTTGTCGGCTTATTATCCGAACGCAGTGAGGATTATAAAGGCGAGCCAACGGAGACATTTTGTGTATGTACAGAAATAAACGGGCTTTCCAAAAATGTAGTCGATTTTGTTGCACGTGCGGGGGGGGGGGCAGACCAGTGGCGTACCAAAGTCAAGAATGCGTTTTTTCACAACCCAAAAGTCTAGCGTCTTTACCGTAGCTCCGGGACCATGTAGGGTATAGGCCTCCCCCTGGGTTGATTTCCTCATATGTGTAGACGATAAATTTTGAAGTCTAATTCCGATAGGTTAAATAGAAAAATGTACAAAAATTCGCAAAGTTGGGACGGTTTTTCTAAAAATTTTTTGCAATGGTCAACTTCTGGGCCTTCTGGACCCCTTTAGTCAGACCACTGGCCCAATAACGATGGTACCAGGGGAAAGGGCACATCCTTGGCTACTTTTAATCCTATCCCGCCACAGGTGTCACTTTAATACAGAGTGGTCAAAAAAATGTCCAAAAACAATTAAGGAAAAGTGTCCAAACTTTGAAGGTAGTTTTTTGCGATTTTTACGAAAACTATGGAACGATCCGGCTTCGGTGGTATATAGGCAACTAGAAGACGCGGAGAGAAATAAAAATCAGTTGTTAGTTTTGGTTTAGCTCTTATACCAAGTGAGCTACAAAAGTTTTTCTGTGCCGCATTTTTTGCCAATTATGGTGTACTTTTCTCACATTTCACCCTGTACATTCGACATTTTCGCAGCAAAAGATCTGAAATAATTCAGGGAGGTAGCAGACACATGGACCCTTGATTGTGCCGAAAATCAAGGGCCTAGCTTTGAATTTGAAATTTTGACGAATTTTTAAACTTTACATTTCAAATTGCCACTTTGAGGTATATTTGTCCGGAGACCGCGCATCTAATCAAATGGTTTTCTATCCCAGGGGTACGTTGGAATGTTTTCTTTTTGGGACTTGGGAACCACTTTTAGCTGGGACGTCGCGAAATGGTCTTAATTGAATTTCAAAACGATGCAAAATTTTTAAAATTTTGGCCGAAAATCCCGAATGGTTCCGATTCGCCAGCCACTAACTAGTAATCGGAAGCATTCAGCGGCCGCGCCCATCTGCAACTGACAGCTGGGGTTTCCGAAATGTAAACATTAACTTTAAAGCCTCAGACTAAGGAAAATCGGCCGAAAAGCGTGGAAAACTGTCTGGCCGGAGAAAATTTGAACATTTCTAGGAAGATTATTGGCAAAATGCCCAGTCCTCGAGGTCGTTTTCACAAAGACTGGTCGATTTGAAAATTTCATGTCGGGATTCATTTTTGGCTGATAACGTCGAAGCCAGACCACGCGGTTTTCGCCCCGACAGTGGCGGTTACAAATTCGGGCAAAAATTCATTTTTTCGATTTTTTGGCAGACATGGGCGTAGTTATATTTTTTTTTTGCCATTTCTTCCGTTTTCCCATAAGAAATACATTGTGCAATGCTTTTTAAATGGGACAATATTGATTTCGTCATAAATAAAAGATGGAGGCGAAAAAAAATGGCCGCCGTAGACAGGGTAATTAAAAAATGGGGATATCTCTGAAACGAATAAAGTTAGGGAGCTGAAATTTGGTACCATGGTTCATTAGGGAATGGGCTGCAAGCTGCCATGGGTGGAAACCTTCGTCATGGTACCAAACCCATGGGTACCGTTAACGAAATTTTGCATACAAGTTTTCAGGCTTTTGCACGGGTATTTCCCATAAGAAATACATTGTGCAACGCTTTTTAAATGGGACAATATTCAATTCGTCATAAATAAAAGAAGGAGGCGAAAAAAAAATGGCCGCCGTAGACAGGGTAATTAAAAAATGGGGATATCTCTGAGACGAATAAAGTTAGAGAGCTGAAATTTGGTACCATGGTTCATTAGGGAATGGACTGTAAGTTGCCATGGGCCGTAAACCTTATTTATGGTACCAAACCCATGGGTACCATTAACGAAATTTTGCATATAAGTTTTCACGCTTTTGCACGTGTTTTCCCATAAGAAATACATTGTGCAATGCTTTTTAAATGGGAAGAATATAGAAAAGGTTATATTTAGGGTACCACTGATGGTACATGGTTCAAATTTGGATGGTAGGTACCTACGGGGGTATTATAAATTGTAATATAGTTGCCGTACCTATCATAGCTACAGTAGCTGAGTACCGTTGATATTTAGAGAACTGTTAATCATACATGGTTCAACTTTGAATGCTGGGTGCCCATGGAGGTACCATGAATGGTAATATAGCTCACATAATGTAGCTGACTGTAGCTAGGTTATAGCTGTTTTATGAACCGATGGTGATATCGACTTGAAAATCGAACGGTAGGTTTCCCTTATGTAAAATTCGCTAAAAATGACATTTTTCAAAATCCAAGATGGCCGCTTGAAAAGTTTTGGTTTTAAGCCGATATCTCGGGAACGGTTCGAGCTAGAAAGCTGAAATTTGGTATGTGGCCATTTTATAGGACGGGCTAGAGGTTTCTGAGTCTCCTAAACCTTGCCGCCGGTACCCAAGGTTCTATTTTGGAAACTTTTTTAATAAAATGACACTTTTTTGCTACAACTTACTGACTGTTGCTAAAGGGCGCTGAAACCAAATATATCCGACGTTTCGACTTTACGCCTACTATAGGCCATCATCAGGGTATTCACTTTTATTACAAATATTGCTTCATAAATGTGCCACGCCCAAACAATCAGTTTTTCGTATATGACTGACAAAATAGCTTTAACGAAGCCCATTCGACTGGTACTAACTGTTCGATTTTGTCGTTTTTAGGTTCCAAGATGTGACTGATTAAATTTCTCATATATAGGGGTAGAGTGACATTTGCCATTTTATAGCAATGCCATTTACGGCAATAGAACAACAGTGACTCAATTAAGTGTGAGTCGGCTCAAATACTGCTCAAAACGTTAATTACTATTTCGTTAAGTTTAATAACAGTCTCATGGGAAGTGAAAAACTATTAAAATTTTGTAAAAATTACCTAATATTTTTTATTTGATCGAACATTACGCCAACAAAATTAAAAACCTTGAACGACAAATTAAGCAGGTATTTTGTGGTCGAGAATGCTCTATTCATGGGTGCCAATAGCATCGTTATACCATGTTTAGTTTTTGAATTATATAGATAGAAGTATTAAAATGTCGATAAAAAGTGGAAAAATTACGTTTTTGGCGCCATTTTGAAGGGGAAGGAAATTACTGAAAATTCCAGAATTGCAATTTTATTACATATTTTTGTCCCCTCTTTCATATGAGACCATTTTTGACAAAATCTATGAGAATCGATTTTGGCTGAAAATTTTCACGACCTCGCACCACCCCCTTTGAAAAATTTGAAACTTTTACGTTTTTCTGTTTATCTTGGAAACGGTAAGGTTTTTCGATATGCCGGTTAATATGATGTATGAAGAGGTCATCAAGGGCTATCAGATGCATGTATCAGAAAAAAGCTAGCTTTCACGGTTTTTGAGAAAATTAAAGAAAAATGCAAAAATTGTACCTTATTTTTGGGCCACCCGTGCTCAGTTACTGCTCAAGGCCGACCTACAAAAATGGGCTCTACGTGTAGCTCTATTCTTCTACTTCATTAGCTTTTCTTATACATTTTCTGCTAAATCTTCATCGAAACGAGATATTAGCTATTAAAGGCAGCAATGCACGATTTTTATCTCAAAATTTAGTTTCTTGGGCCGGTTTGAGAGCCCCATATGTTTAACATAGAATTTTCTATATGTGTCATTTAAATCTATAGTAATCGATTTTATTTGTTACTTCGAGTCGTTTTATAATGAATAGGACGTTGATTTCAGTTTTAGATAGTACAGGGTGGCTCAAAAACTGATGTGGCTAATAATGCAGAAAAGGTCCATAAGCAGCAAGTGTCTTTTACATAGAAAGGGTGGATTATTTAGTACGTAGACAAGCCAGAATAAAATGTTAGATATAGGCGATGAAAGAGTTATTAAAATTTAGTAATGAAAGCAATTTTAATTATTCAAGGAGTCTGGTGTTGTCAGATATTAGTAATATTTACTGCAGAACTTTCCTTCGCGATTTTATCCACAAATTATTAAAAAACACTAAAATTATTATATTTCTTTGGCTCCTCATATAGCTTTTCGGATAAATCTTAATTAAAACACGATATAAGTTGTTGAAGGCTGAAATGCACGATTTTGATCCCCAAAATTAGGATTTCGGGTCGATTTGAGAGCTCCATATGCTTAACAAAGAAATAACTACTTTTCCCCCATAAATCAATAGTAATCGATTTTATTCGTTGGTTCCAGTAGTTTTGTGACAAATAGGGCGTACGTTTACGTTTTAGATAGTATAAAGTGTCCCAAAAAAATGTTGTTTTTTTGGAAACCTGGAATTTTAGGATTTTTGCATGTAGATCGATATCAATTAATTTATTGCGTTAATTCGAGTAGTTTTATGATTAATAGAGCGTTGATTTCTGTTTTCAATAGTATACGGTGTCCCAAATAATGCTAAGTTTTATTACCTTATTATAAACACTGCCTTGATTTCTGATTTAGATACTATAGGGTGAGCCAAAAATTGGCAAATATTACATTTTTACGAACAATCAAAGCTAGAAAACTTAAATTTGAATTGTAGATTCGTTTCATAATCACAAACAATATATCATAAATGGGAACCTTGATATGGGTACTCGTGGTACCGTTTTATATCTTTTTATAAATTTTAGCACGTTTTTACCCTTCTTCAAAAGCTGTTAAGTTTGCGAATATGAAATAAAATATTTCAGACGTTTCGACATTTCAGTTACTTCTAGGTATCATCAGGTTCTTTGTTGATAATTTGACGTCAGTTTGCGCTATATCAGAGGACCGTTCGGATATTTCCTAAACTATGGGCGCTCCGCGCGCGTGGTCTTAACCCACAAAACTTCTACAGAACTTTGCCCACAGCGTTCGGATATTTCCTAAACTATGGGCGCCCCGCGCGCATGGTCAAAAAAGCATGGTCAAAAACGAAAAAAAAAAAAGAAAAAAAAAAAAAAAAAAAAATGACGCGCGTTTGTGACAAAAGCACACCATAAACAAACCAACTGAAGAGTTTTGCTGACCAACTTGTTTACTACAATGCACTATCTATTCGACCCCATCTGGCGCGGCTCGCTGGTTTATATACACGGCCTGTATGTACACACTCTGGTACTTCCGAGAACGGAGACAACTGTTCCCGGTTCTCGTTTAGTCTAGATGGGTTCCCGGGGTCGCAGTCGGCGCTCGGCGTTGCCGCTTCGGCCCGAATGTCTGTGGACCGACGGTCAAACGTAACAATATTACCTTCTGGGGTTGCTCGAGGGTATTTAGAGTGCCATTAGGTATGTGTGCGTGCAGGGTGGGGTATCGTGAACAATGTAAACCCTATTCATGACAGAAAAAATTTTAAAATATTTTTAAAATTTTTTAGAAGAACTACCTTTCTTACATCAAAAAAGTATTTCTATGTGTGTGGCTGGTTCTTTTGTACGCTTTGCATTGGCTTTGCACTGGACGTATGAATTTTTTTTATTCTCAGTCCATCAGAAGTCGCACGCCATCCAGTGTAGCTGTAAAGTTGAATTGTTAAAGAACAAAGAATTTTTCTTCACTTGCAGGGCTATAAAACGAAATTCACGATTATTCAGGAGCCTCGTAAAAAAGACTTAGTGACTTTTTTATTAAAACCCCAGTTCTTTTTATAGATTTTCCCGGCGGAACAGGCGTGTGCAAGAAAAGCAGCCGTTAATTTGACAAATCGCGTGATTTAAAACGGTCTTTCTTGCCTGAATATAGAAATGTAAAGCTCGGTGTCGTGTTTTTAGCCGATTTTCGGAGATAAAAAAACACAAATGTAATTTTCGGTTTTGAGATAAGAACAACTTTATTTATTGCCTCTTAAAAGCTTTCTATGGAAGTGCTACGAATTTATAAAAAAAACAACCAACCTTGGACAAAAACATTAATAACATAGTAAATTTAGTTTTTTTCTTTCTGTTTCAGAGATTTAACCAGTAACAATATAACACAGTTGAACGAGACATCTTTAGGGCGATATATAAACCTTGAAGAGCTGTAAGTATTCCTCTATTTTTATTATTTGCAATTTGTGTACTCCGTTTTCCCTTAGGTGCAAAAATTTAAATTTTTAATGATTAAAATGTTTTTTCACAAGTTTAAACTTTTTTTTTTGTTGAAACAAAAACATATGAAAAAGAAGACAATAATTTGCAATTTGTATACTCAGTTTTCCCTTAGGAAAAAAAATTTAAATTTTTAATAATTAAAAAAATTTTTTTTTTACCAAAACCTGAATTGGTAGGTACTTTGATGTAAGAGCAATTTTTTGATTGGAAGTTTCGGTGTAGATCTAGAAGAAGTTATTCTATACATAATACGTTTCTATAAATTATGCGTAAAAACGAAAATTAAATTAAAAAAATAACTCTTTTTATTAATTATCGAACCAATATACGTGATGTTAATTGGACACCCTGTATATAAGAATATTCCCTGTTAAAGGACCTTAACCTTAGGGTGTATAAAGAAATGTCGAAGACAGACGCATTATTCTCAATAGCCATGTTACTCATATCGCGTCCTCTCAATCACTTTACGATCCTACTTCAGATTCCCCATCAAATAACTTTGGTGGGTGAAAGGAAATTCTTTGAGAAACGTCGTAGAGACGTTAGACATTCGAATGGTTTTATAACACACTTAGTTTATGTATGTAATTTCGTAGATTGGCTGAGAGCAAGATGGAATTTTTTCGTTAAAATTTCGAATTGTTTTACTTTGGCAGTTTTAGAGCCTTATTAAAATTTGATATCGATCGGTCATATAGAGATAGAGTTGCGTATATTTAAAAATAAAATATCGTTTTTAACCTCCCAAAACTAATCCTGTGTTTTGCTACACCAATCGAAAATAATTTTAATAGCTTTAGTTATATATTGCTTAGAAAGAAAGAGAACGAAAATAAAAAGAAACTTAAAAAAGTATTATTTTCTTTAAGCTTTTGCTTCAGTGCACAGTAATACATACTTGAGGTATACAATACTAAAGAGCTCAAAAAAAAATTAAACCGGTGTCAGTTTTGAGATATGCCATGCCAGCGAAAACGGTGACAGGTTTGAGCTTTACATGCTGAGGATTTCAAATAAGTGCTAAACCGGTTTCAGGTTTGAGGTATCATTGTAACAAACTCAAGTGAAAGCGAAACCGATGTCTGAAAGTATACCATAATACTGACGAGCCCAATTAAGAGAGTTAAGAGATAAAAAATTCAGAAAGAGTCGCACGTCATTCAGAATAGTCAATTGTAATTCAGAAAGTATTAAGTGTAATTCGGAATAGTCAACTGTAATTCGGAAAGCATCAAGCGTAATTCAGAAACCGTCATATGTAATTAAGAATAGTCAATTGTAATTCAGAAACCGTCATATGTAATTCAGAATAGTCAAGTGTAATTCAGAAACCATCACATATAATTCAGAATAGTCAAGTGTAACTCAGACACCGTCACCTGTAATTCGGAATAGTCAATTGTAATTCAGAAACCGTGACATGTAATTCAGAATAGTCAAGTGTAACTTAGAGTGTAATAAGTATAATTCTGAATAGTTAAGTGTAATTCAGAAACCATCACATGTAATTCAGAATGGTCGTGTGTAATTCAGAAACCGTCACATGTAACTCGAGGATAGTCAATTATTTGTAATTCAGAAAGTATTAAATGTAATTCAGAATAGTCAAGTGTAATTCAGAATAGTCAACTGTAATTCGGAAAGCATCAAGCGTAATTCGGAATGCATCAAGCGTAATTTGGAATAGTCACGTGTAATTCAGAAACCGTCATATGCAATTCAGAATAGTCAATTGTAATTCAGAAACCGTCATATGTAATTCAGAATAGTCAAGTGTAATTCAGAAACCATCGCATATAATTCAGAATAGTCAACTGTAATTCGGAAAGCATCAAGCGTAATTCGGAATAGTCAATTGTAATTCAGAAACCGTCATATGTAATTCAGAATAGTCAAGTGTAATTCAGAAACCATCACATATAATTCAGAATAGTCAATTGTAATTCAGGAAGTATTAAGTGTAATTCGGAATAGTTAACTATAATTCGGAAAACATCAAGCGTAATTCAGAAACCGTCATATGTAATTTATAATAGTCAACTGTAATTCGGAAAGCATCAAGCGTAATTCAGAAACCGTCATATGTAACTCAGAATAGTCAAGTGTAATTCAGAAACCGTGACATGTAATTCAGAATAATCAATTGTAATTCAGAAAGTATTAAGTATAGTTCTGAATAGTTAAGTGTAATTCAGAAACCATCACATGTAATTCAGAATAGTCATGTGTAATTCAGAAACCTTCATGTAACAGAATAGTCAATTGTTTGTAATTCAGAAATTAGTAAGTGTAATTCAGAATAGTCAAATGTAATTCAGAATAGTCAACTGTAATTCGGAAAGCATCAAGCGTGATTTGGAATAGTCAAATGTAATTCAGAAACCGTCACATGTAATTCAGAATAGTCAATTGTAATTCAGGAAGTATTAAGTGTAATTCAGAATAGTCAACTGTAATTCGGAAAACATTAAATGTAACTCAAAAAGCATCAAGTGTAATTTAGAATAGTCAAGTGTAATTCATAAAACATTAAATGTAATTCAGAAAACATAAAATGTAATTTAGAAAAGGTCAAGTATAACGCAGAAAGCATTATGTAAAGGGTGTCTCATTTTCGAACGTTTTTGGTTGTAGCTCTGTTAATATTAAAGTTAGTTTGTGAAAGTTATAACTTTCACAAACGATCACTGCGGCATTGTTGATGGAGATTGTGGTAGAGCCGCCCAACATTCTACGACTTTTCATGAAGCCGTCCTAAATATCGAGGATGTTGGAATTGGAGTCTGATTTTTATCAACAGTAGTTTTCATATTACTTTTTAAACTTCTAACAGCTAGTTAATTATTAAACCAAAAAATCCTGTTATTGTTCCACATGAATGTAAAATTCTTGGCTTCAGAGTTATGTTAATAGTTCCTAATTGTACTGCTTTCTGAATTACACTTGGTAATTTCTGAATTACATTTGACTATTCTGAATTACACTTGATGTTTTCTGAATTACAGTTGACTAATCTGAATTACACTTGGTTATTTCTGAATTACGCTTGACTATTCTGAAGTACACTTGGAGATTTCTGATTTACATTTGACTACTCTGAATTACACTTGATGGTTTCTGAATTATACGTGACAATTCTGAATTACACTTGACACTTTCTGAGTTACAGTTAAAAATGGAGTAGATATAAGGAACACCACAGTTGTGTACCTTATACAAGGTATTCCAGCGGTGTGTCAAAATCTTGGTCATGGTTAGATTTAGAGCAAGAAGCTAAATACGAAAGTTGTGGGGTAAGTTTTTCCGCACAATTTAAAATTATAGACAAATTTACAGCGTGGAGCAGAAAAGCGTGGCAGAGATAAATCACATATTTTTAAAGAAAACGACATAAATATTTTTGCATATTTTCATTCAATGGTTAGTTTTTTTTAAAAATTTTATATAAAACGTTTCCTGTACCAATCTTCATTTGTTTTCCTACTAAACGGTGTGAAAACTTCACTTTTTCAATTCTGATGGGTACCTATGTCCAAAACGGTTTAAAAATATACATGTCCTATATGACCACTACTAAAAGTGTTAATCGACGTCAAGACGACTGCTGACACTGCACAGATCAAATATAGTTTTTTTTTTTGGTCTACTTTTGACCCCGGTTTGGATTTAAACATGTCTCTCTATATTATAAGAGGCCGTTCTATTTCACAGTTTTGACCTCCCTTTTTACCAGTAGGTCACACAAAAATGGCGACGATATTCGTAATAAAGCCACGAGCTAATCTGGAGACCTCCTCCTGTTTTACAGTTTTGGCCCCCCTTTTTAGGAGTGGGAACCCTTAAACTGGTGACGATATCCGGCGGGAGTGACGTCATGATGTCTTACGTCAAATTATTGGAAAACAGTTGTCACTGTCATTAATTCTTATTTCCAAGTCCATTAAATATCAAAGTTCTATTTTTCTCCTAGCTAGAGCGCTAGGGCTAGTTAGCCCTTAGCTAACCTAGCTCTAAAGTTTTCGAAAACTTCACTTCCAGCATAACAAATAACAAAAGCAATCAACACAACCGACATCCGGTCCGGCTTTAAGTTGCTATGACGCTTGTAGGATGTGCGCTGACGACAACATTACGTCATGCAATGACGTAGCAGATATGGACAAAGCCAACAGATGCCGATATTTCCCTAAAAAGAGCCCCCTTTTTTTAGCCGAAAGTCATTCGTTTTAAAGGTTTCTCTGACGTAATTTTGTCGGCAGTATACGTCATACAGGCGTCATAGCAACTTAAAACTGGACCCAGTATTGTTTGTCGATTGTGTTTGGTTTTTGGTTAGGTTAGAAGTTAAGTTTTAGATAACCTTGGAGCTAGGGACTAAGAGCACTAGCCCTTTAGCTAGGAGATGGATATAAGTTCGATATACGATTGGATTGGAAATAAGAAATAATAAAAATAATGACAGTGACAACTGTTTTACAATAATTTGACATAAGACGTCATGACGTCACCGAGACGTCACTTCCTGCGGAAGCCGTCACCAGTTCAAAGGTTGCCACTGCTAAAAAAGGGGACTAAAACTGTAAAACAGGAGAGGTATCCAGATTAGCTCGATGACGTCATGGGAACCTTAAGAGTGCCAGCTAAAAAAGGGAACCATTTTTAGGAAACAATCAGACAATAAAAAGTGACTTACGTCAAATGATTCGAAATCGCGATTCGCCAATTGTTTGTGCTCTGACCAGTGTTGCCAATTCGAGCCAAAACTCTGCTTTAGGGAGCGTTTTATCCTTGATATGAGTGGGGCGGCATTTTGAAGCGGATATTTTGAAGATCTTTTATATTTAAAATAATGAGAACGAACGGCCAACAATGTCAAATGGTAAGATTGACGTTTGACGATTTTTAGTGCTACGTAATGTAAAGTGTAAACAGGACAACAGTCTAACTGTAATTAATTCTGTTAAAATTGTAAAAAAATTGTGCTAAAAATGTAAAAAAAAGGAAAAAACTTACTAAACTAAAAAATGTTTTCGGTACTTTTTTTATAGCTGCAGTCACTATGCAACGCAATAAAAACTTATTATTTTCACAATAAAATTAAATTTGAAGTAACTGACTGGTCAGCGTCCAATTGCACACCAACAGTACAGAATGAAGCTCAGTATTTATGTCTTTTGCCTCGGGTTGTCTTGTTTTTTGATGTTAAATTTTAAATAAAAGACATCTCCGAACCCGCTTCTCCCGGAACTGGTCATTGTCGATACAAACTTGAGGTTGTAATTGAAAAAAAAATATGTTAAATAATAAATAATAAAAAGGGTTTTTATATAGCATCAACATCAATGTCAATTATCTAATATTGACTGTCGGCAGCTGTCAAGTCAATACTGTCAGAAACGTTTTAAAAATTTTTATTGTTTTAAAATTAAAAAACGTCAAAAAGTAAAAGATGGCTCTCTGTTAAAAAAGTGTCATTTAATTTTGGTGCTACAGCATTTTCGGCTTGCAGTTGTGGAGCAATCTGCGAACATTTCTAACTTTATAACCTGATTCAGATAGTAGAAATACTCTCGGATTGCTCTAGAGAATCAAGCTAAAAACTTTACCAATTTCTTATGTTGCGGATGCGAATGGCGCTAGGATTTTCAATGATAAGAGCGCTCCCTGGGAGCGTTTTTCTTAAATTAAGCGAGGGAATTTCAATTTTCGAGTTGGCAACACTGGCTCTGACGATGATATTACGTCATAGGTCACATAAACATGACATACTTCCGGCTAAAAAGCAGGACCCATTTTAGGAAAATATTGGCATTCACTTGATACTTCCACTTCTATATCTTACCTCCAATGTCTCTACGTCTTTACCCATCGCCCTTTTGCTCGTGCAAGCGAACTATCTTAAACTCAAATTTCCAAATATAACGGTGTTCGAGCTTAAAAGAAAAGACAATTCGTTACGCTGCGCCGATTAGCCGGCAACCAGCAATACTTCAGTTCGGCACTTGCAGCCAAGCGAGGGCGCTCGCTGCAAGATTCGAGACAATTCCAAGGAAGACGGGAGTGTTCATACGCGCACTGCGCAGTGCGGAGTGCGCACACACTTTTGATTCATTATACTCACGGTCGTCACGTAAATTTCGTTTTTTTTCAAGCGGACTAAAAGTACGTCTTTTGTTTTCTCCATGCGCACACCTAAAGTGTGCTTTCAAATCCTGAGACCAAAAAAGTAGCAAAAAAGTCCTAGGCAGTAAAAGTAAAGTCAAAAGTCACCGCTAGTGTCATGGTGGCGCATATATAAACGATTTTCATTCACCAAAATTATTTTAATAATAGATGACACCAAATAAACCGATCTGAGTGTATTGCCATCTTTACATTCTTGTTGAAAAAACAAAGGACAGAAATACTCTCAGAGCACTCAAGAGCATCATCTGAAACCGTATTAGTCGAAATTGCATAGGTTCTCGAATTCTGAATTCGTCTGTTAAATGTCATGCGCGTCATCATATTTATCTGTCAATGTGACATTTATTAATTTAGTATTGAAAATAATGCTACACATTCTCAGTTTACCATAATCATTGGTTATTAATTAATACATTAAAACCATTGAACATTGAAAACCACCATTCTAACATATTCTATGTATTTTACAAATAATATACACAATTGGGTAAGTACCTAGACCCGCTTAAAGAGAATGAGAGAAAATTGCAAAACTGAACCACTTTGAAATAGATTTCTTATTTCTTGCATGCTTGAAAAAAAAATAGTATATGTTACTCGGAGTAAAAGGTCTTTTTGTGCTTCGCCCAGTTGCAGGCCTCAGCTTCGCTTCGGCCGTCAATCTCTGGGCTCAGCACGAAAAGACCCACTTTTACTCCTAGTGACATAATCTACTATTTTTTGTCGTTTTTATATATTCGAACGAGATTTTAAAAGCTAAAATGCTTTTGATCATATTAATATTAATTCTACTTTGCTTGTAATGACTAAAATATTCTCGTTGTTAACTTTAATAGCGAGAGACCAGTGTTTTGATTTTGGTAGCGGTTTACCTGATTGAAGCCCACGAATTCAGGGTGGTCCTTCGTAACACCAGAACTCGAAACAATGCACGTCCCACTTAACAGACGGTATGTAACATTGTTGTGAATTTCTTCATTTTCCTTTAATACACTATTAGTAGATTGTGTCAATAGGAGTACATATAGGTATGGTCCATTTCAAAAGATATTCATCTATACTCTGTTCAGCGAGGGTTAAATATTACGTCATAAATAAATTGTAACGTCATACAAAAAAAAAACGTCTGTCTCTGATAAAATGTCAGTTGAACTGATAAAAAATATGGTATTTTATCTTCAAAAATACATCAAATAGAATCTTACCTTGAACACTGCATCTACTGGTTTTTCGTGCAATTTTTTCTCGCTGAAAGTAGTCAATGAGTCTTAATATCAAAATTTGTTTCTTTTCACGATGGCGTGACGATTAATCTAGAATTTCTAAACTTTGACGACATTTTAACATTAAGTGTCAAACTGACTTTAGCTGGTGGTTTTATAATTAATAAGAACTAATAATACGCTTGGTTTTTGTCAATCTTTTTCTAATGAAATGAGATGAGGAATGTGACGTCATATTGAACCCTCGCTGAACAGAGAGTAGCAAGCTAAGGAATTGACAGATTCGTCCTATTACACGTTCATGTAAATATGACATTTAGGTGTTAATTTCTCAGCTTACTAGATGAATATCTATTTGAAATTTACCATACCAATTTTTTTTCAAGCGTGCAGGAAATAAGAGCTATATTTTACTTTTGAACTGATGACGACTTCCGCTGGAAGTGACGTATCGGTGACGTCATGACGTCTTATGTCAAATTATTGCCAAACAGTTGTCACTGTCATTATTTTTATTATTACTTATTTCTAATCCAATCGAATATCGAACTTATATTGATCTCCTAGCGAAAGCGCTAGGGCGTCTAACCCTTAGCTGACCTACTTCCAAGGTTTTATAAAATTTAACTTCCAACCTAACAAAAACCAAAAACAATCGACACAATCAATGCCTTTGAAGCGATGGTCTCCGGCAAAAAAGGGGGGGTTATTTTTAGGGAAATATCGGCATTTCTTGGCTCTGTCCATATCTACTAGGTCATTGGCAGCACTATTAGCAATATAGTCAATTTCAAATAGATATTTATCTAGTAAGCTGAGAAATTGGCATATAAATGACACATTGACATGGATGGAATAGGACGAATCTGTCAATTCCTCAGCCTGCTATATGAATATCTATTTGAAATAGACCATACTAAATGAATAACAATCACAATGACAGATAAATATGATTACGATCATGAGATTTCACAGATGAACCGAGATTTCGAGAACATATGAGGTATTTATTATAAAACTTCATCTAGCAGGCTATTAAATTTTGACAGAAAAGGATGACATAATCAAAATAAATGGACTTTTGTTTCTCCATCCTTTTCTTTTGACATTTCACAGCCAACTAGATGAAGTTTTATAATGAACACCCCGTATTATGCAATTTTTACTAATAGCGGTTTCGGATGGCCTCTCTGGAGCGCTCTGAGGATATTCCCATCTTTTGTTTTCTCATTAAAAATATAAGGATGGCAATACACTCAGACCAGTCTATCTGGTGTCATCTACTGATCAAATAGTTCTGGTGAATGAGAATCGTTTATAAACGAAAATGCGCCACCATGACAGCAGCGATGACTTTGGAAATTACTTTTAGGTACTGCCTAGGAGCTTTTTGTTACTTTTTTCTCTGAGAATAAGAAAACGCACTTCAAATTTCAATGGTTGGCACGTAGGCTTCTGGATTCTTGGACCCTTGTGGTTGTATGGTTGGTTGTTATCTTGGGTTCTGGTCCTTTTGTCTGATTAAAATAAGTTACAGCGGGTGCTTCTAACTTCTTTGTTTAATGACGTTTCGACACAAATTGGTGCCTTCATCAGATTACTACAACACATGGAATACTTAGTTTAATGATAAAATTTTTACAATAGCAGGAAGGAATGGTATAAGGAATACATGAACTACATATAATTTTTTTTTCATGTATTCCTTATACCATTCCTTCCTGCTATTGTAAAAATTTTATCTTTAAACTAAGTATTCCATGTGTTGTAGTAATCTGATGAAGGCACCAATTTGTGTCGAAACGTCATTAAACAAAGGAGTTAGAAGCACCCGCTGTAACTTAATTCAAATTTCAAGTACCTGTAGCGGTATACATTATAATAAATAATGTAATTTTAGACCGCTTGACAAAAAAATATTTTATTTAAATATTATTTGCAACAATTGCATTTCATGTAAGTGGCGCCATCTGACGACGACAGGTGCTTCCACTAGGGCATGCGAGATGATTGTAAAGCGATCCAAAAACCAGTTTTCTGCAATATTGTCACTTCCCACAGACAAATGGCCGAGATTTCGTACCTATATTGTCTGGGGGCGACGTTTAGCAGAGTATCAGACTCATTTCTCTATCAGGCAGAGGAACCATAGACCGGTTTCATCTCAAATCATCTCGCATGCCCTAGTGGAAGCACCTGTCGTCGTCAGATGGCGCCACTTACATACACATACAGGCGTCTAAGCAAGATTTAGATCCAATTGCCGTTCAGACTCATTTTTCTATCAGGTTCGAGGTATACCATACTGATGAGCTCTAATAAGAGCGAAACCGGTCTATGGTTCCTCTGCCTGATAGAGAAATGAGTCTGATACTCTGCTAAACGTCGCCCCCAGACAATATAGGTACGAAATCTCGGCCATTTGTCTGTGGGAAGTGACAATATTGCAGAAAACTGGTTTTTGGATCGCTTTACAATTGCATTTCATGTTAGTTAGCTATTTTTGCCTTAAACTCGATACTCGATAAAGGCGATAGGACTTTACTGAGTTTACAGGATGGGAAAAATGAAAAATGCTTCTCATCGGACGAGTAATCCTTTTGACCTTGAAGTTCCAAATTTATTGAATGTAAAAACTTAAACTACCTATAGACGTCCAAACTCCTCCCCACTCTTAATGGTCGGGCACCAGAAAGTAGCGATGTATGGCCTTGATGTTTCTGCACTCTTCTATCTACACCTAAAATATCCTTTTTTACTATCGTTCAAAGCTCCTTGGACCAAGTAAAAGTTTTGAGATAATCTGAAATCTGGAACATGCGCAGCTTTAGTTGACAGCCTTTAAAATACTTAAACAAAACAAAATGGCGGTTCTATTGACCAATAATTTCTTGGAAATAGTCCACCATTAGTTTGAATTTCATTAATTAAAGGGCATTCTGCTTTAACAAATAAGAGTATCAACCATACTTATTTTGCGCTATCCAATGTGTACATCATGCTCTAAACTCTAAAGGTACCAAAAAAAATGGTTACATCCATTTGTCGGTGAATGCCTCTGCTCGGAGCCATAGACCATCTCCAGAAATAATTTGGTACACGTAATGAGATTTTTTGACTGCTTCTCCGAGCTTTATTAGGTTCATTCTGGAAATCGATCCAATCAGGCTTATTCGGAAAGTGCATTCCCCTATTACCAGTGTGAAAGATTACCAAAAGTTTTTAGAACGTATTTTGAGCTTTGGCGTCAATTTCCTCAAATCACTTTTATTGGTGGTACTTCCGTTACATCCCACAAATGTCCGTCTCTTATAAATAACCTAATACATGTTTGTTTTCTTTTTTTTTCAGGATCTTATCGGTCAACAGATTAGACAGTATTAGTTCCAAGACTTTTGCCAAAAACACTCAACTGAAAAGACTGTAAGTATCACCCTCTAGTATCAACTATATTAATATATGTATAACAGTTTCTTCTATAATTTGCTATGTAAACTGAGACTAAAGGGATATGGTGAAAAATAACTATCCGATCTAAAGTTTTTACCGGGCTTTGAAGCCGAGGTCCAATGGAATTGCTTCCTGACGTTATCAAAGGCGATGTGGCAATGGGCGAAGTGATCTCCCGTGCTTCTCGATGTTGACTGATTCGACTCTGTGCTCTGTGATATTTATTCCCCCGCCGTCACTACTATTTGGGGCCACCACTACCACAATCCCCCCCCCCCTTCAGCGCGACGGCACGGTAATAAATACCACGGAGCTCACTATAGTCAGATCAGTCAAGCTCGAGAAGCACGGGAGATCACTTCGCTTTTGATAATATCTGCCGCAGCTGTGGACGAAACGTCAGGAAGAAATTCCATTGAATAAAGAAAAATAATAGTTAGCCCATTTATCACCCTAGTTTTAGAATAAACGTACGTAGATGACCAGAAAATGACAATACAGAAATAAATTTTGCACTCACGTGATTCGACTATATTTATTTTTTTTTGTGGCTTTTTGTATTTTGGTGTTTTATCAATCATTACAAAACTAAAAGCACGCCATTCAGCTACTTTTACCCTTACAAGGGCTTTTTTACATTCAACATTATTTTTGATGTGAACATGTAGGCTTTTGTTAATCCCTCTGCACAAAGAAACGGGTTTCATTAATAATGAAGGGGCTTCACGCGAGGTCTATTAATAACTTCCGGAAGAGTGGTCAACGCTGTTTTAAAATTAGATATTCATTTTGACCCTATCACTAACGTGCAAAACAGCAGTAATTCGTTTTTTAGGGCTGACATTAATCAAGCTGAAAATGGCCGTCAGTTGGATGCTGCTTTGTACGATTGTAAATTAATCGATGAACTTTATGTTTAGTGACACACTTAACGTCCGTATAAGAATTGGAAATGGATATTTTTAGCGGCGTGTCGGAAATAATAATTTATAGTAAAGAAAAAGTCAAGTGTCTGCTGAGAATCGAACTCAGACCTTCCATTAGCCGTCAGAACATCCGCCCCGGCAAGTGGAGTCTGGGTTCGATTCCCAGTCTCAGCTTGTTTTTTTTTTATAAATTATTATGTCCGAAACGCCGCTAAAAATGTCAATTTCAGTAAATTTGACATTCATTGATCCTCGGATTGCATTCTAGATGGCAGAAATCATCCGATATATGTTTCAGCTGAGTAACAATTTGTAATTCTGAAAAATTCCCTTGTTCACGTAAACATTATACTACCCAGTTTCTAATATGAGTTCTCTTTTCTGATTTTAAATAGAGCTATTTGCTGAGAGAATGGTGTACTATCTAATTTGATTGGGTGTTCTAAAAAGCTTGTCTTTGAACCAAAGAAGACCTCTAGATATATAATCTTGAAGTACATTACTCAAATGCTTGATCAGAAAACATATATCTAGCTAAGGTCTATTTTGACCTATCAAAAGCATTTGCCATGATTGATCATAAAATTTAAAAAAAACTACTCAACTGTGGAATAAGATGTGGTTTACTTGACCTCATCAAAGGTAGGTACCTCTAAAATTCAGAAATTTCAACGATGGAACGTATCTGGAATATGATGGGTCGAAGGGTCAACAATTTGCCTCATCCTTCAACCAGATGTCCTGCATGACACTTGGGACTCTTTGCGTCAACGGAATATTGACAGACAACCTCAGCTCAAATGTGCCAAAAGCACTGAACTCAAAGATTCAGAAGTTTTGGTCTCCCAGAGATTTCCAAACTGTTTTTAGGTCTTCTTCTTCCCCTCAAATCATGTTCCCTATAGTTGTTTTTTATTTAGTCTGTTTACGTTTAATGTCAATTTTCTCTAATTGGTTTCTCAGTGAAAATCCTCTTCTTTATCTTTCTTTTTTTTTCTTCTCAATTTGGCTTCTTTTTACTAGGAGACAAAGCTTTTTTAAACCGATTTCATCAGCATAACAATTTTTTTTCTCTCTTCTGTGACTTTATTGGCTATCTGCTTTCCTGTTTAATGCTTTTCAAAATTCAAAAGTTTGTTTCTTTAAAAGATTTCTAAACTGTTTTTCGGTTTTCTGCTTCATCTCATAATCATTTCCTCTATATTTGTTTTTTGTTTGTTCTCTTTATGTTTATTGTCGATTTTCTCTAATTAATTCCTTAGTGAAGATCCTTCTCTGTATCTTTTTTTTTCTTCTCCATTTCGTTTTATTTTACTAGGAGACAAAGCTTTTTCAAACCGATTGCTTCAAAATTTTAATTATTTTTTTGCTCTCTTCTGCGACTTTATTGATTTTCTATTATGCTATCTACTTTCGTGTTTAATTCTTTCCATTCTAAGGCAATAGCAACAATTTACCTCATCATCCAGCCAGTTTGAGAGTGAACTCAAAAATTCAAAAGTTTGTTTCTCCCAAAGAGTTCTAAACTGTTTCGGTTTTCTGCTTCATCTTATAATCACTTCCTCTATATTTGTTTTTTGTTTCTTCTCTTTACGTTTACTGCCTATTTTCTCTAATTGGTTTCTCAGTGAAAATTCTTCTCTGTATCTATTTTTCTTCTCAATTTGGCTTTTTTTACTAGGAGACAAAGCTTTTTTAAACCGATTGCTGGAACATTTTAATTATTTTCTGCTCTCCTCTGTGACTTTATTGGTTGGTTGTCTGTTATGCTGAAAGCATAATAGAAATGCATTTTATGCCTTTCATGTTAAGGTAATATCAACAATATGCTTCATCCTATGATTTGATTCAAAATTTGATTCTGCTGAAGTCAAAGATTCAGAAGTTCTTTCTTTGTCTCTCTCACAGATGTATAGACTGTTTTTCGATTTATTCTTCGCCTCAAATCATTTTCTCTATATTTGTTTTTTATTTGTTCTCTTTTTCCTTATTGCGTATTTTCTATAATTTGTTTCTCAGTAAAAATCCTTCTCTATATCTTTTTTTTTCTTCTCAATTTGGCTTCTTTTACTAGGAAATAAAGCTTCTTTAAACCGATTTCTTCAACATTTTAATTATTTTTTTGTTCTCCTCTGTGACTTTATTGGTTTTCTGTTATGCTGCATGCATAATAAAAATGCTTTTTATGCCTTTCATCTTAAGGCAATATCAACAATATGCTTCATCCTATGATTTGATTCGATATTTGATTGTGCTGAAGTCAAAGATTCAGAAGTTCTTTCTTTGTCTCTCTTAAAGGTTTATAAACTGTTTTTCGATTTATTCTTCGCCTCAAATCATTTTCTCTATTTTTGTTTTTATTTGTTCCCTTTACCTTTATTGCCTATTCTCTATAATTTGTTTTTCATTGAAAATCCTTCTCTATATCTTTTTTTTTCTCCTCAATTTGGCTTCTTTTTACTAGGAGACAAAGCCTTCTCTCAAACTCAACTCAAAAATTCAAAAGTTTGTTTCTCCCAAAGAGTTCTAAACTGTTTCGGTTTTCTGCTTCATCTTATAATCACTTCCTCTATATTTGTTTTTTTGTTTGTTCTCTTTACGTTTACTGCCCATTTTCTCTAATTGGTTTCTCAGTGAAAATTCTTCTCTGTATCCATTTTTCTTCTCAATTTCTCTGTCTCTGTTTTTCGATTTATTCTTCGCCTCAAATCATTTTCTCCATGTTTGTTTTTATTTGTTCTTTTTACCTTTATTGCCTATTCTCTATAATTTGTTTCTCAGTGAAAATCCGTCTCTATATCTTTTTTTTTTCTTCTCAATTTGGCTTCTTTTAGTAGTAAATAAAGCTTCTTTAAACCGATTTCTTCAACATTTTAATTATTTTTTTGTTCTCCTCTGTGACTTTATTGGTTTTCTGTTATGCTGCATGCATAATAGAAATGCATTTTATGCCTTTCATCTTAAGGCAATATCAACAATATGCTTCATCCTATGATTTGATTCGATATTTGATTGTGCTGAAGTCAAAGATTCAGAAGTTCTTTCTTTGTCTCTCTTAAAGGTTTATAAACTGTTTTTCGATTTATTCTTCGCCTCAAATCATTTTCTCTATTTTTGTTTTTATTTGTTCCCTTTACCTTTATTGCCTATTCTCTATAATTTGTTTTTCATTGAAAATCCTTCTCTATATCTTTTTTTTTCTCCTCAATTTGGCTTCTTTTTACTAGGAGACAAAGCTTTTTTAAACCGATTTCATCAACATTTAAATTTTTTTTCTCTCTTCTATGACTTTATTGGTTTTCTATTATGCTATCTGCTTTCGTGTTTAATTTTTGTTTTTCATGTTAAGGCAATAGCAACAATTCACCTTATTCTCCCGCCAGTTTGAGAGTGAACTCAAAGATTCAGAAGTTTGTTTCTTTAAAAGATTTCTAAACTGTTTTTCGGTTTTCTGCTTCATCTCATAATCATTTCCTCTATATTTGTTTTTTGTTTGTTCTCTTTATGTTTATTGTCTATTTTCTCTAATTAATTCCTCAGTGAAGATCCTTCTCTGTATCTTTTTTTTTCTTCTCCATTTCGTTTTATTTTACTAGGAGACAAAGCTCTTTTAAACCGATTGCTTCAAAATTTTAATTATTTTTTTGCTCTATTCTCTATTCCTATCACTAACGTGCAAAACAGCAGTAATTCGTTTTTTAGGGCTGACATTAATCAAGCTGAAAATGGCCGTCAGTTGGATGCTGCTTTGTACGATTGTAAATTAATCGATGAACTTTATGTTTAGTGACACACTTAACGTCCGTATAAGAATTGGAAATGGATATTTTTAGCGGCGTGTCGGAAATAATAATTTATAGTAAAGAAAAAGTCAAGTGTCTGCTGAGAATCGAACTCAGACCTTCCATTAGCCGTCAGAACATCCGCCCCGGCAAGTGGAGTCTGGGTTCGATTCCCAGTCTCAGCTTGTTTTTTTTTTATAAATTATTATGTCCGAAACGCCGCTAAAAATGTCAATTTCAGTAAATTTGACATTCATTGATCCTCGGATTGCATTCTAGATGGCAGAAATCATCCGATATATGTTTCAGCTGAGTAACAATTTGTAATTCTGAAAAATTCCCTTGTTCACGTAAACATTATACTACCCAGTTTCTAATATGAGTTCTCTTTTCTGATTTTAAATAGAGCTATTTGCTGAGAGAATGGTGTACTATCTAATTTGATTGGGTGTTCTAAAAAGCTTGTCTTTGAACCAAAGAAGACCTCTAGATATATAATCTTGAAGTACATTACTCAAATGCTTGATCAGAAAACATATATCTAGCTAAGGTCTATTTTGACCTATCAAAAGCATTTGCCATGATTGATCATAAAATTTAAAAAAAACTACTCAACTGTGGAATAAGATGTGGTTTACTTGACCTCATCAAAGGTAGGTACCTCTAAAATTCAGAAATTTCAACGATGGAACGTATCTGGAATATGATGGGTCGAAGGGTCAACAATTTGCCTCATCCTTCAACCAGATGTCCTGCATGACACTTGGGACTCTTTGCGTCAACGGAATATTGACAGACAACCTCAGCTCAAATGTGCCAAAAGCACTGAACTCAAAGATTCAGAAGTTTTGGTCTCCCAGAGATTTCCAAACTGTTTTTAGGTCTTCTTCTTCCCCTCAAATCATGTTCCCTATAGTTGTTTTTTATTTAGTCTGTTTACGTTTAATGTCAATTTTCTCTAATTGGTTTCTCAGTGAAAATCCTCTTCTTTATCTTTCTTTTTTTTTCTTCTCAATTTGGCTTCTTTTTACTAGGAGACAAAGCTTTTTTAAACCGATTTCATCAGCATAACAATTTTTTTTCTCTCTTCTGTGACTTTATTGGCTATCTGCTTTCCTGTTTAATGCTTTTCAAAATTCAAAAGTTTGTTTCTTTAAAAGATTTCTAAACTGTTTTTCGGTTTTCTGCTTCATCTCATAATCATTTCCTCTATATTTGTTTTTTGTTTGTTCTCTTTATGTTTATTGTCGATTTTCTCTAATTAATTCCTTAGTGAAGATCCTTCTCTGTATCTTTTTTTTTCTTCTCCATTTCGTTTTATTTTACTAGGAGACAAAGCTTTTTCAAACCGATTGCTTCAAAATTTTAATTATTTTTTTGCTCTCTTCTGCGACTTTATTGATTTTCTATTATGCTATCTACTTTCGTGTTTAATTCTTTCCATTCTAAGGCAATAGCAACAATTTACCTCATCATCCAGCCAGTTTGAGAGTGAACTCAAAAATTCAAAAGTTTGTTTCTCCCAAAGAGTTCTAAACTGTTTCGGTTTTCTGCTTCATCTTATAATCACTTCCTCTATATTTGTTTTTTGTTTCTTCTCTTTACGTTTACTGCCTATTTTCTCTAATTGGTTTCTCAGTGAAAATTCTTCTCTGTATCTATTTTTCTTCTCAATTTGGCTTTTTTTACTAGGAGACAAAGCTTTTTTAAACCGATTGCTGGAACATTTTAATTATTTTCTGCTCTCCTCTGTGACTTTATTGGTTGGTTGTCTGTTATGCTGAAAGCATAATAGAAATGCATTTTATGCCTTTCATGTTAAGGTAATATCAACAATATGCTTCATCCTATGATTTGATTCAAAATTTGATTCTGCTGAAGTCAAAGATTCAGAAGTTCTTTCTTTGTCTCTCTCACAGATGTATAGACTGTTTTTCGATTTATTCTTCGCCTCAAATCATTTTCTCTATATTTGTTTTTTATTTGTTCTCTTTTTCCTTATTGCGTATTTTCTATAATTTGTTTCTCAGTAAAAATCCTTCTCTATATCTTTTTTTTTCTTCTCAATTTGGCTTCTTTTACTAGGAAATAAAGCTACTTTAAACCGATTTCTTCAACATTTTAATTATTTTTTTGTTCTCCTCTGTGACTTTATTGGTTTTCTGTTATGCTGCATGCATAATAAAAATGCTTTTTATGCCTTTCATCTTAAGGCAATATCAACAATATGCTTCATCCTATGATTTGATTCGATATTTGATTGTGCTGAAGTCAAAGATTCAGAAGTTCTTTCTTTGTCTCTCTTAAAGGTTTATAAACTGTTTTTCGATTTATTCTTCGCCTCAAATCATTTTCTCTATTTTTGTTTTTATTTGTTCCCTTTACCTTTATTGCCTATTCTCTATAATTTGTTTTTCATTGAAAATCCTTCTCTATATCTTTTTTTTTCTCCTCAATTTGGCTTCTTTTTACTAGGAGACAAAGCCTTCTCTCAAACTCAACTCAAAAATTCAAAAGTTTGTTTCTCCCAAAGAGTTCTAAACTGTTTCGGTTTTCTGCTTCATCTTATAATCACTTCCTCTATATTTGTTTTTTTGTTTGTTCTCTTTACGTTTACTGCCCATTTTCTCTAATTGGTTTCTCAGTGAAAATTCTTCTCTGTATCCATTTTTCTTCTCAATTTCTCTGTCTCTGTTTTTCGATTTATTCTTCGCCTCAAATCATTTTCTCCATGTTTGTTTTTATTTGTTCTTTTTACCTTTATTGCCTATTCTCTATAATTTGTTTCTCAGTGAAAATCCGTCTCTATATCTTTTTTTTTTCTTCTCAATTTGGCTTCTTTTAGTAGTAAATAAAGCTTCTTTAAACCGATTTCTTCAACATTTTAATTATTTTTTTGTTCTCCTCTGTGACTTTATTGGTTTTCTGTTATGCTGCATGCATAATAGAAATGCATTTTATGCCTTTCATCTTAAGGCAATATCAACAATATGCTTCATCCTATGATTTGATTCGATATTTGATTGTGCTGAAGTCAAAGATTCAGAAGTTCTTTCTTTGTCTCTCTTAAAGGTTTATAAACTGTT